>OX387432.1:27342864-28784947 GCA_947563755.1 Lochmaea crataegi
TCTTAGTGAAAACTCAAATATTGATGCGTGTTTACTGGGAGATTTTAACTTACCTCATGGTTCATGGAGTGATACCAATCTTGCTTCATTTGCTACGCCAGCTGGCAATGCTCCTCCAAATGAGGTCGCGGCAGTGGCACTGCTTTCCAATTTGTGTTCATTATTCAACTTATTTCAGTTAAACAAAATACCAAATAAAAATAATTCTATTTTAGACTTGATCTTGCATAGTAATTCGGAAGTTAAAATAGAAATTTTTTCAGACCCGATGATACCACCCGACAAATATCATCCCCCTTTAAATTTTTGTCTTAGAATTGAGAGTGGTAACAGTAGGTGTCCAACCAATGAGGAGTTCTTCAGAGACTTCAAAAATGCCAATTATGATGAAATTATCTCTTTCTTAGGATGTGTTAATTGGGATGTAATATACTTACAACTCTCACTGGAAGAGAGGATTAGCTTCCTGTATGAAATTCTTTACCTGGCAATTGATTTGTATGTTCCTATGAAAATAAAACCGTCTAAGGTATTTTCTCATTGGTTTAACTCCTCTGTTAAAGAAAGTATTATCTAGGAAAACATTGCTAACGCACAGTACAAAAAAAGTGGGTTATATTCAGATTATCTAATCTTCTCGAGACTGAGGACAGTAACTAAGAAACTTATAAAAGAATCATATTCAAACTACATTCAGTTTACAGAATCAAACTTAAAACAAAATATAAAAAAAATTTGGGGATTTGTAAATGCTAAACGTAAACAATCAGGACTACCAGGTGAACTTACATATAACAATATAAAATGCTCTTCTGGGGTAGAAATTGCTAACATGTTTGCCAATTATTTTGCTACAACTTATACTAATAAAAAATGCGGCATACCTCAGGATCTTAAGTCAAATACTAACATTCATATAACGGAATTTGATATAAAAATTTCTGAAATATATCATAAAATCGCTACCCTTGATGAAAATAAGGGACCAGGACCGGATGGAATACCACCTCAGTTTCTTAAGCACTGTTCTTTCATTCTGGCACGTCCCCTTTTTTTGTCTTCAATCAGTCTATTAACTTAGGGCATTTCCCCAGCCAGTGGAAAATCAGTTACATTTGCCCTATCTTTAAAGCAGGAGATAGGTCACAAGTCACAAATTATAGGCCCATCAGTATCCTAAATTCAATACCTAAGGTGTTTGAAAGTTTTGTTTGTAATCACCTTTCTCCTCTTTTGGACACTGTGTTAATGAATCAACAATTTGGCTTTAGGCGTAAACGATCAACCGAATTAAATTTGGTCTCTTATGAAAACTACCTGTCAAAATCTTTGGAGGAGGGATATCAAGTTCTTTCTATATATACAGACTTCTCCAAGGCGTTTGATAGGGTAAACCATCCTATTATGTTATTAAAATTAAAGAAAATCGGAATAGTCGGTCCACTACTGGATTGGATCGGTACATTATTGTCAGGACGTACTCAAATAGTGCGTGTGCGTGTATCCAACTCAAGCGAGGTAAATGTGCCATCGGGTGTCCCTCAGGGGTCACACCTAGGTCCACTACTCTTTAACATATTTATTAATGATATTGCAACTTGTTTCGACTATAGTCATTATCTGCTGTTTGCAGATGATCTTAAAATATTCTCCCAGATCTCTAACTATGACGACTGTCTATTACTCCAGTGTGATTTAAATAAACTATTTCAATGGAATGGATCTTAATGCCGCAAAATGTCATACTATGATTTTTGGTAGACTCAAAAACATTCATGAGCACATATATCAAATTAATTCAGAAAATCTCAATGTAGTATCGCAGGTGAAGGACCTGGGTGTGACCTTTGATAGACATTTGTCATTTGTACCGCATTTCACCAACATAATCAATTAGTCATTTCATATGTTGGGTTTTGTAAAAAGATGCACCCGTGATTTTCAAAATGTTGATGCCATAAAGACTCTGTATAACTCACTAGTTCGACCACACCTAGAGTACGCAACTTGCTTATGGTCACCATCCTACAGAATCCACATTGATAGTATTGAAAATGTTCAAAATAAGTTTCTTAGATATCTTGCTTTTAAATCCAGAATCAGGTTTAACTCAATTCCATCTTTACAAATTACATTTGGTGTGGAGTCGCTTTACAATAGAAGGGTTAAAAGAGATTTAAAACTGGTATATAGTCTTTTGAACAATGATGGAAGCTGTACATACATTCTCAAAGAAATCGGTCTTCATGTCCCACCTAGGGCAACGTACTAACCAAACATTTAGCACTCCAATTAGAAGGACAAATTGTGGAAGTAATTCTTTCTTGCCGTGCTCTCTTAGGAGAGCTAATAGCTTGACAGATCACCTAGATTTATTTTCAACATCAAACAAATTTCATAATAACTTGAAAGCCATAAATTTCCAGCCACCGTAGCAACCTTTTTGACAACTTTTTGTAAACTTTTGTAAATTTTACTTAAATTATGTTGTAATTTTATTGTATTGTATTTTAATTGTTACACCTTGTTATTTGTGATTTAGTTAATTTTAAAAAAATTATAAATTATAATATTGCCATTATTTTGTAAATTGGGCTCTGCCCGTTGAAAAAAAAAATTTTGTCTGCCTCTGTTTTTGTTCTGCGATATTTCGTCCAGCGCTATTTTGACTGACGCTATTTTAACCTAGCGCTTGACAAAATAGCGCTAGGTTAAAATAGCGTCAGTCAAAATAGCGCAGCACAAAAATAACGCAGAACAAAAACAGCGGCCGACAAAATAGCTTATTGCCTTCCCCTTTTTGGAAAACTTCATGTGGAATACAAATTCTTTGATATATTTTCGAGAAGGGGAAGGGAATAAGATATTCTGCGTTATTTTTGTGCGGCGCTATTTTCACTGACGCTATTTTAACCTAGCGCTATTTTGTCCAGCGCTATTATGCTACAGAGCCGTTAAAATGACAGTAGCTTCACCTTTATCAGATTTTGTAAGTATTAGATCATTATTCGTCATTTCTAGATTTTTCAAAATTGAAACATTTTGAATTTTTTATCTACCAATTTGCATCTGTAAATATAAAATTGAAATTTCAAAGCCATTTCACAATCTGTAGCTACAATTTTTTTTATTTCTGAGGTGTAATTAGGTTAACTTTGCGAACTTGTACAAACTACGATTTTTAAGTGCTGTAAAATCTTTCGCAATGTCATCAATCCACTTTTGAGAATATTGCCCGCCCACAAATATGTTCAGAGAACTTCCAAATGTTCGTAATCTCAACAGAAGTGTGCGTTTACATGCTAGCCTAGGGTAGTATAGTTATCCTTATACTGCTGCTGATACGACTATCTCTAAAAGAGTATTGCTGGGACGCTTTCAGTTTGTTCGATTCGATGTTTGTCCATTACTAGTCTCCGATAAAGATATTTGGAACTGTCAGCCATAATATTTTTACTTTTATATGTGTCCACGAGTTTATTTTAAAAACCGCTTAATGGAAATACAGACATGTTATTTTATTTTTAAATTACGGTTGTCAGTAATTTGAAATTTTTACTGTAATATAACCACCTAGAGGCGATTTTACTAATTTTACGATCCTCGTAAAATATAACATAAAAATAGATTAAATTTATTTGCCTTTCGCAATGTTCGTGGACTAGAGAAGAGGAAATTTAAAATGTTAAATATGTAAATGTATTCATTTTTTATGTGGGTGAAACTGTCAAACTTCATTAGGGTAAATGAAAATATGGAAATGCAGAAATGTTCCATTTTCACAAAAAAGTGTACCGTATTTAGTTGATTTTAGATTGGATAATGAATCTTTTCAACTGAGAAAATATTTGAATCATAGTCGGATTGACTTTTGATTTGACTTGTGGAATCCTAATGACTAAACTTACGAACCTCTAAACGTTATAAATTGTTCTTATGACATCATTTTCACTGAAACTTCGCTAGCCTCTGATATTGCAGATGCCGAACTTGGATTTATCAATTATAATGTTTTTATATTTACAACAGGGGGAAGTGTTTTAATTGCTATTAAGAAAAAATTACCCTAATAACAACTAGATCTCAACTTATTTTATACGAAGACTATTACTACCAGCTAATAACCATATAAGTATGAGCAACATGCAAATGTCAGCTTCTTCCTACTTGGCGATTTCAATCTTCCATATGCATATTGGGAAATAGATGATTTTTATTCATTAGCTCATCCCTCTCCTATCAGACTGATTCTTTAGATACTTTGTCAAATATCTGTGCTTTCCTCAATCTATTTCAGTCCAATGCAGAAACTAATGACAGAGAAGTTACGCTTGATCTTATGTTATCTTCAATTGAGCTCTCAGTAAAAAAGGCTGGAGATATTTTAATCCTGCAAGATTACCACCATCCCCCACCGAATGTAGCTTACCACTTAAGATTGAAAATGGCAACGTTCCCGGTGAAGAATACTACTAAGATATTAATCATGCAAATTATGAAGAAATATGTTTTTCCTTGGAATTAATTGATTAGGACAATGCTTTACATGATAAAGTTCTCTCTGAGATGGTATCCATATTTTACGATTGTCATGATATTACCCTTTTGATCGGATTCATGACATTGTCAGTTATGTTACAAAGTTGTCAATAATTTTATGTTAGTTGTTTTCTGTAGAATTAAGCCTTATTTTAAAGGTAATCCTTCGTAATTTACTACAATTTATTCTACAGAATTCTATGAAATGGATAATCTACTTCGCCCCGATCGTTTAGATATAGATGTTACACTTGGAAACGCAGGTCAACTTTGGAATAATTTCCATTCAAGATTGTTGTCTAATTCCACTCGTTCTTCGAACTCGTGGAATTATTAACAACAAGCTTCCATGGAAATTATCGGTAATTTTCAAGCACTCGTGTGGTATTACCCCCGAAAATTCTTCGAACATCCTTAAAAAGAGAAATACAGTTTTATTTATATCCTTGTGTACCTTTTTACTTTCACTTTTTCATTAAAATACTCAAAAAGACTAATAAATAAGGTTTTCAAAATAATATACTTTTATATTCACTTCTAGGACGGCCGGTATATATAAATATTAATCGTAGATATGATAAACAACTTTACTTATTTAACGGCGGGTGACTAATGGGGGTGACGAATAAATTTTGTCGATTTATATTCAGTAGCGTGTTGACTTTCGAATAGGAAATATCGGAAATATCGTTCGAAATTAACGTGTATCGTGAAGTGTAGTGAATAGTGCCTATATGGATTACTTGGATTACAATCTGATACATTTACGGTAAGTTTTCATTTTTTTTACTGGTAGCTATTGATAATACTGTTTTTTTAAATATTTTAAATCACATACGAACAATTTTATCACTATAAACAATTGATTTTTAATATATGAACGAAGATTATTACAATTGTTTATTAGATTTTAAATCTGCTGTAATCCATTTTTGCTTTCTCTTACTATTTTTTTATACCAAAATATTTAAAATACTAAAAAGCCAGCCGGTATATATTCCTAGCTAGGAGAAATTGTTCTTATATACCTAATTGGTTAGTCATGATAAACTGTATATTCTTCTACCTCGTATAGGGGCTCATATGGGAAATATTAAATGTTCATTAACATATGGGGTCTTTAAAAATTAGTTCAGTTTATTCATATAAAAGTTTAGCGAAATAGAATCAGAAAAATATCTTGATTTTTGTACAAATGTTTAATTTTTAATAACTAATAATCTTAATTCGTGTTATATTTTTAATAATACAACTGGTTCACTTCATTTTTAAATCCGATTTTCAAGAGAAACAAGCTGTTTTGAATAATATTAAAACATCGCCCTGTATAATATGAATTTAGTAATTAATAGGTATTTGCATTTTATCGAATTCTCAGACGTGTCTTATACTTTTACTCAAAATAAAAACCGACAGTATCTACTACAGATACTTTTTTCAAGTATAAGCTACCTATACTCTTGTGTATTCTCAAATTTTCATATTTTAAATAAACTAATTCTTGTTTCTTTTCTATTTTCTTTAATTTAAAAAAGATTAAACTGTATTTTTTTGTCGAAAAAATATTCTGAGAATTCGATAAATTGACAATACTATGCAATTTGGAACATATAAACTTTTGGAATTGTATGATGCTTATTTAGAACCACCCGTCCAACCTTAATATCTAAAGGAAAACCTATAATTCGTTATCTATGTGTATACTTTCTAAAATCTTGATAAAGGATTTCAAAAACCAAATAAAAGTTGAAATTTTATATTTGACATACCGCGTAGGAGAGTCAATACGAGGTAGGAGTATGTACAGTTCCCCATGACTCATCTTAAATAACAGAATTTTCTTTAACATTTTATACTACATACACGGTGTTTCTGAATTTATTCGAAAAAATTCAGGTGGTGATTGCCCGTAAAAAATTATAATAGGTCTTTCATATGAAAAAATTTCCTCACTCCACTCCCTTCCGAGATATCACTCCTAAAAAGAGGATGAGTGAAATTGAATTTTTATTTCTTTTTTCTCAAATTTAAGTAAAGATGGAAACTTCAAATTTTGTAAATTTCGTGCAGTCGCAATTACTAACCACCGGTATTTTCTCAACATTCCTGTTACATTATAAGGGAGTGAAATTATCAACCCTTACTTTATTTAATATCAAATTTTTTTTCGAGATTGAGTTTTGTAAAATAAAATTATTATTTAAAATCTCTATTGTCTTGAAAAACTTTTTTTGCTCTTGAAGATTTTTCCTAGATACAATAGATTTAGAAATTTTATTTTTTTTCTCCGATGAATCTAGGAAAAAAACTTCGAGAAAAAAAATTTGATATTAAATAATGTAAGGGTTGATAATTTCACTCCCTTATAATTTAACAGGAATGTTGAGAAAATACCGGTGGTTAGTAATTGCGAGTGCACGAAATTTAAAAAATTTAAAGTTTCCATCTTTACTTAAATTTGAGAAAAAAGAAATAAAAACTCAATTTTATTCAGGGTGATATCTTGGAAGGGGGTGAGATTAGGAGATTTTGTCATGGGAAAGACTTATCATAATTTTATACGGGAAATCACCTTCTGAATTTTTGCGCCTGAATTTAGGAACAGCCTGTATACATAAA
Source organism: Lochmaea crataegi (assembly GCA_947563755.1). Lineage (NCBI taxonomy): Eukaryota > Metazoa > Arthropoda > Insecta > Coleoptera > Chrysomelidae > Lochmaea > Lochmaea crataegi. The sequence continues at coordinate 27,350,023 of OX387432.1, forward strand.
ATATTTTTTATTGCTGATTTTAAACATACGAACTTTTAATAAATTTACAAACTGCGTATTTTAATTTAATGCCCAAGATTCGTTTAGCTGAAGTAACAAGCAAAAAAATTATTATACTGGAGGATTCTTTATAAAATGACCCTAGATGCCTTTGTTTTTTAATCGTAAATGTTTTTGTTTTTTAGAAAACATGATTTTTTAAAATTATTAGTTTAGTAAAATTATTTAGAATCGTTCTTCAATAAATTCTTTTATTCCTTGTTTTAGGTTTCGTAAAGTATTGGTCTACTCCAAAGGAGTGTGAGTATACAGTAATTCTCAATTTCTATCAAATGACATCATATCTCACTCTGCCTCAGTCTGCCCTTCTTTAACAAATGTTCCTCATATTTTCTAAATACTATCCAGCCATTTTTTTTACAATTGGTACTTTTTTCAAAAGACATAGGTAAGTAGCCTATGTCAATCCGAACATTTTCTAAATACTGTTCCTTTCGTTAATAAGTTGGTACTTTTCAAAATACATAGGTAAGCTATGTCAATTCGAAACATTTTCTAAATATTATGCCTTTCGTTAATAAGTTGGTACTTTTCAAAAGACATAGGTGAGCTATGTCATTCCTCATATTTCCTAAATACTATGCCTTTCGTTAATAAGTTGGTACTTTTCAAAAGACATAGGTAAGCTATGTCAATCCGAACATTTTCTAAATATAATGCCTTTCGTTAATAAGTTAGTACTTTTCAAAATACATAGGTAAGCTATGTCAATCCGAACATTTTCTAAATATTATGCCTTTCGTTAATAAGTTGGTTCTTTTCAAAAGACATAGGTAAGCTATGTCAATCCGAAACATTTTCTAAATATTATGCCTTTCGTTAATAAGTTGGTACTTTTCAAAAGACATAGGTAAGCTATGTCATTCCTCATATTTCCTAAATACTATGCCTTTCGTTAATAAGTTGGTACTTTTCAAAAGACATAGGTAAGCTATGTCAATCCGAACATTTTCTAAATATAATGCCTTTCGTTAATAAGTTAGTACTTTTCAAAATACATAGGTAAGCTATGTCGATCCGAACATTTTCTAAATATTATGCCTTTCGTTAATAAGTTGGTACTTTTCAAAAGACATAGGTAAGCTATGTCAATCCGAAACATTTTCTAAATATTATGCCTTTCGTTAATAAGTTGGAACTTTTCAAAAGACATAGGTAAGCTATGTCAATCCGAACATTTTCTAAATATAATGCCTTTCGTTAATAAGTTAGTACTATTCAAAATACATAGGTAAGCTATGTCGATCCGAACATTTTCTAAATATTATGCCTTTCGTTAATAAGTTGGTACTTTTCGAAGGACATAGGTAAGCTATGTCAATCCGAAACATTTTCTAAATATTATGCCTTTCGTTAATAAGTTGGTACTTTTCAAAAGACATAGGTAAGCTATGTCATTCCTCATATTTCCTAAATACTATGCCTTTCGTTAATAAGTTGGTACTTTTCAAAAGACATAGGTAAGCTATGTCAATCCGAACATTTTCTAAATATAATGCCTTTCGTTAATAAGTTGGTACTTTTCAAAAGACATAGGTAAGCTATGTCATTCCTCATATTTCCTAAATACTATGCCTTTCGTTAATAAGTTGGTACTTTTCAAAAGACATAGGTAAGCTATGTCAATCCGAACATTTTCTAAATATTATGCCTTTCGTTAATAAGTTGGTACTTTTCAAAAGACATAGGTAAGCTATGTCAATCCGAACATTTTCTAAATATAATGCCTTTCGTTAATAAGTTGGTACTTTTCAAAATACATAGGTAAGCTATGTCGATCCGAACATTTTCTAAATATTATGCCTTTCGTTAATAAGTTGGTACTTTTCAAAAGACATAGGTAAGCTATGTCAATCCGAAACATTTTCTAAATATTATGCCTTTCGTTAATAAGTTGGTACTTTTCAAAAGACATAGGTAAGCTATATCAATCCGAACATTTTCTAAATATAATGCCTTTCGTTAATAAGTTAGTACTATTCAAAATACATAGGTAAGCTATGTCGATCCGAACATTTTCTAAATATTATGCCTTTCGTTAATAAGTTGGTACTTTTCAAAGGACATGGGTAAGCTATGTCAATCCGAAACATTTTCTAAATATTATGCCTTTCGTTAATAAGTTGGTACTTTTCAAAAGACATAGGTAAGCTATGTCATTCCTCATATTTCCTAAATACTATGCCTTTCGTTAATAAGTTGGTACTTTTCAAAAGACATAGGTAAGCTATGTCAATCCGAACATTTTCTAAATATAATGCCTTTCGTTAATAAGTTAGTACTTTTCAAAATACATAGGTAAGCTATGTCAATCCGAACATTTTCTAAATATTATGCCTTTCGTTAATAAGTTGGTACTTTTCAAAAGACATAGGTAAGCTATGTCAATCCGAAACATTTTCTAAATATTATGCCTTTCGTTAATAAGTTGGTACTTTTCAAAAGACATAGGTAAGCTATGTCATTCCTCATATTTCCTAAATACTATGCCTTTCGTTAATAAGTTGGTACTTTTCAAAAGACATAGGTAAGCTATGTCAATCCGAACATTTTCTAAATATAATGCCTTTCGTTAATAAGTTGGTACTTTTCAAAAGACATAGGTAAGCTATGTCATTCCTCATATTTCCTAAATACTATGCCTTTCGTTAATAAGTTGGTACTTTTCAAAAGACATAGGTAAGCTATGTCAATCCGAACATTTTCTAAATATTATGCCTTTCGTTAATAAGTTGGTACTTTTCAAAAGACATAGGTAAGCTATGTCAATCCGAACATTTTCTAAATATAATGCCTTTCGTTAATAAGTTGGTACTTTTCAAAATACATAGGTAAGCTATGTCGATCCGAACATTTTCTAAATATTATGCCTTTCGTTAATAAGTTGGTACTTTTCAAAAGACATAGGTAAGCTATGTCAATCCGAAACATTTTCTAAATATTATGCCTTTCGTTAATAAGTTGGTACTTTTCAAAAGACATAGGTAAGCTATATCAATCCGAACATTTTCTAAATATAATGCCTTTCGTTAATAAGTTAGTACTATTCAAAATACATAGGTAAGCTATGTCAATCCGAAACATTTTCTAAATATTATGCCTTTCGTTAATAAGTTGGTACTTTTCAAAAGACATAGGTAAGCTATGTCATTCCTCATATTTCCTAAATACTATGCCTTTCGTTAATAAGTTGGTACTTTTCAAAAGACATAGGTAACCTATGTCAATCCGAACATTTTCTAAATATAATGCCTTTCGTTAATAAGTTGGTACTTTTCAAAAGACATAGGTAAGCTATGTCATTCCTCATATTTCCTAAATACTATGCCTTTCGTTAATAAGTTGGTACTTTTCAAAAGACATAGGTAAGCTATGTCAATCCGAACATTTTCTAAATATTATGCCTTTCGTTAATAAGTTGGTACTTTTCAAAAGACATAGGTAAGCTATGTCAATCCGAACATTTTCTAAATATAATGCCTTTCGTTAATAAGTTGGTACTTTTCAAAATACATAGGTAAGCTATGTCGATCCGAACATTTTCTAAATATTATGCCTTTCGTTAATAAGTTGGTACTTTTCAAAAGACATAGGTAAGCTATGTCAATCCGAAACATTTTCTAAATATTATGCCTTTCGTTAATAAGTTGGTACTTTTCAAAAGACATAGGTAAGCTATATCAATCCGAACATTTTCTAAATATAATGCCTTTCGTTAATAAGTTAGTACTATTCAAAATACATAGGTAAGCTATGTCGATCCGAACATTTTCTAAATATTATGCCTTTCGTTAATAAGTTGGTACTTTTCAAAGGACATAGGTAAGCTATGTCAATCCGAAACATTTTCTAAATATTATGCCTTTCGTTAATAAGTTGGTACTTTTCAAAAGACATAGGTAAGCTATGTCGATCCGAACATTTTCTAAATATTATGCCTTTCGTTAATAAGTTGGTACTTTTCAAAAGACATAGGTAAGCTATATCAATCCGAACATTTTCTAAATATAATGCCTTTCGTTAATAAGTTAGTACTATTCAAAATACATAGGTAAGCTATGTCGATCCGAACATTTTCTAAATATTATGCCTTTCGTTAATAAGTTGGTACTTTTCAAAGGACATAGGTAAGCTATGTCATTCCTCATATTTCCTAAATACTATGCCTTTCGTTAATAAGTTGGTACTTTTCAAAAGACATAGGTAAGCTATGTCGATCCGAACATTTTCTAAATATTATGCCTTTCGTTAATAAGTTGGTACTTTTCAAAAGACATAGGTAAGCTATGTCAATCCGAAACATTTTCTAAATATTATGCCTTTCGTTAATAAGTTGGTACTTTTCAAAAGACATAGGTAAGCTATGTCGATCCGAACATTTTCTAAATATTATGCCTTTCGTTAATAAGTTGGTACTTTTCAAAAGACATAGGTAAGCTATGTCAATCCGAAACATTTTCTAAATATTATGCCTTTCGTTAATAAGTTGGTACTTTTCAAAAGACATAGGTAAGCTATGTCATTCCTCATATTTCCTAAATACTATGCCTTTCGTTAATAAGTTGGTACTTTTCAAAAGACATAGGTAAGCTATGTCAATCCGAACATTTTCTAAATATAATGCCTTTCGTTAATAAGTTAGTACTTTTCAAAATACATAGGTAAGCTATGTCGATCCGAACATTTTCTAAATATTATGCCTTTCGTTAATAAGTTGGTACTTTTCAAAAGACATAGGTAAGCTATGTCAATCCGAAACATTTTCTAAATATTATGCCTTTCGTTAATAAGTTGGAACTTTTCAAAAGACATAGGTAAGCTATGTCAATCCGAACATTTTCTAAATATAATGCCTTTCGTTAATAAGTTAGTACTTTTCAAAATACATAGGTAAGCTATGTCGATCCGAACATTTTCTAAATATTATGCCTTTCGTTAATAAGTTGGTACTTTTCAAAAGACATAGGTAAGCTATGTCAATCCGAAACATTTTCTAAATATTATGCCTTTCGTTAATAAGTTGGAACTTTTCAAAAGACATAGGTAAGCTATGTCAATCCGAACATTTTCTAAATATAATGCCTTTCGTTAATAAGTTAGTACTATTCAAAATACATAGGTAAGCTATGTCGATCCGAACATTTTCTAAATATTATGCCTTTCGTTAATAAGTTGGTACTTTTCAAAGGACATAGGTAAGCTATGTCAATCCGAAACATTTTCTAAATATTATGCCTTTCGTTAATAAGTTGGTACTTTTCAAAAGACATAGGTAAGCTATGTCATTCCTCATATTTCCTAAATACTATGCCTTTCGTTAATAAGTTGGTACTTTTCAAAAGACATAGGTAAGCTATGTCAATCCGAACATTTTCTAAATATAATGCCTTTCGTTAATAAGTTGGTACTTTTCAAAAGACATAGGTAAGCTATGTCATTCCTCATATTTCCTAAATACTATGCCTTTCGTTAATAAGTTGGTACTTTTCAAAAGACATAGGTAAGCTATGTCAATCCGAACATTTTCTAAATATTATGCCTTTCGTTAATAAGTTGGTACTTTTCAAAAGACATAGGTAAGCTATGTCAATCCGAACATTTTCTAAATATAATGCCTTTCGTTAATAAGTTGGTACTTTTCAAAATACATAGGTAAGCTATGTCGATCCGAACATTTTCTAAATATTATGCCTTTCGTTAATAAGTTGGTACTTTTCAAAAGACATAGGTAAGCTATGTCAATCCGAAACATTTTCTAAATATTATGCCTTTCGTTAATAAGTTGGTACTTTTCAAAAGACATAGGTAAGCTATATCAATCCGAACATTTTCTAAATATAATGCCTTTCGTTAATAAGCTAGTACTATTCAAAATACATAGGTAAGCTATGTCGATCCGAACATTTTCTAAATATTATGCCTTTCGTTAATAAGTTGGTACTTTTCAAAGGACATAGGTAAGCTATGTCAATCCGAAACATTTTCTAAATATTATGCCTTTCGTTAATAAGTTGGTACTTTTCAAAAGACATAGGTAAGCTATGTCATTCCTCATATTTCCTAAATACTATGCCTTTCGTTAATAAGTTGGTACTTTTCAAAAGACATAGGTAAGCTATGTCAATCCGAACATTTTCTAAATATAATGCCTTTCGTTAATAAGTTAGTACTTTTCAAAATACATAGGTAAGCTTTGTCGATCCGAACATTTTCTAAATATTATGCCTTTCGTTAATAAGTTGGTACTTTTCAAAAGACATAGGTAAGCTATGTCAATCCGAAACATTTTCTAAATATTATGCCTTTCGTTAATAAGTTGGTACTTTTCAAAAGACATAGGTAAGCTATGTCATTCCTCATATTTCCTAAATACTATGCCTTTCGTTAATAAGTTGGTACTTTTCAAAAGACATAGGTAAGCTATGTCAATCCGAACATTTTCTAAATATAATGCCTTTCGTTAATAAGTTGGTACTTTTCAAAAGACATAGGTAAGCTATGTCATTCCTCATATTTCCTAAATACTATGCCTTTCGTTAATAAGTTGGTACTTTTCAAAAGACATAGGTAAGCTATGTCAATCCGAACATTTTCTAAATATTATGCCTTTCGTTAATAAGTTGGTACTTTTCAAAAGACATAGGTAAGCTATGTCAATCCGAACATTTTCTAAATATAATGCCTTTCGTTAATAAGTTGGTACTTTTCAAAATACATAGGTAAGCTATGTCGATCCGAACATTTTCTAAATATTATGCCTTTCGTTAATAAGTTGGTACTTTTCAAAAGACATAGGTAAGCTATGTCAATCCGAAACATTTTCTAAATATTATGCCTTTCGTTAATAAGTTGGTACTTTTCAAAAGACATAGGTAAGCTATATCAATCCGAACATTTTCTAAATATAATGCCTTTCGTTAATAAGTTAGTACTATTCAAAATACATAGGTAAGCTATGTCAATCCGAAACATTTTCTAAATATTATGCCTTTCGTTAATAAGTTGGTACTTTTCAAAAGACATAGGTAAGCTATGTCATTCCTCATATTTCCTAAATACTATGCCTTTCGTTAATAAGTTGGTACTTTTCAAAAGACATAGGTAACCTATGTCAATCCGAACATTTTCTAAATATAATGCCTTTCGTTAATAAGTTGGTACTTTTCAAAAGACATAGGTAAGCTATGTCATTCCTCATATTTCCTAAATACTATGCCTTTCGTTAATAAGTTGGTACTTTTCAAAAGACATAGGTAAGCTATGTCAATCCGAACATTTTCTAAATATTATGCCTTTCGTTAATAAGTTGGTACTTTTCAAAAGACATAGGTAAGCTATGTCAATCCGAACATTTTCTAAATATAATGCCTTTCGTTAATAAGTTGGTACTTTTCAAAATACATAGGTAAGCTATGTCGATCCGAACATTTTCTAAATATTATGCCTTTCGTTAATAAGTTGGTACTTTTCAAAAGACATAGGTAAGCTATGTCAATCCGAAACATTTTCTAAATATTATGCCTTTCGTTAATAAGTTGGTACTTTTCAAAAGACATAGGTAAGCTATATCAATCCGAACATTTTCTAAATATAATGCCTTTCGTTAATAAGTTAGTACTATTCAAAATACATAGGTAAGCTATGTCAATCCGAAACATTTTCTAAATATTATGCCTTTCGTTAATAAGTTGGTACTTTTCAAAAGACATAGGTAAGCTATGTCATTCCTCATATTTCCTAAATACTATGCCTTTCGTTAATAAGTTGGTACTTTTCAAAAGACATAGGTAAGCTATGTCAATCCGAACATTTTCTAAATATAATGCCTTTCGTTAATAAGTTGGTACTTTTCAAAAGACATAGGTAAGCTATGTCATTCCTCATATTTCCTAAATACTATGCCTTTCGTTAATAAGTTGGTACTTTTCAAAAGACATAGGTAAGCTATGTCAATCCGAACATTTTCTAAATATTATGCCTTTCGTTAATAAGTTGGTACTTTTCAAAAGACATAGGTAAGCTATGTCAATCCGAACATTTTCTAAATATAATGCCTTTCGTTAATAAGTTGGTACTTTTCAAAATACATAGGTAAGCTATGTCGATCCGAACATTTTCTAAATATTATGCCTTTCGTTAATAAGTTGGTACTTTTCAAAAGACATAGGTAAGCTATGTCAATCCGAAACATTTTCTAAATATTATGCCTTTCGTTAATAAGTTGGTACTTTTCAAAAGACATAGGTAAGCTATATCAATCCGAACATTTTCTAAATATTATGCCTTTCGTTAATAAGTTGGTACTTTTCAAAGGACATAGGTAAGCTATGTCAATCCGAAACATTTTCTAAATATTATGCCTTTCGTTAATAAGTTGGTACTTTTCAAAAGACATAGGTAAGCTATGTCGATCCGAACATTTTCTAAATATTATGCCTTTCGTTAATAAGTTGGTACTTTTCAAAAGACATAGGTAAGCTATATCAATCCGAACATTTTCTAAATATAATGCCTTTCGTTAATAAGTTAGTACTATTCAAAATACATAGGTAAGCTATGTCGATCCGAACATTTTCTAAATATTATGCCTTTCGTTAATAAGTTGGTACTTTTCAAAAGACATAGGTAAGCTATGTCAATCCGAAACATTTTCTAAATATTATGCCTTTCGTTAATAAGTTGGTACTTTTCAAAAGACATAGGTAAGCTATATCAATCCGAACATTTTCTAAATATTATGCCTTTCGTTAATAAGTTGGTACTTTTCAAAGGACATAGGTAAGCTATGTCAATCCGAAACATTTTCTAAATATTATGCCTTTCGTTAATAAGTTGGTATTTTTGAAAAGACATAGGTAAGCTATGTCGATCCGAACATTTTCTAAATATTATGCCTTTCGTTAATAAGTTGGTACTTTTCAAAAGACATAGGTAAGCTATATCAATCCGAACATTTTCTAAATATAATGCCTTTCGTTAATAAGTTAGTACTATTCAAAATACATAGGTAAGCTATGTCGATCCGAACATTTTCTAAATATTATGCCTTTCGTTAATAAGTTGGTACTTTTCAAAGGACATAGGTAAGCTATGTCATTCCTCATATTTCCTAAATACTATGCCTTTCGTTAATAAGTTGGTACTTTTCAAAAGACATAGGTAAGCTATGTCAATCCGAACATTTTCTAAATATAATGCCTTTCGTTAATAAGTTAGTACTTTTCAAAATACATAGGTAAGCTATGTCGATCCGAACATTTTCTAAATATTATGCCTTTCGTTAATAAGTTGGTACTTTTCAAAAGACATAGGTAAGCTATGTCAATCCGAAACATTTTCTAAATATTATGCCTTTCGTTAATAAGTTGGTACTTTTCAAAAGACATAGGTAAGCTATGTCATTCCTCATATTTCCTAAATACTATGCCTTTCGTTAATAAGTTGGTACTTTTCAAAAGACATAGGTAAGCTATGTCAATCCGAACATTTTCTAAATATAATGCCTTTCGTTAATAAGTTGGTACTTTTCAAAAGACATAGGTAAGCTATGTCATTCCTCATATTTCCTAAATACTATGCCTTTCGTTAATAAGTTGGTACTTTTCAAAAGACATAGGTAAGCTATGTCAATCCGAACATTTTCTAAATATTATGCCTTTCGTTAATAAGTTGGTACTTTTCAAAAGACATAGGTAAGCTATGTCAATCCGAACATTTTCTAAATATAATGCCTTTCGTTAATAAGTTGGTACTTTTCAAAATACATAGGTAAGCTATGTCGATCCGAACATTTTCTAAATATTATGCCTTTCGTTAATAAGTTGGTACTTTTCAAAAGACATAGGTAAGCTATGTCAATCCGAAACATTTTCTAAATATTATGCCTTTCGTTAATAAGTTGGTACTTTTCAAAAGACATAGGTAAGCTATATCAATCCGAACATTTTCTAAATATAATGCCTTTCGTTAATAAGTTAGTACTATTCAAAATACATAGGTAAGCTATGTCGATCCGAACATTTTCTAAATATTATGCCTTTCGTTAATAAGTTGGTACTTTTCAAAGGACATAGGTAAGCTATGTCAATCCGAAACATTTTCTAAATATTATGCCTTTCGTTAATAAGTTGGTACTTTTCAAAAGACATAGGTAAGCTATGTCATTCCTCATATTTCCTAAATACTATGCCTTTCGTTAATAAGTTGGTACTTTTCAAAAGACATAGGTAAGCTATGTCAATCCGAACATTTTCTAAATATAATGCCTTTCGTTAATAAGTTAGTACTTTTCAAAATACATAGGTAAGCTATGTCGATCCGAACATTTTCTAAATATTATGCCTTTCGTTAATAAGTTGGTACTTTTCAAAAGACATAGGTAAGCTATGTCAATCCGAAACATTTTCTAAATATTATGCCTTTCGTTAATAAGTTGGTACTTTTCAAAAGACATAGGTAAGCTATATCAATCCGAACATTTTCTAAATATAATGCCTTTCGTTAATAAGTTAGTACTATTCAAAATACATAGGTAAGCTATGTCGATCCGAACATTTTCTAAATATTATGCCTTTCGTTAATAAGTTGGTACTTTTCAAAGGACATAGGTAAGCTATGTCAATCCGAAACATTTTCTAAATATTATGCCTTTCGTTAATAAGTTGGTACTTTTCAAAAGACATAGGTAAGCTATGTCATTCCTCATATTTCCTAAATACTATGCCTTTCGTTAATAAGTTGGTACTTTTCAAAAGACATAGGTAAGCTATGTCAATCCGAACATTTTCTAAATATAATGCCTTTCGTTAATAAGTTAGTACTTTTCAAAATACATAGGTAAGCTATGTCGATCCGAACATTTTCTAAATATTATGCCTTTCGTTAATAAGTTGGTACTTTTCAAAAGACATAGGTAAGCTATGTCAATCCGAAACATTTTCTAAATATTATGCCTTTCGTTAATAAGATGGAACTTTTCAAAAGACATAGGTAAGCTATGTCAATCCGAACATTTTCTAAATATAATGCCTTTCGTTAATAAGTTAGTACTATTCAAAATACATAGGTAAGCTATGTCGATCCGAACATTTACTAAATATTATGCCTTTCGTTAATAAGTTGGTACTTTTCAAAGGACATAGGTAAGCTATGTCAATCCGAAACATTTTCTAAATATTATGCCTTTCGTTAATAAGTTGGTACTTTTCAAAAGACATAGGTAAGCTATGTCAATCCGAACATTTTCTAAATATAATGCCTTTCGTTAATAAGTTGGTACTTTTCAAAAGACATAGGTAAGCTATGTCATTCCTCATATTTCCTAAATACTATGCCTTTCGTTAATAAGTTGGTACTTTTCAAAAGACATAGGTAAGCTATGTCAATCCGAACATTTTCTAAATATTGTGCCTTTCGTTAATAAGTTGGTACTTTTCAAAAGACATAGGTAAGCTATGTCAATCCGAACATTTTCTAAATATAATGCCTTTCGTTAATAAGTTGGTATTTTTCAAAATACATAGGTAAGCTATGTCGATCCGAACATTTTCTAAATATTATGCCTTTCGTTAATAAGTTGGTACTTTTCAAAAGACATAGGTAAGCTATGTCAATCCGAAACATTTTCTAAATATTATGCCTTTCGTTAATAAGTTGGTACTTTTCAAAAGACATAGGTAAGCTATGTCAATCCGAACATTTTCTAAATATTATGCCTTTCGTTAATAAGTTGGTACTTTTCAAAAGACATAGGTAAGCTATGTCAATCCGAACATTTTCTAAATATAATGCCATTCGTTAATAAGTTAGTACTTTTCAAAATACATAGGTAAGCTATGTCGATCCGAACATTTTCTAAATATTATGCCTTTCGTTAATAAGTTGGTACTTTTCAAAAGACATAGGTAAGCTATGTCAATCCGAAACATTTTCTAAATATTATGCCTTTCGTTAATAAGTTGCTACTTTTCAAAAGACATAGGTAAGCTATGTAATTCCTCATATTTCCTAAATACTATGCCTTTCGTTAATAAGTTGGTACTTTTCAAAAGACATAGGTAAGCTATCTCGTTCCTCGTATTTTCTGTTCTGTTTTCTTCTACCCTTTCTCCCCTGTTGGCGTCATTTGGTTTGGAATTGTGAATTATTTTTTATTGCAATTGTTAAGTACGCCACATGTACCGACTTTTTTGTTTACGATTGACTTTTTCCCGCACGGATGCACGCAGTATCACACTGTGAGAAAGTACTCGTTACCTAGGGTGTCGGTAAGCCTCGCTTGCAAAACGAGCAGTCATTCAGATGGGCGAGTACGCTTAAGTGTTTTCCGTTTGTCGAATGGGTATGGGTTGACAAGTAGGGGGAATAGTTGCCCAGTATGGGCCATCAAAATATCGTAGATTTCTAAGTTGGTACATGCAAAACGGCAATACTTGGCGATTTATTACTAACAATTTTTTTCAGCGCTTCCTTTTCAGCACACTAACACTCTCTTACAGGCTTCAGAGATGTCATCAAATTTTTTCATTATTTTTTAATTTTGTTTGATTTTCTGTTTCAGGAATTTTTTTAGGGATGGATTCATTTCGAATATATGCATATATTTAAGCTTGTTGATAGGCCTATCTTATAATTTTATTATTTTTTATTTCCTATGGTATACATTAAAATTTTTCTTATTAATTTTGTTTTCTGTTTTAGAATTTTTATTAGGAAAGGATTTTTTATGTTACAAAAGTGACTTTGCAGTTTAGAGCTTCAGAATTTTCATCAATATTTGGTAAAGTTTTCTTTGCATGATTTTTTCTTAGCTGCATGGGTTTAAAAGGTGCATGTATGTTGTAGGGGGTGGTAAAGTAGTGGTGGTTTAGGGGGTTAGTATTTTAATTATAAAATTTTGTATGTAAAAATATTTTTCTGTTGTAATTCGTATTTCAATTTTTCGGCTCTTATAAAAAAATGTAAATGTTAATATTTTATTGATATTAAACATATCTTTTTTATAATTGCTAAGTTTGCATTTATTTGATCCTGTTTGTAAATGTATATCTATCTGCACTTTGCTAGAGTAAAGATAAACTCTGGCTTAGTGCAGCCGGTAGAGAACATCCAGCTTTCAGGGGTGCGCATTTTCTAGTTTTGTCTGTGATTTCCTCCGCCGGCGGGGAATATTTTCCATCGGTTGTGAATATTTTAACCGGTTGATTATATTTTCTACCGATAAAGGGAACAACTTCCAGTCGAGAGGGACAACTTCAAGCCGTGATGGGAAATGATTGCTTATATTTGTTTATAGATGGGTATTTAATTTCAGTTTTGTTTCGCTTTGGTTATGTATATTAGGTCACAAAACAAACATGATATTTTGTGTTATTGTTAGATATTGAACTCCACTTTTACCATAGCTAATATAAATGTTTGCAATTTTCACTACTGATACGCCACGCACTTAAAAATGAAGCTAGCCACTTTCTGATTTAGATGTTTTATGAACCAATAGCCAGTTACAAAAGGGCCATTCAAACTTGAAGTTTGAAGAACAGTCAAAGTCTATAATATATATATAAGTTTTTTGTTTACAGTTTATACGAGCTTGACGTTTTAATATTATGAAAAAATAGAAGCATTGTGTTAATATTTTTTTAGTTAAGTTTAGTTAGTTTTTCTCCACAATAATCATATAAATCTTGTTTTGTATTCATACTGCACGAACACAACAGTTACAACGCCTCGTAAAAAGTTTGTGACTGTTTCTGCAGTAGACGAAAATTGTGGTTTGAGGCAACTAGAAGAAAATATAAACAGACTACAACTAGTTACTATTGCTGTGAAGCAAAATAATTTTGATGTAAGTAATTATATATGTGTGTGTAGCCGTAAAAATAAATCGGAAGTAAATTTAAACAACTCCTAAGTCATTCACTATAAAAGCAATATAACATATAAGCGTAACCTATACTTCATCACGATTTTAAAAAAGAAGACGACAGAATTGTGGTCCTATATGTAGCTAGCTTCTCTTTTAGGTAATGTAAGTCACATCATAAATGGCGAACTATTTAAATCATCCAAAAGTTGAATTTTTAAATCGACATAAAAACCTTGTGAGAATGAAAATATTAAAAATAATTGATTCCCCATTATGATTTTGTCCACCACTAACTATTAACATTGAGAAAACATCATATTTTTGTTAAGTTTAACACCACATTGGTACAGATCGTTCGTGAACTTTCTGGAAGCGGCAGATGCGGAGGACAATAAGAAGAAGCTGAATCTAATAAACTATGTGAGACCAGTCGTTTTTGAGTCCATTAGTGAGAGTACAACGTATGAAGATGCCATAAAAATCCTTGAAAGCCTATACGTAAAGCCCATAATGAAATATTTTCTCGTCATTCTCTCTCATCAAGAAGACAGTTAGTAGGTGATACAATTGACCAATATTTACAAATTTTGAAGCAAATGAGCAAAGAATGCAACTTTAAAGCTGTTTCGGCCGAACAGAATAGAGATGATTTCATTCGAGACTCGTTTATCAGTGGTTTAAGTTCACTACAAATTAGACAGCGGCTTGTAGAGCACTCTTCTTTGAGCTTAATTCAAGCGTTTGATACTGCGAGAGCGTTATAAATAGCCAAGCAACATGCTGAATCATATTCATCAACTTTTGATTCACGTGTTGCCGTTTTACAAAACGCAGAACCGTCACAAGATTCTGAAAATTCATCAACCAGTCAGTTAGCGGTTGCTGCATCTTTTCAGAAATGTTTCTTTTGTGGCAGAGATAGACTCCTGCTAAAAATGCAATTTGCAATTCCTGCAATAAAAGAGGTCATTTTTCAACTGTGTGTATATCAAGTAACACCAGAAGAACTCAGAAAACATCTGCTGCTATTCTGTCTATGATTTCTGCTGTTTCTCCCAGTTGTTTATCCAAATCTATTATTAAAATTAAAATAAACAACATAATCACATATGCACTAGTCGATACAGGGAGTTCTGATAGCTATATTTCAAGTAAAATTGTTGCCAGTAGAAATATTTGTGTCATTCCGTCAAGAATTAATGTTAAAATGGCTTCAACATCTCTAACGTCGCAAGTTCTTGGATATTGTATTGTACGCCTACAAATTTTGGATAACATTTATTCAAATGTAAAGCTTTTAGTCCTTGATGAACTCTGCACTGAAGCAATCATTGGTCATGATATTCTGAAGCAACATTCCCGACTCGAAATTCTCTTTGGAGGTGACAAATCTACCCTATCAATATGCAATTTAGCAGTAGCAAATGTTGAACCATTCAGTTTATTTTCAAATTTGACGTTTAATTGCAAACCAATCGCAATAAAATCCCGTCGATTTACAACTTCAGACCTCAACTGTATTGAGCAAGAAATCAAACATCTTCTAAAAGAAAAGATCGTAGAACCCAGTATCTCGCCCTGGTGAGCTCAACCTCTGGTAACTTCAAGTGAAAACCACAAAAAACGTATCTGTATTGACTATTCTCAAACCATAAATAAATATACATTATTGGATGCATACCCATTGCCACGGATAGGTAAACCAAATTTCGAAATATTCGGTTTTTAGTACAATTGACCACCGTAGTGTCTATTAACAAATTCCAATTAAAGATGAAGAAAAGATCTACACTGCATTTGAAGCTTGAGCAAACTTGCACCAATTGTTTCGAATGAACCGTATCAGCATCATCAAGAAAGAAAATCTTAAAAGCGTCTATACTTATCTGGATGACGTCACTGTTTGCGGTAACTCACAACATGATCAAAATTTAAAAAAAAATTTAGATGTCATTAAGAAGTACCGTTTAACAATTAATGAAAAAAAAACAAGATTTTCCCTCAAATCGATTTGCATTCTTGGGTATCTAATATGCAACAAAACTATGAAGCCGGACCCAGAACGACTTAAGCCTCTCTTGAATTTACCAGTACCTACCTGATACTACAGCTTCTCTTCGAAGAATTCTAGGAATGTTTGCACACTACTTTAAATGGGTTCCTAAATTTTCCAAAAAAATTCAGCCGCTAGCACACAGCACAAGTTTTCCATTGTCTGAGAAAGCAATTTCGGCATTTAGACAGCTCAAACAAGACATAGCCAACTCTGGAGGGAAAGGAATGAATAAATGAACTGTACATTAGATGGTCTCCATAACTTTTAGCATGTTCGAGAACAATCAAACAATCGAAGGACCACCGATATTGAGGTATCGGACCTTGTCATTCTTGGCTTAAGCCAGAGGAATGACTCGAATAATTACAGGTTCAGCTAAGCTAAATGAAAGACCAGACTTCCAGCAGTTATCTTTTTATTTAAAGGACTAGCTGGAAAAAACTATAATCGAAAATTGTTTAGGTAGGTACTTAAAAAACACTAAAGAATATATGTCTACACAAAAGATGAAAGTGTAAAGTTTATGACCCGTATCAGTTAAAGTCTGCACTAAATTAAAGAAAAGAGCCGCACACAATTTATAGTTCACTATTAAAGTCAACAATATTAGCAAATATTTTATGTTAGAAAATAGTCTGAAATGATCAGCGCAAATAAGAAAATATGAATAATCTCAAATACAAACGATTAGACAATAACTCTGTAACCATGGACATAACGCAATTTTTTTTTTCTTACGTTTTAATTCGTTTTAGCCCCCCGATTCATATTCTGAAAGGACGGGCGTCAATTTTGAGACACCCTGTATATATATATATTTATATATATATATATATATTATCAATAACCCAAATACCATTTCTGAATGGTGTAGGGTGAAACATTTCATTATTTAAAATTCTTCTTATATTTAGCAATAATATTATGTGGTAATGTCTTCGTGGACAAACTTGGCCCATTCCTTCTTATTTATTGATAATATTTTGGCCTCATTCCAAGATTTTCCCTTTTCTTGCAAAATTTTTCTAACGCTGCTGTCCCATGTTTCTCTCGGTCTCCCACGTTTTCTCTTATTCGCTTTTCTTGCCTCCCATACTTGCTTAACTTGTCTGGAATTTGACATTCTCTGTAAGTGTCCCCACCATCCCAATGGTCTTGTTTGAATAAATTCAAATGTCGATTTTATTTCTAGGTCCTTTCTTACTTTTGTGTTTCTTTCTTTATCTATTCTTCTGACTCCTTTAACTCTTCTGAGATATTTCATTTCCACTGCTTGTATTTTGCTTTTCTGCCTGTCTGTCAGATTCACAACCAAATGTCAGAATTGGTCGATATATAGTCTTAAACACATTTAATTTTGTCTTCACTGATATCTTCTTTTTGTTTATAAGAGCCTGGTTCATTGCATAGTACAGCTTTAGTGTTTTTTGCACTATATCGTGTATTTCTTTTTCTTGTCTCCCGTTCTCTTGTATCTCTACACCTAGATATTGGAAGCTTGTCACTTGTTCAATTATAACATTGTCTATTTTTATGTGCATGTTTTTGTGTTCGCTTCCTACTACCATAAATTTCGTTTTGTTTTTATTTAATTTCATCCCATATATTTCCATGGCATCATTCCAAATCCCCAGGTTCTTTTGTAAGTCTACCTCTTTTTCGGCCACAATGACTATATCATCTGCAAATGCTCCTTCTGACACTTTTACCATTTCCATGTATCTGTATCTGACCTTAAATTTTTTTAATTTTACTTTACATTTCTTTATTACCTCATCAATATATATTGTGAAGACTTAGACCTGCTCCTTGCCTCAATCCTTCTTCTGTTGTGAAAGGTTCTGAGATGCTGATGAATAATAAAGTTAGTGTTTTCACTGTATATATTTTTTAATACTCTGATCATTCTATTTTCTAATCCTCTTTCTGATAATATTTTCCATAGTTTGTTTCTTGGCACTCGATCAAAGGCCTTTCCATGTCAATAAAACCTAAATACACTTCTTTGTCTTGCTCTATCGTTTTTTTCATGATCTGCTTTAATGTAAATATGTGGTCCTGTATACTCCTTCCCTTCCTAAATCCGCTTTGGCATTCTTCTAGTGTATTTTCTGTTACTGATTTAATTTTTGTGTCCAATATTTGTTCGTAAATTTTCATAGCAACATTCAGTAAATTGATTCCTCTCTAGTTATTACAATCATATCTATCACCCTTCTTATATATTGGTGTTATTAGAGCTGTTTTCCAATCTTGCGGTACTCGTTTTTTGTATATTTTAACAAGTATTTCTGTTCCTTTTTCTCCCATATAACTAATCATCTAATTTGTTAATTTGTCACTTCCTGTTGCCATTCTTAAGACGTTTTATAACTTCTTTTACATCGTCTGCGCTTATATACTGATGATTTCTATTTTCTCCAACTTGGATTTGTGATTGTTCGTTTATTACTTCCTCCTCTTTATGGTCTTCGTCTACTCCTAGTAATTCTTGAAAATATTCTTTCCACCTTTCCATTATTTGGTTATCTCCTGTTATAATTTCTCCACTTTTGCTTTTTATCCTTGCTACTCTCTGTTTTTCCTTTCCTTGATGTTTTTAACGTTCTGTAGAATAATTTTTGGTTAGCTTTACTGTTTGTTTCCATTTTGTCGCCAAATTCAATCCACTTGTTTCTCTTTGCAGTCGATATTAATTCTTTCACTCTTTTCCTCTCTAATTTATATCGCTCATAATTTTCTGATGTTCTATCATTTAAGTACAGTTTCCACTTTTGTTTTTTGATTTTTTGATTCTTTATTTCGTCAGACCACCAGGCGGTTTGTTTTTTGTAATTAGTTTTCCTAGTACTTCCACAGATCTCTCTAGCTGCCTCTAGAAGTATATTTTTAAAATATTCCCATATAGTATCCAAATTGATATTTTCGATTTTTTCTGAAATATTTTCAAATTTCTTATTCAGTGCTAGTCGGTATCTTTCAGCAATTTCAGTGTCTCTAAGTTTGTACGTTTTAATTGATTCATATTCTACTTTTTTGGTTGGTTTTATACTACTTTCAGTTTTTTTGTTTTCATCTTTTCTCATTTTTGAGACAACTAAGTAATGGGTTTCTGGTCCTCTTCTCACTTTTGTATCTAGTATACTTTTTCTGTTTTCTCGTTCTATTAACACATAATCGATTATGGATTTCTCATTTCTGCTTTTGAATTCCCTTGTAAATTTATGGATGTCTTTGTATTCAAAAAATGTATTCGTCACAATCAATTGATGCATCTCACAGAAATCTAACATTTTTACTCCATTACTGTTTTCACAACTTTCTCCATGTGTCCCATTTACTGTTGCGTATTCTTCATCTTTATTTACTACCCTGCAGTTAAAATCTCCTATACTAAATCCATCCAACAAACAGAGTGACCCAAACAACGATAGATGCGTGATCAAAATATGATCACGTATCTATTGGCTAAAATAAATATGCCTCCATGCGCTGGCCAATCGGATTTAACTGCAATCAGCCGCCAGAATTCATTGTCTTTGGTACATCCATACAGAGTCGGAGAGATCACGTGCACTATGCATGATACTGTTTTGGAACACTCCGTTGCTTGGATGGACAGAGTATCGTATTATTATTTTTCCTTGCGCTTCTTCTGTTGTCAATGTTAATTGTTCCCAAAAATTTTCTTTATTTTGTGCTGTGTCGTCTTCATTTGGTCCATAGACCAGTATAGATTATAAAATAGTTATTTGTTTTACTAGGCAGCAAAGTAGTTGATTGACTACCGCGGTTGATAGGAATTCAGCTAAGGCAGTCAATCTACTTTGCTGCCGAATTGAACATATAATTTTTTTCAGATTGTTTATAATGATATATGTATATTGTATTTGCAAATTATTGCAATTTCCACAATCTTATTATTTTTCCTGTAGTGATAAATTAAATAAAATTTTATATAAATCGCAATTGTCGGAATGGTTGGTTGCTATGGAAACGTATATGTCCCTAATAATTATAGTTTGACAACTGCCAGTTTTGTGGAAAAATATCGGTATATTTATATTATGGACAGGCGACTTATAAGTACTTACTCCTCCAGAAATAAGGGAGGTGGCAAAAAATATTGAGTTAAATTTGTTGCCGGAGAAGTCTCGGATGAAATATGAAGGAAATTATAAACGATATATGGATTATTGCATGGAGAAAAGGACTTTTTCGGACAATGTATTACTTGCTTATTTTGCTGGATTATCTAAAACAATGAAGAGTTCTATACTTTGGTCTATATATTCCATGTTAAAGGCAACTATGAATGTTAAAAATGGCGTAGATATTTGAAGTTGCGGGCATATTTAAAACGGGCATCCGAAGGCGATAAGGCAAGGAACTCCTGAGTTTTCGTTTTATATACTGGATGCTCCAGATGATGAATATTTATTAGCAAAAGTAAGTTTTAAATAAGATATTTATACGATAAAGTGAAAATACTTATAATCCATTCTTTTAGATCGCATTTATTTTTGGAATTGCGGGTGCATGTCGCTGCGAGGAACTATTGAATTCAAAGTATTGGTATCCCTATTAAACACGAAGAAGAAGAAGAATTCGAGGTCTTTCGTAATAATGGAATATTTAGATGTTGTTAGAAAATATATAGCTCTTCGGCCTGCTGAATTAAAAGACACAAGATTTTTTTTTAAATACGTAAAAGGTAAATCAGTAAACAATTTGTTGGTTTCCAAAAATTTGATAAAACACCTCAAGAAATAGCTGTCTATTTAAAGTTGCCGAATGCTAAAGAATATACGGGACACCGTCTCCGTAGAAGTTCTGCCAGTTGTAAATTCATGAGGTGACATAACAATGTTGAAATGACATGGCGGGTGGAAGTCCTCAACTATAGCGGAAGGGTACATTGAGGATTCAATGGCAAGTAAAACCAGTATTTGTGAAAAAGTTTTGGCAAATTTAGGAACTACTTATGAGGCGAATTAAACTAGCAATATATAGTGAATGTAAAGAGAACGATATCTGAGGAAAGAAAAGGTGGCCTATTTATTTAAAATTGTAGTAATTTTACTATCAATGTTAATAACAACTAAAAATATGTTTTTTAAATTCTTGTTAGAAGTATTATGTAATAATTGTTAATAAATGTTTTTTTTTCTCCGATTGACATTAAACGTCAGTTTTAGTGACATTTATCGATAATAGAAGTAACACTTTTACTGCCTAGGCAGTAAATATGACTTTCAATACCTAGGCATTAAAAAAATCATTTTTTCTTCTTTTTTTTTGAAATCTCCCAAACTTCACTAAGCAACGGCAATGAAAATGTAATTTTAAGCCTTAAGTATAATTGACTTGCTTTACCTTTTCTTTGAAAGACCGATTCCAAACTTTTCCACATTTCGAAAGTTGTTTTTTTTTTGTCCTTGACATATTCTAAATGAGAATTGGCTATGCCTTGTACAATAATCGCCTTACACTTCTTATCAATTTTTTAAAAATCATTATCTGGATTTAACCTTTCTTTTTCAATGAATTCATTAACATCATTTTGGTCAAGTATGATTTCCATTCGGAACCTCCAATTATCATAGTTTTTACCATAAAATTGTTTTATTCCGTATTTTTCTGTAGTTAACGCCATCGCCATATGTTTTTCCTTAAAAGTATTTATTTTAACTTTATATCTGTTATTCCTCTGCAATTATGGACTGGGCCCATCATAACCTGATAGCAGTGTAATGAAAATACTTTTAAGTTTGAGTTAATAACTCGTATATTAAATATTAAACGAAAATATAAAAATGACGTAACAAAAACTATTTTGACAAAATTGATATGATTTTATTTTTCGTATCCAGGTAATCGGACATATGGTAAAATATTGATTGTCCTCAACACCTATAACATACGATTAGAAAAAATATTAAAAACTGAGAGTTGAATCCGTTATATAAAAATTTTCATTTTAATTTGATTTTTCCAAACACTCTGTAAAAACAATCGGAGAAAAAATAATATGTTTCACACGGCAGAGAATCAGATTTACTGCCTTGGCTAGTTTAATTGTCTCGGCTTCGCCTCGGCAATGAAATGCTAGCCACGGCAGTAAATCTGTTACTTCTCTGCCTAGTTAAACAAATAACTATTTTTTGTCAAAAAACGTCAAATGTTTTATTCCAATTGAGAATAAACATTTTGCTGCCTAGGCATGAAAGTTCTTACTTTGCTGATTGATAGGTGCCTGTAAAATTAATAATTGCTGTCAATCGGAGAAAAATTGATATTATTTGTTTTATTTTATTATATTCCTCATTGTAACAATTAATACAAAAGTATATAACTTGGCTATGTGTGAATGTTAACATTATGTTTAAGCCTTTGCTGTCTAGGTAAATCAAATTTTCGGAAAAAAATATATACTTTCATTTTTGGATAAAAAATTTGAAGAGATACAAAGTCACTTAAAACGAAATAACAACTTACCAAAGTACACACGTTCTAAAAGCAGTATCGTGTTCAAAGTGTTTTTGGATTTCCGCCCTATTTGTCAATAATATATAATATATTTATTTTTTCAAATATATTTGATGATGTATTCTAATGAATTATTTGGCAATTTATACGCAATAAAATTAATTCATTACAGTAGAAAAATGCAGTGATGTATATGAATTACTAAATAAGAAGTCAGCCAACAATAATGTTCATAAAATTCATTTATACTTGCCTTAGATTTTCGTGATGAGAGTTAAGAGATTCCCAAGACATTTTGAAAACTATATTTCAGCAACAAGTCCTTAAAAAAACTACCGCAGAAAATAGTAGTCCGCGGCCGATAAAAAGTCTAAGACTATTCATTTTAAAAATTCTTCTACTTTCCGTTCGTTAAAAATGAACACGTCAATAAAAAAATCATCGATTCACTCCGACAGAAAATAGCACTAGTTAAATTTGTTTAAAAAAAACTGTTCCGTTATTGTAATCTAACACCAGTTAATGCAACAACACCAAACACACCCCTTTCTCGTGATGCCCAGCCTCCCCTAATCAGTATCTGGACCAAATTGGAAGCAGAATTCAGCACAGGATCGGAGAATTCCGTCTGGATTCGAGAAATACACGAAAGGACGTCTAGAACCGGTTTTAGGAAGGAAAGTATAACGAATGTGAGTAAGATATAATAGTCACGAAATTGTAAGGCCAATTTAAAATGTTTTTTTTTTCATTTTCAGTGCAATACAAATTGTTAGTAAATCATTTTCACATAGTTAGCGTGGAAATATTCTTATAAATTGAGACGTTGATATTTTCTCCAAAATATTTGCTGCAGTCCTTCGTTTTGGTCATAATGTAAATTCTGCTATTCTACAATTAAGGTTATAGTAAATATGAGCTTAAGCATATAGTCAATGATAATAAAAATAATTAAAATATAGTAGTTTAGTTATGTTGGGTTAACTATGTGTTATGTTAAGTTAAAAGTGGGTGGGTTTGATTGACCCTCCACTACGTCCCGTGAGAGCTTGTGGCTCACTCCAGCTGTTTCAACAAATAAATCCAGATTCTCGTAGAAACCGATTAGTTTCTTTGGTAAATGAACTTTCAGGTCCTAAAGTAGAAATGCCGAACATCAAAAATCTGATTGGTGCAGCGGCTTGGCAGGCACAATGTGTACGCTTTGATATTTCATTGTCTTCCGACAGTCCAAAATTTATTGTATGATGTCGGCAGTAATTTGTAAGTAGACCTTTTGTATGTAATGTAAGTATACTGAGGTGATATTCACTATACTCTGTCCATCCAAGCAACGGAGTGTTCCAAAACAGTATCATGCATAGTGCACGTGATCTCTCCAACTCTGTATGGACAATGAATTCCGCCGGCCGATTGCAGTTAAATCCGATTGGCCAGCGCATGGAGGCATATTTATTTTAGCCAATAGTTGCAAAGGCGCATGGTGATCACGCATCTATCGTTGTTTGGGTCGCTCTGTTTGTTCGATGGATACAGTATAAGACCTAAAAGATCTATAGTCTACTTAGTTTCTGAGGAAAGTCTCTAGATCTATTTCCTGGAGGAATTTCAAGTTATTCACAGGCTTCAGTATATGTAGACCAGCAGTCTCATAGGTGTTGTGCTCTAGGATTCTGTATTACTATTCATGTGAATGGAGATTTCTACTTCAATTTGAGGTTTCTACTTCAATTTGACAGAATTTACATTCCTATTGCTCCACTAGTTTGAGCTTTTTGGGGAGTTCGTTCAGGCGTCAGTGCAGTGTCCTCTGTCAAAACTTTTAGTGCAGCCTTTCTCATGCTTAGGCATTCAGTTGTTCTCACCTGGTTATAGTTTCCCAGGAGTATCTTTGATTTTCTTAGCCCTAACAGATTCTTCCAATGGTCAGATCTCTTCTTTTCAGCGTTTCCTATTTCTTCAAATATTACATTGGAGCTGAGACCGCAAAAGGGTTCCTACCCTCAAAAGGGTGTTTCAATCCCTAGTTTATCTGCTATTTAATATCGTCTATTCCAGGGTCTCCTGGAACCTACACTAAAGTGACGATGTTCTTAGTTTTCTTAGTCATTCTCATATCATTATTGCACACTAGAACTGTTTGACATGATGATAATCTTTTACCTTCTATATATTTTATCAATATTGAACTTGCTTGCTATGGCGTGAATTTCCGCTTGAAACATACTTGGAGCTTTTCACAAGCTTTCAGAGTGTTTGGTTCCTGACCCCTACACTCCTACCTTAGTCACTTCTATTGCTTAGGAGCCATCTCTATACCATTAAATGGCATTTTTTCCAAGTCTGGTCATTGTGTTGGGAACCCATTCCTTCTTGTTTCTGTATTCTGTATCGAATTTACTTAAAAAGTTAAACGTTTTTATTACATCATACGTTTGCCATTCCTGTTATAGTCCAATGAATTCTTGTTATAAAGTTTCGAGTGGTATAGAAAAGCCTTGCCCATGAAGCAGTTCCGGTAAATTTTGCCTGAAGCTTTTCTTTCTGTCCAGGAGTCAAGAGTTTGTTCAGTCAAAAATTAATGAGATGCTAATGACTATTTTCGGACCAATAAAGCCTCCTCAACCATTTCTCTTGCAAGGGATTCATTCCTTTCGTTAGGATAGAGTGAAATTTTTTGAGTCTTTCACGTTATTTGGTGGAAATTAAGTACTTCTAAGACCCACAATATGAAGTTGTCAATGAACAGATAAATCTTTAAATAGTGGAATTAATTAGAAACACTTAGTTTCAGTTTAAAATAGAAATATGAGTAGATTCCACAAAGTAAGGGCCCAAACAGTAAATTCAATTGAGTTCTATGTGTATATTTAACCTAATATTATAAAGAGAGAAGATTCATTTGTTTGTTGGTAATGGATAAACTTAAAAACTAATTAATTGATTTTAAAAATTCTGCGAGTAGCATGGGCTGTATCTTATTTCCCAATTAATTAGAGTTCCCTACAAAAAATACAATATTGTAAAGGAAGGTAAAGTTAGTTCAAAATTAATTGCAGAAGCTAAAACACGTGTTCATCGCCCTTTTCGACTTTTTCCTTTGCAGATCAACAAGTTTTGTTAAAACCTTGCTTTTTTGGTACCGGATCAATTACGAAAACCAAATTGGTTTCTAAAATACCTCATATTTATTTTTTAACATTAGCGAAGACTCAAATTATATCACGTCCATTTTCAATAGAGCGAAGCAGGCCCTGCAAAGAGCGACATACAGGAGCAAAATCGAAATTCTTGTTCTTGTATTGCGGTAAAAGCACGTGTTTAGTGTAGATGGCAAGGATTTTGGTATTTGAGGCAGGGATTAGATGGGATAATAGTCATTTTTGGAATTATATATTAAATTTCGGTGACAAAATTGAATTTATATTGTCAGTACCTACATAAATTGTATTATATGGCAATATTTACACACCTTTAAAAACAAGCGCAAATGAACGAGGTAAATGATAAATGATAAAATCAATATTTTTTTATAAAAAACACATAAATAGCACGGCACTGCATTGAGATGTTGGCTTCAAACAGAAAGTATTGCTAAGATTGTGCTACTTATCTAGTTTGTTTAATGATCGAAGTTATTGACAGTGTCAGTGTTGGATTAAAGAATAAAATCATCACCGTTTTTAATAGTTTTTTAACAGTATTAGAAACATATTTCGTCAAAATCAAATTCTTTACTTCTTTATAAAATGTGAACGATGATAATAATAAAAATAAAGCTCTTGTATTTTTTCTCATCATAACACCATAAAGTTACAAATCTTCTTTATATATAAAAGGCAAAAGGACGAAGGCAACCACTAAGGAAGGATTTTTCAAAATTCAACCCCCAAGGGGGTGAAGTAGGAGATATAAGTTTGTATAAAACTTTTTATTCCTTGGATATAGTTGCATGTAATTTAGTATGAATTGTGTACGGTAAAAATAATGAGCGTTTTCTAAAATTCAACTCCTACGAGGATAAAATAGGGGATGCAAGTTTTAAATAAACGGACAGGCCAAACCCTTAGAGCTTGAAACTTAAAATTTCGCAACCGTATTCCTCTTATGACGTAGG
This sequence comes from Lochmaea crataegi, assembly GCA_947563755.1. Taxonomy (NCBI): domain Eukaryota; kingdom Metazoa; phylum Arthropoda; class Insecta; order Coleoptera; family Chrysomelidae; genus Lochmaea; species Lochmaea crataegi. Next base: position 27,376,612 of record OX387432.1, read on the forward strand.
CATCCACTAAGGAAGGATTTTTCAGAATTCAAAAAAATTGTTTTGCATTATACCATTGATTAATAACACTTATCAATCAACGATTATACCTACTGGTTGTAAAGAAAAGTAATCTATACATATAAAATGCTTTATCCTGAATGACTGACTGACGGCTAAGTGAGCTGAAACTTGGAGGGTGTGTTCTTTGTATGACGTAGGAATCGGATAAAAAAGGATTTTCCGAAATTTTACCCCCAAGGGGTTGAAAAATGAGGGCAAAGTTTGTATGGGACAACCTGATTCCTTGGTCCAATCTACTACAAATTTTGCATAAACATTATTTAACAGACTTGATGGAAGACCTATTTCGTATTTTATTGAAACTGATTTCCTAACGGGGTTAAAAAGGTGTAGAAAGTTATTTTGGGGGTGATTTGCATCGAAGTTGATATCAATACTCCTTAATTTTTTTGATTTAAGTTACATTTTATTCTGACACGTTTGAAAACTCAATCCGATTTTATTAAAAAAAACGTTGAACTCACTTAAAAGCTTGGTGCGATACTCTTTAAAATTGGAATGTCAAATATAAAAGAATATTTAAATCGGATTAGAAATCGAAATTTCAATTTTATTTGTTCTTAATGACGTGAAAAACTAATTAAAAATCCGATTACAGCCATTTTCGACCTCTAAGCAGATGAAGTCAAAAGGGCAGAAGCTAGTAAATATATAAAAAAATTAATAAGAACGAGAAAAAAAATTATCGAAGATCAGGTGAATACCACACCAAATTGATATGGCAGTCTCTCTTTTTCATCACACAAAGAGTAACATATTACAATAGATGCAATAGCAATAGATGATTGAATGCTTTTCCAAAGTTTCAAATGGAAAATTTGGTTTCCATTTAAATGAGTACCTACAGGTATTTGTATATTGAAAGCTCATTTCGAAGTCAACTAATACGATCGCAGCAGATTTTAGGTTTACTGAAAGACATTGATATACTTTATCTTTTTTTGGCAATTTTCCAAGGAAAATATTCGCTATTTGCTATTTCCAAATTCTAGGGTTTTTCAATTTCATTGTTTATCTTCTGTAAAATATCAGCTCCAGTTGTGGCCTTGTTTTTTTACAACAAGAAATGAATGTTTTCACTAAATTCACACTTTCTGAAAGCGGAATTTGCGGTTTTTTATTTTTTACCGAATGTTTCCGGTACAAAAGTTTTATTTACTTGGTTTATAGAAGGAATTTATTCTAAAATATTTAGGATTATCCCTGAGAGGACTAGGCTAAAACACAGAATAGTTCACATGACATGACAAAATATAAGTTACGATACTCAACACTAAACACAGCTTACACTCATTTTAAAGTTTGCCTTCAGTCTCTGAAGAAGATAACTTGGTTATCGAAAGGCGCGTAAGATAGTGTAAAGTGCTAGTGTTCAGTGGTGACATAATATTTTTGGACAATGTTAGTTTTATTTCTAATCGACGATACCTCGTACTTGTTATAGAAGCAAACGCTATATTTTTTCTATATATTCTCATACTGTTGAGTTTGTTGAAAGAATAAATCAAATTTTTTATTCATCTAAAAAATAAGAAGCCAGTCATTTTGATATGCGAATCACGGATTAGCAGTCTAGCAGACGCATTGTAGGTATTTCGAATTTTTTTATCTGATTTTCTTTCACGAAAACTATAAAGAATGCGTGAAGGAAATCTCGGCAACTGTTTTATTTTTCCAACCAATTTACGAAAGAATGTTGAAAGGAAAATATATTAACTGATATAAATTACTTTTTGTATTTTTTTTTCACTAGATAGGGGCTATATAATAGGATACGTTACCGCAATTTAGAAAAGACCTTTGAAAAATGACTGCTTATAACAATTTTATCAAATTAATTTTTCTATTTGTTAATAAAATAGTATATTGTGCAACAAGGGGGGGAAGTTAACACACGAGTGAGAAAAGTACTTTCCCCACATGTTGCACTCTATACTTTTTCTACAACTGCACAAATTTAAAGAATGCAAGTAAAGTAACTTAATATTTATTTTTATGGTATTGGAACTTTGTTCATTATTTTCAACTTATTTCCCGATGGGTTAGAGATTTGAAACTTTCAACATAATTCAGAATTGGATGACAATAAAATAAAACATGAAAATAATTGAAAAAAAAATGGAGAATTATTGATAAAATATCCCTTTTTTAGTTTTGACATACATCATGTGGTCTATATACAACATAAATTATTATGTCTTGATGCCCGAGCAGTACAGAGCTTTGGATGCCGAAAATGATGAATTGTAGCCATAGGGTTCGAATCCTGGACACGGTGAATTTTTTTTTATTTGTTATTTTGTGACATTTGTATATGAATAACCTTCAATATAGTTCCTATTAATCCGCATATAGTAAATCGAACTAAAAAGTAAAAAATAATTTATTTTAAATTATATTTGTACTCAATACAGCAGCAACAGCAAATGAAGAGTTTGAAAAGGATTTCACTGGTCGTTAACCAGCATTTGGTATATCAAAAACTGCAGCACGGAGATGTAAGGTGTATATCTCGGAAGATTCAACAAAACATCAGAATTACTGTGCCTTAGCATATACACAGCCAAAGTTCTGGTAAAAAAACCTTCGGAACTTCTGACCAACGAAATGTTAAACCTAGGTATGGATCAAATAAAGAAGGTAACAGGTTTACCCACCGGTCTCTGCACCCTTGGGAAGCACATGCATATCACTGGCATATATAGGGATGAACCTATATATCGGTTATGCTTGGAAGTGGAGGAAGCAGCCTCACACATTGTCTTCGAGAATCACCGATGATATTAATTTCTGCAACTAGCGCGCCCGAGAGGAATTCTCCAAGAAGGATCTTGTAAAAAGACTGTTAAGCTTGATAAGGACTAGTCTCCTCACATAAACGGTACAACCAAGAGCACAAACAACCGAGCCGAGGACGTGAAACCTTGACTGGCTGTACTGAACAAATCAATCAATATTTATACACTTATAGAAAAATTGAGGTATCTGAAAAAATTTGTCTCAGCTTAACGCTCTCCAATAATTTCCCACACCTGCTCACTATTATTTTTTGTCTTCTTTTCTTCACGGATTTTGTCTTCCACCTATATACTCTCACAAGATTTCTTTGAGTCGCCTTTTTTAGCTTTTTGAAGGAGATGGTAATGCCTCAACCTGTCTTCTTATTCTTCAATACTGTTTTAATGCTTGTAGTTATCGCTTCATTTATATGGTTGGGATTTGATCTTTCGTCTATCCACATTATATGGATCTGCATATATGTGTTGGGATTTCTGCTACAGTAGATAATGTGTTCCGCCGTCTCATCTGCATCATCACAAAAACTAGATGTTCCACTGTCCACTTTTCCCGTCTTACAGAGATGTTTTTATAGTCTAGAGTATTTTTCCAGTTCGACTATGCGGCTTTTTGGGATACCACAAATGGTTGGGGTACGATGAAAGGAGTACAAACTCCTTCTTTTGCGAGACCATCAGCAATCTCATTTCGGACAATTCCCTTATGCCCTGATACCCATAGCAAAGTTATTTTGTGGTGTCTAGCCAGTTGCTTAAGGGATTATTTGCAGCTCCAGACTGTTTTAGACTCATAAGTTGTGGATGTCAGGATAGCCCATAGCACGAAATCCTTGGCTTTTGAGCTTCGCTACGATGTGGTTACCACAGTAGAGGTGATAAAACTCCTCCTTGAGGACATCCTTTTACTGTATTCATGGTAGTCGATTGACCTTCGAGCTGGGTGATTATTTTCCTAGTATTTAGCATGGATTAAACCCATTTGATTATGGAAAGTTTTCTATTGCGGCGACGTTTGTTGATACATATATGGAGATAGTTAGTAGTGAGATTGAACAATCCATTTATTCAAAAAGGGAATATATGGGAATAATATGGGGACTGAAGCTGTTTTAAGTGATAGGTGCAATATAAAAAGTGTGTCAGTTGAGTAAATCAATCGTCGGCACGCATTTTAGATTCAAAAACGTAGTAAACTTGATTCGTTCAAAAAATCGATTGACTAAATTTGTGAGTTTAGCGAATAACCGAACACCTCGTACATGCCCGTGCAAAAGCATGCAGTTCAATAATTTGTTAGTGAGATAAACGAGTTCGAAATTTGTTTCCAGAGTTTTATCTGTTGACAATAGAGAAATTGGTTTTTCAGAATTGAGAGATCAGCTTCTTGCAGATCCGGATCTTATAGCCAAAGTTATGGCAGAACATAAAAATCAAGTTAACGACTATGGGACTGACAAAGAATTGAGAGTTTCTAATGGAAAACAAGTGTTTTTTTACTTCAAATAGACACGTCTATCAAAATCGAACGTTAAAGATCATGTTTTTTTCATAGCAGAAACGTACCCGATCTTGACATTTTCGAAAATACAGAAAAAGGCTATCATTTTAATTTTTGATGAAAAATTAACTCAACGAGTTTTCTAAAATGTTTGATGCATTTATCGATAATTACATTGTTTTGCTCTAAATTGGCCACTGCATGTACCAAATTCACAAGAATTCCTGCTAGTAGATACGGAATAGTACACCCATCAACAATATGTACCTAATGGAGTATCTAAATAATCTTAATGAAAAGTCAGCTGATGTATTCAAACATATGATTCGTTTATGAGCGAAAACTCATGAATTGCCTTTTGTACACAAGTTGTGATACCATCAGCGCTATATTTATTATGCAGGAGCATAGCGTTACGTGTTTGTGGTAGCAAATCTCGTACCAATCTAGCTCTCAAGGTCACTTATGTCACACTGCTCTCTTGAATTAATCCACCAATGATTATTATGTTTAAAACCATGCATACGAGAGTCGTTTACAGTTTTGGTATTTGAGCTGTTGATTTTACTTAAAGATAAATTGAATTTACTGTTTGGACCCTTACGTTGTGGAATCTACTCATATTACTTTTTTAAGTTAGTTTCATTTAAAAAAGTAATTTAAAGATAAAAGCTTTGATAAACACCATAAAAAAACTGGATTAACTGAATACGTTTTGTGAGTAATATTTTTTTGTAATATGTACGATTTTTTACAAAGGTTTGAAGTGAGACTGTATCGTTTCCGAAAATTTCAATTCGCGAAAATGTTAGCGTTGTTAATTTGTCAAAGTTGTCAGTTGAATTTGGGAAACAACTTTGTCTATTTAAATAATATAATGTGAATTCGTATTTTGTGCTATCAATTCACCAAATTGTCAAGAAATTCATACAAAGATGGTTGTCGCACCTTTTCCCCTTTGTATACCCAGAAAATATAAGATGTCGTAACAAGCGCGTTATTTAGAGTATATAAAGAAGACACTGCTAACATTATAAATAGGAATAGGTACTTCTTTTCAAAAAAAGCATGTTTATATGTCTATTGGACTGACGTTCACTGAAGCCCAAAATATCTAATGTGCCCCCTTTCACTACTCAGTGCTCGGAAAGTCTAGTAGTTCCTTTAATCCTATTCCTTAGAAGAAATTTAAGAATATCTATGGGCTTCAGTTTGGGCAAGTCTTCCTATTCTATCCTGCAGAATTCTGTACTGCTATGCATTCTGCATGCATGTGAATGGAGTTTTCTTCTTCCATTCCACAGAATCTACATTCTTCTTGCTGCACCAGTTTGAACTTTTTGAGGTGCCCATTCAGGCGGCAGTGCAGTGTTCTGTTAGGACACCTGTCAAATCTCTTAGTGTAGTTTTACTCTGCCTTATAGGCATTCATTTGTTCCCACCTCGTTGTAATTTTCCAGGAGTATCTTTCGATTGTCTTAGCACTACTAGATATTTCCAATGATCAGATATTTCTTTTTTTTTTCGTCGTTGAATATTTCTTCCAATATTACATTGGTACTGACACCGCAAAAAGGTTCCGACCCTTAAGAAACTGTTTCAGCCAATCACTTTTCTAGTTAATCTGTTATTTATTTCCTTTCATTCCAATGTGTCCTGGAACCCACAGTAAGGTAACATGTTGCTCTCACCTAGTTTATTGGGCTTTCCTAGAAATTCCCATACCATTTTAGAGCTGAGTTCAAAGAACTGGGCCGCTTGACTATCCGATATGATAAGAATCCTTCACATTATACATCTTTTATCAATATTGAATATTGATAGTGAATATCCGCTTGAAAGATACTTGAGATTTTGGTAAAAGTCTAGTTTAGTGAACCAACGCGGATTTTGATGAAATATATTTTTTTAATTAATTCGAGGTCGCTGAACACGAAAATGAAAAAAGAAATCGGCGCTCTCTCACCAAAAACGAGTTATGAATTTTTGAAGATGAGGTCAGATCAGCACTGCACTGGTTTTATGTCATATTATAACTGCTTTAAAATGATGCATTATAACTTGTACACAATATTAAATACACTATAATTACTTTTTAAGATATTCCTCTCACACACACATTTAAAAAACACTGATATTGATATTCATTTCTTGTAAATTCTTTTTTTAATTCCACAATTATTATATATTTTGACATTTTCATGTAACATGACTGACATATAAGTTTTGGTCTGTTTCCTCTTAGTCGTACAGCTTGTACCTCATAGCATATTCAGCCATTAGATATTTAGCCACTTGAATTAGTTGCTGAATATTTTCGATTTCATGATTGTGACATAAAAGATATAAACAAGATGAACATCATGAACATACACCTATTTTTCCGATAGCTGGCGCTGTATTTGGCTCAACTTTCGTTTAACTGAAATCAGTTATGGAAAAATTGAATGAACAGCCATCAACATACTGTGAAAAAGGCGCGCCGGATCGACGTTTCGCAATTCGCGCGCGCGAATTGCGAAACGTCGATCCGGCGCGCTCGCTTCGCTCGCGATAATCAATCTACTTCATTATTTCAAACGGAAATCCAATCTAATAAATGTATCAAGCTGATAAGAAGCGATTGCGATTTCACTTTGATCTGTGTTAGTTGGTCGGGAAGCGATATTAGTAGAATTTTCAGATTTTCTAAAAGGGGCGCAATTCGCGCGCGCGAATTGCGAAACGTCGATCCGGCGCGCTCGCTTCGCTCGCGATAATCAATCTACTTCATTATTTCAAACGGAAATCCAATCTAATAAATGTATCAAGCTGATAAGAAGCGATTGCGATTTCACTTTGATCTGTGTTAGTTGGTCGGGAAGCGATATTAGTAGAATTTTCAGATTTTCTAAAAGGGGGAAATAGCTTCTGATTACCAACGTCTTATAATATTAGCAGTATGTTCAAAATTTGATTTGGAATTACACCTGCAGCAACTATTTTCGTTGTCAGCAGTGTTTATAGAGGCCGAACAACTGAGGAGGTAATTTTTTTAAAGAATTAATTGATGAGTGCAATTCAGAGAAAAAAAATTGTTCAGCATCCTCAATGATCAAATTGAATGGTTCATTATCCTTCAAATAAATGATAAATATCAACCAAACTTATCTCAAAACTAACCATCTTTCTAAAATCATCATCTCTCAAAATTTGAAAAAAAAAATGTTTCAGCTGTAATACGGCGCTAGCTATCGGAAAAATAGGTGTATGTTCATGATGTTCATCTTGTTTATATCTTCTATGTCACGATCATGAAATCGAAAATATTCAGCAACTAATTCAAGTGGCTAAATATCTCTAATGGCTGAATATGCTATTAGGTACAAGCTGTACGACTAAGAGGAAACAGACCAAAACTTATATGTCAGTCATGTTACATGAAAATGTCAAAATATATAATAATTGTGGAATTAAAAAAAGAATTTACAAGAAATGAATATCAATATCAGTGTTTTTTAAATGTGTGTGCGAGAGGAATATCTTAAAAAGTAATTATAGTGTATTTAATATTGTGTACAAGTTATAATGCATCATTTTAAAGCAGTTATAATATGACATAAAACCAGTGCAGTGCTGATCTGACCTCATCTTCAAAAATTCATAACTCGTTTTTGGTAAGAGAGCGCCGATTTATTTTTTCATTTTCGTGTTCAGCGACCTCGAATTAATTAAAAAAAAATATTTCATCAAAATCCGCGTTGGATCACTAAACTAAATTTTTCCCTAGATTTTTCCCAAGCATCCAGAGTGTTTGGTTCCTGGCCCGTACACTCCTATTCCAGTCCATTCGATTGCTCTAGAGCCATCCCCATTCCATTCCATTACTAGTGTTGGGTTTGTAAAAAACTATGAACTGGGAGTACCTGTCAAGAGGCTGAAAAAATAAATTTGCGGACTACCGAAAGCCATGAAGGACATGGCAGAAATATTGTTAGGAAGGAGGAGAGACGACCAGGACCCCAATTCTTGACCGTTCGCAGCACTCAAAGTTACTCGCTTCCTAACGAAATCGTTAAAATACTATTCTTGAGCGCTCTCTGCTTTGCGCATTCGCTTGATAGGTAGTGTTCGTTATACAGCGAGCACATTTTTGTGTGTGATAACCATAGGTAGATAATATTTATATTTATACTGAAAGTGATAAGTGATTGCGCGCGTATAGTTAATATTATGATTTTAAATTGTAATTGTGTTTGAGTAATCGAGGATGGATGAGCTTGTAAATTTAATGTTAGTGGCAAATTTGGAGCTGGCGGAGATAATTCAAAATTCCTGGGAACCGCGCAATCCTCCGAATCCGTTCACGACAATCAATGATTTTCTCCGCCGGGAATACTATTTAAAATATTTGCCAATTTAGTCCACTCTTTTACGGAATCTTCAAAGTTATTTGTGAAATTACCATACCATCAATTATTTGATCCTTCCCTTACAAATATTCCAACATTATTTTTTTGCTTTTCCTCAGCGTCCGCGTAATTCATTATTTATAATGTTTGGATCCATTTCTTACAACATTTTTAAACAGATATACATGAAATATAACTATAAAACTGAAATAATTTGACAACGTCAAGAAGAGCGAACGCTTTATTCACGGCATTGCCAAATTTCTCATTTCGCTTAAGGACGCCCTTTAACGAATCACCTTAAGAATTGCATAGTAGTAAAGTATTCGCTAACTACTTCTCGTTATGCTGCGAATTCGCTCGATAGCGAGTGATTTCAAGAATTGGGCTCGCTTGTAGCTAAAAGTGACGAGTAAAGAGAAGTGTCATCCTTTAATAGAAAATTAAAAAGTTTTGCTGCTTTTTGACTAGTCACCGAGTATATCATCCTACTTCTAATCTACGAATTAGATTATTTTCATCGATATCTTTTCGTCGAGTGTGCGGAAAAAAAATGATTTTGACATTTAATTTGGGAATATCAACAATAACATAAAAAATCGTCTTGTCAAGGTAAAAATATTGAAATTTAATGAGTTTAATTAGTTTAATGAGTTTAATGAGTTTAATGAGTTTAATGAGTTTAATGAGTTTAATGAGTTTAATGAGTTTAATGAGTTTAATGAGTTTAATGAGTTTAATGAGTTTAATGAGTTTAATGAGTTTAATGAGTTTAATGAGTTTAATGAGTTTAATGAGTTTAATGAGTTTAATGAGTTTAATGAGTTTAATGAGTTTAATGAGTTTAATGAGTTTAATGAGTTTAATGAGTTTAATGAGTTTAATGAGTTTAATGAGTTTAATGAGTTTAATGAGTTTAATGAGTTTAATGAGTTTAATGAGTTTAATGAGTTTAATGAGTTTAATGAGTTTAATGAGTTTAATGAGTTTACTGACTCCATTTTGAGTCCGGTAAGTGAGCTAATACAGTATCAGAGCCGGTAAGAGTAACCAAGAAACAATGATGAAATAAAACAATTTAATTTGTTTAAATCTTCATTTTATTTTGAACTAACGTTCAAATTAAATTACTTACGCGTTTCGCTACACAGTAGCTTTTTCAAACTAGTGAAGATACAATGAAAAACTTTTAATTTATATAGTGCCTTAATACAACAAATTAGATTCCAACTATTCAAATCATCTATTAACAAACCAACACACTTTCGACTCAAATTTTGAAATTTTGCATGTAGAACCCAAAACCTTTAAATTAAATCTTTTAGAAGCCCTCGAGATTAACAAAAACAAATATTCAGGTAATCTGCTTAACGACCAAATAGATATCAATCATTCCCCCTTATTAAACCTTTTTACCTAGAAGATGTGATGGTTGTGAATAAATTTTCCAGGTACTCTTTTTCAATACCTTTGTAATATTCATAGAATTCCGTATTTAGGCACTTTTTGTACTTATCCCCATTTAAATATATTATAATACTTTTGTCAATATCTTAGAATTCCGTATTAAGGCACTATATAAATTAAAAGTTTTTCATTGTATCTTCACTAGTTTGAAAAAGCTACTGAGTAGCGAAACACGTCACTAATTTAATTTGAACGATAGTTCAAAACAAAATGAAGATTTAAACAAATTAAATTGTTTTATTTCATCATTTAGTATGGATCTTCATCAAGTAAAAGCCTCATCTATTCAATTTTTCAAGAAACACTTACCGGATTGTTATAACTTTGTGTGCCTTTTTACAATCGCAAAACTGTTCGTACTCCTTTTCGTATCGATTTGTGGACTTTACTGGAATTAGTTTCCCTGTTGCTTCCGTCGCCTTTAAAGCAATTTCATCACAAAGCTTTGGATAAACGGTTATATCCATCTCGTTTATTCTTTTTTAATGTATTGACATGCATATTTAGATCGTTCCTTTGTACAGTTTGGCAAGTCTATCTGAAGCTACGCGGCATCGGTAAGGGGCGAGGAAAGTTGGCCGATATCTGCCATAAACGTACCAATGGCGTACCGTACCTATTTTATAAAAGTATTAAAAATAATAATTATTATTATATATAATAATTGCTTTAAAGGTAAGGTATTTTTCAAAACACGGTATTTGTCAAAACCAAATAATGTTAAAAATCGTACTTGAATTCAATATGGATACGGAATAATAAAATACCAAGTAAAACTTTGAATACGAAGATAAATACTGACAATTTAAACGCCGCTGGATAATCAATATCAGTCAATTGTCGAAGTGAGGGGGAAGAACACACGCACGCGCTTGCCAATAGGATAGATAGATAGATAGATTTTATGAGGTGGCTTTTGGCCTATTCCACTGCGACCTTTTCAGATCTATTGTGGTCCTCTAAACTCTAGATTACATTCTCCAGCCTGATTCTTTTTAAAAAGTCTATTAGCGTGGAGACTGAACCTTTCATATAGCTCTCTGCCGATGGCTTTTCTTCGCCTAATGCAAAAAAACCGCACATTTGCCAGGCTATCGCACTGACATAGAATGTGTTCTGCCGTTTCTTCTTCTAGGTGACAAAACCTGCACAAATCTTCGTTTGTCAATCCCATCAGCTTTAAATGCCTATTGAGCGTACAGTGTCCCGTTAACAGACCCACTACAGCTTTGACAGTTTTCCTATCTTTGGCCATCAGATCTGCCGTAAATTTTGGCGAGTGTTCTAATATGAACTGTTTCGCTTGCCTCTGTCCTGGTGAGTTCCTCCACCATTTCAGAGATTTGTGGGCGACCCACTTCTTGTTATGGTTTTTGCAACGCCGCAGAAGGGTTCCGGCCCAACGAATGGAATTGATGAGCCTTGTTTGGCCATTTCATCCGCTTTTTAGTTGCCCTTATGACCCTCGTGCCATGGCACCCAGGCTACCGTAACATTGCTACGCTCACCCAGTGTGTTCAGGGCCCGCACACAATCCGATACTAGCTTAGAATTTACCTCTACGGAGTTGAGTGCCTTTAGCGCTGCTTGGCTGTCTGTGAAGATGGCAATTGAACGATATGTTCTCTTCTGTCTTTCAATTTCTTCCACACAGTGGTGAATCGCCGTCATTTCCGCCTGGAAAATTGTGACATTACTGGGAAGGCTATCCTTTGCTTTAGCCCTACTATACCGGCTCCTACGCCGTCTATCGTCTTTGACCCGTCTGTATACCAAAAAACATCCGCACGTAAGGGTACACCTTTTTTCCAGTCTTCCCTGTTTGGTATAGTTACTTTGAACTTATTATCGAAGCTATATCTCTTAGCTATTGCATCGATGGGCTGTCCCAATATATAGTCCGCTTTTAGCTCCTCGATTAGCTTCCAGTTGTCAGTACTATGCGTTTGGCTTATGTGTTGCTGACTATGTATTAATCTGTGCATTACAGATCTCGCTTCACCTTGTATGAATATGTGTAGAGGTGGCAGATTCATTAAGACTTCCATTGCAGCTGTAGGAATAGTTTTTATGGCCCCTGTGACACTCAGGTAGGCCAGCCTTTGTGTGTTATTCAACAGCCTTTTTGCTCCTACTTGCTGCGTTTTTGTCCACCACACCACGGACCCATAAGTTATCATTGGTCTGACAACCTTTGTGTCATTTTTGGGTTAAGTCCCCAGTTCTTACCGCACAGTCTTCTACATCTGCCCAAAGACATGATAGCTTTCTGTGTAGTTTTCACTATGTGAGTATTCCAAGTGAGCCTATGATCAAAAAATACCCCTAGGTATTTTGTTTCTTTGGCAAAGGGAATCTCTGTTTCTCCTAGCACTGGTGGTTTTAGGCCTTGCAGTACTGTTATTTTTGTAAAGTTGACAATCTGTGTTTTCTGAGCGTTGACCGTCAGTCTCTCTTGTTTACACCAGTTGTCTACCATGTTTAGAGCTATCTGCATTCTTTCAGATATTACTCCAGCAAACTTACCTTTGACCACAATTACTATGTCGTCGACATATCCTAGACAATAAAAATCTTTCTTGGACAACTCATTGAGGAGATCGTCTACTAAGGTTGCCCAAAGTAGTGATGAGAGAACTCCTCCCTGTGGGCATCCTCCACCTGCTATTGCTTTGATGGTAGCTTGACCCAGAGTGGATATTACTATCCTGTTCTCCAGGGTGCCCTTTATCCATCTGCATATCACAGCAGGTGCGCCTCGTCTACTCATTGCGTTTATCAGTGAGTTGGTAGTAACATTATTGAATGCTCCCTCTCTCCCATTGCTATTTCTTCGTCTTCCATTGACTTTGAAATAAGCCTATTCAGATCATCCAACGCTGAGTCCGTATTGACGATTGTTTAGAGGGTTATCTTTTAGCACTTCGTCTCTTATGTACCTGTCCAAAAGCCTTTCTAGCGTTTTCAGTAGAAAGGAGGACAGGCTTATTGGTCTATATGACTTTAGTGTTAGGTCTGATATTTTAGGTAGATATATGACTTTAACTTTTTGCCATATTTCCGGTATGACCCCCCATTCCAGGCTAGCTTTGAAGATCTTACTTAAATGCGGTATCAGCATTTCAATTCCCATCTGCAAGAGTATGGGATATGTACCATCGGTCCCTGGAGATTTATATGGCTGGAATTTATTTATTGCCCATCTAATTCTGTTCGGTCTTGTGACTTCTGTGGCTATTTCCCAATCTATTGGCCGTGGCCTACTTGGCCTATGGTCTTGATTGATTTGCCTAACAGAGTCGTTCAGAATAGTTGAGGCCGGAAAGTGGACGTTTGTTAGTTCCTCAAGACTTTCCTCTTTGGTTTCTGTGTAAGTGCCATTAGCTTTCTTGCCAATAGGAAGTCAGCACTTAGCAACGGGGGTTCGATAAATATTCACCAATTGAGTTCGTTCGGAGGGCGTGGTAATGGAAATGGGTTATGGAAACCCATAACATAAATATTTGGAAAGTGTTCATCTTTTAATATTCAGAAATTGAAAAAATAATGTTAATAGACAAAATCCAATGAAACAAGCACATTAATGAACTAACGTTTAATAATTATTGACATATGGTTAATAATAAAAAGTCCATTTTCTAATTATTATCACTACATACTTAGCACTTTAGCTTTTTCATAGTTAAACGTGGCAATATCGAATGTTTTCGACCGCATTCCTTTCACAGCTTCAGTTATGTTTGTCAAATTATAGAGGGAAGGAATAACGACGAATTGTGTGTTTTGCATTGTTTTAGACTCTATTGAGACTTCTTACGTGTTTTTGTCTGTAGTTGAGAGGTAGAGCATGGAAAATGGTCGAATTGTAAGCTAATTCTTGTTTTTAGGTATATTTGAGTGAGTTTGTCAATTATTAAGTTATCTTGTGGTCTTTATAGTACAATCGAGGAGTTTTCAGTGATTCCGAGTTCCATTGACCTTTTGGGAGAGTTGTAACGTGAGATTCCGCGTATTTGGAAGGAATAACGACGAATTGTTTGTTTTGCTTTGTTTAGACTGTATTGAGACTTCTTACGTGTTTTTGTCTGTAGTTGAGAGGTAGAGCATGGAAAATGGTCGAATTGCAAGCTAGTTCTTGTTTTCAGGTATACTTGAGAGAGTTTGTCAATTATTAAGTTATCTTGTGATCTTTATACTAGAATTGAGGAGTTTTGAGTGATTCCGAGTTCCATTGACCCTTTTGGGGGAGTTGTAACGTGAGATTCCGCGTATTTGGATGGGAGAACGTCGAATTGTGTGTTTTGCGTTGTTTTAGACTCTATTGAGACTTCTTACGTGTTTTTGTCTGTATTTGAGAGGTAGAGCATGGAAAATGGTCGAATTGAAGCTAGTTTTAGTTTTTAGATTAATTTGAGTGATTTTGTCAATTATTAAGTTATCTTGTGATCTTTATAGTAGAATTGGGGAGTTTTCAGTGATTCCGAGTACGATTGACCCTTTGGGAGAGTTGTAACGTGAGATTCCGCGTATTTGGAAGGAATAACGTCGAATTGTGTGTTTTGCGTTGTTTTAGACTGTATTGAGACTTCTTACATGTTTTTGTCTGTAGTTGAGAGGTAGAGCATGGAAAATGATCGAATTGCAAGCTAGTTCTTGTTTTCAGGTATATTTGAGTGAGTTTGTCAATTATTAAGTTATCTTGTGATCTTTATAGTAGAATTGAGGAGTTTTGAGTGATTCCGAGTTCCATTGACCCTTTGGGAGAGCTGTAACGTGAGATTCCGCGTATTTGGATGGAATATCGTCGAATTGTGTGTTTTGCGTTGTTTTAGACTCTATTGAGACTGCTTACGTGTTTTTGTCTGTATTTGAGTGGTAGAGCATGGAAAATGGTCGAATTGCAAGCTAGTTTTTGTTTTCAGGTATATTTGAGTGATTTTGTCAATTATTAAGTTATCTTGTGATCTTTATAGTACAATTGAGGAGTTTTGAGTGATTCCGAGTTTCATTGACCCTTTGGGGGAGTTGTAACGCGAGAGTCCGCGTATTTGGAAGGAATAACGTCGAATTGTGTGATTTGCGTTGTTTTAGACTCTATTGAGACTTCTTACGTGTTTTTGTCTGTATTTGAGAGGCAGAGCATGGAAAATGGTCGAATTGCAAGCTAGTTCTAGTTTTTAGGTTAATTTGAGTGATTTTGTCAATTATTAAGTTATCTTGTGATCTTTATAGTTTGACAAACAGCTTACAGTACTCATTTCGATATTGACTTACCGGACTTCTTATGACGTAAATTACTATTGTGTTTGTACAAATTTTACATTTTGTTATATATTTATTCTTAAACGAAAAAATTGTATCCTAATTAACTTTTGGAAGAAAGTTTAGTATGATTGTTGAATACCAAATAGCAGACGAATTATTGATGCACAATCCAATCGATTAAATTTACTTCTGAAATTACTTTGAAGAGAATCCAAGCATCTTATATACAAAATCTACACGAAACAGGCTAATATTTCAAATACCACATTAAAACACGTCATATTACGCGCCAGCAGAGCGTTTAAAGTTATAACTTTTAGATTAAGTGAGTTTTAGTTAAACAGCGACTTCTAACTAAGCCGATTTCAAATTAAAATACCCATAATGTTCCATAGAACTTATCTTTGCTTTGACATATTATATTAAGATGGAAAATGTGTGTATACTTGGAAATTAATCAACTATAATTAATTTTCAACAAGAATTAATAGTCTTTAATGATTTAGATTAAGCTTCATATTTTTGTTTGAAAACTAGAAATACAGAGTATATTTTATTTATAAGTCTGGCTTAATTCAATTTGCCGTGGTAATTTGTCAATAGATAGTCTTCCAACTCGCTTCCATTTCAAACTGTTTTACGTACAGCTTAGAAGAGTCGCGAATTTTTAAATATGGACAAGCACCTCTAGTGCGCAATAGACAGCGGCTGAATTCATCAGTTGTTAGAGGAAAATCGACAAGGGAAGATCGCAGAGTTCAGTTAGTGAAAGTATAGTTGTGTTTTATCAATATTAGATCAATAATTATTAATAATGGCTTTTAATTATAAGGGACGGTTTCATAATCATTTTTAAAGGAGTCTTTAAACCGAAAAGCATCCTTTAAGTCATAATTGGGTTTCATAATGGTCAAACCAATGTAAAGTCGACTTAAAACGTAAAGTGTCGAATTCTGGCCTTCATGGCGGTAAAGTCTACTTTATAACGGTACCTAACCTCAAACAACATGCAACTAAACAAATTGACTTGTCACAATCTAAACGAAATTATTTCGAAATGAATATACTTTAGGACTTAAGTAACTTCTCTGATAGTGAAATAAGCGAAGACGCCAAAAATATATAGAGCACGTCACCGACATTTTGAAGAGTACGACGATATTTCTTTTTTCGAAAGATTTCGATTAACAAAGCTGACAATTTTACATATTTTAAAGCAAATAGGACATCGCCTGGCTTAGGTATACAAATTATTGCTGTGTATATTGAAAGTTACTTGCACATTAATAAAAAAATGATAAACATTGTAGGGGTGGAGTATGGAGGGTAGAAGGAAGGAGAACCGTCTTGTATGGGGAAAAGTGTCCATCTGTAAACAGCAAATTATAATTCGAAGATTCACCGAAATGGCACTCGTGTAGCTAATGGAAATGATATGAAGTTAGCGGTTATAAACCGAGTGAAGTGTGCTGGGTTGAAAAATTTAGTATTTTTCGTGACTTGTGTAGTTGAGAAATATGCAGTATTTAAAATCTCAACTATTTACGTAGTCAAATGTCATTTAGTAAATATAATTATATTATTATAATTTTGTATCTTAATCTAATAATTCATTTTTTAAAATCTTTCCACTTGCTACTATGGCGCCACCTTAATTTGCTCCCATTCCATGGACACTTTTTAATACATTCAGATGGTTCTCCTTCCTTCTAACCTCCATAGGGTGGAGTCATACAGCTAACGGAGCAATTATTGTTACTTAAGATTTCATGCATTCAATAATGTCTTTTTCTTTTTCCACTAATTTTAACAACCTAATTTATCATCAGTAATAAAAACTGAGCCCTTTTTCCTTATCACCACTGGTTCACACGACATTTCACATATAAAAAAGCTCCAAACCCAACTAGTTAATGTCACTGTGACATTTAAGACATCTGGTAAAAATAAGGGCAAAACAAAGAAATCCCCTAGTTTCAGGGATACCACACATTAAAAAACAAGACATAAAATAATAAAGAGCACTTTAAATAAAGATAACATTAAAAATATTTTTGAAACTAAACTCACTTTACCGCAGTTGGAAAGGACACTTTAGCTAAAAGCCTCCTTTTCATAAAGTCGACTTCATTAACATATTAAGAAACCGGCCCTAAAGGAAAAGTTTCAACAAGCCAAACTATGGAATTGGTTGCAAACGTTATATTTTCTATGCAGCGGAAGGCGAAAGATAACAAGCCATTTAAAGACGTTAAAAAGGTGCAAGAGCGTGCAGCCAGGATTCCTTGTAAAATGAAATGTGTTGAAGAAGGCGCCTCTACAAGGTTTTCAACGCCAAATAATTTAGAAGGGCATCCAAGTCTTACTTAGACAAGTGTGGCTAAGGAGTTTTACGTGGATTTATAATAAATTTTTCTACGAGTATACTTTTCAGCACTCATTTTAGTTTAGAAAGTTCTACTTTTTCGCACGCTTCTACTTTTCCACACGCAATTGCATTTTTTATTATTTTGTTGAAATATTGTTGAATACTGCATTAATCACTATTAATTAGTTAATCAATTACCAGAAGGTAACTAATAAATATGTTAGTTTGTATCTAGTTGTTCTATGTCTAATTAGATGATATTTTTTTCCATTTTCCCCCCTCTCGAAGAAAAAATATTGTTCCTAACACATGCGAAAAGTGTATTTTACGCACTAGTTAGGAAAATAACTTTTTCAAATAACAGAACAAAATCCCTAATTTGCTCCGTATACACAGAAAATTTGTTCAGGATTATGATAACAAGGAATATCATGGAAGTGTGAGGAAAGTAATGAAATCTCTAGGATAAAAGATAATCGAAAATTGGTAATGGAAAAGCCCGAAATTCAGCACCTCAGGAGAAATTTTCTTATAAACCAGAGATTATCGCGCACAAAACCAATAATTTATATGGATGAAACGTATTTTGCACACTCTGCATGACGTCACTCGGGAAGCAGTATCAGAAATTGTTGAATAGAGTTGTGCGTGTTTAGCCTGTTTTTCCAGTGGTTTTTCGGTTTTTGTGTGTTGTTTTATGCTAAGTCAGTGTTTAAGATTATTTTAGTTGATCTAGCTGTTATTATTTTCTTTTAAAACATTATTGTGAACGGCTGTCTATGCCGCTGACCGTATTAATATTATTTTCATTAGGAAGAGATGAATAATGCTGCTTAAGAATATCGACGTGAAAAGTAACTGACAAATCTCCATATGTATAATATAAACACTCTAAAAACTCATATACAAAACATGAAGTTATGTGCCTATTAGAATTTATATTTTAGGAATAATGTTTTTTTTATCAACTATGATAGTTCAAGCCCTTTCTGTCACATACGTTTTGTGTATCAAAAACTTGTTGAAAAGACTGCTTCAAATGTAAAATAAGTATTTTTTAGATATATATTTGCTCTCTTTTGAGTCGGTCGTGGTTACATTTCTTTGTAAAATAATAATTTACAAATATAGTTGTTGAAGCTCAATGTTCGTTTCTCTTAATTAAAGTGAAATTTCATAAATTGGCTCAAAAAACTGTAGATAAATTTCCGAACACTGTAACGGTTGAATTCGTCACTACGTTTATTGTATATATTAAGTATTTGTATATAGTAGTTTCCTGACGGATTTTATCTCTATGTTTCTAACATCATTTGTTCACTACGAAAGTACTTCAGTAGTTAAATAATTTCTGTCAGCCCAGAGTTTTAGGGACTACTCTGCCATCATCCTTCCGGTGAAGTGGTGCAGGCTGTAACCACACCTGTCTTCACATCATGACTACAATTTTATATTTTGTCGCTAAGTAATGTAAATAATAAAACGAGCGCCTATCCTGTAAATGTCCGTATATATAGATTCATGTTAGTTGCTTCTTTTCGTTTGTTATAATTCATCATTAAGGGTAGTAAGGGGTTTTCTCACTTGTGGATTTTACTTTAGTTTTTAGTTACCGTGGGACTACTGATTTTGTTTCTGGCATTGATTATATCACCTTTGGGGTGTAGCCACAGTAGTCCAAATACTTTGTCCGCTTCAGCTTGATAAACGCTAAAGTTTATTAGGGTTCAGTTATAAATTACTGACTCCTTGATTTGTAGTCTAAAACATTACAGTAGTAATTAGGTTTCATAGAACTTATTGATCTATGTAGACATACTTTACTTTTGACTTAAAGGTATATTTTCTTCATTTATCTACCATATTTTGGCTTGAGTAAAGACATACTAGTTAGAAATCTTCAGTGTAGGATGACATTCGATTATATTCTGAACATCTACTTATAATATATTAGCTGTTTATCGCCATATTTTGTCTTTTAAATCCGAGTGTTTGATCTTGCTTTGTTTACGTTGGCAGGAGGGTATTTTGTGGTACTATCTATTGCTCAAATTAATTTGAATAATCTTTAATACATACTTTATTATTCCTGTTCATTGTTATTGTTTACAAAGTGGAATTATTTGTTGGATGACATTGACAATTGACCGTGACAGTCGTGTCTTGGATGAAATCGTTCAGGAAAGTGTAGACCTTATGACTTGATCTGTGCGAAACACGCTCGGAGTAGTGAGTAGTGTGGTTCGGATGTATGTTTTGGGTAGGTTTCTCTATGGTAGTATTCTGTATTGAAGTTGAGGAAGTGTCAGTCACTTTTTTGGCTGTGTGATTTTCTACTAGATGGTTTTGCTTTGTCTCTTATTAAAATATAGTCACATATTTTAGCAATCCACAGTTGGGTAAAACCGGATACTGTGTGGTTGGGAAAAACGAGAGGTATCCCGTTTTACCCAACTACATCGTCAATGTATTTTTCAGGCAAGAAATGCAATGGGAAAGTATACAAGAAAGGTGCTCTAGACAACCAAGAAGCCGTAGAATGCGCCTTTTTGGATATAGAAGGAGCTTTTGACAATACTCCTCATGAGGCTGTCAAAAGAGCATTAAGTAGAAGAGGTGTAGACAGCACAACATCCAAATGGATGTCGGAACTGCTCACCACTAGAGTAGCAGAGACGAGGACGAGCAAAGACATTGTCTCCATCTGTACAACCAGAGGATGTCCACAGGGAGGAGTAGCATCCCCATTAATGTGGAGCCTGACGGTTGACGAACTCCTGTGTGGTTTGACTGACCTCGGAATATCCTGCCACGGATATGCTGATGATATTGTCATAACAGCCAGGGGAAAATTCGAAAATACCCTTTGTGACATCGTACAAAAGGGTCTGAACTATACAAATAGCTGGTGTAGGCAAGTGGGACTCAACATCAACCCCACCAAAACTATCTTAATAGCCTTCACTAAGAAAAGAAAGCTCAACCTCAAAACCATTAAACTCAATGGGAGCGAGGTTGAATGGAGACAGGAAGTCAAGTATCTAGGTTTGACTCTAGACAGTAAACTCCTGTGGAACAAACACGAAAAGGAGATTATATACAAAGCAAAAATGGGTCTAATGGTGTGCAGGAATCTGGCAGGGAGAAATTGGGGGTGCAACCCAAAAATCCTGAGCTGGATGTACACTGCCATAGTGAGACCAATTATCACTTATGGAGCCATTGCGTGGAGTAGTAGAACTAGCCTATTGACAACGAGAGAAAATCTCTCAAAAATTCAAAGACTAGCCTGTATGTGCATTACAGGAGCAATGAGAACATGCCCAACGGCAGCCATGGAAGTTATTCTCAACCTCACACCACTACATATGGTGGTGGAAAGTGTTGCAGAAAGAACAAGATACAGACTAAGTAGAGAGGGAATCATTAAAAAAAAAACCACCTACTTACTTCTTAGAAATCAAAAAACCTGGGACATGCCACAAGATGGTATGATGAAAAAGTATAATTTTTCAAAGAAATTCGATACGGAATTAAGCAACAAGAAGGAATGGGATCCAAATACCATTACCAGACTTGGAAAGAATTCCATTCAATGGTACACGGATGGCTCAAAAGCAATAGAAGGAACTGGGATAGGAGTGTACGGGCCAGGAACCAAACAATCTGAAAGCTTGGGAAAAACCCCGAGTATCTTTCAAGCGGAAATTCACGCCATAAGAAAGTGTGCCCAGTTCAATATTAATAAAGGATATAGAAGGCAAAGGATTATCATAATGTCGGATAGTCAAGCAGCCATTAGAGCACTGAGCTCTTGTGTTATCAGTTCCAAAATGGTGTGGGAATGCCTAGGCAAACTAAATGAACTAGGCGAGAACAATATAGTCACCTTACTGTGGATTCCAGGACACACAGGGATAGAAGGAAATGAAATAGCAGATGAACTAGCAAAGAGGGGGACTGGAACACCCTTTTGGGGGCCGGAACCCTTTTGCGGTATCAGCTCCAATGTAATATTGGGAGAAATAGGCAAAGCCGAAGAGAAGAGAAGATCTGACCATTGGAAAGATCTAGTAGGACTTAGGCAATCAAAGATTCTTCTGAGTGACTACAACCTGTTGAGATCAAATGAATGCATAAGTCAAAGTAAAACTGCACTAAGAGTTTTAACAGACATCCTTACGGGACATTGTCGCCTGAATGGGCACCTGAAAAAGCTCAAAATAGTGGAGGAAGAAGAATGTAGATTCTGTGGTATGGAAGAAGAAACCTCCATCCACATACTTGCGAACTGCACAGCAATTCAGAATCCTAGGGCACAACACCTCGGAGATTACTGGATAGAAGAGGGACATTTACCTAAGTTAAAGCCTGCAGATATCCTAAAATTCCTCCGGGAAATAGGACTGAAGGAGCTACTAGTCTCTGAGATTTTCCTCAGGAACTAAGTAGAAGTAAGGGGGCACAATAGATCTTTTAGGTCTCAGTGAATGTCACCCCAATCTACATACATACATACATACATACAAGAAAAACGCAAAGGCAATCTTAGGATGAGAACAGTATGCGTCAGACTGTTGAGGAGGTACTGGAGGGAAGAATGGGGTATCTCAGAGCTTCTAAGGAATATGGGGTTCCTCGTACAACCATTGAAGCAAGGGTGAAGAAATTTGAACAGGGTGCTCTTAACAAAGAGGATTCAGCAAAAAAACTAGAACGTCATAAACCTGTTTTTAGTCCTGCTCAGGAAAAGGAATTAGTTGAATATATTTTGTGTATGGAATCACGCTCGTTTGGTTTAACTCTCGATGCATTAAGAAGTTTGGCATTTGAATTAGCAGAACGCACCGGCTTGCCTAATAGATTTAATAAGAACAAGAAAACGGGTATGCTTTTCTCAATCTGCATCCGAATATTAAACTTCGATTTCCTGAGCCAACCTCACTTGCTAGGGCAATGGGTTTCAATAGGCCTTCCGTAAAAAAAATTTCTCACTGATTACTGAAACGATGGAGAAACACAAATCCCCCCTGAGCGTATTTATAGTGTCGATGAG
Organism: Lochmaea crataegi; assembly: GCA_947563755.1. Lineage (NCBI taxonomy): Eukaryota > Metazoa > Arthropoda > Insecta > Coleoptera > Chrysomelidae > Lochmaea > Lochmaea crataegi. Next base: position 27,399,518 of record OX387432.1, read on the forward strand.
ACGGGGATTATGTCAGTACCAAAAGAACGGTCTAAATGTTTATCATTGCGTGGAAAGCGATAAATTGGCTGCTTGTATTCGGCTGAACGTGGCGTTCTGGTTACAGTGGAGATCTGCATGAGTGCCAGTGGTGCATTCATACCACCATTTCTCGTTTTCCCAAGAGCTAGGGCAAAGCCAGAACTGTTGGATGATGCTCCCCCTGGTAGTACAGCTCATTACCATCCATCAGGGTGGATTCAATCGGAAATATTTTTGAGTTGGTTCAACTTCATTGCTTTTTCCAACCCTTCTAAAGAAGACCCGTTCTTTTGCTTCTAGATGGCCATGTCACTCATACCAAGACACACAACGGTGTTGTGTTACTGTGCTTTTCACCGCATACAATCCACCGTCTACAACCCCTAGACGTAAGTTTTATGTCACCACTCAACACGTATTACAGTTGGATGCAAAAACATCCAGGCAGGCCTATTACTATTTCTCAAATAGGCAAACTTTTCGGAAATGCTTTTATGAAAGCTGCTAGCGTCTAAACCGCAGTCAGCGGAATGAGAAAAACGGGGATACATCCACTAAATCCAGAGAACCTCTCAGACTGGATGTTTGAACCGGCCGAGACTACAAATAGGGCCACTCAAGGTAAAAGAAATGATAACCAGTTACCAGAACCGAGAAACTCTCCACCTAGAACACTACCAAGGACACCAATGAGAACACCACCGAGGACACCCCCAAGAAGTTTACCGAGGTACCACTGGGAAAGTCACCAAGCTCAACGATTCCTAAAGAGCAGTTTTATGCAAATTCGACTTCGACTTCATGTTCCCATACCTCCCAGAATTTCGGTATAATGCCACAGCAGCTTGTTTCAGTTCCTCATTCTGAAGGAAAATTAAATCTAAATGATTGAAGAAGGGGTAAAACTGCATCGGCACCATATGAAGAGGAACTAGAGGAATCAATTTCTAAAAGACTTCCTACAAAGAAGGAGATGCTGAAAAAACAGCCCATATAGCCAAACTGAATAAAAAAGGCAAAATAAATGACAATGAGATGACGACTAGAAAAGACGTGGAACCAAATTATACCAAAAGTCGAAAAAATATAAAAAGAAGGAAATCGAGAGAAAGTCATGATTCAAGTTCAGAAGATGAAAGCGAAGAAGCAGCCTGTATATTTTGCAGCGAACTTTATTCCAACTCTAAAGCAGAAGAAAGTTGGATAAGGTGCCAACATTGCGAAGGCTGGGCACATGAAGCTTGCGCGGGAGCGGGGGGAAGACGAAGACGAAGTTTTTACCTGTAACATATTTGAATAATTTGTCTTATTAACCTTTCCTTTTATATTGTTAAGAATAATAATAATAATAATTTTTCTTTATTTACCATGTTCTGTCTTACTTGCTGAGGACTAAACGCTATGGAAACTATACAAGCTTAAGTATCCCGTTTTATCCGACTAGATGGATATAACGGGAAACTTGCTACTTTTTTATTATACATATTTTTTTCTCATGTGGCTTCTGTTTTTTGCATAAAAAATGGTATCAATCAAAAGTCAATTAATAACTGAAATTGGAGCCAAAAAATAGTCCCCAGCATTGATTTATTTAAAAAGTTATGAGAACCAAAATACTAAGTATGCCGTTTTACCCAAGTTTCCCCTACCTAATTATTTTTATTTATTTTAAATTAACCAAAATGCCTCGTAATTATGTTCGAAAGACGAAACGCCAAGATTGGGATCCGGTGCCTATGAACCAAGCCATAGATGCCGTTCGTGAAGGTGAAATATGGGATGGCTCTGAGCATCTTAGGTTTTTGATGTACCGTTCAGCACGCTTAGGAGGCATGGTCAAGATAAAAATAAAACCATTAAATGAGGTGAGAAAGCACTTGGAAGATTTAAAACTACTTTTCCCATAGCAATTGAACGTGAACTGGCTGAACATCTAAAGATATTAGAATCAAGGTTATCTGGATTAACTCGCAAAGAACTGCAAGAGTTGGCCTTTCAACTTGCTACTAAGAATGGGATAGTACACTAGTTTAGTAATGCAAAACAAATGGCAGGCAAAGACTGGTTAAGAGGTTTTCGCAAGAGAAACCCAAACATATCATTTCGCAAGCCAGAACCAACATCAGCTGCAAGAGCACAAGCGTTCAACAAACCGCAAGTCGCCAGCTTCTTTTCTGTTCTAGAAAATGTTCTAGCAAAGGGAAATATTGACCCAATGAGGATATAAAATGACGATAAATCGGCACTTTCTACCGTTCAGAAACCCCATAAAATATTTGCCACTCAAGGGAGAAAGCCAGTGCAGAACGAGGCTCCCACATGACCGTGGTCTGCTGCATGAGCCATGCATCATATTTGCTCGAAAGAACATGAAAAATGAACTACTTGATCATGCTCCACCAGGAACATTGGGCGTTGCTCAAGAAACGGGTTGGATGATAGGACCAGTTTTTCTGAAATGGTCAGGGCACTTTGAAGAAATATGCGCAGGCTTCCTTAACCAATAAAGTGCTATTAATTTTGGACGGACATTCCAGTCATAAATATTTAGATGCTCTGATATATGCGAAAGACAACGAAATTGTTATTATCTAATATAATTTCAGTTTAAAAAACTGCATGCCATTTTACCTCACCTAGGTGGAGAGAATGAGCTAAATCAGTAACCTACAATATCTTGCAGTGGAACCCAGGAGGTAGGAGGAGACGCGGTCAAAGTGGCAAAATGAGGTAGAGGCGGACCTCAATAGAGCAGGCGTAGCAAACTGGAAAGAAAAAGCAAAAAATAGGAAATTATGGAGGGACATAAGTGAAAGAATTTAAACGTACAACGGGGACTGATCCACCCCAATTAAGCGGTTCTAGAAAGCATACGCGGCGTAACCCCACATGGGGTGTCAAGCCATAGTATATGTATAAATAGCTATGGGGTACAGGAAAGATGAAATGAGGGAATGGATTCGACAAAAAAATATACATTTTACAAATGACATGTAAAAAATTTATTTGTATAGCATAACTAAAATCTACAAGCCACGGTATAAAAAAATACACGATAAATAAAATAAGCGCTGAATACAGTACCTCAGTTTTGAGGCTTCCTCTATATCATCTTGACCTCAACCCAATTGAACTAGTATGGACATCGTTGAAACAAATAGTGGCGGCAGACACCGTTAAAAGCCGTTGAGAGGCTTTGCGGAAAATTTTACACATAACAAAAACCACCATTAGATCGAATAGTTGATGATATAAAACTCACCCTTAGACAGGAATCTGATTAAATTTAGGTAAATACATAAAGATTGCAGCAATACTGTGCAGTTTGAGGAAAAGCCCATCGCCATTTTATCTGCGTCAAACGCATACAGAAATAATTAGTTTTATTCAAGCTCTAAACTTGTCTGGGGTTGAGAAGAAACCAAGAGCTGGATAGCCAAAACGTCTTTATTCCGAATACCAGAATATATAGGCTCAGAGCCTCTTTAGCTCTGAGGTATATTCCCAGAAAGTGGAGAAAGGTACGAGTGGTATTTATACCCAAACCAGGAAGGATGGACTACACCTTACCAAAAGCATTCCGACCTATTAGCCTCACATCGTTCTTCTTAAAAACAATGGAGAGGCTATGTGAGAGGTATATAAGAGATGAAGTACTAGTTCACAACCGACTTCATCCAAATCAGCATGCATATACTCCGGGAAGGTCCACTGATTCTGCCCTTCACCAAGTGGTTTGCAGAATCGAAAGATCATTGGACAATAAAGAATTCACCCTGGGTATATTCATAGATATTGAGGGAGCGTTCGATAAAACAACCTTCCCAACAATTACCCAACAGTTTAACTCCAGGAATGTACCCCTGGTAGTTGGAGAATGGATACTCAAAGTGCTCTCTAGTAGAGCAATAAGTATCAATGTAGAAGACATCATAGTGAGAGGTCTGGTCATGAGGGGATGTCCGGAAAATTTGTGAACACACTGTGCGATAGAGCGCAGGATGGGCTCAAATTAATAGAAACATGGTGCAAGGAACAGTCACTGTCGATCAATCCCAGGAAGACAGATGGTCCTTTTCACCAGGAAAAGAGGATTATCGGGCCTAAAACCCCCCGAAATCTTCAATAGCAAATTAAACCTCTTTGAAGAGGTGAAATAGCTTGGTATTAACCTCGACAGGAAGCTAACATGGAACTCTCACCTACAGAGCAGAGCAAAAAGAGCATATGTGGCTTATGAGCAATGTCGGAGGACAGATGGGGTCTTTCACCCCGTGTGGACACCTGGATCTACACTGCAATCATAAGACCTATGCTAACGTACGGAGCCTTTGCATGGGGACCGAAGATTCTACAAGCAACGGCCATCCAAAAATTATATCAAATACAGCGAATGGCTTGTTTAAACATCACAGGAGCCATGAGAACAACACACGTGGCCTAACTGCTGTGGGCCTAAACTCACCCTCCCCACTCTACAGATACAGACAGATATTGATCAAAAGAGCAATGAAAAGGCTGATGTACTGTCCAAAAAAGCAGCAAGGTGTGTCGCCCCAACTGGATCAGAACTGTACAACAGCATCTGATGGAAAAAAAACAGCCTCTAGAATGACAAAACAGGGTGCTACAAATGAGACAGGCCAAAGAGCTCCTTAAGCTTAATCATCAAATAATCTAATCTGTTTCCTGTGCTGTTTCCTATAAACTCCCCTATAATTATTAAATGTTTTTCCATGTTCACCTGCCTCTTAGTTTCCTGTACAGTAATTGCCCTGTGCCTAGGCTACAGGCTTTATCTTATCCTTCTTTTTCTATTGTTAATCTATGTTTTCATCATAATCAGAACCAGTTTGTCTACGAAGCTAATGAAGGTCAGTGATTGATTATCCCTTTATACCCCTTTAAGTTTGTTTTGCCTTTTCAGTTAAATTGTTTAGAGCAAGAAAAGTAGCACTTATTTTCCAATAGTATCTTTTTTGGGAAGTGAGAAAATTAAATTCTGTTATAAATTACGAGGCATTAGCTCTCTTGATTCGTAAATCTTAATTAGTTTGAATAATCGAATACGCCCTGATTCTCCCGTCGCATTGAGTAATTCTGCCGGTATTTCTCCCAAGCCAACCTCTTTCCCCGAGTTCAGAAATCAAAATACTCAATAGATTTTAACTTATGAGATTGGACAAATATCTTTATTTCATTTTCTTTATTCGTAGAGTACCAAGCAAATGTAAAAAGATATATTTTGAACGGTTATACTGGAACTGTTACTTCCAAATTAAATGTTATTCAAAAACAGGTCATCCTGGGAAGCTTTCGCAGTAACTATGAAAATAGAATGTTTGGGCGACAATTTGATCGGACCATTTTTCATCGAAGGAAATCCTGGTCCTAAGTATTTGAATCTATTGGATCAACATATTGTTCCCGAAATTCGTCGATTAGCATGAAACAGATTTGATTATATTTGGTTTGAACCAGATGGTTGCCCTGCCCACAATTACGGTCCTGTTACCGAGTAAGGAGCAACCCAATCACATGAATATCCACGCCTATTATCAACTTTTTTGCTGGTTCAATTTGCTGTAGATCGGTTGATAGTGTAAGGACGATAGTAAACTAGACTTACTCAAATTATAGTCCTTCACCAGTTTTATACTGATTTGATCAGTATAATATAGAAACATGGAATAATTATTTCAAATATGCGGAAGCAAATATCAAGTAAAGTACCTACGACCAGAAAATTAAGAAGATCATAAATCACCAACCACTTGAGTTGAATTTTTTCTACATCCATATATGACTCCACTTCCACCCTTTTAATATGGAAGCACATTTGGCCCAGCTGCTATCAGGAATGTTTGCAGTTTCTGTTTGAATAAGAGCTACCACAGTTGAACTTAAGGTTGGAGAAGTATTATTTCTTCGAACTGCTGATTTAAGCTGATGCCATATATGTTCAATTTGGTTGAATATACAGTGATAAGGAGAAAGTCTGACCACCGTATGTCCTAAGCTTTCAGCCAATGAATCACAAAAATATTTCTTCTTCATCGAATAACTGCGTAAAACTTCTAGTAACTGTTTTTTTTGTGTACTTTTCCTCACAATAGATATCATTATTCAACATATATTCTTGTATAGTGGCTTTGGTGTCGTTTGAACACGGTGCTTTATCTAGTCTTCGACTGTGGTAGCGAGCATTATCCATGACGATAATACTTTTGGGTGGAATATTTGGTATGAGTATATTTTGGAACCAGTCAGACGATTTACGACGAAGAATTAGTCAAGCATGTCGTGATATTACGAGAGGAACATTTGCCAACGTTCGTATGGAGATTGAAAATAAGTTGTACTATTGTTTACAAAACAATGGGAAGCATTTTGAACATTTACTAAATTAATTAAAATTTTGTAGTTCGACATTTAACACTTTTTCATTTTGTTGTCAAATACATTTTTCTGCTTTATTGTTACACCCTGTATAATTATGACTTAGACCGTTGGAAAGCATTTTCTACGGGCTTTCTAACGACGTATCACAAGTAGGGGGTTGCCATTTAAATTTTTGTAGGTGGGGTATAGGGGGTTGATGGGGGTGCGTTCTCTCTCATATCATTTCAGTTCCCCCTCTCTACCCTAGAAAAGGTTTGGACATTTTTTGGAAATTTCTTTTCGTTCACGAGGTACAGCTCATTGTAAGTTTTAAAATTGACACCCTGTATATTTCGAACAATAGGTAATAATGATGGTCGTCGGCTTATATTGATTTACGACCTTCTTAGATCTCTGGTCGTACTTTAAGTAAGTAGAACTGACATTTACAACCGCGTACGACTCGAACACGATAACAAGAAAGCCAAGTTTTACGGTATATTTGGAAATTTGTTATAGTTTACACTATAATGATACTGATTGTATACATATGATAGAAAAGTTCAATTTTTAAATATGATCGTTGATAAAAAAATTCATAACCATATTTCTATACATGCATACAAAATAAATAAACATGTCCGTCTTTCTTTCATCGATCACATCTCAGATATTATCTATCTATAAGATAAAAATAACATAAACTGAATTTTCGGTTAGGTTTCCAGAAAAGTAAACCATTATTCTGCCCTGTCTCATTATCACGGTTACCACTGCTATATATCCTGTCTTCTCTTATTTTCCAGTCGATGTTTCCCAACTCGGGACTTGCGAGGTTCGGGCAGAATCCGGGTTACTAGGACATCAGGTCAACTGATCTTTTCCCAACCCTCCAAAGTATCGTTCTGAAGGTAAATGGATGAATACATGGTTTTAAATTCGTCTTTTTCATGGAAGTATATTTATTTTTGTTGACAGATAATATTGATATTTTATAGGACAGAGAGGGTACTTATAGATTTTTTTCAAACAGTGACAAGGTTATAGAAACATGATGGAAGTATAATTTTAAAATATACAGTGTGAAAAAGCCAAACGTAGTAAATTCGTTATTTCGGTTACTGTACATATTTATAAAAAATCACGAAACACGTCAAATTCACATTATAAATTGACATTCTTCAAAGTGGAAATGCGATCCCTACCTTCAACCCCCTTCGAATGACAAGTACAACGTGTGTTACAAGTACAAGTACAAGTGTTAATTTTTGTAATAAATCTGAAAACCCTTAATATTTCCGAAACAGTTGAAGATAGGAATAGGACATTGTACATGAATTATGCCTAGAATTCTCCGAAGAATCCAAAAAATAAATAATGCATTTAAAATAAGAAAGTTGGCATTGGCCACTGTTACATGACACACCCTATATAATTTAAAAAATGCGCTTTGAAAAATACAAATCGATGTGTCCAAGCGTTTTTCCCAACACGCCCTCCTTTATTCGTTATCGAATTTATTCCATTTTGCTGTTCCACACTGTATGTAAAATGACGTGTGAACCAGTCGTTTTAAGGAAACTTTAACTTGTTAGAATTAGTGGAAAAAAACGGCATTATTGAATGCATAGAATCTTAGGGTTAACTATAATTGCTCCACTGGTTGTATAGATCTACCCCTACAATCATTTTTTTAATAATGTAGACATACCTATTTGTACAAGCCAGACGATGTTTTATTTGCTCTAAAATATGTAGGTACAACAGGGTTATTTATTATAATTGTCCCAGCTCTTACCATAGTTATTATTACATAAAAAAACTATTTTTTAATAAAAGTTGTGTGGTTATAAACAAATTTTATTATAACGTTAACAAAAGTACAGTGGCGTGCATAGTTTAGGGGACACAATAAATTATTCGTTTTTTTAAATGAGACACCCTGTATATTATTGAATATACCCCTGTCTTACACCGTTCTTAAGATATTAAAGGATAAATATAGTAAATTAAACTAGTTACTATAAATATTGAAAAGTCAATATTATCAAAGAAAGCTATGAAATTAAATGTAGAAGAAAAAATTCAAATATTCACCTACTATATAGTAAATAACAAAGATAAACGTGCAGCGCAAAGAGCATACAGGGAGTTGTATCCAAATCGTCCAACACCCGCAGACAATACGTTCAGACGTATTTACCAACAGGTAAATAATATCGATAGTTTTAATAGAAAAAGGCGACTAGTTCATGCAAACAACGAAGATCAATTAGATATACTGCTTTATTTCGAAGGTAAGCCCTCTTATAGGTATTCTTAAAACGTTTTTTGAAACACTATATTATTTTTTAGAAAATTCTGAATGTAGTATAAATAATGCAGCAGCTCATTTGAATATGAGTTACTCTAAAATACAACGTACGTTGAAAACTAACAACTAAAAACCATATAAAATTTTACCCGTAGAAGTTTTGACAGAGGCTCATAAAAGGAAAGGGTTTGAGTTTTGCCGCCAAATGCTCCAAAAGTTAGATGAAGATCCTGATAATTTGACTAAAATATTATGGACCGATGAACCATCCTTTTCTACGGCTGGAGTTTTTAATAGGAAAAATCGTAGGTCATGGTAGAACAAGGAGAATAGAAAAAGATTGATAAAATCAATAAAAAAATCAGGAAGAAAAACTCTTAGTGTATGGTGTGGAATTTTCAGAAACAAAATTGTTGGACCCATATTTTATGATTTCAATTTAACTGGAGTTACCTATCTGGAAATGATTCTTCCTGAAGTTGAAAATATTCTTGTAGAGAATTTTTTGGACGTTCAACTTCAGGATATGATTTTGATGCAGGATGGGGCAGCTCCGCATAATGTCCTACCTGTTAAAGAGCATTCGAACAATGTATTTCAAGTGTGGATAGGGAATACTGGAACCATATTATGGCCTCCTAACAGTCCGGATCTATCCCCTATGGACACATTTCTTTGGGGGTTTTTAAAAGACATAATAAATAATAATAATGACTGTATTCCAGTCATTAAACACGTAATTCAATTAGAAATAAATAATCTAAATGTAAACAATCAAGCTATTTCTGATGCAATTCAAAATATAATTAGACGTTTTCAATTATGTATTGAAAATAATGGTGGACACTTCGAACAACTTTTATAAGTTATTATTTATTTATAGTTGTAAAGTTATCTTTGTTATATTCGTTATCTATTATTTGTAATTTTAATTAAATGTTGACCAAAACTTTTATTTAATATCTTAAGAACGGTGTAAGGCAGGGGTATGATATGGTATATTTTTGAAATTAGAAGAACATCTTCTCAAAAATTCAATAATATACAGGGTGTCTCATTTGAAAAAACGAATAATTTTTTTGTGTCCCCTAAACTACGCACGCCACTGTACTTTTGTTAACGCTATAATAAAATTAGTTTAAAACCACACAACTTTTATTTCAAAAAATTTTTTGTTTATGCAATAATAACTATGGTAAGGGCTGGGACATTTATAATGAATAACCCTGTACAACTGTCGCCTTTGTTAACCGAAGTCTTTCGAAAAAAGATTCTCCAAAATATCTTTGACGTGCACTATATTATATATTTTACTACTACGGCTTTGACAGTATAGAATACATATACTCTTAAGAAATCATTTATTTTTACTATCTACCTCAAGAATCTCAGTTCGACAAAGACAAGTTGCTATGGAACAAATTTTCCAAGAATCGACTTGTTGATGCTGGGAGTATTTTTACGTCTATCATTGGTTTTTGTTCAATGTAGAACAGAAATCATAAGAAAAAAGATATAAGTTGCTGTGTCTCTCTTTGTAAGATTCTGCCACAGATTTCTACCAGTTTTTTTTATTGGAACGTTAACAAGTATCTTGTTCTGAGTTTTTATCGATGTATTCTTACGTAAATTTTGGTACAGCACATCATGATACACATTAAAATTCATGAATATAGAACAAATTCAACTTATGTATCAAAATAGATGTTTTACTTGCTAGCTTAAGTGTTTACGAAAACGTAATGTCATATACAGACGCGATTACTTCTCAACCGACTTGACACGAAGTTTAAATTGTATTTTAAAAAGGTAAAATTCTCCTTTAAAATTTTTTTTTCCAACAGAAATAGTATTTATTTTGGATAAAATATACACCGTGTCAAACGTTATCGTTTACAGGCAATATCTTGCTTAATTTAAAAGATAATCCAATATTGTAAAAACTACATCTAAATTCCTTCCTAATGACGTATCAGAAACTTTATTTCACTCAACAGTCATTTTGCAGCCACACCTCACTTTCTAGTTTCAAATGGCACCCACTCTATTTGGAATACAACGATGTAACATTCTTGTTGGTTTTTTATTATTAGTACCAAAAAAATTAACATTTCATTATATTTTCCTTTACCTTATCCTTATTGCTTCCGCCACTGTTAAAAACTTCACGAGATAGAAGTAGATTAATCTTTTGTTAAAAAAAAACTGATACTTTTTATGTCAAAAAATTAATGACAGTTAATAATAATAAGTGTAGAACAACAATCATTTGCTAATAGGTTTTTGTAGTTAATCGACGAATTAAACTTTTATAGTATCCACAAATTTTAATTCAAAATTATTAATCCTGTTATAAGCACAATGCCAAGACGAGTACATTGATATTCTAGTGTTTTATGATGAATGCAGGAAAAATTCTGGACGAGCGGTCCGTTTATACCAAGAACGTTTTCCTCAACGTCATCAGGTATCACGACATGGTGTTTCCTAAATTGGAATGGAAGATGCGCAGCGGTTCGTCCCCAAACAAAAACCGTACACCGCACCGATATCCAGTGAGAATTGATGATAATGTAAATAATGTAGCTGAAGAACTGGGAATAAGCAAGAACACGATACAGAGGATTTTGAAGCAACACAAATATCACCCATTTAAACTACATTCAGTTCAAGGACTGAGGCCTACTGATTTCGACAGAATCCCTTACTATTAAATCAAATTGTAACATGTCTTTCGACCTGTTTCGATTTTATAGAATAAATCCTTTTAATTACCGCTCGTCGTCACTAGCTTATAGTTCTGTGATCTCAAATTTCAACCCTGATCATAAGACAATTGACGCCTGCCAACGGACGCTTCCATTTTTTCCAACGCCACGAGGGACACTTCTTTTCGTTACCGACTCTCTCTGAGGAAAGATCTCATTTTTTTATCGTTTTATACCTTTCGTAGCTAGTTAATTTTGCTGTGGTAAGTTCAAAATCATAATTTATAATTAATAAGCTTCTTCTAAAGTACTGTCTGATTTAATTTTTCTATGCATTCTTTATTTTTTTACAGAGATAGACGAAATTAAATTCAACACGTGGTCATAAACTGTTCTTTTATACTAATATGGTAGTTTTAAACTAAATATTCTTTTATAATTCACTGTTCCACTTTTGTGCAAACATTTGCAAGCTTTTTCATTTGCAGAATAATTTTTTAATTATAAAATAACATTTTTATAACATTAAACCTATAAAATGTTTTTTCGCACCGCCAGTGCCGGCTTCATATATTTCTCGAGCACGATATTTTTTTCATATAAGTACCTAACTTTTTGCTATAATTAGTTTCTTTCGGATCATTAGTATTTTTTTTTCTAATTTAGCCGATAATTGCTTTTTTACTGTTTTAACATAGGACATATAATGTTGGAAAGCTTTCAGTAAATTAAATCAATTTTTTACTTTCAAATAACTGCCTTCCTTTTTTTAACCTGAAAAGCTGACCAAGTTCCTACATATCCCTGATCCACCTGTACTTCTAGGTAAGCACAGCCCCTAGGCAACGATACAACCCTAGGATATAACCCCAAGACCTAGGATAGAATATAAGCCCTAGGCACGGACATAACTCCAGGACACAGCAGTACAAATCCAGAATATCTACCTATCTTCTTCGAGATCTTCTCAAGACTTTGTAGAGGCAAGACCTTCCTACCTCCTTCAGGAAATCACTTCATATTTATTAGCTAAGTACCTAAGTACAAATTCTCCTCTAATTTTTTCGTTTCCTGTGGCAGTATAAATATATAAATTTTTTAAATTCTTTTTTTTAATTTTTCTAAATCCTCAACTGCAAAAGTTGAGGGAGATATCGCCCGGGGTAGAGTACTAAAATTTTGTTTTTTCAAGTAACTTTATTATTAACTTTTATTTAAATTTTACAAGGCGTTTCTACCTTTTCCGCCTTAGTTTTTTCATTAGTATTTTTATCGACGTCAAAAAGGTAGTGGCGCCCTCAATTTTTACAACCTTCCTGTAATACTTGTGCAGCATAAACTTGGGGTCGAATCACCCTTGAGAGGAGTCTCTAGCCGGAGCCCTTCAAGCTGGCGCCTCTTACCGTTACAAAATATTTTGGAGTGACGAAAGCCGCTTCCACAACAATGGTGTAGTTAATACACACAATGCCCATTATTGGTCGAACGAAAATCTTCACTGGGTTTGTTCAACTCGTTTTCAAATAGTTTGGGGTGTAAATGTATGGTATGGATTATTCAATGGTCATTTGATTGGGCCATACTTTTACGAGGGCACATTGACTGGATACAGGTATTTAGATTTTCTTGAAAACAAATGACATGAACTTATGGAAGACATTGTTTTGGCAGAGCGAAATACAATGATATGGCAACAGGACGGTGCTTCACCTTCACCAACAGGCATTGTTGCAGAGAATCTCAATCTGACTTTTCACAACAGATGGATAGGTACTTACGGCTTGGCCTCCCCGCTCGCCCGATCTTTTTTGTGGGGTTATCTTAAAGAATTAGTATATCAAACACAGCCTGTAGATTTAGATGATCTTAAAAAACGCATTCGTGAGGTATGGCGTAGTATTACACCAGCTATGATTCAGGCTGAGTGCACAAGAGCCTTCTAAGACGTTTTGAAGCTTGTATGGAATCTGGGGGAAATAATTTTGAACAATAGATATCGAAGAATAAAAATATATTATTCCAACGCTTACAACGTTTTGAATTTTTTTTTTTCAAAAACAGTGACCGTTCAACGAAGAAGAAACAACTACTTCCCGGGCTACATGCTCCGACAGACATTGAATTACACTTCTGAGTCAAACGGGGTTGGTAAATCTACAAGATTTAAACTAGGGATGCGCGATACGTTCCGATATTTCAGTGTATCGATACTTTTACTTCCAATACTCGATATTTTGTATCGATACTATGCTTTTCGATACATTCCAAGTATCGATACATTTGTACTGTATCGATACCTTGCGATCCGGGATTTTTAGTGGTAGCGGCGTTATCTACTAACAAAAGCAAATATATTCACGCAACCGTTATTTGTCGTATGCAGTTTACTGTAATAGTGTAAAGTTTCGTCGTTTACTTATAATTTTTAGTTATTAAGAATATATTTTGATAGTTTTGTTGTTATTTAATTCATTTCACACTTTGCTTTTGGAATAGAACCGCTGGCAGCTGTAAAATCTCGGATCATTAACGTATCGATACTTTGAGTATCGATACATTAACATTCGATATTCTACTGTATCGGTATTTTACGTTCCGATCCGTATCGATACCTAATATCGATACTTCCAAGTGTATCGCGCAACCCTAATTTAAACCAACCATTCTGGTTTGCAACTAGAAAGGACAACATAACTTGTAGACCGGTTTCGGCGTATTGCGCCTCATCAGTACAAGGTATATGTTATCGTCCGAGAGTTAATCCCGAACTGAATTTGTCTCTACAATCGCCAACTATACATACCTTACAATGACGGAAATGTGTTAGTTGCGAAAGTAGCGACACCTTCACCTCCAAGTCACAAACCAAAATTCGAATGTCCGTGCCCGTGAGTTTGAAACAATAATGAATTATTACAGTTTCCTGTAAAATTGTCGTATTTAGTAAAGCGTGTTACCAATAGATATCGAAGAATAAAAAATATTTTTTTCGAAACATTGTTGTAAGCGTTGGAATAATCAATTTTTAGTTTCATTTATAACATTAATATGAGTAAATTCCACAAAGTAAGGGTCCAAACAGTAAATTCAATATATTTTTATTCTTCGATATCTATTGGTAACACGCTTTACTAAATACGACAATTTTACAGGAAACTGTAATAATTCATTAATTTTGAACACTTAGATACTGTATTTTTTTCTTCATTATTTGTATTTTATTTTAATAAGGAAATTTAGAAATTACAAAATGTTAATTTTTTTGGTGCTAATAATAAAAAACCAACAAGTATGTTACATCGTTGTACTCCAAATAGAGTGACAAGCAATTTTCAACGAAAATATACAGGGGGTGCCATTTGAAAATAGAAGGTGAGGGGTGGCTGCCAAAGGACTGTTAAGTGAAATAAAGTTTCTGTCATTAGGAAGGAATTTTGATGCCAACAGTTTTTACAGTATTGGATTATCTTTTAAATTAAGCTTTTAAACGATAACTTGGGACAAGCTGTCAGTTATCATGTCTATTAACAAACTTTTATCGAGAATAACTTTTTTCGAAAAACTCGTAATAAAGAAGTTTCAAATTTACTTCTATAGGATCGATATTCTCCACTTATTTTATAAGATTTACCTGAAAATAAAATTCTTCTTGAAGGAATTTACATTTAGTGACATTCTATAAACTTACTTTTATTCTTCTAGTTGTTTCCTCTATTAAAATATTTCCAGCATTTTTAAAAATCTTAACCAGATAAAATTTTTTTATTTCAAAATAAAATACTTTCTGTTGTCCCAAATGGGAATGAAGAATGAAACTTTTCTATTTACATCACGAGGAAAGGAACTTTTCTATTTGCATCATATGGTATTTCAAATATTCTACGAAGCTATGCATTATTATTTGTTTTAAAGAGATTCATTGTCGTCCTCATCTATTTATGTAAATAATTTATGAATCCCTTTTATTACAACAGGAAATTCGACAAATTATGATTTCTGAAAAATCTTATTATTGCGGAATTTACTAACAGAAATCACCTGTAGGAGAATCCAATAAATTAAGAGTAGTTGTTATAGTCGAGGAAATAGGGCTAGTTCTTTGATCTAATCATACTGTAAATAATATAGTTACAAAACGTACGTGTTTTAATATTTCGGGTTTAAACTGTCAGTGGTTGTAAAATTTATTTCTTTGAAGGATCAAATACTCGGGGTCTACACTTTATAGACAACAGCCACTGGGCGCGTTTACCATTTGATTCACCAATGTTCAGTGGCTGGATGTGAGCGAAAGCGATAGTTAGCTAATCTCTAGCCTAGACAAGAATAATCTCTCGGCTGCTAAGTTATGGTGCACATACAAAACGTGGAAGAGTGGTAATTTAAGGTTTAAAGTATTGAAGAAACCCAAGGATGAATCATGATTGAATTTCATCACAATGAGCTTTAATTCTAATAGATCAACTTAAATTATTATATTTTTAGTGTAGTTTAAAGTAAAACACAGTATTATATTGATATGAATTTTTAATTTATGGTGTTAATATGTATTTTAATTTATTTGTTATAATATATTTATTATGGGCGCCAATTAATATGAATTTTAATTTAAATATTAGAGATATCATACATCACTCACCTTTTATGATGACTCTTCACCTCAGGTTGGGTTCATGGGTGAAATGCTCACTTAGTTTCTTTTTTTATTTTATTATTTAATATATCCTCAGGCCGGTCCTGTGTCCTTGCCCTTGAATAATAGGAACTATCCAACTGTGAAGCAGTTTTGCAAACTTAATAGGAAGAAAACTCTTTATATTAGAAATTTGAGATATTATTTAATTTATTTTTTAATGAACGGCGTATTTATATAGAATTGATAAGTAAATACATAAGAAACAATTCAAAACACTTATCTAACACTTATCTAAATGATCTTTCGCTCAACTTTCACACTAAATGAAGTTCTTATATCTAATAAATATATGAAAATTATACAACTCTTTTAACATGTAACACTAATAACCAAAGACAAAATAGAACATCAGTTTTTAACAGATTTTATATACAAATTTGACGATATTGTAATCGTAACGAAGATCAATAAATATTAAGTTCTGGATTTGACCACACGCACGTAAGTTTAATAATTTAACTTATAGTTTATGAAATACCTTTTTATCTTGTATTATTTTCTAAGATTTTCTATGTTTTAGACCTTTCTGGGCCTTGGAGTCTCTCGTAGAAGTGGCTTCAATATGGCTTCGGGGTCGGCTTGGGAAGATTTTCAGTTTTATTTACCTCTCAGAACCTTCACTCATGGTTTGTTTAAGGAATTTTATATTAACAGATATTATTCAACCTCTGTTTTTAACAGGAACTTGATAAGGAAAGGTTAGAAACACAAATCACTTTATAGTTTCACTTTTAATACAACGTAGTCTAATTTTAAATAAATTTTTAAACATGAAAAAGCTTATACTTCTCAATTCTGTATATTTTTTGTAACTAACCGTTTTCTAATCAATAGCAACGAATATCAAATTTTTCTATCTTTTCAAAATCCATATGTCTCTTTATTTTTAAGTTTTTCTATATTTGCTGACCAATCAAATTCATTTATTAATTTTTGATTTCTGTTATTTGACTTGATTGTTTTATAATTTGATCTTTTTCTGATATGAAAGTTTATTTTTAATGTCTCCAAATAATTTATTATTGTTTTTATCTTTAGTTAAAAAATTTTAAAATTATTTGACATCTGTTTTAATTTCAGTTGTCATGTCCTTTCTTCCGTTCGAGTTGACAAATCTAGATTCACACTTTGTTAGATATGTTCATAAGTGTACTTCTTCTATTTTTACTAGTGTCAGATTGTATAACCTAACTAATAATTTTTAATTTTCAGATTCTTTCTTTTTAGATTTACGATGAGCCAAGAAACTTTTGCAAAGCTTTTGAAAATTCTGAAACTATGTGATAGGATTTTAATAAATTAGAGAAAAGTTATAAAGATTCCCGTTTAAAGTTTGGGTTGTAAATATTTGTCAGGTGATTTGTTTATATTTTATTTAGATTTTATACTGAAATAACCCTTATTTGGTGTATGTGTTGTATGATTCCACTTTCCATATCAATATACAGTGTGGAACAGCCAAATGGAACACGTTGGACATTGGAGACGTCGATTTGTATTTTTAAATGCACAGTGTGTCACAGTGGCCAATACCAACTTTCTTATTTTAAATGCAACCCCCTGTATATTATTTATTTTTTGGATTCTTCAGAAAATTCCAGACATAATTCATATACAATGTCCTATATCTATCGTCTTTTTAAGTCATATAAGTTGAGGGGTTTAGTTTTGTATACAATACTTTTGACATATCCCCACAAAAAGAAGTCTAATGGCGTTAGATCAGGAGATCGTGCTGACCATTCTATCGATCCGCGCCTCCCTATCGACATTATTTTGGAGCAGTTCTAAATATTTATCTCCATTCAAGATGCCATCAATAAAAAAGTTTCCAACAATTTCTGCCCAAACATTGTGCTCTCATCAGAAAACCAAACATCTTCTAATTGGATCACATTGTTATCTAACATTGACAACATTCTCATGATTTTTCCACAAAAATACGTTCTCCTATCGAAATCGTCTTCCATGAGCTCCTGAGTTGGCATCATTCTATAGGGATGCATTTTACTTTCCTTTAATATTCGAAAAATTGATGTGTGGCTAATGTTGAAGAGTGGGGTTGCTTTTCGATCAGAATTATGTAGGTTTTCTTGAAACTCAAGCATAATATCCAATTTCGTATCATCACTTACTGCATTGGCAGCTACTTTTTTTTATCTGTCTTACATGTCCAAGCTCGCGAAACTGCTTTTCTATTTTGCTAATTGTTCCTTGGGATATAGACGGCAAATTTGTGTTATCTCCATAACCAATCATTTGTAGAATGGTTATTCTGTGCATTTCTGTTAAATGAACCATTTTTCTGATATTATTCCCAATTCCCATATTAGTTTTAATAATTTGATGAAATAAAACAATTTAATTTGTTTAAATCTCCATTTTATTTTGAACTGACGTTCAATTTAAAATTACTTACGCGTTTCGCTACACAGTAGCTTTTTCAAACTAGTGAAGTTACAATGAAAAACTTTTAATTTATATAGTGCCCTAATACGGAATTCTAAGATATTGACAAAAGTATTATAATATGTTTAAATGGAAATAAAGTACAAAAAGTGCCTAAATACGGAATTCTACGAATATTACAAAGGTATTTAAAAAGTTTACCTGTTTGTAGTTTGTAACTAGTTTGACTAGTTTGAAAAAGCTACTGTGTAGCGAAACGCGTCACTAATTTTAATTTGAACTTTAGTTCAAAATAAATAATGAAGATTTAAACAAATTAAATTGTTTTATTTCATCATTAGTATGGATCTTCATCAAGTAAAAGCCTCATCTATTCAATTTTTTTACTCTTGTTTGCTTGATACTGTTAGAATTATCGATGAGCATAATAACAACACACTATAGGCATATTACCAGCTTAGGTTGATAATATGCCCAGTTCTAGAGATTTAAAAAAAAATTAAAAAAAAAAACATAAAAATAGATGTATTATTTTTTTCCCCAAGAAAGTTATTCTATAAAGCAATAAGAGTATTTCTTGCATTAAGCAGAAACAAAAAGTCGATTTTATCTGTGTTTTATGGAGGGATCTTCTTAACGTGGGCATATATTCCCTTCACATACCTTACTTAGAATAAAAGGTGTATGTACCTACATCTAGTTTTTATTTCAGTAACTTTCTCATAGAGATTTCTTTTGAATTGAGCATCATTAAGAGTCTTTTTTTTTGTTCTTCATATAGTTTTTGGTGATATCCCCGACGCCTCTGCAGTTAGTTCGGTCGCTGACTTATTTAAACTTTTTAAAAGATTGACGTATTTTTCGTTGGGGTTTTTTAATACTACCTATGTTTTGTTTTCATTGATTGCTGCAAACGATACAAATTTGCAAACTATATATTCGTATAGAATGTTTGAGACAGTTCAAAATTATTCTAACAACTCAAGTTTTAATGTCAATTATTATTAATTTACGATGTGCCCAAATCTAGTAACTTTTTTTTAATATATTGTAGGTATACCTAAATAATATAGAAAGAAAAAAGGACGGGTTATTTCTCCGACTATAAAGACAATACAGTAGCGGATTTAGGTTTGATGGCGCCCTAGGCCCGAGACGATATGGCGCCCTTTTATATATATATATATATAAATATATATAAATATATATATATATAAACATACATATACATTAGAGTGTGCCAAAATTCAATTCCCGTGAAGAACCTTTTAAAATTGGAATTTTGAGTTCCGCTTTTAACAGGAGCTGTGTTTGAGCATTTTGATTGATAATTTTTTTTAATCTCGTATGAATTTTGTGCGTTTTGAAATTGCTTTTTAAAAATCAAGATGACTACAAAATTTTTAGAGGATGCTAAAGAATTCAAAAATCTTAAAAATATAAAAAAATTATTTTCGCTCAAAATTTTATTCTTACTACGGCAATAGATTAAAAAAATTCCGATTGAGTGGATTATTATCGATAAATTGAAATATAACGATAAAAATATATTTGACTTTTTTTCGTAATTTGTATTATATTTCTATATATTTTTATGACTTTTCAAATTCATTCTGCGATTTTTTTAAATTGATCAATCATGTTTATCGTTGGGGGCTTTACATTACGTAAAACTATAAAATTTTTACGAAAAATTGAAAAATAAAAAATTTATTGCACTGATACTTGTATAATTTATCATGGTAAATTAATGTTTCGTTTTATAATAAAGCGTAAACAAATGTTACAATTAAATTTTGAATGAAAAATATCAAAAAAATCTAAATTCGCAAATAAATATGCTAGCATCAAAAAAAAGTTTTTTACAAACTTTATGTTAGATATTTTAAATTTTAGTACTTGCCTGATTAATTATTTTAACAAAGAAATTCTACCCTCAAAATGGTACTATGTTTCTATAGTAAGAGCGCAATAAAATAAACTTTAAAATTTAGTCTTACAGTTTACAGAAAACCCAATAGATTTTTAATTTTAGTCATCTTAAAAATTTTGGCGCCCCTAAAAATTTGGCGCCCTAGGCCCGGGCCTCACGGGCCTATGCCTAAATCCGCTACTGAGACAATATGAACCAATAAAAACAGTTATTGTAGTGTATTCAAATTCTATTAATAAATATAAAATAATTTACTGGGACAAAATCAAAAACACGGGCGTGGTCCTATTTTTTTCATCAGTTCCACCTAATTGGCAGTGCGTTATTTGGTAGGCGTGGCTAATATTTTAAGTAGGCTTAATTTTCCTCACAAAAATCAATCAGTTTTCAATTCTGATAAAAGTAACCATTTATTAGTCAAAAAAAGTTAAACAGATCGTCATATATTACGGTTTTTATTATGAAAAATGACGAAAAGTATGATATAGAGATGTATGGGACAAATTTGACAGCTAATTTGTAATATGTGAGGAGGGCGTTTCTTGAAATGTATCACAGATGTTAGATAAAGATGCACGTTGGAAATAAAGGCCGAAAATACTATAGAAATTTAGTTTTATTTAAGATTTTATGTCGAGCACATGGTTTTAAAATACGCTAAGTCAACGGATAATATGATTTCGAAAGTTTTTTTGGACTCTGTGTAAATAGTTCGTCGTTTTGTGGTGAATATAAATAATTTGTGCAATGTTTCCGTAAAGTTTTAGAAAAGCATGTTTTCAATTTACTCTTGATAAAATGTATATAAATTTTCGACAAATTGTCAAAACAATTTGAAAACAAACAAATTTAAAGTACCGAATATTCCTTTGTACTGCTTTATATAGGTACCTACTATGTTTCTATTTCTTTAATACCTACTAATTTCGCCCCAAAAACTTATACTTTAAAATATTTTATAAAAATGCTTCTTAAAATTATTTTGTAATAATTTTACTTAAAATTATACTGTATACTTATTAAATATTATTTAAACCTTAACGCTTAACTTAGTGGAGCTGTCAGATTCTCTTCCAGTTCTTTTTATCATGAGAACATTCATATATGTTATTCCTCTTGTATTCACTGCTCTTACCTTATCGCTGCACTATTACCAAAACTCTCGCTTGTTCTCATTCTTATTGTCCCTCTGTAAATTAGTTTTTCTTCTATTCCTTTTTTTTTCTAAGGACTTGAAAAATGCTAAAAATTTCTGAAATGGGGTTTTTTGGACGAGAAATCCCTGGTCGACTTAGTTTTTCGATAAAATCATTGTTTCTCCTTCAATTAGTGCACATAAAAAGTCTTGTAAATACCACAAATCACGAATATTGAACTGAAATCTCAGGAGAGTATTCTCAAAAGGCCAGTCTACCAGGAAAAAAATTTACAACTACAAAAAGGGTATCCGTTTGATGAATCATGAATATATAGAACAGTTCTAATGACGTTCTAATGACCACCAATAGGGCTTCACACGAGACGAGAGTAGGCGAGAGTATCAAAAATCTCGTTTCGATCTCGTCAATTCCGAAGAAATTGAGTATCGCTCAAGTCTCGGTCTCGTCGCGTTACCGGTTGTCTCGACTCGCTTAATTCTAAATATTGATAATAAAATCCATAAATAATTTTTTTAAATTATATTTATAACGCTATTATAAAAAAAATTTTTTTACATATACACACATTTTTTAATTTTACACACTCTTGATTTTAACTTTTAAATTACACGATGACCAAGAATTTAAACATAGTAACATCTTTCTTTGATGTACGTGATTTTGTCATAATCATACCTGCTGTAGAAAATAATCGCAATTTACGGAATTTTAAGAATATTGGCAAAGTATTACAAAATGTTTACATGGAAATAAAGTACAAAAAGTACCTAAGTACGGAATTCTACGAATATTAACAAAATTATTGAACAAGTACACCTGGAAATTCATTCACAACAATCTAAAAGATTTAATTTAAAGGCTTATCATATTAATAAATCCTTAACCATTGTGCCGAGTTTTACGACCCTTTTGTATTTGCTGCGATACAGGACGTGTCTATTTAATTTTGTTAAAACCGACCTGTTTTATCATTTTATTCCACATAGAAAAAAAGAAAGACTCACTTTATACTTATAGTACTTTTGAATAAATAATGAGGCACTTTGCTCCTACGGAAAAAGAAATATACATAATATAGTTTTTATATTTGTAAATTCTATTTTTTCTTGAAAGATAATCTTAATTATCGCAAGTATATAACAAACATAATAATTATTATGCTTTAAAAAAATCGTGTATTTGTAAAACAATCGGTATATAATATATACAAAACACATTGGCGATTATAGTGGAAATTCTCTATATTTAATTGTTTTATATAGGTGTTGAGAAAGGACGCGTCAAAGATAAAAAGAGTTTACCGTATGTCTGTAGTAAATAGGAGAATCTTCCGGGTAGAAAATTTCGAGCCAAAGAAACCCCTTCAATAGTATACACATTTATGACTCTCTAGCTCGTAGATACACATAGGACACAACCGAAATTAAGTTAACCCGTCTATCTTTCGAAAGGAATCATTCGATATTAAATCTAAAATATAATAATCTGCAAGGATAAGTATTTATGGTAGGTGATAAGATAAGTAATAAAAAGAAAAATATGGAAAGATCATACTCTGTTAAGGATGCCCTGATGTTTTGTATTGATAAGCTACGATATATTAATATGTAAGTATACTCAAAAATTAGAGTTTTAACTTTGAGGTTTTTGTTTAATTTACAATAAAATATTTCACAGTCGGTCACCAGATTTTATATATTGTAAAATGTAGGTATTGTTCTCTATGTAGACCTTTTCTAATTTTTCTAATAAAAACTTGTACGAGACCAAAAACTAGACTCTCGGTTTGCGCTGTAGGTATGTGGTCTCGGTATCGCCCATAATATTTTCAAAAATGTCTCGTCTCGCTTTTTCGGGACGAGAACGAGACGAGACGAGGAAAATCTCGCTCTCGTGTGAAGCCCTAACCACCAATCGATTCAGTGGAAAATTTTACATGTTTAAGTGGATTTTGAATCGATATTTCCAAGAATTAAGCGCTCAATTTACTCTTTTGTTTTCTTGTCATGGTCAAATACTCTTTTCACTATTTTCCTCACTAGTTTTACGCAATTGGGTATTTCTTCTCTTCTCAATCATTTTGTTGTTATGACATGAAATATTCTTCCTGTTTTGTTTATCCTCTAATTTATTATACGGTTTCCAGTATTTTAGCAAATATTTATATATCTAAAATAATTATCTATTAATGACATACTAAAGTTCGACTGAAGCCTAGGCCTAGTTCAAATACAGAGCATTTCAGAGAAAACTGTCCACCCTACATAAATCTGAAGGCGTCACTTTGATGAAAAAATGAAAAAATACGTCAAAAATCATATAAATGGGGACGTCTTTTTGCTGATATGTAGACGTTATAACTTTAACCCCCTCCCTCCTATGGTAACCACTCCCAATTTTTTAAATGGAAAACAGAATACATTATTGCATTGTTGGATTCTCCTCTACAAGAGGATTACAAAAATGTATAAGTGAAAAGTCAATCAGTTGAGGGTTAAGGATAATTCTAATGTAAACTATGCCTTTACTGCGGAACTAACTCTACTCAATTAAGTAAACGATGTTTTGCTTGGGGACAAAAACAGAGCGACCGGAAAACTGGCGTTTTGACGTTTTTTAAATAAAGTGTCAAGTAGGTACCTTAGTTTTCAGTCGATTATCAACATTTACAAGTATCTATCTACCGTAAAAATGATGTATACTCTGCAAGATATAATTGAAACTGAAGGTTTATACTACGAAAACAATAAATCTGCAAGAGTCACAGCTAGACATTTTAATGCTGCTCATCCCGGAAGAACTGCCACTCATAAGTACCCACGTAATTAAATTATGCAAAAAATTTTTGAAACAGGATCAGTTGCCAATCAAAAACCCCAACCACAACGAGGCTATGGTAGTTGACGTTTTAGGACAACTTACGTTAGAAAAACAACAGTCAATACAGTTTCTCGCAACAGTGTTTTAGGAATTTTACATAAACACAAATTCCATCCTTACAAAATTAAATTAGTCCAAAAGCTACATGAAGACGATTTCGACCGGAGTCTACAGTTTTGTAAATTGATGAGTGAACGACTGCACGACACTTCAGCTTTATTGTAAAATATCTGCTTTTCCGACGAATGTTCATTTGCAACAAATGGTGGAAAAAACAGACATAATAGTATAACTAATAACTATATACCTGTATAATTCATAATTGACCATACATTATTCAGTTTGTTGGAATCGGTTCATTAAGAGGATTTCAAAAATATGACTATGGCATACTTGCGTGAATCTCCCTGTACATTTAAATTTATGTTTACATAACGCACAATTCAATTCAAAAGTTGACGTGTCTCGGCATTTTTTATAATTTTCTAAAATAATGAAATAAAGAATTTTATTCCATAAGTGGTTTCCACACTGTATAATAAATGAATATGGATAATTTGTCATGATTGGTAAATTGTCTGCATCGAGTAATATGTCATGATTGAGTAAATTTGTCATTATTGGGTAAATTATCTTTATTGAGTAAGCTGTCTTCTTTGGCAAGTTTCACTGGGTAATGAATATAGCTGTTATGTGATATTTAAAATGCTATTAATGTGTTCTTTAGTAATCGATTGTATCCATGCTTTAATTTCTAATTTATATGAATATATTTTATTAATGTTTTGTATGTGTAATGGGATTTGATTGTATAGTTTAGGGCCCAAGTAATTGAAACACCGCTGTCCGATTAACTTTTATCTTTTAGGTAACATATAGGTTTTATCTCTATTTCTTGTAAAATATTCATGATCTAATCGAGTCAAACAATTCTTATTTATTTTAAAATATACTAATAATTTGAAAATATAGAGTTGTCTTACACTCCCACTTAATTTAAATAGCTCCCCACTAGGGAACATTCTATTTTTTTTATAAATTATTCTTATTAGCCATTTTTGAATGATGTTTAAGATTAGTATGTGGCTGTTATTCACCCCTCCCCATCCGAGAATTCCATAATTTAATTGTGACTGTATTAGTGAAAAGTATATAATTTTTAGTTGCCTGGTACCTAAGAAATCTCTCAGATATTTAAATCTGCCAAGAAATCCTCTTAGTTTTTCTACTAAGGCTTCAATGTGTATTTTCCACTTAAGATGTCGATCTAAAACAATTCCTAAATACTTGATTCTATCTGTTTCTGGTATTAAAGTGATCAACAGAAAGAGGTCCAAAGTTTGGAAGTCCTGTTTCATAGGATGTGAAAGGCATGTATTTGGTTTTTTTAACATTTAGGGTAAGTTTATTGTAGCTAAACCAGTCTACCATTGTTTTAAAATCTTTTTCGGCATCCTCTTTTAACTGATCCCAAGAACTTGCTCTAAGAAACATTGCCGTGTCATCAGCAAAACTAATAACTTTTCCCTTTGTTGAATATGATAGTAAATCATTTATATATAATAGGAAAAGAATTGGTCCAAGGACACAGGTAATTTTTCTGGAATCGCTGATGACCCCATCAATGTTCACGAATTGTACTCTATTAATTAAGTAGTCCTTAATAAAATTGTAGGTTATTCCTCTAATACCGTAACATTTCAGTTTTTTAAGCAGTTTTCCATGGTTCACAGTATCAAAGGCTTTAGACAGATCAATAAATATACACAAGGAAGGTATTTTTTTATCTATAGCTTCATAAATATCAGTGGTAAGCGAACAAATCGCATCTTCTGTAGATTTGCCTTTTCTAAAGCCAAATTGACTATTGGATATTATTTGGTGTTTGTTTAGAAAGTTCACTAGCCTATTGAATTTACTGTTTGGACCCTTACTTTGTGGAATCTACTCATATTAATGTTATGAATGAAACTAACTCTTTCTAATTAATTCCACTATTTAATTAAAAAAAAAATTTTAATGTTTTAATTAAATAGTGGAATTAATTAGAAACAGTTAGTTTCATTTATAACATTGATATTCACTAGCCTATTTTTAAATATTTTTTCAATTATTTTACTCACAGTAGATGTTAACGTGATGGGTCGATAATTACCTGTTCTCATTTTATCTCCAGCATTATACAATGGCTTAATTATCCCAATCTTCAGGGCTCCAGGAAAAACACCTAAACTAAAACATTTGTTTGTTAGAGTGGCTAATGGTAGAGCAATTTCATCAGCTATTTCTTTCAAGGTTTCAGACCTAATCCCATCAATCCCTGGTGATTTTTTATTTTTTAAGGACTTTATAATTTCTTTAACCTCAATTTCATTTGTTGGAAATAAATATATAGTTTTTTCTATTGGCTAAATCATTTCATTAAAAGATTGAGGATCATTAATTCGATTTGCAAAGCTCTCTCCTATGTCACTGAAGTAGTCATTGAATTCATCAGCTATTTCTTTTTTATCAGAGATTATCGCTTTTTATAATTTTCTGAATTCTATCTTCAGTCCTTGTACTATTACATATACTTCTAACACATTTCCACAGAGTTGAAGATGTGTTGCCAATAATTTTTTCAATTAATGTATTATACTAGTTTTTATTGGATTTTTGTATAAGTTTAGATAAATTATTTTTATATTGGGAGTATAGTATTTTTCTGTTTGTGTCATTGGGATTATTTCTAAGATTTAAATATAATCGATTTTTTTGATTTATGGACTTTAATAAACCTGCCGTAATCCATGGTTTTTTATTTTTAAAATTTTTTAAATTTTGCCTCACTTTGTACTCTCATCAATTAGAGTTTTCAAGTTCATCAAAAATTTTTCTCCAATTTTGATTACGAATAAGTGTTCTTAAACGATGCTAGTCAATGTATTGTTTGTAGCGTTGTGAATTTGTAACATTGACATTTCCTGAATTAATATTATTTAAAGTTAAAGCAGTAGGAGAATGATCAGTAATTTCATAATTAAAAATATAAGATTGAGGATCTATATGAATTGCTTTCTTAACAAAAAAATGATCAATACATGCTTTACTAATAGGTCTTGTAACACTGTTAATATATGACACAAATTCGTATGTATTTAATACCCAAGTAACACATGAAAACCTCTTATTGCGCTTGAAGCTTTATAAAGGATATATTTAGGCAACTTATGAAGCTTAATGGCTATATTGAAACTTTATTAGACACTGAATTGCTTATAAAGAGATTTGGTGAAATAAAATTGTTGAGAAAACGGTCTCAGCGCTTATATACGAGTCTACTTTATTAAGGCATCTTATATATCCATTCAACACTATATAAAAGGTTCAATGGTAACTTTTATGAAGTTACAAATTAGGCGCTCTTATAAGTGCCGTATAAGCCTTTTTATAATATTGACGCAACTATATCACAGCTTCGCTACTTCTCTATATGTGCTATATAATATTGAGTTTTAAATACTTTTAAAGCAGAATTTCACAGCGATATAGTTGTTTACGCTAAATGCCATTCATGACAGTCCTAATACAGTATATTTATAAAGGATTCACACTTATATAATAGACGTGTTTGATGAAACATTTACACAACGAAAATACCGTTTTAGAGCATCTAAGCTGGAGCCTTCCACCTTAATAGACCTTCTATATGGTTGAACAACTCTGCTTTCCATAACCTATATGAAATCGTTCAGTCAAATTGTTCTACTTGAGTGGATCTCAACATACGGTTATTTATTGTGCAAGTCGTAACCCTAAGATATGGATACTTATTGGAAGAAAGTGAAGCGAAGTGGGATTTTCAGGAGAAAAGTTAATCTGAAACTTCAGAAGATTCTCGAAAAATCCAAAACCACTAATCAATCCATCATCGAAGAAAGCGTCATCAGTCCTAGGCGAGAAACTCCAATAAATATTACCGATACAATTACTGTAATATCGAACGCTGATTCTGAAGAGGTACTGCATAACCAGGACATCGAACAGGAGGAAGAAATAAACTTTCCAGAAATCGAAGTAAACCAACAATTAGCATTGGAATTGCTTGACAAAAGAATTGATCTTCGAAATGAATTCAGAGAGTCGGCAATTACTTATGGCATAAGTCATATGGCATTAAAAGACTTACTGCGGATATTGAAAAATCGTCTCCCGAATCAACTTTTGCCAACTAATCCCAGGACATTATTGAAAACTCCCAGGAATATCATTCTTGAGAATGTCGGTGTCAACGGTAATTATTGGCATCAGGGTTTGGAATTATGTTTGAGAAAATGTTTGGCTAATGTTAGAGATATTCCTCACACTTTAGCTATCAACATAAATATCGATGGATTGCCAATTTATAAGAGCTCTAGAAAAGAATTTTGGCCTATTTTATTCAATATTTATGAACTTCCACTAATTAAACCTATGGTTATTGGAATATACTATGGATGTGGAAAACCCACTGATATCAATACGTTTTTACAACCTTTCGTAACAGAAACATTGTCGCTTTTGCGAAATAGAGTTTCTTTGAATATTAGAGGAAGAGAATACATATTCAACAAAATAAGAAGCTTTATATGCGATTCCCCCGCACGGGCATTCATCAAAGGTGAGTTTGTATTCATATGTCTACTTCAGAATTCACAGAATTCATTCCATATTTCATTTCAATATGAGATTTTCTGGGAAAAAACGTTGTGATGAGAATATCGCCTGGGCCTGGAATTGTTAATTTTTAGGAGTTGTCAATTTCAATTCCAAACAAGGTTGTCGGAAGTGCACAATAACTGGAGAATATTCATATATCTCTCATAGTACCTATTTTCCTAGAAGACACTGTGATAAGCGAACAGATGGAGAATTCAGGAGTTTGCAGTATCCAAGCCATTGTAAGGTTAATACACCCCTTACACAGTTACCTATTGATATGGTAGAAGATTCAGTGATAAGTTTGTCTGCCCTCATTTTGGGCCAATATAATTTTCCTTTTTTTCCCACTTGTGAGGAACTACACATAGTTGGGCTTCTCCCCTTTCAATGACAATTTTGAACATTCTAAAAAGAACGAAAACATATATAATATATAAGTCATTGGATTTATAACACATTGTTGTTCTGGTGGTTTGAATTTTCATATAAAAATGGATAGGAACTTACCTTCTTTTAATTTCGATTATGGGAACAAAACTATAATTTCTTGTGAATATTTATAGAGGTTATGTCCATAGAGAAATATTTTTTTGTCTATGGTTATGTCCTTGTTTGTAGCAAAGCCACCTGGGCGATATTCTAACCCACCTATATAGTGTTAAGACCACTATGGACAGCCAGCTATGCCTCTTAAGTAGCTACTTATATAGCAATAATACAGCAACGAAAGAGTCACTAGTTCTTATACTGATTCACAAAATCACCAATGGCGAGACGGCAATGCAAACACCAAAACTTGATGAGGAAAAGTTTACCTAGGTACCTAATATACGAATAGTCAATAAGTCAAACACAAAAATTTGAAATGATGTTTGAAAAATAAATTCAATTCGAGATTCTAAAAAAACCGTCAGAGGTCACACATTATTTAGTGCCTGCGCTCCTTCATCCTTTTGATACTTTATACTTGCTTTATAAGTGAGTTATCTTGAAAAATATACCTTATAAAGAAAGAAGCTCTTCTATACAGCAAGAGTGCTATTTAAAAGATTTATCGCTGCTTCTGTAGTAACCCTTTTTTGGATTCTTTCAGAAAACTGAGGAAACCATGTTGGATATTCGAAAAAAAATGGGCCATTTTTGTCAGGTCGAAAGTTAGAAGTGTATTTGCTAACTTTTTTTCATATAAACTGTTATTTCTGCTGAATATCACTTTTAGGACACTAAACTCACGCGTATGCATGATTTCAAGACCAATTGACGAAAAAAAATAAAAAAAACATGGAATATTTTAATCATTAAATTCTAGATATTTCGATGGCGCGTTATATTATTCCAAAGTAGAAGAGCATGTTTCAACAGAAAAATTTTCCTGGCATAGCAAATTTGGAATTCCTTGGCCGGTAGCAAATACTTAATAAGTTGGCAAAAACTACGTTTCGTTTTATATGTATGCCATGATAATATGATGTTTGACCTTTCAAAATAATCCCTTCCCTCAAAAATCTCTGTTACAAAGCCGTAATAGTCCGAAAATAATTTATAAATATAACTGTTGGAAACTATAACCCAGCAATATGAATTTGTGTCAATGAAAATGCCTTGCTTTTTAAATATTTATATAGCTTTTGCTACTCAGATATATATCTGCTTTAAAACAACTAAAAAGTTACTTCATTGAATCAGTTATGAACACCATAATACGATAGCTTTATAACTGCAACCTCTAACGCATTTACAAAGCGACTGATTACTTTATAAAACCTTACTTTCGGAAGTTATACAGCAGCTCCTTAGAAGCTTTATCAAGTGGTTTATAGACGCTGAAAGAACGAAACTAAGAGGTTTCCATTTTACCATATAAGCATTCATGTACCCATTACAAATCTAAGCAAGGCTGTATTACTTGTGCCTATTTTAGACGTATAGATACTTAATTGATGCTGAAATATTGTTTTCAACTCTTATTTATAAAGCATTGAGTTATATAAGAAAGGTGGGATAGATATTGTTAGCGTTTTTAAAAAGCAATTTGTGCTACTTGGGTAGATTCTTGTATTGTTCAACATAGTCATAATCTTGTAATAAGTCCATATTAATATCTCCCACGAGAATGTGATTATCAAATTTTTGGTTATTTTTCAGGTAATTGTCTAGATGAGTAACGAATGAGTGAGGATTACTGGACGGTGATCTATATATTGCGGTTGTTTTAAATTTATTGGTAGAATTAACAATATCTAGTTCAAAAGCTGCACTTTCAAAAATGTGGATTATTTTATAAGTATATTGTATTTCACGTTTTATATATAATATTGTACCATCATTTTTATTATATGCACCTTTATTGTAAATCATATCAAAACCATTTATATGAAAGATACTTAAATCGTTTACCTGGAATGTTTCTGTCAATATTATCACTTCAAAATCGTTTAATTGAGTGAGAAATAATATTAATTTATCGAAATTTTTCTGTATACTCCTTATATTTAGGTAAAGTATAGAAATTTTATTTCCATATTTATTGAAGTTGTTAAATTCTTGGAGAATATCTATTTCTTGGGCCTCAAACTCTTCGTTTCCATAATATTGCAGGAAGTTATCCATAATATATTAATTGTAGATATTGAGCAGAAAATGACCCACACGTAATGCGGTAGTTTCATAGTCAAACACCACAAATATTGAACCAATGAACGTCTAGTGTGGCATTTTTGTGACCATATTGTTGAGGGAAACTTAAATGGTGAGTCTTATCTACAATTACTCAGAGAAGCTATTGATCCCGAAATAACACGAATACTAGAAAATGATGATACCATGTCAGAAGCTTTGCTAGAGTTTCAACAAGATGGGGCATCTCCACATCACGCTCTCGATGTAAGACGGTTTTTAAACGAATCATTTTCTGCTCGGTGGATAGGTAGACGAGGCCCAATGTTGGAATGGCCACCTAGGTCACCCGATTTAACGCCCTTTTTTTATGGGGATATCTGAAAACCAAAATTTATGCCACTCAGCCAACATCTATAGATGATTTACGTCAGCGAATTATTTAAGAATGATGACAAATAACCCCAGAAATGTTACATACTGTTCGAAACTCATTTGAGGCTCGATTGTATCGAAACCAATGGAAGTCAATTTGAGCACCTTATAAAAAAATTTAGTATTGTTTTGCTGATTTGCTACCAATTAAAATGTTACTAAAGTCTGTCCCAATAGAGTTGATAGCACAGAAGAAACATATGAAACACAATATGAAACATGAAATGCAAAGAGCAAAAAAATTATAAATTGAGTCTTTGAGCGGGTTTCACTGTTCGGCCAGACCGGGTAACGTAGTTAGTACTTTCAGGAACTATGGGTGTTCCTGCAGTCGGATTTTCTTCAGGAACGACCTGATTGCTAACATTCGGCTTTTCAACCGTCTTCTCGGTGGTTGACGGGATGACTTCAGCA
The DNA here is from genome assembly GCA_947563755.1 of Lochmaea crataegi. NCBI lineage: Eukaryota > Metazoa > Arthropoda > Insecta > Coleoptera > Chrysomelidae > Lochmaea > Lochmaea crataegi. Next base: position 27,432,168 of record OX387432.1, read on the forward strand.
GGCTCTGGAATTTCTGCATTGGTTGTGTGTAGATGAGCCAAATTTCTTCGATAAGTTGTACCGTCTTTGAGTGTTACACTGTACGATCGTGGATTAAGAGCTTCGCTAGTTAATCCTTCCTTCCAATTTATCTTGCCAATTTGGACTCTGACACGATCAACTTCGTTTAAAGTTTGTTCAGATTTTGTGCATTTATCTGCATAGGTATTTTGCTTACTTCTAGCTTGCAATAGATTTTACGGCACGTTATAGATGACTTTAGGAGCGAGTTGTTTCTCGGAGATAGGAATTAGTGTTCTTGTAGTTCTACTCATCAGGCGTTGAGCAGGAGAACCTAGTTGTTCAGTGCGAGGAATGTTGCGAAAGTTTAATAATGCAAGTTGTACATCAGAGTTGTCAAGTTCACATTTTCTCAAAATCGAATTAGCAATCGCAACGCTTTTCTCTGCCAAGCCATTTGCACGGGGGAATTTTGGACTTGAAGTCGAATGAATAAATCTCCAGTTTCTTCTAAAGTTTTTGAACTCGCGTGAACTAAATTGAGGTCCATTATCCAATTCCAACTCTTCTGGAATACCATGCACTGCAAACCAGTTTTTTAAATGTTTGATGACTTCACCGGAGGCTTGGTCTTGTAGCATTTTAAAATCGAAAAAACCGGAATAACTGTCAGTAATAATAACATATTCGTTATTGGAAAATGAGAATAGGTCACTCGCGACTATTTGCCACGGTAGTTTCGGAATTTGCTTTGTAATTATTGGTTGTTTCGGGTTACTGCGTTGAACTCGTTGGCAAATTCCGCACCGGTCTACGAAGTTGACAATGTCTTTGTGCATTCCTTGCCAATACAACAAATGCCTGGCGCGTTTCAAGCTACTTTGAATTCCAAAGTGGCCAGTGTGTATTTGCTTCAACATTTCTTGAATTTTTGACTTTGGTACAATAGCCCTGTCATTTTTCATGATCAATCCATTGTAAACTGTAAGTTCTTCTTTAAAATTGAAGTAGTGACGAATATTTCTGGGTAGCTCTTTGATGTTTTCGGGCCAACCATGCATAATAAATTTTTTCAGAATTTGTAGCTCTTTGTCTTCTTCAGTAGCTCGAATAGATTCAGTTTGTGCTGCCTCTGACATGGCTAATGCTATTACTAGTTCAGTCTCATCGTTTTCATTCGCAAGCGTTTCTTGTGAATTATCACAGTCTCGAGTTAAAGCATCCGCTATTGGAATATCACATCCTTTTATGTATTTGACTTCTGGAGCATATTGTGTAACTTCCAGCAGAATCTTTTGTAGTCTAGGAGGAGCGGTTGGTATTGACTTCTTGAAGATCGTCTCCAACGGTTTATGATCTGCTTCGATGTATAACTTCTTGCCATAAACATATTCGTGGAATTTTTGACACCCGAATTTGATAGCGAGTGCTTCTTTCTCGATTTGTGGATAGTTTTGTTGTGCAGATGTCAGCGCTCTTGAGGCATTGGCTACGGGCTGATTTTCTTGCATTAAAACTGCACCTAAACAATTAGAACTTGCATCAACTGACAAAGTAACATCTTTGTTAACATAATAAAATTTCAAAACAGACGGTGTTGTTAACAACTTCTTGATTTTCTTCACTGCAGATTCTTGTTCAGAGCCCCAATACCAATCAACTTCTTTTTTCAGCAATTCTCTTAACGGCTGTGTTATTTCAGAGAGGTTTGGTATAAATTTATTCAGGTATGTTACCATACCCAATAATCTTTGGAGCTGCTTCTTATTTTCTGGAGTTTTAATTGATTTGATTGCGGCCGTTTTTTGAGGATCAATTTTGAGACCGTTTTCTGTTATTACGTGTCCCAAAAAATTTACCTGATTCACCTCGAATTTACACTTTTCTGGATTTAATTTTAGTCCAGCATTTCTTATGGTCTTTACTACTTTTTCTTGAATACTACGCAGTTCTTCTTTGGTATTTGCATAAATTAAAACATCGTCCATTGAGCATTCGACTTTAGGTAAATCTTGTAGGAGATCAGTCATAACTTTCTGAAAGACTTCTGGCGCTGAAGCTAGTCCAAAAGGAAGTCTCTTGCAGCAATACCTGCCCCATGGTGTAGCAAACGTTAGGTATTTTTCAGTGCGTTTTGTAACTCTTATTTGCCAGAACCCTCTTTTACAATCCAGCAATGTGAAATATTTCGCACCGTTTAGTTTAGCTGCGATCTCTTCAAGTGTTTTTAGTGGGAATCTTCTTCGTAATATGTTTTTGTTGACGTCGGTCTGATCAATGCAAATTCTGATTTTGTTTTTCTTTTTGACGATGACCATTGGACTGACGACTGGTGTTGGCTCACTTATTGGCGCGATTACACCCATTTTAACCATAGTATCCAATTCTTTCTTCACATCATCATAAAGTGCATGTGGAATTTTCCTTGGAGCTCTAATATTAAAAGTAGGATTCTCGATTAAATCAATGTCATACTCATAATTTTTCAAGTAACCAAGACCCTTAAACAGATTATGATTAGATTCAGTTGTAATGTTTTGAATACGTTGGATTAAACCCAGCTTTGTTGTAGTTTTTCTTCCCACGATTGATGGAACTTTTCTATTAACAATCTTGAAATTAATGTCTGGTCTTTAATCTTACATTGTAGAGTAACTTCTCCCGTAACATCAAGTTTATTTTCACCAAATCCGACGAGTCTTCTTACTTTAGAAGGTTTGAGGTCTTCATTCAAAGTTTTTATTATATTCCATGAAAGAACGTTACAGTCAGTACAAGAATCTAAGTAGATAGCGAATTTTCTGCCTTTGACTTCAACAATTTCAGTCCATCTTTCTTCTTCAGCTTCTGTATTCACTGAATGAATGAAAAGTTCATGTTTTTCGTCGCTGCTTGATTCGTCTTGAATTTCGTGCACATTTTTCTGTTTGTTCTTGACGTTAGATTTGGATTTAGACCAGCACTGTGATGAAAAATGTCCTTGTTTATTGCATTGTTCACACGTATTTTTGAATGCAGGGCAACTTTTACGCTTATGTTTCGTGCCGCACCTTTTACAGATGAATTCTTCCGTGTCTTTGCGTTGATCAGTTTTGACTTTAGTTACTTTACTTTCAGTCTTCACTTTATGCACTTCAGCTTCATCTTGCATCTTCATTTCAACCAGCTGCTTTGTAGCTTGTTCAATAGCTCTGCATATGGTCAAGCATCTGTTCAAAGTTAGATTTTCTTCAGCTAATAATCTTTCTCTAACCTTTTCAGAACGAATTCCTATGATCAGCTTGTCCATTACGAGACTATCGTGAAGTGTATCAAAGTCACAAGTCTTCGCGAGATTTTTTATTTTCGTTAGAAATTCATCAAACGTTTCACCTTGCTCTTGACTGGCTTTATTGAATTTGTATCGCTCAAAACATAAATTCGTTTTTGGAATTATAGACTGGAACAGCATCTGGGCCAATAACTGCCATAAATGTCGCTGCCTGGATCGCCGTTGCTTTTTTCTCTAACTGGGTTGCGATTGAATACCACTCGAATTGTTGGAGCCATTGTTTCCATGCTGTGGACAAGTTTTCGGCACTGAAGTTAAACGCTTTTGGGGGCCTTATTCCCGAAACGTTCTCTTCTGACATCTTATTAAACTTGAAGCCACGATTTTACCTGACACCATGTAACGTTGTTATTATGTTAAACGTTAGCGTTTATTTTAATGAAAACTACGGATCATTTTTTGGTTTGTAGTTTTATTAAAACTCATATTGTAACTACTGACATTTATGATCGACACATTGACTGTCCAGCTCATCTGAATGGTAGTAACCGTACCTATATATAAATAACTATAAATATTCATGTTACAGGAATTACCCAAACTTGTTAGAATCACCCAGTACAGTTAAACAGGGATTTGCATACATAATGTGTATCAATATCACTGAAATGAAGTATATTAGTAAATTGGAATTATCCGTAACTGCCAACTGATTGACTTTTTACTTTATGTATTATACATTTTTGTAGAGGAGAATACAATAATGTATAGGGTGTTCCTTAAAAAATGGGAGGGGTGACCATAGGGGGGAGGAGGTTAAAGTTATAACGTCTACATATGAGCAAATGACGTCCCACTTTATATGATTTTTGACTTTTTTTTCATTTTTTCATAAAAGTGATACCTTCAGGTGGGGTGGATAGTTTTCATTGAAATGCTCTGTATAATTTTTTGGTTTTGTAATTTGTTCGTATATAGGTAAAACTGATTAATAGTAATTATGCGCCAAGGTAGAAAAGTGAGGTATTATTGTCGAGGTCCATTAAAGACCTAGAAGCGAAGCTTCGAGAGACACTAATACACTTTTCTACCGTGGCTCATATAGCATTTTTTTCACTACTTCACTACTGGCATTTTATTTTTTTAAATATTAGTTTGTCGACTTCCGTTTCACATGACATGACAGCTGTGCACAAGTTAACCTCACATTCTATTAAATGAATTGAGATTTAGTTATAATCAAGTAGGCTCTGTATTTTTCTACCTTGGTTAATAATGAACAACTTTACTACCTCAACAAAAGTCAATAAAGTTAGGTTTAGAGGCTAGTAGTGAAAAAAATATTTTTCTCTATTTCTCAAAATAGGTTAAACTCTTAAATAACTCTGTAGCGAGTTGAATCTTTTTAATCTGTTAAATAAATGTTTTGCTAACTCCTAACGATATTATACAGGGTGTCCAAAAACTCTCCTGCCGAACGAAAACTACATATACTGAATGTTTACCAATTGGTATTTCGTCTGTTGGGAAATCGTTCTGCTTAGCTTCTTTCGGCTGCACGAGCGTTACATGGCACCTCACCATAGATTAGAATTATTTTACCTTTAACTCTTCAACTTAAAAGTAATTTTACGTAATGTTAATTCTTGTTGATTTGTCAATTCATCTACTGTAAAGATCGTAGAGTAATCAACATTTTTGGAAAATACCTTATGGTTTTTGAATTTAATGTAAAATTTGTCAAAAAACTGATACGTACACAAAAAATGTAACAAAATTCACCCGTTGCTCCTCCCACGTCGAACGCTTGTGATGGCAATAAAACGTGAGTTCGTAGTAAATGATGCAGGGTTGTATAATATATCAAGTTTGAGGTTTGTATGTAGCGGTTTTTTTAAAGCTTGAAAAACTGACTTAACAGCGTCATCTTCGCTACCTCCCTTAGGAGGAAAATTTGGAAGAAGGTAAATTAGGTTAGATGGACATAAAATCAAATCTAGAGTCTATAGTTTGCGTTTGGGAAAAGGGTTTCTGAGCACCCTGTACATAATTTAATTATGTTGTCTGTGATAAACCTTGCATATCCGATAAATAATGTAGATATTTGCCATTAAGTAATAAAAGTTTAAAAAGCAAGCAGTTACAAATGAATTGCTGTCATCAAAGTTGTAAACGAACTTCAGTTAGACACGCGACAACATTATTATTTACCGTAAAACCTTTTGCTGACTAGAATTACTTCTTTCGCAATAAAACTCGCATTCTTAGTAGACAAATAGCTTGTCGTTCCGCAACTACTTTTAAATAAGCTTCTAGAAACAATTTGGTACAAGTAGTTCATCTATATATTTTCTGACACCCTTTCTAACGAAATTAGATTTTGTTTTAAGTAATATTTGAAAATGCCAAGCACTGACTTATTCAAGTCGTAATTATTCACTGGTTTTACATCAATCCGACACAAACTTTTCTTTGGTAGATAACCTCACCTGAAACTTTCTTCTCGGCAATCAATTTTATTCAATGATATATTTGCCGTGGGCAAAATGAAATTATAAGCTTTTTATAAATGTTCTAGACATTTTACTGGCAAAACGAGAACATTTTTCGTTATGACTACACCAATCCATGCAAATTGATAAAGTACCGGCACAGATTGTGGTACCGATAAAATAATGTGCATCGCGTTGTGACTGATCATTTCTTAGGAATTCTACAATTTGCCAAAACAAGGCAAGTAGTAAACAGTACTATTCGAAGATATGAGCTTGTTTTAAAAATAGGCTCTTCCAAATGTCATGGATGTTTGACCTACTATCTGCCTATTTAATCATTTTTACAAATAATTTGTGTTTGATACCGGATGACCCGAAAGTTTCTGTCACTGCATCTTTGAATTCACAAACGATAGAGAGGTGCAGTTTTTACTGAACAATTTCTTTTGACCCAAAGATTTTTTCCATGATAAATATTTATTTTGTACCTTATGTTTTATAGATGGTGTTCATCTTTCTTAAATAAAAAATCTATATTTTCAACGAAATCCGTTTTAATTTCATGTGAAGGCTGAACTCTTACTCTTTGTAAAAATGTATAATTTGTTGTAGTTTATTTGAAAAATTAGTGAATTATTTGGGTTTTAAAGATGGTCGTTCATTCGGTAAAAATGTCTGATTTTTAGAAATACTAAAATACTGCTAATACGTTTAAAATCCCAATTTTAAAGAATATGTTTTCAAGAGAACCATTCTTCAACATTATAAATCCGACATTTGGGAAAATAAAAAGACAACCTCAAAAATTAATACCAAAAAAAAAATTAACATCCCGAATAAACTAAACTAATTAAGATCTTTTGTATAGATATGAATTTTTATAGTAAAAGTTATCACTAGTTATATCCCAAGAGGTGAATATTTTTTTGAATATATACTGAAAAAGACGAAAACACAACGAAATGGAAGATTTTCAAAATAATTTATGTAGGTCTTCCAATATAGCGGCAAGCTGCATTATAGTTGTATTTTTGTCTAATTTATAATGACGTGTTTCGCAGAATTCTTCAAACTGGGTCCATACGTACTTTTTTGTTTTTATCGTATTCGTTGGTATGGCGTTTTTTCGGATATTTTCTATTGAAACATCACCAAATCGATTGAAATCCATGTTAATTAACAAAAATGTGACAACATTAAAAATTGGCTGTGGCAGGTGGGCCGGGGTATATTCACTTATGTCAAAAAATACCCACCCCTTTCCAAGATATCACCCTTAAAAGGTGATGACTAAAGTTGAGTTTTAATTTTTTTTTTCTAAAATTTCAGTAAAGCTAGAAACTCGAAATTCTGTAACTTTCGTGGTTATTTCCAGCATTTATTATGAATCGTATTACATTTTACATCTTTACTGTTTTCCACTCAATTATTATAAATTATGGTGTTTATTTTTTTTCTCTGCAGCTGTTGGTTTTGGGAAAAAATTTAAGAATAAATTTTTTTTTTAAATAAAACAAGGATTTTAAGTTAAATTTTATTTCATAAAACTTCATCTCGAAAAAAAGTTTTGATATGAAATAAAGTAAGGGTTGCTAATTTCACCCCCGTATAATGTAACAGGAATATTGAAAAAATACCCGTGTTTAATCCTTTGCGAGTGCAAAAAAATTACGGATTTCTAGCTTTACTGAAACTTTAGAAAAAAAATAAAAACTCAATTTTAGTCACCACCTTTTAAGGGAGATATCTCGGAAAGGGGTGGGCTGGGGAAATTTTTTTATAGGAAAGACCCATCTTAACTTCATACGAGCTATCACCTCCTGAATTTTGTCGCATGAATTCAAAAACACCCTGAATAAATGTGCCACCATAAAAAATAAATATATCTGTATGCAATTGATCTATTAGATAAGACAGTATAATAAATAACGGGAAACCTTAGAGAATAGGCTTTATTAAGCAAGAACAGAGCCTGACATTAAACAGTGAACATGACTTTACAAAATAATAAAAGGAGTAACGATCTAATACATATATAGTATATTAATTAGCTATTAATATAACGAGATTATTATGCGATTTATAATAGTCGAGGACATTGCTAGGTGCCGAGGCGACAGCCGAGTCACCAATGTCCGAGACGGTGTTAAATCGCTAACAATCAAGTTATATTCAAAGCTTTATCGTATCATTGACAACGGCGATGCAACAAGGTTTTATGACATTTCATTTTGGCATTTCAAAAAGTCATCAATAAAATCATGCAAGATTTTGATGTTCCTGACGATATATTAGCTGTAGCTAACACTATAAGGTTGACAAATCTAAAATCCATTATCTCACTATCTCACTCAACTATTAAAGGCACTCACTCGCTGTCACTCGTTCGTGCTTTAAACAGCTTCGTTTATTAATCGCCTTCATTAACAAACTAGTTTATTAAATAACTATTATAATTATTAATAAAGATTGCTTATAAAAATGTCTTAATTTTCAATGATACGATAAAGACATATAGTGTAACAGACAGATAATGAAGTTTTATGTCAATTTTTTAAAAAAGAAGATAATAAAACAATAAATAAATTTTAAATTTGAAAAAGGGGTTCTGAAAAGAAAAATCGAAGGGCATTGCGATATAAATAAAATGGAATTAATATTTGGAAATTATTAAAAAATTTAAAATAAAAGTAAAAATAAAATAAAATCTACTGAAATTAAAAATAATGAAATGGGATTGATGCAGAAAAGAAAATGTTAGAATCACAGTTGGATTAATAAATCTTCAACAGAATAAGAGGAAAATTAAAAATAATTGATAAAGAACTTCATGGTATGAAGAATTAAAATTGTAGCGAGAGGAAGTAGTTATCGAGGGAAGTAACTTTCTATTCACTTAATTACAGTTATCTGTAAAAAAATTGTCATATTTTAGTGAAGCGTGATCAATAGACTTCAAAGTTAATAGATTAATACAATTATAACGCTTTACAAAATTAGAAAAATAAATTTCCAGAGAACAGACCCGTTCACTAAGCAGCAGCAACTACTTCTCGGACTATATGCCCCGACAGACATTGAATTACACTTCTAAGATGAACGGGGTTGGTATATCTGCAAGATAGAACCAACCACTCTGTGATTAGAAGGAACAACATCACTTGTAGACCGGTTTCGGCGTATTTGCGCCTCATCAGTACAAGGTAGATGCTATTCGTCCAGAAGCCCTGAGAGCATAATCCTGGACTGAAGACTACGTTGAAACCACACTAATACATACATTAACCTCAGTAAAGGAAATGCTAAGAGTGCGATAACAGCGGGGATGTTGCTACCAACCCCGTTTAACTAAGAAGTGTAATTCAATGTCTGTCCGAGAACTAGTTGTTGAACGGTTTGTTCTTTGAAAAATATTTTTCAAATTTTATAAAGCGTTATAATAGTATTGAACTATTAACTTTGACGTCTAACTTTCTATTCATTAAAATTAGTAACCATTTCAAAGCTATTTAAATCCGAAATATCCGACTTATTGATATCTGCCAATAGTGTCAAATTCCACATATTTTGATAATAGATTTGCTGTTAAAGAACTCCTGACTATCTTACTTTCTTGATATATTGATGAAAATACGAAGAACAATAACAAAACCTGAATAATCTGTAACCTCAACTTTTTTGTCGTATGACATGCGTCACGTTTGTGACCAATCAAATTTCAACATCGCCAACAACGAAAAACCAACAGTGGGATTCTATTTCACGACACGATTTCATCGAGCCGTTTTTAAGATGACTTCTCTGAACTTACCTTTTATTTAATAATAAAAATAAAAGACAGAATGTGACAAAACACCAAAAGGTTCTTTAAGTTAGGTTATGTACTGTCGTACCAAAATAGGCGCGAAGTTTGCAGTAGTTCATTTGCGTCACTGTAAATTAGACGTTTACATAAAGTGTCCCATAATAGGGAAGTTTTTATCGTTGTGGACAAAGGAGTAAATTATTTTGGGCTTGCTCTGCCATTAAAATCCCTACCTCACAATAGGCAACATTTTCCAAGAATAATAGTTTATTACATAAAAAATGACTTCTCTTGTTGTTATTTTTGTAAATATTTGCAAAAAACGACAGAAAACACTTAAAACGTTTTTATTTTTTGTTATAAATTAGAATGCGCAGGTTAGAATATGTCAGGAAATGCCAAATATCATAGTTTCAAAATAAGTACACGAATACGACTCGTCCATACCTATGGAGTGGAATCGACTAGTATTTCTACGACTAATCGAAAAATAGAATCGCTGATTGTAAATTTTGGTCGGCCGTTACGATGATAGAATCCCGGTGCAATATAAATTTGTCGACTCGGGAACAACTGTGAATAACGAATCACCCGTAACGTGGAAATCACGACGAGCAGCGAACAACGGGAACAACAGAGTTTATAAATCCATCTTTAAACTTCACGAAAGCTTTCTATTTGCCTAGGGTTCCGCCTAATTTATCCTTGTACTGTGAAATCTCTTGCATAGCTAAATTACCTCTGTGATTTGAATACATATCAAATACAAATGAATTAAAACAAGCGAAAATCATTTAAATAATGGAAATGTCACGCTGGGAAAACCGTATACTGCAGTGCTAAATTTCACCACACCGGCTTTGTAGGCTAAGATTGTTTCGACATCAAGCTTACTTTACAAAATGACTTTATTGCAATTTTTAAATACTATTTAAATCTTACGTTGAATACACAATTTATTAATTTTATCCACAATCACACTATAATTGGAGTTTTATCCACACTTATGAAGCATATAAAGTACCACTTTATCCACTAGTGGAATAACGAAAAATACAATCTTAAGTCAATTACATTTTAGTTATTTATTATTAATATTAGGCAACATTAACATTTCTATTAATAAGCATTTCCTTTTTTGTTTTATTATATTTCACTTCGTTTCCATTAATAACAAGCTTTTAGTGTCATCGGTTTCAGAACGCACAGTGCTTGTCGATGTTTTTGATAAATCTGTAGAAACAGTGGATGGTTCCTCTTGTAAGGAACGACTAGTACCAGGAGTACCTTGGATCTTCCTTGCGATATCACGCTTATTAGATATAGAATCCTCTGCTATAGTGAAGCTTCTCCACCCACCATGTAGTTTAATTGTTGTGAGGTCAGCACCTTTATTAGCCAGAAAAGTTGTTGAAGTGCCCATCATGCAATGGCCGCTATAAGCTTCTGCGTTCAAAAATGAAGCAGCTCTTGAAGGAACTTTCGACAAAGTGTTGATACCAACAGGTTGTGAAGTACATTTTTTATTACTGTATCGTAAAAAGAATCTGTCGTTGGAAAACTTATTCGGACGAAAGGGCATCTATTTTCTACACGTCTCCACAGTATTGATAGAGAATCCTTCTTCCATAATTGTGAATTTTCGTGAAATGCCGGTCTTGGTATCTGGTATCGAAAAAGGTTAAGAGATATTACCTCAATCATCAAATATTCTAGTCCTTATCAAAAATTCTTCCATTTGTGCTTTTTCCAATACCGCAGCTTTCTTTACCTTGTACCCTTCAGATAGGCAGAGTTACATTCTCCAATGTCTATGTTTTTATGGACCTTTAACGGTCTTCAGCATCGAGCAATTCGACCAGATGGATGAAATTGCATACTTCTTCTTCAAATTTACGCCCCGCTTTTCTTTCCATTCATTAAATTCAGAAAATACCTTTTTATACTGTTCCCTGGACTTCACAGGTAATAATTGGACAGCTGCTTCTTCAGCTTCCTGAAGGATTATCTCAGGAACAAAATCGCTCTCTTGCAGGATCTATTCAACAACTCTCAAATTTTTTTAAATTAATTTCAATAATTTTTGACGTTACAGCTGCTGTCAGAGCGAAATTTCAAATCACTTTTTGATGAAATCTGATTCTAAATGACTGTGATTGTGGATAAAACGTTGTATTACATTCGTGTTTTAGTTGCGTTTTATCCACTTAAGATAATTAAACTTTTTTGCGTGGATAAAACACTGTCTAATAGACTTATACAATAAATAACTATTAATTCAGTATATAAAGTAAATATAAAATAGATATTTTGGGAAAATAACATATCCAAAGTTGCTTATGGAAGGCATGGACATTCCAGATGTACTGTGTACATTAAGAAGAAACTTAAGAGGACGTTTTAGGATAGACGCGATCTCATGGAAAATAAAAAGAAGAAAAAGGCTTATCTACTCCACTTATATAAAGTCTTTCTTCTGCAGATTAGAATTATGATTAATATGAGACTTATGTGCGTCTAGGAGCCTCTCCACCTTTGCAGATCTATTGTGTCTGTTTTCATGTTATGCTAGAGTTCCTTCTCTAAACCCTTCCTTATTACTAGACTCAATAGGTCAGACCTCAGATCCTCCATATGTAGCCCAGTCAGACCTTTTCAGTGTGCTGAAGTTTCCTCATCTTCTTGGCATATGTTGTGTCAGCCAATCCAACGTTGTTCATGTTCATGTTGTTCATGTGTTTATTGAGTCTACAGTGCCCTAGCTGTTCGCCTAGTCTAGCTTAGTAGGCGATGGTTTTTTGATGAACTATTCGGCCTGTCTTATTCCCGACGCTTGGTTTCACCATTCTCGAGATGGCTTTATCATCCAAGTGTTACTACTGTGATGTATTTTGGGCATTACACAAAGAATTAAATTCATTGAAATTATCTATTATTAATTAATTCATTCAAGGTGTTTATGTTTATAAAAACAATCTATTTAGTTATTTGTTATATCACGCGAGGTCCCGAACGTGACAGTGAAAGGTCAGAGAACTATCACGTAACTGGATAGTTGACCTAGGGCAGTACGTATATATGCTGATGAAGTAGATAAGCGAACGATTCAGAATAATTCATACATTCAGATACATCTAGTTATATTTAAAATGTAGTTCATCGATATCAAATCTAAAACTATGTTATTCCAGTAACATGATAATCTTAAGTAACACATACGTAAAATTAGTGTAAATTGTTTAGCATATAATAAATCTCATCCCAGTGAATACTGTAGTTTCCGTAAGTAGAGTATTCCGTCAGGACCCGGGCTTCCACTAGTCCCTGTGGAACTCCGCATTTACCGACACACAATAGGTTGGCCTACTTCATTTATATTATTTATACCATCTGTACATACATGGTCTTTGTTCATTTCTGTTCAAAAGAGTCTTTTTGATTCTTATTTAAATATTTTTTCATTTAACTTTGTAGAGTAAGAGCCAAGAGATGGCGTTTTAATCCAAGACCTTCATGTGACGAGCTGTACTTTTATATTTTTGAAAACAATAAAACACTAAAAATAAAGAGATATCTTCGTTTTACATTCTTTGGAGTTATCTGTCACGTTCCGGATTGAGAACAATGCGGATAATCACAGTCCCGTCAAAAATTTAATTAATTACTCCAGCTACAAGAGCGCCAGATCTAAAATTAAATTCTTTATTTTTTGGTTATAGTTGAGAGGATTTTAGGGTGGATTTAGTTTTAAAAATAGGCATATGTTTACTGAAATCTTTCAAAACATAAAATTGGTCATATCTTTTGATTTGTTACGAAACATTCAAATATATCATTTGAAAAAATGTATTAATTGTATATTATTAGGAGCTGAGTCAACAGTTTAAACAAATTGATCCGTTAATTTTTTATTAATAGGAACGCTTTTAATTTTAAGTAGGGGTAGGATTAATTTCAAATAATTATTCACATAGAAGTTGAAAAGGAATTTTCCAATTTCATTCACAATCTATTCGACATTGTAACGGTAAAACCCTTAATTTTTGGCTTAAAAAATATACTGACTGTAGTAAAAGCTCCTGTTTTTATATAGTTCTGACAGAAGATTCCATTTTCAAAGGATCCTTGGGATATCCCATTCAACCAAAAACTTGTTTTTCTACAACTGCTATGAAAAGTGACGTATTTCTCATACCTTACTTGATTTCAAAACCAAATATTGCTCATACTGTGAGAAATATTATTTCTCACGGCACTTACACATACATTTATATGGAGAATCAAATAAAATCGACAAAAACTTAGTAGGCTACTGTCATCTTTAAATACCTACTTAGTTGTCACAAAACTGTCAGATTATATTAGAAAATGTGTTAAAAATTTTAAAAAATTGTCAAAAATTTTGAAATATGGTCAAAAATTGTCAAAAATTTGGAAAAATGGTCAAAAACTGTCAAAATTTTTGAAAGTTGTCAAAAATGGTCAATAATTGTCAGAAACTGTCAAAAATGGTCAATAATTGTTAAAATTTTTAAAAATGGTCAAAATTGTTAAAATTTTGAAAAAATGGTCAATAATTGTTGAAAATTGTCAAAATTTCTGAAAGTTGTCAATAATTGTCAGAACATGTCAAAAATGCTCAAAAATTGGCAAAAATGGTCAATAATTGTTAAAATTTGGAAAAATGGTCTAAAATGGTCAAAATTTTTGAAAAATTGTCAAAATTGATCAATAATTGTCAAAAATGGTCAATAATTGTTAAAATTTGAAAAAATGGTCAAAAATTGTCAAAATTTTGAAAAAATGGTCAATAATTATAAAAAACTCTCAAAATGGTCAATAATTGTTAAAAATGCTCAAAAATTGTCAATAATTGTTAAAATTTGGAAAAATCGTCCAAAATGGTCAAAATTTTTGAAAAATTGTCAAAAATGATCAATAATTGTCAAAACTGTCAAAATTGGTCAATAATTGTTAAAATTTGAAAAAACAGTCAAAAATTTTCAAAATTTTGAAAAATGGTAAAAATTTTCGAAAAATTGTCAAAATTTTGAAAAAATGGTTCAATAATTATAAAAAACTGTCAATAATTGTACAAAATTGTCAAAATTTTTGAAAAATTGTCAAAAACGGTCAATAATTGTCAGAACCTGTCAAAAATGGTCAAAAATTGTCAAAAATGGTCAATAGCTGTTAAAATTTGGAAAAATGGTATAAAATGGTCAAAATTTTTGAAAAATTGTCAAAAATGATCAATAATTGTCAAAACTGTCAAAATTGGTCTATAATTGTAAAAAATGGTCAATAATTGTTAAAATTTAAAAAAATAGTCAAAAATTGTCAAAACTTTACAAAAAATGGTCAAAAATGGTCATTCTATTGACGACCGCTCACCTTTTCTTTTTGTTTTACTAACCATAAAAATAAATATTAAGTTTCTTCACTTGTATTCTTTAAATTTGTGCAGTTGTAGAAAAAGTATGTGGGGAAAGTACTTTTCCCTCTTGTTGCACAATATACTATTTCTCTATAGGAGGAATCGGGAAAATCGTATTTGAATTTTAAGATCATTTTTACAACTTGTAATATCAGTTATAGTCTGTATACTTAGGAGCTAGGAAATAAAATTTAAATTTGCAATTACCGTACCATAAAACAAGGTGGACAACTTGAAGAATGTATTGTAAACTTGGTGTTATTTGATAAAAAATACCATATTCAGTTTTTTTCTACCTTCACACATCTTCAACTCATCTTTATCTAATAACAACAAAAAGACAGGGTTGGTTGAATGAATGTATTGAGTCAGCGGCGTTACTATAGGTACTTCATTAGAATAATACTTGATTATAGTAATTGAGATATTACTAATTATTATTTTAATACTAAATAGGTTAAACGTTAAAACTTATATGAAAATAGAAAAACTAGAATAATCATATTCGTAAGTGATTATCTCTTGAATTGTGAATTGTAGGTCAATTCTATTGTAGCAATAGTGTGGTTAAAATTTTGATGTGGCGATAAATTTGTTGTAACTAGTATTGTTTATTGATTACATTTACGTAATTAGAATATAAAAAAAACATAAGAAATAAACTAGAGGACATTACAAATCCAAACGAATTTTGGGAACAATTTAAGTCAAACAAGAAACAAAAGTCGTACATCATATAGATGCATTACACCCCTATTTTGATACACCTTTTGCCTACTCTGAAATTATACATGCCTTAAATCAAATGAAAAACAACAAGGCTCCGGGAGAAGATAAAACACCTAATGAGTTCTACAAAAATCTGCCTACCGAATGAATTGCTCACCTTAAACTTCTGTTTGACATGATTCTATCACAAGAGGAAATACCTTCAGGATGGTCGAACATAAAAATGATACATTTCCACAAAAAAAATGATACATTTCCACAAAAAAGGCACGAAAGAGGATCATAATAACTATCGTAGCATAGCGTTAATAAACCATAAGGCGAATATATTTACACGACTGATTAATAATAGACTTACAGATTTCACGGAACTACTACCGGAATGCCAGGCAGGCTTCCGTAAAAATAGAAGCTGTGAACAACATATTTGTACTATCAACGGTGGTAAATAACTACTTACGGTTCGCACTGTTTGTAGACTTTAAGAAGGCTTTTGAGTCTCTGGATCACAGACTGATAAGTGAAAAATTGTTCGATAATGGGCTAAGTGCTAAGGCCACTAGAATCTTGAACATAATGTATAGCTCAGCCACTCTTTTCATCGAACAAAACGGTAATGTATCGGAAAAATTTAAAATAACAAAAGGTGTCCTACAAGGAGATACTCTAAGTCCTCTGATTTTCTCCATCTTTTTATCAGATATAGAGACTTACTTCAAGGAACATGGCACAAAAGGTGTCACATTAGATGATGATGAAAACATAATAATGAATATCGCTTACTACACATCACCCGTCTTAAAAGTTCCTACTGCAAAGCAATCCTACAGAAAAAAAAAAACTATTTAGGCAGTACATTGCCCTTTCATATAAAAAGACTGGTAGCCCAACTCCGTACATCAAACTCAGAAAGGCTATATATTTATTTAAACAATTCCTCGCATAAAATATAAACTAATGACAATTGCACTTTATGTAACATGCTGGTACCAGAAAGTCTTGAACATATACTGTTAGTATGTCCGATGTATAAAAATTTACGTGATAATATGATTCAACGTCAAGGACTGTCGGATAATCTAGACGTTATGCTACTGAGCGCCCCGGGGCGTGCATAAATTCCACGCTAAAATTTCATTTAATCTTTTTCTCACTTTATGTACCTGCTTGTACACCCTTAAATTCGACGCTAGGTACCTCTACTAATAATTCCGCAAAACTCTCGTAATTTATCGAGAAGGGCAAAGAAAATGATTGAAATTTATCGAGAAGGCCAAGGAAAATGATTGAAGAAGGTAAACAGTGTAAGTACGTAGGAGTACAAAATTATTACGTACCTATATAAAAAGAAATTCCCAAAAGTTGTTATCAAATATAAGCTTAATCCTTAAAGGACATAATCCTTCCGGCAGCGTCGAATTTAAGGGGATTTACGCCCGATTCGCCTGTTCCCATTTCGCCTGACCAATTAAAATTTCTCGATTCGCCTGACGGCTTAAATGGTGGTACCGTTTCGCCTGACCATACATTTTTCGTTATAATAGGTATTAAAATAAGCAACTTCTCTTCCCACTTTATCCAGACTCAGGACTGGCAGTAATTTTTAATAGTTGATAAAAAATTACTGGTGCGGTTAAAAGTCTATTCGCTTTACGTTTCGTCAATTTGGGAAAAAATACAATAATATATACATATTTCATTATTTAAGTAGCTAACCTAACCTAACCTAACCTAACCTAACCTAACCTAACCTAACCTAACCTAACCTAACCTAACCTAACCTAACCTAACCTAACCTAACCTAACCTAACCTAACCTAACCTAACCTAACCTAACCTAACCTAACCTAACCTAACCTAACCTAACCTAACCTAACCTAACCTAACCTAACCTAACCTAACCTAACCTAACCTAACCTAACCTAACCTAACCTAACCTAACCTAACCTAACCTAACCTAACCTAACCTAACCTAACCTAACCTAACCTAACCTAACCTAACCTAACCTAACCTAACCTAACCTAACCTAACCTAACCTAACCTAACCTAACCTAACCTAACCTAACCTAACCTAACCTAACCTAACCTAACCTAACCTAACCTAACCTAACCTAACCTAACCTAACCTGTTAAGAAACGGTCGGGGTAGGTACTTACAACAATTAAACATATTTATTACCTGTTATACCTAGAAAATCCAGGTCAGGCGAATCGCAAGTTTCCCTCAATCTTGTCGTCAGGCAAAACGCAACCAAAATGTACCTAATTTAAATGTCAGGCGAAACTGAACAGGCAAAACAGGAATACACCATTTAAGGGTGTCTCTCCGGGGCTACAGGTAGTTAGCGTCCAATTTGAGGCCGTCCGCGCCCCGTGCTCGTTAAATTATTTAACTTCATGAAAAGTGCAATGAAACTACGATCATTTGTAATTAATGAATAACATAACATAGGCACCCAACCCAAGGGAACTTATATTTGTTTTTACTTCTAATAGTGTATCTAACTAACTTCTTGTTTAAGTTCTGAATATATATTGTAACCTTAATATACCAAAGTACTTGTAGCCATTCACTGTTCATGTTATTTGTATACGTGTGGACAATAAAGCCTTATTATTATTAATTACATTTACGTTTTAGTCAAAAATTAGTCTGTATCATCATTCGCAAAGGGTCACCCTGTAGATCTAAAAGTGTGTAAATGTATTAAACTTAAAATCAAAAATCTATCAGAAAAACTATTGTTGTTAGTATTTTTTAAGAAACACTGCGAGTTAAATTTTATATGTTTTGATTTTTAAAAAACAAGTCTTCAAAGTGAAAGCGATTTTATTCACTTTTTTCCGAAATCTTGTTTAAATTCTGAAAGATTGTGGCTTTTCACTTTAAAATTATCTCTTATGTTGACGTACTAGTTAATATTTTTCCCAAAGCTTTATAACAAGATTCAGCACTTTACCCGAATAATGGATTGATGAAATAGGAATATCTGACACTTTAGCGTTGCTTGGAGAACAAGGAGAAATAACGGAGAATAACAGGGGCTGCATTGTCATATCACAAAAAATGTTTTCCAAATTGTCTTCTCTTATCCTAAAATTTCCCAAATTTATATTTTATTAACTTAATGAGATAAAAATGGTTTGTGAATAATGAAGAAAACAACGAAGTCTATCTAATCTATACTAACCAATATGAACAAAAATAAACAATATCTATTGGAAAAATACTATTCATATCACGAGTTAATGTTAAAAAAGCATAACCATGCCAGTTGGTTAGTGAGAAGAACCAAAATAATTATTCTTAAACCAAGGGAAAAAATTAAACATGTAAAATTTAGAGAAAATATAGCTAAAACCATACTTGATATGATCAGCATTTAAGTCACGCCTTATCATAAACTCCAGTTTTTTGGTGTTGGCAGTTTCTCACCAATTCCTTCAATACTGTAGATACTTGGTGTTAGGTTTGTGGTGAGTGGCTCTATTAGGCCTTCCTCAGCGACTCGCAAGAATCTATTGTGGCACACACCTATTCATATTTCACCAAATGAGTTCAGCTTCTTAACAGAGCTAATTCGTTCATTTGTTGAATGCTATTTCAGGTCTGAGTGCGAGAGAGAGAGACCCTGCCAAACATCAGATACCTGATTCGAGCCGCAGCGGAACAGGCTCAAAGTATGAGCTCTGCTGTTTCATCATCTTCCAGACATATATAAAAGAAAATCGTGTTAGTTACACTATTTATTACTCAAGAACGGCTGAACCGATTTGGCTGAAAATTGGTGGGGTTAGAACCAGGAGACGGACATTGGATATTTTTTATCCCGGTCCCGTGAGAATTTAAAAAAAATTCTTTTTTGGACAAAAAAATGGCGATAAATTAAAATTTAAAATTTTTGTATAGGTGAAGTGTATCTCAAAGTATATCGTCTTGGTTTTTACCTCATTGAACGATATATTTTCTCACCTTCATTGTTAAGGGAAAACCCGTGATAAATGCGTATCTAACTGTGATAAGAAACCGGACTTCTAGGTATTTTATGACAGAGCACCAGAGTGTTCAACGTTCACAATATGATGTACTGAACGATCGTCAGCTGCAAAAAGCTCCAAACAGAGCAACTACTAAAACTGAAATTCAGGAGTATTTGTTAGAAAATGATATTTATTTTGAATTTAATTACAAGAAAGAACAACTACTGGAAGTGTTAAATACATTTACTATTAAAAAGCATATGTATGTGACAACTCAGCAGAACAAACGGGACATACTGTGTTACGACTTCCTCCGTACTATGGAGGGTAGAAGGAAGGAGCACCATCTCAATGTATTAAAAAGTGTCCATCGGAAGGAAGCAAATTAAGATGGCGCCATAGTAGCAAATGGAAGGATTTTAAAAACGGCGCCATGAATTATTAGAGTAAGATACAAACTTAAAAAAGGAAATACTAAGTAAATAATTGAGATTTTGAATACTGCATATTTTTCAATTACACAAGTCACGAAAAATCCTAAATTTTTCAACCCAGCACACTTCACTCGGTTTATAACCCTAAATTCACATCATTTCCATAAGCTACACGAGCGCCATTTCGGTGAATCTTCGAATTATAATTTGCTGTTTACAGGTGGACACTTTTTCAACTTGTCACCCATACAAGATGGTGCTCCTTCCTTCTACCCTCCATACTCCGTACCATTGTGTATTCAACCCATTGAGCATATGTGGCACCAAATAAAAGCAAACGTAAGAGCGGAAAATGTTTCTCCTACCCCGAGTGCGAGTGTCATACAGTTGATTAAAACTGTTGTAAATAATATATCTGCTAAAAGCTGGAAAAATTCGGTACATACAGGGTGTTCAATCTCAGACGAGCCACCCCGTATATTTCTTATCCCATAGCGTTGTCATTCAACGCCCATAGTGATTGGAAAAATTTCCCGAAACACGTCGGATGATTTTCTTTGGGGGACATCTTTTGACGTATATTTGAGGCTTGAAAAAGCAACCCCCTAAGAGGGGGCGCTTCAACCCTTCAAAATTGAATAGGGAAGAGGGGTTGAGAGATACTTCATTTGTAAGGTCTTGGAAGCCTCTTTACAGCGGTGTATAAAAAAAATCACATTCTTAAAAAAAATTAATTGTTTTATCATGCTTAAAATCAAAACTGCGTTTTTAAATCAAATGTCCAAATTGTCCTCCATTGACTTCCATTGACTTCCATACAATAATAAATTCTCTCGGACTAATAAATTTAAAAAAAATAAATAAATTTATCTTGCCTTCATTTTTTGTTTTTAAAAGGTGTTTATCACGTTTCTTCGATCATTTCATGTATTAAAAATCAATCTGTTGAGTTATTACTTTGCTGATTTGTTTACAATTTTAAAAATAATTATGGTGTACACATTGCAAGAACGTGTTGAGCTGGTTAGCCTGTATTACCAAAATCAAAATGGTCCCCGAGCGGCTGCAAGGATATTTAACCGAAACTATCCTGAACGTAGCGTTCGCCATAAGTACGTAATGGAATTAATTTCAAAATTTGTTGAGATGGGTTCAGTAATGGATAAAAAAAAGGGCACCCATTGGAATTGTGAATGATGAAGGAGCAGCTGTAGCGGTATTGGGCCATGTCCAACTTATGCCAAACACGCAATCTGTCCGACAACTTTCTGCGGTTTCCGGTATTGGCCAATCTAACGTTTCCAGAATTTTACAAAAACACAAGTTCCATCCGTACAAAATTAAATTAATTCATGAATTAAATGATGATGATTTGGATCGAAGGCAAGAGTTTTGCGAAATTATGACCGAGCGCATCAACAATAATCCAAATTTCTTGTACAACGTTTGCTTTTCTGACGATTGCACTTTTTCACTTAATGGAGAGGTTAACCGGCATAACTGTAGAATTTGGAGCGATACAAATCCTCATGTATTTCGAGAAGCTCAAACTCAATATCTGGAAAAGCTAAACGTTTGGGTAGGAATTTTGGGAGACCACTTAATTGGACCTCTGTTTATTCCTGGTAATTTAAATGGAGAAATTTATCTTGAAATGCTGGAAAATTTGATTGATCCGTTAATAACGGAAAAATTAGAAAACGATCCTCTACTAATTGAACAACAATTGCATTTCCAACAACACGCACCAGTTCGCCAATACCTCAATTTACAATACCCTGGTCGTTGGATTGGAAGAAGAGGTCCTGTGGAGTGGCCTGCCCGATCTCCTGACCTGAACCCTCTGGACTTCTTCTTGTGGGGACATCTAAGTCCAACATTTTTGTGACTCAGCCTGAAAATTTGGACGAACTACGCCAATGAATTGTAAATGAGTGTCGTCAAATAACTCCAATTATGCTGGACCATGTTAGAGACGGTTTTCAGTCAAGATTGTATTATTGTATGGAAGACAATGGAGGACAATTTGAACATTTTGTTTAAGAACGCAGTTTTGATTTTTTTGATTGTATGCATGATAAAACAATTAATTTTTTTTAAGAATGTGATTTTTTTCACTCAACCCCTCTTCCCTATTCAATTTTGAGGGGTTGAAGCGCCCCCTCTTAGGGGGTTGCTTGTTCAAGCCTCAAATATACGTCAAAAGATGTCCCCTAAAGAAAATCATCCGACGTGTTTCGGGAAATTTTTCCAATCACTATGGGATAAGAAATATACGGGGTGGCTCGTCTGAGATGGAACAACCTGTATATTGTAAACGTTAAACACTCCTATTTCTCTAAGTTTTAATATACATCCCATTGTGATTAATTTAAATGATGACTCTGACAGTGAAACAGAATTAGACTTAGAATAACAACACAGAATAATATCATTAATTTGTATATTTTATTTAAACCGTTTAATTAGGTAAAACCAAGACCATATACTTTGAGATAAATGTATTGGAATTTTATTTACAATAAGACAGATGCTTCGAAAAGAAATTGCTAGTAAATACCTATATTATCATTTTTACCTGCAGTCCTCCTCTGGTGCTCTGTCATAAAATACCTAGAAGTCCGGTTTCTTATCACAGTTAGATACGCATTTAATACGTGTTTTCTAATAAAATTGAAGGTGAGAAAATAAATCGTTTAATGAGGTAAAAACCAAGACGATATACTTTTAGATACACTATATCGTTACTTGGAGATTAGCTAATTGTTAGAATGACATGGCATTTATAGAATTTTGGAATAAACAAAAGCTACTCTGACACTCTACTCAGCGGGCAGAAAACGACCGATTGCATAATATCATATTGAGTCGGGTTTGTTCGAACACTTATAACTCGAGAACGGCTGGACCAATTTCCATGGTTTTTGATTTGTTATTTAAAAAAGTTCTACTTTGGACAAAAAATGGTGGTAAATTAAAATTTAAAATTTCTATAAAGGTATCGTTGGTTCTGAAATAAACAAAGGCTACTTTGACACTCCACTCAAATGGCAGAAAACGACCGCTTGCATAATATCTTATTGACAAGACAATGTTAGGACAGGAAAACGTCTGTCGGGTCTTCTAGTTATTGATAAAGATTTGAATTTTAAAAAACATGGTCAGTATGTTCATAAGAAAATTATTTTAAAAATCAATTATCAAATCTATCTCTAATGACAAGAGTTACATTACATAAAACTATAATTGCACCCTATTTCGAGTATTGTCTAACAATTTTATATTAGGTATTTAAGCCATTCTGAGCAGTCTAAATTACAAATTTTACAAAATAAAGCAATGGGGGTTATTTTAAGATAGATTCACTGGTATCAAAGATATGCTTGACCGTTTAGGATTTATGAGTGTTAATCAGCGAATGGTTTTACAAAACGTAATTTTTATTTTTAAAATAATTCATAATATGTTACTAAAATATATGTCCAACAAAATTAGTTTTGTTAGAGACATAATATACTAACAACTAGAACACATAGTAACATATGTATACCAACTACAAGAACTAGTTTAACACAAGATTCTCTATTTCACAAAGGTTTATTGTTATATCGTTTTTCTCCGATTGACATTAAACGTCAGTTTTAGGGACATTTATCGATCATAGAAGTAACACTTTTACTGACTATTTTTTTTTAAATCTCCCAGACTTTACTCAGCAACGGCAACGATAATGTGATTTGAGCAGGCCCATGGAATCAAACAATCACTTCCACATCACACATACATAGGCTAACTTCACTGTGCACACTATTATTGTCGATATTTAACATTATATTTATTATCTTTCGGTAGATATTATTATGTATACAATTTAAGGTCTAATCGACAATAATAATTAAAAAATACGATTTAATTATTACCTATAACATACAATTAGAAAAAACATTAAAAATTGTTAGTTACCTTCGTCATAAAAAAGTTTTCATTTTAATTTTTCTAAACACACTGTACAAACAATCGGAGAAAAAAATATATGTTTCACATGGCAGAGAATCAGATTTACTGCCTTGGTTAGTTTCATTGCCTCGGCTTTGCCTCGACAATGAAATGCTAGCCGCGGCAGTAAATCTGTTACTTCTCTGCCTAGTTAAACAAATAACAGTAAAAGTATAATTTTTAACGCATGCTGTCCGTGTCTAAAATGCCATTTTATGACACTGGTGTTAAAAGTAAAATACTTTTAGCACTAGTGCTAAGAGTGATTTATTTTTATAAGAAAATATAAAAACATAATTCAAAATGAAGTGTTCATTCAATTAAACGCACAATTAGTGAAACTACAATTATAATAAGAAACTACATGGCCAGTCTCATTGGTAGATGTATCAGAATTTATTTTGGTGAAGCTTGTACCAGGGCAGAGAGCAATGTTATCCGCCGAAGTTTTGGACAAAATTTGATCTGCAATGTTCTGTTTGCTTTGTAGCGAGTCTTCTATATAACCCTCTGCTACTGTACTGGACTTCCATCCACCGTGTCTTTTAATTGTAGTAAGCTTAGCACCAAAGTCCGCCAACAAACTAGCTGAGGAACGTCGGAAACAATGTTCAGTATAAAGATGGAGATCAGGCAAATTTAGAAATTCAGCAATTTTGGCAGGCATCTTACCAAATGTGTTGATTCCAACTGGAGTCCTGGCACATTTATTTTCAATGCATTTTATAAAAACTCTTGACTCTTGACACTTTCATAAGAGAAACTAATTATGTAAAAATGAATTATTCGTAATTATTCCTATCGAGTTATTTTACATGTAATTATATAATAATTTTATAATAATTATTAAATAGAGTATAATTATTTCATTTGTCATTTTTTGTAAATATTTTAAATGTAATAGAATGATTGCTAAATAAACCAAACCTATCTACCTAGGCACGTCGGATCTTCTGACAGTCCAAGGTATACCAAATGATGATTCAGACAACAGTGGCTTGTTAAAAGACCTGTTGTTTGGAGACATTTTTCGAAGGATGTGTAAAAACAATCCCAGTAAATTATGTCATAAGTCTAAAGCTTTTCTTGCTGTGTTTTGTTTGGCAAAACTAAATAAGATGCCAATTGCAGGCTCTAGTCCGATTGAACCATATCTTCTGCAAGGGAGTCTGTCTTTTCTTTGCCATCCACACCGGAATGGCCAGGGCTCCAGACCAGGGAAACTCTGTTGAGTCTTCTAATTGACGAGAGTATTTTTTGGCAGTTTGATACAATTTTCGAAGTTACGCGGTAAGAGTTGAGATCTTTTAAAGCCGCTTGGCCGCCCGAGAAAATTTTCATTATTCTGAGTGAGATGGGTTTTCCCAATAATCCCCAGTAATTCCCAGTAATCAATGGTGTAAGATTCTGTTTGAAATACAAATGCATAGGATCCTAGGGAGGTTGCTATTTCTGTCCTGCGACCATATACTCCTACACCTGAGCCTGAGGGTGTTTTTGAGCAACCTGTGTACGTACCAGTAGTAGTTCCTCCTTTCAGAGGCTCCAGTCCAGAGCAACATTCCGAATTAGAGTGTTATGCGGCAGGAGGTCATAGTTTACAGCTGGAGGTATTATGCCAGAGGTCATTCCCAGAATATTGTGACTTACAGTAATATGCACGCTTCGTATATTAAAAAATTAAAGAGCAATTAACATAACAGCTTCTTATTGAAACTTCCTGACTTTTGTAACCACCTTCATCTCTGCATTATCAAGCCGCCGAAAACTTGTCGATTATTGCTAATGCCCATTGGGGTTGACAGACGAAGCCATGTGCATATTCTGTCACCTAGAAGAGGAAACTGCAGAGTACATCATATGCCAGTGCGACTGCCTGGCGAATGTGCGGTTTCTTGTATTAGGCGATAAGACGCTAACGGCAAGAAATTACATGAAAGAATCAGTCTCGAGGCTGATTGGCTACTTAGAAAGAGAATGTAATATAGGTTCAGAGGACCACAATAGATCTGAAAAGGTCGCAGTGGAATAGGCCGATTAGCCACCTCATCAAATCTAATGTCCAGTATTTTCATCCATTATTTGACGTGGATCAGCCGTCCTACTTTCCTTGTTTTACTGTCTGTTGTCGGTCATGGCTTAGTCTTTGTTATCTTTTCCCACTCTATCTGTCCTTACATGTAAATCTTCACTCTTTTTTGCATATCCTTTGCGTTTTCCTCGATTACATCTATTCATCTGGTTTCTTGGTATTCCTCTCTTTTTAGGCCATTCTGGGCTCCAGCATCGTTTTCATCCTTTTTTATTACTGTAGTTTTCATAGTGTAAGAGATGACTGACCCTATCCGAGTTTTATAATTAGTTATTTTTGAATAATGACCGGTTTCTAATGTACGTTTGATTTCCCTTACAGTCGCGGGATGCTCGATCCTTTTAAGTGAATTCATTTTTTTGATTCGATTCCTTCAAAAGATTCGTTCATTCTGAATCGGTCACAAATAATTCACTTCCACACTTCTCGATACTCGATCGTCCATCCTATTCGTTCAATAATATCAACTCACGTTCAAAGTTAAATTTTCTGTCTGATTTGGAGCTCCTGCATTAGTAATAGAGGATTCTGATTGATTCTTTCAACTTTCAATAAATAGTTACCACACTAACAATTAGAAAATAACAAAAACAGTTAGAGACACAAACTAGGTATTGAATAGAAGACGTAAGCACGCCAATGGTATTGTACTAGCTTCACGAAATTTATTTAGTTAAATATCAGCATTAGGTTGGAAACTAGTTAAGCCAAATTGTGTATAATTTGAAGCGAGTAGCGCTCCAAACAGAAAATGACTTTGAAAATAAACATTTTGTTAACCATAATAGGAAGAATACTTAAAGGATAAAGACTAAAATCATCCAAGAAATGTTTACGGATGGTACTTGAAATTTACCGTACAAACTTTAGGGACTGCTGTAGTGAAATATTCCGAATACTTTAGAGATTGAAAACATGTTTTTTTTTCTAAAACGCTTTAGATAGATAAACCTAAATTATAAAGTGAAACTAATATGAACTATTATTCAAATATTTTTCCAACCCAAGACTTGCATCAAAATTTTTGTCATCAGCGTTTAAAATATCCGGATTTAAATGATTTTCAAAAGTATATACCTAAAAACCAAAGAAACCATGTCGTACCTGAACTTCCGCGATCTAGAATAAAAGAAATGGATACTGGTCGAAAGAGAAAGGATTTACAAGATGAGGTGTTTTTAAGAAATGTTGAAAAGCAAAGTAAATCCCCATTATCAGATACTTCTTCAATTTGCAGTCAAAAATCTAGCGAAAACACTAAAACCAGGTAAGTTCATAAACTAAATCACAGTTTTAAGTTTATTTTGATACTCGATCTGAATTATTTTGTGCGATAGTCATATGATAGTCTAAGATCCGGCTGCAAAATCAGTACGTCCTTCATGTGGTTAATTAAACTCAATTTTTCACAAATTTTCATGAATACGGAAATACACTCTTAACAAGGTGCCAATCAAAAAGTGCCCGCAAATAATTTCAATTAAAATAATGCTAATTAAACTTCGAAAAGAAATTTTTAAAGTAAAGTTCAAATTTTTAAATATGAAAAAGTGTTTTTTGTGTACAAAATCAAAGAATTTACTTGGCTTTAAAGATGCATGTTTCCAAAAGTGTTGGTCAAAGTTAATTTTTCGTCGAAAAAAAAATACAAATACCATGATATAATTTTATCATTGGAATCAACGGAAAATTATGGGTATCCTATAGAATGCTTGAAGAAAATTACAGTTTTGAAACAGAAAAACAAGGAAGACTTCTTTAAAACTCTCATTGTAGGTACATTTTTCATTGAACTTAGCAATTATTAGGTTATATTTACTATGAAAATAATATAATATATAAATATGATGTATAAATACATCAATACCTCATAGGCAAGTCATGAAAGTTGGAGCAACATATTTAAATCTTCATTGTTTTTTATACTGAGATCCAACTTTTAGGCCTTTCTGCGTAAAAAAATAATTAATTAAATAATTTAATTAAAATTATTTTCAAAACATGTGACAACCAAGTTCCATCTAAAGGTGCGATTCCACCAAAAAAATTATTGCGAACAAACGTTTACAAATGTTTGTAAATGTTTGCAATCCATTCGTCTCCACCATCCAAATATTTGCAAACAACTGTGCGTTTGCAAACATTTGTCATCGATCCAGAAAAATAGGTAGTTAAATAACAATGGCGCCGATAAGAAAACGTCGTGTTATTATTATTAGTACAGCAGCGTTAATAATTATGCATGTGTTAATTGAAAAAGAGAGTGAAAAGAGAAAGAGAAGAAAACGCAGGTTTTGGACATCCCATTTTTTGAAAACAAGACGGTCAACGCAGCTGCTAACTGACTCACGAACAGCTAATAGCAGTGGTCTATATAAAATTTTTTGCCGTATATCACAGGAAGATTTTGAGTTTCTTATTTCGTTAATCGGCTCAAGAATAAGTAAACGAGATACAAATTACAGAGAGAGTATTCCCGTAGAAATTATATTGGCAATCACCCTTCGCTTTTTGGCTACAGGAGATTCCTATAGTAGCCTCATGAATCTATTTAGGGTTTCCAAGCCATTAATTGGCAAAATAATTCCTGAAGTATGTGCATGTATCATAGAAGCTTCAAAGGAACACGAAAAAGTGAGTACACGATTGTGCATTATCTAAATCTTTATTTATATAGATATGTATAGTTTGGCAGACATAACTGAAGCTGAGAAAGGAATGCGATCGAAAACATTCGATATTGCCACGTTTAACTATGAAAAAGCTAAAGTGCTAAGTATGTAGTGATAATAATTATAAAATGGACTGATTAAACGTTAGTTCTTTAATGTGCTTGTTTCATTGGATTTTGTCTAACATTTTTTAACATTATTTTTTCAATTTCTGAATATTAAAAGATGAACACTTTTCCAAATATGTTATGGGTTTCCTTGAAGCCGGCAACGTCGTGCGAAAATCATAATTACCACGCCCCCCTACTAACTCAATTGATGAATATTTATCGAACCCCCGTTGCTAGGTAACCACCTGACTTCGACAATTGATTGACATTGATTATCCAGTGGCGTTTATAATGTCAATATTTACCTTCGTATTTACAGTTTTACTTGGTATCTTATTATTTCGAATCCATATTGAATTCAAGTACGATTTTTAACATTATTTGTTTTTAACAAATAGGTACCGTGTTTTGAAAAATACCTTACCTTTAAAGCAAAGCATAAATCAATTTCTATATATAATTATTATATAATAATAATTATTATTTTTAATACTTTTATAAAATATGTACCGTACGCTATTGGTACGTTTATGACAGATATCGGCCATGTTTCGTCGCCCTTTACCGATGCCCCGTAGCTTCAGATAGACTTGCCAAACTATACTTGTAAATTACTACAAAACTACTACTATACCTAATGTAAGTTAATACAATATTAGTGCGTTAGACAGCGAAGAAAATGGACAAGCTATTCTTGGTACTTGGAGAAATGACAACCAATCGTCATCTCTATTTAATTTAAGAAAAGTTCCACGAAAATAATCTACAAGTGCTCAAGAAATTCGAAATGAATTTTCTACATATTTTTTGGGTGATGGAACTGTTCCTTGGCAAACTGAATATGCTTAAATTTTAAGTTCTATTTGTGTGTTGTATTTTCTATCTACTTTTCTTCAAAGAAATAATTTTAAAAAATATACATACCACTCCCAGACTTTATGGAGCTTTCTTGTTTCCCTTTTTCCCTTCTAAAAGAGGAGAGCAGGGAATTTAGTTTGCTCTTTACAATATCAACAGTGGTTCCCATATATTTTGCAATTTTACTCCACGCGTCCTGCTTTTTAAGTTTGTTGTGATAAAACTTATTCGTAGCTTGCCATATTTCTGGCTTCATTTTAAACAATTCAATTAATTGCAAACACTTTTCATTGTCCCAATCCATTTTATTATTATTATTATTATTGATGAAAGTTGTTCAAATTTGTGTACTCGGCTCGGTCGTTTACTCACTCGCTGTTCGTGACAAACGTATACACTAAAAAAGCCGAGCGCACACACGAACAACAAATCCCTTTGATGCACCGACACCGCTCGGAACACGGCCGAATGCGAACAAACGTTTGCGAATGCGCGTGATTAAACGTCTCCACCAAACAAATATTGAGTTTGCAAATATATGCAAACATTCACAATCATTTTGCGCGCTTGGTGGAATCGCACCTTAATAATTCCTAAGGTATTACATTTTGCAGGCACTAGTAGATTTTTTCAGGTAGTCGGAACTTTTTGAGCAATATCTTCGAAAACTCATAAAGCTGGCACTCTATCCTCGTCTGACAAGTGGCGTTGCGCGCTCACTCTCTCTCACTTTATTTTTTAAACTTAGTATCTTTAATAGCTGGTATTTGCGGTCACTTTTTCAGAGGCAGCTTTATAACATCATGCTCAGAAAAAAATAAACTTTAATTTGATATTGAAAAGATCAATGCAAGTACGTCATGAACGAATAAATATAACAAAATAATACATGTTTACTCCTGGCTGCGAAGAGGTTGCGGCGGAACGGGCAACAGCATCCATAACTTTTTAAAGTCTTTACATACATTGCTGTGAAGTGGATGATATTTTATTTAACAAATTAGTGGATTAAATTTTTTTTCGAAAATTAATTAATAATAATTGAATTTACTGTTTGGACCCTTACTTTGTGGAATCTACTCATATTACCTAATGTTATAAATGAAACTAACGGTTTCTAATTAATTCCACTATTTAATGAAACAATTATGAAAGGATATTGATAATTATTTCGATATTGACATATTATCGTCAGAATGACAGAAGTTACATTTTATGTGATACCTACTTGATGTTTAATATTTTGGCTAGACCAAATAGTAAGTGACCTATCTTGTGATTGACTTAATATATATGAATAGAAAAAAGAAGAAGATATGATTTTACAAATATTAAAGCTTAGGTATTATTAGCCCTATGGGAATATCCTGGATATCTTTTTCCCATTTAAGATCAGTATAACTGTGCAATGATATAGGAAACCAAGGAAAACTATATCTGCTGATCTTTACAATTGTTACTTAAGAAGACAATTTAATAGTGGAGAGCTCCCTAGATTTATCTGTTCATTGACAACTCCATATTGAGGGTCTCTTAAGTGTCTTCTTATTTCTAGTTCTTCAAGGAAATCTAGTTCTTGTTTCTTATCACAAATATGCAGTACTTCTAGTTCTGTGTTAGGTGGTAATGAATGTTTTGTGTCAAGAAGATGTTTTGCGTAATGTGATTTATCTGTATCATTGAATGATATGCTGCTAATTTATGTGACATGGGATGATTGGAATTATATATGGTATAGTCACATCAGTATGTGTTGGTTTTCTGTAAATTGAAAAATCAAGTATATTATTGACTCTTTGAATTTTAATATCAAGAAAATTGAATAAGTTATTTTCTTCAACTTCTAATGTAAATTTAATTTTTGGATGTAAATTATTAATATGATTGAACAATATATCTAATTGTCGTTCACTACCTACAAAACAAGCTAATATGTCATCTACATACCTATACCAAAATAATATATTTTTTGGAATGTCACATTCAAAGATTTTTCTTTCTAAACTGTCCATAAAAATGTTTGCTAAAATTGGTGATATAGGGCTTCCCATTGATAAACCTTCATTCAAGTAAAATAATTCTGATTAATACATACATCAAACAAATTAAATATATCTTAGAAAGAAAAATCTTTGAATGTAACATTTCAAAAAATATATTATTTTGGTATAGATATGTAGATGACATATTAGCTTGTTTTGTAGGTAGTGAACGACAATTAGATATATTGTTCAATCATATTAATAATTTACATCCAAAAATTAAATTTACATTAGAAGTTGAAGAAAATAACTCAATCAATTTTCTTGATATTAAAATTCAAAGAGTCAATAATATACTTGATTTTTCAATTTACAGAAAACCAACACATACTGATGTGACTATACCATATAATTCCAATCATCCCATGTCACATAAATTATCAGCATATAATTCAATGATACATAGAACATTTTCAGTTCCTATGAACAAATATAATTTTGATAGAGAAATTAATATAATTAAACAAATAGCCACATCCAACGGTTATCCATCACATATAATAAATAAATTAATTAATAAAAAAGAGGAAAAAGTGGCATTACAATTAATATTTCCTGAAAAAACTAGGGAAATACAATATTACAAAACCATCACATATGCTGGTAATATTTCTAATAATATTTCAAAGATAATATCTTGTTCAACAAATACAGCAATTTCTTTTAAAACAGAAAACAATGTGAGTAAAAAATTGTTAAATGTAAAAACAAAAATACCCCCATTAAAAAAGTCTGGAATATATAAACTTAAATGTCCAGAATGTAATGCTGTCTATATTCGTCAAACAATTCGAAATTTTGAAATTAGATACAATGAACACTCACGAGCATACAGATTAAAACAGCCAGAAAAATCACATTACGCAAAACATCTTCTTGACACAAAACAATCATTAACACCTAACACAGAACTAGAAGTACTGCATATTTGTGATAAGAAACAAGAACTAGATTTCCTTGAAGAACTAGAAATAAGAAGACACTTAAGAGACCCACAATATGAAGTTGTCAATGAACAGATAAATCTAGGGAGCTCTCCATTATTAAATTGTCTTCTTAAGTAACAATTGTAAAGATCAGCAGATATAGTTTTCCTTGGTTTCCTATAGCATTGCAGAGTTATACTGATCTTAAATGGGATATCCAGGATATCCCCGTAGGGCTAATAATACCTAAGCTTTAATATTTGTAAAATCATATCTTCTTCTTTTTTCTATTCATATATATTAAGTCAATCACAAGATAGGTCACTTAATATTTGGTCTAGCCAAAATATTAAACTTCAAGTAGGTATCACATAAAATGTAACTTCTGTCATTCTGACGATGATATGTCAATATCGAAATAATTATCAATATCCTTTCATAATTTTCATAATTTTTTCATTAAATAGTGGAATTAATTAGAAACCGTTAGTTTCATTTATAACATTAATTAACAATATTTTAATTAAAATTATTTGCTGGCACTTTCTTGATTGGCACCTTGTTAAAAGTGTATTCCGATATTCATAAATATAATGTAAAAAATTGAGTTTATTTAACCATATGATGAACGTACTGCTTTTGCAGCCGCATCCCGTACTATCATGGATTCTAATGAAATATGGGAACAACTTTGTAGATAATTTCATGATCTACAATTTTTATTGGATATATTTTTACGATAACACCTACTGTTTACGAGAAAAATGTCCTTTGATCTTGAACAGTGGCGTAGCGTGGGTTTTCGCCGCCCGGGGCCGACCGGAATTTCACTCCTTCTCTTATTTTCATTAGTAGTTTAAAGTTTTTACTGGTCAATAGCACTTCGGCAGCTCATTTCACAATGCGAAAGCGATTTGGAGATATTTTTAATTTTTTGTTTATTTACAATTAAAAAAATCGTGGCGCTTGCACTGTCCCCTTTCGTATGCCGCCCGGGGCCATGGTCCCTGCTGACCCCTTCACGCTACGCCACTGATCTTATATAATTTTTTTTGCAGACCTACCTAAGTTCTTCACCAGCTTTATGAAAATATTTGCAAACCTACTACTATTTTTATGTAACATTAGAAACCCCTCGAAACACGTGGTTTAAATGCATCTAACACAGACTTTTTGTTATTTTCAGTTTGAGAATAGACACCGGATACGTAAGCGCAGAAAGTTCAATAGAAGAAAGCGAAGAGGAAAAAGAAATCGCGCATCACATTTTAGAACCGGCGGTACATCATACAGGATGTTCGATAAATGGACCGAGGAAGTGTCTGGCATGGGCCTGTAAAGCGTGTAAAAAGAAAACAGTCGCCATTGATAGAAGAAAAGCGGCCACCTTAAGAGAA
The DNA here is from genome assembly GCA_947563755.1 of Lochmaea crataegi. NCBI lineage: Eukaryota > Metazoa > Arthropoda > Insecta > Coleoptera > Chrysomelidae > Lochmaea > Lochmaea crataegi. The sequence continues at coordinate 27,466,413 of OX387432.1, forward strand.
CGAAGAAGACTACGAAAGGTAATTTCAATTTGCTTATAGTAGATATACGGAGGGGAACAAAAAATTAAAAAATTTATAATTTTACCGTAAATAGATAAATCGGAGTTTTACGAAATTTTAGGTATAGATCGGTAGCCCATAACACATGTAGGCTTCATTATTTCGAATGGATGCCGTTTTCACCATCGAGTTTCATGCGAAAAACAAGTAGAATAAGGCTATTCCCCAAGCTGGATAATCAATGCCATAGTGAAAGTTGAAAATCTTAGAATCTTCACAAAATTAGAACAATTAACTTATGGATTCGTGTACTTGGATACTACTTTTCAACCAAAAACAACATGACCAAGTAATAGTAAGGGTTGATAAGCAAGGGTAGAAAATTGTTAAAAAGATGAAAAAAAACAACCAACTTATGTATGCCGAAGGTCGAAAAGTGTAGGTAGGAATTTGGAAATAAATTGGTGAACATTTGATAGGACAAGGATTCGTCAATCTGCACTTGACTTTCTGCCGTTAGAAACCCGAAATTATTGTGAAAAATTAGTGATTTAAAATTTGTGTATTCCGGTGTTGAAGCTTTATTTAAAAAGGGACATTATTTTTGAAATAAACTGTACATTCGAAACTTTCCGTACCGCCGCTTAATACTAAATTATTAGATATATTCTTTGGAAAATTTTTCCGACCGGTTTTTTTTCTTTTGTTGTTGAGTTGAATTTTTTTTATTTGTTTCTTTTGTATAGCAATAAAGATTTGTGAACTGCAATTTGCTTTAGAATTTTATTACCACGTGGAGTATATTAATTAACTGATATAGATTATTAGTTGATTCTCTAGTAATTTTATACTTTTGGTTTTCAGTAGTTTTTATATTTAATTGATACTCAGGTGGATTATAATATCGAGCTTGGAAGAGGCTTAGCCATAACTTGTTTGATTACCCGGCAAATTTAAACCGTTTGCTCTCACCGTCTCGTGGACCAATATATATTTTTTATTGTCTAAATAATAGTTTCTCGTGTTTCCTTTGAATCCGAAGGGTTTAGCGAACTTGGAAGAGGCTTAGCCATAACTTGTTTGATTACCCGGCAGATTTAAAACGTTCTTTCGCCGTCTCGTGGACCAATTTTTCTTATTATTTAAATAATAGTTTCTCGTGTTTCCTTTGAATCCAAATGGTTTATCGAACTTGGAAGAGGCTTAGCCACAACTTGTTCGATTACCCGGTAGATTGAACCGTATTTGATAACCTGACTGGTACGCCCGTCAAAGTACCAAGTTTATGGTATAGATAGCTTATTTTTCTTTTCCCTGTTATTTTGATTGTCACTATAGAATTTTCAGTAAAATAGTAGTAGTAGAGTATTAATAGACTAAAGGTTCTTTTTGATTATTTTGTGATATACCGACTTATTGTGTGGACGTATACATTAAACCGTAGGTAATACCTATACAACTTGGTTGAATCCCTGTTTCCTTCATTAACCCGCAACTTATAAATTGGAGAATCCATATTTGGCTCGTCCGTGTTGTAATTAGGTAAATAAAGTGAATTCAACAAGACCCCTGGAATTTTCCGTAACCTCCATCTGAGGCTATCTGGAACTCTTGACGCTAAGGGTCAAGGGGCCGTGGAGCAAACCAGGTTAATAATCTGGCGCCCGAGATTTAAAAACCCGAATTTTGCATCAAGGGTGTCCATAGTGACGTGTTCGTGTGGCAGGAGCCACGTGTAGGAAGGAAAGCACGTTACAGATTAGTCAGTATTTTTATTTTTTTTATATTCTGTTGTGAATTTTTATTTTTGAATTTTATCTATTTTTAAATTATGCCGCTTTGTCCAAAAAAAAGTAAAATTTTTCATGACAATAAAGCTTATCTCTCTTTGTCCAATAGTTTCATGAAAGGATCTTAGTATCCTAAGATCAGGCTTCAGCTTAGGCAAGTATGCCTTTTCTATCCAGTAGACTCCCACGTTCTGCGCACCATATTCCACAAATATGTGAATGGAGGTTTCTCTTTCTATTCTACAGAATCTACATTCTTCCTTCTCCACTGGCTTGAGCTTTTTGTTCCCGTTCCCTGTGCATTCTTTTCATCTCAATTGGACGTAGTATCTCCGGAGTATATTTGATTGCCTTAGTCCTACAAGATCTTTATAGGGGGTCCGATCTTTTCGTGTTTTTTGTTTTACCTCTTTCTTCCAATATTCTATTGGTGCTGATACCACAAAAGGTTCCGATCTCCAAAAGGGTGTTTCAGTCCCTCTCTTTGCTAGTTCATTTGTTATTTAGTTTCCTTCTTATTCAATTTGTCCTGGAACCAACAGTAACATGACGATATTGTTCTTGCAGAGACATACATTTTGCGGCGATATTTTTGTTAATAATTTTTCAAATATGATGTAAAAGTCAGAATTAATAACAATTAACTTACGGGTGCCGTTGGATATATAAGCAAAACATTATCGAATACTCTTTAAATATTCAATGGCGGATGTTTTTTTTTGGTTTAATTTAGTGGCTGCCACGGTTAAAATGTTAAAATTTATCAATTTTTAGAACAATGAACTAATGTATACCATTAATTTATTTATTAATTTTATAGTGAGAAAAAACTAAAAAATAAGTGGCATACATTTTCGATGTATGATGGTAATGTAATAGCAACAATTAAGTACAGTTTTCCTAAAAATACATAGATATACTTATACACGTGTTCAGAGTTCATAAACAAGACTAGCCAACATTTTTTACTTCATATACATTTTAGCTCTATGGTCTGACCAATTTATTTTGCTAATTTAACTAAATAAACGTCAAACAAATTCCATGGCAACCTAAGTAGTCATAACTTATGGGTATAGTGGTTGCTAGACTCCGTTTCACATAAGAAGAAGCCACTTGAAGTTTGCCAACTGATTTGCGCAGAAACCAAAATCGGTCTTGTTTATCTTTGTCGCCTCGTAACGACCGTTTCATGCCATTGGCGTTACAAACGATTTTTATGCCGACAGCCATTTTATTATTAACATTTGAGGTTGTGTTTGAAGTCATTTACTGTCGAATATTTTTGATTTTTGAATATTTCAAGGCGTTTTTAGCTAGTTTATCTGTGATTGTTGTGTGTTCCATTTGATCTAAAACCGTGTATCCTAAATAACTTGTTGGTGTTAAAGGATAAATTATCCACATTATTCTAATTTTGTGTTAACCTACAAAATGTGAAAACGTTACGCTACTGATTTGAAGTCGAATGTCAATTTTACAATATGGCACTGGTTTCGACAACAAGTTCGCGCATAGAATAGAAATCTTTCACTGTACAAAAGTTTCAAGCATTAGTTAATTGTTCTAAATTATAACTTTCACGTCCTATTTGGAAAAATATTAACAATTGAAGTATAGCCGCAAAATGTATGCCACTAATGTTTTTAACATTTCCTAAGATAGCAAAAGATAAACTCTTTTCGGCATACATTAGCTAGTTGTTTTTTTCCACGTTTTTATCAATTTTTAACCCTCGCTTATCAACCCTTAGTATCACTTGGATTTGTATGCCAAGTTGTTTTTGATGATAAAGTAGTATCCAAGGAATTCATCCAAGTCCACGGCATCCATAAGTTAATTATTGTTCTAGTTTCGTGGATACTCTTAAATTTGCAATGTCCACTGTATCGTCGATTATCCAGTTTGGGCCTTGGGGAATAGCCTCATTCTACTTGTTTCTGACATGAAACTCGATGGTAAAAACGAAATAATGAAGCCTACATGTGTCATGGGCTACCGGTCTAATAGGTCTATTTTGTTATACGGTGATTCTACATTTGCGATATATTACAAACGGTCTTTAAAATACAGGGTGATTCAAAGTAAATTTTCCACTCCAAACAATTTTAAAAGGAAAAGGTGTAAAGTCATGATCGATTTATTACAAAAATATGGAAGCGTATACATGCGGATTTAGATTTTGAAAATAATGTTTTCCATATGTTGCTCATAGCAATGTTGTAAACTAAACAGAGATGGAGAAAGGATCAGCCAGCGCCCAGCATCCAGCAGAAAAATGTTTTGGGAAAACATGATTAATTTATTTTGGAACGATGGTGGTTTAGAGAAGATAGTATTGGGTCCGGTCAACTATACAGAACCTATTTTGATTATCCGTCGAAAAATTTGCGGTAAATTCAGAATTTCTAGAGAAAAATCCAAAAATACTTATTTATGTTATAAAGGACGAAGAACTGTCTATTATAGTCAAGCCTGTAAATTGAGCAAGGAGCCGAGGAAGGAGAAGAAAAATTTATTTAACCCTTCAGCATATATAAAATTAATGTTATGCACATAATATGCGTTATTTGAAACATACATTAGGAAGGGGAAGGGAAAATGATAATTCCAATCTCCCTTCCTCTTCATGAAAAACTTAGTGTATGGATATTTTTTAAGCATGGGAAGGGTGAATGAAAAAATTATTTTCTGTTCCCCTTTGTGACAAATATCCAATAATGTATAACACACATTACATTTTTTTATTGTAGAGATCTAAAAATGTGCCCACCTCTAGCTTATTATTTTCCTAACATTTGTTATTTAAATACACAAAGTTATAAACTACTTTTGATGATATTGTAAGGAATATAATCGAATTTTTTGTTATAATTTAAGAGGAAATAATTATATTTTTAAATAGTTTCCAATACAGTGGGACACTGTTTATTTTTATAAAATATGGGGCAAAAAGTGATGGTTGAAGTGTTGAAACAAAAATCTTTTTTTTGGATTTTTCTCTGGAAATTCCGAATTTACCGCAAATTTTTCATCGGATAATCTTCAAAATAGGTTAGTACTATGGATTTTTTGCAAAATCAGTCAAAAACTCGTTGTTCCGTATAGTTCACAAGACTCGATAGTGATGAACAACATTTTTATTTAGATGTTTATGTCCAAAAACAAAATCACGGCTATTGGTCTCCTAATAATCCGCAAAAAAAGCATTCAAAACAGCTGCATTCAAGAAAAGTTAGTTTGAATCGCAATGTCAGCAAATGGGATAATAATTGACCCATACTTTTTTGAAGATTGGCGAGATTGTCCCATGTCAGTGATCAGTGTACGTTACGCTTGCATGATACGTATGTACTTTTTTTGCACCAGCTCTACAGAACTTTCCAGGGTACGATGACATTACTTGGAACCAACAGGATGAATTTATATCACATACGGCATGCTTGTCGTTAGCCACTGTAACCAGGGTGTCTGATCTCTTTAGAGGGTAGCATTGAATGGCCTCCGCAGCCGCCTGACTTCAGTCTATTAGAATTCTTTTTGTGTGGGTACCTTAAGGGACGCGTAGACGTTAATCCCCCTGCTAACATTGAGGAGCTCAAGCAACGAATTCGGGATTAAATTCATCAAATTCTAATTGCGGAATGCAACCGTGTGTTCCAGCACCTGTTAGAACTTATTTTTAAAATGAAAATCCGCATAAGTACCTACGCCATATTTTTGTAATAAATCGATTATAAGTTCACTACTAGCCGTTATCCAAAATATTCAATAGTTTTGACAAACAACTGACTTAAAGTTGAAAATGTGTTATTTTTTGAACACCCTGTAAATATTCGCTTAAGACCCTACGTATGGAGTATTTCTGGAATTAGCTCTTCGAGGAAATTTAGAAAAAGAAAAATATTGGTATAGGGTGTTACATCTAAAAAATACCGATGACGTCCTCACATTAATGAGTATCCCCCTGTATAATGAAATTCTGATGCAAAATGTGAAACAATAAAATTAAAAGTCGACTTGTTTCAGAGTTTCTTAAGAAGTCTTTTCGCGTAGAAAATATCGAATTCATTCTATACGGACACACTGTATAGAGCTATTCAACAGAAAATTCCACACCTGTAATTTTTTGCCAATCAAAACGTGTTTTTTTGACAGATCACCATGGCAACGGATGAATTTTAGTGGAAATGTTTTCATCGTGTTTCACCCAACAGCGAATCATACTGGAAATTCTTTTTCAAAATATTCATGAGCTCGAAAAAATGTCCGTAAATAATTTGACCTCTAGTGGTATTACTAGTGATAATTACTTATCATATACAGGGTGTACCAATTTTACGACAAAGTTCGGTATATGGGTTATTTTAAGAGATATCAAAAAATGTTATTAAGAAAATTAGTAGATGTCTTTGAAATTATCTCGAACTATACAGAGTGTTGAATAGCTCCATTATGAATCAAAAATATGATTTTGCTACGTTATACAGAGTCCTTTAAAAGGTATGGACACTTTTTTGTGAAAATCGTAGGTAAATCAACGCTCTGTAGCTTACTGTACGTTGAAGAAAAAAATATTATTTTGCCCAACACAGTTTCGTAATATGATACAATATCTCCTTGTTCGATAAAATTTTGATTATCTACTCTTTTGTATACAGGGTGGACAGAAACTCGGACCTTCCATTTCTCTTTCTTCTATCAAATGGAACACCCTGTATTTTATAGCAGAAGTGGAATCTTCGGTTAGGTAACTTTTATTTTTGTTGAGCATTCCCTATACACAAAGTTTATAAAAACAGAGCTATTTTGACATATTTGACATAAACGTCAGTCGTTTACCGTTTGTATATTTTATTTCTTAAAAATAGCAGTAATTGTCTCCTGCATTTTATAGTTTTTTTAAATACAGTAAGAAGTATTTAAGATGAATAGTGTAAATTTTGATTAGAGGAAGTTCCTTTTAATATTCGGCGACAAATGTGGTACACAGTATTCGCCAGCTAACTTGATGTCCCAGAAATTACCAACTAAGAGAGACAGAGTAATAGTGCCCTGCCTACTCGGCTGCTATTGGTGGTAAAATTTTGACAAACTCCAATTGCATCGAACCTTAACAGGTGTTAAGATTTTCAGTAGCGTAGCGTCACACAGTTATTGTTTCTGCTTTGTACAATAAAGAGTTTGTAAAAATGTCAGCCGTTAATGAAGAAAATCGTAAATGTACTGAAGGACAAACTCGTCAAGTGATATATAGAGTGTTTAATTATTTTAAGACATTTAAAAGTGATGAAGATATACCTTAATAAACGTGAAAATTAAAACATCCCAGGCAACAGGTAAGCCAGCTAGCTAGCAAGCCATCACAAGCAAGTTAGCACAGCTTATTTTATTTATCTGCGAATTTGATGATCCTACGATTAAAATGTTACGTGCCAAATTAAACCTTAATTTTTTGGAATATGGGCTACGGCTAAAAATGCAATAAGTCAGAAAAACGTCACATTTAAACTAGATGATGTAAAAAAAATAGCAGAAGCAGAATCTAACAACATCGATGCGAATGAGTGGAGGAAAAGGTGTGACCATGTCATAACAATAGAAGACTCATATTTTGATAGAGAACTTCAAACAGATATGTTTTATGACGTCAACCCTCTTGTGATTACTCTAGATGAAAGTGATTCCAGTAGCGGTAGTGAGTCAGATTCTTCGTAAAGATAAAAACTGTTTATACCTATTCTTAGAAATATACCTAGCTTAAATAATTTCCCATTATCTTCTGTTTCTTTTATTCTCATTACTACCTGGAAGGAATTATTTAGTTTCTAACAAATTTTAATTATAGTCCGTCCGGAAATATAAGATCCTAACTTTATAATCTTCAATTAGATAAATAACATGTTATTGTAATGGGTACCTTATTGTTAAAATATTATTTATGTACTCAGTATTCAGGTATAAAGCAGATCCGTTTCTATTAAAATCAATATACCAATAATTATAACAAAGAATTAAATATTATTTATTAAGTTAGGATCATATATTTCCGGACGGACTTTACTTTATTAATTGTACAAGTTGTGTTAATTTGTAACAGAAAGCGTATCCTCAGAGCTTGTACGGCACTGTTTAAAGTTATCGGATGGGCGGCGTCAATAGCTCCCTAGAAAGCATTTAGGACATCAAGTTAGCTGGCGAATACTGTATTTGCATGATGGTACATCTGCCCATAATACTTCGCCTATTCGAGATCATCTCAATACCGAATTCGAAAACAGATGGATCGGAAGATGCCCAATTGATTGGGCAGCTCGGTCCCCCGATTTAACAAATAGTGATTTCTTTTGTTGGTGTTTTATAAAAAAATGAGGTTTATAAAACTCCCCTGACTACTGGAGAGGACAGAATCATAGCGGCATTTCGATCTATTAACGTTAATATGCTGACAAATGTTAGTCAATAATTTGAACTTAGACTGTAGCATTGCAATAATGTTAACGGTGAACACTTTGGCCATTTAGTTTATTATTACGGTTAGGATTATACTTTTGGTGACTTGTTTTGTTTAGAATAAATAATTTATTGAAATTTATTATTTTACATTCAACGCTTGCTTTCACATAATAGGTTAATAATTTCGGCTTACAATAAATATTACAAAATAATTATTTTCTTATAAACTTTGGGTATAGGGAATGCTCAACAAAAATAAAAGTAAAGTAAAGTAAAAGAATATTCTATTTGTGCTATAAATACAGGGTGTTCCATTTGAAAGAAAAAAGAAAATTAAAGGTTCGAGTTTCTGTCCACCCTGTATACAAAAGAGAAAATAATTTAAAAAATTTCGAATACGGAGATATTGCATCTCATATTTCGAAACTCTGTTGGGCAAAATAATTTTTTTTCTTTTTAACGTACAGTAAGCTACAGAGCGTTGATTTACTTACGATTTTCACATAAGAGTGTCCATACCTTTTAAAGGACCCTGTATAACGTAGCAAAACCTTATATCAAAAGCTTCAAAAAAATTTGAGCAATCCGAATTCAGTATAATATACAGGGGTTCCCGATTAAAAAATCATATGTTTGGTTAGTAGCGGAGTGATTTAAGACTCTGTAAAGTTCGAGATAATTTCAAAAGATGGACCTTAAATACATCTACTAATTTTATTGATAACAGCTTTTTATATCTCTTAAAATAACCCATATACCGAACTTTGTCGTAAAATTGGAAATATTCAACAACTACAAGACAAAGAAAGAGTAGGAATGCAAGAATACAATGAAACAATAAGATTATGTATATTTTGTGTTAAATTATACCAGCACACAAATGTCTACCTCGCAATTTTAAAGTTCTATAAATCAGAAAAGTTTTGATGCAGCTATTATTTTTGTTATATCCAAATCCTAGACCTTTTGTGTTGGTAAAAAAGTAAACGCTGTTTAAAGAAGTAGTTAAAACTTTCTAGTACATTTTGACAATGCATCTAAAAGTTAGTTACAACTCTCCAGAGTTATCTCATTTAACCGTTCGTGAATCACACAAAATGGAATATCGATAAATCTGCAATGCGAAACAGTTGAAAGCTTTTTAATTGATAAAAAAGTTATATTACATTAATTTGGGTAGATTAAAGTCACGTTACCTTCATTCAATTCAATATTAAGCAGCTGAAAACATAAAACGATTGATAAATATTTCAATTGAATGCTTGAATGAATCTCTGCTGTTTGGAGATACAATTTCATCATTAGCACATTGCAAAGAGGAACCAAAGCAGGAATTAAAGTGATGTATATTTTTCAGGTGAATGAAGCATTCGAAATGTTGAAAAAAAGAACGTGTAACAATCCTGGTCAACGATTACCAAAAGTAGAAATATTAAGAGGTGCGATAGAATACATAGAATATCTCGAAGAAATTTTACAAGGCTCAAAAACATCTGTAGATAGCAACAATAGTATAGTTCCTAAAACTGAATATATGGTAAGTAGAATTATTGTTTCAACTTTCATTATGTAAAATCAAAGCAAATCTATCGAATTTAAAAAACAGGTATATGCCAAACAATAATTTGTAACTCTCAGTGAGATCAGTCTACTTGTGAATTGTGGTTGTTCCTAAATAAAAAAGTATACCAACCTCGGTGGAAACTTTCTTCTTGTATCGAACTATACACTGTGTTCATTTGAAAAGGACCCACCCTTAATATTTCAGAAATGGGACATATTAGAAAGAAATGCCGAAACACGTCAACTTTTAACTTAAGGGGGACACTTTTTAGCGCTAATGTCATAAACGTCAGATTCACCCCCTCCCTCCTGGAGATACCCCTTACATTTTTTCAAATGGCATTAGGTATCAAGTCACACCTCATTTAAAAGGTCTGGTAAATCTCTATTCAATCATTTTGTTTTGCCTTTGATACGAGCCTTCCATTGTTATTTAATCGTTGTTTAAAATTGGCTATTTTTCAACTTTTATTGCCTGAATGTTAACGGTGGTCACTTTGACGCATGATTAAATAGCAGTTTTCCCTTGTTAACAGTTTTCTTTTTACTATTTGTAAATTTTTTATTCTTTAAAGAGTCTTTCTATCATAACACAATACGGGGCATACGAAAAGTTGAAAAAGAGCCAATTTTAAACAACGATTAAATAACAATGGGAGGCTGCTATCAAAGGCAAAACAAAATGATTGAATAGAGATTTAATGACATTTGAAAAAATGTAAGGGGTGTCTCCAGTAGGGAGGGGGTGAATCTGACGTTTATGATATTAGCGCCAAAAAGTGTCCCCCTCAAGTTAAAAGTTTCGACAATTCTATCTAATATGTCCCATTTTTGAAATATTAAGGGTGGGTCCTTTTCAAATGAACACAGTGTATACCTACATATAATATAATATAAACTCATTCCACCTGGGTATGTAATCTACTGTTAATCGTTTCTCAGGGGAACACTGATTGTACGGCATATAATTTATTAGCCAATTTTAGGTAATTTTGGTCTACTGAATACGAAAATAATAGTATATTTGTTGAAGTGACTCTACTTTTCGAGAAGTTCAAGAAAATTATTTTTAAAGCGTTTATTTTAAAATTTTAAAATTATTTCAAATTATTTCCGATGGATTAAGTGCTATTATAGATGATCCAAAGAATAATAAAAAATAAATGTTTGTTATTTTATGCGCTGTCGTAGCGTTCATCCAATTGCAATAAAACTTCACCAACTTATTGCTTGCACTTGCTAGAATGTTATAGGATAGTTGTTATTCCAGTGGCGTATCATTGCTAAGGGATACAGAACATAATATAAATTTTCAAATATAACACTCCGAGTTCTATTTTATTTTAGAAAAGCCTATATTTTTCTGAATTCGAAAATATACCACATGATACCTCCAGCTTAATTGGGAGTTATTGAGATTTTAAAATGATGGTTATGTTTGAAAAAAAGTCAGGCAATGATATATTATTGTATTCTTTGCAATGTATTTTATTAAAGTGAAAACTTCTTTTTGTTTTTTTTTAATGGCAAAACGTATGGGCTCGCGTCACCAACATGCTCCATGAATATATGATGAAATTTTTGTAAAAATTCCCTTCCATCAAAGGGGGCCATCCATAAATTACGTCACACGTTAAAGGGGAGGGGAGTGTATCACCGGAATGTGACATTGTGTGACAAGGGGCAGGGGGGTCAAAAGCTTTGTGACGTCTCATGTTAAAATTTGAAATACTTAAAGTTTTGTATCTTTAATTAACATAATTAGTCGTTTATTGTTTCCTAGCTACCCTTTTTTCGTTCTCTGTTATCTAAAATATTTGACTTTATGTTGATTTTATTAAAGATAATTTAATAAAAATAAGAAAAAAAATGAAAATAACTTTTTTCTTTTGATTATTTTTGAATACATGCATAAAATTGAAAAATGTGTGATGTCACATCAGGGAGGAGGAGGCTCTACAAATGTGACAACCTGTGACAAGGATGGGGGGAGGGGTTAAAAAGTTCTAAAATTCATGTGACGTAATTTATGGATGGCCCCTAGGCGTACGATAAAATTTTTAAAAGGGGCTATTTTATGTGTAAAAATTCCCATTTACCATGGGTGTACGATAACATTTTTGAAAGGAACTGATTATTTGCAAAAATTTCCACCTACCCCAGGTAGACGATGAAATTTTTATGGAAGATTTATTTGCAAAAAGGTCCATTTACCATGGACGTACGATAAAATTTTCAAAAAGGGCTCATTTATTTATGTTTTCACTTTTGTTGGCAGTCCGCCATGATGGCCAATTTTTTTTGTTATTTCCAGTTCTCTCTCATTTTTTTGTCATTATCATAGCCAACTTAACACTAATAAACAATTACTAATATCATAATTTTAATAGTATTTCAATCAGAATATTTCGATTTCAGTTAAATTGTTCTGTAAATTGTTTTGCACATTAATTTTGATTTTTAGTAGAATGTCGAGAAGAGATAGTCTAGTCTATAAGCTTAAAATGGTGATAATTCTACATACTTTTATTAAAATTATGTGGTTTACCTCATTCGATCCGGAATAATGTCCAGTTCATTGTGCCAAATAATTAAATTATCCCATAAAAAATTCGAAAAGTTATAAACAATTAAACACATTCAAAAAATAGTGTTTGTAGCTTATTGTTCGTAAATTATAAATATTTTCGAAATTTGAAAAAAAGATCCTTAAAGAGGAGGATATTTCCAATAAAAAAGTCCGAATTCCCAAAACTCTATCTCCATTATTTATAATTTCAATTTAACGCTGAAAATAGCCCTCCGCGCACCAATATTAGGTTGCGCGCACGGCCTCGAAAGCGAGTACGTCACTTAGAAAAAAATTTTTTAAGTACTTAAAGTTAATTGAAAAATCAAAAAAAATTATAGTATAATCTAAACACTTTAAAGAATTGATTCCCGTTGGAATTTTTCATAAAAACAAATTTTTCAATATGCTAGACGATTGTTAATTAACAAAATTTTCCTTCATTGTTCTAAACTAAAAAAAATGTTTAAATAATTGCCGTAAAATTATTTCGCTTCGTGGAGCTCCGTTTTTTACCCTTAAAAACTCACCCCCTTCCCCTTCCCGACCTCAGATCGCCCGTAAATCATTTTTCCTTCCATTTTTATAATAGTCTCCTTCTTTTCCAATGGGTTTCATCCTACTATTATTCTTTTTGGTCTCAAAAATTATCTACCCTGGTCTAATAATGGAGATAGAGTTCTGCGAGTTCGGACTTTTTTATTGGAAATATCCTCCTCTTTAAGGATCTATTTTTTGAAGGTGTTTAATTGATTATAACTTTTGGAATTTTTTATGGGCTAATTTAAGTATTAGGCACAATGATCTAGACATTATTCCGGATCGAATGAGCTAAACCACATAACTTTAATAAAAGTATGTAGAATTAACACCATTTTAAGCTTATAGACTAGACTAAGAAAACAATCTCAATAGTTTCATCCTTAAATTAAGTGTTTGGATTATTACACTTATAAATATCCACGTCCATGGTCGACTTTTTTGCTGGTTCAATTTGACATTTCGAACAAAATTATTTACAGGCTAAGTACTTCATAATAATATTGATCTAAATAAACTCCAAAAAACTTGGGCAGAAGAAAACAATTTTTTGTTCCTGTGTGTTATTATTCACACCCTATTTTTTTACCAGCGATTGTAAATTTTATTCCAAGCTGAAACCGAAAATAAAAAAGAAGCGAGCATGCTTAATCGTATCTGTGGGGGATTATATAATTCATTAAGGATGTCAAGAAAATAGTGAAAATAAAATTATTCCAACCTTACTGATGGTATGCACTGTCTGTCCACATGTTGTCTCCATATGTTGACATTGCTTCAATAAATCTTTCTGTACCAACTACCAACTTTTATAATAAATACCGTATAAAAACAGTATTTACTTACACGATTTTTTCTCTATTTTATGTTTATTTTTGGATATATTTATATACTCGTGGAGATGAAATATTTAAAGTAATTTAGTGATGTTACTTCAAAGCGCGGCTATTAGTTCTATGTCAATTTTGAAAAATTTATTACCCTGTTAGAAACGCGTAAATTGGAAATTTGTAAAATCTGGAATAACCTGACAAAATGTCTGCATTAATAGGATAATAAGTAGGTTAAAAATATTGATGTGATATTTAGGAAAGAAATTTTAATATATTTTATTTTAATAATTTAGTTTTGCATTTTTGGCGGAATGTTTTGATTTCAATTTAAAAAAAAAGGAAATGTGATGAAAATTAAATTAATTATATATTTTTCTTCTTGTGCTTATGGTGCTGTCTGTTTTCGAAAGCTAGAGATTCACGTGACCAAGCAAACTTCTAAAACTGCAAAGGGTAGAACACAGATACGAGGGTTGTCTTTTATATTTTTAGAAAAAAACAGTAAACTTTCAAAGGCTATTGTTTTTCAAAGTATTCTCCACGAAGAGAAATTCATTTTTGCATCCTTTGGAACCAATTCTGGAGGCAGTTATTCCACTCGCTTGTTGGTACATTCAAAATAGAGTGTTTAAAGGCGTTGACTGCTTCTTCTGTCGATTGGATCCTTTTCTTGATTTTTGGAAAAGTAAAAAAGTCGTTAGGACTTAGATCGGGACTGTATGAAGGATGGTTCAGCTATTCGATGTTTTCTTGCTTTAAAAACTCAATTGTTTCTCGAGCTGTGTGGGAACTTGCATGGTCTTAGCGGAGGATAATTCGTCGTTGGGGGCTGGTTTTTCAAAACTCGGCAATTACTTCCGACAAACAAATCGATATGTACCAATCAGCAGTAACGGTTCTTTGATCTTGCAGAGGAATTGTTGGTGCATAACCCACTTTTGAGACAAATGTCGCCACCATCTTTTTGGAAACACTTCGAAAGGGGATAAATTTCATCGGTTTTGGTTCCTCTTGGAACACCCAAAGAGCAAAAGTGCGTCAAAAATGTTGACTATAATTGTGATCTGTACTATATTTAGTGAGTATTGTCGAATGTTAGATGTCAGTTTAGGTCACTTACTATTGTTAATTAAGTATGCTATGTTAATAAAAAATATATGTAATGTCATGTTGATGTATATTGTCTATCATATAATAATAAAAATCTAATTAAAAAGAGTACTTTAAATATATCCCATTTTAAAGTCTTTAGGTTATGGGTCCAGACACTCACAGGGCAGAAGATACTGGAGTAGAGAGCGAAATTTAAGAATAAGGGCCGGTTCTACAATTTGAGTATAAACCTGGTATTTGCTATACGTAGGATAACGAGTCACTAAGGGCCGGTTCTACAATTTGAGTATAAACTTGGTATTTGCTATACGTAGGATAACGAGTCACTATTGCGTTCTACATTAGAGGTATATCTTTATTCCAAGTATAAACCAGAGTATAAGTTATCTATTCCAATTTGAGGGTATAACCGAGGAATAAACTTATTCTGCATTTCTATTGGTTGGTTTCGCGTGAAAATACCAACAACAATTGCTGTAATGTCTCGCGTCAGAAGATAAGGAAATTGAAGATATAAGACTATACTGATCCTAAAGTATTCAAAGTTAGGTAAAGTATAGCATAAGTTGAATGAGGTTTCTAATTTGAAAAATTTGTTATCAGGCAGAATTATTTTGAAGAATATGATGAACTGGAATTTCTTATGTGCTTTTGGCTGCAGAAACAGACATGCTGTCTGCAGGCCTTAATCTTCCCTAGAATTAATAACTGTGTCAATTTTTTGGATTCTGAAATAAATGCAATGATATGAAAGTTAAATACCTACTTCAAAAATTCAACCTCTTCACCTCTTCCATTAAAATAGTAAAGTAAAATAGCACATCAATTTTATTGATTAACATCCTTTTTATTTATAACCAAAATAAGAAAAACTTACATTCTGAAATTAGTGAATTCTCTTCCACA
Organism: Lochmaea crataegi; assembly: GCA_947563755.1. Taxonomy (NCBI): domain Eukaryota; kingdom Metazoa; phylum Arthropoda; class Insecta; order Coleoptera; family Chrysomelidae; genus Lochmaea; species Lochmaea crataegi. The sequence continues at coordinate 27,482,183 of OX387432.1, forward strand.
ACAATCCAAGAAATTTGAATTATGGTTAGTTAATACATCAGAATTTCCCGCTTTTCAAAGCGTCAAACGTCAAAACGTTGGTTCATTGGAACTACCAGCGAGATATTCTCGGAATAACTGTACCTGTCATAGAAATCCATTGTAGAACCGACAACCAGTTATTCTCGATATAAATCTAGGTATAAAATATCGAAGGAATAACTATACTGACTTTTATACTGGTATTGTAGAATCGGCCCTTAAAGTCTTTAGGTTATGGGTCCAGACACTCACAGGGCAGAAGATACTGGAGTAGAGAGCGAAATTTAAGAATAAGTAGTAGGTACTTACCTTCCCGCAGTAAAACGTTTGGTTGCAAAAGTGGCTGATACAAAACCAAATATGAATATTGCAGTAGTGTTTCCTCAGCTAAACTCTGATAATTTTAATAATTGGAAATTCAGAGTTCAAGTAATCTTGGAAGAAAGGCAAGTAAAAGTAACACTAGAGAAAAGCGAGGAAGAATTTACTGATGAAAGAGAGATAGTTAATTTTAGGCAAAAAGATGCGAAAGCAAAGTCCATAATTATACAATTTATCACAGACAAGCAATTGGACATTGTGAAGGATGCTAAAACGGCAAAGCAAATGATGGAATCTCTTCAAAATGTCTTTGAGCGCAAGAGTGTATTTACAAAGTTGACCCTCAAAAAGAAGTTATTGACCATGAAGTGTGGCAAAAATGATAAGCTTGAGGATCATTTTATGAGGTTTGACTCGATCATCAGAGAGTTGGCTGGTGCAGGTTCAAAAATTGAAGAAACCGACAAAGTTTGTCACTTGCTGTTGTCTCTTAGTGATGAATTCATCACAAAAGTTTTTAAGAATTTTTGTAAGAATAAGGGAATACAAATTGAGTATACCTGACCTTATAGCCCTTCACAAAATGGTAAATCGGAAAGACTGAACCGAACATTGATAAATAACATGAGAACAAAGTTTGCTGAGACTAATTTACCGAAGGAATTGTGGGGAGCAGCAGTGTTATGTTCTGCATATGAATTAAATAGATGTCCTACTAGAGCAAACAATGGAACTCCACCGGCTAAGATATGGTACGGAAATAATGATCTGTCAAAGCTTCGGATATTTGGTTGTGAATCATGGGCTGTAAATTTACCCAAACCAAACAAACTAGAACAACGTGCTGAACTATGCATCATGGTAGGATACTGTAGAGCAGGTTACAGATTGTGGAACATGAAGGAAAATGAGATAATAAATTCGAGAGATGTAAAATTCAACGAAAAATTAATAAACTATCATGAAATTAGACAAAAACTTGAAAAAGGAGATGAAGCTATAAAAACTTCTACAGGAGAGGAAACATACAGAGAACAAAGAAACACAGAAGAGTTATGTGAGGAAAATGGAGACAGTAAAAGTGAAGTTCCAGAAGAAAAAGAAGAAGAAAATAAAGAGGAAAGTAAAAAACATAGTGAAATAAAAACAAAGACTGGACGAAGAGTGAAAACACCCTCATACCTCAGTAAGTATGAAGTTTATACAGCCTATTGCCTATTAGCAACAGATGAAGACCCTAAGACATTCTCAGAAGCATACAAGATAATGGAATGGAGGGAAGCAATTCAGAAGGAGTTGAAGTCACACGAAAAACAACAAACGTGGGAAGAGACTTGCTTAACAAATGGAAAAATGCCCATAGAAACCAAATGGGTATTTAGGACAAAGGAGGATGGTACAAAAAAAGCAAGGATTGTAGCCAAAGGCTTTCAAATCAAAGAGGAGAACATATTTGAGCCAATGTATACACCAGCTGCAAGAATGAGTACTGTGAGGACAATGTTGTCTCAAGCAATTCAGAATAAATGGGAGATAAAACAAATGGATATTCCAACAGCTTTTTTAAATGGAACCATAGAATCTGAAGTATACATACACCCTCCTGAAGGTTTTAAAACAAAGACAAAATTTCTAAAATTGAAAAGAGCACTATATGGACTGAAAGAATCACCAAAAGCCTGGAATAACCGATTAAATGATTTTTTACTGGAAAATGACTTCAGACGATCAAACCATGATTACTGTATGTATTGTGGCAGAGAAGTATGGCTATTAATCTAGGTGGACGATATCTTGGTAGTGGGATCAAAAAGCCAAATAAAAGAAGTAATTATTTTATTAGAAAATGAGTTTTGTGCAAAAAATATGGGAGATGTTCATGAGTTCCTAGGTATGACAATAAACCATGAAGAAGTTAACTTATATATATATATATATATATATATATATATATATATATATATATATATATATATCACAGTCCAGAATGATTCAAAAGGTTTTGAGAAGATTTAACATGGAAAATTGCAATGGTTGTGCAACACCCAGGGAAACAGGATTCCAGATCGACACTGAAGGAGACATAATTATTGATGTGCCACTTCGTCAGATTGGAAATTTGATGTATTTATCTACGACATCCAGACCAGACATTACATATGCTGTCTCATACTTGAGTAGAGTACTTGACAAGACAACTGATAACGTATGGAAAGCAGGTAAAAGGATCTTACGTTACTTACAATCAACAAAGAACGTAGGACGTTCATATAAGAGAGAAGAAAATATCTTAAAAGGATTTTCTGATGCAGACTGGGCGACGGATAAGAGAGATAGAAAGAGCGTCAATGGATATGCTATATTTCATAATGGTAATCTTGTAAATTGGGCTTCAAAAAAGCAATTATGTGTTGCTTTATCAACTGCTGAAGCGGAATATATTGCCGATGCAGCCTCAGCTCAAGAAATAGTTAATATAAGTGGTGTGTTGAGGGATTTGAATTTTGAATATAACCCTATTTTATATTGTGATAATAGGAGTGCCATTCTAATGTCGAAATCATTCGAAAATTCCAAAAGAAGTAAACATGTAGATAAACGAAATCATTATTTGAAAGATCTTATTAATAAAAAAGTAATAACTATAGAGCCTATAAGTACATACTGTAATGTTGCAGATATGTTTACTAAAGCCTTAGGAAGAGAGGTTTTGACAAAATTCAAAAATATGTCTAGTATTATACAAAAATGAAAGCAATTTATGTTTTATTTAAAAACTAGAAATTGAGAAGGAGTGTTGACTTTAATTGTGATCTGTACTATATTTAGTGAGTATTGTCAAATGTTAGATGTCAGTTTAGGTCACTTACTATTGTTAATTAATATAACTATTATAAGTATGCTTGATGTATATTGTCTATCATATAATAATAAAAATCTAATTAAAAAGAGTACTTTAAATATATCCCATTTAAAGGCTTTAAAAAATAGGTTATGTTACAAACAAAGTTTTGACAAATCTAATTTTCAACAATTTCTAACAATTAGTTTAAGGAATATCAGAAAACGAACAGTTATTAAAAACACGAACATTTATGGGGCAATTATTACAGGATTTAATTTCTACACCTGAAACATCATTATTAGCTTCACTATCACTCTCAATCATTTTGATAAATTTAATTTTTGAAAGTAGTGGAAAGTGTCAAATAATTTAAATTTGACATTTGTACATATATCATATATCATGTTACCAACTGTCAATCGAAAAATAAATTAAATAAAACTTATATTTAAATTTTACTTTAAATTATTCGTTACAAAAAACGCAACTAAATGCAACGAAACACTAAATGCAGCACTCCCTTCGGAGCTGCAAACAAAGTGATCATGCGAAAAATTCTACTTCCCATACACGTTAGGTAATAAACTATTATGTTTCCTGCGTTAAACCGATTTAGAGTTTTTTTTAGACCAATTGACTCTAATTGCGCGAAAATTTTCTCGGCTTAATTCCATTTTTCGACTGACTCATCCACTTTAAAAATTCAGTTTAGGTACAGCTTTAAGCAGACCGGTCTGAAACTTTGACTTTTGATATTTGTTGACAGGCGCCAACTATGTTGTTATATGCAACACTCAAAAGATAACCCTCGTATTATCAAGAATAAGGTTGATCTTCACCAACATTATAAATGCGAATGTGAGTTTGTTTGTTTGTTATGCTTTCTTCACGCCTAAACTACTCAACCGATCATCATGAAATTTTGTACACTCATTGTCAGGGGTACAGTAAAGGATATAGGGTATAGTAAAATTAATACCTATTTAGAGGTACCAGCCGTTTTAGTAACTTAACGTATGCGGCTTCTTGAACCATCTGACATTAACATGAAATCAAAATTTGACGTAACTTCAAAAACGTGACATCTAATAAATTAGTTACGACGTTCATTTTTGTTGGTAATTTTTTGTTTCATCCGATTCATTAATAATAAATAAGGATGGTCTTATTCTAAATGGGTATAAAATTTACTATACCTTTCCCAAGTAGCATTTGGACGTTGCGACATAGCACGAGCCAAATTTGCACCTAAATTGGGAATAGAAAATCGAGTCGCTTTTATTATCCATTTTATTTAGTTTGAACCCTTTTTAAACCGACCCTGTAACCATTTATTGCTTTTTGAAGATTAACGGGCGTTCACAATGAGTCTTAAGTGGATAGGTTATTCATGGTTATTTATGGCAGTGGAAGCCAATGATATATTTTGAACTAAACTATACAAGTAACTCACAGGAATCCCGCCTGTGCATTGCCGGCTCTATGAACACCTGAGAACATTCAAACTAGTTGAGAGTGCAGTTTCTGCGATATAAAAGACTATTTTGGTCGGTCAACTTTATAATCTACACAATGTTAAATTTGAAACATATAAAAGTGAAAGTATGTTCAACACTTAACATTCTTGGAATACTCAAGTTGGTTAAAATTTTTTTTCGAAAATCAACATCATAAACCATAACATAACGACATCGCTATATCATAAATATATTAATACGACTATAATAAAACTGGGAAGTAGTAGAATCCAATAAAGTATACGAAATACACGACCCGACTGCTGCATTTTTCTTCGTGAAGTTATAAATATTAAATAATACACAATTCAAGCTTAAAATATTGATACTGTATGTCCCAATAAATAGAGGGAATTGATTTTAAGAGTACAAGTTCAGATTTCTTTATATAAAATACTATTGTAACGTTTATTAATAATGTATTGATGCACTAAAACAATCATTAATATAATACGGGCTAATTCACCAGCCAAAATAATTGACAGGGCAAACTATAGTTTATTTCAGAAAAGTGTAGAGTAATAAAACCTCATTAGGTATGCAAAGGGAGCACAGAGTGACCCAACGAATATTTAAGCCACTTTCATAGTTTGGCATTGATTTCATTGTAAAATTCTTTCTTTTTATCAAGTGCAGGTAGTACCACCCGGGTTGGGGTCAATATATGGGATTAGCCTATTGTTATCCATTCACAAACACTGAAAATACTGTGCCAAAGTCGTGCCGATAGGATACTCGTAAAAAGGAAAGAATATTATTTTAACAGAATAAAAATTAGGCATTATGTACATAGTATTAGGTACAATTATTTTTTATTGAACATTATACAAAAAATACATTATACAGAAATTAAATTATAAAAAATCGCAATATTCTTCGTCATCTGAGGAACTATCATCTATTTCAAGACCTACGCCTATGGCCGACACCGAAATTGAGCCGAACTGGACGGAATTCCCCATTTTATTACCCTATACCTTTCTGAAATAGACTATAGTTTGTCCTGAAAGCTTTTAATGTTGATATCTAGATAAGGAAAGAACTAGCAAAGGGGTCGGCAACCTTTTAACAAAGAGGTGCCCATGTGCAATTTTGATCAAAGCCAAAGTGCCACTATAAAAAACTATCATTTTTATACGAATAAATAATGTATAAAATTGTTAAAAGTAATGAGGATGGAAACTAATGAAATAAAAAAATGATCAACAATATTTCTAAAAATTTTAAACCGTTGAACACTAAATGTCCGAAATAATACGCTTTCTCGACATAATGCACATATGGCTCGATAATCACAAGAACTTTGAAAGGGCCGAACGTCTAATTTCTGCTTTTTAGTTGCCATAACACTAACGTTAATCGCGCACTTGTATGTTACAGGTTGATAAATAATGTTACGATTAACTATCCTGGGTACGTCCAATAACAACACCTGGTACAACTTTTCCACTAAACTTTGATTTCGGAACTTATCCTTTACAATAGCTCGTACCAAACTAATCTAACTCTAACTGAATACACGCTTATTTAACGGTAAATCCGACTCCTAGAAGTTTCCCGTGTGTATAACGTGGCAATCTCGCTCACCGGGCGTTCAAAAAGCCAAGAATCACCTGCTCGCGTCTTCTCTTTTCTAGAAATGTACCGTCGCGGTCGCGTCGTTCTAGCATGGCCTGCTCGGTCGAGCTACGTTGCCAGCCTGTGTACAGTTCCGTAGATATTTTGAATTTACAATAAGTATCCTTAAAATCAAATCTTTATTTTATTCCTTTACTTTAAAATATTTTACACCAAAATTCACAAAGTTATGCGTGCTATTTTAAACTGACAGGCATGCCAAATCTGGCCAAGACTGGCACGCGTGCCGTAGGTTGCCGACCCCTGGAAATACCTTTTTTTACTCTGCACTTTTTTCGATATTTTATGAGGTGCTGGTAGTATTTCTAGTCCCACTTATTCCTTTGATCAGCATTTGCTGTGACGAACACGTCTTTAAACCTTTGCAATTGATTTTGGACAAAATTTCAAATACAATTAGTTTATCCAGCCATTTTGATGCTTAAGGCTATTTGCCATGACCGGCTTTTAAGGGGAGGAGGGACTTACGAAAGTGGTTCTAGAAGATCGCTTGGCGCGGAAAGAACTTAGCAGCATGCGAAGCTCAAGATTTTTTGCTTTATGATGTGATTGAGAGTGAAGAGGAGCTGCTCACTTGAAGTCGTGAGATTTATATTGAATCAAGCGGTAGAATAGATGTGGACATTTAAGAAATAAGTTGGAATGGATGAGAATATCATTTAATTTTAATAGTCAGTGTTCAGTTGCAGCTGTTGGTGCGCTATTGCAACAATGGCACTTTTATATGCAAATACTCCAGTTAATAAGTAGAGTAGGTAACATATATTCAAGAGCGTGTAAGCATGATGACTAACTGTCAAGTCACGTTGAAGTGCTATTTGTACCAACGAATTTGTCATAACTTCTAGAGGTTTTAGTAGAAGAAAACTTCAAGGTGCGCTGTCAAAAAGCAGTATTAACTCAAAGACTCAACTTAAAAAATGCAACGAAAAGCGGATGTTCTTCAGTATAACATGTCCTTGAAACGAGATGCCTTTTCCACTGTGCACTGTTTGAGAAAAAGTTAATTTTCACCCAAATCCCTCACCATTCAGCCATTTTTCCAGGTTTGGAAAGGGGAAATAGTCGCCGGAGGCTAAATCTGGAGAATATGCCAATATATGGAGGATGTAGCCGCATAAAAGTCGCTACCGCTTGACCGGCATATGAAAAGACCACCGACAGTTAAGAAAAAGGATAAATAAACAAAATGATGAATAAACCACATGAAATATGAAACATTACAGAAAAAACGAAAGACCGAGTCATTTCTAAGCTAGAATGAGATTGCGTTCTAAATATACCCGGAGGATCATGACGTTCTGGGTATCAGGGCGCGAAGATTATAAAAAGCAGCGAAAAGGCGGATAAAATGCCCAGACAAAGAACATGATTGCTATTCATTAGACCAGAACTGATCTGCATCTTCGCAAAATCGACAATAAATGTAACCACAAGAAAGTGGGTAGCTCAGACATCTCTAGAATGATGGGAAACATCAAAAGGACAGAGAGAGGCAAAACACTTCAATAGGGGACATTTGCCAAAATTTACGGCTGACCTAATAAGCAAAGTTAGGAAAACTGTCAAAAACGTAGTACGTATGCTAATGAGACACTATGTCCTTAATAGTAACGCAAAGTTAATGGAGGAGAGGATAGACGAAGGCATGTACAGATCACCTAGAAGAGCGACTATACAAGTTAAAAAAATTGACCTTTACCCTGACGTCACTAACAATGAACAATAGTAAACACAAACTTTATATACCTCATCCTTTTCTACTGACAGTAAAAACACATCATACAATATACGTACACGTGTCTTTCAAGCAATGACATACGTTCTTTTGTAACTCTAATTAATACCTCCAAATGTTGAAAAGAGATAGCGCCAAAAACGATTAATCGGTTGTATTCATAAGAATTTATTTTGACCTCATATGACAACTGTCATTATTTTGATACATCGAGTTTTGTTCAAAGCGTTTCATCATTTGCATTTAGATAAATTCTATAAAATCGGTAAGTACAAAATTTCCTGTTTTGCATTTAATTAATATTTATAACTTAACCTCACTTCTTAGACGGTGGCTGAATTTTCGTGTAACGGGAACATTTATGTTAAATTTATAAAGTCAACTAAAATAAGAATTACGTTAACAACCAAGAAGTAAGGAAGATACATGCATGTGAACACTTATACCCTTCTATAAAAAAGTTTATAAAGGTAGTGGTGTTTACATCAATGAAATATGAATAGTATTTATAGTTCAAAACTGAACAATATTTTACTTTGTTTTAGAACATGCCAGGAAAAATGCTGAAATCACAAGAACTTGTTTGATATTTCGAATGTTCAAGAGGTAAAATCTAACTTCTTATACATATTATAATGTTCTTAAGATAATTTCATTTTAGAGAGTAGCAGCAGCATTAAAAATATCAAGAAAAACAGTTTATGCCATCAGAAAGAAGAAGGAAAATAATCCTAATTTTTTGTTACAAAAGAAGAGTAAAACTCGCAGTAAACCAAAAACTACAGACTTACCTGATGGCAGTAAAATGGCTATACGCAATACATTATACGAGATGTACAAAGAACGTGAGTACATCTGATATTATAGATATTTTGTAGAATAGCATTGTAGCAAGCTAGTGAAGGAAAGTTTTAAATCGATTAACAAATGAGAAATGAAACACAAAATTAATAGACATAACATAAATATCAATTAATTTGTTAAAACCAATATATAGTGTCTCTTATTGCTTGAATAAGTTTTAAGTAATTTTAATCTTCGGATAAAAATTTCTTAATTATCCATTGAAAATTTCTCTGAATGTATAAGTATTAGATAGTAAATAATAATTATTATTTTTCAGGAAAACCAGTAACTCTTCAAACATTAAATTGTGAGATAAAGTCCAAGGAAATAGTTACATGTAGTACAACATCATTAAGCACATTGTTAAAAGAAATAGGGTTTAAATTTAAAAAAGATGATAACCGAAGAGCCCTTATTGAACGTAACCATATTGTTTCACACAGAGCTTGCTTCTTGAGAAAATATATGGAAAATTTAACTAGTGCTTATCCAAGAGAACTAATATTCTTAGATGAAACATGGATTTATTCCAAAGGAAGTAAAATAAGAAGTTGGCAAGATGTTAATATTAAAAGTGTTCGTAAACCTGAAGGAAATGATGGAAAAAGATTTATCATTGTTCATGCAGGTTCTTCAAAAAGCTTTGTTACAGAAGCAAGTTTGGTTTTCTGTTCAAAATCTTTAACTATGGATTATCATGGAGAAATGAATAGTGTATTATTTACTAAATGGATCAAGACACAGGTACTGCCTAATTTAGAGGAACCATCACTTATAATAATGGACAATGCACCAAACCACAGTGAAATTTTGAACAAACAACCATCCACATCAACAAAAAAAGCGGAAATTGCCAGTTGGCTAAAAGAAAATAAGATTAATTTAGATCCAAAAATGACAAAACCAGAGTTATTACAAGTAGCGAAGATGCATAGAAAGCAAAATGTTTATTTTATAGATGAAATAATAAGAGAACATGGACACGAAGTATTAAGGTTACCACCATACCACTGCGATTTTAATGCCATTGAGCTAATTTGGGCTAACTGTAAATCGTACTACAATAAACATATTGGTAGAGATGGATCCAGTGACGAGAAAGTAGTAGGAATGTACACCTAACATGTGGGCAAAATGTGTGAACCATACTGAAGCACTTATTAGAAAGTGGTACGATAGAGAAAAAGTTATTTGTGATATTGACGTGGAACCACTAACTATTGATGTAGGTAACAGTTCCTCTTCAGAGTCTGACGATGATTATTAAGATACTTAATATATATTTGTATGGTAAATTTCGGAATGACAATAAATGTATAAATAGTGTACATTGAATAAAAACCTTTATTACCCATGATTAATATTTTTTATTATGCTAACCAATGGATTTTGTTAGCCCTAAATTATGTGCTGTTTTAAATTTGAATAGATTCATTGAAAAGAAAGATTCGTATAAATTTCTACTTTCGTTAATGGTTACAGAATACTTTTTTCGTGTATATTAGTAGCAGACAAAATAATTTTTGATAAATATAATAGGAATGTTATCTAAATTTTCGACTATTTTGGAACATTAATAATTGACTTCAACCATCAGCAATATTTAGTTATTTATAACGAAAAAAAATACTGACAAGATAAACAGGCAGTGAACGTATTTACGCACACGACAAAGTAACAGTAACCTTTTTTTACTCATTGATTCATTTCGTGAGGTTAGTAGGTATGACGTCAGGGTAAAGGTCAATTTGTTTTACTTTACGAATGTGACTGCCTGGAGAATGTGGTTTCCTGTACTAGGCGAAGAGAAGCTACCTACAAGAAGATGATGAAAGGTTGTATATCGATGCATAGGTCTACAATGATTTTGGTGCCGCTGAAAGTAAAACTGATTTCAAGTACATTCGGTACCCTGATAAAAACTTGATACTTACTTTTTTAATCTTACGTGTAGTTTTCGAGATTTCGCAAGGATAAATAAATTAAAAAGCATTTTATTTATTAATTAATTAACAAAAGAACATTTAATTGAAAACATTTTATTACATTTAATTACACATTATTTTACAGGTTAGAAGCTTCTCTTTTTAGATTTTCTCAGATGGATGTCTTTAAGACATTCCCGTGTAATACTCCAACAGTAATCTGCCATCACATGCTCATCCCAGCGACCTTGGTATCTATCTTCCATCACCTTTAAATCTTGATGGAAACGTTTTCCTTGTTCTTCGCTATACGCTCCAAGATTTTCAGGAAACTTGTCTAAATGATTGTCCAGATAGTGTACCTTTATGCTCATTTTACATCCAAGATTTTTAAAGCTAATTAAGAGGTTTTGAACTAACTCTTTGTAATTCTCGGCCTTCTGATTTCCTAAAAAAATTTTTACAACAGCAACAATTAATTTCCAAGCCGCTGCTTCTAAATTATTATTCATTGAATGTATGAAATCGTTGTCTTTCATTGAAAGTCTTATCTGTGGGCCAGCTTTTAGTTTTTCATTATCTACTTAGTTTTCTAAACTGTTTCACTACATATTCACCACGAATATAACAAAATGTATTTGGATTATTTATACAACACCTTCTGACGACGACGACGACGACGGCATATCGATTTTATTAATTAATTAATTATAATGACATTAAGTATGAAAAAATACATTCCTTAGGTTTTTATCGATCGATACAAACCTGAACGTAGCTTCAAGATTTTGTAGACCTGTGTGATGATTGCCTACATAAAAAAATTCGTGCTGGAGAATGTAATCTAAATTCGGAGGACCAAAATAGATCTGAAAAGGTGACAGTGGAATTATCCAATTGGCCACTTTATCAAATCTAAAGCCGAGGTCACACATACGCAAGTCGGCAAACTGCGAATGTTTTCAAACTACGAAATGTAACCAGAGGAGTTCGCCTTGTTATCCAACCATGCGGGCATTGCCGAACTCCGATCAAATAAGTGGAATTTTCGCCAGAAAAGTTTGGTTTGAAAATAAACATTCACTATCCTTATCTCCAGACATGTTAAAGGAGAATTACAAATGTCTGAACGTGTAGATGACTCCACGAGTGTTCGTGCTTTGATGCTTGCAAATTTACCAACACCGCGCGGGGAAAGGAGAGCGAATTAACGAATTTGTCAAAATGTTAGCTTCCCATTGGCACTGATCACTGTTAGGCGAACCCGGATTAATGTAAATGGGGGGACAAAGAACAAAGAAATGAAGGCAACATAAATACTTTGTACGAAGATGCAACAGTTAAGTTTCCAGATTCATTTAATTATTTTAAGACGAAGTTAATTTTCTTCGCCTCTCGGGTGAATTTGTAAAATAGATTGGTATATAATTACTTAATTAAAAATTTGAATACCGATTAATGTCAAAAACTCAATCATAGTTTATCTAGGCAACATATCAATTCACAAATAATCCTCTATTGTGTATGTGATACAAGCTTTATAAAACCACAAATTAATTTTAACAACAAAAAAAAATACTTGAGACACCGCGTACAAAATAGACAAATATTTGTTATTTGGACATCATCCAAACCTCGACGAAATCTAGACAGCGTTGGATTAATCGGCCCGAGACAAGCGACAAGACTCAAAATTAAATTCCGCAATCTATACAGAAAACTAGCAAGCGCGAAGATGAACCATTTCTATTCAAATCAGGAACGGACCACCTTTATATTACTGAACCATAACATCCGCAGACTTGAAATTTATAATTAAAGACAGTTTGTCAGTGTTCCACAAATTATAATAAAACAAATAAATTATAGTTTAAAAAAAAACTAAAAAACTCGCTTTATAGGTAATGGAACTAAAAAGTGAAAAATAATTCTTAATTTAAGAATAAAATGATTAACGAGAAAATTAATGTCAGCGGTAAAAGCGGGGGTAACTTTGTACTACATTTATGCACAATCATTTTATTCTTAAAATAAGAATTATTTTTAACTTTTTAGTTCCATTACCTATAAAGCGTGTTTTTTAATTTTTTTATACCATAATTTATTTTTTACTTTTTAGTTCGATTCACTATAAGGTGTGTTTTTTTGTTTTTCATTTTTTTCAAACTATTATTTATTTTTCTAGTGAGTAATAGGTGTGGATAGTGAACAGGTCACATGACACGGATTAATAGGAACTATAGGTTATTGACTAGGAAGGTTATTCATATACAAATGTCACAAAATAACAAATAAAAAAAAATTCACCGTGTCCAGGATTCGAGCCCTACGCCTACAATTCATAATTTTCGCAGCCTAATACCACTCGGCTACGAAGACATAATTATTTATCTACCAAGCTGTTGTATATAGACCATTATGATGTATGTCAAAACTAAAAAAGTGACGTTTTATCACATAATTAAAGGAATTAATAATTATTAGTTTTTATTTAATTAAAATTATTGTATCACAGAATACACCAACTAACAAGAAGCGAAGCCCGACGGAATCTCTTTGATGTTTTGGTAACAAAAATATATGACCTTAACAGACCGACGTTGACAGATAACTGAAAAATTATCAAATTTTCAAATATCGGTGATATAATTGGTCGACAAAGTGAAGTATGACAAGTATCTTATTATAAAAATGGCGCCTTTCAAATATGCGCACACAAAAAAGGATAGACAGCTTCGCTTGTTGTTTGCTGGTGTATTATTTGATTAAAGTGGGTAGAAATCGAGTATAAAGGTTGCGTTGATTGATTGATTGATTGATTGATTAGTTCGGCACCACCAGCCAGAGGATTAGAGACCTCGAAACCTCAGCCTTTAGGCTTTTTGTGCTCTTGGTTATACCGTTCATGTGAAGAGACCAGTAGCCCTGATCAGGCTCAACAGTCTTTTCACTAGGTCCTTCTTGGAGAAATCCTCCCTAGGATACTCTAGTCATAGGAGTCTATATCTCCAATGAGACAGTGCTTTACATTCGAAGATAATGTGAGAGGCTGTTTCCTCCTCTTCCTTGCACGACCGACAGATAGATTCCTCCCTATTTATGCCAATTGTATGCTTGTGCATCCTTAGGGTGAGTAATCCCGTGACATTCCTTATCTGGCCCCTGCTGAGGTTTAATATTTCGTTGACCAGGAGTTTGATGTGTTCCTGTTCTTTTGATACGTGTCTCCAGTACGTCTGATGTTTAGTTTGAATTCACCGAGATGTACAACCACGTGCAGCAGATTTTGATACCAAATACTGGTTCAGGACCAGTGAATGCAGTTTCAGACCCTAGCTTTGCTTTGCCTTCAATACCCTTGTGCCCCGGGACCCACTTAAGAGTTCCTCTATTAAGGTTTGCCAGGGTTAAAAGTTTTTGTAGGCAGTCCCAGACCAGTCCAGATCTGATCTGGGGACACGCTAAAGATTTCAGTGCTGCCTGACTATCTGAGAGTATGAGAATCTTTTGGCCTCTATACCCCCTTTCGATTTCTGCCTGGAATACAGATGCAAACTTCCCCAACGATGCGTGAACATTGCACCTGGGTCTGGCACCATGGACTCCAGCTCATATTCCTATATCAGTTTTAGATCCGCCTGTGTTCCATACCAACATTCCTTTCCCGTCTGCATGCTTCCATCCCAGTTTAGGTGGATATGGTATGATTGGTTGTCGTTAATTGTGGCCAACATGTTATCACTTCTCATTTCAAGAAGCGAGTTTGTGATAACATCTCTGATTCTGGAATTACTATGGGTGTTGGTTCCTTTGTGCCAATTCCCATTGCATTCCAGACTGTATGCAGCCATTCTCGCTTTCACCTTAACATGCAGAGCAAGAGGCGGAAGATTGAGAATGGCTTCCATTGCCGCAGTCGGGCTGCTTCTCATCGCACCCGTTATGCACAGACAGGCAAGCCTCTGAACTTTTTATAGCTCCAGTTCGGCTTTCCTCTGATCTGATTTTGGCCACCAAATTAAGGCTCCATAGGTAACCATGAGTCTCACCACAGTTGTATACAACCAGTGAACTATCCGTGGATTTATTCCCCATGTGTTTCCTATTGCCCATTTGGCAGCCATTAGGGCCATTTTCCCTTATTGGTTTTGTTATGTAGGTGTGAATTCCAGGTTAGTTTTGCATTCCGAATTATGCCCAGATACTTGACCTCCTGGCTAAGACACAGCTGCAGTTTTAGTCTCTCAAGCTACCTTTTTCTAGTGAAGGGAATGAGCGAAGTTTTTTAGGGGTTCACCCTTAGGCATTCCCTCCTACACCATATCTCCACCATTTCCAGAGCTTGTTGCATCAGCTCCGATATAACATTACAAGTTTTGTTAGATCATCTGCATCCCCTTCCTGTTCAATTCCTCCAGGAGTTCGTATATGACAAGGTCCCACAGCAAAGGTTGCGTTACAAACAAACAAACATACAAGTGAAGCTAATATAGGGTGTAAAAAATTGCGCATTTCTTTTGCATTGGCGTTATTGTTGAAAATTGTTTTTTTTTAACTTGCCAATCAACTTAACAAGCGTAACAGCTGCATTAATATTAACGAGGCTATTATTCAAAATGTCACCTCAGCTCCTATTATTCAATTAACTTGTCAGATATTGGCGATTAGAAACCACAATCATTAGATATATCTGAGCGAACCAAAATAATGACATTATCGATTTCCAAAATTGATTTGGTTTATTCTTTTATTCTAAATGACGTGTCGAATTTAACATGAATGTTTAAATGAATATCTAGCGCAAAATTTAAATCATAGTTTCATGATTTCCGTTAATCTAACCATTTTTCAGAATTGAAGTTAACGAATTTCAAAGTAAAATTGTAATAATGACAACTTAAATCACAACTTATGTATAATTACAAATAATTTGCTAAGGCGTTTTAAACCAACTAACGTTTCCACGAAAACTCTTTCAAGTATTTTTAATGGATACCATCTAAAAAGCACATTGCTATGGTTTTTGCTTACTTTCTTATTATCAAGACCTAAACGGGAAATAAGTTTTGGGTATATTGTAATAAGTTTTGAGTATATTATAGCGAATTTCAATAAACACATCTTAATAGTTGCAATAAACTTGAAAACGATAATATTTTTGAATAGATCTTTCAAACGATATATCACAAACCTCGCATTTTCACGTTGAACAATGTCAATTTATAATTTAAATTTGATGTGTTTCGGGATTGTTTATAATTATGTACAGTAACCAAAATAATGAATTTCTTCCGTTTGGCTTTTACACACTGTATAATAAAGTGTGTATACCCGAAGAGAGCCTCTGAGTACTTGTCGGATCATACAACAGCGACTTTTCAATGATTCTGGTGTTCCAGTTTCAATTGAAAGAGTACGTCGAAGATTACCCGAGGTTAACTTACATTCACGACGACTTCTGAGAAGAGTTCCATCAAGACAAACTCATATGCATGCTCGATTGGCATGGGCTAATGAACATGTGAATTGAAATGCTGAATGGAGGTCTTCAGTGTTCACAGATGAGTCGATGTATGGACGGTTTTCTGATAGTCGGTGTGTTCGTGTATGGACTCTTCCTCTAGTGCTTAGAAATCGATGAGCAGTGCAGGAAGTTCCTCTGTTCAAAGATGGTACAATTGCTGTTTGGAGAGGCATTTGTTTTTTTGTTGGGCGTACAGAATCGGGCTTGATGGGAACATGACAACGCAGATTTACGTACAAGTAATTAACAATGTTATACGTTTGTTTCATGCTGCTATTGGACCAATTATCATTTTTTTAGACGATAATGCTCGACCGCGTCGTGCAAGTGTAGTCGAAGAAGCTTTGGAATTCCATGGTATCCCGCATTTGGCACTGCCCCCTCGATCGCCTGGCCTCAATCCCATCGAGTATGCTTGAGAACAGCTTGAGTCTTTAATTCCAATGAACCACCCCCCAGACACTCCAAGCACTTAGACAGCTTTTACCCCAACTTTGGAGACAAATCGATCAAGGCTACTTCAACGACCTTATTGAAAGCACCGTACACTAACTAACGACAAGTAAATTCACCTGCGTCGGTATGTTTGAAATTTTTGGTACATCGTTTCTCTGGTGCCGTAGTCGCCCGTTATCATAATACAACAATTACGAGGGACAGACGTGTGGTTAAATACGTGTATGTACTGATTTACAGTGACCATTATGACTAAATACAAAATTATAATAAAAATATGTATAAATATTTTAATATTGACGCAAAAACAATGATCTGCTCGCAAAAACAAAAAGCATTAATTATATTTCCGAAATTCCGATCAGCATCACGTTAACACTGCAGACAACGATTTTCGATAACCGCTGAATCGACGAAGTGAAATAGGTGAATTTACTTGTCGTTAGTTAGTGTACGGTGTGGAAAGTATGCAGAGGCGTTGCTTGGCTGTAATTGATATTAGAGAAAACCACACTCGTTATTAACGTATGTACTTTATAAAACAAATTAAAAAGGTGCACAACCTTAAATTGTTGTTTTCGTTGTTTAAAATTAAAAAAGTATTGCAAGAGAGCAAACAAAGGCCCAAAACCGTAATTTGTTAAAACACAATCTCCGACTAAATGAACTTCCTTAACTTTGGTGGGGCAGTTAATTATATCAGAATGGCGACATTTTGATGGTCAGTAAAATTATGAATAAAAATACTGAATACCCCACCCAAACGAGCCGGCTATGACTACAATTAAAAAATCGTATTCATTTAATTGAATTTATTGTTTGGACCCTTACTTTGTGGAATCTACTCATATTACTTTTTTAAATGAAACTAAGTGTTTCTAATTAATTCCTCTATTTAATGAAAAAATTATGAAAACTCTAAGATATTGATAATTATTTCGATATTGATATATCATCGTCAGAATGACAGAAGTTACATTTTATGTGATACCTACTTGATGTTTAATATTTTGGCTAGACCAAATAGTAAGTGACCTATCTTGTGATTAACTTAATATATATGAATAGAAAAAAGAAGAAGATATGATTTTACAAATATTAAAGCTTAGGTATTATTAGCCCTATGGGGATATCCTGGATATCTTTTTCCCATTTAAGATCAGTATAACTGTGCAATGCTATAGGAAACCAAGGAAAACTATATCTGCTGATCTTTACAATTGTTACTTAAGAAGACAATTTAATAGTGGAGAGCTCCCTAGATTTATCTGTTCATTGACAACTTCATATTGTGGGTCTCTTAAGTGTCTTCTTATTTCTAGTTCTTCAAGGAAATCTAGTTCTTGTTTCTTATAACCTTTGGATGTGGCTATTTGTTTAATTATATTAATTTCTCTATCAAAATTATATTTGTTCATAGGAACTGAAAATGCTCTATGTATCATTGAATTATATGCTGCTAATTTATGTGACATGGGATGATTGGAATTATATGGTATAGTCACATCAGTATGTGTTGGTTTTCTGTAAATCGAAAAATCAAGTATATTATTGTCTCTTTGAATTTTAATATCAAGAAAATTGATTGAGTTATTTTCTTCAACTTCTAATGTAAATTTAATTTTTGGATGTAAATTATTAATATGATCGCACAATATATCTAATTGTCGTTCACTACCTACAAAACAAGCTAATATGTCATCTACATACCTATAACAAAATAATATATTTTTTGAAATGTTACATTCAAAGATTTTTCTTTCTAAACTGTCCATAAAAATGTTTGCTAAAATTGGTGATATAGGGCTTCCCATTGGTAAACCTTCATTTTGAATATATATACCTTATTATCAAAAGTAAAATAATTCTGATTAATACATACATCAAACAAATTAAGTATATCTGATATTATTCCTGGACTGATATTTTTATCCTCTAGTAATTTTTTAACAAGTGTTATGCACTCTTTTGGAGGAATTTTAGAGAACATATTGGTAACATCAAATGAAATAAGTTTAGAGCTTTCTTGTAACTTGTATGTATTTAATTTTTTGATTAGTTCTATTGAATTTTCAATTGAGTATTTAGATATACCTCCATAGCCATTAAGTATATTGTTTAGTTTTTTAGCTACCTTATTATTAGGAGTATTAACGTAAGAAACTTCAGGTCTAATTGGTTTCGATACTTTATGTAATTTAACAGTTCCATATAATTGTGGAGACTGAGGATTTTTATTAATCATGTATTTTTCTCATAATTATTGAAAACATAATTTGAACTATTGACAATCTCTCTAACATTATTAGAAACTTTTTTGTTGGGTCAGCCCTTAGAGTTTTTACATGATGATGTAACATTTCAAAAAATATATTATTTTGGTATAGGTATGTAGATGACATATTAGCTTGTTTTGTAGGTAGTGAACGACAATTAGATATATTGTTCAATCATAATAATAATTTACATCCAAAAATTAAATTTACATTAGAAGTTGAAATATTGAATAATTATATTTGAAGTATTAAAACTATTAAAATTTTCTTCACGAATATACAATGAACTCTCGAAAGCCCTGCGCTTTTCGTTCCGTGACCAAAAGAAAGCAAGAAATGCTATTACCGAATAATTTATTTTAAAAGTTTTCCTGTCTTTTCAGAAAGTATTTTCTTTATAGCTGGATAGTCGTAAATGCCTGCAAATAATGTTGAGTATTTTCGAAATAAAATGTGAACATCAATATTATCACGTTATTACACAACACACATACACTCAAGAATAGAAATAGAAAACTAAGTTTTAGATAGAGTTGAATTTATGGAGTGCCATATATATTTAACACGAAAATTTTCCAGAGTGGAAGAAAGGAACAGTGCCGCTCTTTGTGTTTCTTATATATTTCGTTAAATATGTTTATTTCATTTCTCTGAATATACAGTAATGGTTGAGTTTATACAATTTATTGCAACAAGCAACAAATATAATATTTTATAATAATTAGAACCAAACAAATAAGTAGATGTCAAAGATAAGATTTTAATACTATTATAACGCCTTACAAAGTTTTTGAAAAATATTTTTCAAAGAACAGAGACCGTTCACTAAGAAGGAACAACTACTTCTTGGGCTATGTGCCACGGCAGACATTGAATTACACTTCTAAGTTAAACGGGGTTGGTATATCTGCAAGATATAACCAACCATTTGTCGACTTTACGATTTCAATTGAATATAGTAATTAGTCATTTTACGCGCGACTGTAGAAAAAATACATTTTATTTTTAGGATATATATTATATACCAAAAGATAACTGCCTAATTATATTAAGGATTGCACAATTCAAGTACCTATCTACATTTATAGCTACCTGGAATACTTTGTGACCGCATAGTTGTCAAAACTTTCTTTGTTTAGTAGTACCTGGAATACCTAGTTAATACCCATTTTCAGTAACGGATTATAGCAGATATTTTGGCCCAATTGAATGGTCTCCGTAGAATCGGCTCTTAATACTGTAATAATTACTTACTAATAATATGATACTTGCTCAACTTTTGCACTATTAAATAAACCCGACAAATGAAACCATTCAGGTCTTTACCGAAAAATGTAACGCCAATGGTTTATTGCCGCTTTATGGCTGTCGACCCTTTCCTGTGCTCGTATGCAATAGGAAATCTAGTATAACTAAAATCAATACACAAGGCTACAAGCTAAGAAAATATTCCCAAACAAAAAAAAACACTCCCACACCAAAATGTTTTCTTTTTCCTTCTAAATTATTGACTTTCCCTTGTGAAGTATATTTTATTTTTATTTTATAAAGAATTACTTTTATTTTTAATTCTGGGCCCAATGAAGTTTCTAGTTTATTACAATTTCCTTAATTTTATGGGATGTATGTTATTATTGTTTCTTTTTTCTTAATTGCTCGCCAAATCTTACTCCAAATTCAAATTCTGCTTTTCAAAATGATTTTTCTCTATATATTCCTAGCAGCTTTATTTTTCGCCTCTTTCAAAAATTGACAACTGCCGCTTGATTTTTTTTGTAATATAAAACTTTCAACCCAATATTTTACATAAATGATTACATATAAACGTCAAAAAATAATAGTTCAATACTAATAAACGCTTTACAAAATTAGAAAAATAAATTTCCAAAGAGCAACCGTCCACTAAGAAGCAACAACTACTTCTCGGGCTATATGCCCCGACAGACATTGAATTACACTTCTAAAGTAAACGGAGTTGGTATATCTGTTAATATAGAACCAACCATTCTGGTTTGCGATTAGAAGGAATAACATCACTTGTGGACCGGTTTCGGCGTTTTTGCGCCTCATCAGCACAAGGTAAATGCTATTCGACCAGAAGCTCTGAGAGCATAATCCTGGTCTAGAGACTACGTTGATACCACACCAATACATTAGCCTTAGTAAAGGAAATGTTAAGAGTGCGATATCAGCGACATCTCTACATCTAATCACAAACCAAAATTCTATATCGACAAAAAACCATCTCGGTTTTGTAGGTATTTACTTAATTACAGTTACCTGTAAATAATTGTTACTGTAATTAAGTAAATGATTACATCTAATTTTTTTCAGTAATGACCATAACATTACAATACAAATATGTATTTACTGGATGTTTTTAGTTTCTCGTGAGTAATTAGGAGAATACCTAATAAAAGGTTAAAGGTTTGAATGAGTCAACTACCAATCTAACTGCAGAGGCGTTGGGAATATCACCAAAATTAAGACTGTTAGTGATGCCGAATTTAAAAGAGGTCTCTCTCTGACAAAGTTACCGAAATAAAAACTAGATGTACACCTCTTATTCTAAGTATTTACGACAAGTGGTGCATAAAATTCACGGCGAAAGAAAGCATATTTTGGCAGAAATAATTCTTGAACAGTTCCGAGAAGAAATGCTTGATGTAGCAAAAGAACCATTATTAACTGGATACATAAAATTGGGTTTAAGTTTAAACAAACTAATAATAGAAAATTTTCAATAGAGCTTCCAGCAGTACGATCCAAGAGGTTTCAGTTTCTTAGAAAATATACCGATGAAAAAGGTACCAACTTCTATAAACCACATATTTTGGATGAATCGTAGATCAAAGGTCGGATGAGAAAAACATGGCAATAAAGTATTAACTCAGAGCAAGAGAACGGACAAGTGCTTAAGATATATAATCATGCATGCTGGAGGAAAGGACGGTTTTTTTGAAGAGGCAGTTATAGTTTCTAACCTAGGAGTCCATTTGGATGACAGGTGGAGGTTTAACAAACACATCCGAGAAGCGTGCGATAAAGCCAGCGAGCGAGCCAGCACTTATGAGAATCTTGCCAAACATAGGCAGGCCCAGCACTGGGAAGAGGCGGATGCTACTTGGAGTGACTAACTCCATCCAGCTGTATGCAGCACCGGTATGGGAGGAAGCGCTCAGGTTCAAAGCGGAAAGAGAGAGGCTGTCCAGGACTCACCCTGAGGGTGTGTTGTGCCTACAAAACAGTCTCGACTGCAGCGGCACAGGTAATAGCGGGAGCTGTCCCAGTGGAGCTACTGATAAAGGAGCGCGCGAGACTCCACAGACAAAATGACAGCAATTGTTATCTCAAAAAAGCCACTGAGAGGCAAATTACACTGGAAATGTGGCAGGACCTTTGGAACAAGGAGGAAAGAGTGGCGCAGTGCACCAAAAGAGTAATTTAGAGCCCTGGATCAGCTGCAAGTTTAAACATACAAATTATTTCCTAACTCAATTCTTGAGCGGACATGGCGCGTTTGGAAGATTCACCCACAAAATTAAGAAGTCACCTAATGACACGTGCATGTACGACGATAGCATAGACGATGCTGAACACACAGTATTTTACTGCAAATGTTTCGAGGAGAAAAGGGAGAAACTGGTGGACAGCTCGGGAGAGCCACTAACGCCAGAAAATATCATCGGGTTCATGATTGGAAGTTAGGTTTGCTTTAGGGAACTGTCTAGTATAATCACAGACATCATTAGAACTAAGGAGAAGGAAGATAGGGAGTATCAGGCAAAACATAGATAGGTTCTATACCTAAGCAAGGTCAACGAGGAGAAACGAGAAGCCAACGACCCTTTATCCCTGATGATATGCCTTCAGAGCGGTGCCGGGGATAAAGGCGAAGAGGTGGTTAGGGTTTAGCTGATATGCGGCTGATTGGTGGCATCGAAAGCTGTGGAGTGACTCTCCCTGCCTAGCAGAGAGAGGACGCAACACCTCGACCGAATCCTCAACTAGGGATATCGAAAAAACAGCGACTACCATGTCAATTATGAATTGCGAAAACTTTGAAAAATGGTTTCAAAACCAAATTTATACCCAATCTAGGGGTATGCGTTCTTTCCTTGTCGCTAAAGCCTCGTTAAATTAGGATTTGTATGCGTTCTGTATCACTAAGATATGCCATTTTATAAAGTGAAGTTTAATTATCATGGAAAACGCCTGTTACCATTCACGATTGTTGGAACCAATTCCATGTTCTAGCTGGTCTAAAGCAAAATTACAAGATTTGGACGAGTCTAATAATATCAATATTCAAGGAAGACTTAGGAAGTATATATACCAAATATGGGAATTTATAAAAACAAGTTGCCAAAAAGAGAGTATTATTTGCCCTTTTATGCAGAATCAATGGGTCACAAAGTTTTACGTTCACCGCCATATCATTGCCAGTACAGCGGCATTGAAATGGTTTGGTCAGAATGTAAAGGAATCTACGATCAAAAAATTATTAAAACTAATGGACCTCCAAATGATGTAATTTGTACTGGGAATGAAACATTTAAAAAATTATCATAACCCATTGGCAACATTACATGGAACATTGCAACAAACCAATTTTTAAAGACTGGGAAATTGAGAATTTTGTAGACGCTTTCGATATTGATCCTCTCATAATAGCCGACGGTGGCAGAAGATTTTTTAGATGATGAAGCCAACTAATATTATAAGTTGTATCTTTTGTTTTCGTATATGTAATTTTTTGTGACAGAGATTTTATACATTCATCAACCTTCAGTTTGAAAAATTCAATTCTCGATCACCAAAGTAGCATTTCGCGCACTAGATACAAAAATAACTATTTTATTAAATAATTTACATATAATACTGTGTTTCGCTTTATTCTACAATAAAAAAATAAAAAATCTTCACGTTGAGCTATTAGAATTAAACTTTTTTGTGGCGAAATTCAATCATGGTTCATCCTGAAATATTTTAAACCTTAAATTACCATTTTCCACGTTTTGTATGAATTTTAAGTATGCAAATACACTCACAGACAAGAATATTGCATATTTCATTTAATTTTTTTTCGACAGATTCTGTGTTTTTTATTGCTCATGCTCGCGACCGTGAAGTGGTTGGTCCAGTACCTTGAGGATGTCGGAATTAAGTGACCACCAATGAGTACCGATGCACATATGTGGGACCTCAACTAAAAATTTCAGCGAATATTCAATTGCTGAATTAAGACAGGAAGAATGTCGAATTCCACAAAAACCAATTAAAAATCTTCTACAGAGTATGCCTAGGAGGATGCAGGCTAACGTTAGAGCTAGAGAAGGAAATACGAAGTACTAATTTGTAATTATGTTGTTTTGAAGCATTGTTATATCGTCGTTATTATTAATCTTTCCAATTAAATGTTGTGACCAAAATCAGGCCATATTATTAATTTTCTTACGAATCTATGTAATTTATTTGACCATAAGTAAAACACGGATAAGTAAGGAATTTAGCAAAAAAGTGACAAAGGATAGATAGCAATTTTTTATAAATAATGAAATAAAAGATATCAAAGAATATATATTATTCTACGCTTTACAACTAAGTTTTGAAAAATATTTTCAAAAACAGTGACCGTTCAACGAAGAAGAAACAACTACTTCCCTTTTTCAAAACTTAGTTGTGAAGCGTAGAATAATATATATTCTTTGATATCTGTTGGTAACACGCTTTACTAAATACGACAATTTTACAGGAAACTGTAATAATTCTATAAAGAAATAAAATATGCAATACATTTGTCTGTGAGTGTATTAATAAATGTAAAACAAAAAGTGCTTAATAATCAATTGTTAATATTATTGTAATAGGTTTTTTTTATTTCAGAATTGTTCATCAAATCATTTTGTGTGCGAGAGGCTACAGCAATTTAGCGAACCGTTACAAAGATTTAATCCTTTAAGTGGTAAGTAAAAAATTCTTAAGAGGCGGTTCATAAGTTATGATTAATTGAAAAAATTCATAAATCATCCTGTATCTTGGTTGTAAAGAACGATATACCCATAATATAAGACCGGAAGCCCATGACACATGTAGACTTCATTATGTAATGTTATTGTTATTTATTTAAACAGTTTTTAACGGTGGGATAAAATTATACACACTATGGCTAATTACCATCTATTTATTTAAAGAAACACACACACTGTATTGAACTTAATTTATATACACGCTCTACTTAATGTCTATTAATTTATTTACACTCGGTATATTAGTTCTAATTTATTTTCACCACTTGGATATTACCCTATTTATTTCCACTATTTTATTCACTATTTTATGCGCTGTCCGTTTCACTAATTCTCTCGAACTAACTAGCTGACTAACTAACTGTTTGTCTTCGTTTCACGAACTGTTTCGCACTAGCTAACTAACTATTTACGCACTCGAGAACCCGCGTATATATAGTCCTTCTCGGTTCTGGAACACTCTAGTGCCTTCGGCGCTCGGGCTACGCGCGAACGAAACCGCTCCAGATTGTTCGAGTACATTTTAACGCAAGGGGAGCGCAGCCACCAAAATTTACACTCGTGGGACAGGGCCGGCTTTGAACAATTAACTTATGGATGCCCTGTACTTGGATACATTCCTTGGGTACATATCATCCGAAAACAACATGGCATACAAATCCAAGTGATACTAAGGGTTGATAAGCGAGGGTTAAAAATTGATAAAAAAGTGAAAAAAAAACAATTAACCTATATATGCCGAATTAAGTTTAGATTTTGTTATCTTTAGATGTTAAAAAAATTAGTGGCAATACTTCCACTCGTCAATAATTTTTCAAATTTATAATTATATAAGAACAATTAACTTATACTAAAAACTTTTTGTACACTGAAACATTTCTATTCTAATGCTAATTGCAACATTGGCTTCCAATTCCCAATGTTTCTAATTGTTATAAACTACTAAACTAAAATTATTTAGCATTCTCGAACAATTAACTTATGTACGTCATTAAGTATTAATAATCATCTAATTATTTCCATGTATTTTTTTTATCGTAGCATACAATTTAATGCGCTAATAATAAATAAAATCAATTTACAAAAAATATATAGGTAAACGTGAGCGTTGAGTTGCAATAGCTAATGTAGCAGTAACTATACCTGTAAGCTATGAATATTTAGGGTTCTGTATAGAGAGGCAAACTGTAGTTAATTGTTGTTATGTCATGGGCTTCCGGTCTATATAGGTTATTTGGAATCACCTCGATGTACACCATCTATCTTACTATAGTAAAATTAATACCTATTTAGAGGTACCAGCCGTTTTAATAACTTAACGTATGCGGCTTCTTGAACCATCTGAACCCGCATGAAAAAAATTAGGTTATGACCTTTGTCATGTCAAATGCTTGACATATTTCTTATTGCATTGGCGTAGTGACTTGAAATTTCATATTATCAGTGGCGGTTTGTAATAATACAAATTAATTTTATGAAATTCATAAAATTCTAAAGATGTTGACATAATAAAAGAATATAAAAGAAGCGCACTAATTTTAAAAACATTGTTTTATTAACTAGATACATAGTTTTCTTAAAAAAATATGGCAATTCAGAGTTCGATTAAGTACAAATTCTAGATTTTAAAAAAATGACAACGTGATCTTCAAGGCAAAGTTTAATTAGTTTCTAAATCAGAATAACTTTCGGAAAGTGATAGTTCATCATCGGATTCATTGGATACAGAGATCACCATAGGTTCGATGTTTAGTAGGTCCAGTTTGTTTTCTACTTCCCATGCTTCAGAAATAATTTTCTCTGTATGATTTATGTAATTCTGCCAGTGTTGCTCCGGTACATTTTTTACAACGTCATTCCATACTTTTAAGACTTCAGTAGGTGACCTTGCAGTTTTCGTAATAGCTTGGTCATAATGCCTTTTAGTTTCTGACCATACCATTTCGATGGCATTAAAATGGCAATGATAGGGTGGTAGCCTGAGAACACAATGACCATGCTCGGAAGCGTATTTGTCTAAATGATAATTTTTTTCTGGCAAAACTTGCTTTTCAATTATATTCCAAACAGCATCCTTTAAAATGTGATCTGGAAAAGGAATATTCTTTTTTTTGAGCCATTCTAACATGCGTGTTTTACTCCAACTTTTTCTTGGGATTTCTTCATCCAGACGACTGTGATACGTTGCGTTATCCATTATAATTAACGATGGTTCTTCCAAGTTTACAATTAGTTGCTGTTTAAACCAATTTTCAAAATTTTCGGTGTTCATGTTATCATGGTAATCGCCTGTTTTTTTATTGCATTTAAAAATAAGCGATGCATTTGCCATAAAACCTTTTTTGTTACCGGCATGAACAATTACATATCGTGTCCCACTTCCAGTTATTTTTAAATCACTGTGCTTAGTACCATCTTGCCACATTCTTCTGTCCCCGCTTTTACTAAAAACCCATGTCTCATCCAGAAAAACAGGTGTAAAGAGCTTTTCGCTTTTAGCAGCATGGTATTTGTTCAAAAATAATATTCTTTTTAATCTGACTGCAGGCATTTCCAATAAATGTTTTCTTCCATCCTGTTTTTTGAAATGAAAACCCATTTTTTTAATTCCCAAATATAACGAACCTTTGGAAATCTTAGTTTCTGGAGACTCTTCGATAAATTGCCGTAAAATAGTTTCTACTGTGATTTTATCCTTTCGCGCATACATTTTATAAATTACTTCCCTCAAACAATGCAGGGTATTTTTTGTAATGCTCCGGGAAACGCTTGCAGACATATTTCTTCTAAATTCGAAATCTGTAGCTCTGTTTGGTTTTTCAAGATTATATAATGTGCTTTCTGGAATTTTTAGTGCTTCGGACGCTTTTTGAATTGCCTTAAATCGAGATCCTAAATCGTTTTGAAAATAGTTTACTACATTAAACATAAGTTTTTTGGATTCATCAGAATATCGCATTTTTATATCTTATTTTGCGTTATGACATTAACATGAAATCAAAATTTGACGTAACTTCAAAAACGTGACATCTAATAAATTAGTTACGACGTTCATTTTTGTTGGTAATTTTTTGTTTCAACCGATTTATTAATAATAAATAAGGATGGTCTTATTCTAAATGGGTTCAAAAATTTACTATACATGCGCATTTCCCAATGAATCACTCTGTATTAAAATAAAACAAAACAGTGTGAAAAAAAATTATACAGTATTGAGAAATGAATGAAGAAGTGTGAAAATATCACTAGTTATCCTGTAAGTTTTGTCTACCTGTATTTATACTGTATTTTGTAGATTATGTGCGATACATTTTCATGAGAATGAACTTAAGATATGCTCAAGGAACTTTCATTCTAAAGATATTTTCTCTTAAACTGTTGAAAACACAGTACAAAAAAGAAAACGAAGTACCATTAAATTCCGGACAATTTAATTTTTAGATAAATATGTAAACAGGAGAAGTAGAAAATTTATTCAATTTAAATTAACTTATTTTTATAATACTTATACATATAGCAAGTAAAATTATTCGCAATGCTATTATATGTTTGATTTATGATCGGCAATATCGTAAAATGAATAACTGCTCATAATGCCCACAATAAATTTTGACATAAAATAACCACTGCGTAAAATTGAAATAAACGACTACTAGAACATTTGGTCCCTGTATTTATATAACATCCGCCATATATAAATTTTATTTGGTATTCCTTGTTTGCGGGATATAAGACAGATGTTTCCTCTCTTAATGCCTAAATCGTGTCTTCGTGACCGTTTGGCAAAATACAGTCATAATATAACAGAAATAGACAAATTGCTAGGTCTCGGTTTTTAGCTTTTAGATGAGATTTTACCCGCCCCTGTCATATGTCATGGATCCTTCAAGTCGACTAAAAATCACCGCTGAAACGACTGAAATTCCTCACTGAATTTTGCCGAACGGATTATCTCGTTACTTACAACGACGACGACAAGGTTGTCTGCGATCGACCTCTTATTAACGGTTTTACTAGTGAAATATTAGGTGAGATTTTTAAGAACTTGATTACAGCAACATGAATAAACTTTAGGAGAAAGGGGAGTGTTTAAAGTATTGATTCTTAGAGTAGCCCAGGTGGACCCCCAGGGGTCTACGGGAGACTCTACGGGGGTCTACGTTGGCGTGACAAAGAAATGGGGGTTCACAATTCGTAAGCGGTGGTCCTCGAAAATCTATCTGGTTTCGATAGTGAAGATCTAATTTGTTGGCTTTACTTCACCTATCAATGTAGGCAGAAAATATTTTAAGAAGCTCAGCGACTGTTACTTGTAAGAACTTGTATATTCTATTTTCAGTCCGATGTGTCGAGACTAAATACTACTTGTGGTGTGTGTGTGCTTGCAAACTTGCATGAATAACACAAGAAAATTTACTATTTTTATTTTTGTATTTTACCACTCCGAATGGGAGGTTTTCTAAATAAAATAAGTGAAAATTTATTGGTTTCTTGTGCTGTGAGTAGATTTCAAAAAAGTAAAGTTGGATGGAATCATTTTTTTGATTGGCCAACTTTACTTTGTTGACATCCACTCACAGCACAATCAATTAAATAATTAACCTTATTAACCAATCAATTCTCACCTTTTTTTTTCGAAAACTGTTAATTCGTGGTTGGAACTCATCCGGAATGCAAATTTCCATAGCTAGATCTAATCTTCACATTTTTCGTCGAGTTTTGGGAATATGGTAGAAATGTAGCTGCGGGAGGTCCACCGGAACCAGAAAAATTTTGAAAGTGGTCTATGAGAAAAAAGAGTTTGGGAACATTGGTTTAAAGGAACCAACAATATAAAGAAAATCAAAATTATATTAATGAAAGAGAAGAGAAAAGACTGGATATAAAAGGACGCCGAAAACCTTGAGAATATAAAAAAGAGGATTTGATCGAATAAATTAATATCAAAACAAAATGTTGGAGAGAACAAAAAAATGAGAAAGAATGTAAAAGAGGGAGAGAACAGTTTTACTAGTAAAATAGGTGAGATTTTTGAGAACTTGGTTTCAGTAAGGTGGATTAAATTTAGGAGATAGAGAGTGCAACCAACAATATAAAGCTTATAAAATAGCTATTTGTGTATCAAGAGCAGAAAGTAGTACTTTGGCAGTCGAGACAGAAAGTTGCCGCGCGACGCGTCAGCGGAGCGCGGCAATCTGTCGAGACTACCAAAGGACTTTCTGCTCGAAATACACACAAGATTTTTTCTACGATCACACCAAAATAAAATTAAGTTTTTATTAAAAACGTGTTACTTTCATCACAATATTGGAAGTTTATTTGACATATTAAGCCTACTATTCGAAGACAAAAGATTAATTGTGTATGTTGTGTTGCCTACTTATGACAATAGACTTTATGATTTAAAGATTTATGATTTTATGGTTGTATGAATATTATAGTTCATTAAATAAATTACAACTTTTTTAAATTTTATTTGAACGGAATACAGAACGATAATAAACAAACATACCTTTTACTTATTAACTAAATTAAAATTAAAGATACAATTTTGGCAATTTTTTATGTTTATGCCTGAGGTAGATGTCTCTGAAAGGTTTGAAAATGTCAAATCTTTCTGGTGATTGCAAGTATGTTGTGTTGCCTACCTATTGCCATTGTTTGTTCTTAGCAGTTTCGTGTACCTATGTACGTAGGCAACACTTATCACATTAATGTCAGATATTTATTACTTTAATGTCAGATATCTTTTAGATTTCCCTATTTCTCATTATATTATTACGGAAAATACTGTTGGATGCTTTAACATATTAGAAAATCAACTAAAATATTTATTTATTCTACAGTTTATATTAAAATATCTACTAGCTCTCTTTTATCTATAAATAAAATTAGGCGTGCGCCAAAGTTACTTTCTGCTTAAGAGCGCCAATAATGTCAAATTATGACAGCTCGCGGAAAACATCAACTTTGCGGTTAGATTTGAGTGTGCAAAAGCCTACTTTCAGTAGTGATCGTAGGAAAATGATATTAATGAGAGGCTGGGAAATAATTGAATATAAAAGAACATGATAACAACGAAAACCATGAGAATATAAGAAAAATATTTGATAGGATAAATCAAAACAAAATGTTTTAAAGTAGAGATAAGTAAGAAAGAATCCGATAAACAAAATTTGATAAAGCATAAAATAAATGAAAACACTATACCAAGTTCAAAATCAAATACATTGACCGTCAAAAAGCAAATACATTTTCAAAAGTGGTTATCTCTTGAACCACTTATTTGATTTTTATGGCCTGATGTCTGATGATCCAAAGTTCAGGTGATCTACAGATCAAAATTGATCCACGTTCATTTTTAAAAGCCTTGTTGAACTATTCAGTTAACTGATCCTTGATTAACTTGTGAGTAGTTCAAAAGTTCCTAGTAATGTCATTTTAGAAGAAGAAATGTCATTTGTGAACATCAAGTGATTGCCTACAACCTAACTGTTTTTGTTATATTTGTTATTATTCTATAAGACAAAAAGTTTTGTTGTATATAATAAAATAATGGAGAAAAAGTGCTAAGTCATCTTGCAATTTGTCAATGAGGAATCTAACAACGGGCTTTAAAAATCTGAATCTATCTAAAAATTCATTAACCCTCCATTTCTCAAAATTATTTCGACATTCCCGAAATACCTCATTTATACTTTAACAATTTTCAATATTGATGGTGAATGATCTACAAATTGAACTGGGGACTAACGACAACAATGTTAAATCTCAGAACTAAATTTTTACCGGCACTTACCGGGGTCATTTTTATTGTTTATGCGCTTTGCCAATGTGGATAAGTGAAAAGTAAGATAATTCCATAACGATGTTGCCAAAGAATCACCATCAATTGAAAATTGTTATACTTTAGACAAATAAATTATAAATGTCAGTTTCAATTCCTAACCTCAATTGTGAAAACTTGAAATTCTTGATCTCGGCTTGATCGCTCGCTAAGAGACGGTCGCTTTAATTTGTAGATGATCCATAGATCAAACGTAGTACAAGGAATATTTGATGATGATCTGCGATTAAACTAGCTTCGTACAACGAGACCTAAGACTTGTTTGGTGAACTGTAGGTCAATTCTTCTGTATCAATACTGTGGTTGAAATGTTGATGAAGAGTTGAATTTGAAAATATGCATAGATGTGAAGATGGTTTTTACGCGGAATTCGAAACACCGCAACTGCAAGGGGGGTATCGAACAGGTATCAAAATGTATCACGTCAAAAAACAATAGTTCAATACTATTTAACGCTCTCAGAGCTTCTGGACGAATAGCATCTACCTTGTGCTGATGAGGCGCAAAAACTCCGAAACCGGTCTACAAGTGATGTTATTCCTTCTAATCGCAAACCAGAATGGTTGGTTCTATTTTAACAGATATACCAACCCCGTTTACTTTAGAAGTGTAATTCAATGTCTGTCGGGGCATATAGCCCGTGAAGTAGTTGTTGCTGTTTAGTGGCTCTTTGTAAATGTATTTTTCCAATTTTTTAAAGCGTTTAATAGTATTGAACTATTATTTTTTGACGTCTATAGATCACGCTTTACTTATATGACAATTATTTACAGGTAACTGTAATTAAGTAAAATGTATCACCATGCTTTCTGAACATTTTGATTCTCTATTCACTGGATTGGATTGTATTCTATCCTACCAATTACATTTCCAAAATTATCAATTTTGGGCTTAAAAAAGTTACATACATTTTGTCGCCTCTCCGCGCCTCCATGCAATTTCTTAAGAAAATACATAAAATAATATCATTTACGAACGAATTTGTCTCCACGAATTGACTAGATAAAGTGAACGAAGTCATACGAGAAAATTGACAAAATCTGTCCTCAAAATCGTCTATCTAATAAGTTTTTTTTCGCGGAGTCGCTAATGCAAATCCCATACCATTTTAAGAGCTTAACCGTAGTTTTTATATACGAAGAAGTAGTCAAATAGTAAACATTACTTATGATAGTGAATAATAACAACTCAAAGTAAAAACTAAGATTAAAATTGTTGAAAATTAAAAATGGACAGGGTATGCGTTGTTAAAAATCATTCAAAGACTTATTATACTCGTTATAACTTTGCTGGGCCTTCGAAGTCTTCTAAAAAGTTTTGGCAAGACATCATATTTTACCACCAAACTATCACAATTTCCAATATGTTTGAAGACGAAGGCAAAAACGGATTTCTTACTTACAAAATTTTTCATTTCTGATTCCTAACCTCACTTACCTCACATACTGTCAAATGAGCTAGCAACCAGTAGACCATTCCAGAATGACGTCACTGACAGGTCGGCCGTATTGTGCTGGAGGGCACAGTTTTCATTGTTTGCTGGTAAACAACGGATAATAGTTAGACTTTAAATTACGATTACTTCTTAAATATATCTAAAATGCAATCGTTTTGTAGTGTTGGTAAGTATGGAATGCGGGGAGAAAAAGATAATGTGTCTTTTTTTTCGATTTCCGGCTGTTTTAACAAAACGAGGTGACTATTTAATTGATATTTAAAACGGGACCCTCTCAGTTAATCACAACTTTAAACTTGGCCGTGTGTGTTAAGGTTAGTTAGTGTATCTATCACTCTATTTTTGTTCATAAAACACAAACACACAAGCTTCAACTCCAAATAATCGATTCGTATGACATCCAACACAAAATAGCCGACCTGTCAAAGTCACATATTCTGGAATGGTCTATAAAACACCTTGAACTCAAAGTGTATCCAAGGTTATTATTGGCTGTTATTGTTCTGCCGTCAGATGTTTTTGGTATGGGTTTTAAACTATCGCCCTCTACAATGACCAGAAATAAGGATGATGACAGGCACTAAGAATAACTGAAATAATCATTTGAAATAATTGTATAGATTACAAAGATTCTATAGCAATCACTCATTTTTACATTACAATTCTGATTATATTTATTTTAGTAAAAATATAAATACAAAATATAACAATCCGCCATCTTAGCTAAAACACCGATCACAAACGTGTGATGTCAACCTTTTGCGTATCGTTCAAACTTTTATCGTATTTTCTGGTTTTGTATCGTTTAAATGATAATTACTCGTTATAGAATTCATGATTATCACACAAAATAATTCAAATTAGTAATCAAAATATATTTTTAATTTGCAAACTGTGAAATATTTTTGAAGTATTTACAGATGTGTGATGTCATAGAGACGTCATTACTATTCTAACGTTTTGGCGCGAAATTTGAATTGTATTTTAAAAACGTGAATTTCTCCTTTGAAACCCTCATTTTTTCAAAAAACCAAATTTTTTTTTGGATAAAGCTTTTGCGTGCAAACATCGTGGAGCAGTTTTTCAAAATCAGTTATCATGCCTATTGGAATTCATGGAGTTCGATCTCCTTATATAGGCCCAATGGCTCAATTATTGTTGGATAGACAGTGGTTAGTGACAACATAACCTATTTTTTTCAAATAATAGGTAAAATATTCCATAATTAATAATATTCTTGAAAATCTAAGTGACGACGAATATTTCTGGAATTGCTGAACATAGTGATGAATCCCAGATTACCTAGTTCCTATAAGGAAGAACCAAATAAACGTTTCAATTTGGAATGATACAAAATTTATCCAACGGTTTCGTTCATCTAAACAAATTGTGGGAATGCTGATTAATGAAATTACTGAATATATAAAAAATGATACTGAGCAGTAGGAGAAGGTTGAACATTTAATCAGAATTTAACGGTATGGGTTCTCGAGTTGCTGCAATATATTTTTAAGCCCTTTTTTATATTTAGAGTAACAGTTAAGCTGTTTCTGGAATCTTCGGGCTATTACAATGCCGTCAAGATTAATAAAAAAAAACCGTTTCCGATTAACCTTCTTCTAAAGTAACCAAATTGAACTGCTTCATTTCCTATTATTACCTCATCGTAAATTTAACTGTTTAAGTGATTTTGTACAGGGCCATCCTTTCGTCGATTTATGTTGAAGGGTGGGAAAATGTCAAACGTTTCCTGCCTTTTAAAAAAAGGTGTAATTCTATGTATTTCGGCTAGCTGAAAGTGCCTCAAAATAGCTGGTGACAGATCACTTAGTCATTTCAGTGTTGATCAGGCCAAAGGAACAGACCGCAAAACATAAATATGCTTTTAAAGGAACGGATGATCGAAAACGTCAATTCGAATTTAGGTATATTTTAAATATGATCACTTTTTAAATTTTTGCATTTGTAATTTATTGTTCAATGACAAGTTATTAAATAAAACTTTAAACGAGCCGAGATCAAAGACATCTCGAATAGAATATAAAATTTACCAATAATTACAAAGAAATGAAGTAAACAAAATAAATAAAAAGTACTACTAAAAAGTGTCTAGCGCAGTTAATTTGTAGACATCATAATTGTTTTTAAAAGAGTTTACTGTTAAAGCGTTAAAAACTTTAGATGGGAGAGAGTTCCAAATGTCAAACACTCGATTGGATAGAAAACCTTCGCCTCCTTTAGTTCGAAATTGTTCTTTTTTTAATTTGAAGCAATGTCCACGAAGCCTGGTATCGGTATTCAGATGAAAAATATATGACAAGTGGCAACCAAACTTATTATTTAAGGCTCTGTAGACTATTATTAAATAAATCACCGCGAAGCCTTCTATCCCCGAATGCCAAACAGTTTATCAGTCTTTTAGAAATATTACAAAATGTCTTAGACAGAAGGTAAAGTGAACTTTTGGCTTTACTACAGATACTCTGAATATTTTGAGACCACCATACAGTTTCTGTAACGAGTAGGCCTAGGTCTCTTTGCTGAGAAACAGTTTCTAAATTCATACTAGAAAGTATTGATATTGGATTTAATAATAATAATATTAATAATATGTCTATAATAAATCCATATCTTTTTATAAATTAAAATTTTATTTATGTATTATTTTTAGTTTTAATTCTTATCTTTGTTTATCAAACTAGCTCAGTCAGAAATTATCAAAATATTTATTTTATTATTTATTTATATTTTTTTTATTATTGTTATTGTTATGAGACTCTATTATGTAATTTGAATATTATTTTATAAATTCATTTGAATTATCCCAGGGAAATTATATTTTGTTTGTGAGTTCCAATTCTTGTAAAGCCAACTCTGTCCTTTGACCTTCAAAAGGTTCCAACGCCGATAACCAGTGTTGATTGTAAAAAATATATAAAAGAAAACGAACACATTCAATTTAAATAAATGTTCAACAAATGAAACGTTCGATTTATTATTTAATTCTGTTTAACGGCTTAATCAACCTCAAAAATTCTTATCTAAAATTCATTCCTCTCTCATTCACAACAAAATTAAGATTATACTCAATCAGAGTCTATGGTTTTATATTTCTATGGTTTTAAAAAACTACAAAGAAGAAAATTAATTTTATATATGAAGAAGTGATAATTAAGACAAATTCTGTAATAAAATGGCGTCTACATTAACTATGGTCGATATCTCTTTGATTCTTTTGAAAATTTTTATCAGTAAGTATAATCTTATGTAATACTTTTTAAATTTGAACAATTTAAAATTTTTACATCAACAAATTCAAACATTCAATTATATGGATAAATGATACCTGACTGTCTTTGTATTGTAATTAAGTATTCATTACTTTTCTTTTCTTGAAGGTCATACTGAAGTTGAATGCTCAGCAGTCCTGGATCATAATTCTGGATCACTTGGAAAGTTTTTTCTGTGCTGGATAAACGATTTCAATATTTTTCTGCTTTCCACTTTTAATTAATTAAAAAATATATGCCTTGGTCATAGGAATATTATATGGCTTGTAGCCGTGTTTACTTATTACCGAGTATTTATGGTGAGTATTACTTTTCACTTACTTATTTGTTGTTACAATCACTTTGTATTAGTTTAGTTTACTTTATATTTACAACTTGTTATTATTTTTTGAATATTTCTGCATAATTTTAGTTTTTAAAAATTTTACTTTGAACAAACCTTCCTTATCAAAATCTCAACCCGTTGATGATTTTTTCTTTTGTTTTTTTTAGCAAACGCTCTTAGATTTTATTTTAAAATTATTTCTACCAATGACTGTCTTTGAAAGATTTAGTTACTAAATTATTATTGCTATTTTTAATTATATTATTTTATTTTATCTATAGTTCAATTTTAAGTTATAATTTTCTCTATTTATATTTCAATTTTACAATCATCACTTTTTAAGTTGGTACTCTGTTAATCTTTTATTTTAAAGTTTGTGTTCCTATTCTACTGTTTGCTATTGTATGACTTTAATTATTCAGTATACAGGGTGTATCAAAACTAATTTTACATATTATTCTTTTTTCTTCTAAATGTTTCTAACTCTTCTACGTTTTATTTTAGGTTTGTGACGGACTTACTCAATATGTTTTATATTCTTCCACTATGGAAAATAAATGATTCTGAATATCAAGTGATAGAGTTGGTTGTACAAATATCAATTAAATTATATGATTATTAAATATTTAAATTTATTATTGAGTAACTATTCACACCATAACAGTATATACCCATTCCTTGGATTATTTTTACCAAGATGAAGCACTGAACACTTGGATGCATGGTTGGTTTAAATCAGCTTGCAGTTGGTCGTATTCATATAGATTGGCATATAATTTGGTGTCATCAGCAAAGAGCGAAATGTTGCTTTCAACGTGGAGTGGCAGATCTGCTACGTACACTAAAAACAGAACTGGTCCCAAAACCGATCCTTGTGAAACCCCACTAAGCAAAATGGAGTGGGAATGCCTAGGCAAACTAAATGAACTAGGCGAGAACAATATAGTCACCTTACTGTGGATTCCAGGACACACAGGGATAGAAGGAAATGAAGTAGCAGATGAACTAGCAAAGAGGGGGACTGGAACACCCTTTTGGGGGCCGGAACCCTTTTGCGGTATCAGCTCCAATGTAGTATTGGGAGAAATAGGCAAAGCCGAAGAAAAGAGAAGATCTGACCATTGGAAAGATCTAGTAGGACTTAGGCAATCAAAGATTCTTCTGGGCGACTACAACCTGTTGAAATCAAATGAATGCATAAGTCAAAGTAAAACTGCACTAAGAGTATTAACAGGCATCCTTACGGGACATTGTCGCCTGAATGGGCACCTGATAAAGCTCAAAATAGTGGAGGAAGAAGAATGTAGATTCTGTGGTATGGAAGAAGAAACCTCCATCCACATACTTGCGGATTGCACAGCAATTCATAATCCTAGGGCACCACAACACCTAGGAGATTACTGGATAGGAGAGGGACATTTACCTAAGTTAAAGCCTGCAGATATCCTAAAATTCCTCCGGGAAATAGGACTGAAGGAGCTACTAGTCTCTGAGACTTTCCTCAGGAACTAAGTAGAAGTAAGGGGGCACAATAGATCTTTTAGGTCTCAGTGAATGTATGCCACCCCAATCTACATACATACATACATACATACATACATACAACCCCACTAAGCACATTGCGCATTGCTGAGAAAGAATCACTAATCCGAACACAAAACTTCCGACTATTAAGATCCAGAAATATCTAAAACTTTAAGAATTAATGTCATATTATGGACAAAATTAGTGTATTTGAAAAAATGTAAAAAAACATTACATAGACTGCAGAGTGACAAGTAATAAATTCAAGTTTCGCAGTATTGCTTAATCGTTTTAAAATTCACAACTTTAGGGTACTTAATAATAATAAATAGAATAGAATTTATGTAATAAATCTACCTATAAAATACACTGCATCTTCTAAAAATAGTACGCTTTTTGAAATCCTTTATAATTTATTTTATAACTAACCGTTCGTGCTTAGAGATCCAATTCTAAGATTTGGGTGTCTTTAATTGCCCACAAAATAGATTATGTGTCCATATTTAAATCACCTACATTTGGAAGTTTCATGATTTCAGTTTCAGTTTTAAAATCTTGACTTATTTTTTTAACGAAATGTATGAAGGTTTTATTTATCCCCTTTCACCACTTTTATTAATCACAGTACAAACTTTTTCAGTGAAAGCTGAGATTGCGAGAACAAAGAGTAGATAAGAAATATATTTTAAATAATTGTTCTGACAGAAAACATTAAAAGGGCTGCTCATTTCACCACCTTGTAACATCACGTTAATACTAAAAGAACGTCCGAACCTTGTCATGAGGCTTTCAAGCTTCTACATTAACTCGGATTTGATGGAAAAGTTAAAAACTCATTTGCGCTTCCGTCTATTTGTGTTTTTTTGTTTTATAGAAGACAGCTCATTCCGTATTATTTAAAACGAAGAATCTCTCAATATTTTGCATTAAATATACAGCGTGAGCCATGAGGAATAGTGAATACTCCGATGTGTCTCATATTTCGGTAAAAAGTTACAATACTAAACCTTGTTTTTAAACTAGAAGGAGCATTTTATGGAATCTCGATCACACCACTAGAAGTAACTAGATTGGGAGTGTGTTCCGAAAGGGTCGTGTTCAGACTTTTTAGACTAATTGACAATTACGTAAAATATGTAGCCAATAAGGGATCAAGGCATGTCTAAATATCGAATCATCATTGGCCACAGGCCATGACGATAGTTAGTAGTAAACGAATGTCACATTACTGTGAAAAAATGTGTTGTATTTGAAAAATAAGTAGTAGTTTATGGAAAATTTGTGAATAATTTGAGAATAGATAAGTATAGAGAAAATATAATTGATTGTTTAAATTATTCTTTATTAACATTTGAGGATTAGGTTTAGCACAAACTAAAAGTAAACAGAAGTTTTGATATAGAAAAATACCATAATATTGTACTGTATGTAAAACTCATATTATTAACAAGAAACAAGATTTTCTTCATCAAAATGAATGAATAATAAAAATCGCAATTAACTTTGGTTGGAATATAGATGATACTTTATTAAAAATAAAACAATGATCAACAAACGCAAAAAACTGGTAATGAAGATTAAACTAAAATGAATATTTTTATATAATTAAACACAAAACTTTCAAATGTCGTTGTCAGTTATAACAACAGAGCTGTGTGAAACGGGCGGCAATCTGACCAATCACTAGGCAGCAGAAATGCCAACTTAAATTCAAATCGCTTCTCTTAGTTCAAAAACAAGGTATACCACCATATTAACTGATTCATTGAGTCCAGAAAAAAATAGGATCGGTCTTTGATTCTGTTCATATAAAAAATTTCACCCTGTATATGGTTTCTGAAAACTCTAATCAATATTTAAGAAAGTATACTAATAGATAATAAAAACGGCGTATCAATTTATTCCTTACACGACTCAATTTTTAATAAAAAAATCAAATTTTACCAAGTATAAATAATTAAAAGTTTAGCAGAATGAACCTTAGATTAAGAAAAAATAACTTTCCTTGCAAAATTTTTTTGTTAAAGATTAAGAGTTGTATTTGAATAGACCATATGAGCAAAATTTTTTTCAATACGGTCATTGGAAGCCGAGAAAACGAAAGTCAAAGTTTGCTAATATACGGAATTTTAAATTCGTTATTAATTCGTTAGGTTATTGAACACCACCATGACACCTAATTGCTGTCGTGTTTAGTTTCGTTGCGCGCACTGGGATAATTGCCCCTTTTGTACACATGCAGTGGTACAACGAAATTGAAAAAAATAATTAGTTTACAGATTGGATTCAATAACCTAACTAATCAATAACGAACTTAAAATCCCTTATAGTACTCGATCAGTATCTAGCAAACTTTGACTTTCGTTTTCTCGTCTCCTAATTGTCGTATTAAAAAATGCTTTTTTCAAAATGTGTGGTTTTTGAATGACTATCCTTTTATAATTCGAAAAATAAATTGAAATTAATTATTCAACATTAAATCTTGGAAAAACGTAAGATTTTTTTGGTTTAAGCGTTAAAAAATATGTAAATAAAATTATATAAAGTCAGTTTGCGTGGCCGCCATTTTGAATTTTCAAAATTTGAAAACACCGGCATTTTTAGAAACACTTACTCTATATTTCCTTATATGATCACCTAGATTTTGTCATGTTCATTATACTTTCAAATTTCTTTTTAAAAATTAAGGGTTAAAAGACATTTTTTTTTAAATCCACTTTGATTATGTTATAGTGCATAAGATTTCCTACAATTTTGATGCCTACATTTTTTTGTGCGAGCAAAACTGAAAGCGTAAAAGACTCCAATTTCGAGAACTCTTATTTGATCTACTTTGTGCTTGCAAGCTGCGTCGCAAGCTCCAGAGGAATTATTTCGAGAATTTAAGGGGGCCGATATGTTTTCGATTAGGGATATAATATTTCATCTCGGAAAAATTTCATGTTAGGTAGATTTTTCGACCTTACTTCCCCGGACTATACAGGCTGTCTCATAACTATTGGGACATAGGCTAAGGGCAGATTGTTTGGACCAAAATATGGCGATAGGGCCAAATATGCCTTATACCTATCTATAACTATAAACTCGCAGCAAAAATTTATTCACTGACAAGAAATGTCATTTACCAGCTAGAGTTATCTGACAGTCCAAAGTACACTCTTCATAATTGAAATAATATTTGAAATCTCCTTCCAAAACTCTGAACTGTTCAATTGCGTTTTTATTGAAAACGGATGAAAATATCTTGTTTAAGCAAGTGTACCAATATAACTTAGAAATGATGTTTATGTCATATTTTCTAATAAAAATTTCGTAAAAAAAGTTACCAGTCGATTTCATCCCTCACGTGGCGCCACCTGTAACAATATGCAAGATAATACATAAAATAATATTCCCTGTATAAAAGTATGCCTCTGTGTCGATTTTGATGACAATCGATAAATATACAGTGAAATTATTGGATAAAACGAAAAAAAAATCAACTTTATGCACTTTATCTTTTTCCACAGCAATATTTTATTAAGGCATATTTGGTCCTATCGCCATATTTTGGTCCAAACAATCTGCCCTTAGCCTATGCCCCAATAGTTATGACTCGCTCTGTATATATAACACGATGCAAAACATGTTCATTATGCGTTATATAATTTTTGAATTGTTAAGTTTGCAATAATATAATACGCTGTCTATAATAACTTAACCATTAATGATAGCACGCATAGCAAAAGCAAACGATAGTGTTGATCGTTTAAACCACCATAACATCCATTTTATTTGTCTTCAAATGTGTCATTACAGTTTTAATTATTGTTGTTAAAGAATAAAACGCCTAAGATCATACACAAACACATCTGGCAGGTTTATTTATTTTACCGACTCGAAAACTACTCTCGAGTAGCAAAGAGATAAAGAACACCGACAC
Source organism: Lochmaea crataegi (assembly GCA_947563755.1). Taxonomy (NCBI): domain Eukaryota; kingdom Metazoa; phylum Arthropoda; class Insecta; order Coleoptera; family Chrysomelidae; genus Lochmaea; species Lochmaea crataegi. The sequence continues at coordinate 27,524,683 of OX387432.1, forward strand.
TATATCATAATAAAAGTACTTTGTAAAATAGATTGGCCGAGTCTAATGGGTATCTTTCAGTTCGAAAATAGGATTGCCGTAAAAATGTTGTGATTTATAAAGTACGCGGGTAATTTTATGTAGTTACTCTTAGCCGCTGTTCGAAGTTTTGAAGACAAAACAGTTTAAGTTTATTTTAGGAGTAATAATAGTTTATAAAGAGTGTTCAAATGTTAATAAAACAAAGTAATTTCAAATAATTAAGATCCCGCTCAAAATATTTAATTGGTTTTGGTGGGCAAATAAGGAGTAATTTTAAAGCTCTAACAATTCTCTTTATTATTGTTGTAGAACTACAATTTCTTCGAATACTTCTTAAGCACTTGAGTTTTTGATTAAAGCTATGAATAAAGGGTATATTTAGACTCAAAGTTATTGTATGAAATTTTATTACTATTACAAAAGGTTTGTTCCAGTAATGAGTTGTGGGATAGTTCTAGCACATAATTTGAACTGATTTTTATTACGCATGACAATTCAAATAATTATTAGTCGAGTTAGTTTAGAATTTGTTGGTGCTGGAACGGAATTTTCATGGTTAGGTTAAGTTTATTCTCTTTTGGGGGCCGGAACCCTTTTGCGGTATCAGTTCCAATGTAATATTAGAAGAAGTAGGTAAAACCGAAAAATAGAAGATCTGACCATTGGAAAGATCTAGTAGGGCTCAGACAAACAAAGATTCTTCTGGGTGACTACAATCTGTTGAGATCAAATGAATGCATAAGTCAAAGTAAAACTGCACTAAGAGTTTTAACAGGGATCCTAATGGGACATTGTCGCCTGTATGGGCACCTGAAAAAGATCCAAATAGTGAAGGAAGAAGAATGTAGATTCTGTAGAATCTGATGATAAACAAGCGTTCTTTGCACAACACATGGTTCTTATAGTTATTTTGATCGTGTTTGAGTCAATTTAATTTTGATTTGGTGCTTTCTTCGACATTGTTTTAATTGCTTAGGTACTTATTTTAAAAGCTATATCTGACTGATTATAATAAAAAGTATAATTAAATCAATAAAAAACAACCAAATTACAAATCTAAAATCTATCCAAATAATTGTTTATCCTCAGGGCGACTGTCATTAGTGTCAACTTATCAGTTGGTGGACATGCCCTATAGATTCAAAAGCTGCTCTTCATCGTCACATGACATTTCACTAGAGCTTGAGCTTGATATTGAAATATCAGTAGAAATTCTAACATTAAGGAAGTACTGAACCTTTTTATAATTGATTATATTTGAGTGATTCTAATTAATTCCACTATTTAATGAAAAAATTATGAAAACTCTAAGATATTGATAGTTATTTCGATATTGATATATACCTATAATAATTTTATAGAATCTTGTGATGTAAAAATTAATAATTTTTTAGAATCTTGTGATGTAAAAATTCTAAGGGCTGACCCAACAAAAAAGTTTTCTAATAATGTTAGAGAGATTGTCAATAGTTCAAATTATGTTTTCAATGATTATGAGAAAAAATACATGATTAATGAAAATCCTCAGTCTCCACAATTATATGGAACTGTTAAATTACATAAAGTATCGAAACCAATTAGACCTGAAGTTTCTTACGTTAATACTCCTAATAATAAGTTAGCTAAAAAACTTAACAATATACTATAGTTATGGAGGTATATCTTAATACTCAATTGAAAATTCAATAGAACTAATCAAAAAATTAAAAACATACAAGTTACAAGATAACTCTAAACTTATTTCATTTGATGTTACCAATATGTTCTCTAAAATTCCTCCAAAAGACTGCATAACACTTATTAAAAAATTACTAGAGGATAAAAATATCAGTCCAGGAATAATATCAGATATACTTAATTTGTTTGATGTATGTATTAATCAGAATTATTTTACTTTTGATAATAAGGTATATATTCAAAATGAAGGTTTACCAATGGGAAGCCCTATATCACCAATTTTAGCAAACATTTTTATGGACAGTTTAGAAAAAAAAATCTTTAAATGTGACATTCCAAAAAATATATTATTTTGGTATAGGTATGTAGATGACATATTAGCTTGTTTTGTAGGTAGTGAACGACAATTAGATATATTGTTCAATCATAATAATAATTTACATCCAAAAATTAAATTTACATTAGAAGTTGAAGAAAATAGCTCAATCAATTTTCTTGATAGTAAAATTCAAAGAGTCAATAATATACTTGATTTTTCAATTTACAGAAAACCAACACATTGTAACAGGAGATCCTGTTTCTCTGCTCAAAATAATTCGTTTTGCTTATATATTACCTATTTTAGTACCTCTCGAGCCATCTAACGGCAATGCCTAGGAACGCATTTAACTACATTTAAATATAATGTCGACGAACGTTAGATTCCTCACTTATGTTCTCATATCTTTTCTGAGAGGGCACTGTTAAAGATTTAAAACATCCGAAAATTGTCAGAAATGATGTGCGCAGAAAAGTTTGTTGGTAATTAGATACCATTTTGGAGACAAGCCTGACCGGCGTTCTCTTGATTGTCTAAAAAGAAAGACAATTATAATGTGAGTTGTGTCGAAGGAAATTCTAAGTAAGTCAATACCTTTTTATACATTACTAATGATTGTCGTGTATATATCTTTGAAATGTTTGTGGGATGACTCTGTCATTCTAAATTAATTACTTTCGCCGACAGTACTTATTGCTTGTAGAAGCTTATAAAAATTCCTGTGTCTTTTTAAATTGCAACAACTCTCCATTCTACCTTCTACATTCTACGTTCTCCATTCTACGTTCTCCATTCTACGTTCTACATTTTACCTTCTACATTCTACATTTTTCATTCTACAATCAACCTGATTCAACTAGCAACTTGATTTGAAAATCAATTCAGTTCGATTCTCTACTTCCGACACTACGTTATACTTGCTTTTACAAGTATGGATCATATTATGTTCAGTACTTTATTGACATAAAATTCGTTTCTCTTCTCCATTGGAGAATACGAAAACCATTTATAGATGCATAAGCCGATATATATTTCTAATATTTGATTAATCATACCATGGTAGAACCTTTAGCATTGAACTAAATTCCCTAGGAACCTAATTAATTTGTATATTTAATGTACGACGGCCAAGGGCCATATTTGTAAAATAGTAGGGATCAAAGTCGACTTTAAGTAGGATATTCTTCATTAGATTGTTAAGTTACTTTCCCGATTTTTATTTAATGATCATCTAAGTACCTATAAAAACCATATACTCTGTTTTTCGTCATTTGATCAGGGTAAATTATATTATTTCGTTTTACAAATGACGTGGCGCTCAAACAATTTATATGCCAGACAAATTTTTATTATCTAAGTGTTATACAACATTTAGGCGAAAATTCACGACCCATTGTTTTACCTAGAGCTTAGTCGATGGCATACCGTAAGTAACACTAGAATTATTATCTTTTTTACTTAGAGCTTACCGAGAAGTTACAACATACTGATGTGACTATACCATATAATTCCAATCATCCCATGACACATAAATTAGCAGCATATAATTCAATGATACATAGAGCATTTTCAGTTCCTATGAAAAAAATATAATTTTGATAGAGAAATTAATATAATTAAACAAATAGCCACATCCAACGGTTATCCATTACATGTAATAAATAAATTAATTAATAAAAAAGAGGAAAAAGTGGCATTACAATTAATATTTCCTGAAAAAAGTAGGGAAATACAAAATTATAAAACCATCACATTTGCTGCTAATATTTCTAATAATATTTCAACGTAATATCTTGTTCAACAAATACAGCAATTTCTTTTAAAACAGAAAACAATGTGAGTAAAAAAATTTTAAATGTAAAAACAAAAATATCCCCATTAAAAAAGTCTAGAATATATAAAGTTAAATGTCCATGCTGTCTATATTGGTCAAACAATTCGAAATTTTGAAATTAGATACAATGAACACTCACGAGCATTCAGATTAAAACAGCCAGATAAATCACATTACGCAAAACATCTTCTTGACACAAAATATTCATTAACACCTAACACAGAACTAGAAGTACTGCATATTTGTGATAAGAAACAAGAACTAGATTTCCTTGAAGAACTAGAAATAAGAAGACACTTAAGAGACCCACAATATGAAGTTGTCAATGAACAGATAAATCTAGGGAGCTCTCCACTATTAAATTGTCTTCTTAAGTAACAATTGTAAAGATCAGCAGATATAGTTTTCCTTGGTTTCCTATAGCATTGCACAGTTATACTGATCTTAAATGGGAAAAAGATATCCAGGATATACCCATAGGGCTAATAATACCTAAGCTTTAATATTTGTAAAATCATATCTTCTTCTTTTTTCTATTCATATATATTAAGTCAATCACAAGATAGGTCACTTACTATTTGGTCTAGCCAAAATATTAAACATCAAGTAGGTATCACATCAAATGTAACTTCTGTCATTCTGACGATGATATGTCAATATCGAAATAATTATCAATATCTTAGAGTTTTCATAATGTTTTCATTAAATGGTGGAATTAATTAGAAACACCTAGTTTCATTTAAAAAAGTTCTATTGTATGGTGATAAATTGCTGGAATGTCGAATTAGTAGTTCAGCGTACTAGTTTTCAAAAATACGCGCTGGAACACTAAATTTCCACGGCGCATACGCAGTTCAATTTCGAATTAGTTATCGCGTGCTGGAAGAAACCTAATAATAGGTTTGTTCCAACTTGCATTAAGGAGCCGTTCTGGAATCGTATCGAGTACTGTATAGTGCGCAAATTCGAATTAGCGATGAATACATCAACTTTATCACCCCTTGCATAAGGTAGTTTTTGTACCTTCCCAAAAACTGAAAAATGAGTGTAGTTATGTAATCCGCCCAAAAACTGTTTTTATTTCTATTGTAGGGTGAAATTTTTTTTAGCTGAAACCAGTTCAAAAACAATTTTTTCAGTATATAGATGCCTCCCCAAATACAAAATCACAAAAAACTTTCTGCGGAAATGCATCATTTTCCCGACTTTACTATATCTGAAACTAATAAATAATATAAACTATTTAAAAATTGAGTTTAATCCTCTTCCGATTTTTAACACAGATCAATGAATAATATCTATTCTTATCTGCTTAATATCGCTTCAAAAATCTCAAGAGACAAACGGCTTTGTACACGCCTATTTTTATCAATAAATGAAAATGGTATATTACCGCAAGACGTTTTTTGCGTGTTTATGTTTAGAAAATTGTCTAAAATGCAAAAAAGAAACGTATTTTCTTGTAACTGGTTTCAGCTATTCTGAAGTCCGCAAAAAAACATTCGAGTCTTTCTGTTTGAAAAAGGTTCCAAATAGTAAATAAACGAATATTTCTTACATAACTGATTTCAGCTAAACGAAAGTTAATCCTTGGAATCATTCTAAATTCTACAATATTTAATCAATAAATGAAAATGGTATATTTCCGCAAGAAGTTTTTTGAGTGTTTATGTTTAGAAAATTGTTTAAAATGTAAAACAGAAACGTATATTCTTGTAATCTAAAGTCGAAAAAATGAAAATTATGCATTTCCGCAAAAAAACATTCGAGTCTTTCTGTTTAGAAAAGGTTCCAAATAGTAAATAAACGAATATTTCTTACATAACTGATTTCAGCTAAACGAAAGTTGATCCAATATCTTTTTTGGGGTTTTCTCTGGATAACCTGGGATTGTCGTAAATTTGTAAACGGATAATTGTATAAATAGATGAGTGCAATTGCTTTTTTGTTGCAAAAGATACAACAATAGATCAAAAACTGAAAAATGAGTGAGGTTATGTAATCCGCCCAAAAACTGTTTTTATTTCTATTGTATAGTAATACAGTATCGCTTATATAGAATAAAATGGTTTGCATCACTTTTTTTTGCTAAGGAAATTTCCTGTATATTTCACTAAAAATTGGTATTTTTCGAGATATTATGTATTCATTTAAAATAAAATAAGAAAGTGTAATAAAAACTTACAGCAATAATAGGTAACTCTTCTCTATATTAATGAGAAACCAAAAAGCACCGAAATACAATAATGTTCATAAACGAAATTAAAACCAAAAAATGTATAACGCATTCTCTATTAAAAATTATAGGAAGACTGAACAAAGTAATTATAGAGACTTTTAGCTTGCCTTAAATTTCTCACGTATCCGTATCCGTAACGAACTGCGCATGTGTAGACTCGTTACGTCTCAGCCGATACGATGCGTTGAACGTATTGTTACGTCCCCTACTCCGTATACGTAAACGTATCCGTATCCCGACCAAAATCAGTATTCTGTGCTATTTTACATGTCTTCTTCTTCTTTGATATTGGTTTGGTTTAATTATAACCCAACATATTTTGGTAATGCAAAATATGCATCAAAAATAGGTCGTCCAAATCATCATCGTCCTCGTCTAGCAGCAATGGATTATTTAATATCGCCCCCATATTACGTTTTTACAAAAATATAAAAAGACAAACTAAAAAAGTTTTGAGGTTATACAATTAAAAACAGAACGAAACGATACGTTTTCTGCTAAAAAGGTTTACTTGACAATTTCTTTACGTCAACGTAACTCCAATACGGATACGGATACGTGTAAAAACTTATGACGAGCTAAAAGTGTCTAAAATTTAAACCTATGACTCATAATACGGTCGGTAAGGAAAACAATTTAAACCACTTTTTACACGCTTACGGTTTTTTGTTAAGTAAAAAAGTATAACTTGATAAAAATATCATTTATATAGAATTAAATAATTTAACAAAAATAAATACGAACGGTTAATTTATTATTATAAAGAATAATAAAATTTAAGACAGGGAAACGTTGAAAGTGGAAATTTAATTGACATGTTTTTAGGTAAGAATTAAAATGATTCAATTAAAACAGCTCGAGATTAATATTTTTAGCAAAGAGTACAATTATTTTAATAAAAGTAAATCATTTGCGGACTTGGTTAAAGGACAAATCAATAATGCTACAATTCTTTATTTCATTGCTTTTTAGAGAAATAATAATCTTCTCCGGAACTTGAAAAAGACGATGATAATAAAATAAATCAATCCCGGCCAACCCCTAATCGTTTTTAATACTTACTACATGAAAATGGTAATACCCACAGTTATACTCGTAGATAACAAAATGATTCGTCCAATGTTTTCTGACTGGCGAAGTGAACGGAGATAAAATGGGCGAAAAGTAATCATCGAACATTTATTGAATAGTTAAAGTGGACAAAGAGAGCTAAGGGTTCTTTACATACAATTGATAAGTAAACTGGGCGAGAGACGATGTAAATGTAATCTTAATCTTAAAGTAAGTCGCAATCCGTAATGTGTATACCTAAACCAAACTGATTGATATACAATGAACTAGAACTGGGCTCATTCATCTTTCCGGATTTTTAAGTATAAACTGCTCCATAAAAGTTAAGGAAGTTCACCAAGTCACCAAGTGTTTAAGTATATGTTATAAATTCAATGTTTTTTCTTTTATGTAAGTGTTTGTTTGCCCTTTTATGCAATACATTTGTAGTTTTAAGCAACAAAAACAACAATATAAGTGAGTACCTTTTTAATTTCATTGGAATTTAAAGTACATACGTTAATAACGAGTATGATTTCCTCTAATATTAATTACATCCAAACAACGCAGTATCCTTGATCGATTTGTCTCCAAAGTTGGGGTAAAAGCAGTCTAATTTCTTGGAGTGTGTGTGAGGGTGGTTCATGGGAATTCAAGGCTCTTTGTAGCTGGTCCCAAGCATGGGATTTAGGTCGGGCGATCGAGGGGGGCGTGCCAAATGCGAGATACCATGGAAGTCCAAAGCGTCTTCGACTACTCTTGCAAGATGCGGTCGAGCATTATCGTCTAAAAAGTAGAAAGTTGGTCCAATAGCAGCATGAAACAAACGTAAAACATTGTTAATAACTTCTTGTACGTAAATCTGCGCAGTCTAACAATTCTGTACGACCATTAAAACAATTGTCTCCACAAATAGCAGCTGAACCACCCATGAATGGATCAACTTTGTGCACTGATCTTCTATTTCTGCCCAAGCCAATCGATTATGCATATGAATTTGTGTTAATTGAACTTTTCTCAATAGTCGTCGTGAACGTAAGTTAACCTCGTATAATCTTCTACGCACTGTTTCAATTGAAACTGAAAAACCATAAGCATTCAAAAGACTCTGTTGTATGACCCGACAAGTACTGCAGAGGCTCTTTACGTTTTTGTGCTATTTTTCAATAAGTGGAAACATAAATTTAAAAAATGACACATACAGATTTTTTTTACAAACCGAACCTGTATTTACTTACTTTTTAATGTATGAGCATCAGAGGCGGCTCCTCGAAGGAGGCTAAGGGCTGTTTGGGGTATAGTAACGACTAGCTGTGTTCCAGTATCCTCTATGTCCATAAGGTTCATTGCGTAAAGCTCCTCCCGACGGCATCCACCCGTAATTTAACCAGCAAATAGCACCGGAAATATTTTGTTGAAAATTCTTCATTTTATTTCCTGTTTATCTAATAATTTTTAAGTTTCACAATTAATTCCACGTTTTCAGTAGTTATTTTTAAATCTGTCAACTGTGTGTGACAATCTGTGTTTGTGCCCTGGGGCTAGATTCTACACATCTCAATACCTAAACACGTACTGCTCAACACAGTTGCCGTTTTTTCGACCAGTCCAATTGCTTAATACCGTAAAAAATAGCTGAAATGGCAACACTCTCAGGAGGCCTGCCTCTAGCGGTCTCGGTGATACTCGCGCTTATTCGAATCTTTTTCAAAACAGTTTTCCAATACACTTTTAGATAACTTAGTTTTAAAATATAAATTTTTTGATAAAATAGCACTGCACAATGAATTTTATGCGTTGTATTCTCGGATAAAGATATTTTAGGTCAGTACGAAAGTCACGCCGATATGATAGACAATGATTTGCAACAAGTTTTACCTCAGTTTTATAAACTATACTTTGTTTGGGCCAAAATGGTTTATACGTTTAATATTTATTAAAAAAGATTTAGTAAAACACTTAAAACAAAATGATACATTTTATGATAATATTATTGATCATTTTTCGTAACCTAAAGACCGTAGAATTCCGTTAATATATAAAAAAAGTTAATAAAATTAATTACAAAAAAAATATGAAAAATTCCAAGAAAAATAAAAAACAAAAAACGAACAAAAAAAATGTTTGGCAAAGGAAACTCTATACCTCCTAAGTAGCTGGTACGGTCGCTCCATAAAGGTTAAATTAATTGGCTGAATAGAGTATATTGTTACAAAAACGTTTTATGTCCAGCCTCCCCTCTTAAAAAGTTCACGAGCCGCCATTGATGAGCATATTCGACATAATGAGATCGACAAGTTGGCCAAACGTCAAAACAGTTTACGGAGTGGTTCACTAGTTATAAGTTAAAAAATTTATAGCATTAATGAAGCGCCATGTATAAAGCGTTTAACTACCCAAAGTATGAGCACCGAAAATTTCCAGTTGAATCACCCTCTAAAATACCATTAAATTGAATTTGATTATTCAATTGTCGCATTAGAATTTTTGTTCAACCAGCATCTACGCTACACCCCATGAAAACAACATTAAAATTCATATATTTAGCACTAATGGACTAAAAGCCTGTAACTTTTTAAAGGAGCAGCTTTTAAAAATAAAAGTACTATTCAGTCTAGAATGTGTCAAATAAAATCGTTGAAATATCCATAAACATCGTAAATATCAGCATTTGTAGCTAAATATACCACTCAGAAGGAATGTCATTAACAGTAAACGGATGTTATAAAATCTGATCTGATCAACGTCTTTAGACGGTGATATCTTGATGGCTTCTTGATTTGAAGTATTTATCTTCTTAAGCTCGTTTAGATTGACTTTAAATGAAAACGTTTGTACGATTTATACAGAATGAATTGAAGGAATTCTGGTCGAAAATAATTTATTGGGTAGGAAATCGCTTTTTCCCTGAATTGGTTTTTCGTTTAGGATAAATGTATCGCGTTAGAATCAAAAATGAAACATGAACTCATCATTAATAAGGGTTACAGGTATTACTTATATTACAGCCAATGTTTAATACAATGTTTGTTGATTATTAATATCTTCAATCATTGAAAAAAATTAGATGAATAACGCACAGCCCTTTGTTTGTAGACAATATATTAATCAATTATTTCATTGCAAAACAATGATAGCAACAGTATATCTCTTTAACAACAGAATTTATTAATTTTGTGCATCACTATTTTAAGTGATGGTGATGTCAAAGGTAAAGCAAACAAACAGACAAAATCAATCCCTCAAACGCAACACAATGTCTATCTCACTCGGTCTCCGATGCTACTCTTTTTTGGGATCTTGAAGCTCCCAATTGAGCGATAGATACCGTTTGAAGGTCTCTTTACAGTGAATTATTCAATTATTATTCGGGATATTTATTAAAAAGAAACTGCCACGAATGTGTTGTGTGGGTTTTAACTTCCAAAAATTAGTTTAAAGCTGTCTTAAATTGAGCACAGACAATTTTTTTTTCATAGATAATATCTAGATAATACTTTTTTGATGTGCCTCACTTACTTAAATCTACTAGGAACAATTTGTTTCCTTACTGGTTTGAGTTACCAGAAGGAGCTACCAATAAAATGTATTTGGATACATTTTACAATTATGAAAAAAAGGAATTTATGTCCAAAATTAACTGACGAGCATATTATGTTCCAAATAATTTTCAGAAAATGAAAGTAAAATATGCTTCTCAGATTTTTAGTCATTCTGTTGCAGTTGCTCTTAATACATATAGTTTGGCAAGTCTATTTGAAGCTACGGGGCATCCGTAAGGGGGGAGGAAACATGGCCGATAAACGAATCAATAGCGTACGGTACCTATTTTATAAAAGTATTAAAAATAATAATTATTATTATATAATAATTATATATAGAAACTGATTTATGCTTTGCTTTAAAGGTAAGGTATTTTTCAAAACACGGTACCTATTTGTTAAAAATCGTACTTGAATTCAATATGGATACGAAATAATAAGATACCAAGTAAAACTGAAAATACGAAGGAAAATATTGACATTATAAACGCCACTGGTTAATCAATGTCAATCAATTGTCGAAGTGAGAGGGAAGAACACGCGCACTCGCTTGCCAATAGGAAGTCAGGTGGTTACCTAGCAACGGTGGTTCGATAAATATTCACCAATTGAGTTAGTAGGAGGGCGTGGTAATTATGATTTTCGCACGACGTTGCCGGCTTGAAGGAAACCCATAACATATTTGGAAAAGTGTTCAACTTTTAATATTCAGAAATTGAAAAAACAATGTTAATAGACAAAATCCAATGAAACAAGCACATTAAAGAACTAACGTTTAATCGTTATTGACATATTGTTAATAACAAAAAGTCCATTTTCTTATTATTATCACTACATACTTAGCACTTTAGGTTTTTCATAGTTAAACGTGGCAATATCGAATGTTTTCGACCGCATTCCTTTCACACCTTCAGTTATGTTTGCCAAACTATACGTTGATTTTAAATTTTTGCCTGTAGATGCCAAGGTAACTGCTAAATTCATTAAAACCATGAATGATATGTTTTTGATTTATTAAATTCGTGCCATTTGAATATTTTAATGCATTCATGGGTACCCAAAAAGAGTTCCATCTATTGAAAGAATTTTAAACTTTACTGAAAAATTTCCGTGTGGTTAACAGTGAAGGAAAAAATTTAACTAATAAAATGAAATTTATATTTGGTTGGCAACTTACAATAAAATCAGTTATACTCCTTTGGAGTATATGAAAATCAAAGGGCTACACATTTTTACTGACAAGAAATTTAATTCAAGAAACCCTACGCCTATACAGTATTCTAGAGAATTCAAAAAGTTGTTTACTCTGAAGTAGTTTGACCATGTTGTCGGCGCCAACTGCATTAATGACATTAATGAATTGTTGTTAAATATTACTCCAGACTTGGCAGAAAACTGTAAATATCTCATTCTACCGTCAATAGTACAATAAAATCCTTTATTTCATACTGTACCCTAAAACATACCTTTACGTACTTGATTTCAATCCGGAAAATAGACTTTTACGGGATAGTAATGAAATATTACGTGCTGTATCCCGTAATGAAATTTTACAGGCTTTTACATATTAAAAACTAATAAAAACTCAGTTATGCTTCAAAAGTATGAATATACATTTATTGAAATTCAACAGCAAAACAATAAACAGAACTTACTTTATTGCCTATATTAATATTAACGGTTATATTTTCGTTCCCATGAATATGGATTCCAGAAATTTCATTAAGTAAATGAATTATTTATCAAAGAGTTGCTACTTGCTGACACATTTCCTTTTTTTGTTGTAGCACTTCAACAAAGTTTTTTCCATGTTGTATCATGCGGGATACCCTGTTTTTCCCCTCGATTGAATGCTCGATATATTTTTCTGCCACCGAAGAGCTTTTCCATCCCCCGTGACTTTTAAGCACCAAAAGATCGGCTCCAGCATCAGCCAGGATTCTGGCAGATGTTCTTCTGTAGCAATATCCCGTATACTTATCTGCATCAGGCAGCCCCAGAAATTTCGCATTTCGCAATTTTTTTGGGAGCATCTGCAACAGAATGAATGCCCACCCATTGTGAAATACATCTTCCTTTACGATATGCAATAAAAAGGTACTCAGGCCTACATTCTTCAGTCGCAATTCTAAATATGTTTTATACTTTTCTATGTAACTTTGATTTATTACGGTAAATACTCTCCTTTGGTTTGTTTTTGTTTGGGGTATAGTAACGACTAGCTGTGTTCCAGTATCCTTTATGTCCATAAGGTTCATTGCGTAAAGCTTGTAACGGTAATAGTTGTACCTCACAGGGCACCAGCTCGAAGGGCTCCGGCTAGAGACTCCTCTCAAGGGTGATTCGACCCCAAGTTTATGTCACACAGGGATAACAGAAGGGTTGTAAAAATTGAGGGCGCCACTACCTTTTTAACGATGAAAACTACAAAAAACTAAGGCGGAAAAGGTAGAAACGCCTTGTAAAATTTAAATAAAAGTAATAATTAAAAAAAAGTCACTAAAAATTACCCCGGGCGATATCTCCCTCAACTTTTATAGTTGAGGATTTTAATAAAAAAAAAGAATTAAAAACAAATTTACAATTTATTCTGCCACAGGAAATGAACAACGGAATTTACTAAAGGAATTTGTACTTTTATAGGTACTTAGCTTAGATGAAGTGGTTTCCTGGAGAAGAAGTCAGGTCTTGATCCGAACTGATGAGTTCTGTTCTAGGGCGGTAGTTTGAGCTAGGGCTGTATCCTTGGCTATATTCTTGGGGTTATATTCTCCGGTTTATATTCTTGGGTTCTATCCTAGCCTAGGGTTATATTCTTGGCTTATATTCTCGCCTAGGGTTATATTCTTGGCTTATATTCTCGCCTAGGGGCTGTGCTTACCTAGAAGTACAAGTGGATCAGGGATATGTAGGAACTTGAATGTAATGGCACATTATGTTGGTCAGCTTTTCAGGTTAAAGAAAAGGAAGGCAGTTATTTGAAAGTCAAAAAATTGATTTAATTTACTGAAAGCTTTCCAACATTATATGTCCCATGTTAAAACAGTAAAAATAGCAATTATCGACTGAATTAAAAAAATATACTAATGATCCGAAAGAAACTAATAATAGCAAAAAGCTATTTAGTTATATGAAAAAATATCGTGCTTAGGAAATATATGAAACCGGCACTGGCGTTACGAAAGAATATTTTATAGGTTACCGGTAATTCATAAAAATGTTATTTTATAATTAAGAGTTATTTCGCAACTGAAAAAGCTCGAAAATGTTTGTATAAAAGTAAAACAGTGAATTATAAAAAAATATTTGACTTAAAACTACCATATTAGTATAAAAGAATAGTTTATGACCACGTGTTGAATTTAATTTCGTCTATCTCTGTAAAAAAATAAAGAATGCATACGAAAATTATATCAGACAGTACTTTAGAAGAAGCTTATTAATTATAAATGATGATTTTGAACTTACCACAGCAAAATTCCTAAGATAGATACTTAAGATATGAAAGATAGCGAAAGACGATGTGCCTTCTTGGGCAGACGATCACAAAAAGGGGTGTTTAACGTGGCGTTGTCCGTTGGCAGACGTCAATTGTCTTACGTTCGGGGTAGAAGAGTTTGGGATCACAGAACTATAATTGAATGTGGCTAGTGACGACGAGCGCTAATTAAAAGGATTTATTCTGTAAAATCGAAACAGGTCGATAGACATGTTACAAGCTCCTCCCGACGGCATCCACCCGTAATTCCAAACATAGCTATAACCTAAAAAATCATCTATTTTCAAACCTACGGCTCAACCTTTTTTTTTTGTTTCTATAAATGATCTCACCTTGATCAAAAGATATTCCTTATCAGGTGCTTCCGACATGAACCGGTCTAATTCTTCCAATGTCAAAATTTTCGTCTTAATTTCCTGATATCCAACAGCCTGTTTCTTTAGAAAAGCTTTCAATTTAGGAAATGCGGATATATCCAAATTTTCGTGAACTAGCAGCATTGACTTAACCATTGAATATTTTGACCAAAGTGACTAGCTTTTAAATTTGTTCGACTATACAAAAATTAAATATTATAATAAATAAAAGTGGCACTATATTTTTTTATTATTAAACTGCCTTAAAAGATAGATAAAATTACTCACCAAGTCCAAAAAATAAGCCATCATGACATCTTCATTCACAATAGTTACGTTGCTGTCCATTTTCCATCGACAAAAAAGCTTAAATTCTTTGTCATAACGGTACGACGATTTGTTGGGTATCTGTAGTGAATTACGAAGGATTACCTTTAAAATAAGGCTTTATTCTACAGAGAACAACTAACATAAAATTATTGACAACTTTGTAACATAACTGACAAAGTCATGAATCCTATCAAAATGGTAATATCATGACATTCTTCCCGCCTTCTTATTTCTCGAGGAAGTCTTCCAAATATTGACGACGCCTTCGTGTCCTAACTAGCCTATCGATATTCAGTACTGCGTCTTGATTGTGTTGGTCTTGAATGGAGTGGTCTTGAATGAGATGGTCTTGATTTTCTTGAATGCTTTGGTCTTGACTTTCTTGAATACTTTGGTCTTGATTTTGACTGACAGAATTTTCATCGCAATAAGTTAATGATGTGTCTCCTCGATGAACTAAATGCCTAGTGGAAACTGACTTTTCTTCTCCATTTTCCAATCGGATATGGGCGTATTCCGAGTTGGCTTCTAGGAGTTGGACTTCATCAACTAAAGGTTGGTATTTATTCAAACGGACGAATCTCTTTAATAGCACTGGTCCTGGTGCAGCTAGCCATGTAGGAATCAATGATCCATAAGTTGAGCGCCTCACATAGTTAAACATGCGTTCGTGTGGGGTCGAGTTGATAGCAGTGCATAAAAGAGATCTAATAGAGTGAAGAGAATCCACTAGAACCTGCTCCCACTGGTTGATTTTCAAATTTTGAGATGGTTTGCCATATAATTCCATTAAATCGTTAGCACTGACCATTACCCTGAGGATTATAGGGAGTCGTGCGACTTGAAGCAATACCGTGAGACTCTAAAAATGACTTAAGTTCACGAGACATAAAAGAGGTACCTTGGTCAGAATGAACATATGCCGGAGTGCCAACTATAGAAAATATTTGACGCAAACATTGGATAACTGTAGAGGATGATATGTCGGAACATGGAAATGCGAATGGGAATCTGGAAAATTCATCAACAACGGTTAGTAAGTACTTATTTCTTGAAGATGAAGGCAAAGGACCTTTAAAATCCAAATTAAGACGTTCAAATGGTGATGTGGCTTTGATTAACGTTCCTTCATTTTTGTGAAATGTTGGTTTAATTTCAGCACAAACAGGACATGAGGAGGTAATTTGACGAACGTCTTCCACATAATAAGGCAGATTTTTGCAGCGTATCCAATGGAAAAACCGGGTAATACCAGGGTGACACAAAGAAGAATGTAAATCAAATCATTTCTTTTGATCAGCCGATGACATAGTTGCAGAAGTAATACGGAAAAATGCATCAGCTACCGTGTTTTGACTTCCTGGCCTGTAAACGATATCATACTTGTAGCTTGACAATTCCAAACGCCAACGTTGAATTTTCTCGTTTTTGATTTTTGACGAAGACTTGTTGTTAAACATAAATGCCACTGACTTCTGATCCGTAATGAGCTGAAAATGTCTGCCAATTAAAAAATGTTGCCACTTTTTCAGTGATTCTACTATTGCGTACGCTTCTTTTTCAACTGACGAATGCTTTTGTTCCTGAGAGGACAAGGTTCTTGAGAAAAATGAGACTGGTCTTCCTGATTGGGATAATTGAGCAGCTATGGCAAACTCCGAGGCATCGGTTTCAACAGTTAACACAGCGTCGTCATCAATTGAAGAAATCGAAGAGTTGGCTATGTCTTGTTTGAGCTGTCTAAATGCCGAAATTGCTTTATCAGACAATGGAAAACTTGTGCTGTGTGCTAGCGGCTGAATTTTTTCGGAAAATTTAGGAACCCATTTAGAGTAGTGTGCAAACATTCCTAGAATTCTTCGAAGAAAAGCTGTAGTATCAGGTACTGGTAAATTCAGGAGAGGCTTAAGTCGTTCTGGGTCCGTCTTCATAGTTTTGTTGCATATTAAATACCCAAGAATGCAAATCGATTTGAGGGAAAATCTTGATTTTGCTTCATTAATTGTTAAACGGTACTTCTTAATGACATCTAAAAATTTTTGTAAATTTTGATCATGTTCTTCTTGTGAGTTACCGCAAACAGTGACGTCATCCAGATAAGTATAGACGCTTTTAAGATTTTCTTTCTTGATGATTGTCGACGGTTCGTTGGAAACAAGCGACTCCATTGGTAACACCAAACGGAATTCGAGTAAATTGGTACAAGTTTCCACAAGCTTCAAATGCAGTGTAGATCTTTTCTCCATCTTTAATTGGAATTTGGTAATAGGCACTACGGAGATCAATTGCGCTAAAAACGGAATATTTCGAAATTTGGTTTACAATGTCTTCTATCCGTGGCAATGGGTATGCATCCAATAATGTATATTTATTTATGGTTTGAGAATAGTCAATACACATACGTTTCTTGTGGTTTTCACTTGAAGTTACCAGAGGCTGAGCTCGCCAGGGGGAGATACTGGGTTCTATGATCTTTTCTTTTAGAAGATGTTTGATTTCTTGTTCAATAAAGTTGAGGTCTGAAGTTGTAAATCGACGTGATTTTATTGCGATTGGTTTGCAATTAAACATTAAATTTGAAAATAAACTGAATGGTTCAACATTTGCTACTGCTAAATTGCATATTGATAGGGTAGATTTGTCACCTCCAAAGAGAATTTCGAGTCGGGAATGTTGCTTCAGAATATCATGACAAATGATTGCTTCAGTCCAGAGTTCATCAAGGACTAAAAGCTTTACATTTGAATAAATGTTATCCAAAATTTGTAGGCGTGCAATACAATATCAAAGAACTTGCGACGTGAGAGATGTTGAAGCCATTTTAACATTAATTATTGACGGAATGACACAAATATTTCTACTGGCTACAATTTTACTTTTAATATAGCTATCAGAACTCCCTGTATCGACTAATGTGTTGTGTGATTATGTTGTTTATTTTAATTTTAATAATAGATTTGGATAAACAACTAGGAGAAACAGCAGAAATCGTAGACAGAATAGCAGCAGATGTTTTCTGAGTTCTTCTGGTGTTACTTGATCTACACACAGTTGAAAAATGACCTCTTTTATTGCAGGAATTGCAAATTGCATTTTTAGCAGGACAGTGTTTGCGCAGGTGCCTATCTCTGCCACAAAAGAAACATTTCTGAAAAGATGCAGCAACCGCTAACTGCCTGGTTGATGAATTTTCAGAATCTTGTGACGGTTCTGCGTTTTGTAAAACGGCAACACTTGAATCAAAAGTTGATGAATATGATTCAGCATGTTGCTTGGCTATTTCTAACGCTCTCGCGGTATCAAACGCTTGAGTTAAGCTCAAAGAAGAATGCTCTAGAAGCCGCTGTCTAATTTGTAGTGAACTTAAACCACTGATAAACGAGTCTCGAATGAAATCATCTCTATTCTGTTCGGCCGTAACAGCTTTAAAGTTGCATTCTTTGCTCATTTGCTTCAAAATTTGTAAATATTGGTCAATTGACACACCTACTAACTGTCTTCTTGATGAGAGAGAATGTCGAGAAAATATTTCATTTTTGGGCTTTACGTAGAGGCTTTCAATGATTTTTATGGCATCTTCATACGTTGTACTCTCACTAATGGACTCAAAAACGACTGGACTCACGTAGTTTATTAGTAGATTCAGCTTCTTCTTATTGTCCTTCGCATCTGCCGCTTCCAGAAAATTCACGAACGATCTGTACCAATTATTCCAAAGTTGACCTGCGTTTCTAAGTGTAACATCTATATCTAATCGATTGGGGCGAAGTAGCTTATCCATTTTATAGAATTCTCTGTAGAATAAATTGTAGTGAATTACGAAGGATTACCTTTAAAATAAGGCTTTATTCTACAGAGAACAACTAACATAAAATTATTGACAACTTTGTAACATAACTGACAATGTCATGAATCCTATCAAAATGGTAATATCATGACAGTATCAGATGCCCCGTGGCTTCATGAGATTTGCGCAAAATGTCCTCAGCACAGCGTCCTCAGGAATGAATTGATCCTGAGCCATTTCGTGAAAATCGGATAATGACAATCGCTGACAGTATCATATTATTTAAAAACAATATTATGTTTCTATGGGTACCAACTACACAGGCCAGCTATTTTGGCATTGAATTCAAATTTCAAAAATAACGAACGCCGATAAATATATTAATATTTTATTTTTTCACTGTTCTTTTGTGTTTTTTAGCAGTATGAAATAAAATGTTGTACGTCACACGTCCGGTAAACTTTTACAGTACTCAAAAAATAATAGTTCAATACTATTAAACGCTTTACAAATTAGAAAAATTAATTTCCAAAGAGCAGGGGCCGTATTCTCGACAAGTGAACTTTTGATGCGTATGCGCATTTCGAGAGATTCGTCCGTTTCGGTATTCTTGACTCGTGAACATTGATGCGTATACGTTTTCAAAACGAGTGATTACAGCGAGCGCTTTGTATCGTTCGTTTTATAGTTTTGTTGACGTCTATTTATAAAATTATACTAATTTGTTGTCAACTTCGAAGACAAGTATTTTTGAATATATTATTGTACAAAATAGATTTGTGCGACTTAATCTCACCTTTCTCCAGTTCTTTCAATCTCTGGATGCACCCGGCATACTATTTAGTATCAAACTTATTTCAGTCCACTTCCTTTCGGCATCTTTGAATGTAAAACTATTAGAAAATTTACCGGATTGAAGATCCGAGTTTTTTTTTCAGATACTCAATAAGTAGATTTTTCTGGCGTCATTTGACTTTTTTTATCTCGATGAGACATCCTACATAAAATTTATTTTTCCTCAATTTTCTGTAAATCACAAAAGTTGACAATCTTTCACTTTGCCAATTGTCAGTTTTTGAATTTAAGTTCACAAAACGTAAATTTACGAACCAATTTCTGTAATTAGTGAGATGTTGCAGTGTTGCCGATTGTTATGATCGCACATCATCAAGCGTATACGTAAGTAAACGGGGTTGGTATATCTGTTAAATTCCGTAAACATCTCACTCGTACTGTATAAGTGTACTTACCGGACTAGTAACGTAAATATCTATTAAAAGTTTTTACAACTGATTACAGGAATCTAAAACAGTACAGATGGTTATTTATTAAAAAAATGTATGCAGCAACATTCCTGCGACATATGTATTGCTTTTAATGAACTAAATACCTTAAGCAAAGAAACAACTATTTTTTCTCAGACAAAAGCCTATGTAAGCAATACCATTTTTCCATTTGGTGGGCTGAATGTACCTAGCCTGAATTTTGTTGAGAATGTTACCCAACTTGAAGATATATTTGTAGTTAACTTCAATAAGTTAGCATGTAAAAATTGTATCGGAGCGACATTGAAAGATCTTTTTAAAAACTTATCATTTACGCATTCTTGTAAAAATGTTCATTTATAATATCGCCAGAGCTTAAATTATTTCCGGAAATTTTCTTGAGGGCACGAATATTTTGAAAATCAATAATTTTCTTAAAATAATCGCGAAGCGACGAGGGATAATTTTCTTAAAATATTCGTGCCCGAAAGAATATTTCCAGGAATAATTTAAGCTTGCGTGGTATTCGGTAAGTAAATTTCACATCATAACTTGGAAAAAAATTATTTATCCAACCTGACATTTTAAATTAATTTAATTTAATTTACCTTTTCAACTGTCAAAAAAATTCCACTTAAATGTCGTGGTGCCTCGAAAAAATTTCCGGAAATTTTTTTAGGTGCCATGGTAACTAGTCAAAATTAAGGCATCTTATTGGTTAAAAAGTAGAGGTGTGAAATTTTCCTTCTAGTTATTTCTTATCTCTTTATACAAGAGTGCGTATTTATTACACAATTAAGTTCGCAGATCGCGTAATAAAAATTTAAAAATCTTATGAACCCAACACAAAATTACAAATATTACAAAATTTGTAATTATTGCTTTTTAAGTTTGGTTTAGGATTACATTTTTTTACTATATGCAATTATTCAGCATTGTTTTTATATGCAAAACGAATTCTAAAGTATGCTATAGAATCTTGTATAATTTTTAACGATTTTAAATAGTTTTTCATGTTTTACAACATCTTACAACAACTTACTTTTTTATCAGCCCCCGTACCAAACACTCCATCTATAATTCAACAAGCTATGAAGATAGTAAATCGCGCGACCCCTGTATATACGATACACGTGTATTTTAACGATCGTTTTTCGGCATGTCTTTATCAGCGCTACATGAAAGTGCCGACGACGAGTGAACCTACTATTGTTGTCTATGTACGGTGGTACGGTGCTTGAAAATTTTTAACCTTCGCTCTCGTCGCGCAAGGCTTTCTCACCACATACTATTGACTACAGGAATCAGAGGTTGGTGTGGTGTAATGATAGATTGAATTCGAAATAAGTCAAATGCATGTTTGTCTAATGCAAGAAGCTAAGGTAGTAGAGTTGTTATTTGGGCAGGGATTTTTCTGGAAGGAAGTACTGATACGCACAATTGTAAACGAACAATGAATGGGTAGACATACTGTAATAGTGTTATAAGTGGTATAGTAGAAAACATCAAATTTAACCTTCATCCAAACTTCATGTTTTGTGATAACAACGTAAGCCGTCACCGCGCAAGAATATGTCCACAAACTGACATGTTGAATGTTGACACTAATGACAGTAGGAGGAAAAATAATTATTTAGTTAGATTTCAGATTTGTTGTAATTCGGTTTTTTTGTAGTTTTAATGATCCTATATAAACAGTCAGATATAGCTTTTTAAAATGCCTTGGTCAGTAGTTGGTTGTGGTTATAATAACGACAGGGATGAAATATCCTTTCCTAAATTTTCATCAATATTTTACAGCAATGGGAAAGGAGGATTGATGTTTTGGTTCAAAAAAGAAGGAAACATTAATTTACAGGTAGTAGATAATCACCTAATAATATAATATTCAAGTAGAGAAAAGAAAAGCAGCCAGTCAATCACGTCTTGGCAGCAGTATAAAATATGCAAGTGTCATTTTGGTTGATACCACAAAGCACGTTGGCACACTATTTATAAAAGCGACGAAGCTCAAAGCGATTAAAACAACGTCGAAAAAAAGCACTGAATCAAAACCAAATGGAATCGAACACGATAACTATTAAGAACCTCGTGTTGTGCAAAGAATGCTTGTTTATATTGAATTTAGTAAAGCGTTGTCTGCAGGTATTGTTTTGTTTAAGTTTGTAACATTCACTTGTATTTTCATGTTGTCAAATAAGACAGTTATATAGTTGTCATTTTTACATTAAAAGATCATTCCAGTACTAGTTTTTCATTTTCATATAATCACAATAATCCAAAAGGTTATGGGCCCAGATTACGTGAAATTGTAAAGGAAGATTAACTGCAGTAAATATCGTTATTTATTTTGTGCAAGAATTATTTGTGAACTCAAAAAAGAAAATTGGAAAGCAATTTATTTTTGAAGTTTTGAAGCCGATAATTATTAAAAGACAAAATAAATGGAAGGCGATCGCGTTAATATTGAAAAGCTGGAAAGCGGCAGCAACTGGCTAACATGGAAGTTTCAAATGCGTCAGATTTTAGAAGCTAACGATCTTTTTGACTACGTCGATGGAACAAACGTCAAACCGACATCTGAATGTACAAATTATGCGAAGGAAATTGTGACTTGGAAGAAGGCGGATGCTATGGCCAGACGAGCAATTTCCACGACTTGTATGAAACATGCATTACTGCAGATTATGAATTGTGAAACAGCTCAAGAGATGTGGGAGACGCTCAAAAGTACGTATGGGCAAACATCAAAGGCACATATTTTATTTTTACAACAAAAATATTATGGCTACACAAAACAACCGGAAGATGATATTGCGACATTTTTCTCAAAATTAATGGAAATAGTGCAGCAATTACGTGATCAAAAAGAAATTATTTCTGAGTCCATGGTAATTTCGAAGATTTTAATGTCACTACCGTCCGAGTTTAATCATTTCCATAGTGCATGGGAATCTGCAAACGCAGATAGTCAAACTTTGGCAAATTTGCGGGCTCGTTTGATGGCAGAAGAACTTCGTTTGAAGTCGCAGGGTCAAGTTCAAGAAGTAGAGGCGCTAATGGCTAAGAGAATCTTCTCGAAGAAACAAATCAATAATTACAAGAAAGGAAATTCATCGAATAATAACAAAGCGACAGATAAAAATGACAAACCGAAAGGCAAATGCTTCAAATGTGGAAAAAAGGGCCACTGGAAAAGGGAATGCTCGGAAAAGACGACTAACTTCAACGGGAGAAAAGAAGAAAATTCAAATGATGCTTTTATTTGTTACAAAACAACAAATAGAGACCAAGATACTTGGATTTTGGACTCAGGTGCAACTGATCACATGAGTCATCGCCGAGAATGGTTCGAAAACTATACGGAAATAGCTGAACCAATTACAGTTGGTAATGGTGACAAGATAATGGCTCTGGGCAAAGGCGATATCAACATTTTTGCTTTTAATGGAGATGAATGGATTCGCAAACGAGTCATGGGAGTCTTGTTCGTGCCGGAACTTAAGAAAAATTTGTTTTCATTGGGAAAGGTGTTAGATCGCGGGCATCAATTGAACATGAACAACGAAGGTTGCAAATTGCTGAAAGATGGAAACATTGTTGCAGTGGGAGTTCGCAGAAAAAGTTTGTTCCAAATGTTGTTCAGAACAATACAACCATCAAAGATTGAAACTACAGCGAGTGTAGCAATCAAAAACGCTACACTTCGTTCATGGCACGAACGTCTAGGACATCAGAATTCGACACATGTGAAGAAGTTTCTACTAAGTCGGGGTATAGATTTCATTGATGAGGAATTTGCATGTGAACCTTGTGTCTATGGAAAGCATCATCGAAGCAGTTTCAAGAGTCGCGAAGAAAAGTCAAAGATGTGTGGCGAAATCATTCATACTGACGTGTGTGGTCCGTTTCAGACGAATTCAATTGGTGGATCCAGATATTTTTTGTTGCTCAAAGATGATTATTCTCATTTTCGTTTCGTATATTTCATGAAACAAAAATCAGAAGTAGCGAGTATTATCGAAAAATGTGTTAAACTGATTCAGAAGAAGCATGGTCACAGTGTTCGCAATATCAGATCTGACAACGGCACAGAGTTTGTCAATGAAAAGCTGAAAGTTTTCTTTGAAGCAGCTGGAATTCATCATCAACGAACTGTGCCATATACACCAGAGCAGAATGGTTGTGCAGAAAGGGAAATACGAACTATCGTTGAATCAGCAAGGACAATGCTTGAGGCAAAGAAGATTGATAGGAAATTCTGGGCGGAAGCAGTAAATACAGCAGTTCATGTGCTAAATCAAACTGGAACAAGCACAGTTGACAAAAAATCACCGTATGAATTATGGCATAACAAGGAGGCGAAGCTAGACCATTTACGGATTTTTGGTTCGGAAGTATTTATTCACATTCCAAAAGAAAAACGTCAGAAGCTCGACGCGAAGGCAGAAAAATGTATGTTTGTTGGTTATGACAATAATTCAAAGGGATATCGAGTTTGGAATTCGAAAACTAGTAAAATCGAGATCTCACGAGACGTCGTTTTTTTGTTAGAAAATTCAATGGGAACACTCGATATTTGTGTTGAAGAAAATGCTAGTGTAGTCAGTAAGAATGAAAATAAAGAAAACGAAGACAATTATGGTATTGACAAAGGTGCAGAAAATGAAAATGACGAAGATAAGGACACAAATGAATGTGCGTCACTAGATCAACAGAAAAATCGTGGTATGACCTGCGATCTTGATAGCAGAAATATTGTCAATAGGCGTCTACGTGATCGTAACACATTAACACATCTGGTAACTGGTGAACATTCTGCAATGTTGGCTGTCAGTGATGAGCCAAGAACGTATGAGCAGGCAATTCAGTCGATTGATTACAAGCAGTGGGAGCGAGCAATGGATGAAGAGTACGATTCACTTATGAAAAATCATACTTGGATTTTGGTCGATGCGCCAGTTGATCAAAAAGTGATTGACAATCGCTGGGTCTACAAGGTCAAAGAAAATCCGGATGGGAGTGTTAATCGGTATAAGGCACGATTGGTAGTACGAGGCTTTACACAAGAGTACGGAATCGATTACCAGGAAACATTTAGTCCAGTGGTGAAGTTTACATCAATCAGAGCGATCCTAGCATTGGCTGCGGCAAAGCGTATGACACTAAAACAGTTTGATGTGAAAACGGCTTTTCTAAATGGCGATTTAGAAGAAAATGTTTATATGAGCCAGCCAATTGGATATAATGACAACAGTGGCCGAGTGTGTAAACTATACAAAAGTTTATATGGTTTGAAGCAGGCTTCGCGCTGTTGGAATAAGAAGCTTACTTCTTTCCTTAACAGTTTTGGTTTCAAAGAGAGTGGATCCGATCCATGCGTTTTTGTTAGCAACGGAAAAGATGGAATGTTAATTTTGGCAATTTACGTTGACGATGGATTGATTGCAGCAGAAAAACAAGAAGCCATTAAGCCGGTCATTAGACACTTACAGAGAGAATTTGAGATCAAAATGTTTGAGCTGAAATTTTTTTTTGGGACTCGAAATTGATCAGCTTTTGGATGGATCGATTCATGTTCATCAACAAGGATATGCAAGAAAGGTTCTTGATCGTTTTGATATGACATATTGTAAGAAAGTGACAACTCCATTAGCTAGTTCACAAAACCTCGGAGATTTTGATGCTGATAAAAAAATCGATTTTCCTTATCGAGAGGCAGTCGGGAGAGCAGTCCGAGTATTTGCAGCGTCACAAGCTATAAAAGAACTTGTCTGGTTGAAGAATCTCTTATGTGATCTTCGACAAGTTAAATTGGATGTACCAGCTTTATTTATGGATAATCAAAGCGCAATACGACTTGTGAAGAATCCAGAGTTTCATAAGAGAACTAAGCATATTGACGTACGTTACCATTTTATCCGAGAGAAATTCAAAGATGAATTTTTTGAATTACAATATGTTCAAACAGATGACCAGGCAGCCGATATCATGACAAAGGCATTATCAAAATTGAAACATCAACATTTTTGTCAAATGTTGAATGTATTGTCAAAGTGAATGTTGACATTGACTTGTAACAAAAAGTGGGAGTATTGAATTTAGTAAAGCGTTGTCTGCAGGTATTGTTTTGTTTAAGTTTGTAACATTCACTTGTATTTTCATGTTGTCAAATAAGACAGTTATATAGTTGTCATTTTTACATTAAAAGATCATTCCAGTACCAGTTTTTCATTTTCATATAATCACAATAATTCAAAAGTTTATCCTCAGGGCGACTGTCACATGACGTCACGTGGACTTGCCCTATTTAAACACGTATAACCTATTTATGAACAAACTTCCTAGTTGTTGCGTGTTCACAAGATGGCGTTTCGCATAAAAAAGAAGATATGGAATATTTTCTTTTAATTTGGCGACACTTGTGGGGTATTCTTTAAGTGCTAATAAATTATAATATAATAAGCTGGAGAATTTGAAAGACTATGAAATAGTATTTTCGGCATTATCAGCCTCAACGAGATATTTTTGGGCGTGTATTTATATCAATACCATGGATTTTTAACTTCCCGCTAAGAAAATCAATGATTCTTCCTAATGATTTTCGAAAAATCGGGAAGTTATTGTTTTTACCCCGTTTCAAAAAAATCGAGGTTTCAACAAATCTCGACGTTTTGAAGCCCTAAGAAGCTTTCCTGACTATTTTTACGATGGTGTCCGAACGTCTGTATGTATGTATGTATGTATGTGTGTGTGTATGTGTGTAGGTAAGCCTTTTATAACTTCTGAACGGCTTGACCGATTTGATCGCAGTTGGTGTCATTCGAAAGGGCTTCGCCAAACTTAGATTTCCTGTAAGTTGGAACCAATTCAGACTGGTAGATTTCGAGAAATTGCAAAAAAAGTGAAAAAAAAAGTTGGTATTTTTTTTCATTTTTTCAAAATATCTCCGAATTGGCTGAACCGATCGACCTCAAAAACTAATCAGCTCTTAACCTTGAACACCCGCATCGATCGCCACCAAGTGCGTCAGAATCGGTTGATGCGTTGTCGAAAAAAATCGAAAAAAAGTGTTTTTTTGTAATAACTCCGAAATGTTTCATCAGATCAAATTTTTTATAGAGCTCAAAAAACTACATCGATCGCCGCCAACCGCGTGAAAATCGGTTAATTCATTCAAAAGTTATAGCAGTTTGAAAATTAAAAAAATCGTGTTTCATCGAACTTTGATAAGATTTTTGAGCTCGAAGAGCTCAAAAGCATCGAATAGCTTTATCTAACACAAAAATTAAAGTTTTGAGCTCGAATACCTCAAAAACATCGCATCTAGCGACAAAATCGCATGCGTTTGAAAATTGAAATTAGCGGGAAGTTGCAGGGATGGCCTTTAGGGTCAAAAGATTTCCAAATTTTTTTCAATAGAAATACATCATTAAAAATAAAATTGGTCCAAACTCAAATGGTTTTAATAGCAATACTTGCTATAAAATACTTCTTTAGATAGAAATTTTCGGTAAATAAATGGATTATCGCCGAATCAAGAGTCCCTATAATAAAACCAAAAACTCGAAAACTTTTTCAATTCTATAAAGATAAGTTACTGTAAAGTGCCGCCGGTATATCTGAGCAAATTGGGATGTGTCCCTGATTCCCTTAACGTGTCAGTAAATCGGAACAACGATAAATTGAAAGAGAGTTGATTAAAAAGTACAAATGAAACTCTCAGTAACGGCTATTCAAACACACTGAGAGAAAAGCAGCAGTAGTATCCTAATTCAAAGCAGCAGTTCATATTATTTTTACAATACTCTTTTAAAAATTGACTAGTTTGAAAAAGCTACTGTGTAGCGAAACGCGTCACTAATTTTAATTTGAACGTCAGTTCAAAATAAATAATGAAGATTTAAACAAATTAATTTGTTTTATTTCATCAGTAATACTCTTTTACGTTTTTCTCTTTACTTTATTATTTCGAAGGATGAAAGGCCGTTACTTCCAGTCGTAGTTAAAATAAATTATTATTTGAAAACGGTTGACATTTAATCAAGATATTTAACGCATTTTAAAATTGATTATAAAATTGATGGTCCCATACTAAAATAAATAGGAACTTTCCTGATAATACTAGCATAATTAGAATACGGAACATGACGAAGTAAGACTTTAAGGCATCTCGTCCCACAATACTTTTAGTTTATTAATGAAAAGAGGCTTAAGCTGGCTTATTACTATATTTTTTTACATTTCTAAAATAAGCCAAATTATCCTTTAAAAACCGTTCGTGGAAAGTGCACTTCACTAGATACCCTTTGCTACTGATAATGATAATATACTTTCATAATGTTAATACAAAAAATATTTCTTCAAAAGACCTTTCAAAAAATATATGACAAGCCCCTATTTCCTATTAAAAAAACTGTAGTCTGTAGTCATTCGAAGAGAGTTAAATGGGGGGGATGAAATTTTTTGTTGCAGGTTGTCAATTTATAATCCAAAATCGACAGGATTTTCTATATTTCCACTTTGTATGCCTTTTTATTTACTTGATGTTGAGATTTGTATTTGAGATAATTGATTTGTCAGTTTTATATAGGTATAATTGTCAATAAATTTGTGGGAAGACTAAAATTGGATTCAATTGGCTTTGAGACTAAATATCAAAGGTTTTAAAAATTGGTGATCACGACGTGATCACGATATGGAGAAACAGAAACGGACATTCCAAATAGAAAGAGAAAGTGCAGGATTGAACCCCAATCTAGTAGAAGACTGGTAATCCTGGTGATAAATTAGCCAAAGACGAACTGGAGACAAAAAGACTGATTATTCCCACCAGAGCAGTTTAAAATTGGAAAAGATAAGATTAGCTCTAGAAATAAAAATACGAAGACAAGAATTAGAGCAGAAAAGTTTGAAATTGCAACAGAAAGAAATAGAAAATAATACACGTATTCGTAATGTAGATAAGGAACTGGATTAGAAGTAAAAGAAAATAGCGAAATAACGAATGTAGCTGTGCCCATCAGTCTGGAAAACGCAGTGTTTCTATGAAAAGCAAGACCAAAGAAGAACAAGAACGTAGATTTCCGGTTACCAAATGGGTTAACAATATTTCTTTTGCTCAAGATCAAAAATCTGAAAGGAATGATAAACCAGATAGCGATGTGAAAATACACGAGGAAGCGTCGTCGATAAAATCTTGTGAACCACATACCAAAAGAGAACACTCAGCAAATGAAGACATTAGAATGCTTTGCGAAACTATTTCCAGCGTACTCAAATCACCATCTACGAGATTAAACCACTCTCAATCTGACCAGCACTTAAAGAAGACTGATTCGTTTGAAATACGAAAAGTTTTAGACAGAGATTTTCCACATTTTGACGTCAACCCTCAAGATTGGCCTTTGATTCACAAATAATTTAAAAACATCTGTACCAAGTGCGAGTACAGCAATGAAGAGATAATGATAAAGCTACAGAGGTACCTCAATGGAGATGCTAAATCGGCTGTTGCTGGAATGTTATTCACCGCAGATAATGTAGATCTAGTACCCTCGAGAATCGATTTGGAAAGCCCGAATACATCATGAGTAATCGAATACGTAATATTTCGTTTATTAGGTCTAGTAATTTGGAGAAACTTATCTACGATTCTACATAGGTAAACAATATGGTCTCTATTATGATGGGTTTGGGAAGTAACCACCATCTGGAAAATCCACAACTGCTAAGAGAACTTTTGGGAAATATTCCTGATATGATAAAACTTTCCTGGGGATAAAAGATGGAGGTCAGTAAGGGATATGTCAATTTGGAAGATTTTTCCTTGAGCTTAGAAGAAATAGCCAGTTCAGAGTGTTACATCAGCCAAAGTTCACCAGTCCTATCCACCCAAAGTAGAATGAGAGAATATGCAGCACCTCAGAGATAAAAAACATACAAAATGGAACAATTCACACACACTGTATAATAAATATACACATACATAGCGGATTCTATTGATAGTAGACTCCAAACAGATGAAATCTACACGGATTTTTCGAAAGCCTTTGATAGCTTTGATCATGGTATTCTTCTTAGTAAACTAAAAGCATTTGTTTTATCTGATTCGCTAATAGTGCTCTTTTATTCAAACCTTTTAAATCGAATGCAGTTTTTTAGATTAATAGATTTAAGTCTGATGAATATCAGGCCTCATCTGGCGTTCCGCAAGGTTCTATCTTGGGACCTCCATTGGTTATTATTTTTATAAATTATATTTCTGAAGTCATCAATATAGATTGATGACTTAAAACCATACAGTTTTGTGAAATCTATGAAAGACTGTGAAAATATATCTGCGAATTTAAATGCAGTTGTTCAATGGTGTGGAGGCAACAATCTTCCACTTAATCCAGCCAAATGCAACGTCATGTCTTTTGGCTTTAAAGCTAAAGTTTATGTTTTGTATAAAAAACATCCCCATTCAACTAGCTGAAACCTTTACTGATCTTGGTGTCACTTTGACCCTGCTCTTCCATTCAACAAACACATGATACAATCATTTCATCTGCTAATCGCTTGTATGGTTTTTTAGTTCGGTGCTCTCGCGATTTAAATGAAGTATCCACATTGAAAACCCAATATTAGGCTTATATAAGGTCCAAGCTAGAATGTGCATGAGTGTTGTGTGGAGTCCATTTGATCAATGTCACATTGAACGGATAGAAGCAGTGTCAAGTGTGATGCCTCAATTGGCGCATCGCACTCAGATTTGTTAGAGAGGCATGGCTTAGTAAGATTGGAACATAGACGCGATTATAATTCTTATATATAAGTTTATAAATAATATAATTGACTGCCCAAATTTACTTAGGGAAATTTAATTTTTGAGTACCTCGAATAGAGTCTAGAAATCTTATTACTTTTAATTTAAATGTAAGTCGAACAAACATTCTGAAGAATTCTCCGCTTTATTCCATTTGTAATTTAATTAACGCGATGAGTTGTGAATTCGATCTATTTTCTTGTTCTGTGCCATATATTAAGTCTCATAATAATATTTTTCTATAATCATTAATAAAAGTGACGTTTTTTTAATCGATTTTCGTACATAAAATATGTATTTGTTAAACAGTTTAAAAAAGTGACATTAGATTGAGATAAAGTGACATTAGGGTGAGATAATAGCTATTTGTGTATCAAGAGCAGAAAGTAGTACTTTGGCAGTCGAGACAGAAAGTCTCTGTCGAGACTACCAAAGGACTTTCTGCTCGAAATACATACAAGATTTTTCCTACGATCACACCAAAATAAAATTAATTTTTTATTAAAAACGTGTTACTTTCATACTTTCAATATTGGAAGTTTATTTGACATATTAAGCCTACAATTTGAAGACAAAAGATTAATTGTGTATGTTGTGTTGCCTACTTATGACAATAGACTTTATGATTTAAAGATTTATGTATTTGAAAAATCAGTATCACTTGAATCCATTTTTCTTGTTTTTTTAAGTACTTACTGACTTATAGTAAAATATTAATACAATTACACAGCACAGAAACTATCTCAAAAAATATTTCAGTGACAATGCACTAGGTTCTTTCTTTGACATAGACATACTTGATTCTTATAATCCGAAAGTTATTTGCAAGTATGTTGTGTTGCCTACCTATTGCCATTGTTTGTACTTAGCAGTTTCCAGATTGCAGTTTCGTGTACCCATGAACGTAGGCAACACTTATTACATTAATGTCAGATATTTTTTAGATTTCCCTATTTCTCATTAAATTATTACGGAAAATAGTGTTGGATGCTTTAACATATTAGAAAATCAACTAAAATATTTATTTATTCTACAGTTTATATTAAAATAACTACTAGCTCTCTTTTATCTATAAATAAAATTAGGCGTGCGCCAAAGTTACTTTCTGCTTAAGAGCGCCAAAAATGTCAAATTATGACAGCTCGCGGAAAACATCAACTTTGCGGTTAGATTTGAGTGTGCAAAAGCCTACTTTGGGTAGTGATCGTAGGAAAAGTAGTTTTTTTAACGCTAATTTTAAATATTTCCGCTAATGGCTCTGCAGATTGCACTCATCTGACATTTTACTTCAAACATTCAAATCGACGCCAATTTTAGTCCATTTAGAGCAACCTAAATAACACATTTTTTGGTTTTTGTTTGTTTGTAGAAAAAATAGTGTATGCATAAAGCCTGCGGCTCATGCGTCAACTTTTCCACTCGTGAAAAAAAGCACCACTTTATGCACTTGTTGCATAAATAACTATTTTATCCGATTGTGTCAAAAAATGACGTTTTATGTCTTAGATATTTGGACGAAAAGGTAACTTTTTCAGTAAGGTATTAAATAATTCATTGTTACCTAGGCAACACTTTTCGTCCTAGGCCAAAATAGTAGTTTACCTAACTAGACTAGACGACGCGTCAGCGGAGTTCGGCCAGCAATCGCGTACGGAAAAGTCACTTTACGCACTTGTTAGGT
The DNA here is from genome assembly GCA_947563755.1 of Lochmaea crataegi. Taxonomy (NCBI): domain Eukaryota; kingdom Metazoa; phylum Arthropoda; class Insecta; order Coleoptera; family Chrysomelidae; genus Lochmaea; species Lochmaea crataegi. Next base: position 27,557,093 of record OX387432.1, read on the forward strand.
ACACTATTTTTTCTACTAGCGTACGGAAAAAACCCAAAAGTTAACATAAAGAAACATTTATAAAAAAAGTCAGATGTTTATTATTATTCGACATTCATTTGATGAGGCTTATACCAGGGCCTTTAAAAACTATTGAAACATACGTTTCTTTTTATTAAAAATTATATCAGAATTCTAATAAATTTCTTAATTTTCCAGTCATTTTGTAAACTACAACCAAACAAATATATATTTTAAATATTCAAATGTCAGTATACTCCCCAAAAACTTAACAAATTTACTTTTCCGCACCAAGTGAATAGTGCGGAAAAGTAACTCTTTCAACACTAAAATGAGTGCAGAAAAGTGGACTTTTCCGCACGATAGTAGAAAAAATATTTTATTTTTCGGACGCTATTAACTGTTTATTTTTCTCTTGTCGATAGTCCTTAAATTTTGTGTAAGCTCTTTCATATATTTCCCTAGATTTTTGCGGCAACAAATGTAACATAACTTCATTTGCAGCTTCTTGAACATCAGGTGGCGTACATACAAGATCTTTACTATCACTTTCTAATTCCATTTTGGAGTTTTTCCGATTTTAAAACTCTCGTCTTATTGACAAAACGTCAGTTAAATTTAATTATTTGTTATATCCATAGATACGCAAATGAGGTGACAGATTTAATTTATTTTTCTGTGCAAAATTAATTGTATTGATTTACTTTATTTATACATTTTAGCCATTTGGATAAAAAACAATCGGATAAAAAATATCGTATGTAATATGGACGAAAAATGTTTTTTCGAACTATGTGGGTTACCGGCCTCGGCGTCGCCTCGCCCGGTAATCCCCCACAGCGTCCGAAAAACTTAATTTTTCGTCCTTATAACATAATATACTATTTTTGTAGTTTATAATAAATGTATTTTGTTCTTAGGTTTTATCATTGTTTTGAATATTTCGTTTTCCCTGCTCTGTAATTGTGTTTTTCCCTTAGAGCAGTGTATCTATAAAATAAAGTAATCGGTTCAAAGAAAACAAGAAAAAAAAAGGTGCACAATCCTTACAATCTACAACGTGAACGAGTTCACGTCATTAGGATTGACAAGACATTAATTTCTTGCAATGTGAGCACGTTCACGAGACAATTGTAAATTATACTTTAACGTTAAATGCATTGGAATTCAAATTATCTTCTGTTTGAATAAACACAGCAAGTTAAAACAATCATTATGGTTTATTGCACTGTTTATTATTTGTGTAGTATGTTAACGCATTAAACACTGTTTTTTGTAATTCAAAAATTATGTATTTAACATTGTTTGTGTGTGCAATGTAATAATTTTAAGTTCACCTGCCAAAAATTATGCAATCGAAATAACATAAATGTAATGAAACTATGACGTTATAGGTAGTAATAAATCGAACCATTTTGTAAAAATCACGAAATACGACATTCCGTTGATGTTTATCAAGAAGATACGTTTTATTTTTGTATGCTCATTATTTTAATAGCCATCATTTATCAAAATGTCTTAGTCAGATCTTCCATGAAGCGAAACGGAACGGTGGCATTTTTTACACATTTCAAATAATTACTCAAATTTATTTTGCGTACTATGATATTTCAGTAGAATTTCAAACATGGGAATTATAATTATAGGAAAAGTTTAATTTATGCAGCTCAAGAAACTATTTAATCAAAGGAATTGCTTAGAAAAACTGCGAAGCATAAAAGTAGGAGAGCAACCATCCTCATATTATGATTCATTAGCTCTCCTGTCCTGTAGATAACTTTTATTTTTATAGTTCATAATCTAGCCACTAGCTGCGCTGGCTACTAACCTATCCTAACCAATAATCGCCAAAATTCACAGAGAACAACAAAAATTTTCTCGGACAGCTAAGCACTTAGCTCTTACCGTCTAACGTCGAAATTGGTAACAAACTGCCAAAAAAGACTCCTCAATAGGAAGACTCAACAAAGTGTTTCTGGTCTGGATCCTTGGCCATTCTGGTTTAGATGGCAACGAAAAGGCAGGCTACCTAACCTAACCTAACCTAATCCAGAACCTGCAATTGCCAAACAAACACTCAAACTTCTGGCATAATTTTTACCGGGATTGGTATCTGATTATTGGCATTGTCTCTCCCTCTCCCTAAGACCTGGAATAGCATTCACCAAATAAACTAATCGGCAAAGTCGCAGTGGAGGGCCAAATAGACCCAATCACCACAAACCTCACCATAAACGCGTGTAACTGTTTTAATAACAGAGATAATAACGTGAATAAAAAACCAAAATGTTCATGAAGTCTAGTGCTACAGTTTGGCACCTGCTGGCACCTTCGATTGTAGCTGCTGCATCATGTAGAGTGTTTCAAGTTTTGGCTAAAAACATCTTCACATTTTTGCATATATTTTCAAATTTAACTTCCAAATTTCAAGCACAGTATTACTACAGAAGAATTGACCTACGGTTCACAGAAAAAATCATATAAACCAAATTAATAGTTCAAAAGATCACTTTTGAAAATGTGTCAAATTTTTAGTAGACGGATTTTTTTGACGGTTAGTTATTGAAACTAATTTTATGACCCAAACTAATTGATTTATCTATTTATTTATTTTTCTGTAGTAAAACTTCGTACTTTATAAAGGGTAATTTTTCAATTACATGTTTTTTATTTTTGAAAAATTGCTATTTTTCTTCGTCAACGGATAAGTGTTAACGAAGATTTATTACAATTTGTTTTTTTGTCCGCAATTAAGAAGAGGAATTTATTTCTATGAAAGCCACACACGACCCGTGTAAACTGAATGAAAAACTCTGCTTGGCTAAATTTATGCCAGAAAATAAAAAATCGAAACTTCCTCGAAAACAAACTACTTGACACTTGGATTAAATTCCCTATTAATAGAATTAACAGCCTGACACAAAAAGTGTAGAAAATTATTTTTCGTTTACATCGGTTAAGTGTATGTTTTACTAAGAATTGTGTTTTATGGTTAATACAGGGGCCCAGCTACACCTACAAGCCGAGAAGATGGAAGTTGCAAAATAAGAATCTTGTTTATTTTTCAGTACTGTAATAGTATATTACGTAACAAGTCCGGAAAATACTGTTTTTTGGACGAGTACACAAGATTCTAGGACGAGCCGTAGGCGAGTCCTGGAAGTCTGCGAGTCCGAAAAAACAGTTTCCGGGCGTGTTGCGTACATTTTTTTTTCGGCAACCGTGTGGTAGGTATAACAAATCAATAAAACACGTTTCTTTGTAATATCTAAATGGACTAAAAATGGCGTCGATTTGAATGTTTATGTTTGTCATGATGACACTACGCTAAAAAAACTAATTTTTAGAACAAAATTAGGAACATTCTAATTGAATTTACTGTTTGGACCCTTACTTTGTGGAATCTACTCATATTACTAACATTCTAATTCTTGTTTTTATTAATATTTATATTGAAATTCGAACAATTGCTAATATTAAAGGGATTCAGTTTGTTTGAATGACAGCAACGATGTAATACTTCCCGGCCTAGTCCGGGAAATAGGTACTTTCCGGACTAGGCCGGAAAAGTGCTACTTTCTCACAAAAAAAGCGTCCGGGAAGTGGGTACTTTCCGGACGGTTGCCGAAAAATTTACTTCCCTTTACGAAAAATTACTATTTATATTTCAGAAATCTGTAACAGTATTGTTATTTATATTTACTAAATGTGTATTTATAAAATCACTACTGAAGTTGGTCGCTATTATGTAAATCCCTAAATCCCATACTTCTGTGTTTTTGTTAAAACCACAGAACTGAACTCCAGTTCTGTGGCTGGAACCAACGAAATAGATAAATTATAGTTCCGAAAAATAAAATGAACAATACGATTTGACATAAAACTGACATTTGAAATTCAGTATATGCATTTACTTAATAGATGTCGAAGATAATAGTATAATACTATTATAACGCCTTACAAAGTTTTTGAAAAACATTTTTCAAAGAACAGAGATCGTTCACTAAGAAGCAACAACTACTTCTCGGGCTATATGACCCAACAGATATTGAATTACACTTCTAAGTTAAACGGGGTTGGTAATTAGAAGGGGCATCACTTGCAGACCGCTTTCGGCGTATTTGCGCATCATCAGTAGGTACGAGGTAGATGCCATCCGTCCAGAAGCTCTAAGAGCATAATCCTGAGCTGGAGACAACTCTAAAACCACATCACTACATTAAGCCCAGTAAAGGAAATGCTAAGAATGCTATAACAGCGACTTCCCCACCTCTAACCACAAACTAAAATTCTATATTGACAAAAAACCATCTCGGTTATTTAGTTATTTACTTAATTACAGATTCCTATAAAAATTGTAATATTTTAGTAAAGCGTGTTATCAAGAGATGTCGAAGATAATAGTTTAATACTATTATGACATCTACCTTGTACTGATGAGGCGCAAATACGCCGAAACCGGTCTGCAAGTGTTGTTGTCCCTTCTAATTACAAACCAGAATGGTTGGTTATATCTTGCAGATATACCAACCCCGTTTAACTCAATGTCTGTTGGGGCATATAGCCCGAGATGTAGTTGTTGCTTCTTAGTGAGCGGTCTGTGTTCTTTGAAAAATATTTTTCAAAAACTTTGTAAGGCTTTATAATAGTATCTATTATACTATTATCTTCGACATCAGTATATGCAACTTAAATGCAGGAAAAACCGTGCTACCAATACACTTTAAACCTAACATGGCCTAAAGTCCCTACTCAAATCTTGCAAACTAAATTAACTTAAGAAGATTGGTAGTGGAAATCAATTTAACTGAAGGCGCAATTCCACTGGGACGACATTATGCAGCATGTAGTACCCTACTCGTCGTCTAGTACTGCCTATTTTTGGATATATGTGACATTTAAGCAATATTGCACGAACAACTTTGTCACTGACTGTCGCATGCGCATTGAGGCATATTATGTTTGTTGCATGCGTATAATTTTACAACAAATTGATTATCGACGAAGAGGCTTTGTTTCGGAATTTTATTCTGAAGAACTGACGCATATATCCGAGCAGCAGCGGTCAACATGTGGCATGCGTCATTGTCGCATACTGAATGCTGCTTTTTGTTGCTCCAATTGAAAGACTGATTGTAGTATGTGTCATTGTCGCATGCTCCTTATTGCCTAAGTGTTGCCTTAGTGAAATTGCATCTTGAAGCTAATGCTTTCTACTGTTTCTCAAGACAAAACATTTCAATGTTTAACTAATTTTTTGTTTTGTTTTTATAAAGAGCCTTGTCTCAATCATTTCTTGATAGGTATTTTTAGGTTGGATTTTAAGACTTTAAAAAATTTTTCGTCTTCATAAACATCTTGCAGGCAAACCAAGATATAAGTCGATAAGGTTATCATGGCACTTGGGAGATGCGCTTAAGAGTGTCGAGGACTGTGTGGCGTAATGCTTTAAGTTATAGTACAAAGATTTAGTTTTAGTGCCTGGGCTGTTGAGCACAACTCAAACAAATTAAAAGGACGGCTAGAAATAATACGTCTTTAGGATATACCAAAAAATGTACCGTCAGCTCGGATCGACATTGGAAAAGACACCTTATTCAACCTAAAGTCATATAGGCTTTGCTGAAGTTCAATTATGGGAGGGGTTGAAAGGAGGATGTTAATTTTTTCATGGGCTTCAAGCTTCAACTGTCCACAAAATGCAAGGAGCACTGTAGACGATGCAGTTGTGTATTTAGGCTCGAAACTGTTTAAGAAAGGACAAGCTTTCGTGGTAGTGAGTCGAGTAAAGTCTTTGGAAGGATTATGTATTGAGGAATTAGACTACAACAAATTGGTAGGAGAGAAACCTGGTAACAATGAGGCACTAAACTTATTGAAAAGAAAGATAATGTACTAAAAGCTAAAAGGTCATAAGTACCAGTCATCACATTATTCTCCTCATCCCATTGATCTAGACGCAAAAATAAAATCGCTGATTTATTCATAATAATAATTATTTCACTCTTATTTCAATAAAAAAATTGTATTTTGGTCCAATAAATATGAAAATATATTTTTCGAACAAAAAACTCTTGCAAGGTGAGTCGATTCCATTGCTCGAAAGTTATTTATTTTGTGAAATTTATATAAACAACTAAATTGTCATAAATAAAACCAAAGTCATTAAAAGTAAAAATGGTACAGAACGAAAGTATCTATCGTTGGCTATTTTGAAAAAGCATATAACTTTCAAGATGAGCATTCCGAAAATATATTATTGAGACAGTAAAACACTATTTTAATAGATATAAATATCCTCGTGAATATAAATTCATATCATTACAAGATCTGTTGCATGTTGGCGATACAGAACCGTAACGAAAAAGTTGTCTTTCAAACACTTGAAAATACTTTTCAGCAACTTGAGATATTTAAATAAAATGAGGAATATGTAGTATTATTTTATTTGTAATATATGTGTGATTAGTAAAGAATGATCATTTGTGGGCGATTCTTTTTTCTTATTTCACTGAATACTTTTGACAAACTAATGGAAATGTTCCGTTCTAAAGTTATCGCTGCAAAATGTCCATTCGTACCGAAGAAACAGGCGTAATAGGTAGAATAGGCAACTGTAACTTTTACAATACATTGTTCACTGCAAAGATATTAGATTCTTACCTTTGTAACGAGTTATTTTTTTTGCAAGTTTAATTTTTATTTTTTTTCCGTAATATATTTTATTTTACCACTAGGGTGTATATAACTAGTTACTTTACAGTATAAGTCCGAGTTACGCAAATCCAAATTCTACCATACACAATTTATTCATTTCCGATATTTTTATTTTTCAACTGAAGGGACGCCCGGTATATACACCATTTTAATTAAAGCCGAAGCCGTTCAGTATAGGTACAACTTTTTGTTGTAAGTAGATAAATTTCACGTTTAATTCCCTCACCACAACTACGGCCGAAAAATGTAACTAGAATTTTGGGTATAAATTAGCGAATTTTGATAGAAGAGGCTCTCAATCATTCGCTCTCAATCAATCATTCGCGCTGATTCATTCCGTTCGTGACTCTTTTCTCAACTTTCTTCCGATAACCGATAAACCGAAAAGTATTGTGAAAATTTAGTGCATTACGATTGTGTGTGGAAGCTGTATTTTATAAGGTAAATCATTTTTACAAATATGTATGTGTATTCGAAACTTTCCGTACCGCCGCTTAATATTAAATTGTTGAATGTATTCTTTGAAAATTTTCCGACCGGCTATTTTTTTCTTTTGTTGTTGAATAGAAATTGGTTTTTTTTATTTGTTTCTTTTATATGGAAATAAAGATTTGTGAACTGTAATTTGATTTCGAATTTTATTTACAGCGTTTATTAAATAGTAATTAACTGATATAAATTATTAGTGGATTCTCGAATTATTTTATGCTTTTGGTTCTCAGTAGTCTTATATTAAATTGATATCCAAGTGGATTATAATATTTTAATTTTATGCTAGTACTAATATTTTTACTCTGTGTGTCGATTGCTGGGTACCGTTTAACTCGTGGGCAATTTTTTTTTTGAATAATAGTTACCGGCTTTAATTAGATTCAAGGGTTAATCAGACTTGGAAGAGGCTTAGCCACAATTTGTTTGATTGCCCGGCAGATCTAATTCGTTCTTAGATCTTATTTTTTTCGGAATAATAGTTACCGGCTTTATTTAGATTCAAGGGTTAATCAGACTTGGAAGAGGCTTAGCCACAATTTGTTTGATTTCCCGGCAGATCTAATTCGTTCTTGAATTTTATTTTTTTTCGGAATAATAGTTACCGGTTTCCTTTAGATTCAAGGATTAATCAGACTTGGAAGAGGCTTAGCCACAATTTGTTTGATTTCCCGGCAGATCTAAATCGTTCTTTTCCCGTTTCGTAGAATCATTATTTATATTTTGTTTTTTTTTCTTATTGTCGGAATAATAGTTGCCGGTTTCATTTGGATTCAAAGGTTAATCAGACTTGGAAGAGGAATTTGTCTGATTACCCGGCAGATCTAAATCGTGCATTAGGGACCCCGTTAAACCCGGTAGATTTGAACCGTATTGGATAACCTGGCCGTTATGTCCGTCAAAGTACCAAGTATATGGTAAAGAAAGCTTATTTTCTTTTACCTGTTAATTTGCTTGTCACTAAAGAATTATTCGTAAAATAGACCACAGAGTATTAATAGACTAAAAGTTTCTTTTCGATTATTTTGTGATATACCGACTTATTGTGTGATCGTAGGTATACACTAAACCGTAGGTAGTATACAATTCTGCTGAACCCCTGTTTCCTTCATAACCCGTAATTTATAAATTGGAGGATCCATATTTGATTATAATTAGGTAAATAAAGTTAATTCAACAAGACCCCTGGAATTTTCCGTAACCTCCATCTGAGGCTATCTGGAACTCTTGACGCTAAGGGTCAAGGGGCCGTGGATCAAACCACGTTAATAATCTGGCGCCCGAGATTTAAAACCCGAATTTTGCATCAAGGGTGTCCATATTGACGTGTTCTTGTGGCAGGAGTCACGTGTAAGAAGGTAAGCACGTTACACCTTAATTAGGACGCTCTTCTGTAATCTTGTCGAATGACTCCAGGTCTTGTTAATATTTTACCTACATAGTTTGGGCACCGATTATTTAGTAATTTCCTCTCAAATACTCAAATAGGTAAAAGAGGTTTAACAATCGCTATAGTGATGATAAGTGATAATTCCGATACAAGTGGAAGGAAAAATCAGTCCACGTTGTTTGGTAAATATATTTTTCTGTTTTGATGAACACTAAACACTGCAATGATTAATACGTAAACGTAAACGCAGCATTTGACAAGAGTGCATGCGCAGTATTTACTTCTCGGACGAATTTAGAGACGTTCAACGTAAACTTGCATGTTTCTACGTATATCGTGAACGTAGGTTTTATTGAGCCGAGTCAGGCACTCGGAACACTCGAATATAACCGATTTACTTCACGTGTCACTTCACTTGTTTATTTTTATTATAAATAGAGTGTACTGTTGTCCAAGTTCTCCCCATCATGAAGAATGTGTAAAAGCAAGGCCTCATCCATATCATCATCATTTTACTTAAAATACCGGAAAAACTCTACAAAAAAATAAAAATTCGCGCACAAAATAAAGAAAACCCAAATAGAAATAACACAATAAAGTTGGGTTAGATGAACTCTCAATGGATTAAAATGTAAACAAACGACAAACCCGGCCTAAATTGCCTTAACTCCTTTTAAAATGCAATGAAATACGTAAACGTAGGTATTGGCTATACGTCGTGTCAATACGTTTACGTGTATGTGCTGCCTTACATGTACGTGATTAATACGTAAACGTAAACGCAGCATTTGACAAGAACGTGTGTGCAATATGTACTTCTCGGACGTATTTAGATACGTTTAACGTTATCCAGTTAGGCACTCGTATCACTCGAATATAAACGATTTACTTCACGTGTCACTTCACTTGTTTATTTTTATTATCAGAGAGTCAGAGACAACCAAGCTGGTAGAGTGTACTGTTGTCCAAGTTCTCTTCTCCATGAAGAATGTGTAATACCTCAACCATATCATCATCATTTTCTTCATCTATTAACGCTCCAAAATCCAAAATTGCTAACATATTTTACTTAAAATACAGAAAGAAAAAACTCTACAAAAAAATAAAAACTGGCGCACAAAATGAATAAAAAACCAGATAGAAATAACACAATAAAGTTGGGTAGGGGAACTCTCAATGGATTAAAATGTAAACAAACGACAAACCCGGCGTTAATTGCCTTAACCCTTTTTAAGATGCAATGAAATGCGTAAACGTATTGGGTATACGTCAATACGTTTACGTGTATGTGCTGCCTATCTGCTGTCTGCGTATCCGTAACCATATACCTTAACGTATCGATTAACGTTCACCGCAAATTATCCTTTAACCCTCCATCGGGCGCATATAATCTCACAGATTCATACAGTGCGGCGGCGCAGCTTATTCTCATGTAGTGAGCATTCAACAGTCGCAATCGTGCTGTTCTAGTGTAAAGGTGTCTTTGCAGTGAGTGTTTTAATCTCACAGATTCATTGCGCTCGTTCGGAATATTTTCTGCATGAAGTAGAAATGTAATACAGAGATAAATATATTATTATCCAAATGTAGCCATTATATTATATTATGAAAGTATAATTGCGCTTACTTATGGTGTTTTTTGTTCCTTACTCGAAACCTTGTGCAAGAATGGATAGATGTCAAAGACTATACAATCCAAACATCCTCGATGATGTCAAATCCTTTTTCTATATATTATGTTAATTAATACGCTTTCATATGTATTTAGTAAAATGTTGTTTATTAAAACAATGCAATATTCTTCAGTGCAGGTTTTACTCTAACTAAATTGCAACGACAAAAATCTGGCTCAAGAATCTAAGAGATGCATTGCGCCCGAACTCGGGAATTCCACTATTGCGCCCGACGGAGGGTTAAAGCAGCACCAATCAACCCATACGTATACGAAACAGATGACGTTAGGGATTCTAACCTTAAAAAAAATTTCAATTTTGCTTATAAAAATTGTTTTCAATTTTGTTTGATTTCCATAGAGAATTTTCAATTCATTTTTATCTTGTCTCCACAATATCTCCTATGATTTTGAGATTTCGGCGGATGGAATATCTAATTAATTTTACATAATTATGGATGAAATACTTCACCCCATCCTTATCGATGAGGATAATGGAGACGACGATCATTTGAACGATATACATATTTTACATGATAGGGACCTCCTGGGCAACCGAGCATCCCTATATGGAAATTTCGACCTTGCCTTATGTAATTTCCAAAAAACACCAAACTGCACCAAATGAAATGAACATGTAAAATGAAACTTCGAAAAATTAGGTTATTTTAATGACAAAATTGACGTTATTGACAACTGACAGGTCGGTTAGGATACGTTTACGGATACGACGGTAGGTCCGTAACGATACGGGCAACGTAACGCACCGAAACCACCGTATCTATTCGATACGGATACGTTTGAAATTTTGAACATGCTTAAAGTGTCTAGTATCTATTGTCTGTATACGTAACTCAAGGCATAAGAATTAAGCGTGTATTGAGGAGTAAGAACCGTTGTAAGAGTAGAAGCCGTAGTAAGAAGTGAGCAAAGAAGTAAGAACTGGAGTAATAGTGGACGAAAAATATTTGTAAGGTAAGCGAAGGTTGAACGATGCGATGGAGTATATTCCTTGAACAAAAAAGAAATATTGAAATTAAAACAATGATTAAGATATTAAACGGCCTTCCACAAATGAAAAAATGAAGACTTACAGGTATTTCCAGCTCCAACAGCACTAGTAAGCGGCTCAATGCCGGTTCGCTGCCAAGATCCAAAATGGGTATTCGTTAAAATTTATAATATGACGAATGTGATCGAGGGAAATGGAAAATTCGAATGGGTCGATTTAATAACCGTCACTTTACGCAATGAGTGGAGCCAAAAACATCAAATGTTGTAAGTAGGAAGGAAGATAAGGATCGAATAAAAAGAAAACTGACAAACTGTTTTTCATCGCGTGTTATTTTTGGAAAAGAAATACTATTTTGGTTGACAGAGACTTAGAAGTAGGGTGAAAAAAGAAATAATTTCGTGCAATGAATTTCCAAACATAACGATAGATATTCTATCTATCGTTACACCATTTGGTCCAAAGTTCTTCATTCCATGGTATCCGAGCTTACATAGTCATGTGTCTACTGCATTCTATTAGTAGTATCATTTCTCTAGAGGGTGGGAGCATCCGATTTTACAGAAGAATTGTTAGCTGAATAAGCATTTTATTGAAAAATCTTCATCATGTCCACTTTGTCATACTGATACAAGCATTGATCAAACATGGAGATTAAATAAGAAACACGAACTCTAATAAAATTGAGTCAAAACTTTTTCTCACCCATTTTTGTTATCCACATTGTACGTAGTTCTAATTAAAATAAAGAATACAAATTTTACATTCTACTAAATAATTACATGTTGAAACTATTGTCTATTGAATACCTTTACGGCAAAATATAAGATTGATAAGATACAGAGTTCGGCTCTGTACATCGTGTGACAATTTTAGCGCAGCAAGACCTTCCGACGTCAGGAGTCAGGACAGGAAGCTAAAGAAAATAATTCTGAATTATTATGCGGGTTCTTAAAAGATAACACACCATAATATCGTCCTCAATGTACATATATGAAATATAACGTAAAGGGGATGAATCCTCCCTCATGCTATTTCGCATAAAGTAATTTGCCTTTTTATATGAAAGAATATTTTTGAATGAAAATGTTCAAAGTTATGCGGAAGGTAAAATTGTTGGGTTGGAGCGAAGCAAAAAATGAATGAAAATTTTTACATTTATCTGACGTTTTGCATTTCTCTTGATATTATATTTTTAAATTAAATATAAAAGTTAATACTCCACAAAATTACAGTTGGCAGGCAGTATATAATAGCATGGAGACTAGATATAAGTCTCCATGTACCTGGTGGGTTATTACTATTTGTATTTTGGGAATTGGTAACACTAGTGTATAGCTAAGTAGTGGAACTCTGTTCACTATAGAATTCCACTATCAACTCTATTCTACTCCTCTACACGTCTTGTCGACAAAAGTAATCGTTATCGCTTTCTATATGTGAAAATGTGTCGTTTTCTACGATTACTGATGCCCGATTGCACCAGTTAAGCTTAAATGTAAGGCTTCACAAAGTGCACCTTACTGATAATTCAAATCTATCATACTGTATGCATTCATTTGAAAGGACAAGGGTGTGCTTAAAATGTCGTGCATATAAGCTTCGCTCAGATAACGGTGCAGCGAGCTTAATTTTTTAAGCCTGGCTTACTTGTTAAGCAAAGGTGGTGCAGATACATCTACAATGTTATAATTTTAAGACTTCTACAATGGTATAATTTTCATGTGCGATTGCGCCAGTTTAGCTTAAATGTTTAAGGCTTAACAAAGTGCAGGTTACTGATTATTCCAATCTCTCATTGCACGATGCTTTGCTTAGTAAAGATACGCTTACGTACAATACCGTATGTCTTCACTTGAATGGACAAAACTGTGCTTAAAATTTCGTCTTTATCTATTTTTATACTGTTGATGGACATCATAATGTGTTAAATTATATAAAGAAAAACGAACTAAAATTTACAGTACAACCAATCTAGAAACATTAACATTAGAAATCTACAAACACCATACATTAATCAATGCAAAAATACCTCTGTAACTTATTTATTAAACGGTTACCACGTCAAAAATTAAAAAACCACAAAAAATTCAGTAATACCAGGATAAGAACTATGGAATTTTCACATAGAAGCTTCAATATCTTTCAATCGTATAGTAATAAGTCAGAAATTAAAGAAGAGTTGTCGACAATGAACAGAGGGAGACTTTTGGCTGATGTCTACTGGAATAAATAGTTATCTACTGTCGAAAGCGACCGGTAGAATAGGGATGATGACAGTCACTAAGAATAACTGAAATAATGATTTGAAATCATTGTATAGATTACAAAGATTCTATAGCAATCACTTATTTTTACATTACAATTCTGATTATATTTATTTTAGTAAAAATATAAATACAAAATATGACAATCCGCCATCTTAGCTAAAACACCGATCACTAACGTGTGACGTCAACCTTTTGTGTATCGTTCAAACTTTTATCGTATTTTCTGGTTTTGCATCGTTTAAATGATATTTACTCGTTATATAATTCATGATTATCACACAAAATAGTTAAAATTAGTAATCAAATACATTTTTAATTTGCAAACTGTGAAATATTTTTGAAGTATTTACAGATGTGTGATGTCATAGAGACGCCATTACTATTCTAACGTTTTTGCGCGAAATTTGAATTGTATTTTAAAAACGTGAATTTCTCCTTTAAAACCTTTATTTTTTTCAAAAAACAAAATTTTTTTTGGATAAAGCTTATGCGTGCAAACATCGTGGGGCAGTTTTTCAAAATCATCATGCCTATTCTATAGTATGCAGAGGCAGAGTCCCAGAACTGATGAGAAGATTGACATTTTTAGCGTGGGAGCGAGTTGTTTTGTATCAAATACCTTACACTGAACACATTTTACACTCACTAAACCAACACTAAAGGCCGCTGCACAATTACCCGGGAACGGGAACGTGAACTGGAACGAGAATGGAAAAAAAATTAAGATACACATATTTTATTGTACCCATCCAAAACCAATTTCCGGTAACGAGAACGAGAAGATGCCCGAAAACGAGAACTGAAAAGTTGGCCAAGTTTTAACATTCCCGTTACCGTTGCTTTCCCGGAGCCAATCACAGATCAGGATATATAAAGCTAATAGCTGAGCCAATAGGAAAGCAGCAACCTGTTTGATGCAAGCATAACCATACATAACCTCGTTGCATGAGAATCTCTCAGACTAATGTAAATGTGGCCCCAAAAAGAAGGAATTCTTGTGCTGGTCAATTTTATTAAGAGGAAGAGGCCAATAATAACATCCATTATATAAAAAATGATTGATATGATATTCGGAAGTTTGTTATTGAGTCACAAGTTGTCAGTGTTCTAGAAAATAAATATCTCCAGAAAATGTCAAACATCCCTACTATTTCCGTTCTCGTTTTCGTTGTTGTGCATCTAGTATAAAATTTCGTTCTCGTTTCCGTTCTGGTTCTCGTTCACGTTCCCGTTCCCGGACAATTGTGCAGCAGCCTCAACACTTTACACTATCTTACGCGCGTATTGCTTTATTACTAATGAGTCTAAAAATGGTCACTGTCCATTTATTGCTAATTCATGAGTTCATTTAATTCTCGAAAGCGTTGTATTAGGAAATTGTTGCAGTTAGCGGTATTCTGGATATATATGTTGGTAGTACAGCAGAACGAAAAGGCCGGCAGAGATGTACGATAAACCCTTTTATTCGTGTGGAACAGTACATTTATACATTGACAATTATTTTTACAATTACATTAACGATGTCATAACAACATAAAACAAAATATATTATGGATCACCTTAGTCATTAGATTCATATATATTTTCCTAAAGCTTCAACACCCTCACTGAATCTAGTGGCTAAGAAAATAAAAATACTGAAAATAACCTGAAAATAAATTTAAGATATTAAAACACCTAAATATTTAATACAGAAATTATGCTTTGGTCTTTACAACGTTTTAGTTAGCACATGTGCAGACATTTCTTATGTGCATAAATATTTTACGATTATCTCGTTATTTTCAGCTAGTTGCCTCACACAATAGTACCTTTCAGATATCTTAGTATTCTCTTGGCTGCATTCCAGTGCTGTTCACCATAACAGTTATTGAATTGGCTGCAATAACTGACTGCAAACGATATATAGGGCCTAGTAGATATCGATAAGTACATTAGGGCTCCAATAAGTTATTGATATTATCTTGTATCTTGTTATTATCCATATTTCCAATGCTTTTTTTTCTAGCTTTAGTTTTGGTTCCAATGGAGCTCCTAATACTTTGCAGTTCTCCATACCAAATCGTTTTAATACTTTTACATAATTCTTTTGATCCAAAGAAATCTGTTTCTGTTAACGGTTTCTAGTAATTTTCATACCTAAACATTCTTTAGCTTCTCCCAAATCTTTTATTTTAAATTTATCTTCAATATCTTTCTTCAGTTGTCTTGTAATTTATTTATTATTTGAACAGATATATAAATCGTCTACAAAAAGACCTATAAAAATCATATCATTGCCCCTCTTCTTGTAGTAGACACATGAATCAAATTTTGATCGAAAGATATGAATGAATCTTTTGATTCCACGAACGGGCAGATTGCTTCAAACCATATATATGGCCTTCTTCAATTTGCATACTTTGTTTCCGGGAATCTCATATCCGGGAGGTTGTTCCATATATATATATATATATATATATATCTTCTTTCAAATCACAATTTAGAAAAGCAGTTGTAATATCTATATGATCAACCTCCAGATCTAATTTCACAGCGACCTAAAAATTAAACGAATTGAAGACAATCTTACAACTGGTGCAAAAGTTTCGAAATAGTCTTCTCCATATTTCTGAGAAAACCCTTTTGCTACCAGCCTAGCCTTATATCTTTGAATAGATCCATCTGTCCCCGTTTTGATTTTAAAAATCCATTTACTTTTTACAACGTTTTTTCCTTGGGGACGATCTATGAGTTCCCATGTTCCATTAACTCTCATTGCATCTAATTCTTCTTTCATTGCTGATTTCCAATGTTCTTTGTCATATCTTGACAAAGCATCATTTAAATCTTGTGGATCTGAATTAGCATCTACTAAAGCATTAAAAATAAACTCATTATTTTCAGAATCTTTTGGCTTTCGTGGTCTTAAATTATATCTTCTTTCCTCAATTTGATCTTCTTGGCTTAAAGATTCTCCTTTAGTCGTAGATTCTTCTGAAATGCCACTTTCTATTGAGACATTTTCTTGTGTTTTAATATTTTTATTAAATATCCAACTTTGATTTTCTTCTTCATTACTTATCAAATTTTCTTCTTGGTCCTTTATTTCTGAACAGTTTGGCGCGATAAAACTTAGAATATAAACACATTGACGAAGCACCATAGTTTACCTTCAGTCTCTGGAGAAGGT
The DNA here is from genome assembly GCA_947563755.1 of Lochmaea crataegi. Taxonomy (NCBI): domain Eukaryota; kingdom Metazoa; phylum Arthropoda; class Insecta; order Coleoptera; family Chrysomelidae; genus Lochmaea; species Lochmaea crataegi. Next base: position 27,573,815 of record OX387432.1, read on the forward strand.
ATCTTGGTTATTGAATCGCGAGAATGATAGTGTAAAGTGTTAGTGTGAAGTAGAAGTAGTAGTAGTAGTATCGCCAACGTTTCCAAAATTCCCAACTTAGTTACAATCCCTTGAAAAATATAAAACCAAAAAAATTTAATCAAATCGAAAAATCTTTTTATATCTTTCGAATTAAATTAAGTATATCAAACTTAATTCAACGTTTGGCAATAAGGCATCATCAAACCTCTAATACCCCGTGGTATGTAAAATTGAATCGTGGTTATATATCGCGAACAAATTCGTTAAAGTCACCCAAGGCAATAAAAGTCCACAGCTTCTCCAAGAACATAAATTTCACTTTATTAAAACTTCATTCTGTTGCCATTTTTCAGTGAGTCGTAACAGATATGCGTGTTAGCAAAAAAAAGTACCCAATCTTTATAATATCTACAGACAACGCCAGTCTAGTACGAACGCTACACTTAAAAACAGGGGCAATTGATAATGCTCCAGTTCCCCACTACCAATAAATTAACTTCCCCCTACATAGACAAGCAAGAAGCGACATTCCATTCCGCTTTAATTTGTGCTTAGAAACAATGGATACATTTTAAAACAATCTGTTCATTATCTTGTATGATTTAGATAAAGAAAAACAAATAATAAAATGATATCACATGAATAATACGGTAAGACAAACGTATGTAAATACCGAGGTAATATAAGTATTTACAATAAAGTTCCATCCTTAAATTGAACAAGTGATTACATTATTACAAATTATAAATATCTACGCCCATGGTCGACTTTTTTGCTGGTTCAATTCGCCGTAGATCGGTCGGTAGTGCAGGGGCGATAGTAAACTCGACTTACTCACAGTTCCCGTGTTTGCATTTGAGTGTCTTTCACTGTATACTATTTTACTATTAAAATTTTTGTTTGTTACAGGTTGTGACCTAGGTACAAGTACATCAAGTTTAGATTGTCTTAATTTGATCGTACAAAGTATAACTAATAATAAGAACAAACAAGATGGCAGCGAACCTGTTACATGATAACCAAATAAATAGACTGTTACTAGTTGTTTAAACGTAGTAGCGCTTGTTATCTATTGCAAATATCATACATTTAATTATAAAATATAGTACTATACAACACATACATGCTTTGTTTTATTTATTAACTGAAGGTTATTGTAAAGGATAAGACATTAATATTCACTCTGGAGCAAGCCACCATCAAGGCAAGGACGGGTGGAGTATGTCCACAAGGAGGAGTGTTATTTTCGTTACTACAGGTAACCTTATTAGGGGACCTCCTCTCGGAACTGTCACCACTACCACCACTAGACATTTTTATTCAAGACGCATAGATTAAATTTAAATGCAAGAAAGGCACGAGGTTCATAACGGAAATGGAAAAGCGTATGAAAGGTTCATTAATGTCATTTATTGAACTGGAACTCTTTTGTGGCGTCGCAAAATCGACATAAACATAGCCACGAGAAATTGGATGGCACAGAAATCTCTAGAAAGGTGGGAATCTCACCAGGATAGAGACAGGCGAAACAGTTCATTAAAGGACTTTGCAAAGATATACCTACGTCAGACCTAATAAGAAAATATAGGAAAAGTCAAAGCCGTTGTAGGTATGGCCGGGGTAGGATGATGGGGTTGATAGACGAAGCCATTGGCATATTATGTCACCTAGAGGAGGAAACTGCTGAACACATCCTTTGCCTGGCAAATGTGCGGTTTTTTGTATTAGGAGATAAGAAGCCACCAGTAAGAAATTACATGGAAGGTTCAGTCTCGTGGCTGATTGGTTACATAAAAAGAGTCGAGCTGGAGAGTATAATCTAGATTCAGAGTACCACAATAGATCCATAAAGGTCGCATTGAAATGTGCAATTATCCACCTCATCAAATATACCTAATCATATATTAAGGTAAAAGTACCGAACGTGGACAGTGTCCCAAATTCGGGCCCTATTCTCTTTAATGAAATAAGCAGTACACGTTGTGGCTGAAATTCGTTGTCTCTCTTATAGTGGATGTGAATTCATCGATTTTTCCAGGTAAGTTTTTCATCACATTATGTTCAATAATACATGTTTTATGTTTGTAATGAGTTTATAGATGATTATTCTGAGTATTTTAACCAAATAACTGTTTTTTTAATCATAACCTCTAATTTACAAGGGTGTCCGGATTAGGGATCTACAATATTTGCTTCACCTTATTCGGACATGAGATGTCCGAATAAGGTTCACGAAAATACTGATCTACTATCTGTTCTGTCCTTGTGTATAGTGCAAAATATATATTGTACCCTATTTCTGACACAGGGTGTCTTAATTAGGTACTGGGATGTCCGAATTGGGTAGGAGTGTTTTTTTTATTGGAATTAATTTTTTTTCAGAATGTCTGCGAAGAAAAATAAAAATTAGAATCCCTCAATTTGGCTTTAGAAGCTATCAAACAAGGAATGCCTGTTAAATCAGCAAGTAGGGAATTTAAAATTCCAAAAACAACATTACATTCCAAGTTCCATGGAAAATATCCCATTGAATGCAGTGCGGGGGCACCAACAATTCTGACGAAGGAGGAAGAGGACACATTGGTAATGTGGATCATCAGCGTTGCCAAAGTGGGATTTCCTGTAAGCAGGGATCAATTATTGGATAGTGTTCGCACGCTTCTATTGAAGAAGAAGAGATCAAACCCCTTCAAGGACAATCGTCCTGGAAGGCATTGGTTTGAAGGTTTCCTTCGCCGCATCTCGAGCAATAATAACAGAAGTTCAAATCAGAAACTGGTTTCAGGAAATTGAACAATACCTCCGAGAAAATGACTTTCTCAAAATTGTTGATGATCCTCGACGAATATATAATGCTGATGAAAGTGCATTTTTTGTGTCCGAAAGGAAAGAGAGTACTACGTGTTTCCATAGCTAATGCAGCAGGTGATTTATCCCATCCGATGGTGATGTTTGCTTACGAAAGGATTCCTCAACGTATCGTTTTGCTTATGCCTGATAAATGGGGTTTGGGAAAATCTGAGTCTGGTTGGATGACTGGGGAAAGTTTTTTCGAATATGTCTCTAATATTTTCCATCCTTGTTTCATCATAAATAATATACCACTGCCAGTATTATTTTATGTTGACGGACATAAATCTCACCTCACAATGCATCTAAGTGACTTCTGTTCTCAGAACGGTATCATTCTAATAAGCTTATTCCCTATTGCGACACACATACTACAGCCTATGGATGTTGGTGTTTTTCACCCATTAAAAAATGGATGGAAGAATGCAGTCGCTAAATTTAGAACAGAGAATAATAAGCAAAAAATAAGAAAGGAAAATTTCGCGCCACTCCTTGACACCACGATCAAAGAAGTCGTGAAACCAAAAATGATACAGAATGCTTTCAGAACATGTGGCTTATATCCACTCGATGCAAATGCTATCAACTATTCCAAATTGGTTTCCTCTGATCCTGCTGAAACTCAATCAATACAACAATCTGTTCTCAGTCAAGACTATAAAACTAAAGATTTCAATGAAGAACATATGAAGTTTGTTGAAAGTTTCATAGAAAAAAATAAAGTTGAAGAATTCAAAACTTGTTTAGCTAGAGAAGAAGAGTGGATGGGAAACATTAAAGATGATAATCTCTTTATTTTATGAAAAAATCTGAATGAGAGTGTAATAAAAACGACATCGATTATATCAAGAGAGGAACTGAATACTGAAGTTGTTCCAGAAATCGAAGACTTGACCGAAAATAGTATCGTACTGGAAGGAGACTGGATAAATGAAATATTGAATTCAATAGTCAGAATACGACCATCGCTTCTGAATCCCTAGCCACAAATGCTTCTGCAACACAAACATCTGATATTGAAATAATAGAAATCACAGAGATAAATATAGACACTGTAGGAGAAACTGAAAAAAATATGCAGCTTCAGAAAAATCCAGTTCTTGAAATAGTTGATGCGAATCAATCTAATGACCATGCATCATACCAATGACACAACAATTCAAAGTATTGAAATCGAAGCAGACATAATGAAAAAATCGAATGAAGCAGACCAAGACGTTCGCCAAGAAGCTGATGTGAATAATAGTCTCCCAGAAAGAAATGAATCTGCAATGAAAGAACCTATTATGGAGGATGCAATGATTCTTAGCCACAAAAAAGATGACAAAAGTCCTGAAGCAACCACTTCTGGCAATCTACCATTTGACGTCCCGTCCCCATTCAAAACCATTTTATTTTGGCCGGAAAAGCAGAAAACGGAAAAGAAAAAAAAGATATTAAAAATTCCCAGCGTTGCAACTTCAGAGCAGTGGAAAACCTTTTATAGGAATAAACAAGAAGCTAAAGATAAGAAGGAAGAAGAAAAAGAGAATCGAAAGAGGCAGAGAGAAGAAAAGTTAAAACTCAATGAACAAACGAAGAAGAGTAAAAGAAACAGAAATAGTAGTCTCAAAAAGGTAACACGAAGAATAACAGATAGCTCAGAGGAAGAGGAAAATGTTGGCAACTTATCAGAACTACCAATCGATAACCCAATGATAAATGATAAGAATTTCAACGTTGGAGATCATGTAATTGTCGATTATCTTGATATTAAATATCCTGGACTTATTGAAGAACTACGTGAGGACCAAACATTTGTCAGTGTGATGACGCGAAGCGGTAATAATTGGAAGTGGCCAATGAAGAAAGATGTCTTGTGGTACAATTTTGATGAAATAAATGAAAAAATAAGGGATCCGGTATTATCTAACAACCGTGGTATTTTTTGTGTTCCTGATATGAAGAAGTATCAAGATTTCAAATTTTCTTGAATATTCAATTTTTTTGTAAATTTTTGTATACTTCCTACTCACTATAAACCATTTTTTTCGTTCAGTGTCTGAATTAGGTTACAGCAGTGTCAGAATTTCATACTGTGCCCAAATAATGTACATATATGTGTCAGAATTCCATGCCATTCATAATAATGTATGTCAGAATTAGGTTCAAATGCATATATAATTAAAAATATAAATTCTGTGTGAAAGCAGTTTTTTATGACTTTCTACCCTTATGAACATTGTCCAGAAAATGTACTTGTAACAAAATGTGAATGATTTGTAGCAGTAATCATGAGTATAACATTTCTGCTGGATTTTCAGTTCTACATACCTACACCTTAACGTGTCCGAATTTGGGACATTTACCTTATATGGAGTTTTCACTTTTCAAAATCAATATTAGGTCATAAAAGCGATTGAGAAATTAATGTTTTTTCATAGACTGTTGCCAATATAGTAAGAATCAGTGACAAAACGAAAAACAATATTGAGGACAAAAATAAATCAGCGGTTAAAAGGGTCTAGCGATTTAAGTTTAAAAATTGGTGGTGTCTGATTGGTCTATTTCATGATGGGGGGAATAATCTAATCTAATGATTAAACAGGTAACCAATTGTAAAATAATTCATGATTTTATAATTAATTTTAATACATTACCTGCATTAAATTTGTAAGCGAATCGGTTTTACTGCGAGACAACTAGCAAAGCCACAGTGCCACTCTTTATTATTTATTAATATATAAGTTTTTGAGAAATAACCAGTGAAAAGTAAAAACAACGGTTTTGTGGCATATACAAATCGTTGTTTTCACCATTTTCTGATTTTTTTCCAATTTAGTTTTAATTCTTACAAAATGGCGAAGCTAGCAACCGAAAGAATTTATAATGAAAAATATCTCGATCGTCCTATTTCTATCTAGAGCTCTAGAGCATACTGGAAAGTCGAGTCCGTCGAACTTTACGATACCATGAATTCCATTCGACAAATTTCTTGAAAAATCAATTTTCCTCACCTTTTTACAAGATTATTTAAAAAATTGCGCTTACAGCATCTTACATATTATGATCAAAAAATCATGTTCACACATAATACCTAATACCGAAAATCTCAAATTCATTGAAATTAAACAAATCTATTCTATTAAAAATCATTGGTATTTAAATGAAGATCACATCGATAAGAGCACGAATTCAAATTTAGAAAAAAGGTTTCGTGGGACTCCCGGGCGCGTATTCTTGAAAGAACGAGAAAGGAGTGTTCCCAGGGAGGCTCCCTCATTTGAACTCCCCAATAAAAAAACGTTATATTCTTGAAAAATGAAAAGTGCCGGAGAGCAGCGATGAGGGAGCAAAATTGGGGAACAGCGTTGCCAGTTGCCTTAACCAATGAACTTGCAGACATTTTGACAGACAAGGTAACCGAATTAATAATTTAGTTCGTCCATAACCTCACTATTTTGTCTTGGTTGATATAATTTAAAAAATATAATATGGATGTTAAAAGTAAACAGTTGAGTCCTAAACAAAAAGAATCTTTAGTAGATTTTGTTTACGCGCGACCCGAAATGTACAAAGGCAAATTAACCGCCACTTATACAAAGGCAATAAGCATACTAATGTGGAAAGAAGTGACCTGCCTTTTGAATGCTATGCCTGAAGGAGCAACTAAGGACTGGAAACAGTGGAGAAAGGTAAGGTTTCTACATCTACTCATTGTTTTGAAATTTTTGTTTTCCTCTTATTTGTAAGCTCTTTTTTTAGACATGGACGGATATTAAAAAAAATGTTAAATGCAGAATGAGCAGAGAGAAAAAACACAGTCAAGGAACAGGAGGGGGTCCTCCTATGTCCCCTCCAAATGACACAGAGAAAACAATTGAAGAAAAAATGTTTGAAATTATAACTCCAGTTGCCATCCAGGGAAATGAAGAGGTAACTGAATCAGAATGTATATTTGAGTTTGAAGACCTCAAAAGTACCAATGAAATAGAGGTGAGAAGTGATAAAATAATGCTAAGATATTTGAAAAGCCTCTGTAACAAAACAAATAAAAACATAGCCTTTAGTCATCTTGTATTCATTCATTTATGACATTTTAAAATAAAATATATGTCTTTTTTAGTGAAAGGGTCAATTTGTTTTGGCAAATCAGAGTTAATATATTTTCCATTTGGATTTACTTTAAAACATTTTATACAATCTTGCACTACTTTGCAAACTAAGAATATTCCTGAACTTATTCTCTTATTGCCATTAGAGTATTCATGATTGCTATTTTCTTTTTCTGGTACGTTTTAGGAAGTTGAATATCCTGTGCAAGATTGGAATGTAGACCATATTCAAAATGAGGAAATGGAAGGTATAGAAGTAGGAATCGACCACACATATTATACCGTGCCTTCACCTAAAACAACTCCATCTGGCAAAGCCAAAAAGGAGGCTATTAAAGAGAATAGGGCACCTAGAAAAAGGTATACAAAAACCACAAGGTTGATGGATTCCATAAGGAATAACAAGCAGTTCCTTGAAATCAGCCAAAAAGGCATACTTTCTACAGATAGTTACAGAGAAAAAAAACTACAATTAATTACAACACAAAATAATTTGAAGAAAGACTATTACAAAACAAAATTGGAAGGTAAACAAAAATATTATAAAAAAAAAATTGAAATTCTTAATGAAGTTTCAAATTCATTAAATAGAATTGCAGCTGTATGCGAGTCTGTGAAACAGTCCGTTCCCGAGAAAGCATTGGGTTTAGTGTAGTAGTTGTATATATTTATTATTGTTATTCTTATGTTACTAGAAAATTAGTTGTTTTGTTTGTTATTTATTAAGCTTAGTTTAGATAACATCTAGGCTCTCTAATCCTTTATGTAACTCCATTCCCAAGAAAACATTATGTTTAGTATAGAGTATAGTAGCTGTATATATATATATTTATTTTGTTGTATGTTACTGGAAAATTAGTTGTTTTGTTAGTTATTTATTTATTCATGATTATTTTTATTAAGCTTACTTTAAAATAACTTTACGCTCCATAAGCCTTTTCGTTACTGTTGGTGAATAAAATATTTGCAATACTTATTTAAAAATGTTTTAATATCCTCACAAAATGAAATCTTAACCTAATTAATAATTAAAATGATTAGCAATAATGTTTTGCTGCAAATTCCTTCCAGCAACCAAATCGGGATTAATTAGTTGCGGCATGTTATCAATAAAATTTTGATTATTATACATGCCATACTCAGGCTCTTCTAAATGAGGTTCATCTGGTTCTGGAATATTTCGCTCCAAACACAGATTATGGAGAACACAGCAAGCATTTACAATTTTTCCAGCTGTAGTTGGGTGGTAATGTAGAGTGCGATATCTCAACAAACACCTAAATCGGTTTTTCAGAACACCATTACATCGCTCAATAATGGATCTTATGGAACATAATCTTTCATTATAAAGCTGTTGCCCATCATTTTGAGGATTCACAATTGGGGTTAATAACCAAGGACGAGTAGGATAGCCTAAAATAATATCACAGAAATCTTTTAGCGAATCATTTACAAAAAAGTTAAAAAAAACAAGAAAATTTCATTTCTTTCTACATCTATAATCCTTACCTGAATCACCCAATAAGAAAAAAATATTGGCTGGATTCCTCCTGTATACTTGTTCCAATAAATTGGATACTGCAGATTCTCTCCAAATGTGTGCATCATGAGTGGACCCTGGAAACTTAGAGTTTACATTTAATATTTTCATATTATTATCGCAAATCTGAAAAAAATGTATGTATGAAGTGTTATCTTTGCATAGGTTTTTTTTTAAATTGACTTACTAGTTGTACATTAAGTGAATGATAATTCTTTCTGTTCACATAAACATGCTCAGGAAAATTCTCATCATTAACCAGAGGAGCCACAATGCTTACGTGGGTACAGTCAATGCATCCTATTATTCCAGGAAACTGGTGATTTTCATAAAACCTAAAAAAATTATCCACTCAGTGCTAGTAGAGCCATACAAAAAATAAAATTATACAGACTAAACATTTTAATAATTTTTCTTTCTGTTAATATCAACTTACCTGGTGCGAAGAGTTTCCAACTCTACAGTATTTTGAGGAAACCTTATCAAATTATTGAAAATTTCGGGTTGGTTCAATGCATTTGTCACTTCATTAATAGCTCTACTGGTTGAAGGTTGGCTAATGGCTACAAAACTGTTGGAGCCAGTAATTTCCTGGTAGCTGCCTGAAGCATAAAATCTCAGGGCAGCAAGTACCTAAAAACCATGCAAATTATTTTTGAGAAATAGGTATCAGTACCTACTTATATACATAAGCATGCCTTGACTAACTACTATAATATATTTGCTTACCTTGGTTTGTATGGATAGAGCAGAGGTTCTTGTGGGTTGTGGTAGAAAAGGGGTGACCATGTCAATTATGTTATGACAGAGGTCTTTATCGACTCTAAATAACTGCACAAATTTTCTCTCTGATAGCTGGAACGGATTTGTCTGGGGCAAAACATCCCTACCAATACCCACTTCTTCTAACGCCTCCTCAACATTCTCGTTAATTATATGATTCCACAGCATTAAATTGAAATCTTCCACATTCATTTTAGTATACAAATTAAAATATCTTCCAAATTTTGAACCACAGTAAATCAAAACAATTAGAGGTTAGGTCAATACTCCCTTTTGCAATTCTCTCATTAGCTAGTAGGGGAACTTCGAGTTCTCTTGGGAGGTGCTCCCTCCCTCAAATTTATTTCAAGAATACCTGTTCTATCTTTTTAAGAGAACCACGCCTACTTCTCTCGCAAAGTTCTACTCCCTGAAATTCAAGAATAGGCACCCAGGAAGGAACGAAGAAAAAAATTTTAATCTGGAAAGTAGGTTTAGTCAAGCTTTAGTTCAAGACATGTGTCCAAGTGATACAATTTGGAGATATTCGATTCCTAAAGCGAGGCGAGAATATTCCTCCTGTATAAGCAGGGGAAAAGTATCCCCTGGGATATTACCCAATAAAAGAAAAAAGAAGAAGTACCCAACCTAAGCTAACTTCAATAACTACAGCATGGCGGTGACGGCACAAAACTATGGAGGGAAGAAGGAAGGAGCCCCATCTGAATGTATTAAAAAGTGTCCATCGAAAGGAAGCAAATTAAGGTGGCGCCATAGTAGCAAGTGGAAAGATTTTAAAAACAGCGCCATGAATTATTAGAGTAAGATGCAAAATTAAAAAAGGAAATACTACGTAAATAATTGAGATTTTAAATACTGCATATTTCTCAACTAAACAAGTCACGAAAAATACTAAATTTTTCAACCCAGCACACTTCACTCGGTTTATAAACCTAAATTCATATCATTTCCATTAGCTACACGAGCGCCATTTCGGTGAATCTTCGAATTATAATTTGCTGTTTACATGTGGACACTTTTTCAACTTGTCCCCCATACAAGATGGTCCTCCTTCCTTCTACCCTCCATACACAAAACCAAAAATCTTTAGTTCTGTAGGTAACGGTGACAGGTAACCGGATAAGTGCCGGTTACACGGAGACGGTGACAGATTACGGTTAAATAGTATCAGGTGTCGGTTATGTCATGATAGTGACATCTCCAACCCATAAGTTTTACCCCTACCCAACATTGCTCAACACGGCTTAAGAAGTTTTCACTTTAAAAATAACAAATTATTTTAAATATTTCACTTTAGTGGAGTATTCATGCGATATGAGCGCCAGCTAGTGGAACGCACTTTTTATGTCTGCTGCTCATTCGTCATTCTGTAGGTGATCTGTGATTTTATGTTCATGATCTATGGCTCTTTTCGTGACCAGTCCAGCCACGCCTCTCTGTTTACATGTCAAGTTAAATTTGTCATCGTAACTGTCAGCAAGGTAAATATCCAATAAAAATATTTAGATAACATTCAAATAATGTTCTAAGTAATCGTTTTAGGTATTAATTGAACAGTTCCAAATATTTGAAGAAGTAAATTAGTAATAATTACAAAATGCACTACGGAAAAAAATCACCTACAACGGGCACACCTTCTATTTACTCACACACAACTTCAAGAAGTAATGCTAATTTACACAGATCGTCCAGAAGCTTAAAATCTCTGAAAGTTCCTTGGTACCAACAACCTTTAGTTCAAGATGCAATATTTTTGGATGTCCAACGGGCCTCACTTATTACAGCTATATTTTCATTGGTAATGTATTGTTTAGCTTAATAGAATTCATGACTCAAAATTTTAAATTAGGACATGTGTATAAAGTAAATACTCCAAAATAAGTATAATAGAAACATTTTTATTGACCTAATCAACTCTACTGTGTAGTTCACCTTATAAATACCCAATTTAACTTGTTGCCTATTTGTTATCTTTACTTGTTTTGGTGACTAGACAAAAGCTTAGATTATAGTACTTAGGGGTCAATTGGCTTGAAGAGCTCTTCAGATCAGTATTGATCTTTTGTTCATGACCCTTCCAATAAGGTATTCAGATTCAATTTTCTTACTTCAAATGTATGTATGAATTTGAATTTTTGTTTATTCTTAACAATTTAAGTTTGGTATTCAAATTTGATTTTAGGTACTATCCATTTTTACAATAATAACGGCCTGTTTTGATCTATACTGTTATGCTATGGCTGCACCAGGCTCTACACATTATGGCTATTATGTTATATCTTTCCAGTTTGTTTATGTTGGAAATAGACATGGTAATAATAAGTATTTCTATAACTATTGTCAAGTTAATTACATTAACTTTTAACTGGTATGGTTCAATAACAGATCTTTATTTTTACCTTTATAAGGTATAAAGCAAGACAACATTTTCAACTAATCAAAAAATGTGGCGATATATACACAAAAATCTAAGATCTTAGGTGTTATTATCATTAATATAAAAATGTTGGTTAATTTGAATCTAATAGTAAATGCACACAAACACAACACTGGAATCAAATTACTAGTATGCTAAAAATTGATTTTTTTTCAACAATTCATGGTTTAAGAAAAAAACTTCTGAAATATTTGTGTCTAAATATACAGTTTTGAATTAGTTTTTCCACGCCAGTTTAAAGTTTCTAAGATTAAACAAATTAGAGAATTAATAATATATTTTTTTTAGTGAGAAATACATTGGTAATGTTTGCAGCTTTCTCTATCCTGTTATCTTTAGTGGTATTTGTTACCAGTATTATGTTGATAAATGCTTTAAGAAAGGTATGTCTTCACATTATTATCTTAATTTGTTTATTCATGAGCAAGCCCAATTCACTTTAAAAATACAGTGTTAAAATGCTGATAACCACCCTGTCTAATGTTTCATTTGTACTTTTAATCTCCAAAAAGGTTGTATCAAGGTTGAGGAACACTTGACATTTTTATTGTGAAAAATAAACTTATAATTCCAACATCTAATCCATTTTTCGCATTTTTCTTGACCTTATCCTTGCTCCGGAAGAACTTAATATTTCTAAAGCAAACGATGTCTTAATTTCACCTGACCCTCATCATCCTCCTTTGGTAACTACCATAAAGCTAAACGTTGATGAAAAGTCAGTTTTTGGCGAAGAATTTTATTACAACTTCAATAATGCAAATTTTCCAGTCATTTATCAGAGTTTAGAACTTATAGAATGGGATAGTCTTCTCCATGATAGGGATCTTTCCGACATGATTGGCATTTTTTATTATATCATTTACTTGGTTATTGAACAGTTTGTTCCAGTATCACGCATCATAGATTCGAAATTTCCCTGTTGGTACTCCTCAGATCTCAAACAATTAGTACAGGACAAAATTAGAGTTCACAAAATGTATAAAACTGTTAAGACTCGTTCGAGTTATGCGGAATTTTGTCGACTTAGAACAGAATGTAAACAACTGACAAAGCATTGCTATGATAATTACATTCGTCTCACTGAAATTTCAATCACAAATAATGCAAAGTCGTTTTGGAAATTTGTAACTAGTAAACTTGAAAATAACACTATACCTGACTTAATGACTTTTAATACCTTGGTAGGTACTTGTGGAGTTGACATTGCTAACTTGTTTGCAAATCACTTTTCATCGGTGTACACTAATCTAACCTTAAACTGTAATGTTGACCACATCCAATCTAAACTGAATATATCTTCATATCATATCCATATTTCAAAAATATATGAAAAACTTTCATCATTAGATGTCAATAAAGGACATGGGCCAGATGGAATCTCGCCTCTATTTCTTAGGGAATTCAGTTTTATACTTTCGCGACCACTTTTTGATATTTTTACTAAATCACTAAGCATAGGCTGTTTCCCTGAGTTTTGGAAACTTTCCTATGTCACACCAATATATAAATCTGGTGACAAATCTGACATTAAGAACTACCGCCCCATATCCATCCTCAGTACTATTCCAAAGGTTTTTGAAAGTATTATTACTGATTTTCTCGCTTATGATTGTTCTGGGATCCTAAATTCCCAGCAATTTGGTTTTACTTCAGGTAAATCGGCAGAATTGAGTTTGTTAATATATGTTGATTTTCTATCTGAAGCCTTGGAAAAGGGATTACTAGTTGATTCAATTTACACCGACTTTTCCAAGGCGTTTGACAGAGTTAACCATGAGCTTTTGGTCCAGAAACTTAATTCATATGGCATATGTGGTTCCATGTTGAAGTGGTTTAATAGCTACTTAATTGACAGAACTCAACAGGTACGAGTAAACCATTTCTATTCTCATGCATTTTCTGTTACTTCGGGAGTACCCCAGGGGTCTCACTTGGGTCCATTACTTTTTAATCTTTTTATCAATGATATTACTTACTGTTTTCATGAGAGCAGCGCCCTTCTATTTGCAGATGACTTGAAATGTTTTAAAATAATTAACAATTGTGTAGATGCCTCATTGTTGCAAGTAGAACTAACTAACCTGTCTTCTTGGTGCTCATGTAATGGCATGGATCTTAATACCAGTAAGTGTCATGTAATTAGCTTTCATCGCACACATCATACAATACCATTTAATTATCACATTAATGGTCAGTTACTAGATTCTGTCAATCAGATTAGGGATTTAGGAATTACTCTCGATTACTCTCTTAGTTTCAATTGTCACATCACTAATGCCATACAAAAATCAATGAAAATGTTGGGTTTTGTAAAAAGAACAACTCGTGATTTTACCAACATAAATTCTATAAGAGTTCTTTACTTTTCCTTAGTTAGGTCCCATCTTGATTATTGCTCATCTGTTTGGTCTCCTCACTACTTAACTCACATTATGAAGATTGAACAAGTTCAACAATTTTTTTTTCGCTATATAGCATTTAAGCTTAATAGTTATCAGGATTACAACACATGGCAGCATCAATTGGGCATCTCTTCTCTCGTGAGCCGTAGAAAACAAAAAGACCTTTTATTGCTATTTAACATCTTAAATGGTATTTGTAACTGTCCTCAGCTTCTTAATAAGATCTGCCTGTCCGTGCCACCTCGTTTAACTAGGCAGGTAAGAACATTTAATGTGCCTTTCCATCGATACAATTATGCTTTCCACTCGTTTTTGCCCAGAGCCATGAGACTAGCTAATTCCCTTAATAGTTTACAGATTTTCAGTAATTCTATTAATCAATTTAAGAACCACCTGTCTCAACTAAACGTTTGAATTTATCGGATGTAATTTCCATAGTTTTGTTTTTGTTTTGTACTATATACTTAGTAGTAATGTTTTTTGTTACGCTTTTAAAATTCTTATATATTTTTTTTGTTTTTGTTTTGTTTTGTTTATTTTACCATTTTTGCTAAATTGTCCTTTTAATTCTGTATTCATTTTTATCATTGTATTGTATTTTTTTTATCATCGTATTGTATTTTTTTTATCATTAATTGTATTTTTTGTATTACTGTACTTTATACTGCATTTGTAGGTATTTCAATTATAAAACAAAATTTTTCATGTTCACTTATTTTTTATATGTAATTGGGCTTGCCCGTAAATAAATAAATAAATAAATAAATAAATATTGATGAATATCTGAAATTTTATACTAAATTCAAACCCAACCTGCCAACGATTTAAAGAAACATCAGCGCCTGACATTCGTCTGTTCACGTGATGTCCTGTCATAGGCCAATAATTGTTCTACAATAATAAACTTTGGTTTGAATTTAGTATAGTATTATTAAATGTACCCTTCTTTGTATTCTTATTACACATATTTTTACTCATTTTATAGTGAAATCATTTCGCAGAATAATTTATTTTTAATCTTTCAGGAGTATGAAGGGAAAATGATACCTTGGTTATATACATTCGCAGTATTCACTATATTCAGATTTCTTGCATATCTGTTTTTCTCCATTATAAATGATATGATATTTGCTTACAATATCATAATATGCCTGTTATGGACTATCTTCATTGTATTAAGTGTATATGGATGGGTTTTGGTATATTCATTGTACATTGAACTATCTGAATTAACAAGATTGGAAGATTTGGCACATTTAAGGGTAAGTGTGTTTCAGTATTTAAAATATGAGTTTTTAAAAAATTGTAGATTTATACATTTATAAAAATATTCCTGCACGTTATTAGCAGACCTTTTCTTTTTCTCGTCATTCTGTCGCCTTAGACATTTGGCATTTAGAGATTTTTGTTTACACAAATCAATTTTATTTAAACTAATTTAATGTTCCTCTTGGCTGAATTTTTTTAATCACAGATAAAAATAAGTTGAATACTCAAATAATAATAAAATGTAAATATTTTTTGTTCCATGCAGACTTTTGAAAAAAGTACAGGTAAGATGATAAATTGTTATATGGTTGCAAATTTTAAAAAAATTATCCATAAAATAGCTCTTAATTTATCAATTTCTTAACAGTAATCAAATGAAGGAGTCACAATGGAAATTATAAAAACAAATCAAATTCTTTATGGTTACACTGATAGAAAATTTAAGTACTTCCAATAATTTATAGACTCTGTGTGATGTAAATGCTTTGCGGCAGTAGAAATTGAGAAAATTGTAACATAATGACTACTTATTTTTTTAAACTCAACTTTCGCACTTGTGATTTGAAAATTCTATGATTTTGCAATAGAAATACATTAGATGTAGGTAACTGTTACTCCATTAGTAAAATTTACACGTATTTAGTGCTGTATCCCAAGGCTTAGTTCTAGGTCCAATTTTTATTGTGTTATGTATTGTAGAAATTATACAAACTTATGAATAAATGGTAAATTCACTTTATTTGCTGATGGCACTAGTCTAACCTGGAGTAGTTCAGATATGCCAACTTTACATTCTACTATATGTGAAGATCTCGTTACTATTGTATATCTTGGTATGACTCTTTTGCAAAGATAGGAAAACTGTCAAAGCCATAGTGGGTGTGTTGACGGGGCACTGTAAGCTCAACAGGCACGCAGAGCTAATGGGGCTAACAGACGAAGCTATGTGCAGATTCTGTCACCTAGAGGAGGAAACTGCAGAGCACAAACTATGCCAGTGCGATTGCCTGGTGAATGTGTGGTTTCTTGTACTAGGCGATGAGAAGCCGCTAGCAGGGAACTATATGAAAGATTCAGTCTCGAGGCTGATTGGCTACTTGAAAAGACTCGGGCTGGAGAATGTAATCTAGATTCAGAGGACCACAGTAGATCTGAAAAGGTCGCAGTGGAATAGGCCGATTAGCCACCTCATCAAATCTATCTATCTATATGACTCTTAAACTAAACAATAACTCAATAAAGACTACAACTTCTTGGTCTCCATATTGACAAATCCCTTAAATGGTCTGAGCCTTAGACTTCTGAGTTAGATTAGCATTAATTAAATAATTAGTATATGTAAGATATTATAATATATTAAATCTTTGTTTCACTATTTATGTTTTAGTATTATTGTCAACAATTTTTTTATTGTAAATTGTTATTAACTATAAGTTTTAATGTATCTAACATTTTTACAGATGGGCACTATGCAGTCCCTAAACACATCGACAGCCCCGTCTCTAGCGGGTTCTCGCCCAACGACCCCACACAGTACAGTTTCGACGATGCCGGCTTAGAGGAAATACCTTTAGATACAACACCTGCATATTGGCCACAAAAATCGAAACCACCCATCGTCTCAACAATATACTAAATTTTTTGTATGAGAAGAGAAAGTTCGTAGCAGCATTACAACTGATATATTATAAATGCAGTGTTTTGATGTTGTTACTGCTTCTAATGACAAATTCGTCTCTAATTATTTAAATAAATTCAACAATAAGTTTTAACATTCACAGTCATATTTTCGTAAAAATTAAAAGTATCTACTGATATGCTAAAAAGAAAATTGTGGTATAGATTTTCTCAGCGTTTTTGAGCATTACGTCATTAGGTGCTGTTTAAGATAATTTAAGACAAACTGTGGATTTTCTGCAGTTGATCTTTTTCTACACAAGAGATAAATCTACACTAGACAGATTAACGAAATATAATGTATATGAAGAAATAGTCAAGGAAACTACGACACTGATCAAATCATATACGAATCACAAAAACGCTTACGTATCGGGAGTTCATGTGAAGTCTGATCAGATGAGATATAATAACATAATTGACTTATTAGTACCAAACTCTTGTGAATACAAGTCTCATATACAAATGTAACTGATAGAGGTTTTAGATCAAATGAAACACACATCACTCACAGATAAAAAAGCTAAACGTAAAATCTTATTAATCTTAAAATATTCAAAAATCAAAAATATTCGACAGTAAATGATTGCTTCAAACACAACCTCAAATGTCAATAATAAAATGGCTGTCGGCATGAAACAGTCTTTACGAGGCGACATAGATAAACAAGACCGATTTTGGTTTCTGCGCAAGTCAGTTGGCAAACTTCACGTGGCTTCTTCTTATGTGAAACGGAGTCTAATGAAAAAACATAGAGTATTTCAGTGACGGCTCAAAAACGCTGAAAGGGACTATAGATCATTCAACATTGCTTGCCACTTGATAAAATCCAATTATATCATTCTGAATCCCGATGTAATTAATTTATAGTTTTTTTTTAATCCAAGATAGAGGCAAAAAAAAGAACAATATCTAATCACGCCCAAAAGTTAGGGATATTGAAAATGTGTTTGCAAATTCAAACTATAAGGTCTGTTCCCACGGCAATCAGAAACTGCCAGAAACGATCAGAGAATAACTGGTCATAGCAAATAACAAGTTTACTTTCACGTAATTCCTATCACTGATTGCAATGGTTGACTATTCTCTGATCGTTTCTGATTGCAGTTGGAACAGACCTAATATAACTTGTGTGTGACCAATGAATGTTACATATTTCTTTTTTGAAAATTATCTCTGTAAATACTAGATAATTGTTTATAGTATTATTGAGTTGATGGGTATGATCCCTAAAGAAAAGATTGATGTTTGATTTTTATTTTCAAGATGCCATATCAAAAACAATCAGAATTCTGGGCTATCAGAAATAGTGTTTGTAAAGTATGGAAATAATTCATTAGTTTCTAAACCAAAAACTTTTCACAAAGAAATCGAAACACGTCGATTTTTATTTTCAAGTATTTTCAAGGTTCTGCATTGTAGACTCCATTCCAAGATATTTCATTTTAACTTAACACCGACATGAAGGATTCGTATCGTACTCGTTTGTTCCAAAATCGATAAGATAATATGATTATTTTACAACTGATATGTTTGGTTTTACCGACTACGGATCTGCTACAATGAGGGATTTTTAAACTTTTATTATTAAATCCTTAAGACTAGATACTGAGTCAACGAAATTTTGTGAAATGTACTTTACAACAAAATTTTATCAAACTAATATAATGACGTCATCGGTAATTTTTTAAATACAACACCCTGTATTTGGTGACATTTCTACCACTCTCTTGACTTTACCGGTAATAACTCATAAATAGCCGCTTTAGCAGACTCTCTAATTTCATCTGGAATCATTTCTGCCTCACTTTCACTACTGATTTCCATGTTTTTTTATATGTAAAGTGAAAAAACACAAATGTTGAATGACAAGCGCTGTCATAATAAAATACAAAGTTTATGTTATTGTGAAAGAAAAAATCGTCTATAGATACCCAAAATCGTCCCGAAAATAGCTACTTTCGGACCCATTTGTGTAAAGTGGTACTTTTGATTTGATAAATCATACTGAAAATTTTTATTTCGGACAAACAAAAAACTAGATTCTGATTGTTTCATCTTTGAAAATAAACATCTTTGGGAAACATGAATAATTTGATGTTATGCTGAAAGCTTAACTGTTTTTGATAGATTAAGTTTTACGATTTTATTATTTTTACAATTTGCTATACTAATTAGTTTAAGTTTTAATGAAAATTTGTATTTCTAGAGATTAAGTACGTACTGTAATGACAATATTGTCGTAAAAATTACGAATCATCTGTTTTTATAAGAGATTGCCAAAGATCAAAATAATTTGGAAATATCTTTTCATGGGTACATAAAAATGCAGTCGTTCCTATCAATACAAACATTGAGTTATAAAATCTTATCCTCCACAATTAATAAATTCGTTTATGGTAAGTTTTTGAGTAAACTGGTGAATTTATTAAAATATTGGGTGTATGTAGTGACACGATGAAATAAAACAATTTAAAATGTTTAAATCTTCATTATTATTTTTGAACATAATATGTTCAACTTAAACTTGTGACGCGTTTCGCTAACACAGTAGCTTTATCAAACGGGTGATAAACATATTAAATTCTTTTTTCTACTCCTGTTTTATAATATACTTGTTTCATAATGATATTCATTATGATACAGATTTTTAAGCCAATAGGAATGCGACATTCGCACAATATTCAATATAGCCGTGGATACCTGGTTGACATTTCTGAAATTAATTATATTAGGTGACACTTAATTTGACAGCTCTCAAATAATTTTGATTTTCAAAAGTAACTATATATGATAATTATTAATTAAATAATTCTTATTAATCGGAGTAGAAAAAATATTGTATGCAACTTTCATGTAATGGCCATTAATACACTCGCATATTATATACGAAACTCGCCTGCGGCTCGTTTCGTATCCTACAACATGCTCGTCTCTTAATGGCTATCATTACATGATCATTGCATAAACTACTATTATATCATTGTGTCAGTATGGATCTTCATCAAGTAAAAGCCTCGTCTATTCAATTTTTGAATGTAGCGACATTATGAAAAGCCCTGTTTACAAAGTAAATTATATATATAATCATTATCCTACCTACTCGTAGGTGTAGGATTTTAATTATATCTAATTATGTTGCACAAACTTTGCCCATTTTTGCTGTCACTAAACAAATCTCTTTCTCTATTGTTCAGTATTTTTGCCTACTATACTCGTTTTACTTGTCTTTTTAAGTCCATCCGACTGATATGACCAAACCATTCTAGTTAATTTCTTTCGAAAACATAAAGTATTGGTTCTAACACTTCCCTGATTGTTCCGTATCTGTCTACATGAGTGACTCCTATAGGGGCTCTTGAGTCTTTCATATCAACTGTTCGTATTCTTGTTTTTTTTTGTGATTTTTAGTACCCAACTTTCACTTCCATATGTAACGGTTGGTCTGAAGATTGTTTTATATAGGTACCGTCAATTTTGCGCATTTCGTTTTTTCTTATAACTGATCTACTGAAACTGTAGAATACTTTTGTTGTATTATTTATTTTTTCTCATCAGTTTCCATATTCCTATAAGGGTTCTTGGGTATTTCATATCATCTTTGCAGCTGTTGTTACATCATCCATTTCAATATAAATAATTTTGGGCTTAAAACTCCCCCTTTGGCGCAGTCCATAGTTAATAGAGATCACTGATTGCAGGATTTCAATGTACTACAAAAATAATGCAGCAGCTGTAGTAGGTCATTCTCATCATTTGACCAGTTCCTAATGTTCATCAATTCATTGGTATCTTTTTAATCAATCAGTTGTCTGTTTTGTATATTTTTACTATCTGATATTCATTTTTTCTTGGAATGATGTCCACGGTGGTCATAATTTAATAGAGGTAACTAAGACTTGCATCTTAATTATTTGTCCAAACATTTTTCTTGGGTATTTTTGCACAAATGTGTAAACTATTCTGTAAATGACAGTCCAACGTTGTCCATATTTGACCATCCATGTCATCAATGTGTTATTGAAGTGCATACATGTCTGTCTCAATTCTTGTTCAGCTTGATTATTTCTCAACTTATAAGAATAACATTCAAAAAGAATTTTGCTGATAATTTCATTCCATTATATTTCTCAAAAATATTGTGATGATAACAAAATGTTTTTTTAAAGAATACATTGTATACATTCCAAATTGTAAATATACAAGTATATACTTTAGAATAATGAATGATTAAATTACACTTTGTTGAAATCGCATTAACTACCTACAACCAATTCACTCATTATCAATTATCAATATACTTATATAATGTTCTATTATCCAAATTATGTATATGATATTTCCAGATTATCTAAGGACTGCATGTATTATGAAAGTAACATACTAAATTTGGCATTTAAGGAAATTGAGAATCTCATTTTATATTTTTTATCAGCCTTATAAAAAGCAGTGCCTACACTTTTTAAAAAATGTTATTTTTGTGACATATATACATATTGTTAGCACAATATTATTTATCTTTAAACTTATTTTTTAAGTAATTTACTGCAAAGCTTGACCGTCCATTTTTTAAATGTTTATATTATTGTTTTTATTATACAAAATAAAAGTTCTTCTATAAATGGTTTTTATTTCCGGTTAGGGGAAGTGTGTGCTCCCGGCGTCGGGAGAAATAGACCGACGTTAAATAAACAAAATAAACATATGTTACAGTCAATTTGTGAAAAGACGCCGAATATATACCGCGCAGACCGTTTATATACAGACTGGCCATATATCAGACCGTTTATACAGGGTGTTTCATAGTTAAACCACCATAGGTTAACTGCAAGTAGGGGACACTTTGGTGGTTCCAAATAGCCTTGGTTAATTGGTCTAACATAATTATTAACAGAGATACAGGGTATTTTATTCATTTAGTCCAATGCTTTTGAAGGCCATAACTTTAGAACCACCCTATATATTTCTTTCATTTTTGGTAAGGATATATTGCATTGATAACACAATAAGATAGTGTAATAAAAATAATTATAATCCAGGTCTGGTTTGAGAAAAATTTGCAAAATTCGATAATCTCCAAAACAACACCCTGTATATCAGAATTTTTAAAATCCAATAGATTATTCGAAGAGAACAGAAAAAATAGAGCGGCACCAAAATATTTTTCGAAGTGCACATCCCGTTTTACTGCTTAACTTTTAATGTCAAAGTTATTTAAATGTATCATTGACATTTTCGTACGTAATAACTTTAGAACCACCGAATAGATTTATTTCATTTTTGGTAGGTCTAAGTTACATAAGCATCAAAATCTTATCATGTAACAAAAACAGTTATAATCCAGGTTCGGGTTAAGAAAAAAAAATAATTTATCAAGATTTTTATAAATCAATAGTTTATTCCAAAAGAACAGAAAAAATTGAGTTACACGGAATGTCAAATTATTTTAATAATTGTTCGAAATGTCCACCATTTTGTTCTATGCATTTACGAACTCTTTTCAAGATGTTTGGTGTTGCTTGTCTTATCATTAATGCATTTGCCCTGATTTCCTCGCAAGCATCATCAATTCTTTGAATAAGATCTTCTAAGCTGTTTATCTCAGTAGAGTATACTTTGGCATTCAGATATCCCCAAATATGATAGTCCACTGGGTTAAAATCCGGCGACCGGCAAGGCCAATTATTGGGCCCGCCTTTCCCTATCCACATGTTTCTAAAATTCTCGTCTAGAAAAGTTCGCACAATTACCCTAAAGTGAGGCGATGCACCATCGTGCTGGAAATACATTCCTCCAATTTCCTCATTTTCTAACAGCACTGGTAACATATTTTGCAAAAAAAGCAAAATAGTCGTCCCCTGTTAATGTACGGGATAGGACATATGGTCCAATAAGGTGATTATCTAAAACTCCACACCAAACGTTAACCGAAAACCTATACTGCGAATGTGTTTGTCTTGTAGCAAAAGGATTTTCATAATCCCAAACATGGGAATTTCGTAGATTGTAAACCCCATCCCTTGTAAATGTGGCCTCATCAGTGAATAGGCACCTGCTAACTATTCTTCTCCTTCTAAGTATCCACCGACTAAAGTCTAATCGCGGTTCCAAATCACGTGGTTCTAGTCTTTGAACCTGTTGAACATGATAAGGGTAAAAGCTAAATTTTTTAATCTCCTCCAAGCGGTAGTATGGGGTACATTTAATGCGTGGCCAATCCTTCTTGTACTGATTGTTGGGTTGTTGTCAACCATATCTGGAACAAAATGAAATTATGGCACTGGAGGAGACTAATTTAGTATAACATATTAATGTAATGAACAAAAGGGAAATTTTTAATCGACTCTTAATATCTATTAAATAAAATTTAATATCTTTACTTTACCTAGTATATCATCTTCAACATTCAAGTGTTGTCTTTCACCATAATCATTGGTTGTCGCTGTAGGAAATCTACCATGTTGCCGACTGTAATCAAATACTTTCGAAAATGTCTGGTAATGAGGAGTGCGACGATTAGGAGAGCGTCTTTCATATTCCCTTACTGCTTCTCTACCATTTCCGTTACAAAAGCCATACACAAATATATAGTATGTCTGCATATTCTACATTTGTAAATTTATGAGGCATAATTAATTATTATTCAAAATGATCTAAATTATTTCGTGCGACATTTACTAACAACAAACGATTAACTACCAATAACAAAACGAACTGTCAAAGTTTTCCGTACTTCAACAGTTTACGCCTATTTGATAATTTTTCTGTTCCTTTAGAATATTAGACCTACTTGATAATTGTTAATGATTTTGACTTGAATATTTTAGTAAGTGTCCACTTCGAAAAACATTTCCGTGTAACTCAATTTTTTCTGTTCTTTTGGAATAAACTATTGATTTATAAAAATCTTGATAAATTATTTTTTTTTCTTAACCCGAACCTGGATTATAACTGTTTTTGTTACATGATAAGATTTTGATGCTTATGTAACTTAGACCTACCAAAAATGAAAGAAATCTATAGGGTGGTTGTAAAGTTATTACGTACGAAAATGTCAATGATACATTTAAATAACTTTGACATTAAAAGTTAAGCAGTAAAACGGGATGTGCACTTCGAAAAATATTTTGGTGCCGCTCTATTTTTTCTGTTCTCTTCGAATAATCTATTGGATTTTAAAAATTCTGATATACAGGGTGTTCAAAAGCATTGGACTAAATGAATAAAACACCATGTATCTCTGTTAACAATTATTTTAGACCAATTAACCAAGGCTATTTGGAAACACCAAAGTGTCCCCTACTTGCAGTTAACCTATGGTGGTTTAACTATGAAACACTCTGTATAAAAAATATTTATTTCATAAATCGACTATAGTCGATAGTCGAAATTCTGTAAAGTGACGTCATCGGTTATCTACCGATTTAAAGTGAACTCCATGAGCGTATCATAGTTTAAGGGTGCGAATATTGAAATATCTGGAATTTCAATTTTTAACATTTGAAATAATAACTTATCACAAGTTGTTCATAAGTAAGTTAAAACAAAATAAAAAAATGTTTAAAAGTCAATTCCAACTTACTACTACTAAAACTAAAATTGAGGTAACATTTTCGTTATTTGCTAACCGGCATTATCATTACGTAAAAGAAAGTTGTTTGTCAAGACCAAAATAAATTACCGATAAGTATAGGTATGTTGCGAGGTCACTTGTAAAATGTCTGACTAACTGGAAGCGGTATCACTCCCTGACGACTCCTCAGAATCATCGCTTTCTCCTCCTATATCGATAATGAGTGGTTCCGTCATTACTTCTACACGTATGTCTAAATCCCAAAACTTTATTTCTTCTTTTAATACGTGTTGAATACATTTACGCCAACTCTCAGCAGTAACGGTATGCAGCGCCTCGTCAAACAGTTTCTCAACGTCAGCCATTTTGAATGTACTGTTTTTTCTCGCAACATAATTTTTCACTTGGGCCCAAACCAGCTCGATGGGGTTTAACTCACAGTGGTAGGGAGGAAGTCTAACAACTGAGACGTTGAAATCTTTCGCCATTTCATCGACAACGTACTTAATATAACTGCTTTTATGTTTCCGTACGAGAGATAATAATTCAACTTTTAGCATTGCCTCGTTGTGCGGAATGCTTTTACTCTCTAACCAATCAATTATAACCCTCTTGCGGCTAACTGAAGTAGGTATTTGCTCCAGTCGACGAGAGTGGTATGAAGCATTATCCATAACTATCACTGAACCAGGAGTTACCTTTGTTAAAATTGATCTAAACCATGTTTCAAACCGGTTACCATCCATCTCTTCATGGTAATCGACAGTTTTTTTGGACTGAAAACTTAGTAATCCAC
This sequence comes from Lochmaea crataegi, assembly GCA_947563755.1. Lineage (NCBI taxonomy): Eukaryota > Metazoa > Arthropoda > Insecta > Coleoptera > Chrysomelidae > Lochmaea > Lochmaea crataegi. Next base: position 27,599,260 of record OX387432.1, read on the forward strand.
CTTCTACAAATCCTTCCTCGCTGCCAATGTGAGTGATAATCAGTCGACGTCCTTTCCCAGAGGGAGCTTTTAAACCGGAAGAGAAACCCTCCATAAAGGCTTGTCGATTGCTTGGTATATTCATGTCTTGCCACACTTTTGACACAGTGTGGCCTTCATTTAACCATGTTTCGTCAAGATAATATATGTGCCGTCCTTCGTTACGAAACTGTCGTATCTGTTTTAAATAATTTCTCCTCCATTCCACAATGTCATTTCGTTCAATTAAGGCACTGTTTCTACTTCTTGTTTGGTAACGAAAATTCATTAATTTTAAAGTTCGTCTCAAAACTGTATCACTGATGTTTGGTAAAGTATCATCAGCTTCTATTACCTTGCTCAATTTAGCTACCGAGGGGATTTCATTCCTAAAATAAAAAGAATGTATTTCCCTACGTATAGCATTCCGTGTTTGGTCGTCCAAAACAATTTTCTTTCTTCCCCTACTTTCCGGTTTACAGTTTTCACCTCGTTCTCTTGTCAAAGATCCGTCCCGCGATTTCTTTAGAATATTGTATATAGTACTCTCAGAAACTTTAGTTAAATAACTGCACTTAATCACAGCGTCACTAACACCCAACTGTTTGTCCATGGCACGCAGTCCTTCGTACACATTTAATATGAGGACTTTTTCTTCCCGAATTAAATTGTTACGACGCCGTTTTTTATCGCCAACACCGCTACACTCCGCCATTATTGTCACTAAATATACCGATATAAATATTACAATAAATACCAATAATAACCGATTTATCACACAAAACCACAACACAAATACTGATGTTACGTTCATGAAGAGAATAAACACCTCACATAACTGTTCACTATCACTGTCTCATTCGCGTAGCTCGATCTATCTATCTCGTTCTCAAAGCCGGAACATTGAAGCGACTCTCCAACATTGTCAAATCGGCGAGTTTTTCACAACAAACTTTGCGTTCAAGAAATATACATAAACACTTTATTTCACATTTCAAGTAAACTAATTATTATTAGTCTGCTTGAAATTTGAAATAAATATATTAAATTGGTATTGACTTAATTACATTGCATCTTTTGTACCTGAAATATTGACACAATGGATTTGAAGTGTATTTATAAAATACAGCATTTCTCTCTAGAATACATATGGCAACTGCGCTTTAACCAAAGTGTTGATTAGATAGCTCTGACTCACTTTACAGAATTTCGACTATCGAGTATAGTCATTATATAAACAGCGTTAGCCGTATTGTTCTGCGTACTTATTTTTAGGTAGTTTGTGAAACAATTCAACTTACATCTACAAACAAGACAGTAATAGAATTTTGTACTATACCCAAATAATATTATTAATATATGGCAAATAAAATAATTATTTCTATGTCCCCCACTATTCAGAATTTCTGTCTTGGTTAAAACAGATCATTGATTAATCTATCGAGAAGGGCAAGGAAAATCATTAAAGATGCCATTTTTTTAACACTGTATAGCTTCTTATTCACTGATTGTCCTTGCCCTTCTCGATAAAAACTACAACTATAAAATCTCCTAGCGGTTAAAAACTATGAACAAAATAAACAGACTAACTACTTACGCGCGTTTTATATAATGCCTAGTCAGTTTATAATTTGTGCCGTATTTCATATATAGCGGAGTAAGCTCAGGCAATATATATATATATATATATATATATATTTATATATATAGGAAATAGTTCGTTGCCGATACTAGTTAGGTCTAACTATTATTGTGGGGGATGCGGCAATGTGAATAAGTGAACTCTTTTTAGTTTGTTCTGAGCTTTCGGTAATTTATTATCACCATTATCAAAGAACTACAAAAGATACATTTATAGATATTTCAACAGGTATAAATAAATTCAGTTTAAAAGTAAAACATTAATTACTTACAACTAAGCGAGGTTAATCACAATATCTATATATAATATGTATAATATGGAGAAAAAACATGGTATAAGATATAATTTTCTTTTTCAAGAAATTAAATTAAAAATAAAACTATCAAAATTGACATTACGACATCGATGTTAATTTTTAGTAGTCATAGAAATGTCTTTAAATATGTTTAGTATATTAGCAAGTGAAATAATAGTTGGTAAGTTAATATAACGGAACAGAATTCTCATCTTCAATATTTGAATTTTTTGTTTTTTTGTCAAAAGATAATAAATAGCTATAAATTGTACTATTTTTCATACCATAAATTTTCAACAAAAATAAATTTGATAAAACAAATGAAAAATAGGGTCCTTTTTATCTCAGATAGTACGATGCATGATAAAAACTTACATATATTATCTGTTTAACACCCCTCATCCCATACATACTGCAATTGAACCAAATTTAGTTATTACGAACTCAGAAAATGTAACGAATACAACTACAACTAACATATTTTTTGCATCTTTACCTTACTTTAGAGAGCTTACACCTAGAATTTCCAAAATATTAAAAGAAGTAACTAATATAAAACTTGCAAATAAAAATGTTCTCTCACTTAATTGTGTTTATAGTAAGTTGAAAGAAATTGATACTCTTACTGATCTTTCTAATGTAATATATAGATTGACTTGCTCTACATGTAAATCTGCATATATGTAGGTGAAACATCACAAAAAATAACTAAACGTATAGCTCTACATAAGAGCGATGCAAGATTATATCCAGAAAGATCAGCATTAGCTGAACATGTTTTTTCTACAAATCATATAATAGATTATAAAAACTTTGAAATTTTACATAAAGAAAACAACTACTCTAAAAGGATTTTCCTGGAAATGGCATTCATATCTCATCAAGAAGATAATTGCTTAAATAAAAGAACTGATATTCAAAAACTTAGTACAATTTATAGCTATTTATTATCTTTTGACAAAAAAACAAAAAATTCAAATATTGAAGATGAGAATTCTGTTCCTTTATATTAACTTACCAACTATTATTTCACTTGCTAATATACTAAACATATTTAAAGACATTTCTATGACTACTAAAAATTAACATGGATGTCGTAATGTCAATTTTGATAGTTTTATTTTTAATTTAATTTCTTGAAAAAGAAAATTATATCTTATACCATGTTTTTTCTCCATATTATACATATTATATATAGATATTGTGATTAACCTCGCTTAGTTGTAAGTAATTAATGTTTTACTTTTAAACTGAATTTATTTATACCTGTTGAAATATCTATAAATGTATCTTTTGTAGTTCTTTGATAATGGTGATAATAAATTACCGAAAGCTCAGAACAAACTAAAAAGAGTTCACTTATTCACATTGCCGCATCCCCCACAATAATAGTTAGACATATATATATATATATATATATATACCGGCTAGACCGTATATATAATGCCAAATTTCATATATTGACTATAACATATGTTTAATATACAATTCCTTATAATCTAATTGCTACAAAGGTTTAGAAAAAATACTTGATACTTACAAAAGAAGTGAATATTTATCAAATATACCGCTTCACTAAGAACAATTTGCCTACTAATCAGGCGATATGTGTAGGTATTCATATATATTGTACGGCTTGCCGAATAGGTATATAAATAGATAGTTTATTCTTGTAGATATCACATAATTACAGTCGTCAATAATTTTAAACACAAAGAGAGTAAATATAAAAAAATAAATAAATAAAATTAGCGAGTTAAGTATCCAAAACAACTAGAGTCAACAAAGATAAGAAGCCAAGCAGTAAACAACTAAGAAGAGTTCCATTGTTTATTCAAGGTTATAATTAATATATATAAACGTTAGATTTTAGATTTAGAAGGACTTCAATCCAAGACTTCATACTTAGACTTCATTGAGAATAGTTTAGTTACGGTCATAAATATTAAATTAAATATATAATAAATATTAATGTATAAGTTAGTGACATACTGTATAATAATAATAAAATAAATTTTTAAAAAACGTTTTAACAAATTAAAAGTTAAAACTAGCGCAACTACATAAAAATAAACAGGAAACAAACAAAAAAAAAAGCATAAAAATGGTAATGAGATAAACAATCATGAGGCACGATTCCCAAATTAGTAGCTATTCACAAACACAAGTAGACATGAAAGACATATGTGTCAGAAACTCATTTATAGAATAAAAGTTGTACTGTAATAGAAGCTTATGTACTTTTCTTTTGAAAGTGGAGGCTGTTAGGTTTTTATATATATTTGGCAAATCATTGAATAGGTTCATACCTAGACATATTAATTCCGCATCAAGCCAAACAGATATTGGCGTTACTTCTTGTTTCATGTAAATTATTCATCCTAATAATATCGTCATTTGCAACTTTATTATTAATATGCATCAAACACACTCCATAATAAAGCAACAAGGAAGAGGCAAAATACCAAATTTCTTAAAAAGAGGATTACAGTGGCTGTCGAATTTACTGAAGGTCATTAATCGAACTACCTTTTTTTGTGCCATAAACACTTTCAATTCCAACCACTTCCTCCCCAAACTATTAAGCCATAGCTCATTACTATGGAATAATGAGAAATAGGATATCTTTAAATGCTGAATATCAAGCTGGAATCTTAGTTGTCTGATAGCAAAAGTTGCTTTTGTCAAACGCGCACTCTCAAGACTTGTTGGCAGTGAAAATTAAAGTTTAATTTAGGATCTAAGTATATCCCTAAAACTTTCACAGAATCATCCCTAGAAGTAGTGCTTGAAAAGCAGATAGCTCGAATCTTAGTATCATTCAGAGTCATATAATTACTACTGAACCAGTCCTTCAAATTACCATCTGATTGACTTAATAGTAGTAGCATCCACATAATTTTTAATAGTATCATCAGCAGAAAAAATTGGTTTCACTGTCTGGCTGAGATTAGTTGACAAGTCGTTAAAAGGAAAGGAGGGCCAAGTACCGATCCTTGCGGTACTTGGTTATTGTGACCTGTTGTTTAAGTAAGAACAAGAACATATTGGTTCCAGAGGGATGCCCCTCTGACTCCATATCTTTCAAGTTTTCGCAATATGTATATTTTTGATTGCATTTGATAACAACAGTAAAAGGTATTCAACTTTCCTTAATCAAATCACCTACCTTGGAGGTCAATCAACTACTATAAATACAGTGAAAGGCTGTTCTCAATGAGTAGTTTTATCAACTCTACTCTGGTCAGTGGTCAATCGTAGTTAATGACCTCTTAGCAAAGCTCAAAAGAGAAGGATTTCGTGGTCTGGGCTATGTTGACGATTTAGTTATAGTGGTTAGAGGCAAACACGAAGGTATTATTTACGATCGCATGCAACGTGCCTTAAGTCTTAAATGCCTCAAATACCTGAAACAGGTCTACCTAGAGGTTACAGACCTAGCTCCAAAACTGATAATGTGTATACACAAAAGATCTTATAGGTGAGGCTAACTGGAACAGTTGACCCCCTTGTAATTTACAATGGTAATATGAAAAAGGAACAGGGTGGATTTCAAATAAAATGTATCCAAAACTGCATTTATTTGTAACATGTCGGCAAAAGCAGAGTAATTTATTTAAGAAAAAACTATTTTGCCCACTCATATTACAAATTCTCCATCATCACAGATGAATCATGTCAAAAAAAATACAAGAAAAAAATATCTAAAATCGGATTTTCTAGACTGAACTGCAACAAAAATACACAAACATAAATTGGTAGAGCAATACCTAGAAAATATTAACATGTGTCCAAGGTTCTTGAGTAACTGCAGTTCAAGCTGCATTTATAAATGAAAAAAAAACTATTACAAGAAGCACCTATCACACACTAATGAATTTTTTTCAGATTTAAGTCTTATTTAAAAATCAATTATTACATTTTTATTTATATCAGATAAGTGTACAACAGTAAATAGTTATATCCCTATAAGGGATGTAAGTAATATTTACTAGTCGAGAACTATTTTGCTCCCGAACGATAGCGAGGGCTGACAATAAAGTTCAAGACTAGTAAACATAATTACATACGGGATGAAAGTATATAAGAATTTTTCTCCTCCCCACAGAATTTATTCTTGAATTTTTATTAATTTAATTCAATACTTTTCTACAGCAGCATAAGCATTTTTATTTTATCAACAACGTCAAAACTGACAGATTATTATCAAAAATTGAGAGGAATTGAAACTATTGATTTGTATAACAGCCAAATGGATACAGAATAATCAGCAATTATCGCTTGTCTGTTGCTGCTGCCAGAAAAATCAAGGAAGAGGTATGAAGCAATGTATCTATACTTCAAGAAATGGTGCCAAACAAAGACTGCATAAATTATTACCACCCAAGGGTGGTAAGTTGATTACAACCCGTCGACAAGGGCAATTGATAACTTTTTGGTTATTGTTACTTTCGTCCTTCAAAACAGTGTCAAAATGCGTTTATAATATAGGGAGGAGAAAAAATATATTACTTTTCAAACTCCAATATTTCATAATAATCACCAACTCTAACAGCTACACCTTTATCAGATTTAATTTCCTTAGGTAAATCACTCTTATCAACTTGAAATGTTTCTTCGCCTTTTAACAACTTTACTCTTTCTTCTATTTGAAATTTTGCATACTCTGCTTTTTCAATTTCATTCTCTTTTTCCTTTTTATCCTCTTCAAGATGTTCTATTGTTTGATCTGCCGTTTTCAGCACAAGCAGTGGATCTGGATAAGCTGTTCGCTTTATATAATATTCTCCAGTATGAACAATTTTACCTTTCATATAAATATTTTTACCCAATGGAATTAGAGCTTCATGTTCAGGATATGTTTTAAGTGCTTTCAAGTTTGTTATCAAATCATCTAACTGGTTTTGTTCTTTAGTTAAGTCTTGAATAGTTTGATCACAATTGTTAATACCATTATTAAGATGCTGAAGAAAATCGTCTCGTTCTTTAATTACTTCTGAAATATTCTGTAACATATTTGCTTTGCAAACTTCTTATCCCTTTTTATTGGAGGCTTTAAGCAGGCTTTAAGTGCGAATGTTTATTATTTATGTTGGTTAGAGGTTAGGTCACGATGTTTATTTAATGGCACAGAGCTAAGACCATAGATAAGGGATAGGTGGGCTTGATTTTTGTTTTGTGAATGGAAACATTTTTAGTTCTGTGGTTTTAATCGGAGTGCTCTTGTGGTATTTACCTGTCGTTGACGTCATTAATTTTCGGCTTATCACATAGATGGCTCTTCGTTTAGGATATTTCGAATTGAATCCAACCTATACGTCGTCACTACATACTGCTCGAAAAAAGTATCCTGAAAAATGAATTAATAATAAAAATTCATCGAAAATCCTTAAAAACAGGAATACATTTTTATTTATATCCTTTTGTACCTTTTTACCTTTTCTTTTTGGTTAAAATACTCAAAAAGACTAATTTTATACGGTTATTGGGTATTACAAAATAAGCAAATCTAGTCTTGCGCAATTTGAAATGCACAAAACTAGTTCTGTAAATTTTCTCAACGACCAAGTTTTGCTTGTTTAACAGTCTCCCAAACCCAAATAAAAGGTAGGGTTATGTTTATGTTGTTGTTTTGAATTTATTCCGTTTGTGCTCGTGAAATTGTGAGTGTAACAATTATTAAAATTACAATATTCGCCTATTTACCTCTATAAAAATGCAAGCTGAATTCGACGCTCAATTAAGTTCGGATATTGGAGGATTCAGGTACTCAAAAACATAATCTTATGAGGAAACATCATTACATTACTACAATTAATGAAATTAAGTTAGCGAATTTGTTAAAAGCTGAATCAAAGCCCCTATCTGCTAAACAGTACAGAAGAATAAAGCATTTTGATATAATAAGTATAAATGGTGTGGAAAAGTTGATAAAAAAGCGCAAAGAAGATTCTGATGCTATACTGTATTTTGTTTCTACCGATGAAGTATTTCCTATAATTCACCAGGCACATCTTTCTACAGGTCATAAAAACGACATAAAGGTATGTCTAAAGACTATTTATTTTAGGCTGGAGTTTTTTTTAACGCTTGCATTTTGTTTCAGGATTGGAAGAAGAGTTAAAGAAAAAATAAGCAAAATTACTAGAGAAACTATTAACATATAACTAAAATTACTGTGAAATTTGTCAACTAAAAAAAACGGCACATAAAAAGGGAATTGTTGTTAAGCCCATTTTAAGTAAACTTATGAATTCTCGGTGCCAGGTAGATCTCATTGACATGCAAACTGAACCAGACGGAGATTACAAATTCATATTGAACTATCAAGACCTTTTGAGTTTTGTGTACTACGTCCAATGAAAAATCTCTTGTTCAAAAAATTTTTCGAGTTAACTTAACATTTGCCTAAGAATGATATTTTATATATTTTTGTACCTATTTGTTGGTATTTAAATTAAATATATTTAACCTTACGTATGTTTTATTCAAACCCTCATTGAATGAAAAAAGCTAAATTAATACTGATCATTCAGAAATATACAGAACTAGTTTTGTGCATTTCAAATTGCGCAAAACTAGTTCTGCCTATTTTGTAATGCCCAATAACCGTATAAAAATAAAATATCGGGTTTGGGAAATATTTGTTGCTCAAAACTAGATTTGCGTATTTTTTCGACTATTGAGCGTAACATATACACCGTGTGTCCCAAGTTATCGTTTACAGGCAATAACTCGCTTAATTTAAAAGATAATCCAATGCTGTAAAACTGTTGTGAATGGCATCAAAATTCCTTCCTAATGACGTATCAGAAACTTAACAGTCCTTTGGCAGCAACCACTCACTTTCTATTTTCAAACATGGGGGGCAGCTGCCCCCCCCCCTTGAAGCAAAAAATTAATCGTTATTAAATTTTCTTTGACCTTTTAAATTTGAGAATTGAATGTGGTGATGTGAAGCTAAAGAACCACTTGGATAGATGTCGAAAAAATGCTGTCTACTTCACCAAAAATTCAAAATGAGATTATAAGTTTATGTGGTGAAGTTGTCAAAGAAAGAATTATTGAAGATTGTAAACAATTAAAAGCTTACGATGTAATGGACGATGAAACAGCAGATATCGCTGGAAAAGAACAGCTTTCTATCGGATTGCGGTTTTATGATGAGAATAAAGAAAAAATCAGAGGGTAATTTCTGTTTTGAGCTGAAATCTCAAGATGCCCCTACAATCGCTATAGCACAATTCAGAGTTTTTTACTTGATCAGAGAATTGTGTTGGATTTGACGGATGTTCTACGATGGCTGGAAAAGAAGGTGATGTACAGGCCATTTTGAAGAAAAAGCACAATAAATCTTTATTTTTTCATTGCTCAAGCCACAAACTATATCTTGTGGTCAATGATGCTGGCAAACTACCGGAAATAAGAAACTTAATTGCAACAGTTAAGGATACAATATCCTTCTTTCGTGAGTCGCCAGCCCGCAGGACTCTTCCAAATAATTGTAATAACTTCGATAAAGCACTGCTATAATTATACTTTTCCGAGGGCACATTGACTGGACACAGGTATTTAGATTTTCTTGAAAACAAATTGCATGAACTTATGGAAGACATTCCTTTGGCAGAGCGAAATACAATGATATGGCAACAGGACGGTGCTCCACCTCATAATGCAGGCATTGTTGCGGAGTATCTCAATCAGTGTTTTCACAACATATGGATTGGTACTTACGGACCTATAGCTTGGCCTCCCAACTCGCCCGATCTAACGCCAATGGACTTTTTTTGTGGGGTTATCTTAAAGAATTAGTAGGTATATCAAACACAGCCTGTAGATTTAGATGTTCTTAAAGAACGCATTCGTGAGGTATGTATCGTAGTATTACACCAGCTATGATTCAGGTTGCGTGCAAAAGAGCGCTTTTAAGACGTTTTGAAGCTTGTATGGAATCTGCGGGAAATAATTTTGAACACTTTTGTAATTTTTTCTTCATTATTTGTATTTTATTTTAATAAGGACATTTAGAAATTACAAAATGTTATTTTTTTTATGCTAATAATAAAAAACCAACAAGTATGTTACATCGTTGTATTCCAAATAGAGAGACAGGCGATTCTCAACGAAAATATACAGGGGGTGCCATTTGGTAGAAAGTGAGGGGTGGCTGCCAAAGGGCTGTCAAGTGAAATAAAGTTTCTGATGTCATATAGGAAGGAATTTTGATGCAATTCACAACAGTCTTTACAGTATTGGATTATCTTTTAAATTAAGCGAGATATTGCATGTAAACGATAACTTGGGACACGCTGTATTAATCGAAGATGTGATAAACAAAAAGAACTTTACTCATTTAACGTGGTGACTAACGAATAAATTTTGTCGATTTATATTTTCCATCGGTTGTGAATATTTTAACCGGTTGATTATATTTTCTACCGATAAAGGGAACAACTTCCAGTCGGGAGGGACAACTTCCAGCCGTGATGGGCAACGATTGCTTAAATTTGTTTATAGATACATATTGCTTTGGTTGTGTATGATATTTTGTGTATTATTGTTGGATATTTAATTCCACTTTTACCATAGCTTATATAATTGTTGTTTCTATTTGCCTTTTACTGTTATACACTCTGAATTAAACTGTTACTTGCGAGATAACAGAACAGAGATCAGTAAATGCTTGCGCCTAGCACTCACTCTGCCGGACTCTACTACTTTCCAGCCAACAGTTTGTAACGAGTTATTTTTTGTTGCAAGTTTAATTATTTTATTTTGTTCCGTAATATATTTTATTTTACCACTAGGGTGAATATAACTCGTTACTTTACAACCCTTTCTACTACCGCATTGATTTATTTTTTTGTTGTTGTTACCGAGTTACGCAAATCCAACTTCTACCATACACAATTTATTCATTTCCGATATTTAAATTTTTCAACTGAAAGGACGCCCGGTATATACAACATTTTAATTTAAACGAAAGCCGTCTAGTATAGATACAAGTTTTTGTCGAAACTAGATAGATTTCACGTTTTAATTCCCACACCAGAATTACGGCCGAAGAATGTAACTAAAATTTTGGATATAAATTCGGAAACAATTCATTTTTGGTCTCTTCTTATTCGCGCTCCGATTTTCATTCCGTCTGGCTTCTTATTCGCGCTCTCATTTATTCCGGCTCTAAAAGTAGTGATTCTCCGTTCAACGTTCTTCCGAAAAACCGTAGTGCGAAAAATTTTGTGTATTCCGTATTCCGATTGTGTGTAAGCTGTATTTAACAAGGTAAATCATTTTTACAAATAAACTGTGTATTCGAAACTTTCCGTATCGCCGCTTATTATTAAATTGTTGAATGTATTCTTTGAAAATTTTCCGACCGGCTATTTTTTTTCTTTTGTTGTTGAACTGAAATTTGGTTTTTTTATTTTGTTTCTTTTATCTGGAAATAAAGATTTGTCAACGGTAATTTGATTTCGAATTTTTATTTACTGCGTTTATTATATATTAATTAACTGATATGAATTATTAGTGGATTCTCGAATTATTTTATGCTTTTGGTTGTCAGTAGTTTTAAATTAAATTGATATCCAAGTGGATTAGGTATAATATTTTAATTTTATGCTAGTACGAATATTATTACTCTGTATGTCGATAGTTGGGTACCGTTTAACTCGTGGGAAAATATTTTTTTTTTGAATAATTGTTACCGGCTTTAGTAGATTCAAGGGTTAATCAGACTTGGAAGAGGCTTAGCCACAATTTGTTTGATTTCCCGGCAGATCTAATTAGTCTTAATTTTTATTTTTTTTTCGGAATAATAGTTATCGGTTTCCTTAGATTCAAGGGTTAATCAGACTTGGAAGAGGCTTAGCCACAATTTGTTTGATTTCCCGGCAGATCTAAATCGTTCTTTTCCCGTTTTGTAGAATCATTATTTATATTTTTTTTTCTCCCCGTCGGAATAATAGTTGCCGGTTTCATTTGGATTCAAGGGTTAATCAGACTTGGAAGAGGCTTAGCCACAATTTGTTTGATTTTCCGGCAGATCTAAATCGTTCTTTTCCCGTTTCGTAGAATCATTATTTATATATTTTTTTCCCCGTCGGAATAATGGTTGCCGGTTTCATTTGGATTCAAGGGTTAATCAGACTTGGAAGAGGCTTAGCCACAATTTGTCTGATTACCCGGCAGATCTAAATCGTGCATTAGGGACCCCGTTAAACCCGGTAGATTTGAACCGTATTTGATAACCTGACCGTTAAGTCCGTTAAAATCCCAGATATAGGTAATACATACCTCATTTTCTTTTCCCGGTTAATTTGTTTGTCACTAAAAAGAATTATTCGTCAAATAGACCACAGAGTATTAATAGATCAAAGTTTTGAATTCCTATTATTTTCATTTTTAACCGCAATTTATTGATTGGAGAACCAAGATTTGGCTTTTCCGGACTAGTTAGTTAAATTTAATTCATCAAGACCCCTGGAATTTTCCGTAACCTCCATCTGAGGCTATCTGGAACTCTTGACGCTAAGGGTCAAGGGGCCGTGGAGCAAACCACGTTAATAATCTGGCGCCCGAGATTTAAAAACCCGAATTTTGCATCAAGGGTGTCCATAGTGACGTGTTCTTGTGGCAGGAGCCACGTGTAAGAAGGGAGGCACGTTACAAGTTCCATACGAAATTGCAATGGCGCCAAATTTAAATGTAAACGTCACCCATAACATTTAGTGCCAAAAAAGATTAGGCCACCTGAAGATACACCAATCATGAATTTCAAATTCATATTATTTGATCTGTATTGCACTTGATTCTGCCGCAGACTTTGGTCTCTGAATGAAAATTTCCGTGCAGTCCAAAATAATTTTAATGAATCATTGCTAATCCACAAAACAGACTTGACACGATTTGTTTGCACCTTTTTGTCGATTATGTAGACCGCCAGTATATATTCTCATTGATGACGAATTGTACTCCAATAACTAAATGACACATTTACATAACTAAATTATATTATACCTAGACTTCACAGAAGGTTATCTGTGGACTGCACGAAGCTTTGCACATTTGTGATATCTGTGAGCTGTTTCGAGTCTATACATTTCTCCGACTCACCGACAATAAGCTTAAGTTATTTCCTTTCTCTATTGTCGAATCTGACTCCATGCGCACTGTGATTAGATTTTACGGCAAAGCTTATTATTTGGTTGCGTACTGTACACAGGTTTTATACCTACCTTAGAATAATCTCTACGAAACAAACTAACGTTTAAAATGACGAATCGAGTAAAAAATGAGGACATCTTGAGACAAATCGAAGAAATAAAATAATAATACATTGAACTGAATGTTTTTATTTCTAAATGAACATTATAAAACTGTATTTTGACGGATTGTTATGTTATGTAAGTGAATAACATTTTCATTTTAATCAGTTCTTTCTTTAATAAGTCACCTACAATATTTACATAAAACAAAAAAAATGACAAGAATATAACCGTTTATTCTAAAACAATAGGAATGGTTGAAAATACCTATATACAAATATAAATAAATAACAAATATTGACTAAAAATATACAAGGGCTAATATAAAATTTCATGATATTGGAAGAGGTTTTTTTAATTCATCTGAATCGCTGTTTGATAAACTACAGTTTTTAAAAGAACTTCGAATTCTATCGTGGCTAAAAATAACTGGATATAAAAGTTTCCAATAAAATTTTTAATATTTAAAAATGGATTTTGTTGCGAATCAAAAGTAAATAAAGTATCTTCCACCAATGTCATACTCGCAGTAAGTGTTTTCATTACATACTTTGAAATTTATTAGCTCAATTTTTCAAATAATTGGTTCAGATTCAGATACGGTTAATGCTAGTAGTAGTGAATATCTTAGACAGAATGTCGTTAGTAATGTTATGTATATTCAACACCGTCAATTAAAAAAGTATAAAAGTACAACATACAAAGATATGCTTCACGTTCAAACAAATATTAATTTATTTCAACTTTAGTTCGGTTTTCAATACTTCAAATATGATCATCAACAGCAAATATAAAATAAGATATTTTAAAGCTGATGAAATTTACTAATTTATATGATTTCTCCATTATCTGTTAAAAATTGAAAATTATATTCATAATATCATCTGACACATATTCAGAAAAGTTTCCTTATGTGACAATGCCAGAGTTAAAGTGTTGTAGGGTCAATAGATTAATTATTGAAATATTATAAAAATATAATTGTTGAAGTATTGAAAGACGAACCTTTTATTAAAGTTTAATCTTTAATAATATTTGTAAATGTCTTTCTTATTTATCACCACTTCAGACAAACTATACTTTTGCAATTTTATATAGGTATTTACATGGAAAACCCCAAAAAGATTACAACATGAGGACTAAAAAGTTAAACCGAAAAATATGATCTCTTAAAAATGTAAAGTTTATTGAAAAAACATATATATTTTGCACGAATCGACGCTATAAAGAAAAATCAAGAATTTGTTTTAGTATATTTCAATTTAAAAATCTAAAAAATTAAGCAATAAAAAATAAATGAAATGAAAGCCAACTACGGTTTTTAAGAAAAGGATAATAAGCAGTGTTCAAAAATGTTTGATCAGTACGCATCTACCAGAGTAAATTCAAATCACAAGCTTCATCAACTGCCTTTACTTGAAAGAAAATGAGATTAGTTCCAGTACATAGACCCGAAGTCCCGACCGGGTATCCCTTTAAAACTGACAAAGGGAACTATCTCAGATCAGATGGACTGCAAAACAAGAGCCTACTGGACCGAGATACCAGGATCAAGGCAAGTCAAGGCTTTTATCAAAAGTCCTTCAAAAATGAAAGCAGAATCCTTGCTGAACATGGAGATCGGGTCCATTACCAGAATCCTTTCTGGACACTGCAGGATAAACTCGACAGAATAGGGCTGATCGAAAACACAAAGTGTCGTCTCTGCCTATTAGATGAATTTGCGGAGCGCATTATGTGCTACAGTGTGGCTGCTGAACTGCCCTTATCAAACTGAATTTTGACGAACTATTCTTCTGCCATCTAACAGAGATAATTTTTAGTTGTTTCACAAATTTTCGCACGTAATTGCAGTCCAATATAAAGCATAATTATTTGCCTTTTCGCACGCTACCACCTTATTATTTAATACAGCGACAAATGACACTTAAAAATGGGGTCGACCAACACTTTAATAGGGTGTTCAACTTCAAATTTTGACCCCATGTTTCATTAGGTAATATTAAAAGTGACAAATGGGATATTCAAAAATAAAATTATTTCAAATTTAGTCTTTAGATCAACAGAAAAAAAAATGAAAACAAAAATTTACTGAAATTATGCAACTTGTAATGCATATATGTCACTAGCTTATCGATAATCTTCCTTTGCCGTTCCATGTTTCAGCTTCTTCTTCATTCGTTGGGATGATTGAGCTTGTTCAGTTCAAAAATCTGACATCTATCACTCTGTTGTTTGCCTTGTTTAATTTGAATTTGAAGCATGTTATTAATAAAATGTATAAAGCTTATACTCGAACTAATCAAAATTTTAAATCAAGATGAAACCACATGCGAATGCAAACGGCTCACTGTTACTCTAACCTAAGCTACTTCTTTTTTATTGAATTTGGCTGACTAGGTACCTTTTCTTATGATTATTTTGTTTCATGTCAAAATATGTGACTAACTTCAATTTATTCTAGAGACGTCAAAATTTAAAAGGCGGATTTTAAGAAATTTATAGAATTTTTTCAATTTGTTCCCGATCTGCTAATCATTAACAAGAATCTATTTTTAGTTGAACACCCTATTGCTTATTATGTTTTATATTTATGAAAAAAACTAATTTCATTCCATAATTCGTATCCACATTGATATGTAATAATAGATATAGTGTAATTGACCATTAGCCAGTGTTTGACCGTTTTTGTGAAAAAATTTTAAAACTAAGGATCCCAGGAATATCTTAAGAAATATGAATTTATCTATAGGTAGTCATAAATCTTTTCTCCATCGCCCACTACTCAAAACATCTATTGACCATACCGATCTTACGTTTTTGCTGATTAATTTCGCTCTAACCACCGGGCTAGGTATTTTATAGTGCTAGAAAGTGTTATTTTTGTGTTTAGAAATTCGCCCAAACAAGATAACGATAATCAACCGTTTTTTTAACCATCAAATTATGGTTTCTATTGTTTATATCAAAAAATGAATCATATGTATGTTTGAACACGTTTTTAGTTTATTTTACTTAAACGCAGAGGTATCTACAAGAATGTATCAGTCAAAACACTGATACTAAAAAATCCTCAGCAATTCAAACACTGGTGCAGTTTATTATTATGAGTTGTAGTTTGTATACGTTAACTAGTCGGTTAACAGTTTTCTTCCAAATTGCTGATAATTATTATCTTTCTATTTACAGTAAATTCGCGTTAATTATCTCGTCATTAGCATCGTGTATTGGTGGTTACAGTAAAACTTTCCAATTTTTACATTTTGCTTACATGTACTCGTCGATTATTATAGATGGTAGGATATTCTTTAATTTTTATTGTAATGTGCATTTTTGGAAGAATGATATTTATTGAAAAGTCGGATATCAGCTCCATTATAGAGAAATGTTTATTATCTGAGGCCGTATTTCCTAAAATATTCGTATGAGACTTTCGATAGAAAACCCTAGTTCCGATCAGTCATCGAACTTATCTTCGCATGCGATTCGTTAGTGCATGAAATATAATTTGGCAACATCGCATATTAAATAACGCAGTATTATATATTTCCGCATGACCTTGTTGTCGGTTGCTATCTTCACATGTATTGTTAGGTCATGTTAACCCTACTTTGACGAATATGTTAAGTTATTTTGTTGATTGATTACTATCAGAACAAATTAAATCAAAAAGAATGAACAGAAAGGAACGGGCAATGTTTCCGTCGATCAGAAGAAAATGATTATTGAATTTATGGAAAACCATCCCGGGGAATTTTGTAACCTCGTACAAAAAGCGCAGTTATTATGGATAAAACCAAATGGATCTATAAATTTATTAAATTGCCGGTTGAATCTCGGCTCTTCAAGAACATTTAGGCTGTATAAATGCACCAAACTATTGAAATCCACCATTTTGGTCTTTAAATACACCGATTTCCCACACGGATTAAATATTTGGCATTTTTCGTGCACGGATCGTGCGAATTCAGAAATATGAGCCCTGGTAGTAAATTTAAGTTTTCCATCCGCTAAGGAACCTACTTTATTACTTATAGGTTATTGATTTGTGGTTTGTTATTATTAATAAATATTTGTTAGATATTTAGATATTTTTTCTGCAGCGGCGTATTGTCATAGAAGCCCGGGCCGCAAAATATTGAGGGAGGAACAAGATGACGCGACGGCTGGCGTAGATCAAATAACTGAATAAATGATACAAACCAAACAAAGATAAGCACAGTGGAGCTTAATATCTATTACTTTTATACAATATCACGTTCTCATATCTTTTACGAAATTTTGCCCATATGCATAAGGTATACGTTTTCTCCAACCCCCAATTCACTCTCGCGGCATATTTGGGCGACGCGGCATCACAATTGGTATCATAGGCGGCGACAATATCACAGGCCGGTGGTATATACAGGGGTCGCATGTCTTCAGCGCTCATGATTGGGGGGAGAGAGATTCTACCTTCCTTATTCTCGCTTAGGGCCTCCCGCTAAACTCATACGGTCATCGTCCGTTTTATCGCAAAATATCGAGTGATCAGGAGAGTGTCTTGCTAATACGCCACAGATTATTTTATCTATTTTTAAAATTAACTAATAATTGAAGACACAAGTGGATGAAGGATCTATGTAACAATTTTTGAAAAATACGTTTTTTTTCAATGGATGATGGTTTTAAGTGCATCAAATTCGTTTGCGATGGGTTTCGTGCTTCTATGTATCATAATAAAGAAATTATCACGTGATGAAGGATGTTTTATCAAATTAATAATGCATAAAGGGTTTATGTACAAATAATTTATGCACTTAAATCCTTCATCCACTCACTACTGTCAATAAATTTTTCATCACCCAAAATTTAATGAACGTGAGAGAAAGAGAATGGATGAAGGGTCTATCAAGTGCACATGAATCCTTCATCCATTCCCAATAAATGTTGACGTTTCTTTTTGTATATTCAAACGTTACATAGACATCTGAAGTAAGGTTATGTTTCTGTTTTGTTCATGAGTCGTTGTGTATTACATTCATTTTAATTGTTATAAAACGATATTAAAAGAACGGAATAATTATTGTTTATTGTAAAAATGAGTTCGAGAACCAAATATTTATTGGAACTTGCTAAAAGTAAGTAAAAAATCAAATTGTTAAAAAATGTATATTAAGATTTAGGATTATTGTATTGAGATAGACAATATATCAAATGTTTTCACTCATTATAAATTTAAAATTAGTTTAGAATTGTCACAGTTGTATGTCGCCAATAATACAGTTTACCCCGAATAATACGTAGGATTTGTTTATAATGTGTGCCTCACAAATTATTATCTCGTAGGTTTCAATTATTCTGTTGATAAACAGTCCCATAATAAAGTGTTTGATGAATCGTTCACCGAAAAAGAGTGTGATAAACCCGTCATTAATAATGTGTTTGATGTAACCTGCACTAGTAAAACATTTGATGAACCTTATTCTATTAGTAAAGTGATTGAAGAACCCGCCACTTTTGAAGCTCTTGATGAACCCTGCACTAGTAAAGTATTCGATGAAGCGACAACTAGTAAAACATTTCTTCGCAGCCAATGTATGGAAGAAGAGCAATCTTTTATTGAATTGAGAAATGTTTCTCTTGAAGGTAAATTGATTCAACTTTTCGGAAAGAATATATGACAAGAATAATTATTTTGATTTTAGATTATTCACCTGATGCCACATCGGATGAGTACATACCAAATACATCAGAAGAAAGTAGCGATTTTAATAGTGATTGCGATAACTCGAATTCTCTATCGAAGAATTATCTGGCGAACAATTGGTTAAAACTGTACTTGAAAAGGTTAAGAAAAATTTATTTTAAGAGTCTCAAGAGAATGGAGAAGTTGGAGACATCTGTAACCCAACTCAAATTCACCACATAGATATAATTCCAGGCAGTCAGAATGATATAAGATCTGAAGTTAAAAAGAAGAAAATATTTGAACTCCCGGAAAAAATATCGAAAAAACGAATGAGAAACCCTGAAAATTGGAAGAGGCGAAAGGCTGCAATATTAAGAGCGAAAGGTGAGTGTTATGTATCACAGTCAGGTAAACAGATGCCACAAAAGACACCAGAGATCAATGGTTCTCTGTGTAAAAAAAGAAATTGTAAGCTACAGTGTGATACTAAATTTGATGCCGAAAATAGAACAGCAATATTTGAAAAGTTTTATAATCTTAATATAAATTCAAAAAATGCACTACTTTTCAAAAGTATTATTATTCAACCTGTTGTCCGTCATAGGAAGAACGTCAAAAGACCAAAGGGATTTTCGTTCAAATATACAGTGACTTACGGCAAAAGAGTAGTCACAGTGTGCAAAACTGCATTTGGTTCGCTGTTTCAAATTTCGCAAAAAAAATTCAACTTGTACAGCGTAAACTAGAATCGGGAATTTCTGCACCATCCCCGGATAAAAGAGGTCACCACACAAGTCGTCCAAATAAAATTCCCGTAGAGATATGTGCTGCTGTTGAAAGTCACATTAGTCAATTTCCAGCTGAAACATCTCATTATTCGAGAAATAAAAATATCAATAGGAAGTACTTATCTCCTCTTCTAAATCTGAGCAAAATGTATAAACTTTATATCGAGGAATGTCAAGAGCAAAATCTCCCTGAGGCATATAAGATAAAAAGATGTTCTTACAACAACATATTTTCAAGTAGATTTAATCTTGGATTTGGGCAACCACGTAGCGATACCTACAGCACTTGTGATTCAGGGGCCAATACTGATGAACATCGAAAATCATATAAGTTTGCATTCGAACAACAAAAGAGAGATAGAGAGAAAGCCCGTTGTAAAAATAATGTATGTTATGCAACAATGGATCTGCAACAAACAATGCCTTTACCAAGGTTAACAACTTCAAAGGCTTTTTATCTTCGACAACTTTGGTTTTATAACCAAGCGTACATTCCATAACTGCCAGTGGCGAAAAAGCATACTTTTTTACTTGGACCGAGGATATTGCTTGTAAAGGAAGTATTGAAGTTGGAAGTTCCTTGTACACGTTTGCCAAGCTTTTACAAAATGACATAACGCCAACCCATTTGATATTATGGTCCGATTCTTGTAGTGGCCAAAATAAAAATTTCAACATTATTACGCTATATCAATATATGATTTTGAAAGGTGTTTTTACGAAAATTGACCACAAATTTCCCGTGGTTGGTCACTCTTTCTTAGATTCTGATAGAGACTTTGGCAGAATTGAAAAGAAGCTCAGAAAAACAGAAACTGTATTCTTACCAGATCATTATCGGGATATAATAAAGTCTTCAAGTATGAAAGGTTCCATTGTTACCGATATGACACACCACTTTCAAAATTTAGAGGAAATTGCCCTTAAACTACATTTAACCAACAGAACCAAAAATACCCTCAACGAGAAAGTTAATTTTAGAGATAGTGTGGTGTGGATTCGAGTTGAAGAATATGGTAGCTATCTTTATAAGACATGTTTGGATGAATATACACCATTCCTAAAGGTAGATCTTCTAAAAGCAGGTCACAACAAAATTCAGCCCGGAGAATATGAACTTACAAACATTCAAAATAAAACACACCCTTTGACGAAAGAAAAAATTTTGAATTTGGAAGAGCAACTAGTTTTTGTAAAAGATCCGTTCAAAGTGTTTTATCGCAACATAATAGTAAAGTTCAATATAGAAAATGCAGAAGAATCAGAAAAGAAAAAACGAAAAACTACCTAAGATTTAACATAAATGAACCCTTCATCAAAGTGATGCTAATTTTAGTTAACGGTAGATTAGTGCATAAAGGATCTATGTACATTTATTTTCTTATTTTTCTATGTTTAACTTTAATTTTTGTTATTTAAATATTATCACTAAATTTGTATTAATAAAGTTGTTTGATGCTGAAAAAATGAATTTGATTAGTCCCATACAAAAAAAGTACCAAGCGATCAACTTATAAATCATTTTACTCGAAATAATTTTTTTGTTACATGAATCCTTCATCCACTTGTGTCTTCAATTACAAAATTCAACTATACATAAAGAACCTTTGTAGAAATTAGACCAATAACAAATTCTTGTTACTTTTGACTAGACATAATATATTTTTTAAATTATTTTTAATATTTACATTCCGTGATAGATTCGTGCACAATTTTTCAACATTCATTGCATTAGTAAGACAAAAATATCTAGGAACTTGAATAATTTAATCTTTATTAACTTTGGTGTTTTTCTTTTTGTGTATTCTTTTGTGGTAGGACTGCGCGAATGAATTCACTATGGAAATAACGAAATAAAATACCATAGCAATGACAAATTTTTCAAAAATTGAACCTAAGATATTGCTACCACTTTCTGGGACGTTTTTGGCTGAATTTTTATGTAATTTTTGTTTTTGTCCATCTAAAAAGGCTTTAAAAGGTACTTGTAATTTTACACCTATAACAGGAACTAATTTGAGCCAATCTAAGGCTTTTTCTATTAAAGTTTCGTTGAATGCTATTATCACAAACATCTTTTGGATGTGCATTTTTATTACAGCTTTTCCTATAAGGGTTGCTCCGAAAAATGTCCAGAACGGTACTAAGAAATGTCCACAAGTTATACCAGCCAAATCAAACAGGGGGTTTGGAATCTGAAAAAAAAAAGAATTGTACAGTATTAATAAACAGGGATGCTTGATGAGTACCACCAACTATTTTTTTTCGAACCTCTAGAAAAATGCAAATAACTTACACTAGCACAGGCTAAAATTCCAAAAATCCTACTTTCTGTACAATTTCTTCTATAAATAATTTCCCATTTTCTATTAAAGTTAATTCGTTTTTATTATTTTTCTTTTTCTTTTCTAATTCTTCAAATGCCTTAAGGTCTTCGTCTTCGTCATCGGGATCTATTCTAAAATGGAAAGTTGACAATAAATATCAAATAAAACAAATAATTAACAGATTCCACAATATAAATATAACAAATTACAACCATAAACAAGTAACCATAGTGGAATTCTCATTCAGATGGCTGTGTTAGAAAGATATTGCTAAGTTTTCTAAATGGAGGCACAGAATGGGAAAGTAAGGGCAGCATGGCTGGGGAGATTGATGTGTAATGTGAAAGGGTCGGGAGAGTGGAAGAGGAGGGTAATTGTTAGGACGGTAGAGCAGAGTATGCTGTACGGCGCGGAGGTGTTAGGACCCATTCGAACATGAGATTCCTATCTTGACCAGAAAAAACAAATGTTTTCTATATGGAAGAATAACTAACAATGTTTTCAAAGTGTTTTTAATCATATGTTATGGTCAGATATCTATGAAATTGTGGAAAGTGTTTTGCATAATTTTATTTATCTGGTAGCTTATTTCTAAAGCAACTAAGATGTTCATTATGTCTTATTTCAATATATCTTTTTGTTTCATCAGAATAACTGGATTATAATGAGAACGTTTTGATTTTATAAACACCTGATTTTTGCGAAAAAATTAAATTCTCTTTAGCATCTGTTAGATAACACCATATATTTTTGAGAGAACAGAATGTAATATTATTCTTTGAATTGTGTGTTCTAATCTTTGAAATTTTGCCACAGTGTCTTATCGATTTATATGTTTTTTTTTCATGTTGTTTTTATTATTACTTTATTCAATTTTTTTCCTTATACATATTAATAAATACAAAGTTCACGTACATAAGATGGTCCTAAACTGAACTTAACTTAAAATTATATAAATACTTTTATTTTATTATTATTTTTCACTGTAACCATTTTGCGTAATAACAAAATTTAATTTTTAGATCGATTTATACAGATGAAAGAGTTTTTATACATTTGACAAGATTTTTTACATTTGACCATTATTAAATATGTTTGATCAACGTTATAAATATTTTTGAATCTTATTTTTGATTATTTTCTTGAACA
The DNA here is from genome assembly GCA_947563755.1 of Lochmaea crataegi. NCBI lineage: Eukaryota > Metazoa > Arthropoda > Insecta > Coleoptera > Chrysomelidae > Lochmaea > Lochmaea crataegi. The sequence goes on from OX387432.1 coordinate 27,622,420, forward strand.
TTGTAGATTTTTAAAACTTTTTGGTAAACTGTTGAAATACTCAATTGCATAATATAAAGATCTTTGACCTATTGTGAGTGAGTTGGAACTTGATACTTCTGTTGTATGTACTGATTGGATTATTGAGAAATTCACTTCTTAAAAGTTCATAACGATGCACTTTTGATTCTACTAGAAAGATTGCTCAAGTGTTAGATGACAGTCACTGTCACTATGAGACAAAGCAATGGTTTTTAAGATCCTTTCCTGTAGTCTTTCAATTGGTTGATAATGAGATTTATATAAACCACCCCATTCTATGATGCCCTAGACAGCTATAATGTAGAACAAACCATAGTAAATTTGAAGCAACTGTTTTCTGTAGAAGTAACTTTTTGAGTTTATAAAATACAAAGACAAGGTATTTAGTTTTGGCAACAATTTTTTCAATATATAAATCACATCTAATATTGGCGTCATATGTTACACCTAAACATTTGGAGCTATTTACTCTGTTTAAGTGGCTACCATTTATTAGTATATCTATTTCTTCAGGAATGGAATCCTTGTTTTATTTACATTAAGGATGAGGATGTTGTGGTGTAGCCAAGAATAAATCAAATCCAATTTCACTGACATATTGGCATTTAGCTCAGTCCAAGAGCGACTATTTGACCTAATACCTGTGACATCAGCATACGATAGTAAGTCCTTGTCAAGTATTAATAGATCGTTAATGTGGATAATGAGCAACAGAGGTTCTAATATAGATCTTTGCGGCACTCCAACATTAGTTATGATTGGGTTACTTTTAACACCATTAACTTCAACTGTTTGGATTCTATTTTGTAGATAACTCTTCATTAATTGTACAGTAATTGACAGTTTCCTCTTATGCCCAAGTTGTGTAATTTCGATAGGAGTATAATGTGATCAACAGTGTCAAAAGCTTTTGATTTTGGATACATTCAATTAGTTAATTACTGTTTTTTTGATAATAATGGAAATTTTCCAAGTGGTAAGAATTAAAATAATCAGTTTGATGAAAATTAACATTCCAAAACTTTTATTTTTGTAGATTTCATAATGTTATCAAAAATGGAATTATATGTTAATTCTCATGGAAAATATTTACACAAAATCAATTATAAATGCTCACATTAACATTCCAGCTCCTCATAGCCATTCAAATAGTAACTGAATGAAAAAATTTAGCAGGGTCTTGGCTTTTTTAAGTTTTGAGGTCATTATTTATAACCGAAAAACGAGATCTGAATTAAACCCAATTTGGCACCAGTTCAACCTGGAATATTACTAGTTCAAGAGATAAATTGAATTTAAATGACCCATCTATAACTTTTCGATGACTTTTGTACCAGCATAAACTTTTCACAACATACATACAAAAATAATCACAAGTGTCTTTTATTACTTACCCCGAAAGTCTAGCTGCCTTTGCCATAAAATATGGAGGTAATTCTCCTAAGGCAGTACCTGCTCCCCAACACATTGCTTCTAATCGAACTTTCGACATTATACCAAGGAAAGTGATGGAGGCAATTTTTCCATTATTAGGACAAATTATCCTACAAAATAAATAAGATTGAAAGTACATCTACTAAAAAAAAGCTTATAAATATTATTTAATAATTGAAGACATAAGTGGATAAAGATGTCATGTCAAATTTGATTTAAAATTGAGTAAGTGCTACTTTAGAACACTCCTGGTATATATGTAACGTCTAATTCAACCCTGTCTTTAAATTTTCTGATAGTTAAAGAGATATTTACGTGATAAAAGTGCCATGTCACATTTACTACTAGTCCTATTAGCGAATAAAGACCCAAACTTGGATAATGCCTTTCTACAGAAAGATTTTTGAAACCATGTTCAATAATTTAGCTTTTGGGTGTCCAAAATGCGATACATGATGTGAATGCGATCATATAGATCATAAAGACTGGAAATTTGCTTACGAGTACCAAAAGTTTGATAGGCAAGTACCATCCGTTGCCAAAAATGTTTGCTACATAACGATGGATATTCAATAAACCATTCCGTTGCCGAAGTTATCTACATCAAAGGCTTTTTATTAGAGACAGATGGTGCTGAACAACTATCCATTGCATTACAAATTCTGGTAACAAATCCTATTTTTTACGTGGACCGTGAACATTGCGGATAAAGGTAGAGACTTTGGTCGGATTGAAAAAGTGCTTCGAAAGCATCAAAACATTCACACATCAGATCAATATCGAGGAATTATCGTTTCCGCCAGTACTTAATATAGTGTGTATGTTGTTATAGAACATTTATTTTTTCACTTTGAGGCATTGCCAGCCATGCTTCATTTTTATAAAAGCAGTTTAGATCCTAACACTCTATATTTCCTAGTGGATTTAAAGGCACAATAGAAGTTGAAGTAGGAATGGTTACATTAGGACAGTTACCCAATTGTGGAGGTCTAACAACTGATAAAATATCCAATTTACGAGACCTACTCAAATTTATTGATCCCGACTATAGATGGTACTCTCAAGAAGTTTTAGATCAAAATGCTGATAATTCCAAGACAAAAAAATAAAAGAAAATCCTGTTGAGTTATTATTACTCTTGTATACTTTCAAGTTTATGTTTACTGTTTTTAATAAAGAATTTTTATTGTTTTGTAAAAGTATATGTATGACCCCTTTATCTGCCAAAAAGCATATACAATTTACAATACAGTTAGTGGATAAAGGTGTTATTTACACAAAAGTCAATTTTTTCAAGACAAAATTTTTCTCTGTAATTAAAGTATATCACAGATAATAACTTGAACTGTTCTAATTTATAATAGTTTACTTATTTCAATCAAAAACACAATATAAAAGTTCCAGATCAAAACGTGTTTTGTTAATTTACTCAGAACTATAAAAATGTGACATGACACCTTTATCCACTTATGTTTTTAATTATTGAAATCATCAAAAGAAGGAAGAAAAGTGTATGAATTGTTGGCAAGGCCAATTAGTTAAAAAAATGAATATTTGACTACTGAGTCTCTATTCAGGACTGTGGTTAACAGAGTAATGGTAGTTATTGTATATAAAAATAATGAAAGCTTGACAGTTGTTTTAAAAATTTGAATCATTTAAACTATAAGGTGGGTTTTGTAGTTCTTTTATATTAAATTCTAGTCAAAAGTTGTATTTTTTTTCATGTGTACAGCATTACAAACCACTTTAATTGAATTTATATTTAGAAGTGGAGAAGGTACGCTTTTACAGTCCAGTTTAGAAACACTGGACTGTTGATAGAACAACAAATTATGTATTTATTTTTATTGCAAAACAAAAGTCAATGTTGATGTGCAATTCAATGGAGAGTAATGTAGTCAGGGGAAAGGAATTGGATAATTATTGCATTAAAACGAATAAATAAGAACTAGTAATTATTGCTGTATCTGACACCTATACGGTATAAGGATATAATGATTATATATATATATATATACTAGTTAGGTCTAACTATTATTGTGGGGGATGCACTTAGTTGTAAGTAATTAATGTTTTACTTTTAAACTGAATTTATTTATACCTGTTTGAAATATCTATAAATGTATCTTTTGTAGTTCTTTGATAATGGTGATAATAAATTACCGAAAGCTCAGAACAAACTAAAAAGAGTTCACTTATTCACATTGCCGCATAAAGATATTCCGAAAGCTTGGAAAATAGTGTAAAGAGTACTCATTTTACAATTTTGCCGCTTCCCCAATATTCCTGTCCTTGTATATATATATATATATATATAATTATTGCTGTTGTGGGTAAATATCAACAGCTTTCCAATTTCAGTCAGAATCTAATAATATTAATACATACTCATCTGGATAAGGTGGTTCTGGAAAGTCTAAACTTCCGCATTCGTAAGCTGCTAATGTCACCTGAGCTATATGAGGTCCAAGATATAGCAAAAAAGTATGGAGTCCTGTACCTAACCCTACTGATGACAAAATACCTAAAAATGATAAAAACAATTAGTAGCATAATTTATATAATTATTTTCGTTCAAAACAATTACATACTCCCGTATTTTAAAAATAAATATATTTTTTTAAGATAATATGTTTATGACATTCATTTCAATATCATATCGACGTTAATTATTACAGTGCCATTTCGATCATTTAAAAAAATAGCACGCAATTAGACTGTCACGAAATATTTCTCTTATATTGGTGATTATTTTATTTATTAACCAATCGTCATAACAAAAAACTGTTATTATTAACACATTAAAATTTATGATCAACAAATTGAATTCGCTGTGACAATACATGTACAGAAATTTTTTGAATATTTCGAATTAAGAAAAACAGAAACATGATGTGTTGTTTCCTACAATCATAGAAAATCATGAAAATAGTATGTATGTTCTTGAATAACGTTCCATTATCAATCCCGTAGGTCTTTAGTTACGCAAAAGCGTTTTAATTATAGTCATTTATGTATCAAGGGAGTTGTGAGGATGTTAATTACATAGGGCAACAGAATTCAATCCCGAGGGATTGTTAAGTTGCCCGAGGTTGTTAACATCCAATAACTCATGTGATAGATAATTAATTTTATTTCATACTTAATGAAATATAAAAACCAAATTTTGTTGGTTTTAATCAAAGGAACGTTGTTTAAGAATTAAGTAGGCATGAATATCAACTGACAAGTTTGTAAATATATGTCAAATTTATTGAAGATAATTGAGATTTCAGGTGATTTGTTGCAAAAGACTGAGAGAGCTCGTGCCTTACTACTACCGACAAAGTCGGAAGCAAAGTATAAACAAGAAAATGACAAATTCCTGCAGTGGCTGAAAGTTAACCGCATTGAAAGCAAAAATATGTTTCGACCTTAAAGGCTATGAGCCAAAAAAGTCGGAATGATATTTTCAAATTTTTGAAGAATGCTTCTGATCAAGAACACTTACTACATAAGGTATGTCATGGAAACTGTAACGATTGCACATTTATTGGTCTGTTTTACAGGTAGTTCTGATTATGGGTTATTTCGGGGGCTATAGAAGTCAAGAACTTCTGAATATGAAGATTAATCACATTGAAGATAGGGGCTCTGTTATGGTGGTTGACATTCCGGAAAGTAAAACAGATATACGTAAGAAATTTACAATTGTGGGAGAAAACGAGCTCTCTGCATTGGGTATGGCGAGGAAGTATAAGTCTTTGCGTCCGTCGGGTCCAGAAAGATTTTTTCTAACATCGCGAAAAGCGTTGCACAGTTCAGCCCGTTGGGAAAAATACATTTGGTAAAATCCCAAGCAAAATTGCTAGTTTTTTGGATTTGCCGAATCCAGAAACTTTCATGGGGCATTGTCTGCAAAGGACTTCTGCGACTGCCTTGCGTCAATGCAGGAGCAAATATGACAACATTGAAGAGACATGGTGGATGGCGAAGTTCAACGGTAGTAGAAGGGTATTTGGCCGACAGCATGGAATTGAAAAATAAAACTGCAAGAATGTTGGCTGGCATGTCAGATAAAAGAAGGGAAACATCATCTTCATGTTTGACTACATTCGTAAACAGTGACAACTGTTTAATGGAGAATCCTTGCAATTCGGGAAATAATTTCAGTGGAAAATTCGACAGTTGTCGGTTTGTTATTGTAAATACATTAGAGTGAGTTAAAGATTTATTTTATAACTGCTTAGTATAACTCCCAAGGGAGTAATAACCACGTATATAATTACGGTAACTAAGGGTTTATGTGTTTAAAATGTATCAGTATGAAATAAAATGTTTTTACAAATGAATTTTAATATTATGTGTAATAATGTAGTACAATATTAATGATCCACAGTAACGCGTGGAATTGTTTACTAGTACATAATAAAATGTCACTTATTACTTGTACCATAAATGAATATTTATTAGCAAGTGAAAGTATTACAGTAAAAATGGTTTGATGTTACATAGTAAAAAAGTTGTTATTATTAAACTTACCTAATCCTACCCAATATAAACACCATAGAACTTTTTTATAAATTCCTTGTACTAAAGTTTGGTGTGGTCCTTTGGAATTTACTAATATGTACAAAAATAATACTGCGATTGATGTTACCCCCAAGAGTATTTTATTTGCTAAAATTCTGGAAAGAGAGAAGAAACGGTATATTTTTCCATATAACGACACTAAAAATACAATAGTTATTATCGTTGTATAGTTATTTTTCTAATTTGAGATCGATACTCGACGCCTCCAATTTTTATGTTTTTAACTACTGTTTAAAATATTCATAACCATTCTGTCAATTTCATGAATTACGAGGGTTATCTTTTAAGTGTTGCATATAACAACATAGTTGGCGCCTGTCAACAAATATCAAATGTCAAAATTAACTACCTTGTTTAGTTAATTTAAGGCCAAAGTTTCAGACTGCATAGATGGAGAACAAGTTATGGCGAATTTATGGAAAATATTCTGACATACATGTCACTTCCGGTTATACCGAAAGTGAACGAGAACTTTGTTATTTTAAATGTCACTTTGTGTAGAATACCCTATATCTAAAATGTATACTTATCGAGATATTAATTTTTTTAATAAAAAATTGACAGTTACTGACCTTCATATTGAAAATTCTGTGTGAACATACCCCAATACCAAATAAAAAACATCTTGTCGGGCTGATTAGTAAGACGATGAAGGTAATTGGTGACATGTCAAAAACTTCTTTTTTGTATACAGGGTTCTTAAAAAAGTGATGAAAAATTCAACTTCACAAATGTCAAATATCTCAATTGCGGTAATAAGGCCTCACTTTGAATATTGTGCAACTGTTCCGTATCCTTTTGACCCAAATAAAATACTAATTTTACAAAAGCTTCAACATAGAGCTATGAGAATTATTCTTGGATGCAACCGTTACACGACAACTAAATGGATGGTTGAATCTTTACAGTGGCTTAATATTAAAAACAGGCTCTTTTATTGAGCTATGATATTTATTTGATACTGCATAATTTGGTACCTAACTATTTTGCAAAGTTCGTTCAGTATAATACTGGAATTCATCAATATACAACTAGAAGTAGTAATCGAATACACATATTTAGACGAAATATGGCCAATACTTCAAAAATACTTTTATTTAAAGGACTAGATGAATATATAACAAGTTACCTAAGATCATAACTCAGTTGAATAGTATAACGGTTTTCAAAACAGCATTATTGTGTTACATTAAAGAAACTTTCAAGTGAAAATTATAGGTATATAGTAAGGGTCCAAACAGTAAATTCAGGTATATAGTCTCTACTGAGTACTGTAGTATACTGAATTATTGTATTGAATTTTGGAAATTTTATTTGTAATTTTATATGTTGACGACGATATCTTTTATTTTATTTTTTACATTATGATTGTGATTTTTTTCTTTTTTATGTACATTAGGATTTCCTATTTTTGACTAAACTATCTATCTATAATATTTTTAAATGAAATAACCATATTTTTATTTTTTTACTCAATTCTAAGGCCGAAAATAAGGGCAGTTTATGTTCACTTCCCTATACCCAATCTTCAAATAATGACAATTAATACTATTTAATTATGGCTGGTAAATATATAGCTTGCCAAAATAAAAGAATAAATAACACGGCCTCCGCCAACGCAATAATAAGGATGAAATAATTAATATTTTTAAATAGATTTTAATGTCTCAAAAACGCTCAAGATTGGGTATAGGGAAGTGAACATAAACTGCCCTTATTTTCAGCCTTAGAATCAAGTAAAATAATAAAAATAGGGTTGTTTTATTTAAAAAATGAAGATATTTAACATTTTTGAACTTGAACTTTTAATCATTTTTTTACGTACCCTGTATAGAAAAAAGAAGTTTTCGACATGACACCAATTACCTTGATCGTCCTTGTAATCAACCCGACAAGATGTTTTTTATTTGGTATTGGGGATGTTCACACAAATATTTTAATATATGTGCACCTGTCAATTTTTTATTAAAAAAATTAATATCTCGATAAGTATAAATTGTAGATATAGGGTATTCTACACAAAGTGACATTAAAATTTTATGTAGATACCGAAAAGTTAATAATATACATTATAAAGTTTTTTTTCCAGCTCTATATGCAAAATATAAAAGACAAAATATAAAAGAGAGCGTATTAGAAATAATCAAGGCATATTAACAAATAACATGGAATAGTCAAAAGAGACAATAATACTTTGTATCAAAATGCAAATATTCAATGTTTTGTCTTACTTTCTGCCATATGTAGTCGCTAATTCTATACATTCTCTAAAAAAATATTCTGTAGTTGTAAGCGGTTTTCTCCACAACACTAAACTTTCCCTTTCTTTCTTTTCCTTTTCTTTCTTTTGAGTGTCATTGTGTTTTTTGTTTTTTTGTTGTGTTGCTCCTCCATTCATTTGATGATTACTCGTCGCGTCCTTTTTCTTCGTATGTCCAACCATAGTGTTTCCTAATCTTTGTAACTGAAAACAAAAATAAATAAAAATTAGTAATTTAGAATGTTTGACATACTATGACTGCTAATTACTACATTATCAAATTAAGCAACAAATGGTAGCGTTCATCCCAACGTAGCGCCGATCAATGATGCAAACTGTCATTTATGCCAAACATAAAATGACATAACATATTTTTTTTGAAGATATTTTAGACATTTGTATCCTGAAAATGAATTAATAATTATTGAAGTCATATATCAAATGAAATTATGTTATGTTGTTTTATCAGCAGAATCAAAAAACGATGGAACACTCTAAAAATCGCTACCTTATCAACTTTGTTGGGATGAACGCGATCATTGACTGTACAAAAACTGTTGGATAATTTTACTCTAAATGAAGTGTGTATTTTATACATTTTGGTTTCGAAAAATAAAAATTAAATCTTTATTTGTATTTTTTTATACGTTACTTGAAATATCTTGGGATAGCGAAAAATATATTGACATACGGTTTTCGTAAATTTGCTGCTATTTTGGTCTACTTTCATATTCCATTGTTTATACTACATGCTTCCATTTAATATGTTCCAGAGAAAACAGGATTTAAAAAAGTGCTTTCCAGTGTGTACGTTACATATTGAGGTGCGTTGAGTATATAACACTTACATTGTTGAAAAAGAAAATTTTTTCATAAAAAAGTTCCTACTCTCCCTACTTTGTCCATTTCATTAATAATTCGCTATAACTTTAATAATTAACTTTTTTGAGGTTAAGCTGTCATTTTGAAAACCACCAAATTTATCCACCACCTCGAAACAGCGGTGGAATGGTTTGCAATTTTGGTTGATGCAACGCGTCATTTCTTCAATCTGAAATCCACCAATGAATATAAAAACGCAGTTGGTGAATTGGTGGATCTACCGGTGAATAAAAAAACATGCCTTAACTCAACCCAACACTTTGACAGCGCCAAAGATGACAAAATAAATTTTCTGTCATCCTTGACAGCGCTGAGTAAACAAGGCGCAAATAACGGGGAACTATCTACTATTTTTTTTTATTCAATAATATCATCAAGTGGCGTCTAAAAATCCTAATCCTCGAGGCTTTAAATCAATATTAACAGTTTAAAGTTCCGTGTTATTTATAATCATTTGAAACGACCTCCATAGCGCGCCAAAGCGAGTGACGTAGGACAGTAGTATGGCCAGTTGTGTAACCAGTAGGTTTGTTCCCGAAGCAAGTTCCTAACTGTTATGGACATATTGAGTCTGCGCAGTATAAAATAAGGGTTCCAGCAGAGTAAAGTTCAGAGCAAATTATAATTGTTTGGTGTTCCCGCAAAACTAGCAACTTGTTCAAAACGAGATCTTTACTCGTTCTCTTGGTTCCAAAATAAAAAGAGAACTTTCAATTTCGCGCATACGTTTTCATATAAAATTACTCTTCTTTTTTAGTACTTTTACTTTTTAATAACTTTGCTTTTTGGTTATGTTATATATTTGATATTGTTTTTGTGTACGTATATTATTGTTATTGTAATCAAAATGGATGCTTTTTTTATTGAGAGTGAATCAGAAGTTCAATTTTCGGATATGTCCGAAGATGGTAGTGAGTTTTCAGAATTTGAAGAGGAATTATTACAAGAGCGACAGCGCCCAAAAAATGAGAACTATATTGAAGAAACGATACAGCAATATAATGATACTGAATTTGTTGAACATTTTAGAATTCGTAAAGAATGTGTAAATAGCATTTCAAGACAGTTTAAAAACAGCGATTTATTTCATCCCCAAACAAGTGGAAATGACAAATTAAGCGGCAAAGATCATATTCTTATATTTTTGTGGTTTGCTGTTCACCAAACCTCTTCATTTGGAGATGTGGCTGACCGATTCAACATTTCAATTAGTAGTTTGTTCCGAGTCATCCGTCGGGTTACATATTTTTTAAGTAACCTGTCTCCTCAAGTAATCAAATGGCCAACACAAGAAGAAATGCAAGAAAGTGAGCAATTTTTCAAAAATAAAGGATTTCCTGGGGCCATAGGAGCAATTGATGGTTCTCATATCCGTATTGATAAGCCTGATAGAGACCCTGACTCCTACTATAATAGAAAAAAGTTTTTTTCAATACAAGTAAGTGCAATCATATTTTAAAACACAATAAAATTATAATCTTACAGTTGAGGAGATTTATACATATTTAGATGTTAACTGTTTCTTTTAAAAAGTTTATTCTCAATTTCAAAGCACAATACATTGAACAATAAAATTAACTCAAAACTAACCATGGACATTGTTTTAGCTTCAATGTGATCAAGGGATGGCAATAAGGAGCCTCTTCGTGTCTAAAAACTTAGCACAAAATTGTTGAAATTTTTTCATTTTAGGTGATAGTGCATATGGTTGTACTAGACACTTGATTACTCCGTTCAAAAATACTGGGAACTTAACTGATCGTCAACGGATTTTCAATACAAAATTATCTGGTTGTCGAGTTAATATTGAGCATTGTTTTGGAATATTAAAACAAAAGTTCGGGCAACGAAAAATTGCAGACATAGTCCATTTTATTGGAGCTTGTTGTGTACTTCATAATTTATCAATAAATGAATTGAATGATATAGTTGAAAATGAAAATAATGTTGACCCAGAAGACATAGAACTAGAAGAAAATTTAGATGAAGAATATATGGAAGTAGATGTCCCTGCAGGAAGTCAATATCGTGATTATTTATTAAGAACTTTAAATTTATAATTTGTATCAATTACTTTTTATTGAATACAAAATTAACTTTTTGAGAAGATTGAAGTTTAATTTTTCCAAGTGTACACTCAAGTAAACCTATGTTATAAAGTCAGTTTAGGTATTTCAAAGTAGAAAACAAATCAACTTTCTTAAAAAATATATATATCGAAATAAAAAATAAATATTCTCAAGAAACAACAGTATAAACATTCAAATCAACCTATATAAAGTACAATTTAGTTTAGGTACTTCAAAGTAAAAAATAAATCAACTTTCTTAAAAAATATATATCGAAATAAAAAATAAATATTCTCAAGAAACAACAGTATAAACATTCAAATCAACCTATATAAAGTACAGTTTAGTTTAGGTACTTCAAAGTAAAAAATAAATCAACTTTCTTATAATATATTAAAATAAAAAATAAATATTCTTAAGAAACAACAGTATGAACATTCAAATTAACCTATATTAAGTCTAGTTTAGTTTAGGTATTTCAAAGTAGAAAACAAATCAACTTTCTTAAAAAATATATATCGAAATAAAAATTAAATATTCTCAAGAAACAACAGTATAAACATTCAAATCAAACTGTATAAAGTACAGTTTAGTTTAGGTACTTCAAAGTAAAAAATAAATCAACTTTCTTATAATATATTAAAATAAAAAATAAATATTCTTAAGAAACAACAGTATAAACATTCAAATTATCCTATATTAAGTCTAGTTTAGGTACTTTAAAGTAAAAAATAAATCAACTTTCTTAAAAAATAATTGTTCTTAAGAAACAACAGTAAACTGAAAACTGGTTAAATATTCTAGAAGAGCTTAAACTTAATGAACGCCTTTAAACTTTATTCAAGTACTCCTTCATTATGTAATTGGTTTTTTTCTTCCATCAAATTGTTCCTCCTTATTTGTTCATTTAATTTTTCTTCTTCCATGTCAAGTCTTTCCCGCTTTATTGCAAGTTGTTCTTTATTATATTTTAACCTATCTTGCCGTATTTGTTCCAGTACATCAGTTCTATTCTTCTATTTTTTTTTTCGAATACTAGACCTGGAAGGTTTATCTTTTATTTTTTCTTCATCATTATTTACTAGATTGTAATCGGTATTTTCCTTTTCAGGCATTGGTTTGTATTGAAAATTTGCTTTTAATTCAACTGTATCTGCAGCTAACAAAATTTCTGGATTATTTTTTTTTGCTTGTGAAAAATTTCATCCATTTCTTTCTGGTATTTAAAATACTTTTTTCCTCTTACCGTTTTATTATTGTTACCAACAATTTTTTTGTAGCTTCTTTCAAGGGTTTTCCACTTATTATACTCACTGTTGACCCTGTCAAATTTAATCCATACTTTTCATTTAAAACCGCTGCAATAATTTCAAATAGTTTCTTCTGCGTTTCGATAGCCTTCCCTAGTTTTTTGTAGTGTTCCTTATAAATATGGATTGGCTCCATAGTAGTGGAATCTGTCCAATGAGTGTATTGTTCAGTATTTGTCCAATGTTTATTTTGTTCTGACTGAATCTCAATCTCAGTTAAATTCATGTCAAAACATAAAGATTCTTCCAAATCCATAATACGAACATTGTTAAAATCTTTCAATACCTCTTTAATCTGTTCTAAACTTACCATAACTTACGGAGTCATTCATATTATTTCAATAATGGTTCCAAAGATTATAAAACAATCTTATCTCTTCAGTCAACAATGCATGCAACAATAAAAATTTATAGTTGATATTTATAACAATAACCTTATATCTTCTTTTCTTTCTTATCAAAATATTCAACCAAGATTACTTTTCAGAACGAACAAACATTTGTTTGGAACCTACTTGGTACATTATTCTGGTTACGCATGCGCATCAGATAATGTTAATAACATGTTTGGAACTCGTTTCGGGAACAAACCTGGTGTATCGATCGTCGGCCACAACAGTGATGCCAATTCGAGGGATTTTCGGGGTTTCTTGTACTATACTGATAACACTGCACGCAGCTACTACGTAATATATTTCGTATCATTTCTTCAGTCATGTCAAATATATTATGGACACAAACAAAATTTCACAAAGTCTAATCAGAATGAATCGAAAATACCAAAATTCACGTGGAAGCATTCGAGTAAACAAAGCAATAATGGCTGTTTTGATGGTATACGTTCGACCCATGTCGCATAGACGCACGCGCAGTACTGAAATATTGGCAATACTGGGCCGATTTTGCTCCCTCTGCTGGTCTGCATCAGAAATAATTAAGGGCGGGATATTTAAAGTGGAAGTATCTTTTTGTTATTAATTATTTTGGAAATCACTCCAGCTACCATTATGAAGAACAATTTAGTTTTTTAAATTCTGGTCCCTATCTGACACTAAAGACAACTAGCTTAATATACTGAAGTTGCCCGCCTTTCCCCTACTATTCCTTGAATAAATCACGAAAATAAAAAAAAACAACAAAAGTACAATCAACTATAATGATAGCGAAACTATAGAACAAGTATATGATCACGGACAATCGGTCTTATTGAATTTTTTTTTGTTGTCCAGCTGAGATTGTATAAACTACTATATTAACGTGTTAAATTTGCTTTCTGTTCATATATTGACTAAAAACGGTCTTGTGAGACCATCAGAATTGTATTTTTAACAACTTACCGGAAGATCTAGATGATACTAACTTGGAAATGTCGGTTAAAAATGTCGAAATATCAAACTACCTTAAACATATCCTGATCACGTGTACCCTTATGTAGTTAGATCACAAAAACTATATACACATATACCTATATATTATGTCTAAGACGCGAACTATCAGACTTCCTTGACAAATATTACAAAATTTTGGCCCGTTATCAAACTCAATTTAAATAAAAAGATTGCGTGAAGCATAATTAGAAACGTACTTCATTAGTAAATTATATTTTGTAAGTATTTATTTTGATCGAGTTGATTCCGGATAATTATCGTTTTATTTTTGATTTTTTATAAGACTAGATAACCAAAAATCAAAAAGCAACTGGAGTCTGTATAGAAAGTGCTTACATCTTTGGAATGGCAGTTTTCATATACAATTTCAACATTACTAGAAAATTTTTCATAAATTTCACTGATTATTTTTTTCACTTGTCAAAATCTGACATTTTGGTGTTTTTAACTAATAGCAACACATTATTCTAGCCAATCATTCGGTATTATACTGAATAAAACTGCTTCCTCATCGATAATACCTTGTTTACATTGAAACGTCAAAATTTTACTTTGAATTTGTCATTATTGACAACTAAAAGTGCTTCGAAGTTTATTGAAAAATGAACACCAACCGATTCAGTGCCATCACCCAAGAGAATATTGAACATTTAATACAAAATCCTTTTAAATTGTTGAAAAAAATAATCTTCCCAAATACAATAAAAACCAAATAGATATACATGAGAAAGTTAAAGTTTCTTTAGGAGGTATACTAGGGAATAGATTTGTTACATCGAACGATATGAATTTAGAATTGTGAGGTAATTTTATATCTTGAATATTATTAATTAATTCCGTTGAGTTTTTAATAGAAAATTGCTCACGTATAATAATGTTAACCCTATAATTCATTCCGATATAATAAATTTATTAAAAGTGTGCTTAAATCAAAATTATTTTCATTTCAATGGAGAGATTTATAGCAGTAAAGATGGTTTGATTATGGGCAACCCCCTCAGTCCCCTATTAGCAGAAATTTTCATGGATAACATAGAAAAAATAATTCATAAATACCCCCTTAGTAAAAAATTTATGTACTGGCACCGATATGTAGATGACATTTTAGCGAGCTTCACTGGCACTATTAGACAATTAGACAGCTTCATTACTTATATATTAACTCAATTCATAGCAATATACAATTTACCGTAGAACATGAAGAAAATAAGTCTATAAACTTTTTAGACCTTACAATTTCAAATATAAACAATAAACATGATTTTTCTATATTTCGCAAACCATCACATACAGACATTACAATTCATAATAGTTCGGTCCACCCATTCAGTCATAAAGTAGCAGCTTTCAATAGTATGATACACAGACTTTTAACAGTCCCATTAAACACTAATAATTTCAACAAAGAACTAAATATCATAAAACAAATGGCAGTTAATAATAATTACGATCCAAACTTAATTGACAATATCATAAATAAAAAGATAAAGAAACACACTTTAGAACAAGTATATCCTTCAGATAAAAATAAAAATAATCAATTTAAAAGCTTAACATACTTTGGAACACCATCCTTAAAAATCAAATCATTTTTAGAATCTTTAAAAATGAATATTTGCTTTAAAACCGATTACAATCTATCTAAATTCATTAAAAATAACAAATCTAAATCCTCAAGATTAAACAAATCAGGAGTTTATAAATTAAAATGTGGTAACGACAATTGAGACAAAATTTATATAGGTAGAACTTTTAGGAACTTCAGAACACAAACGAAGCTACGACAACAACAAATTAAATTCCAACTATTCAAATCATCTATTAACAAACCAACACACTTTCAACTCAAATTTTGAAATTTTGCATGTAGAACCCAAATCCTTTAAATTAAATCTTTTAGAAGCCCTCGAGATTAACAAAAACAAATATTCAGGTAATCTGCTTAACGACCAAATAGATATTAATCATTCCCCCTTATTAAACCTTTTTACCTAGAAGATGTGATGGTTGTGAATAAATTTTCCAGGTACTCTTTTTTAATACCTTTGTAACATTCTTAGAATTCCGTATATAGACACTTTTTGTACTTATCCCTATTTAAATATATTATAATGCTTTTGTCAATATCTTAGAATTCCGTATTTAGGCACTTTTTGTACTTATCCCCATTTAAATATATTATGATAAATTTGTCAATATCTTAGAATTCCGTATCAAGGCACTATATAAATTAAAAGATTTTCATTGTATCTTCACTAGTTTGAAAAAGCTACTGTGTAGCGAAACGCGTCACTAATTTAATTTGAACGTTGGTTCAAAATAAAATGAAGATTTAAACAAATTAAATTGTTTTATTTCATCATTTAGTATGGATCTTCATCAAGTAAAAGCCTCATCTATTCAATTAATCGTATTTATGACCGTATGCATGCCTAGGCAAACTCAATGAACTAGGCGAGAACAATATAGTCACCTTACTGTGGATTCCAGGACACGCTGAAATAGCAGATGAACTAGCAAAGAGGGGGACTGAAACACCCTTTTGGGGGGCCGGAACCCTTTTGCGTTATCAGCTCCAATGTAATATTGGAAGAAATAGGCAAAGCCGAAAAAAAGAGAAGATCTGACCATTGGAAAGATCTAGTATGACTTAGACAATCCAAGATTCTTCTGGGTGACTACAACCTGTTGAGATCAAATGAATGCATCAGTCAAAGTAGTTAGGGATCCTAACGGGACATTGTTGTCTGAATGGTCGCCTGAAAAAGCTCAGAATAGTGGAGGATGAAGAATGTAGATTCTGTGACATGGAAGAAGAAACCTCCATCCACATACTTGCGAATTGCACAGCAATTCAGAATCCTAGGGCACAACACCTCGGAGACTACTGGATAGAAGAGGGACAATCACCTGAACAAAATACATCCTAAAATTCCTCCGCTACTAGTCTCCGAGACTTTCCTCAGGAACTAAGAGAAGTAAGGGGGCACAATAGATATTTTAGGTCTCAGTGCAGATGTCGATGTTGTCACAACTTCAACATTTCCTTTACTTCAGGAGATGTATTGATTGTGATTTCAGTATCATCTTTAGTCCGGGATTAAGCTCACATAAGTCTCGGGCAGATAATAGCTACCTTGTACTGATGAGGCGCAAACACGCCAGAACCGGTCTACAAGTGATATTTTGCCTTCAAATTGCAAACCATAGTGGTTGGTTAAATCTTGTAGACATACCGACCCAGTTTTACTTAGAAGTGTAATTCAATGTCTGTCGGGGCATATTAGTCCGAGAAGTAGTTGTTTCTTCTAAGTGAACGGTTATTGTTTTTAAAAATATTTGCAAAACTTTGTAAGGGGTTAATAGTATAAATCTATTATTCGATATCTATAAATGAAATGCTTTAAACCTCCCGTATCTATTGTGTCGTCTCGAAACAATGTCGTCTTCGAGTGATAAAGATCTTTTAGCGCGTTATTTCATGCCAACTCGGCAAATTGCTGAATGACATATTTCTGTAATGATTTAGTTAAGGCCTATTTTTTGAGATAATGTTGTAGAGGGCCTAAGTGTTATCCGTGAGGATTGGCCCTTATAGCGGTGGCAGACCGCTTCCAATGTGTAAAAATACTGCATTGTTTAGTTACGGTTGATATTTTCTTCAGTAATCCTCTGATAGTCCACAATCATCAATCTACTATTGGCAATACGATTGGCCGATGCTAAGAGGGTGGCAGATCACCCCCCGTATGTCGTGGGAGAAATGAACTTTTTATTATTGAGTTGAGCTTCAGTTTTTAGTTTGTTTTTGCGACAACTATTTCGATGGAAATGCAACTCAAAAAATTTAAAACATTTTTTTTTCATTCTAGAATAACTTTGAACGAAAAATTTGTTTTTTAATTGAAATTTAAATTCTCTATAAAAACGGTCTCTTGACATTTTTTTTATTCACATTGTTTCTTCGATATAGTAAAAATGAAAAAAAAATCGGATTTTGGAAAAATATCATCAGTATTGTCTAAGAAAATTTTTGCAGGTGTACTTAATGTTATCTTCTGGATGTTCCTTAATTTTTTATCAACCAATGTAAAGAACATTTCACAATATTTCGTTGACTCGGCATCTGGCCTTAGGGATTTAATATTAAATGTTTATAAATCCCTCATTGTACAGTAAACAGTAACAGAACCGTATTGGGTAAAATTTAGATAATAAAACATAAACTATATTTATTTTTTTAAAAACAAATTCAACTTTTTTTCATTAATTGAAATTAAACTGTTGAAACATACAGGTTGGCCCACCGTATACGCTTTGATATATTGGCAGATGCTATCAAAAAATGTTTCAAATAAAAAAGATGTAGTTTAATAATTGCCACATGTTAAAACATTTTGTACTATACAGGGTGTCTGCAATACAGTGGAAGGTATCAAAGTTACTTTTTTTCATATAATAACTGATATGAAATTGAAATAGAATGGAAAAGGAACAAAGTGAGTAGTACATGAACTCTGACTGCAAATAAAACAAAAAAAACTGGCAAAAAATCCCAGTTTCGTCTTTAATTAACCGCTTTTTTATACAATCTAGGGTTGGTATCATTTGTTCTTGGTATAGGACTTTATATCGTTCTTCGGATTAAATTTTTTGCATTAGGTCAACGCATTTGGTTTTATTAGCGTCACTTCGTATTTTTCGTTTATGTATTGGCTTATTGATTATGTCTTTTACTATGGATATTGGGGTTTTGGTCAACTTGTTTCTTTCGCTGCATCGGATATACTATAACCTCGGTGTTTCAATGATTCAAACACATTTTTCACAATTCGCTTCGCATCCGGCGATAAACGCACTTTTTTGCCCTAGGACGCCACATACTAAGTTTTAAACACAAGATTACTTTCGGAAGTGAATGTTTATTACAAACTAAAACTCTGAGACTATATTAAAAATAATTATCCCGAAATCCCCACTTTCTATTATATCTATAAATATTTTAATATATGTAAATATAAAAAGGGCATTGGAAATAAAGTAGGTAGGTGCAGTACAGGACAAAGGAAAACTAGCAATGAAAGCTCTTTTTATATTTACACAATCGTTTTATCGTGAAAAATACTTTCAAGTTGAAAAATAAAAATTCGCAAATATATCTTCCGAAGCACAAATAAATAATAGAATAATTAAATAAATTAAAAAGTTAGTCTCAAATATTATTTTACCAACCAAACATTTCAGTTGTAAAATAATCATACTATTAGGGATTATCTTTTCGCTTTTCGAAGTAACGAGTACGATGCTGTGCTATTGTTATCGGATTAACGACTACCTGCTGTGGGTTTTAGTCTTGAATCAATCATGTTGGCATAAGTCAAAACGAAAAATCTTGGAATGAAGTATATTAGAAATATCACATTATTTTCAAATTTCGATGTTTCTTCTTTCTATTCTATTCATTTCATACATTTCCAATTCCAATCTACCATGGGCGTACAATACAATTTTTATAGGAAATTAATTTATTTGTAAAAATTTCTATATCATGGTCGTACGATAAAATTTTTATCGTTGGTTAATTTATCTATACTAATATTATAAAGCGGGTAAATGAACCCCTTTTAAAAATGTTATATTATAGATGGACATTTTTACAAATAAATCAACCCCTTTTAAAATTTTTATCGTAAGCCCACGGCAGATGAAAATTTTTACAAATGAATCAATAAATTAATTTATCTTTATGAAGCCGGGGCGGGTCGCTAATTTCGTATAAAAATGCATGGAAATATCAAGTCCAAAAATAAATGAAGGTCTGTGTTAACTAAAAATATTCTAAATAAATGAACGAAATTATTATAAAATTCATAATGCAAATTATTCTACGACCGATAAATAATAAGAAGATGCAGTTTTTTACACATTGGGGGCATTCTGCCATATCCTTGAAGTAGCTCTCAGGGCTAATCCTAAAGGATGAACTCACTTATATGATGAAAAATACACTGTTTAGTCGACAGTGTATGCGCGTTCAAAGCTCACACTAGGGAGATAGAAAATTTCTCTATGATACGCGTTGTCTCTTGTATCATGAATTTGGTTCGAATCTCTTACCTATCTAGCCGGATCACACTCAAAAAAAAAAACTTTTTGCATGCATTTAATTTATTCTAAACATACATAAATATTATTATCACTGTTGACTGGAGCACTATCTATGTTAACAACAAAATCCATTGTTTATTGAAAAATAATTCGTTCAACTGTTGTTCGTAGTACGTGACAATATCAAATGAAAACTAGTTGTTTAAAAAAATTATTGTGGCGCGATAAGGTCATAATTTAAAAATAAATCGCCAGGTCAATTAAATAATTTTTCTTGCTGGGTTATTCTCCAATCGATTGGTATGATTGGGACAGGACCAGGTTGTGGCTTCATCTCTGAATACCAAAAAATCTAAGAAATTGTTTTGCATCCTAATTTTCTCTGTAACTGTTTCACAAAATTGTAATCGTCTATCAAAATCATCCTCATCCAATTCTTGGAGATTTTAAACTTTATACGGATAAAAGTTATATTTATGCAGAATTGCTTGTATAGACTGTCTACAAATACCATGATTTCTTGCCAATACACTTGTAGATGTTTGAGGGTTTTCTTGGACATCTCAAGTTTTATCTTCATTAGTTGCACTTTTCGGTCTACCAGACCTTGGAATATCCTTTTCACTACCACTTTCATTAAATTTGTTTATTAATCTCGTCACTGTAGATCTACTTATGTGTGTATGTATGTAAATTGGGGCGACATTCACTGAGACCTAAAAGATCTATTGTGCCCCCTTACTTCTACTTAATTCCTGAGGAAAGTCTCAGAGACTAGTAGCTCCTTTAGTCCTATTTCCCGGAGGAATTTTAGGATATCTGCAGGCTTTAACTTAGGAAGATGTCCCTCTTCTATCCAGTAATCTCCAAGGTGTTGTGCCCTAGGATTCTGAATTGCTGTGCAGTTCGCAAGTATGTGGATGGAGGTTTCTTCTTCCATACCACAGAATCTACATTCTTCTTCCTCCACTATTTTGAGCTTTTTCAGGTGCCCATTCAGGCGACAATGTCCCGTTAGGATCCCTGTTAAAACTATGAGTGCAGTTTTACTTTGACTTATGCATTCATTTGATCAGAACAGGTTGTAGTCACCCAGAAGAATCTTTGATTGCCTAAGTCCTACTAGATCTTTCCAATGGTCAGATCTTCTCTTTTCTTCGGCTTTGCCTATTTCTTCCGATATTACATTGGAGCTGATACCGCAAAAGGGTTCCGGCCCCCAAAAGGGTGATCCAGTCCCCCTCTTTGCTAGTTCTTCTGCTATTTCATTTCCTTCTATCCCTGTGTGTCCTGGAATCCACAGTAAGGTGACTATATTCTTCTCGCCTAGTTCATTTAGTTTGCCTAGGCATTCCCACACCATTTTGGATTTGATAACACAAGAGCTCAGTGCTTTAATGGCTGCTTGACTATCCGACATTATGATAATCGTTTGCCTTCAATATCCTTTATCAATATTGAACTGGGCACACTTTCTTATGGCGTGAATTTCCGCTTGAAAGATACTCGGGGTTTTTCCCAAGCTTTCAGAGTGTTTGGTTCCAGTCCCGTACACTCCTATCCCAGTTCCTTCTATTGCTTTTGAGCCATCTGTGTACCATTGAATGGCAAAGTCTGGTAATGGTATTTGGATCCCATTCCTTCTTGTTGCTTAATTCCGTAACGAATTTCTTTGAAAAGTTATACTTTTTCATCATACCATCTTGTGGCATGTCTCAGGTTTTCTGATTTCTAAGAAGGAAGGAGGTGGTTTTTTTTAATGATTCCCTCTCTACTTAGTCTGTATCTTGTTCTTTCTGCAACACTTTCCACCACCATATGTAGTGGTGTGAGGTTGAGAATAACTTCCATGGCTACCGTTGGGCATGTTCTCATTGCTCCTGTAATGCAAATACAGGCTAGTCTTTGAATTTTTGAGAGGTTTTCTCTCGTTGTCAATAGGCTAGTTCTACTCCTCCACGCAATGGCTCCAAAAGTGATAATTGGTCTCTCTATGGCAGTGTACATCCAGCTCAGGATTTTTGGGTTGCACCCCCAATTTCTCCTTGCCAGATTCCTGCATACCACTAGAGCCATTTTTGCTTTGTTTATAATCTCCTTTTCGTGTAGATCTACTTATAGGGGGGCATTCAGGATTTAAATCGTTAAAAAGATGAGCTGCTTCGTAATGGGAACGTGTGCGTTCACCATATCCAACTAACATTAAGATTTCGATTCGTTGTTTTTGCGATAAATGTATCAGTTTTAATAATTTGTACATAAATAATTATGTGGTTGACGTTTTTAATGCCTACTATTGTTTTTGTTTAATTTTAAAAACCTACAAGGTCATTAGTACCGGATGGCTAACTAAGAACGGCCGTCGGCCATATCTCAGGAACAGAATTGGCCTCAAGAAACTCCTGGAAATTATTTTCAGAATTGTAGGTCCACCGCTAGAGGGCTTATTTGACAGTAAAAATTTTAGAATGCAAATGTTTTCAATATTTACTCAATTAAGGGGCATATTAGATATTACAATCAGATTCCTCGACAAATTCTGCATATTTTTTATTTGACAAGTTTTAGTCTATCTCTTCAAATAAGGGGAGGGGAAGAGAGGGAACCTTGTTACGAAAAAACACCTTCAATTCCGGTTCTGCTTGACCGATTTTAATAAACTTAATGTTGTTTGAAAGAGCTTTTGTTAAACAATCGAAAATTTGTAAATTTGAAGCAATCTGATTAATAAAATAGATGCTAGAGGGCACTGTTTCATTTTTTTTTATATTGTGTTTTCTCGTTACAATTTTAAATGGAAGCATAAAAATTTAAGTAGGGCTTTAAAAAGTAGACTAAATTAGTAATAAAACAGTGAAAACCGCAAGTCGATATCTTTTTCCTATCCTGAGATATCGTAAAAAACAGGTAAATGGCGGGAATTGTTCTTCCGACGTCTGGAAGGCTGGTTCGCCTTAACGGAAATTATTAAATTTAGCCTGGATGAAAAGATCTTACATTGGTCTGCAGTAATTTAAACTGTTATCATACTAATGTTATGGCTGCCACTAGATTACCTAAATGTAATGCTGTCGCTACTAATAATGAGAACAAATTATAAAATAATGTGATAAATTCAACAATTAAAACCTTAAATAAATAACTACGTAATTAGTGTCGCCCTAGATGTTAGAAATGTCGTCCATTATTTTCAATGCATGAAATCAATCGCTGACGGGTGGAGAAAACAGCAGCTTCAATTTCTGCCCTTGAAACACTTCGTATTGTCTGTCGTATTCTTTCAACCATGTCAGCTCTTGTTGCGGGTCTATCGGCATAAACGAGATCTTTTATTCGCCCCCACAAATAAAAATCCAAACAAGTTGGGTCTGGAGACTTTGGTGGCCAAATAAATAAACTTCCACGTCCTATCCTCCTTCCAGGGTATGATTGATCTAAGAAATTTCGAACATCTCTAGAATAATGTGCCGGGCACCCATCATGTTGCAAGAACGGTCAAGGGTGCGTCTTCTAAAAGAAGTGACAATTCGTTGCTTAAAAAATCTAAATATCTTTCTCCATCAACAGTCTCATTAAAAAAAAGGCCCAATTATTTATCCACATAGAATCCCGCACCACACATTTACAGACCAACGACCCTGATATTGGACCTCCTGCATCCAGTGGGGATTCGTTTCAGACCAGTAGTGCATATTATGTCGATTTACACTACCATCTCTATGAAACGTAGCCTCATCTGTCCACATAATTCGTGAAAGTATTTCAGGATCGTCGTGTATCATATTTGAGAGCCAGTTGCAAAAATCCAACCTGGTATCGAAATCTTGAGCGTTCCAACTTTGGTGTAGGACCATGTGATATGGGTCCAATCTAAAATAGTATAATCATATCAATAATACACATTGAAGGCCTTTGTTGTTAGTAAACGTAAACGGACTTTAAATGCATTAACCCATAACATATTTGGAAAAGTGAGTGTTCATCTTTTAATATTCAGAAATTGAAAAAATAATGTTAATAGACAAAATCCAATGAAACAAGCACATTAAAGAACTAACGTTTAATCGTTATTGACATATTGTTAATAATAAAAAGTTCAATTTCTAATTAATAATACTTAGCACTTTAGCTTTTTCATAGTTAAACGTGGCAATATCGAATGTTTTCGACTGCTTTCCTTTGACAGCTTCAGTTATGTTTGCCAAACTATAAGTAGGTAGCTACCTACTGGACAAACGAAAAAGATTAAAACATTTTTATCATTATAATACCGAATAAAACAGGCATTAATAAATAAGTAGTAACCTGTGTTCTCTTAAAATATTTGGAACGGTGGTTCGACATATACCAGTCTCTAGCTATGGCTCTGGTTCTTGAATGAGTGTAAACATTTACATAAGCTAAAACATCAATAACATTTTCCTCTGTTCTACCTATGCGTTGTCTTCGGTACACAGGAAGATTCACATTTCCCGTAGTTCGCACACGGTGTGCGAGTCGGAGAAAAACTCTTGTGCTGTGATGCCGTCTGTTTGGGTACTGCAGGGCATACACTCTAGCAGTAACGGTTGCATTTCTCATACATTCAAAATAAACTGCCAACATATCAAATGCTTCTTCATTCGTAATAATCATTTTAGTACGAAAAGATAAAGAAAGTCTATCAAATGCAACAGGATGAATAATTTTTGACATATGCGTCAAAATCATAGCTTGCTTGGACATATTTACTAATTTTGTTGTCATCAGTAAATCGTAATTCATATTTTAAACTGTATTTGTTGTTGCTGGGCAAATATCGGTTTTTATTGATATTTTATGCTTTTACTAACACATCGCTTGAAAACAAATATAACATTCTTATATAATTAAAAAAATGTAGCACAACTTACTTCACCAACCTTCTAGACGTTGGGAGAACAATTTCCGCCATTTACCTGTTTCTTACGATAACTCAGGATCGGAAAAAAATATTGATTTGCGCTTTTCACTGTTTTATTACTAATTTAGTCAACTTTTTAAAGACCTACTTAAATTTTTATGCTTCCATTTAAACTTGTAACGAGAAAATACAATATTAAAAAAAAATTAAACAGCGCCCTCTAGCATTTATGTTATTAATCAGATTGCTTCAAATTTACAAATTTTCTATTGTTTAACAAAAACTCTTTCAAAAAACATTAAGTTTATTGAAATCGGTCAAGCAGAACCGAAATTGCTGGCGTTTTGTCGTAACAAGGTTCCCACTCTCCCCCACCCCTTATTTGAAGAGATAGACTAAAACTTGTCATATAAAAAATATGCAGAATTTGTGCCCCTTAATTGAGTAAATTTTGAAAAATTTTAACTGTCAAATACGCCCTCTAGCGGTGGACCTATAATTCTGAGAATAATTTCCAGGCGTTTCTCGCCTTGTTATAAAATTTTTTTCCCGAACCTGTGCTATAATCCATTCCTAAGATATGGCCGAAGGCTGTTCTTAGTTGGCCACCCGGTACAGTACAATTTAATACAATACATTTTGTATTAAAGTGATACATTATTTTTGGAAGGAGAAAAAAATAAGCTTCTTTGTGATACGTCACTCGACCTAGGTTGCCATTTCAAAAAATTCAAGATGGCGGCCTTACGCTAAACACTGAATAAAGTCTCATTCATAGTCCTAGAATTTAATAACTTTTCCTTAATCCGTTTCAAAGATAATCCCTTGGTGCGAGCAACACTGTATGTTGGCATACGCGGATCTAAGGAAAAAGTCAGCAATGGTGACGAACTTGCTTTAACTTCTGCGAATGATTTTGGACAAAGTTTACTGTATAAAAATATAAAAGAAACATTGTGGTTTAATTTCCCATAAATAATGAATATACTAAAAGGAACGTACATAACATAATATTTGAATAGGCTCTATAGGAACAGCATAGTTATCAATGTGCGGAATGCGGTCGGGCAAATCCGAATTAATTAATGTATATTGATCGTGACAATTCGTTACAAAGTCATACTACTGCTTTTCCCATCAGTGTTTTCATGTTGTTTGTGTTTTATCGAGGTTAATAATGTCTGTGTAATTACCTTTGTTAATTGAATTTGGTAGGAATATCAAAAAATAAGGCGCAAAAAAAATTTAAAAAAAAAATGAAAAAAGTTGGCAATTATGAGGAACACGTGTTTCAGCTTCTTCAATTGATTTTGGATAAACTTTACCTTACATTTATTAAGGAACACACAGTGTTTGAATATTTTCGACTTCACACAAAGAAGATTAATCTCAAATTCATGAAAAACAAACAAAACCCAAACCGTTTCGAATAATTCCAAAATAAGTCATTAAGATGGTAGAAGGAAAAAATAAAATTGGATTTTCGTCTATACACTGTGTTCATTTGAAAAGGACCCACCCTTAATATTTCAAAAATGGGACATATTAGAAGGAAATGCCGAAACACGTCAACTTTTAACTTGAGGGGGACACTTTTTGACGCTAATGTCATAAACGTCAGATTCACCCCCTCCCTACTAGAGACACCCCTTACATTTTTTCAAATGGCATTAGGTATCAAGTCACACCTCATTTAAAAGGTCTGGTAAATCTCTATTCAATCATTTTGTTTTACCTTTGATACGAGCCTTCCATTGTTATTTAATCGTTGTTTAAAATTGGCTCTTTTTCCACTTTTATTGCCTGAATGTTAACGGTGGTCACTTTGAACGCATGATAAAATAGCAATTTTTCCTTGTTAACAGTTTTCTTTTTACTATTTGTAAATTTTTTATTCTTTAAAGAGTCTTTCTATCATAACACAATATGGGAGCATACGAAAAGTTGAAAAAGAGCCAATTTTAAACAACGATTAAATAAAAATGGAAGGCTAGTATCAAAGGCAAAACAAAATGATTGAATAGAGATTTACCAGACCTTTAAAATGAGGTGTGACTAGATACCTAATGCCATTTGAAAAAATGTTAGGGGTGTCTCCAGTAGGGAGGGGGTGAATCTGGCGTTTATGACATTAGCGCAAAAAAGTGTCCCCCCCAAGTTAAAAGTTGACGTGTTTCGGCATTTCTTTCTAATATGTCCCATTTTTGAAATATTAAGGGTGGGTCCTTTTCAAATGAACATAGTGTATAGATAATTTAACAAATTCAAATAGAAACTTACATTTTCCACAAAGGAAATGGATGTAGCACTGAAAAACTCGTCACACATTGCGTGCAAAATTTTGTAGAAAATTAATTAAAAAGGCCGAGACGCGACGTACGTTATCGTGATACGAATAAATTCACAATAAGTACTTATTACGATGGTTAAAATCGAAAGTGTTGGATGGTGAATGTCGAATCGCTTTCTATTAAAAGGCTAGTGACTTTGAGAGCAGCAAGCGTTATAAAAATAAATATGTACTACGACATGGAGAAATTATATGAATAATTTCCTTTCTCGTTAAGTGCAGTCGGGCCAATTTAAGAGTAAATCTTTATAACTGAATTAAATTGAGGAAATTTGAAAATTGACGGTTATGGGAAGTGCAAAAATATATGCATGATTTTTTAATATTGAAAAAAATATATAAGTAAATTTGAGAACTCGTTTATATAAAGTATGCAATATCCTAATACATGGGCGTACCCAGCGAGGGGCAGGGGAGGCAGCTGCCCCCCCCCCCCGGAAGCAAACAAATTAATCGGTCTTAAATTTTCTTTGACCTTTTAAATTTGAGAATTGACTGTGGTGCAGTCTACACTTCACCAAAAATTCAAAATGAGATTATAAGATTATGTGGTGAACTTGTCAAAGAAAGAATTATTGAAGATTGTAAACGAGCAAAAGCTTAC
Organism: Lochmaea crataegi; assembly: GCA_947563755.1. Taxonomy (NCBI): domain Eukaryota; kingdom Metazoa; phylum Arthropoda; class Insecta; order Coleoptera; family Chrysomelidae; genus Lochmaea; species Lochmaea crataegi. The sequence continues at coordinate 27,650,303 of OX387432.1, forward strand.
TCTGTAATGTCAGATGAAACAACAGATATCGATGGAAAAGAACAGCTCTTTCCTTTCTATCGGATTGCGGTTTTATGATGAGAATCGAGAAAAAATCAGAGAGGAATTTGTAGGCTTTGTTGAGCTGAAATCTCAAGATGCCCCTACCATCGCTAGCCCCGAGTTGATCAGAATCTTTCAGCAGAGAATTGTGTTGGATTTGGATTTGACGGATGTTCTACGATGGCTGGAAAAGAAGATGAGGCCATTTTGAAGAAAAAGTACAATATATCTTTATTTTTTCATTGCTCAAGCCACAAACTATATCTTGTGGTCAATGATGCTAGCAAATTACCGGAAATAAGAAACTTAATTGCAACAGTTGAGGATACAATATCATTATTTAGTGAGTCGCCAGCCCGCAGGACTTCGGCTCCTAATTTATCAAGGCTCTGTGTGACCAGATGGTCTGAGAAATATAAGAGCATTAGAAAGTTTTCAGACAGCTTCCATGAAATCGTCAATTCGCTAGAACATCTCTCGATCGAAGGAAACTATGCTACAAGAAAATTTGACTATCAATTGCACTGTGCAGTTACTAAACCAATTTCAAAGTACTCTGCGATTTTGAAACGTTCTACGAGGTAAAAAAATGGATTTGATTATGGTGAGGGAACATATTGGTGAAATCCTGTGAAATGTCATAAAGAAGGATCGACAAGAAATTGAACATGTTTGTATACACCTGCTTTTGCCTTATCCCATCTTCATCCTTCATACATGCTAAAAATTACTTCAAAAGATTTGGAAAAGAAATGCAAAATCTTTCATGGAGTTTTATGAGTTGGGTGATATCTCTGCAGAATTAGATTTGTGGTATAATCTGTGGAAAAAGAATGATTTAGCAGGAGACAAATTAAAGGATACTGAAGTGGCTGCACTTTTGGAGGAGGCTAATATTTTTTTCCCTGCAACAACGCATGCACTCCTCATTTCAAGTGCTTTCCCATCCACTACGGCTAATGTTGAACGATCTTTCAGTACCCTTCGAAGGGTAAAGACCTGGCTGAGAAGTACAATGGGAGAGGACAGATTGACTGGGTTGAGTTTGATGGGCGTCCATCGTAAATTCTTCAAGGAAAATCAGGACTGTATTGAAACGAGAGTTTTTTACAAATCCAAAACAAATGATAATAGTATAAAACATGTAATTTTGGTTTCAGTCATCTTTTCCGTGATAAAATGTTACAGCCTGAACGACCATGGTTTGCCCCCCCTCCCTAGTTTTGATCCTTGTCCTAATTGAAGGAAATCAGATAACGGAAATATAGAGGAAACATTTTAAATAATTCATAAAGCTTGAACAAAACAAGAGCAAGTACAAAATCCTTAAAGAAATTTATAAAATGATGGAAGTTGAAAAAATAGTACCTATTTGCAATTGAAAACTGAAAATTATAAACTATACTCTTCACGAATAAAGTTGAATGTTGCATTTAGAACTGAAGAAAGTTGTATTTAACAAAAAATTGCCATGAATATACAGTGTGTCCAAAAATTATACAAATGGAAAAAGTTTATCTTACATTTCACAAAAAAAATCATTCTTGATAAAAAGCTCTGCATGACTTGTAGATCCATAATCAAGCACAAAATTTTTAAAACATTGTCTGGAAAACAGGGAAAACAAAATAATTATTTGGACGGAGAGAAAAATAGAATGTTCATTGAAATTGTAATTAAATAACAAAAAAAATATATCTTTAGATTAAATATTAGAAAAGTTGAAAGAACAAAATTTATTTGAAATTTCCAGATTCAATCTTTGGAGAGTTTTGAGACACAGGGTTTAAAGACAACAAGAACGATTTGTGTGAAAGAACTGGTGTCGTTCACAAAAAAATCTAATTTTTGAGAAATTATACCAACTTTAAGCAACAGTTTCATTTCTATATTTGGACGAAACCTGGATTTTTGCTGAGGGTAGCACAAAAAGAATTTTGAAGGAAGAAAGTATAAAATCCATAAGATACACTGATGTCGAAGGAAAAAGAGACATTATTGTGCATGCAGGTGGAAAGCATGGTTTTGTTGATGGAGCGGATCTCTTATTTTCGACAAAATCAAAATCGGCCGATTATCACTATACTATGAATACGGAGATGTTTGTAAAATGGTTAAAAAAGGAACTTTTACTAGTTTTACATAACCCAACTGGATAAAGCTCCGTACCATTCTGAAATTTTAAATAAGGCTGTTGATAGAATAAAAGGTAGTGTCTATTCATCGGGGCGCCCCGACATATAGGTATACATATTTGCTATTCATCGGGGCATGATGTACGCAGGCTCATATTCCGCCCAGACGAATAGAATCTTTGTCTAAACATCGAGGCAGTAACTACGAGATACTAAAAGGCACTCGCAGCTCTTGTTTTTTCAAGAAGGGGAAGGAAAAAATAGGAGCCCCAAGTTTCCCAAAGTCGAGTGTAATTGAAATTCAGTCAAAACCTAAATTGTCTCTTATGCCATGCTACCGAACATGTCTGCCCATTTCAAAACCAAAATATGATGACTTGGTTAAACTTTGTAGAGACAAAGTTATACCAGCTCATCGTCAACATGAGTATATTAACTTGCCACAGGCTTCTACGCTTCAAGACGCCCTTCCTGAATCAGATATTGAAGATAATTAAGTAAATTGACTGACTTTTGTTATAGCTGCAAGTTTATTTATTTATAGTTATAAAATGGGTTAAAAGAGTAATCATTTTTTTTGCCAATTTATTTCTGTTAGTGTTTTACAGGCAGACTTTTGTTATAGATACAAGTTTATTTGCTTATAGTTATAAAATAGGTTATAAAGATAATTAAGTTTTTTGTGAATGTTTGATTTAAAATAAAGAGTTGGATTAAAAATGATGTTTTTGTTAAGTGACTTTTTTGTGACATTTTTCTACCTTGGTTATATTGTACGAAATGAACACCATTTATTAGTAAAATCTAAAGTTAAGCAGCTTTACCCTGATCATAGAAAAGTGTTTTTATTATTTAAGCAAATTATCCAAACTAAGATTCTTTACAACTACATATGAATGGCTTTTTAATTGTCCTAATAATAAGTGTCGCTGGTCGGTTAGTATTTTTTTCCAGTCTGTGATTTTTATTAAAATATTACCAAGCGACAAAAACTTCTTAAATAACAAGAAAAACGAGAATCTGTGCATCAGTAAATAAATGATACATAAACAGCTTTTAAAATCTGTTGGATATAGACCCATAAAATAAGCAGTGAATTTTTTACGATTTTTTTTTCTTTTTAATTAAACTTTAAATCGCTGTAAAGTTGGCTATAAGTCGCTTAGGCACTTTTTCCTTTCCACTGTCGATATAATATAATTTATGTCTAAGCGTAAGGAGCGCTGTACGAACTCGTTGACGTTACATCACTTGTAAGTAGCAGTTGCTGATGTTTGATAGCTCAAAAGGGTATTGGGCTAAAAGACTTACGCCACTATAAAAAATCTTCAATTTATCAGCTACTATAGTTCGTAAAGCTACAGTAATTGATGCCTTATTGACTTCTGTCGCTATAAAATAGACACTTCCAGATTAAAATAGTTATAAATAAAATATGAAAAAACACTAGACTACAAATGCTAGTCTCAAAACTTGTCCTGCGTCCAAACACAGTAAATGTTAATTAAAATTGATTACAAAAAAAGACAAGAAACACTCGCGAACAGAATTTGTTGACTAATGGTATTGGAAATACGATTATTATCGTTAATTATGCTCTTACCACTGTTTTTTGTGGGAATTTACTTCCGCTCCAGGAAATCTACTGACTTCTTCGTTTGAAATTTCACTGACAACTCCCTGATGTTTCTCGAAAGTCAGGTTGGCAGTTGGCTGGTTTGCTAGTTAATTGTGAATGAAAATCGATCGGAAGATCATCTACTGGTTTGAGAACATAGTTCTCGAACAATTTGTATTTTATTTTAATACAAAATTACAAAGAAATTACAAAGTGTTAATTTTTTTGGTGCTAATAATAAAAAACCAACAAGTATGTTACATCGCATACAGTGACAGGCAATTTTCATAGAAAATATACAAGGGGTGCTATTTAAAAATAGAGAGTGAGTGGTGGCTGCCAAAGGACTATTAAGTGAAATAAAGTTTCTGCTACGTCATTAGGAAGGAAATTTGATGCCATTCACAACAGTTTTTACAGTATTGGATTATCTTTTAAATTAAGCAGTAAACGATAACTTGGGACACGCTGTATGTGACACTTTTTTAGGTTCACAATATTTATTTTGTGCAAATTCACCAATTCTCCAAATGAACCAACCTGTAGAAACCTATTTTTTCAACTACTGCCATAAACACTGTACTTTAACATTGCTTTTCAAACAAGCTATACATACTTGAATGATTACTAGTCTGTCTTTGTTGACCAATTAGGTACCTCGATGCTTCCTTATTTAATATAAAAAACGAGCGCAAATCCACACTGTAAAGTATTTAGTAGAATTAATATTACTGCCCACCTGACGTTTATAAAATGTACATCGATACACAATGAATACCACTTATATGGCTTAGATAAGAATCATCCAACTAATTTCAATATCTAAAAATGGAATTCTGGTATGAAAAACAAATAACAATTGTATAGAAAAAAATTACCACTTATGCAATGTCCCACTCTTTTCGCATTAGAAGTTAAACGTTGTACGAAATCACAGTTACGAAGTCTACACAAAACCATAATTTCACTCTCTCTCTCTCTACATCGTTACAATGAACATAAATGATAATACAACGTGGTGCCCTTGATTTGGTATAATATAAACTCACAATAAATACACTTGGAAACGAATAAAATGACTATTAAAATTGAATTGCTAAGGTTAATGTTTACGGCTGAATGAATGTAACTATTAGAAACCGGTGTACCTATATCTACGTGCTGTAAATAAATAGTGGCCAAAAAAGCATGCAAAAAATACTAGCTCTACAAAAGATTCAGAGTGGTCCATTATTGGAAACTTTCTTATAACCACAAAATATTCGTTGCATGGTATGAATTGTTTTTTCGTTGAATGATAATATCACTCAAATTACTCAACGGTTTTATTTCTAATTACCGATTGCATCGTTGTTGAACTTTTGGTTTGTAATTTGAAGTAAGGATGGCATGCTTGGAGGGTACTATGAGCCCCGTCCAGCTCAAGTTGGCCCTCCCTATAAAAGTATGACCAGAGATCTAAGGTCATAAATCACCAACCACTTGAGTTATCACCAGGCAGAGTTGTACCTGCCCTATCCATAAAATTTTGTTTTATTATGATTATATTGGGTTAAGATCATTATTTTAAAAAATCGCTTGATTATTATTGAGAATTGTTTATGAATATATAATAATATATGATATATAACACAAAAACATTTATATACATCACTTTTAATACTGCTTCAATTCTTATTGGCATAGCATTTACTAGAACCTGACACTCCTTTGGAGTGAAATTATCCCAAATGTTCAGGAGTCTGCGCCTGAGTTCTGGCAGGATTGGCTCTTATAACCGCTTTTTCATTTCATGTCACAAAGTTTCGATTGGCGAAAGGTCCGGATAAGAGGAAACCCATTTTAGGAGTGGTATTTCATGATTTGACATCCATTTCATAGATTGAGTCATTTCCAGAAATCCTACTCACTTCTAGAATAGGCAATAAAGAATCCTCTAGGATGTCTAAATATTTATCTTTGTTAACAATACCGACGACAAAGTTTAATTTTCCAACCCTCTAGCCGATAACGAACCCCAGACCATTACCGAAGATGGAAATTTAACTTTGTGCTTAAGACAATCAGGATGGTAACTTTCATGTTTCTGGCGGATAACTCTGCTCCGGTTATCACCGACACATACTTCAAATCGCGATTCGTAACTTCAATGTATCATATTCCACCTCTCCATATCCCAATTTCGATGGTTTTCTTACTATTTTCCAAAATAGAGTAAGTACATACAGATAAAAGACAGAAACTGACAAATTTCCATTTTTGCAAATGTTTCTGGAACAGTCCCTGCACCCATGATTTAAGAGATACAAATAAGGAACATCCAAATAGTGATCGCCCAGGAAGTAGTTGTTTCTTTGACGTTAAACGGTTGTTTTAAAAACATGTTTTCAAAACGTGTGAGGTGTCAAAAATCTAAATTTTAATTTTTAATTGTTTCTAATTTTTTTAAATAATTAATTTTACTTTAGTTATTAGTTTGTGGACCACTCTATTACTCTTAAAATAACTAATTCAAAACTACCAAACAAAAATAATTGTTGCAAAGCCATTTCAATCTAAGTAAGCACGACCCAAAAGTTTCAATCAACACAACATAATGGAACCATGAAGTGATGAAATTATAAAATTTTAATTTGTTAACGAAATTTATCAATTTTTCTATTGTTGAAGCATGTAAGGTGGGTGAGTGTACAAATTTTATGTCCCCCACACTTATTCTCTGAACTACAAAATATACAATTGATAAAATTTTAAGCAAATTGAATTAATGCACCAGGTGCTTCAATTTAAAACAGAACATTTGCCCACAAGAGAAAATGCTAGTTTATTTTCATGATTCATTGTGGAAATTAGTATTTCAGAAATGTTTAGACAGTGTCCTCTTACATTTACTTCCCTTACTAGACTCATGAGTGTCTCTTTTATGAATGGAAATTACAATTTTTGTATTTTTAGGAAACCTTAACATTATCATTTCTGTAAAAGTTGAACATTTTAATTTTTGTTGTTTAGTTACGCCTTCAAAGTACCCTGTAAGTAGCCACTGACATTTTTCCCAAAGATGTATTATAAATAGTTCCTTGTTTATTCTGTCTACTTTTGTGCTGTTCCTTGTATGTTACATAGGGGTGATGCGACATTCACTGAGACCTAAAAGATCTAATTGTGCCTAGTTGTTGTTCCTTTTTTCTAGCACAATTTTTGTTTAGACACAATTTAAAGGTATTATTTAGTTAAGGAATTTTATGAGCTTATATGTATGATTTTGTTATTGAAACTTTTGAACCGCCTCTAGCACAAACTGCCTCATACCAATTCATATTTGGTGCCGCTTGTTTTTTGTCCCCTCTTTTGGCACTCTTTCTTCAACTGTTCTTTGTTCAAAAACAACAATTCGTCCAACACGTTCAACTTTTTTGATGTATTTTCAAGTGGTGTTTGTTTCGTGTTCTTTGTATCAACAGATGAACGAATTTTTCGATTTTTTTTACCAGGCATAGTAACTTTTTACTAGTTTCTCTTCGGTTAGTAAATCTATGAAAAATAATTACTACGCAATATTAGTAAGAAGAATGTGTGTTATAGAACACTTTTTACAATTAAGGACACATAATTTCAGTCATTATTAAATTATGAAATTTATTCAATAAAGATAGTACAAAAAATTCCAACCAACTTATATAAGTATTTAAAAAATTATGGGAATACTATATATCAAATAAAAATGATCCTCTTAGCCATTATACTTAGTCCATACCTGTAATCACATGATTTGAGCTGCTTTGTTTACAGCATATTGTAATGAGAATCCTACCCTTTCAGGTAGATTATCTCATTGATATCTAATTAATTTTTGTATGAACTGGCCTATTTTTATATTGGTAACGACTTAATTTTTAAAAACCAGTTAACTGTAATAGGATATTCTGATAAGAATTGGTAGAAAGAGTACTTCATAAGTTGATTCGAGCCGGAGTTTAGTAGAAATATTTGGTGAAAATAAGATAATTAGTACCTAGATTATTATAAAGCTTAGTGAACAGCCATAAAGATTTTAAGGTATGTCATTTGGGTTATTAATTTCTTGTAAATTGCAAATTTATAATGTTTTTTTACTTTAAACAATATTTTCTTATGACATTTTATTCAATCTATAATTTTGTAAGTAGTTATCGCTGGCTAATGGATCAAAAACTAATTTAGTATCCATTGATTTATTATATATCTTCCATTCAATTTAGAATTAACCTTTCAAAATTTATTATGATATTTTCCGCTTTTTGTAATACTATCGGAAAAACGAATAGCTACCTTGAGTTCCTGAAACAATAAAATTTTGTAGGCCAGTCCAAATTTTTCTTTTTGGCTGAAAATTTGGGGATATCGTCAGAATCGGAGCTAGGAGTCCGGAACTTTGGGAGTTATCAAGGTATCTCGATATTTGGGAATTAGCACCAATTTCCTGAATTTGGAAGAATATATCGACTGTTGAGATTTAGTGTCTCCATATTTCAGGATATTGTGGAGATTGGTTTCCTGGACCTTACGGATCGGCTAGGATCCTTCAACCACACTCAGGAAGCTAAGTCGTTTTTTTTTTTCTATAAGATTGAACTCGCCATTCTATCACGGAAATTGTGATTTAGTAATTAAGCGTATTTAAATATAGTTTGTACCTGCCTATTTAAATATATTTCGATTCCATTTTGTTTATATCAATTTATATCCTTTCAGAAATTGTAATTTAGTAATTTAATTATCTTTAGATTTAATTTGCTCTTTTCTATTTCGTTATATTCGAATTTCATCTTGTTTATATCAATTTATATATACACTGTGTTCATTTGAAAAGGACCCACCCTTAATATTTCAAAAATGGGACCTTTAAAATGAGGTGTTACTTGATACCTAATGCCATTTGAAAAAATGAAAGGGGCGTCTCCAGTAGGGAGGGGGTGAATCTGACGTTTATGACATTAGCGCCAAAAAGTGTCCCCCTCAAGTTAAAAGTTGACGTGTTTCGGCATTTCTTTCTAATATGTCCCATTTTTGAAATATTAAGAGTGGGTCCTTTTCAAATGAACACAGTGTATATATATTGTATTTCCATCACATTTTCTAACTGAATTGATTGTATTGTGGTTTTGTATATTTACCATCATTAAATAAAATACTAAATATACTGGCGCCCTTAATTATTTTAACACTCCTTTACTAACAATCCTGGAATCGTTAAGGTTGAGAACCACCCTTGCTGAGCTAGTGATCTTGGAGTACAAAGGGCAAAAACCCCAAAAACATAGGTTACAATATATAAGTGTTTATTTATGATTATTGACTATCCAGTTGAATATGGTTAGTAACAAAATTAAAGAATTACTCGTAGATGAACAAAGAAAATACCTAAAAGAACCATGACCAAAACAATAAAATAAGGGTATGTCTAGTGCAGGAAGGCAGAAAAAAAGCCATGTGTCAAATGATCAAAAGGCAAACTAACCTGATGAATATGCGCAAGCTAAAAATGCAGCAAATTGAAATCACCCAAAATATACTTAATTATAAATTTGAAGGAAACAGGAATACTTTATTATATTCTTAGAAAAAGTACAAATTGCAAAAAAGGTCAGCAGCATTTCATTTTCTAATAATTCTTAGATTATGTAGGAAAAACTATCCACTTAAAATAAGCAACAATCAAGTATCAACTCATGTATCCTAGTGACCAAGTATTAATGGACGAAATAATAAAAAAAATGCATGAACCATCAGATATTTAGAGAAAATATCAAAAGGTATATTAAAGGAGGAGAAAAAAATATTTAGATGAAATGCAAGTAAAATTATTGTTTTCATGTGATGTTTTTCAGTCATTAAAACCACTATTGATGTAAGATTACTTATTTTCGCTTATAATTGGATTTGCATATAAAATAAGTGTTACTTTTGAACTAAGCTATGTTATTGCTAAAGAACAGTGCACATTTTTTGAATGAATTAAATAGGGTAATGAGCATCACAGTATAGTTAACTAAATAGTTTTTACTGTTTTTGATTAAAAACCGATATTCATAGTACAGAACTTTAATAAAACATGACATTACGTGTCCTTAATTTTTCTAGAATTTTACTGCTATAAAATACATTTAGCGTATGATACCAATTATACTTAACGGGGATCATTTAAAGTGTAATTGATGAATCCCAATTTCTTTCACATACATTTTTTTGAGAAAACGTGAAACCTAACCTAAAAATGTGTGCAGTCGTTAACTTTACTAGCATAAAGCTGGCGTCCACGTATCATAGGCTCTTTAAAACATTCACAATATAAAATAACTTACTTTTTATTCACTCAGAAGATAAATAACTTATTAAGCACATAACCGTTAAAAATCAAAATTATTATACCGTGAATTTATAATCTCAACAACTTCTAATAAAAATTGTCACGAAACTAAATCTGTCTGTCTGTCTGTCGTGTCTGTCATGTCATATGTCCCCTTCCTTTCTATCTCTTAATAATTAATGACATGTCAAATATTTATTATTTAACACACCATCCATGTATATTTAGACAACTTTAATCTCAAATACTTGTTATACTGGTTGCATAAACAACCAAGTAAATCAATTTTATCAGAGATTAATTCCAAATTCAACCAAATAAATATTTAAAGGAGCAAAATGTGTCTATGCGTCAATTTGATCAACAATTTGTTTTTGAACAGCAAGGTAAATAATAAATACTAATAATAATAAATATTAAATTAAAACATCAACGAAAATAAATCAGTACGTCAATGTCCTAGACTCTCCAACCAAGTAGACGGAGCTAGAAAGAAGAGGAGTATTTAGATTTATAATCAAAATATTGGGCAAATCATCCTCTGGGATATTACCCAATAAAAGAGAAAGAAGAAGAAGATACCCTAAATTTTTGCCGCTTAGATAAGTTTATACTTTGCGGAGCATGTAAATAATTACAAAAATGAGTATTCAACTGAAATTGTTAGATCAGTTAAAGTTATTAAACCATTTAGAGCTGAATTTTGTTTGTGATTATTCAGATGATCATCGATTTTTTATTTTAAATAATGTGGGAATATACATTGTTTCATTTACTGGATCTCTGACACAAGAATCACCAAAATTTTTATGTAGAAAGCAACATATTAAAGTTAGCAATTTTACCCCGTCCAAATGTATTGATATAGATATTAACAGTTTTCATTCAAAATTACTTAAGGAAGATGTATATGAGGTTGTTATGAAATTAGAGTATTCAGCTAGTTTAAACAATATTAAACCAGTAGAACCAGTTCCACTTTGTGCTAAGTGGTCTCCTAAAGGATTAGCAGAAAAAACGGAGTGTTATTTAGGTGTGTTGACAAATCTACATTGCTTAGAAGTATATATGAAATACTTGAATAATAATGAGGAGACTAAATATGGAATAATTTCTAATATATCTGAAGCGATTATATCAGCAGAGAGTACTAAGTGGGGTATAGCTAATAGGTTGCCAACTGCAATTAAATTTGCAGAATATAAGAAAAGAATAAATGCTGTTTCTCCTACAGGTATGTTTAGGTAAACACAATACTTTTTAATAATTATTAAACCCTCCAAGCAACGTTGAATGATTGAAGGTTTCAAGATATACAGTAGGATCTTGTTGAGAATTATTCGTTCAATTTATTTATTTTTTGTACAGAGTTTGTTAAAACGTAAATAATATATTTTATACTACTTTTCAGCATTTACCTGGAGTCATCTTATTAGGGTTGAAGAAACTAATACCTCTATCATATTTACTGGGCATATCAATGGTGATATCACAGCATGGAGATTACATGGTGGATATTTTAATGAAAATGTACAGTTAAATCCTCAATTTTTAGGAAGATATAATACACAATTATCAAGAATTACAAATATGCACTGGCATCAAAGTAGTCAGAATGGTAAGTCAAAATGTAATTAAGTTTTCGAATATATATATATCGTAATTTTATATAAGTATAACTAGTTATTCATATATTTTACAATGTCACACAAATTTTATTTGTATTTTATTTGATCAAAATTTATTAATTTTAGGTGGTGCTTTATTTTTCGCAGACATTGATGGTAATATTAGTGTCGTTCATGTAATGAATTTGAATGAAGCAATGATTACTTTTGATAAAGAACAACCACTTTTGAATGAAACAGATAAAATAAAAATTGAAAAAATACATGTCATTGAATGTAACAGTACAACATACATAATAGTAGTGAAACAAAGAGTATTAATTATTTTTGGAATAGACAATTCTGGAGAAATTTTTGATGTTGCCACAACATATGTAGAAGATTACTTTGTAACAGGTAGAAATAATTTGTCCTAATTAGCTGTTCAAATTATCTTTAAAATATACCAGAGCTGAAGTTTATTCTTTTATGAGCTCAAACTTAAGGCAGATTCATGCAACGTTCATTATCATTACATTTTCGTTATATTATAATTACATTTACATTATAAAAAGTTGATAACTATAGTTTCCTATGTGATGTTCATACAAACACATTATTGAAATTCAATTACACTATTGCATTAAGAATTTTGTCTACTTTCAACTATAAATTATAATTAGTGAAGCTGATGATATTCCAACACGTTTTTGCCAATCTTGTCACTCTTGTCAGTTCATATGCATTTGCAAATCCATAATTAACTCATTCCATGAACTAGTTTCATTAGGCAGTGAAAATTTAATTTAAGTGTAGTTATAATATAATGAAAATGTAATTATAATGAACGTTGCATGAATCCGCCTTTGGTGAAACTCATTAACATTTGAAAATTTGCGATAATAAAGAGGAACAGTGATGTTGTTAATCATTACATTATAAGTTGATAATTGTTACTTTTATGTAACTGTTATAGGTCCTTCCTTCCAGATTCTGAATATTGTGATCTACGTCATTCAGTTTATTATTATTATATAACCATATTTATGATAATCGTCACTTGTTTATAACAGGGAGACTAATAAATAAATTTTTTCGATATCCATCAGTAGCGAGTTAATTTTTGAATTGGTCAGATCGGAGTGTATATGTTTGAAATTTTGGTATGAGGATGTCATGGATTATAATTTTATATTTATCGTAAGTTTTTTTGATTAACTGGTAGTTACTAGCATTAAATAAATACACTAAATTTTAAATGTTTTATTACAATAAGTATCACTGATTTTTAATATACAGGCTGTTTCACTATGAGCTTACACTATCTATATATTGGAGCCTACTCACAGGATTTCCAGAAAAATTGGCATAGATTAACTTTTCAGACTCTATTTTTAATTTTAATATCACTTTGTGTAGAATACCCTATATCTAGAATTTATACTTATTGAGATATTAATTTAAATAAAAATTGACAGGTGCAAATTCTGTGTGAACATCCCCAATACCAAATAAAAAACAACTTGTCGGGTTGATTAGTAGAACGATCAAGTTAATTGGTGACATGTCGAAAACTTCTTTTTTGTATACATGGTTCGTAAAAAAATGATGAAAAGTTCAAGTTCAAAAATGTTAAATATCTTCATTTTTTCTAAATGAAACAACCATATTTTTATTCTTTCACTTAATTCTAATGCCGAAAATAAGGGCAGCTTATGTTCATTTCCCTATACCTACCCAATCTTAAGCTTTTTTGAGATATTGACATGAATTTAAAAATATCAATTATTTTAGCCTTATTATTGCGTAGGCCGTGTTATTTATCCTTTTATTTTAGCGGGCTGTGTATTTCATTTATATTCAAAATACATGTTTCCAAAATACTCCATAATAATGGGAATTTTGAACTGAAATTTGAAATGCATACTCTCAGATAGGGATGGAATATGGAAAAAATCAGGAGAACCTTATCTATTATATTTTGTATACAGGGATATCCGAAAGTGAAGAGTAAAAATTTCCAAAAAATTCTAAAATCTTTATTATGTCAAATTAGTAAATTTCCATATAAAAAAGAGTATATGAAAATTGGTGCGAAAGTCGAAATTTTTCCAATATTTAGTATAGTATTACTGATTTTTAATATATAAAGAAAGAATGTTACCCATTTGATTTTGAATTTGCTTAGAAAGTTTATTGATAAATTGAATTATATTTTTTGGCCATTATACCAACGAGTACTTCTTTTTATAAATGGTTTAGTAGGTTTAGTTTGGATGTTAATTTGCTTATCTGCACCAACCCCAATAAGGAGAATGTGACAGTTTCATTATCCAGCTTTTTAAAAAATAAAGTATTGCATGTAACGGTTACATTTTACTGTTTGCTTCCATTTTGAGCTACCAAGCATTTGATACCACTCCAGCTCTTGAATATTCAATTAATTTCAACTTTAATTAACAAAACTATATTTTTTGATTTTTCGTTAATACACTTTTAGGTTTACAACAGATAAGTGAAAACAAGATTTTAGTACTATCATTGCCTGGAATATTAACAGAAATAAATATTAACGTTACTAACGGTAAATTAGAGATTGAAAAGACATCTATATCACTCAAATATGATATGGAAAAATATCGCACGCATGGCTGTTTCTTTTCCAAAAATAAGACTTTGTTTTTCATTGTTGCATATCCCTGGGATTTACAAAGTTTTTCTTCAAAGAAAAATTATGTTAATGTATTTGTGTATCAGAATGTCCTTCTAAAACCCTTTGATTTATTATGGAATAATAATACCGATACAATTAGAGACCACTGGGATTGCTTTGAAACACTCAGGTAAGTCCACATATTATTTCTTCTGTTCTCAGTAATATTTTGAATAGGAATATCTCAAGACATTCACATATATTTTCCTAGAAGAGCAAATTATGAAAGACACTGCGTTTGTTAACAGTTATTTTTTGCGAATTCTAAATAACAATGCATAGATCTTAATCATATTGAGAACTGCTAACAAAACTGAACATATGTTTCCATAGTCACTTCACTTTTAATTCTATTTTAGGATAAATTGTGTCAAAGAAAAACGTTTTCCATGGTTAGGTCTACCGTCGGCTTTAAATTATGATACATTATCTCTTACAAAATTGAAAACATTAAGACTGGTAGCTAAGCTGTCCGAAATGATATTCGGCATAATACCAACCGTTAAGAATTATGACATAAAACCGTTTATACTTCTGCATTATTTGGTATTAATAAAATTAGTAACTCAAAGAATGACGATTTTATTGAATGAAAGTACTAGGAGAAGATTGAGTGATTTCCAAATGCATAGTTTGTACATTCAAAATGTTTTTCTGAAAGAAATGGTTGCGAAAAATATTTTACCGAAAGCTAATGTTGGGAAAACGTTTATTAATGAGATGAGATCAGTTATGGAGATTGCTAACGAACTGGAGTATCCCGAGCCGTTAATTTGCGTATGGTGTGGAGACAATATCCTTTTATTAAGTTTCTAATATTTTTTATTCAGTCAAAAAATGTAATAAAAGGTTGACTAAAGGTTTGTAAGATATATTTTTCACAATTACTTCTAAATTTCCATCTTAAAATACAATACTTGACATTTTTCATTGTAATATGCCCCAGTGACTATTTTTCAAGGTATGTTACTCTTGATAAAAAATCGAATTCAATTAATTTTTATCAACATGACGATATTTTCCTTAACGAAAATTCACAGATTATGGGCCCTTTATGTTTCCCACCGCATGTAGATACCCGATGTTGTTTTTCTATGATGCCAATATTTATTTTATTTGAATATAAATGTCCTTATTGCAAATCTGTAGCACACAGATCGGTAGAAGAAGAATATTCTCAAATATTTTGTATATACTGTGATGTAGCCATGGAAAAATTTTACTTTACCAATGAGCAGATGAAAGATCGTTTCAAACAGTTTGAAATTCAGTTGTCGAAAGAGAAAAAAACCGACTGTTTTGATGATTGTGTTCAAGAACCTATTCAATTCGAAGATATTGAAGATAATTCTACCGAATATGTGATACTTAGTGACAGTGAGGACGAAGCTGCTGACACTTTGAAGGGATTATATGTAGATTTTTCAAATGCCAAAATACATGAAGATTTGACCGAGTCTTTACAGGAAGAAGAAGAGGAAGTGTAATATATATATATATATATATATATATATATATATATATATATAATCAAATTTTTAACTTCGATCACATCAATTATCTCAAGTATAGGCTATGTCGTACTGATGAAGTCTAATGAGGCAGAAACACAAGTCTACGACTGCTTATGCAGTATTAAGTTTATACTTATTTTAAACAAGTATAGTGTTTCAATCCTTTATACTTTTTAATTCGTTGTTTTTATATTTTATTGAAATATTGTTGAAATTTAAATTATAATTCCACAAAAAAAACTTTTTCTAAAATTTGTATCTTTTTCTTAAATAAAATTATAAGAAAATTTAGTTTTTGTGTGATTAGTCAAGACAATAGGTGCGTTCTTTTTGACCGAGCTTTCAGCTCAATTCAGTTAATATGGTCTGAGATATAGTGATGTGAGTAAGCAACAAAAAGAACGACACACTCTGAGGGTTCAGAATGCTTTCAATTTGTAAATGCACAATTTTTGAAACATTTTTAATAAATCAGAAAAAATGTTTTTCAAGCCCCGAATTTTGCCGCACCGGGTACCAATTACCAGTAATTGCTTAACCAGCTAGAGGTTCCTATTCATTCTTATCTTATTTATTTCCAAACGTACTCAAAACTCAGTGAAGGTTCCTCCGCAGTGAATATATTAGCTGCAATCCAAAGACATGCCCTTCTTGGTATTACCGGGGCAATGAACAGCACTGGGACGGTATTAATGGAAACCCTTATTGGACTTCCTCCTTTGGAACTTTTTGTAAGGGTGGAGGCGATGAAGGCAATTCTTAGGCTGAAATCACAAGGACACCTCCATACAAAGAGTTTACTGAACGAGGTATACAAGGAACTCTCTACCAGACTATTGAAACTGGGTAAGAGTCATTTGAAGACAGTTACCGATCTGGTGACTGGACACTGCACCCTGAGGATACATCTGCACAAAATGGGCAAAGTTAGTGATCCTATGTGCAGAAAATGTGAACTCTTTCATTAAACACCTACTCACATACACTGCTTCTGTGAGAACTTACAAGGACTCAGACGGAAGCACTTTGTAGAGGACAAATACAACCATTGGAACTACTCAAAATTTCCCCAGTCAAACAAGAGGCCTATATAGAAGACACGAAGCTTCTGGAATGGAGTGGAAGTAGATAACATGGGGAATGGTACAGATTCAGTTGAAGTGCCTGGGCTGTTGAGCACAACCCAAACGAATGAATGAATGGTTCATGAGGAGAAATAAAATAAACAAAAACTATAAGGTAAGTTAGTTTATTTTTAACAATAATACAGACATGTACAAAGAAACTAAATTAAATTGACTTGTGGAAAATACACATAAAATTATCATGAATCTTATTGCTTTCACTATTTGATGAAAATATTTAAAATTGTTAATAGATCAATATCCTGCCTTAAGAGTTATTGATGATTTGGCATGAGAAAATTAAGTAATACTTTATAGATTATAAAAGTGCTAATCTTCAGAGTTACGTTGCAATTTTTTTACTTCTCTATCATATTTCTTTAAACTGTTTTTCATGTTATCAATATCCTGCTCTAAAATAGCTACTTTTGACTTGAGCACACTTATTTCTTTTTCTTCAATGGTTTGGTTTAAGCCCTGTGCGACAGGAGGTACTTCTCTTTTTGCTAATATATGTTTTCTTTCCGTTCTAAAATCTATATGACAACTACTTTCAGACCGTTCAAAATATTCACAATCTGAAAAACATTCATACCAGAACCTCAAATCTACTTTTGGTATTTCGTGGCAGTTTACGTATCCTCCTTGTATTTCCGGTAACCTAAACACGTCTTTAGTAATTAATGATATGTTATCTGCGTTGTCGCAAATGACTCGAGCAAGTGAAAACTGTTTAATTTGTGCTAATTGTTCGGGTTTGAAAACGGAAGGTTTTTCGTAATAGAATCGATCTCCATCTCTTAATCGTTTGAATTGCTCGATGAGAAGACACTGGAAAAGAGGACCGATCTTTCCACCATCGATTTGATCTTCCAAAATACCTGAAAAATATTAATTATTTTTCAAATATCTGCAAAACATTTTCTAGTCTTATCAGTAAATGACTCAAAACAATCTTTAAATGAAAACAGTTTAGATAGAAAAATACATTTCCTTTTTGACCTTGTTTCGAATAAAAAATTTGCTGATAATGCTAATCGCCAACATCACAGTTATCATTTCACGAATTACATGTGCCATCTATGATTATACTTTGGAAAGAAAATTAATTAATTTCCAAATCTTCCATTAGACGTGCACATCTTGTTATACTTTATCTGCTACTGTTAAGAACTTACCTCCTACAAAAACATCGATATTTCCAGGATGTCCATACAATTTCTGCAATTTTCTTCTTACATTAGCATCGTTAATATCGTATTTCAAATCATCGAAGCTGTGTACAGAAGTCATGTTACAAATCTTTCTGAATTCGAGGTATCCAGGTAGACCATGGTCCCGTCCTCTATGAACGTTCATTGCAGCCAAATCCAGAGCAACTGCGTGTGCGGCTTGGAAAAGGGTTTCCGTCAGTTCAGAATTCAAATTCTCGTCTGGCTTTTTTATTTTAGCGGCGACAGTGTAAAAACCTTAAAATGTATTTTAAAATTTAATTTAAAGAATTTTTAAAACGATAATTAGAATAAAAGTATCTGTTTTTTATGTGTTTGTTTCTTAATAGTTTTCATGGATTTTATGGTGTACATATTGCGTTAAAGCAATAGAAAGGATTGGGATAGGAGGGTGGGATAGGAACCAAACACTGAGAGTTTGGGAACAACCGCAAGTATCTTACAAGCGGAAATTCACGCTATGGAAAAATGTACTCAGTTCAATATTGATGAATAATATTGTCGGATAGTCAAGCAGCCATTGAAGCATTGAGTTCTTGTGTAGTCAGTTCTAGAATGGTAATGGAAATGATTAGAAATACTCAATAAACTAGGCAAGAACAACATCGTCACCTTAACTGTCGGTACCAAGATACACTAATGGTATAGAAGGAAATGAAATAGCAGGTAAATTGGCAAAGAGATGGGCTGAAATACCCTTTCCTTATAGTAAGAATAAGATAACCAGGGAAACTACAACCAGTTGAGAACAAAAGGAATGCCTAAACCAGAGGACTGCACAAAGAGTTTTGGCAGATGTAATAACAGGATACTGCCGCCTGAATGGGCACCTCAGAAAGCTAAAACTAGTGGAGCAGGAAGAATTTAGATTCTGTGGAATGGAAAAAGGGGGTTTCATTTACACACTTGCGGAGTGTAAGGCATTACACGGAATCTCAGAGCACAACACCTGGAAGACTACTGGGTTGAAGAGGAAGACTCGTCTAAACTGAATCCCGCAGATGTCCTAATATTCCTTCAAGGATAGGACAGTCTCTGAGACATTCCTTAGGAAGTGAGTACAAGAAAGGGGACACAATAGATCTCTTAGGTCTAAGTAAATTTCATCCGAATATACATTCTTACATACATGGATTGTTTGCGAAATACAGGGAATTATAGCTGCAGAAATAAAGGAAATTTTATTAGACCTACATACTTGAAAAAATAACGATAAAATGGTTAAAACATTTGCTGTGGTTGAATTATTCTAAAGCCGAAAAATGTACAGACCGTTCCAGGCTATATGGAATCTTCTCCATAATCGTTAGTTTTTTTATTGGAAAGGCTAATTCTTTTTAAAATCCTAGAAGATCTACTTCAAAATAAAACATTTTCTATTTAATATTCTTAAAAAATCAACAAAATTGGTTTTTTCATAAATGGAAATTAAAATTTATTATATTTATAAATACCTCTTATTAAAGGATCAATTCCTCCTTCTTCGATAATCCTCCACGGCGAAAAGAATGCTTTGGAAAGTGGCAAATTTCCTTCTTTAATAGGTTTAAAATCATGGTCCAATCTATGAAGTATGGGATTAATCAAAGTATGTCCGAAACGTAGAGCAGCTGTTGCAAATACATTAGAAATAGAAGGATTGATATCAGGTTCGTAGCCGTGGTATTCGCCCAGTTTGTCCATTCCTTTATCTCCTAAAATAATAGGTAGCCAAGATTTGTAAGTTGTGTGCTGCATAAACGCCCCTACTATTTTTCTAGATTCATGATAAAGCTGATCAGTGTCCCAATGAGGGTTGATATGTTTCAGCTCCTTTGCTATTCTGTTGTGTTCTCTCAGCCAAATAGTGTGCATTGCCAATAAACCTACTTGTTCGTTCGCCCGAATGTCACCTGCCACAAAACAGTTGAGAGTACTTTCTGTGAGATTCCGTCTACAGTCAATTCCTTGATTTTCTGCGTAAGGGAGCAAAGGTTTTCTCCCTAAAATGTTGAAACAAATTTCACTAGTTAGAATCTTTAAAGATATTTTCACCAGCTACCCGCCCCGGCTTCTATTGGTGACGTGACTTCACATGGAGCCGTGTGTCGACGCGGCGTTCGAATGACAATTTAAATAAAAGTAATAGTCTATAAAAGTAGAACTGTTCGCTCTGAATTTTTCTTACTCTTATCATTTTTATACAAGTCGTAAAAAGTCCCATTAAAATAAATTAAAGGTAAATACGCAAGTACATGTTAATTGCTAAAACATTTGGAGATACTTGCCTGGGAATATAGGACCTTCTCTTAATCTTCCCCAGTTAGTATTGTGGTCTCTTAAATTACTAGCCAATTCTTCAGAATAACCATAAACCTGTGAGGCATCAATGTAAGATGTCAACTGGTTAATTTGCTCCCTAGGTTGGAGATAATCGAAGAAAACGGAAGTCATACCCGATCCGCAAATAGACGAAGTTCTTATAAAATCTATACATCGTCTAAAAGAATTACATAAAATAAATTATTCTACACGAAATCATTTATTAATGACCCCTATTGATGAGTGATTTTCTATTAATAAACGATTTATTTACCTATTGGTCACTCTAGGATCATCAGCTGGAACATCCATGGGATAACAAGGAGCTTTATAATCGCAAGATTTTTTACAGTCAATTCCATCCCAACTCTCTGATGTTACTGAAGGTAAAGAGTGATCTAGATCGTGATCTAAAAATTGACCCCACTGCATTACCTAAAAGATGAAATTATTCGTTTGAAAAGTGTTATTATATGTTCTAATTGAGCTACCCTAAACCTGTGGGAAAAAAGAAGATGTAGCTCTACATTGGGACATTGAATTACCTACTCATGATAGAACAATATGAATATTTCGACGAATGAATAGTCAAACAAGACAATCTTTATAATAATGTAGGTATAATTCTTTTGTACTTGTCAGTCACTGAACTCCGGTTTTAATTAAATGTTTGTGTTTGTTTGAGACCTTGGATGCTTTAGAATGACAATAGGTCCCGTTAGGTGACGCTGCAATCGGGTTATGATCCCTTCAGACTCGTTCATTCCATTTAGACGCCAATTCGTTTCCAATTCCTATATATGCTCATGGTATGCATGTGCTTCCTTAGAGTGCAGTGAACGGTGAGTAATCCTGTCACCTTCTTCATTTAACGCCTACTGAGGTTTCTGCTTAGGCACGTGGTTCCAGTACGTCTGATGTTTTGTTTTAATCCACCGAGATATACACCCACGCACTGTAGTTTTTGATATACCTACTGAATTTTGGTTCAAGACTAGTGACCAGTAAATTCTGTTTCATAACCTTTCCTTGCAAGGGTGTCTGCCATTTCATTGCCTATTAAATATTTGTGCTCCGGAAGCCACTTAAGCGATACCTTATTATGGTTGGTCAGGGTTAAGGGTTTTTACAGGCAGTCCCAGATCAGTCTGGATCTGATCTGGGGGCATGCTGAATATTTCAGTGCTGCCTGACTATCAGAGAGTATAAGGATTCTCTGGCCTCCATACCCTCTTTCCATGTGTAACACCAAGGACTCCAGCTCCTGTTCCTCAGTCAGTTTTGGATTTGTCGGTGTTTCCTTCCCATTCCAGTTTAGCTGGATGTTGTATGGTTGGTTGTCATTAATTTTGGCCAGTATGTGAAAATTCGTGTTTCTCTTTAGAACAAAATGATAATAGTCAACCATTGCATTCAGTGATAGAAATTACGCGAAAGTAAACTCATTGTTTGCTATATGACCAGTTATTTTCTGATCGTTTCTGATTGTTGTTGGAACAAACCTATTAGGAATTTGTTATTGTGATGGCCACAAAGCATTTGTTCCGTTGCCGAAATCAATAGCGGGTAAATCAACGTTGGGACAGGACAACGACTATGTGGGCTGTCGTGTCCGCTAGTATTAGAATATTGTTTAACGAGTAGGTACAGCACCGTTCTATGTATCTTTCGCGTTCCACCCACGGTACGTTCCAACTGATTATAGTATCGTTCTTGGGACGGTATCAACTGGAAGGGGGTGATAATGAAAATGTTGATGTGTTAGTTCAAGAACCATCCCTAATTCGAGTTTGCACACTACCTATACAGTACTCGATACGATTCCAGAACGGTTCATAAATGTCTGTTGGAACAAACCTATAATTGTATCGATAGTATTTAATTTGACGAATCACGTATATCTTACCATATGTGTTATTTCAGGATCAGGACTAACTTTTTCGGTAGTAATCAAAGTGGTAGACACCAATCTAGAGCTAGGTTTATGATATCCAAAATATTTTTTTTCTTTTATCCATCCAACCGGTTTTTGAAGCCCATCTTCATAAATCGGTTTTACAATACGTCTGAATTCTGTCAAAGAAGCTCCCCAAGTAGGATGTTGTAAATTGTTGCAAGTTCCGTCTATTGAGCGATATTTCGAGTGGAAGCACATATTCGAACAATTTCTTTCTAATCTATGCGACGTACAACCTAAAATACACTATTATATACCTACTTTCTGAAATATCTGTTTAGTAGATTTGACTTAATATTAATCCAGGAATTAATAAAAATCACAACTAATATTCACCTGATAATCTGGCAATCAAATCTAAATGTTCATCAGATAGTAGTTCTTTATAGTTGAATTCAGCTGTTGAATTTAACGTTAAGCTTCCATTTTCGACATACTTTCTTACGTTGGTTAATGTTCGTTCGTATATTTCAGCAGCTCTAGCCAATTCTCTGGCAGGTGCATTTGGATATCGAACAATTCTAAACAGTTCACCAGGATTGCGAGTATCTTTATTTTTTATCAGATTATCGATAGTACGATTAATAGCACGATCTACTTCTTCACTAGCTTCTGCGAAGGCTAATTTTACGTATTGATCACCCACATTAACTCCTGTAAAAAAATGTATTTGTTTGTTTTTAAAAATATAGACAGAAAAAAAAGACACCACTTTCGATCCTCCGACAGTCCAAGTCTTACTATTTGATGATTCAGACGACAGTAACACTTGTTCGAAGGATGAACCTTCGATTGAACCATTTCTGGTAAATTTTGCCAGAATTCTAAAACTCTCTTTTGTAGTCCAAGTAATTAATTTTTATTTGGCAAAACTTAATAAGATGCAAATGGCAAATTCTGGTCCGATGAAACTCGGTTACTACGCCGGATGCCAGTTTACTCCCAAATAAACCGGGTTGTCTAATTGATATTTCTAGAGATAATTCACTGTGTGCAACATATGGTTTTAGTGGTACTAGGGAAAAACTCGATGTACATGTTTCAGGAATAGTTCATGTATATCTTTAATAGTAAGACCTCTGACTAAGAGGTAAACATTTTTGGAGTAACTTTGTAAAGTTCTAGATGCGTGAAAACTACTTACTCTCAAAAATTAGAAAAGCTAAGTCTATGGACATAGTGTGGGAATTTACTGGACATACTTACATATTTATCAGTAAAATATTCACGTTTAAACAGCATTAACAATGAAATTGAACTTACCTATGGGATCTTTCAGCTTTTTAACTGTCACATAGCCGGAAGCTGAATCTCGACCATAATCATTAAGCGCCATGCACTCATATCTTCCTTGATCTTCGGGTCCAACTTTGTAGATATAAAGATTACCATTCAAACTAACTTTAAATCGACCGGTTCGTTGCATTGACGATCCATCTTTTTGCCAAGTAATACCTGGCTTAGGATCTCCAGCTGCTTTACATGGTAGCTCAATGGTACTACCTAAATGTTATACAAGATAGTGTAATACCTACTTTAAGATGTTTGCATCTTTTTTTATTTTCACAACAAATAATTTATAAATGTACTCACCTTCCAGTACTTCTATATTATTAGGTTTGTAAATCAATTTCGCTGGTTTGTAGGACGTATTTTCAACGCGGACGGAAGCACTAACTTCCCGCATTCCCACTTCATTCCAGGCTTCACAAACGTAGATAGCAGTATCGGATTCTTGAACATTATTAATTTCAAGCAAAGTTCTACCGTCAGTAAATTGTATTCTTCCATTTTCGTCATTGGGAAGAATTTCTTCATCATTTTTGTACCATATGATTTCGGGATTTGGCGTACCAGAAGCGACACATTCAAGTTTTATGTTATTTCCTACTTGAGTGTTAGTATTTTCGGGTTGAATACTGAATACTGGCGGAGCTGCAGAAAATTAACATTAAGCTTTCCATATCAATAAATTTATTTTTTGGCGCACTTTGTAAGAAAATGAAAGACTTGCCTTTAATCATAATAATTCCTTCGGCTTTCACTCTACCATTAACATTAATAGCTTCACATTGATAAGTACCATGGTCGGTGGATTCAATGTTTTTTACTGTCAGTGATCCATCTGGTTGGTAAATGTACTTACTAGAAGGTTGAACTCTGATACCATTTTTAGACCATTTTATGACAGGAGTTGGGTCCCCCTCAGCACTACATCTTAAAGTTATTTCAGGATCTTCAACTGAAGCGAAAATGTTCGTCGGTATTTCAGTGAATTTGGGTTCACCTACAAAAAACGTAAACTTTGGAAAAAATAAATAAAACGCAAGCTATAATCAAATTAGACTCCGTAACTGGCATTCAGATTTAAGAGAAATAATTTTCTCATAATATATTTTTCTAGACCACCTTCAATACGGTGAAATTTTTATTTGTCAGAAACGTCAGTCTTTTCAAGTTCAATTTAATAAACTGCTCCATAAAAGTCAAGGAAGTTCAAAAATATTGGATTTACGTGAAAATTATTGACTGTTTTATTCAGGTTTTGTCTGTAATATATTGGAAGGTTGCTTATTTGACCAGTTTTTTTTTGTTTCCAAGTCGATAAGTGTTTAAGTTTAAGGCAAGTTGTTTTCTTTTGCAAACAAACGCTTACAAAGGGCGCTTAAGAGCATCCCTCTACGTAGACTACAATGGGCTTATCAAGCAGGGAAATCAGGGGAAGCTGCCCTGCATAATTTGGTCTCAGGTCTCGAAAGGAGTCTGAGTCTGAATCATAAGGAAGTAGCCCTTGCAGCATTTCTAAACATCGAAGGTGCTTTTGACAACACATCGATGTCATCAATAAACAGATCCCTTAAAAAAAGAGGGATTAACAGCACCACATGCAAATGGATAGTATCCATGCTCGAGCATAGGAGAATAACAGCACATATGCACGATCAAACATACACCGTTAGGACAACTAAAGGATGTCCTCAAGCTCAAGGTGGAGTACTTTCACCACTTTTGTGGAACCTAATTGTGGATAACTTGATCTGCAGGTTAAATGATCAAGGCATATGGACGCAGGGCTTTGCGGACGACATACTGATTGTCACCAATGGGAAATTTCCAGAGGTAATAATTATAAATGTCCTACAGGAGGCACTACGAATTATGGAGGAATGGTGCATTAAAGAGGACCTTTCAGTTAATCCAAAAAAACAAACTAGTTGCTTTTACGAATAGAAGAGTTCTCCCGCAGGGTAGAGTTCTGATAATCGGAGAAGAACTAGAAATATCCAAAGAACTTAAATATCTGGGAGTGACCCTTGATTCCAAACTGAATTGGAAGGCACAGCTGGAAAAAATTACTACCAGGGCGACTAGGCTTTTCTGGCAATACAGAAGAGTT
Source organism: Lochmaea crataegi (assembly GCA_947563755.1). NCBI lineage: Eukaryota > Metazoa > Arthropoda > Insecta > Coleoptera > Chrysomelidae > Lochmaea > Lochmaea crataegi. The sequence goes on from OX387432.1 coordinate 27,676,292, forward strand.
ATGGGCAAAACCTGTGGAATACGACCTGTCACTGGCTTTACACCACTGTGATAAAGCCAACGAACACATATGGAACAATAGCCTGGTGGAGGACAGAAGTATCCTCTGCAGTTAATATATTGGCGGACTAGGTAGCTAAGGAAGGGTCTACTAAAGGAGACTTCATAGGTCCGGAACTGTTTTGTGGAATCATAAAAGATTGCATAAGAGGGGAAATCGGGAACTGGCTACATAGGGAACACCAACTCAAATGGAGATTGATACAAGGGCACCTCCATACAAAGAGTTTACTGTACAGGGTAGACAACGAACTCTCAACCATGCAGGCTATTGAAACTGGGTAAGAGACATTTGAAGACAGTTACCGACCTGGTGACTGAACACTGTACCCTGAGGAAACATCTGCACAAAATAGGCAAAGTTGGTGAACCCATATTTAGAAACGTGTTCGGTTTATTAGGTGCGTCATCTCCCCTCTCATGACGAGGATAGATGGTTCACTTATTTTTGAGGTGAGATGGCTCGATATTATTTTTTTTTTCCGGTATGCCTACCAATTACAAGTGCACTGGTAGTTTTTCCAGGGCTAGTTGGACTGAGCAACAGTTAACCGAAGCCATTCAAGCCGTTAATGAAAACAGAATGGGAGTTAATGAGGCTGCTAGAAATTTTGGGGTACCGGCCACTACCCTACGAAGAAGGAAATCAACACAAAATATAATGAAAGGTCCTCTTGGACCCTCCTCTACATTAGGTGCAGCTGCCGAAGAAAAGTTGGTCAAACACATCTTCAAACTTCAAAAAAACGTATTTTCTCCTTCTCCAGTGGGCGTGCGAAGAATGGCATTTAAAAATTGAATAGATGAGGCTTTTACTTGATGAAGATCCATACTAAATGATGAAATAAAACAATTTAATTTGTTTAAATCTTCATTTTATTTTGAACTAACGTTCAAATTAAATTAGTGACGCGTTTCGCTACACAGTAGCTTTTTCAAACTAGTGTACTACTCGCTACATAGTACTTTTACCGAAAACAATCTTATGGAAAAACCTGGACCTATCTTTAATATGGACGAGAATGGTCTACAACTAAATAATAGGCCGGGCCACGCAATTGTTAAAAAAGGATCTAAAAATATCGCAAGTATCAGCTCTGGTGAAAAAGGAGAAACCATCACTGTTGTAGCTTGTAACGCAGAAGGCGTTTTTATTCCCCCTTGCTGTGTAATGAAAGGCAAAAATAAAAAACGAGAGTTTGTGGATGGGATGCCTCGGGATCTTTAGTGTACATGTCGGAGAAGTCAGCTTATTTATGTCACTAGTGACATATTTTTTGAATGGCTTAAAGATTAATTTGTTCACAGAAAACCGACAGGGACAGTTTAGTTATGGCCATGCTGCACACTGCAGTAACGTGGAGATGCTAGAATACTGTGTTGAACACAACATCATATTGTTTTGTTTGCCAAGTCATTTTTGCAACCTCTAGATAGGTGTTTTTTCAGATCGATAAAACTAAACTACTACTCCGCTTTTAATTTATACATTAAAAATAACCCAGGACGAAAGCTCACTAGATTACAGTGTGGAAAGTTACTTGCTGAAGGATAGAACAAGTCTGCGACTGTAAATAATGAAACTTCAGCATTTAAGGCTACTGGTATTGTGGCATTTAACCCTTCTGCTATTCCAGATGACGCTTATTTAACTGAAAATAGTAAGTTAGCTGATGTCCCTAATGCAGTTCAAAATAAACAAAATTCTGCTGGTAGTTCTGAAAGTTTTCCCAACGCTTTAGCTGATGATAATCAACAACCTTGCTGTAGGTGGCAGACTGTAGGTGAAACTATACCAGAAAAACAAAACGGACTACCTGTGCCTGTAGGAACCAATGAAACTACTCCTGTGAAATGTACCCCTGGAAAAATACTGGATATCATCTCGCCTGTTCCGGTTGTTTCTGCTGACGTCAATTCCGTTCGACGAAGGAGCAAGCAGCTGGCAGAAATATTAACCACAGAAACGACAATTGAAGAGAAAAAGAAAAAAGCGGCAAAAAAATCGAAGAAAGGAAAAGACATTAATAAAAAGGAACCAGTTTTGAAAAAATCAAAATTAATCAAAAGAAAACACAAAAACAAAGCTTCCAACTCATCTTCGGACGAGGACTTAGAAGCACCGACATTGGCTGACTCTTCAGATAATATGGACGACGGAGACGAATCTTGTCCGGTTGTGGTGAGGTGTATTCCCAAAGCACAAAATCTGACGACTGGGTTAAATGCTTACGTTGTTCCAAATGGTTTCACGATTCCTGCTCCAAGTTTGTTAACTTTTGTCACGAATGTGGTGTTTTTATGTGCAAAACAAAGTGACTTGTTGGCGAAAATACCTTTTTTATAGTTGCGCCATCTCACCTCAGCACTGTGGGGGAGATGGCGTTGGTGAACTATTTTTATTTTTTCCTAGTTTTATTTTTGTATTCACTTTTGTTACTCAATACATGTTCCTAACACAATAAAGTTTATTCTTGAAAAGAAACGGCAATTCTAATTCAACACATAAAAATATGAAAATGAAATTTCACAAGCTAGGCCATCTATCCTCGAATTACCCTACAAATGCGAAAAACAATAAGAAAACCTTAATAATCTGCAACGTCGTATGACATGCGTCACCTTTGTCACCAATCAAATTTCAACATCACCAACAACAAAAAACCAATATGAATTAGTTGACTCGGGCATGAATAACGAATCGCCAGCAACTTGGAAAATACGGCGAGCAACGAACAACGGAGTTGATAAATCCAGCTCACAAAGGAGTTGATTTGAAAATTGCGGTGAACTAAAAGTAAGCGGATTGAAATGGTGGTGATTATTGGTAGAAATCTATTATAAAATTACATTTACCATTAGTTTCACTGACATAATCCCGTGGTTTTTCTACAACCATTTTAGCAGGCGCGGATTTTTCTTCTTTTTCCGTGTTTTTAGCAAGACACTCATAATATCCGACATCATTTTCGTCTGCATTTTGAATTAAAAGGGTACCATTGTCCATAATAACGTATTTTTGGTGATCTGATATTAATTCTTGATCATCTCTCATCCAGTAAATCGATGCCGAGGTATCATATACCTTGCAAGAAAGAACTGCGTTTTCTCCCCAAGGAATTGTTACATCTTGCGGACCTTCTTTGATAAGACCATTATCTGAATAAAAAAAAACTCATATTATGGTAAACTATGCTCGCCAATTTTGGAATTATAATAACACATTCTTGATGGTAAAGAATACTGCATAACAGTTATTTCACTTACCACAGTGGAAATGCTGCGCTTCGGTTTCTTTCAAGGACATACCCTGCATCTCAACAGGATATCTGCAGTGAGCTGATCCATTTAAAGAGTTATTTACAAATAACTGGGACAACCACATCATGTCACAATTGCAAACCAATGCATTGTGATCAAGACGAAGCCTTTCTAACGATGGTAGATTTCTAAAAGCGTCTTCAGGAAGATGTTTCAGTTGGTTATGGTACAGGTTTCTAATGATATAATAGATAATGTTAGAAAAATAGAAGCAGTGCTACTAGACTCGTGGATGATCATATACTTACAATCGTTTGAGCGATGGAAGATTCGAAAATGTTCCTGGATAAATTTCTTCCAGTTGGTTGTGGTGTAAATATCTGCAAAATCATTAATATTTTTGAAATGACAACTCAATAGAAACACATATTTGGTTGAAAGGATGGTACTTACAGCCTTTCTAGTTTTTTTAACCCTTGGAATACATGCGGATGTATAAAACGAATATTATTGTAGTATAAATAGAGATGTTGTAAATTGTATAGACCATCAAATATGCCATCTTGTAGAGAGGTAAGTAAATTGTAGTTTAAGAGCAAAGTTACAATATTTTTGTTGTTTTTAAAGGTGCCAGAGGGGATTTGTTCTATCTTGTTGAACCTGAGATCTCTGTAAATTAAAAAATTCTGATATTATTAAGTAGTTACAAAAAATAAACAAATTGAAAGGTGTGACAATTAATTATAAAAAAATATGGATTTTGAGATGAGCCCTGCGTGATTCCGTCGCAGTATACCAGATTGCGTTCGAAAAAAATGTTACTAACCATCCTAATAAGTTCAGCGCTTCAATTTCATTCTTTGACTGTCCTCCGTTCAGGTTGTTTCGACTCCGAATCTTTTAATAGTGCAGTACATTTTGTTTCCTTTTTAGTTCCTTGTAGTTTAGTTAAGATTTTTGTAGACAATAATTTGTGAAAATATTTTGTTTAGTGAATTAATTTACTTGACAGTAAGGTATGTATTAATTTATTTTATTACATGTTTAAAATTAAAAGTTTGATTTTTGGCATGTTATTACCTAATTAAAAAGAATGTTATTTTTACATGGGACATTAGGCAGAACATTTTTTTAATTGATGCATATGTAAAACTTGAAATTATAGTTTATATTCATATATCTTTATTTTGTGTATTAATTTTTAAAATCTTTTGTTCTAGAATAAACCTGGAAACATGAGTGGTTCCAAAAAAGTTATACATAGTCAAGGTCGACAAATAATATACAGTGTATATAAATTTATGAAGGCAGAAAAAGAACAGAAAGACCTAGATGTCCCTCTGTTCAATTTGAATGAAAGAGTAGCTAAAGCTTGTGATGTTTCTAAGGCCACAGTGAAACGTATTGTGAGCCAAGCTAATAAAAAATCGCCTGGTGAACGCTTCAAATCACCTAGGAGAAGCGTAAACAAACCTTCAACTTCCAATGGATTTGAGGAAGAAATAATTCGAAGAATTATTTATTCTTATAGTGCTATTCATAAAAGAAGGCCTACCATGAAAAGAATTTTTGAAGAAGTGAGAAATGAAGAAGGGGTGAACTTTACTGGTAAAATTGATAGTTTCAGAAAATTGGTTAAAAGAATGGGATTTAGATGGAGAAAAACTGAAGATAAAAGGAAAGTTTTAATGGAGACATATGACATTAAAGCTAAAAGAACTGAATACTTAAGAAAGTTAAAACAATACAAAGAAGATGGACGGCCGATTGTATACTGTGATGAAACCTATATCCACAGTTCACATACCGTACCAAAAGCATGGGACGATGGTACAAAGGAGTGTTTAAAATCACCCGTAGCTAAAGGTAAACGGCTAATTATTTTACATGCTGGAGGTGAAGCAGGATTCGTACCCGAGGCACTTACAATTTTTAAATCGGGAATGAAAACCGGAGACTATCATGATGAAATGAATAATACAAATTTTGTCAAATGATTAAAAGAAAAATTCATTCCTAATGCACCGAAATAATGCGACTTAATATTAGACAATGCCTCATATCATAACACACTCCTAGAACCCCTTCCAAATTTTTCATGGAAAAAAGATGCAATGCTGAAGTGGCTTGCTGAAAGAAATATATTCTTTCATGAAAAATCAACTAAAGCAGAACTATTCACAATTATAAAAACCCACAGGCCAGTTTCTAAAAGATATGTAATAGACCAAATTCTATCAGAACATGACATTTTAACATTGCGTCTACCACCCCTAGCTCTGGATGCTAAACCCAATAGAAAAAATTTGGGCATTGGTGAAGAACGAAGTAGCTGCCTGCAACATAACTTTTAAAATGGATGATGTATGGAAGTTAACGGAGAAAAAATTTAGTGAGTTAACGGTAGAAAACTGGAAAAACATTTGCGCCAATGTAATAAAAGTTGAAAAGGACTATAAGGAAAGAGAAGATGTCATGGATCAAGTGGCGGATTTAATAATAAACGTAGGAGAGGATAGCCATAGTGAAAGTGAATTTTCGGATGATGAAGACGATGACGACATATAAATTTATATAGTTGATAATAAATGCTTATAGTTAAGAGCTTTTCATATAATTTTCCCAGTTATATTACATAGGGATTTTCTAATTTTGATTTTATTATTAAGATCAGGTAAAACATGGTATTATTTCTTTAAGGGGCTAGGGCTCCTAAGTGGTATTTAATAGCTTGTAATCCATAAGCTGTCTAGGTCATTAAAATATCAATTAACTGATTACTTTGTAATTATATATCATTAGTTTAACACTCTGTATTGCTTTGATTTTATTTATCTCTAGACATTAACGCAATTTTTATGACCTATAATAAATGTAATTCCGTTATCATGTTTTAAATTATATTTTACAATAAAATTATAATGTTATTTTCAACATACTTCGCCTGGGCTATAAGAATACAATCAACCGAAGCGGACTTTTTCAGTTTTCACTTTACGAATTTATTGCATTGTTGCCTTTTATATCTACGCAACTATTTACAAGGTTAGGGCTCATCTCAAAATCCATTACCTCTACCAACCAATTCATTTTGAATGTTTTCGAAGAAGTAATTACGTGTAACGTTTATTTCGTTTACTTTACTTTCCTCCAGTTAATTAATAATAAATTATCGTATGGGCGGCGAATAGCCAGTCCTTTCTAATGCCCAACACCGAGAAATGTTTCGAGGCTGAATATATTTACTGTCGACAAGAGTCGAAATCATCGTTTTAATACGGGCCGAACGAGTTCCGTCTGTGGTGAAAATATCCACTGCTATTTGTTAGTCCCACTTCGACATCGTTCTTAACTCTTCTTCTATCAATTATTAATTAAATGTGAATTGAGAATTCACTATTGAAATGTAATTCCTTTCCTGGTCAAAGCGTCTGAGCTTGACATGCACATGAGACGTAAGTCTATTATCTCTTATATGATTTCGTGTATTTAAACAGTGGCAAAGAGGTTTCATTCTTTTTTTCCTGTGAACATGTGCTATTAAAGCAAAACGTATCTTATCTTTAAAAAGTGCATGGAACTTTACCTGGGACAAGGACTCCATCTGAAACCAGGAACGGATCCAGGATATCTTTACCTTTATCTGGAACCATGACTGAATACACCACTCCAGGAAAGTAACATATATTTCACCGAGATCGCTTCTTCAACATAGAACAACTCAATAAAAAAACTAGTCATTTTTTTTCCTGTTTAATTTTTTTATTAAAAAAGTCAATATACAACTTGTAAATTTTGATAACGTTGTTCATAGAGTTTATTTTCCCTTCCAATATTCCAGGATTTGTCGCTATAATGCTGATGTGAGTAACAAATAGACTAGTATTACCTTTCTTAACTTTCATAATTTTTAATTATTAATTTCAGTACCTTAATTAAAATAAATTTCAAGTAGGATTACCCGAGAACCGGTAAGACTACTCTCTGAATTTTACTAGTTTGGTCTCAGAATCTACACCTGAGGTGCTCTCTAAACTGAGTAGTCGTTGCTTTTCGATGAAAAAGTGAAGTTTTTTTCGCAATTGCATTATAGTTGTTTATTATTCGTTCAAAATTAATTTTTCAAACAGGAGAAGTGTGTGTGTGCAGCATATTTTGAACCAATGAATGATTACTGGTGATGAAATCAACTGGTAAGTTTTGTTGTCGAAACTTTTTAGTGATTTTGATCAGAAAAATATTATTGTTACGTAATATTTGTGTCCTTTTTTTAAACACGATAATTTCATCCATTTTCGAGAAAAACGCAATTGAACAGTCTCAGAAGGCAAACGTAAGGCCCCATTTCGACGAAAAAGCAGAATTAAAAACCAGTGGCATAGCTATACCGTTCGAGACCAGTGGCAAATTCATCGGAAGCCCCCCCCCCCCCAATATAAAGGAGCTGAACCAACAATAATAGTATTTTTTATTTTATAATACTTATTTATACATTTTTAATCGTAACAGTTTAATAATAAATCACTACGTGAAGTAGGTGCATACAAACTTTATAATTATAATTACTTGATTTTCTAATAATTCACTTTAAATCAAAGGTACCTAATTTAAAGTACATATTGAACTGAAATCACAATTGTAGTTTAAGTACACAATTTGGACTTTCTGTTCAGCAAAAGTGTTAATGACATCATCAAAGTTCAAATTTAGGGCCATAGAATTTTCGATGGATAGAATAGCCAGGTTGCTTAACCTTTCTTGTCCCATAGAATTTCTTAAATATTTTTTTATCAATTTCAGTTTTGAAAATGATCGCTCGGCACTAGCCGTAGTCACAGGAATGGTGAGAAATAACAGAAATGCAGTGCACACTTCAGGAAAGCTTGAAGATATAAAATGATTCTTTATTATTAATAAGTTAGCAAGTTCTCTTATAGAAGATGACGTTTCTATTTCGTGTCTAAAAGAGGATCGAAAACTGAGAATTTCCTTGGAAAATGAGATAGATATATCGTTTTTATATAGATGGACAAATGCTAAATCCTTTTCCAATAAATCAGTATCATTCAAATTTTGCATAGTGTCAGGTTGCTAGACATTGAAATTGGAAACAATTTCATTCACTCCAAGGAAACGCAATCTCAGTTGATTAATGATGATGTCTAATACACGATAGAATACGTTCACTTTAAACAAGCTTTCAGGATCTTGGAGACGTTCATCCTCACAAATTTCATCAAAATGACGTTTCACTTTTCTCTGACGAGTTTTAGGAAATTCAGGGTTTATAGGCCATTTCACTGCAATACTATTTGCAATATTTAGATCAGTGGTCGGCATAGTGCGGCTCCGGAGCCGCATACGGCTCTTTAGCCACTTAAGTGCGGCTCTGGTACAAATATCCACGAGCCTGCTGAAGCATCTCCAAAAAAATAATTCCTCTATCGACAAACACCACTTCAAAACAACCATTTTAAATATGAGGGAAGCAGTTCTCAGCAGATTTACAGCAAAGCGACCTTAGCTTAAGTCAAAAATCCCCAGATTTAAATTTTTCTCCTTTTGGAATCGACATTGGTAACTTTGAAATTCAATTGCTGGATTTAAAAAATAACTAAATATGGAGCTCTAAATTTTAACGTCTTTGAGTTGATTTAGAAATACTGGAGAAGAACAAATGTGAATTGCTTTGAAAAACCTGGAGAAGGAAGAGAAGGAAGACATGATCATGTTCAACGCCTGGAATAGTATTCCTGACTCTTATGATCAGCTGAAAAAATTCGGTTTTGCAGTTCTTTCCCTTTTCGTTTCTACATATTCATGCGAACAATATTTTTCAAGCATGAATTTTATCAAGAGTAAACTGAGAAGTCGTCTTATTGATGAGAACCTGGAATGATGCCTAAAAATAAAAACAACAACATACAAACTTGACATACTCAAACTTTCCAACGAGATGCAAGCACATTGTTCTCATTAAGTGTTTGTCAGTTATTGTCATTATCAAATTTATGGGTATCTTGCTTTCCTATTATTTTTTATCAATAAATACAATCTTTATTAACTGTGAAATCGAGTTTTATTCAGTGTAGGTACCCGTAATAATGAAGGTCTAAAATCATAATACATAAAGGTTTACTACATTAATAAACAGATATGGCTCTAAAGATAAAAAATACCGTTTTAATGTACATATAGGCTCTTTGGCGAATAAGTTTGCCGATCACTGCTTTAGATTGAAGTGCTTTAGAAGCCGCGTCTATGGTTTGTAAGACGTTGCAATGTAAAACCAGCAGCATAATAAAATTGTAGTTTTCTACCTTCTTCTTCAGCAAGATAGCTTCATTACTCTCATCTGCTTTGGAATTTAATAAAATGGTTTTTGTAAGCGCTTTTTGAACATCATCAAACCGAACGTTTGAAGCAAACATGTCATCAAAGCGTCCTGCCTATCTAGTTGGATTCATTGTTTTTAATGTTACTGAATTTGATAATACCTCAGTCTCTCCTTCTTAGTTGTCAGATATAAAATTAGATAATATATTCCATCGTCTAATTAATAAAAACAGTTTAACATAAAAAAACTGAAATTAAATGTTCTTCGTGGTCCCTCCGACTTCTATGCCTTTTCAACTTTTAAATCGATTACGAGACTAGTCACGGTAAACTTAACGCATTTTTGCAATAAACTTTTCAATGTAATGAAATTATATGTTTAAGCCTTCATTAATTTATTACTTTTGTCATAAAAAAACAATTGTTCCATAGTTTACTAATATTTATTGTTGTTAACTGGCAAATTTAAAGATTATTTGATGGAGAGAGTTGTCTTTTATATTTTGCATATAGAGCTAGAAGAAGCAGTAGATAACTTTTAAACAGTATTGTTTTTCAAAGTATTCTCCACGAAGAGAAATTCATTTTTGCATCCTTTGGAACCAATTCTGGAAGCAGTTATTACACTCGCTTGTTGGCACATTCAAAATAGAGTTTTTGAAGGCGTTGACTGCATCTTCTATGGACTGGAACCTTTGACCACGCAGATCATTCTCAATTTTTGGAAAAGTAAAAAGGTCTTCAGGACTTAGGACACGACTGTATGGAGAATGGTCCAACAATTCGATGTTTTCTTGCTTTAAAAACTGAATTGTTTTTCGAGCTGTTTGGGAACTTGCATTGTATTGGTGGAGGATCATTCGTCGTTGAAGGTTGGTTCTTCGAAACTCAGCAGTAACAGCTCTTTGATCTTTCAGAGGACTGATGTTTATTTTCGGGTTCATAAGAGTAAATCCAGGATTCATCACTACTAACAATACTGTATTTTTTTTTCGAGTTTCCTGCGTTAAACCGGTTTAGAGTTCACTTTCTGTTCTTATATCAACAGATGCGGTATCCAACGAGATTTTTTACAGATAATTCATTATGTCAAATTTTTTGAATTGTCGTCTTTGAAATGCCCAATGATGCAATTTCACGATATACGATTTTCTTGGATCAGCTTACGTATAACATCGACGTTTTCCTGGGCGACTGCCGTTGTTGGTGGACCTGTTCTTGGATCGTCGCTAAGATTAATCCGACCAAGTTTAAATTCTCCATACTTACGAGCAGACCCCTCTTTCCCAGTGGGCACTTTGGGCAAGTGCCCAGGGCCCCGCGATCGATAGGGGCCCCTCTCAGATCAAATACAAAGTCCCTATGCTTCAAATATGTCGGGGAAGTATACTGGTCTACAAGCAAGAATCAAGGAGAAATATGAATTTGCCACCTTTGTACCATGTGCGGGACATTCATTAAACTTAGTAGGTGTACATGCTGCTGGGTGTGTATCGGAGGCAACAAAGTTTTTTGAAATGGTTCAGAAAGTGTATAACTTTTTTTCGGGCTCTACTCGTCGATGGAATATATTGACAGAACATTTAGGTTCAAAAAAAGTTGTTAAAAGTCTTTCACAAACGAGAAGCTTTGATATCCATCGGAAAAGATACAGAACAGGCACGAGAAACTAGAGACGAAGCCCTTAGTCTGTCCAGAAAAATGGAAAAACTAGAATATATTATAGGTACTAACGGAAATTTGGAACTGTATATTGGAAAGAATAGACAAAATAAGTAATTATCTTCAGAAAGAAACAATAACACTGGACGTTGCAACTAATATGTTTACTTGACTTGATGATTTTATTATTAACCTCAGGGATAAACTTGATTACTTCGAATCGTCTGCCAAAGAAAGAAACCCGGAAACTGACTACAAGGACCTATCTCAAAGTCCAACCGAATGGAAGAGAGAAATTTTAAATAGAAACCTTTCTTCCCATAATTGATACCCTCAGCGTTCATTTAAAACAGCGATTAAGTTCGTATAAGAATGTCAGTAAACGTTTTGATTTATTTTTTCTCTTGAAAACTCTGAATTCTGAAGAGTTGAGACAAAGTTGCAAAGTATTTGCTGAATTTTATTATGAAGATGTTAATGAGAAAGAGTTAGAAATAGAATGTTTGCATTTAACAGAATACTTGAAAATTGTTGACAGTGAAAATAAGGATTGTATATTAAAAATATATCAACTTTTGAAAGAAAACATTTCCAAATGTAGAAATCGCATTGAGAATCTTTTTAAGCATGATGGTAACTAACTGCAGTGGAGAACGCTCCTTTTCCAAATTAAAAAGAATTAAAAATGAATTAAGAAGTACAATGCTTCAAGAGAGATTAACCAGTTTGTCGCTGATATCCATAGAATCTGATGTGCTGAAAAGCATAGATTTTGAAGAAGTGATTAACGATTTTGCCCATCTGAAATCTAGAAGGGTTCCTCTTCAAATAACATAGACTTAAGCACTAACCTGTAAATGCTAAAAGAGTTACTTTTGTGGACTACATTTATCTATTCGTTTCATGTGATTGTTAACAAAAATAAATATTTAACCTTGTTTATCTACTTTCATTGTCTATTCCAACCAAATAGTGTTCTGTCATTTTTTGATAGTTGTTGACAGATGCCAACTATGTTATATGCAACACTTAAAAGACAACCCTCGTAATTACAATATTATATTTTTATTAACTATATACTTGTCGTTAAATTATTAAATTGTGAAACCTTTTCATGTTATTTTAATTTTGCTTGTAGTGGAGTAGAATTTTTAGTATGTAATTTAGTAATAATATGTTTGTATTTAATTTCATTTTATTTGAAAGTACTTTTATAATAAAAATTCTTACGAATATCTATTCTCTAATATGAACAGAATGATAATAAATAATTTTTTCTTATCGTTGATTTGTGCCAACAACTACGACAGATTACACTACCCAAGAAGATTGCAATTAATGTTGATTGATTGATTGATATATACGGAAAAAGGTAAAATATCTTACACCTCAATTGTTAAAATATTAAAACCAATTAACGGGCGGGGGGTTAATCCGTGGCCTGTATATACAGTTAATTTCGCACTCTCCATTGAAACTCCGAAACTCGGTGTAGATTCGATATTAATGTTTACTTCTTGTCTTGCTATATTTATACATAGTGCTTCAATGCTTTCTAAAGAACTTTTGATAACCTCAAAATGTTTTCGATTCGCATATTTGAAAAATCTAAACCACAAACGGATAATCCAGCCAATAATTGTATAAGGGTTTTTTCAGATATTAAACAAATTATATAAAATAGACGAACCCATATTTCACATGAGTTTCGATACACCCGAGACCCGAGAATATATTCACTGAGTGAGTGAATATCATCATCTCATCTAGGGAACAGGTGTTGCACCCAGGTAATTCTGAAGAAATCATCTGGTTCACCGATTGTTCCAAAACAAACCATTGCACTGTGGCTGGTATAAAAGGACCTAGAAAGAGAATGTTCTTTAGCCTTGGTCGATATACGACTGTGTTTCAAGCAGAGACGATTGCCGCTATAGCATGTATTGATGAAAACATCAGAAGGGGATATACCGGACAAAAAATTGAAATATTCACTGACAGCCAGGCTCTGCTTAAGGCAATCAGTAATCCAACAACTAGGTCTAGACTGGTGAAAAACTGAAAAGAATCCCTCAACAGGCTGGCAAGAGTCAACAAAGTGTCTCTAATATGGGTGCCGGCACATGAGGGTATTGCAGGTAATGAAATGGCGGACCAGTTAGCTAAAGAAGGCTCTAAAGGAGACTTCATAGGTCCGGAACCGTTTTGTGGAATCACAAAAGATTGCATAAGAGGGAAAATCGGGAACTGGCTAGATAGGGAACACCAATTTAAATGGAGGTTGACACAAGGGCACCTTCATACAAAGAGTTTACTGAACACAAGGTAGACAAGGAACTCTCAACCAGGCTACTGAAACTGGGTAAGAGACATTTGAAGACAGTCACCGACCTGGTGACTGGACACTGCACCCTTAGGAAACATCTGTACAAAATGGGCAAAGTTAGTGAACCTATGTGCAGAAAATGTGAACTTGAAGATGAAACACCTACTCACATACTCTGCTTCTGCGAGGACTTACAAGTACTTTTTTTTTAGATAGATAGATCTTTATTGTTCTTTCGTATGAGGATACATGAACAAGGGTGACAACATTTATAATATTATTAGCTAGTACAAAACATATATTTTGATAATAAATTATAATAAATTTTATAGCAAATTAGGTTTGGATAACATATCCCGACAAGAGTGAGGTGATATCATTCGTTTACAATGAAAGACCTGATTTTTAATATTTTCTTTATTATGTCATATATTTGATAGAGAATTTGCGGTTCAGCTTCATTATTTATTATTGATTCAATGTCAGTTACGGATTGATATATTTCAAGAAAGGGACGTCTAATTACTTCATACACTGGACAAACAAAAAATAAGTGTTGTAGGGATTCTAAAGCAAGGCAGTTACAAATAGTGCATACTTCATTGGTTTTTATTGTGTATGCATTGCTATTAACATACATGTATATTATATTACTATTGTGAGTGCGCATCTGTGAAATTAAGCGTTTAATATGTTGAGGAATGGAGAGATCTAAGTGATTTGTACAATGGAAAGGATGTTTGCCTTGTAGAATTTGCTTATACATCGGGCAGTATGTACTTAAAAGTATTTTGTTCCAATCTTCTATATGATTATGTTGCTCAAATCTTTCTAACTAAAATAATGCTGATTGTGTCCGAGTCAAAAGTATCAATATTAAGTTCCGAGGCTCCGATTTTATGTAGAATGTCATTTAATTGGCTGATCCAATTATATTTTGATACTATTTTATTCTGCTGGTTTAGTTGACATATTCTCTTTAGTGCTATCTTAGGGAATCTATTTAAAGGTAACTTTTTAATCTTTAATAAATATTCTAGAGCTTGTTTTATAATAAAATACCCAATTTTCACCAATTTTATTTCAGCTCTCAAAATGTAACTGGGCGTAGTTTTCTGTAAATAGAGAAAATTTTTCCAGAAGTGATTTTGAATTATTTCTCCTTCATTTATATACCGAAGTCCCTATATTCCACTGGCGTACGAGTAGGTTGGAACTACGATGCTGTAGTATAGGGCCTTAACACTTTTAATATCGGTCATGTGTGAAGATTTAATTACATTCTGAATTGCGTTTTGTGTTATTTTAGCTTTCTTTATCCGCGATTTTAAATTTTCTGAAAATGTACCATTAAATGAGAATATCACTCCTAAATAATTATAGTTATTTACTTGTTCAATTAGTGTGTTTTTGTACCAAAATTTACGTTTATGTCCGATATTAGCACTTTTCCTGAATATAACTACCTTTGTTTTATTCACATTAACTACCAGTTTGTTACTATCGCTATAATCCGCTAGAATTTTCATAGATTTGTTCAGCTGAATTTCTGAGTCTGCCAGTACAACAAAGTCATCAGCATATCCCAAAGTATATATGTCAGTGCTTTGATCTAGAGAGACACCTCTAGCTTACAAGTACTTAGACGGAAGCACTTTGGAGAGGAATTAATACAACCATCACAACTACTGAAAATCTCTCCAGTCAAACTAGTGGCTTCTATAGAAGACACGAAGCTTCTAGAATGGAAGTAGATAACATGGGAAATGATACAAAAATTCAGTTCAAGTGCCTGGGTTGATGAGCACAACTCAAATATATGAATGAATGAATATAAAACAGCGTTTTAGGCCTCACAGGCCATTAGCTTCTACTTTTTTTTGTTATAATTCTCCATTTTATTCCTATCGGTTTCAAGTCTTTTTTAACAGTATCCATCCATTTCTTCCTAGATCGTCCCTTTTTTTACTTCCTTCACCTCCAAGAAAAATCTTCTTCACACACCTTTCGTCATCCATCCTACCTACATGGACTAATCATCGAAGCCGTTGTGCTTGAATTTTACTTATACATGTCTTAGATTCCTTTGCTTGTTTCTCTCCTCCACTACCCCGCACCCTTAATTACTCTGTGAATTTTTCTTAGAATCTCTCGTTCCCAAGCTTCACTTCCGTATAACACGGTAGGTTGTATGATTGTTTTGCATAGTCTCATCTTTGTTGTCCTTGTTAATAATCTTCATTTTATCATATTTTCTAGGGCTCCCAAGGCTCTGCTGGCTTTCATTATCCTTTTGTTTATTTCCATATCTTCATCGCTTTTATCTGTCACTGTTACTCCCAGATATTCAAATTGACTTACTTACCATTGCTTATTATATCTATTTTCGTGTTTTCACCGGCACCCATGTCAAAATATTTAGGTTTTTCTTCTTTTATATAAAGGCCATACTGTCTCGAATTATTTTCCAGATTTCTTAAAATTTGCTTTAGTTCTTTTTGTCATCTTGTTGCGATGTCGTCTGCATAGGCTATCACTTGGTGTTTTTTTAATATATTATCGCTTTTGGATCCATTAAGCTGTCTCTTATTATACTTTCTGGCACCAGATTGGATGGAACTGTCGAAAGTGTCTTAAACCTCTATTTAAATCAAAAGGCTTCGTCACAGTGCCTTCCACCAAAACTTTGTTCGAATATTCAGTTAGTGTCTTTTTTACCATTCCTACAAGATTTACAGGCAGTCCCAGTATGCTCATTGCTATGTACATGTTTTGTCTGTCAATTGAGTCATACGCCTGTTTGTAGTCTATAAACAATATATGCAATGGAAGATTTTGTTCATAACTGTTGAACTACCCTTGAGGAATCCTCCTTGATATTCTCCTATGGTTTCGCTTGCATATGTGTGTTTAATCTGTTTCTTATTACGTGAGCTAGTATTTTATACATCACTTCCAGAAGTACAGTGCCTCTATAGTTGTCGCAATTACTGATATCTCCTTTTTTATGAATTGGGCAGATCATGGCAGTTCTCCATACACGCGGCATTTTTTTCTTTTTTCCAAATTTTTCGGATTAGTTTTCCCATTCTCTTATATTTTCATCCGTATTTCTTTGTAACAAATTATACTCTAACAATTTATAAATTGTTAAAAAGGATTTTATATTTATGTAAAAATTGGTATATTATTTGTTGAATTGATAGGGAATTCAAAAAATAGCACTTTTTTGGAAAATACCTTATATTTTTTTAAATTAATGTAAAATTTGTCAAAAAACTGATACACAAAAAATTCAACCAAATTTACCCGGTGCCCCTCCCACGTTGAACGCTTATGATGGCAATAAAAAACGCGTATGATGGCAATAAAAAACGCGTATGATGGCAATAAAAAACGCGTATAATTATTTATCCTTAAGGAGAGGATAAATATCCTATGATACCAACGTTGCCAATACCTTTTTCAATCATTTTGGTTAGGTTTGGTTAGGTTTGGTTAGGTTTGATTGGGTTTGGTTAGGTTTGGTTAGGTTTGGTTAGGTTTGGTTAGGTTTGGTTAGGTTTGGTTAGGTTTGGTTAGGTTTGGTTAGGTTTGGTTAGGTTTGGTTAGGTTTGGTTAGGTTTGGTTAGGTTTGGTTAGGTTTGGTTAGGTTTGGTTAGGTTTGGTTAGGTTTGGTTAGGTTTGGTTAGGTTTGGTTAGATTATTATTACGTTTTAAAACAGATCATTGGTTAATTTATCGATAAGGTCAAGGAAAATAATTAAAGAAGGTGTTGGCAACGTTGGTATCATAGGATATTCAGCCGCTCCTTTATCCTTAGGGCGACTGTCATTAGTATCAACTTGTCAGTTGGTGGACATGCTCTATAGGGTTAATACCAAGTTTGAATTTTGTAGCTAGCGGTTTTTTCTTAAATATGCTTAAAAAACTGACTTAACAGCGTCATCTTTAAAGGGCACTAGCTCCCTTAGGAGGAATTTTTGGATAAAGGTAAATTAGGCTAGAAGGACATAACATCACATCTAGTAACTGCAGTTTGCGTTTGGCAAGAGAATGTGTGGACACCTTGTATAATTCATTTGAATATTCAATTTCACCAATTTATTTTTATGTTAGTAACAAAAAACTTTTGAATAACATTTGGTTATGTAAGTTTGAAGCGCTGTTAAAGATAACAGCACCAGCATCCTTGAAATCCCAATATTAATTGCAGAAAGCTTTTAATAGATTTAATAACGGATTATCAGCAGGAAATCGTTTTAGTAAGGCGATCAAACATCGATAAAATAATAAATAAATCACTTAACATGTGGGCGTATAGCATTGTTTATATAAGTTTTAGATTATAACATATTTAAGCATTAAGTCGACCGTGAATTTAGTTAGGCATGTTCAAGTTCGAAAATAAACACATCATAATTCGGGCACTTCATGTTTGATGTCGCCGAATCGCATTTAGAAATATAACTACATATACAGGATGTCATCAAGACAACAAAGCATAGTATACAGATAAAACCAGTCTTGCACGAACGAGAGACTTAAACAAGGGCATTCGATAATGCTCCCGTTTCTCACTACTACTAAATCAACTTCACCGTACGTAGACAACCAAGAAGCGACAATTTCATTTTGCTTTGATTATATTTTTGATAAAAATGGTTGTGAATAAAGAATTTTTTTTGTAATGACATTCTAATAATGTTATAGTCTACTAGGAATGGGATCTAGTCCAACACTAAATGAAACTATATAGCCAATAATTGTGAAGTGTTTCGAGTGTTAACGAAAATTATGTCGAGTTGTAAATTTTATTTATTTATCAATATGCTTCACATATATTAACTTAATCGTATACGATTAAATTAACTCTCAGAAAAAAACATAAAATTATATTTTTGAATTGCTGTTTATGTGGCGTGAAAATCTTACAGTTCTGTTCTATGCAACAAACGAACATTTGATTAGAAATATCTCTAAAATTAAACTGAAACCATAACAATTAGGTATTTATATAGCTTAGCGTATTCAAAATATATTCTTGGACTGATTTTGTTGTATATTGTAGAAATAATTGTTGGATAGTTTACACTAAATATGTAAATTATAATTTCAATCAACTTAACAATTGACAAAAATTTGATAAAAACACGGTATTCATTATTAGTATATCCAAATATTCCGTGGCAAGCTTGACCATGAAGTTCTCTGTTTCAAATTGTGTTTCCAACATTTGATTGAGGTGTTTCTTGTTTGCTTCGTTGCCCAAGAAGTTATCTTGCTTTTACTCTATCTCGCAGTGAGTTTTTTGGAAAAATGCGCTTGTACATCGGAACCATTAATAGAACAAACAATAGGTAAATATTTTTGACAAAAATCTTAGTAGAAAACCTAACCATATAAAAGACATTACGTAGTATAATTTTGATATGTTTTGGACACGCAAATGTTTTTCAGTAATTTGTTATAAACATTTAAAACGAAAAAAAAACCGTAAAATGGGGTGAATAGGATCAAAAAGAGGGAGTTTATCAGTTTAGTTCACAAAACCTTAATTCGTTAGCCAAAACAAAATTGAAAAATATTTTCTATTTCGTTGCACGAGTTTCAGGTTATCGGAGTGAATAGGATTAAGAGCTGGGGTCAATAGGATCAAGGGCTAGGGTCAATAGGATCAAGGGCTGGGGTCAATAGGATCAAAATGCCTAGAGAATATAAACCCAAAGCAGCACGAAAACGTTACAAGAAACCTGATCCAAACATCATTGAAAAGGCTAAAAATGATGTTAATAACAACGGGTATACCTAGTATTCGACAAGCCGCTATAAAACACAACATTGCTTACACCGTTCTGCAAAGACACCGCAAAAATGTGAATGTTAAAAGACAAGGAGGTCAAACAGTGTTAAGTGAAGCCGAAGAGAAATGTATTGCGGAAAAATTACTTACATGCAGTGAGTGGGGCTACCCCTTAGATACCTATGATTTAAGATTGGTTATCCAACAATATTTAAATAGAGCTGGTAGGGTGGTGCCCCGTTTTAAAGACAATCTTCCTGGTAAAGAGTTCGCATATAGCTTTTTGAAACGACATTTGGATATGCTGTCAAAGAGCATGTGCCGAAATATAAAACGAGCCCGGGCTGGTGTTACGAGGGTAGCAATTACAGAGTATTTCGAACGCCTTTCAGAATAACTAGAAGGTATTCCAGCCAGCAACATCATAAACTACGATGAGACCAACCTCTGCGATGACCCAGGACGAAAAAAAAAATAATTGCAAAGAGGGATGCAAATATTCGGAGCGAATTATGAACCACAGTTGGTGGTATGAATAAAAACGAAGTACATGCTAATACTACAAATTTAAGGATCTACTTCAAAGTATCTGCTCCATCATGAAGCATCTGGTCATTTCCGGTAGAATCTGCTTAACGTTGAAGTATTTACTACACTGCTTGTAGTATCTACTTTTAGCCCGTAGTATATGCTTCGACATGTGCAGCATCTCCCACTCCTTCTGCTCGGGGAGCAGGTCATGACAAGTTTATTAGATTTTCTGTTCCATCGTTGTTGTTACACAAAATTGTCGAGACTACCCTCGAGACTACCCGAAATATTATTTGCTATTTTTCTTGGTTGTCAATTAAATTATTAAAAGTAATAAAGTGTGTTCATGATTGTGTAAAATGTCTTCAGATGAAGAAATGCCCCAGCAAGAAGAGTCCCAAGTATTAAAAAAAATTAATAATATGAAAAGCAAAATAAAGAAAGTTACGGATATGACAGCAACAGGAAATAAGAAAATTAAATTAAATGAGTGGCAACAAAAATTTTATGACATATGGAAGGTAAATGAGAATCCAGTCATTGAAAGAGTACCAGGTAAACTAGTAGCTTTTTAGTGTAAAGACATGGTAAATAAATGGAATATTGTAATAATATAATATATGTGTGTAGTATGTTTCTAGTGTAGTCTAGTTTGTACATACGTATGTTGTAATGTAATTATGTAATACGTTTTTTAGGGAGAGGGAGTGCAGGCACTAGTAGAGATGAAAATGCAGATCGATTTACTGATGAGGAGGATAGGACACCTTTTAGTGATGACAACGAATCAATTGAAAAATTGCAGAAAACATTACTTATTAAACAAATAAATGCTGCTATAGCTCAAGAAAAGGCCGCTATAGCTCAGGAAAAAGCTGCCGAAGCTGTAAGAAAAGCCGCAGGGCCTGTGGAGCAATTTGTAGAAGATTACTTTGCACGACAATGCGAGCATTGAAAATAAGTGAAAAATAGGAGTATTAGTTGAATTTACTTTTCGGACCCTTACTTTGTGGAATCTACTAATGTTACATTTTTAAAAGAAACTAAGTGTTTCTAATTAATTCCACTATTTAATGAAAAAATTATCAAAAATCTAAGATACTATTGATAATTTTTTCATTAAATAGTGGAATTAATTAGAAACACTTGAATGATATGTCAATATCGAAATAATTATCAATATCTTAGATTTTTAATAATTTTTTCATTAAATAGTGGAATTAATTAGAAACACTTAGTTTCATTTAAAAAAGTAACAGGAGTATTAGTGTCTTTTAACTACCTACTTAGTTACTTTTGTTAAGAGAGATTTAAAGTTTACGTTTTATTATTCTGTACTTAAGTTTATTAAGTTTCATTATTATTATAAAATAAATATTTATCTAAATAAAAAATACAAAATACCAAATTTTTTTTATTGATTTACTGTTTTAACGTTTCGGTACATCAATTCTGCAATTTCATTACGAAACTGTATACCTCGGCGTCTAATTGCAACATTATTTGGTTCAGCATATAATGCAGGCATAACTGGTTCTTCTTCTACATCAATTTCTTGAAAATGTTCATATGCATCGTTCAAAAACTTGGCACAATTATGTAAAATAAATCCACACATGATATTCGACAGTTTTAAGTCGAACTGTATACTTTAACATTGGAAATCTCCTTTTCAACTGCCCAAAGCATCTTTCTATAATAACACGTTCTCTTGCATGTACTTCATTAAAATATATTTCAATATTTGTTGCCGGATTTTGGAATGGTGTAAGCATCCAAGGAGTTACAGCATATCCGGAATCACCCAAAAGACATACTCTTTCTTGATTGTTGTACATAATAGGATTGGTAGAAGAATTATACCATATTCTAGAATCGTGGACAGATCCAGGCCATGTTGCATCCACGCTGGTAAACATCTCTCTACTGTCACACGTGGCCTGTACATTTATTGAGGCAACTCCTTTTCTATTAATATATTCGACACCATGTACAAAAGGTTTTAAAATTTGGACATGAGTGCAGTCAATTGCACCAATAACGTTGGGTACTGCATGATGTACTGCCCACTCATTTTTAGCTATGTTAAACATATCGTCTGTAGTAGGGAACTTAATCCAATACTTTTTCTTGCTGCAGATTGCACGTGAGACTTTATCAATAATTTTTGACACAGTTGTTTGATGAATTCCAACATCAACACTAACACCTTGCTGAAATCCAGGGTCCGCTGAATCATGTTAAATTAGTCTTTTAAGTCTTTTATTATATATTTGGTGTATACTTTCTTTTATTTTTCCTATTTTTCTATTTAAACATACCTAAGCTTCTTAAAAACACTTCCATTTGCTGAATGTGTGTAAGCGCACAGCCTCTAGTCTCGTTTACTTCTGTCAGAAATGTATTAGCTAGGTAAAATACGTTTTCCCTATTGAACCTAAAAGAAAAACAGAAATAAAAAACAATTGACAAGTTATACCTTATTTTCTGTTACCGGAACATTTTATGATACAAAATATCATCATTAACGTGTCGTCTTGCACTGTATATTTTTCTTCTGCGTATTCCATCCATTTTCAAACAAAACTAACCGTAGAATTCTCAAGAAGCTGCTATTATACCCACTTCGCTAACGTTAAGCAAATACTACAATTTCTTCTTGAAATGGAAGTATCTGCAGTAAGAAGTCGCTACTTCAAATTGCAGTAAATACTTTAGTCATTTTCACAAGAGTGCTACTTAGTTTAGTAACATCCGGAAAAATTAAAAGTATCTACTTTGAAATGTAGTTTCTTCTTATAGTTTTGAAGTACCTACTTTATAGAAAATGCTAATACTTCTAGTATTAGCATGTACTTCGTTTTTATTCATACCAATCAGTAAGTCGTCAACTTTAATCATGTTCGCTGCTTCTGGTAGTGGAGATTTACTTCCATGCTATGTCGTCTACAAAGCCTTGAACAAGTATGACTCTTGGACTACTGGAGGGCCACCGCGTACTAGAATCGTAGTAAATCGGGATGGATCGGCAGCTATTATTTCGAGGATTGGGTACATTCAATCGCCATACCATACTTGAAGAAGTTACTTGGCAAATAGATATTAATTGGTGACAATTTACCGTCGCACCTATCAGTACAATCGATACAAGAGTGCTCAGTGAACAATATTAGTTTTATATTTTTACCCAGCAACTCCACCCACTTGACGCAACCCTTAGACGTTGCCTTTTTCAAGGTTGCATGGAGAAAGATAGTTGAATTCTATAAAAAAGGACCTGGAAGAAAGGAATCTGGTATTCCTAAAACCGTCTTTCCGGGTTTATTAAGGAAGCTATTAGAATCGATTGAAGACAACAGATCTAAAAATATAATGGCCGGATTCGATAAATGCGGCATTATACCTTTGAATGCTGATAGGGTATTGAACATGCTGTCTGTGGAGAATCCAACGAATGATAGGGAAGATGACATCAACACTTCATTTGTTCACATTTTGAAGTCCATGCGGTATGATGAAAATCAACCTAAACAACGAAAGAAAAAACTCTATGTACCTGCTGGAAAAAGCGTAGCAGTTGATGATTTTGAGTCTTCGGACGAAAGTAGCCAACATTTTAGCACTCACGATTCAAATTCAATTATGGAACCCATGTCCGACTTTGAAGAGGAAATTGATGGAAATTCAGATGGTGCTGAAAAAGAAGACATTTTTCTGCCATCTGCTGACCCTCACATCTCGAATAATTCACCCCAACCAGCAATCTCAGATGGTCTCTTGTCCGTCACCAAGGATGACATTGATATTGGTGACTGGTTACTCATAAACTCACCTTATTTCTCCAATGACAAAGTACATCCAAGGCCTTTAGCAAATATTATATAGCTCAAGTTGTGAAAATAAACAAGGATGGGTACGAAGGAAGCTTCTTACGCGAAAAAACTACAAGACTATTCAGAATATGTTTACACTTTTCCGGATGTGAAAGACGAGTACGAGTTCTTTTTCCAACAAATTGCTGGAAAAATTAATCCTCCGAAAAGATATGGAAGAGGTCTTCTTAGATTTGAAATTCGTTTATGTGAATATAATAAACAATTTAAATGGATTTTGCTGTTAGATAATGGATATACCTGTTAACATGTACTTGTACCAATAAAAATGCGTTTGATCCCTGTTTTTGAATGAAAATAAAAATCTGTAGAGTTCACATACAAAATTTCTGCAATCCTATACACCCCACAAGAAGGTGAATACGATAAGGCATAATAAAATCATTGCCGATCCTATTCACCACAATGGCAGGTGAATAGGATCAGCCAACAAAAAAAAATATATGGACAACAAGACGGCATAAAAAATATTGGGACTCAAAAATGGATATCCCAGGTATAGACTGATGTTTTGATATGTACATTAAAATTTTCTCTCCATTACTTTGGGATAGGCACCGCTTCAAAGTATAAAAGTGATCATATTCACCCCATACTACGGTAACGTAAAAATTACAGGAGCTAACTCAATGGTACGGATAATTAGCAACCGAGGAAAAACAGGAAAATGAGTCATATTTTTGGTAATTTTTCAATTTCAATAGCTTAAACTTTGTGCAAAAGAAGTTCTTCATATGCAAATGGCAAAGTAGATATTCGGAATGTGCACGTCAAAATCTATAAAATCACCAACTTTCAAAATTCCTAGATACTTTCCAGTTAACCTATTTGTTTCGCACCAAAAGACTGTTGTATAAAACCAATTGTATCTTTATGCCCAAATATATACATATATACACTGTGTTCATTTGAAAAGGACCCACCCTTAATATTTCAAAAATGGGACATATTAGAAAGAAATGCCGAAACACGTCAACTTTTAACTTGAGGGGGACACTTTTTGGCGCTAATGTCATAAACGTCAGATTCTACCCCCTCCCCTTACATTTTTTCAAATTGCATTAGGTATCAAGTCACACCTCATTTAAAAGGACTGGTAAATCTCTATTCAATCATTTTGTTTTGCTTTTGATACCAGCCTTCCATTGTTATTTAATCGTTGTTTAAAATTGGCTCTCTTTCAATTTTTCGTATGCCCCCGTATTGAGTTATCATAGAAAGACTCTTTAAAGAATGAAAAATTAACAAATAGTAAAAAGACAACTGTTAACAAGAAAAAACTGCTATTTAATCATGTGTCAAAATGACCACCGTTAACTTTCAGGCAATAAAAGTTGAAAAAGAGCCAATATTAAACAACGATTAAATAACAATGGAGGGCTGGTATCAAAGGCAAAACAAATTGATTGCATAGAGATTTACCAGACCTTTTAAATGAGGTGTGACTTGATACCGAATGCAATTTGAAAAAATGTAAGGGGTGTCTCCAGTAGGGAGGGGGTGAATCTGACGTTTATGACATTAGCGCCAAAAAGTGTCCCCCTCAAGTTAAAAGTTGACGTGTTTCGGCATTTCCTTCTAATATGTTCCATTTTTGAAATATTAAAGGTGGGTCCTTTTCGAATGAACACAGTGTATATATATAACCCCAACAAACAGAATAGATGTCATCATTTCCAATTAAGAATGGACCTCACTTAACATCATGATACTTACTTCTTTGAAGAATTCCCCCTGGATGTGGAGAATATAGTTTTCAACTGACAGTTAAACATATTCTTTTTGATTGTACAATATTTTGAGTATTTCCGCCTTCAAGTTGAGTAACTAGGTATTACTTACCAATGATCCAACACGAAGTTTCAGAAAGTAAATCAGCAAATTTACACAGGGTTTTTTGGTTGGCAGGTCATGTAAATGAAGTCAGAGTCCAATATTACTTACTCTTGTGAGTTGTATGTATATTGGGGTGATATTCACTGAGACCTAAAAGATCTATTGTGTCAATTTCTTCTACTTAGTTCCTGAGGAAAGTCTCAGAGACTAGTAACTGCTTTACCCTAGGATTCTGAATTGCTATGCAATCCACAAGTATGTGGATGGAGGTTTCTTCTTCCATTCCACAGAATCCCATTCCGGCAACAGTGTCTCTTCAGGACACCTGTTAAAACTCTTAGTGCAGTTTTACTCTAGCGTAGCCATTTATTTGTAGTCTCCCAGTACTATGTTTGATTGTCTAAACCCTACTAGATCTTTCCAATGTTTGGATCTTACAATGGAGCTGATACCGCAAAAGGGTTCCGGCCCTAAAAAGGGTGTTTCATTTCCTCTCTTTGCTAGTTCATCTGTTATTTTATTTTCCTATCTATTCCAGTGTAACCTGGAATCCTCAGTAACGTGACGATGTTGTTCTCGCCTAGTTCATTGAGATTCCCTATGCATTTCCATGTTGATATGATGATAATCCTTTGCTTTCTATATATTTTTTCCTACAGTCGCGCGTAAAATGACTAATTACTATATTCAAATGAAATCGTACAGTCGACACTTGCCGACTTGTTACTTTACGCTCTAGCGCAAAAAAGGGATCTTTTTCGCTCGCTTATTTTATCAAATTTGGTGGGATTAGCCATGACGACGAAAAACAATAAATAAACGTCAAGTAACCAGATAGTACTATACTATCTACTTTATCAACCATTTTAATCGGCTTTATTAATTTCTCACAACATTATAATATTTTTTATAACAATTTATATAATAATTTAAAATAAATTAAAAGGTGAATTTCAAAAGTAATTGTTATTGTTGATATCTCGGGCACGCCTCTATCTAGAGCGACGGCGATTCAAATGTCGACACGGGAGGGAGGAATAAGCGCTCTGCAGATTCTGACAAGTCTGAACAATTCAGTAGATCTTTTCAACGCCATAAAGAGAAAGCATTCAAATACTCAAATTGAAATAGTTAGGTACTTAAATAGATAATAAACCAGAAAAACACAAAAAGGTTATTACACGTTTTTATGTCATTTGAGAGTTTCATTTTCAATCTTCAGTAATGGAAGAAACTTCTTCTGAATCAAAAATTGCAATAAATAATTCTGTTGCATTTGAGCCGTCTGTATACCATTGAATAATAATTCCCTCACCATCTAGTTATTTTCTTAGACACTGGCCTTCAATTAATTATCATTATTTGCACCTATTAATCATTACTGTATTTCGTGAATAATATATCTATTATCCATCGAACAAAAATATTTATTCGATACGTTAACAATAAATTCAATGTTTTCAAACTACCCTCGTAATACCAACGAAACCAAACATGGTTCAGCACAACCTCTTTTGGTGAAAGCCTTTTAAATCTACTTACATAACGTCCTAAATCCGTTGACATTCAATTTTCTTGACTGCTATTATGAAGCAAATTATGTATGTATATTTTATGTAGTGCAGACCCCGATGATATCATTTTACTTTATTGATCATTTTATTACTATATATGTAACTTGTTTCAATAATTATTAAATATAAAATCAAATACAACCATTGCTGCAGTTCATTTACACCTATCATAATAATATATTTCAAGATTTTTACACCTAAAACTAAAAACGTGGGGGGATGTGGGTGTTTTTGGTAAACAGTCATAAAATTACATAAAGTCGAAGTGTCGAAGCCCGGTTAAAAATGTGAAAGTTCAACTACGAAATTCAATTATACAGTGCGACCATAAAGTAACACATACATTCATTATTAACCAAATAAACAGTAATAAGAAAAAATCCCGAAACAAGTTGATTTTGGATTTTAATTTATTATTAAAAAAAAAGTACTCTTTCATACAGGTTGAATAAAATTTACGTGATGAAATCAGTTTCTTCTTTGGTTGCTGAAACAAGAGAAGAACTAAAGTGTCCCAATTACAGTATTTTGCATTGACACCAACTAGGTCGGTTAGTTATTTAGGCGGTTCAATATGTCGTTAAAATGATTTACGATATAATAATAGTATTTTATTTCAACTAGGTTTGTTTTTATTCTAACTATTTGCTATTTGCTCGAAATGATCTATCGCTGGAATCTAATAATTTATAAAAAATATGTGCACGCCATTGGGCGACTTTAGCAAGAGTATATATACACTGTGTTCATTTGAAAAGTACCCACCCTTAATATTTCAGGAATGTGATATATTAGATAGAAATGCCGAAACACGTCAACTTTTAACTTGAGGGGGACACTTTTTAGCGCTAATGTCATAAACGTCAGATTTACCCCCTCCCTACTGTAGATAACCCTTAACTTAAACCACTTAAATTTTTTCAAATGGCATAAGAAATGTTTAAAAAGAGCCAATTTTAAACAACGATTAAATAACAATGGAAGGCTCTGGTTTCAAAGGCAAAACAAAATTATTGAATAGAGGTTTACCAGACCTTTTAAACGAGGTATGACTTGATACCTAACGCCATTTGAAAAAATTTAGAATAATCATTTTGCTGCCTAGGCAGGAAAAGTATTACTTTGCTGATTGATATACAGATACATTCAAACACAAATGGAACATAGGGATCTAAATAGTCCACCAACAAAACATTTCTATAAGTTCACTTCAATGAATATCAAGTATTGATCTGGACAGCTGGATTCAGAAACAATGTAAGAAAGCCCGCCCCTTCTCCTTCCAAAATTTGTTAGTTATGTGCGAGGTGTGTGCAAACTGCGATTTAGTATTGAATAATTATTTGATGGGGGTAGTAAACGTCGCTACATATTGAAACAATATGCTTACGTTTTATGTTGTTAAAATCGAAAATTAATTATTAAATTCTCTTTAACAATTAATGTTTCGAGTTAAGATAATATGTTTTGATTTCTTTTGGCTTTCAAAATAAAAATAAATTCGCAATTAAAACAAAATAAGATTCTTTAAATTGAAACAAACTTCTGGACTTGAACACTCTCACCTACCGACTGCTGTTTACTGACTGTCTGACGCTAATTAAGGACCGTCCACAGTTGAGAATAGGGAGTGGTGGGAATTGTACGATATGTTATAGGTGTCCAAATAAACGATTGTAATAATCCTGTTTTTAATCTGTTGGAGCTGGATATTGGTCGACTAGTTCAAAAGCAGTTCTGATACAATGCTTAAAATCCCTATGTTCCGTTTGTGTTTGAATGTATCTGTATGTCTGCAAAATTAATATTTTTAATGTTTTTTCTCCTCCCTATATTGTACACAACGCATTTTGACACACTGTTTTGAAATGAATGAAAGGTATTGGGTAAGGGATTTTTGATAATACGTTGTCTAGAATAAAATCCATGATCTATTGGGCAATTTTAGGAGAAATAGTGCTACCCATAGGAGTACCAGTTTGTAGAATTAATGATTAAAACTAAAATAAGAAATATTGAAGATAAACCTTAATGTGATAATAAAATCATTAAAAGACATTTCCCAAAATCGGTGTATAGGAAATTGATGATGGATAAAAAAGCCAATCGTTTTTTTTTCTATTCAACTTCTTATGGAAGTGTGTAAAAATTTGTGTTTTAGCTAACTTGAGATTAAAAACAACTCGTGAAATTAGGCCGCGCATTAAATGTTGATTAACGTTAAGAAAATATTTCTATTTACGACTAGTATGCTGCCAAGACATTGGAGGCGAGCATTTTGAACATCTAAAAAGATTAATGTGCTTTTTTAATTTTTTAATATTATCAAGAACTAAATTTTGAGGAAAGAATGAAAAGATCTTTCATATGATGTATTATTTTGCTGAACTATGAAAATACTACTACATCATTGGAATTGTTTTTGAAAGAAATATTATATCGTTTGTCACATTAAAAAATCATTAGCATAATGTAACTAGACATGGGAAGATATTTTGAATTAATTAATTCCACTATTTTCATATAATTTTCTGTAAATAATGCTCATTTCCTTATTCATTCACCTTATTTTTTTTCACTTACCCGCATCAACCATGATAGGTTATTAGCGGTGGTATAGTATTTTTTTGGTTATTCATTGGTTTACAGTATGATAAATGTTAAAATTTGTTTATCACTAGAGAAATATTTAAATTTGCTTGAATATGTTTATCGCTTTTAAAAAATTGATTGTTCCGGTATAGTTTTTCTTGCCTAACGCATACTTCAGCTCACAGCTCACTTGACACTTTGTAGACTTCTCGTTCTGCTTGAAACGGTGGACAATCAACAATTATATGTTCGATGGTTATTGGCAGGTCACAGACGTAACAAGTACTCGCTGGTTCCTTTTTCAACAAATGTTCGTGAGTTAATTTCGTATGTCCTATTCTTAGACGGCGAAGGACTACTTGGTTGCGCAGACCTGCTGAGTTTGCCTCGTTTGGTATTAAATTTGGGTCAAGTTTTTGTAGCTTGTTGTTCTTCACATTTTTCCATCGTTCAATCCACATCTCTCTAGAGTGCTTGCTTATGCAGTTTAAGAGATCGCAGTAAGGAATTGAAGTAGTTTGTACCTGCAGATTGTCTGTTGTACATGCTTCTTTGGCCATCTGGTCGGCTTTCTCATTGCCCAAAATTCCGATATGTGATGGTATCCAAACAATGTTTATCTCCTTATTTGAATTTTGTATGGTATGCAAGTATTTTTTGATTTGGTCTAAAATGGGTTGGTTAG
The DNA here is from genome assembly GCA_947563755.1 of Lochmaea crataegi. NCBI lineage: Eukaryota > Metazoa > Arthropoda > Insecta > Coleoptera > Chrysomelidae > Lochmaea > Lochmaea crataegi. The sequence goes on from OX387432.1 coordinate 27,706,850, forward strand.
GGTACAATTTTTGAATACCTTGCACTGCACTAAGTGAATCGGTGTAGATAACTGCCCTCATTTGGTTTTGATGAGGAATTTGTTGCAGTGCCTTGGATATTGCATACATTCATTCATTCATATATTTGGGTTGTGCTCATCAGCCCAGGCACTTGAACTGAATCTTTGTACCATTTACCATGTTATTACTTCCCTTCCAGAAGCTTTGCGCCTTCTATGAAGGCCACTAGTTTGACTGGAGGGATTTTCAGTAGTTGTGATGGTTGTATAAATTCCTAGCCAAAGTGCTTCCTTCTAAGTTCTTGTAAGTCCTCGCAGAAGCAGAGTATGTGAGTAGGTGTTTCATCATTAAGTTCACATTTTCTGCAAATAGGTTCACTAACTTTGGATATTGCATACAGTTCGCCAGAGTATGTTGAATAATCCTTATGTAAGCTTCGAGTTCCATAAACTTCGATGCATCTGTGTATATATTGAAGTGGTCTGCCAAACTAGTTTTAAGATTCATGACATGTTGGTGGATGAGAATAGGATTTGTCTCTTTTTTTGAATATTTTAATAGATCTAGGTTGCACATAGGAATCTTAATGGTCCAAGGTGGGGGGTAACTGTAATTAATTTGTGCTACACTGGGAAAATGTTGTTAGACTCACTGATTCGTTTACTGAATGATAATGGGAGGCTAGAGGAAAATTATTAGAGAAGGTTTGGGAGTACGTCGGATTATCTGGATTTGCTGCTAGTCTGGCTGCATATCGTAAGCTTAGACTGTGTCTACTGATTGTTAGTGGTGATTCGTTAGCTTCTGCGTACAAACTTTCAACTGGTCTTGTTCTGTAGGCTCCAAGAGTGATTCTTAGAGCATTATTTTGTATGACGTCTAATTGTCTTAAAATTGTCTTTTTAGCGGAGGAGTACACGATCGGACCATAATCTAGTTTTGCTCGCATTAGTGATTTATATATGTTTCGAAGCTGTTTGGTATCTGTGCCCCAATTTTGACCAGCGAGAATTTTAAGAATATTCAAATTCTGTGCGCACGACATTCTAAGATGTTGGATATGGCTATTCCACGTTAATTTTGAGTCAAATATCATACCAAGAAAAACGCATTTCTTGAACATAATTTAGGTCTTGATTGTTCAGTTTTATAACTGGTGAGGAGTCTTGTTTTTTGGACGAAAAGTACATTATTCTGGTTTTTGCTCAGGAAAATTTTAATCCTGTTTTTTTGGACCATTCCTCCAGTTTTTTAATCGATTGCTGGATTAACTTAGCTGCTGTGTTTATATTTTTTGTACTTATGTACATATAGTCCCACCTTGGCAGGACTATTGATGGTATCTGCTATGTTATTGATAGCCACTAAGAATAGTGAGACGCGTAACGTAGACCCTTGGGGAGTTCCATTGTCTTGGGTATAATAATCCGATAGTTGTTGGTTGGATCGAACTCGAAAATTTCTGCCTTGAAGGAAGTTTTGGACGAAGGCTAAAAAATTCCCGGCAATTCCCCAGTTTTTTTAATTTCGTAAGGACGTTATTCACCTTATTCAGTTTTTGATTTGGTCGTTTTCGCTTTAAAGAATGATCCGTAACAGTGTCTAGTTTAATTACTTTATAAATCGTTGTAAACCCGATTTTGGCCAATTCGTGAATTCTCGCGATAACCGCATTATCAGAAATTTCCAAATTTTCTTTTCTTTCAAACACGCGTACATATTTAAAACAACGCGTTGACTCTAATCATGTAAATATTTGTTTTTAAATTCGTCCCTATCATCAGTATCATTTATTGCTAAATCATTTGTCTGTGGCTAATAAATTATTTTTGTAAACTTTCCCTAACATCTACGAACAAATAAATATTATGTTAATAACAATTCACTCACACCACTTAATCAACTAACCTTACTAAACCAATAAATAGATATTATATTAATAATACTTTTCTACCCTAGATTAACTACACTTTTCTACAACTAAGAACTAAACACACTCAACCAACAAATAGATATTATATTGATAATATTTCTCTACAAAACAATTCACATATACCCCTGGTTGCCCTGGTTGAAGTTCCGTGAAGTCGTTAAAAAAATTTTGACACAGTGGACCGCATTAATAATTGACCGATTACTTCGTTATATTATGCCAAATACTGAAGTTGGATTATTTGATTCCCATTGCACTGTTGCTACGTTGCCAGCTATTCAAAATTTTCTTAAATTTAGTAACATACATAAAGTGGTTTTAATTAATTTTTCTTGTTCCAGCAATTTTAAGCGATTTATTTCAATGCTTACTAATAAATTTATATTATGTATTTTTTTTAAATATTTCCCAACTAGCTTTCTAAGAACATCACGAACTAACAGTAGAGCTTCTTCTTTAGAAGAACTATACCTACCTAGTATATAGTTGTCAAATTTCATATTTGTGTTTAACAATTTTGGTCAATAAAAACATGTGAGATTCTGTAGAAGCTGTAGATACCTATTAGAGATTACAGAAGATTTTAAGGAGGTCAAAAACATATTTAGTAGGATTACGGAAAACAAAATTATTGTCTATCCCAGCACAATAATCAAAAATATAATGAGAAAGCATATCCCTTGGAAAAGTTTTGGGAAACAAATTATTAACTTGAAAATACTAAAGTCACGTTCACGTCGCGCACTCAGCCATTACGCCTCCCTTCCTGCACGCGCTCTTCGAACTATTCGTCGGTACTCGGTAATTTTAAATGTAAACTCGTTGTTTCAAGTTCGCTATTATAGCAGCAAGGTTCATTTTTATGTTTTACTTGGTACTGGCTTCAAAATTATGAAACAAAAATTTATAATAACATAATAAACAATAATTTTTTAATTTCATTAAACGTCCTTGATCGTAGTTAATAGAGAGGTGAAGTGATTATAGGTATATGCCGGCATTTGCAGAGCAAAGGAAAAAGTCGGCAAGGGAGACGAACAGGTGCTTTAGCATTTTGGACTAACTTTACCTATCTTGTTTTGGGATTCTCATAAATTTAACAAAACCTCAATCACTATGCATTTTTACTATTTGATTTAAAGGAGTTCATTGATATATCTATCTTAGAAGTTTGAGATCTAATACCAATTAAATCAATCAAAATGGAACACCTTGGAACTTTACTGAGTCCAGCGCAAAAAGAATTATTGAATAATTAGGTTCAACAAAGAACTGTCAAATTTAATTTTAGCTCTGCCAGATAGGTAATTATAACCATATTGGATATTTATTGAATATTGGGATGCTGGATTCTTCTTGGATGTAAACTTGTATCATAATGAAAAATCTGTATCTTAATTGATATCGTTAAAGTACAGCTCCTGCATATCTTATGATAAAATTTAAGTTAGGGAGTAGAAAAATATTATTATTTTATCAATTCTTGCTCAACCAAGAAAATATGTGTTGTTACATTCTTAAAACATTACGTCGATATTTTGTTTATTCAAGATATTGAAAAATATATAATATGCACACTATTTCCCAGAAGTACTAGTCATTGTTCAAAATCTGATGATTGTATATTTTATATAACGTCAGTTTCATTAAAATAGAAATGTTACTTCATGCTAATTCAGAAATTAGTACCTATATTTACTGTTAAAAACAAAATGAATTACATTATACAGAGTCTTCCAAGTTATTTTTTACGTGCCATTCTTTTTTCCATGAAATAAAACTATTTTATGCACAATAACATCATAATTATGGAGCATATAAAGTACCACTTTATCCACTAGTGGAATAATGAAAAATACAATCTTAAATCAATTACATTTTTGACGTTACAGCTGCTGTCAGAGCGAAACGTCAAATCACTTTTTGACCAAATCTGATTCTAAATGAATGTGATTGTGGATAAAACGTTGTATTGCATTCGTGTTTTAGTTGCGTGGATAAAACACTATCTATAATTTCTTTAAACTTACACTACATTTTACGAGAACTTTAAATTTATGTCAAAGATAATACTTTAAAACTATTATAACGCCTTACACAGTTTTTGAAAAATATTTTTCAAAGTACAGAGACCGTTCACTAAGAAGCAGCAACTACTTCTCGGGCTATATGCCCCGACAGACATTGAATTACGCTTCTAAGTTAAAAATAAATTCATTATTTCGGTTACTGTACATATTTCTTAATATCCTGAAACACGGCAAATTTAAATTGTAAATTTACATTCTTCAACGTGAAAATGCGATCCCTACCTTCAACCCCGTTCGAATGACTGGTACAACCCCCAATTTTTTAAATGGGAAGTATAGGCTTGTGATATATCATTTGAAAGGTCTCTTCATTCCCATTCATTCATTCCAAGTTTATTGCAACAATTAAGGTAGAATAAAATAAAATCATGTGGTTACCGAAATTCACTACTACAATACAATCAAAAACTAAAATGTAATGCAAAACGTAATAAAATATAAAACACTAAAAAGAACTATGAATGTCAATGAAGTAGATGTTCAAAATGTTCGCCGCGAACGTCTTAGCAACATCCTAATCTTAAATAAAACTGTCTTGTAACATTATTTAACATATCAGGCGATATTCGTTCTTTTAAGTCATTGAAATCAATATGTTTAGTTTTGCACATATCACCATAAAAAGAAATCTAATGATGTAGGATCAGGTGATCGCGCTGGCCATTCTATCGATCCTCGCCTCCCTATCCATCGATTGGGAAATATTGCATCGAGGTACTGCCCGACATTGCGTTGGTAATGTGGTGGTGCTCCATCCTGCTGAAACCTGAAACCATATCGTATTCACTGGAACTTGAAGGTTTCTTGGATCAGGATATAAATTTGCCAAACTTGGAATAACATCATTCAAACTTGGAATAACATCATTTTGAAGTAGTGCCAAATAATGATCACCATTCAAATTGCCCTCAATGAAAAAGGGACCAATGATATCGTCTTCCATCAGCTCCTGAGTAGGTATCATATTATAGGTAGGTATGCATGTTATTTTCTTTTAAAATGTTTACTACCGATGCATAGCTAACATTGAATGTAGTGGATGTGGGTTTACCTCAAACTCAAGCATCAATTCTAATTTGATTTCATCACTCATTGAATTGGCAGCTGGTTTGTATCTGCCTTACATGACCAAACTCCCGAAACTGCTTCTCTATTTTACTAATTGTTCCTTGGGATATAGGCGGTAAATCAGGTAATTTCTCATGAAATAGGCGAGTTACTTCCTGTTATTTTCGGGTTTTATCTCCGTAACCAATAATTTGTAAAACTTTTATTTTATGCATTTCCGTTAATCTAACCATTTTTCAGAATTACTGACAACTTATGTACAATTACAAAACAATTTGCTAAGGCGTTTTAATGTTGATTTATTGTTGCTTTTAAGAATGCAACTTATTATATAAAGGTTCCATAAGAGCAAGTTTAGCTTTTCGTAACAAAATTGTTTTATAAATTTATCACAAAAACAATTTGGCAACAAAATTATATAATATTTATAAAGCAATTTTATACGTGTTATGTAAGGGATTTATAAAACATTTATTGTTTATAAAATTTAGTTGTTTTATAACACTTTTTTAAGAGAGTTTGGTAGCATTTATAAATCAGGTATAAATACATTATAAAACTATTGTTATAAACACTTTTAGCAGCTTATAAAATAATTTTATTAAAGCAGCAGATGCCGCAATTTTATTGCCATTGAAAATTGTAGTTACAGACACAGCTATAAAATAATTATATAATTATTACATCGGAAGCTGTTATGTAGCTTTTATAAAATAACTAATAAATATATTAGATTCGTCTTGGCAGTTTTAGAAAAACAAACCGCGTAAAATTTCGGAATTAAGGGAGTGGAAGAAAATCAAAAGGAGTGGGAGCGTTTCGCAGAAAAATAAAGAAAAACTTTAAAAGTATTATGATTAGCAATAAAGAAATTTTTAATACTACGCCTGCATGTTCAGATAGTCATCCACAAGAAGTTATGATAAATCACTCAATAATAATTACAAATAATGATACCATGCCAGAAAAAGAAACCAAAGATGAGAACTTATCATTAGAAGTGCCAAATTTTATTGGTACAAGTGATAATAATGACTTGGTAAGAGAAAATTGGTTAGTACAGTTAGAATCTGACAACGAAAGTAATCTGTTGATGTTAGATTTAAAAAGAAATTCTGAATTTATAAACATCAGATCATGGGCAGTTCATTACAATATCTCACATATGGCCGGGCGAGTATTATTTCAAAATATTGTTACGCGAGCTACTGCAATAATATGCTCACTTAGTGCCCCCAGTGAAATCCCCGTATGAGACGACTATGGCTCCTCCGCCCAATTTTCGAGAAGCATCCAGAATACGAAACATCGAGAATATCCAGTGAACCCGCCAGAACGCCGAAAGATTTCTAGAATTACGGCGCGTGAGTATAAATAGGCCACAAGCATCGCCGCAGGCAATTGGTCAATCAGTCAGTGTTGATACCGAAGGAAAGTAATCGCGCTTCGATAAAGTGTTTATTAAGTGACTCTCATATAAATTATAATTAGTGTGTTTAGTGTATTACATAAATTATTAAATAAGGACTGAATTACATATAAATCTGTAAATATAAATTAATTGTAAATATAAATTAGAATAAACGTTACAATATCAATAAAAGGTTACCCAGTATACTGCCTCAAGACCTTAGAACATTGTTGAAAACTAGACAATAAATAATATAATCGTGTTGAATTTGTTTATCAATTCCTTTAATCATTATATTTTTAAAATACGGTCCTGTTTTGTTGGGTTCTTTTGAAAATGAAGTATATTTTATAAATGTTTTAAAATTATCACCAATGTTGGTAAATTATTTTATAAAACCTACTTTGTCCACTAAACTGTTATATTACTGGCAGCCATGTTAATAATCAGATATAGATAAAATTTTAATAATATCTCTAAAGATAAAAATATATTTCACTTCTACAAATAGTTTTATGTGAAAATTACATTGAGTATAAACAAATTTAGAAGAATACAACTGGTAGTTTCAAATATTACTACCAAAACTTGATTTTTTTTATTATTCAACTTCTAAAATTATTATAAAACCTTAATAAAATTGGAGCGCAAGAAAAATTCACTGCATTTATATCCTATAAATCACAATAAAATTTGTTTTGCATCAAAATTTTTCTTCTGTCGGAAACTACCTACATGCACAAAAATCAAAATTAAGTGACAGTTAACAGTCGGACATATGTATTTTCTTTCTAAAGTTGGTGCTGCATTTATATTATCACCAGCAACTCTGAAATATAATTATTTGAAAACAATTTAGCTTTTTACAAACATATTAATAAAACAAAGTTGATTTATTAATACTACTACAATAGCAATAAAGTGGCATATAATTCAATTATGAATAATATAATATATAATAATTTTTTAACCATTATATAAGTATCGCATAAAAAAATTTAAGAATTTTTCTAGCACGTTTATTAAACACTTATAAATCTTTTAAAAAACAATTTCATTGTATTTTTATGAACATTGTATATCTGTTATATAGTAGTCGCTGGAGTACTTATAAAATATATTATATAAACAAAATATTTTATAAATTGTGCCCATTTTGTGTTTATAGATGTTTTATAAACATTTTAAAAACGTTTCTGAAACTAACATTGTTTTATAATATTTATCGCCAAAACATTCCTACGACTATTATAAAATAGCAAATTGTTAGTTGGGCGGAAACTGTTCAAAGTATTTTTAATGGATACCATCTAAAAAGCACATTGTTATGGTTTTTGCTTACTTTCTTATTATCAAAACCTAAACAGGAAATAAGTTTTGGGTATATTGTGATAAGTTTTGAGTAAGTATATTATAGCGAATTTCGGTAACCATAAGCTTTTATTTTATTATATCTTAATTGTTGCAATAAACTTGAAAACGATAACATTTTTGAATAGAGAATGAAGAGACCTTTCAAACGATATATCACAAGCCTAAGCTTCCCATTTAAAAAATTGGGGGTTGTATCTATCACTCGAAGGGGGTTGAAGGTAGGGATCACATTTTCACGTTGAAGAAAGTCAATTTATAATTTAAATTTGATGTGTTTCGGGATTTTTTATAAATATGTATAGTAACATAAATAATGAATTTATTCCGTTTGGATTTTACACACTGTATATGTTTTTTTTGATAAATCTACTTTTTTAGTTTTCTCTAAAACATTTCTGTAATTTTTTAAGGCAATAAAGCGTATTTTTCATTATCTAGATTTTAATGATCCCATCATCATAGAGAGCAACGATATAAACTAATAAATTAGAATAATCAATAATAATTTATGTTAACATATTTCAGAAAAGTGGTCATGGTAATCCAGTCAATTGATTAGGTATCTCGTCTAATTTAACATTTAAACTTTTTTTATGAATCCAATATTCCTAGAGAACTGAAAGTACCTAATATTTCGATTAATCAGTGTGACAAAATAATATATAAGCAAAATTCAATATTTTTTATATTTCAACCTATTTATTATTAAACAACTCAATTTTTAACCTATAAGTATAGAATAAAACTAGGTATTTACTTACACAAACGTTGTCCTCAGTGATGTTTTCGGCACCTCTGTCAAATCCGATTTCATACATTTAACAGACCTCTTATAACATTGACATTTAAAAGGACATTCTCTCGCCTCTCCCTCGTAACTAGTTAACAAAATCACTAAAACTATTTGTAAACATACTGAAAACATACTCATGGTTTAAGTATGTTAAAACTGCAGAGTCCCCCTTAACTTTTTAAAACATAATGCTCTACCCGTTGGATCAAAAGTAAGATAAGTATCTACCGCTTAAAATTTTATGTACAAAAGTGAATATTCATGAGAAGAGAGATGATGCCGACTGAGATTTAAAACTAGTCAGAGCGGCAAGACAAACTCGATCTGCGGTGTATTAATGTGAGATGAAACAAAGCTATCAAGAAGGCTAAAGGCATCCTTGATAATTAAACCGATTCTATTTTTAAGATGTACAGGGCGTCCCCGGTGAATCATTTTCGGAGATGATAGATTAGTAAACGAAAATGTTTACTTCATATTGATTTAAAAACCACAAATTTATTTAATCAACCAATTTGGGTTATTAGCAGAATTACATTGGCAATAGGAATTGGAACAATTTATTTTTTTTATACGCAGTAGTCTAAATATTCAAGCACCTACTACTGTTTTTTAAATACTATCTATATGTATAGTCTTTCTAAAGTCAATGTGAAGACAAGAAAATGACTAAAGTGTCAGATATATTTTCTAAAATTGCTAAGCTCACTGTACAAAAGCTCTCCTTACTTCAGTAAACTATTGGTTCGTGACGTTCTTAAAAAGCTAGTTTGGAAATATTTTTAAAAAATACACAGATTTTAAATTAGACCTTCTGAAGGTCCGGCTCCATGCCAAGATAGCAAATAAAATAAAAGAAGAACTAAAGTGATCCAGTTACATTATTTTGCATTCTCACCAACTAAGTCGGTTAGTTAGTTATGTGGTCCACTGTGTCGTTAATAGTATATATTATTACATAACGAGAGTTGTAAGCTTATTACATGCGAGTAAAAAAGTTGAGCGCGAAAGAATGAAGGCACTAGCAAGAAATTACGTATACTGGCCTGGAATAGATAAACAAATCGAAGAATATGTACATAAATGCGTAAATTGTTTACAAGCTTCTAAATTCCCAACCAAAATGGTGCTTGCATCCTGGCCTATTCTGGAAATGCCTTGGGAAACAATTCATATAGATTTTGCAGGACCTGTTGAAGGACAAAACTTTTTAATAGTTGTAGTTGCTTGTACTAAATGGCCTGAAGTTATTAAAATGAATTCTATTACGTCGTATTCTACAATTAAAGAATTGAATTCTTTATTTGCAAATTTTGGCATACCAAAAATTGTAGTATCTGATAATGGAACACAATTCACCAGCAGTAGATTCAGTGACTTTTGTCAAAATAATGGAATCGAACATATACGATCTCCTCCATACCATCCACAATCTAATGGCCAAGCCGAACGTTTTGTTGATTCATTTAAAAGAGCATTGAAGAAAATGCGAGGACAGACTACAGAAGAAATTATTACCACATTTTTACAAACATAGCGGACTACCCCAAACAGAAACGTCCCTGGAGGAAATTCTCCATTCGAAAGGATGTTTGGTGGAAAACCAAGAATTTTATTAGACCTACTACTTCCATCGGACAATCACAGAGGAATTAGAAGAAACACGAAAATTGAAGAACAATTTAACAAAAAAAAACGGTGCGAAAATTCGACGTTTTCAACCAGGACAAGCGGTATATGTAAAAATGAACTACTCAAAGGATTGGACAGAAGGAAAGGTAATTGAAAACATTGGCAAGGTAATGTACAATGTATTACTTAGTCAACCTCACAAGTTAATTAGAGTTCATACCAATCAATTGAAATCAAGATACGATGTCAATAAAGAAGAGGAAAACAGACTTGAAACAAATTTACCACTCCATATACTGCTAGATACGTTCAGTCTCGTTCATTCTTCCAAAACTAATGGTCATGTACCACATGAAGATGACATTGGTTCACGTCCAGATCTATCTGAAGAAACTCAGTCTCTTCAAACTGGAAGTCAACCAATCTCCAGTAGACCTACACCTAGTAGAAAAATGCCTCAAAGACTTGCAGATTACGATCTTACCTAGCAAAATAAAATAACCTGCTTAAAAGGGGAAGATGTTGTAGACTACGACTAACTAGGATAAGAGATTAAGGTCAAATAAATGTCAGTGAGTTTTTGACAAGATAATTTCGAGAGTTGTCACCCATTTTTTGTACTTTTGTAATTAATATATTATTTCTTAATTAACGAGTTGAATAATGATATTCTACAGTAGTTAACACAAAGTACGGAGGACTAGCGGTGTGTTCGAGAAGCATAAAGCGCTGGTGTGACGTCAGTGTTTTCGCAGTTTATAAAGGCCCACTCCTCATTATGGACAGCACTGTTTTATGATATTCTAGGTAAATAAAATAAAACTTTACCACTAGACAACATTTATTAAAAATCAATAGTCACCAATGGTTATAAAAAATATATTTTGTTTACTATTTTAGCACAACTAGAATACTGTAAGCGAAGTTTCGTTGATGCACATTTTTAAGAGGTATTTTATACGAGTTTTATGGCAGCACACATTCGAGCTAAACTAGACAGGTAGTACATTATTTTATAACTCTGCCCTTCTACCATATACAATACTATTATAGAGTACAGTGCACATGCCTTGTTTATGGTTGGTCTTATGGTAATAGAGAATTATTGGAACTTTTATAAGTAATAGTGTATTCCTTATTGTGAAATATACGCATGCGCATTTAATATTTTAAATAAGAGAAATATTATTAATGTTACTGCTTGTAGTTATTTATGCGCGCTTACTGCATTGCGCTATCCCGATCTCATTTCATTAATTACATAACATAACCTCACTCTTTCCGGTTTTTATCTTTTTTGTCTCTGGCAGATCCGTCAATTAAAAAAAGATATTGGGCCGAGAAATAATAAGTTTAAATTCTGAAAAACAAAGAACCTACCTTATAATTTAAAATCTCATTAAGGTTTCAATAACAAAAAATTCTGTTACTATTTTAAATTAAACTAACTGTTTCTAATTAATTTCAATATTTAATGAAAAAATTGATGAAAATTCTAAAAAATTATTGATAATTATTTCGATAATTTATGTGTATTTTAACGATTATATGCAAATATCGAAATGATTATCAATAATTTTATAGAATTTTCATCCATTTTTTTCATTAAATAGTGGAATTAATTAGAAACATTTAGTTTTATTTATAACAGTAATATGAGTAGATTCCACAAAGTAAGGGTCCAAACAGTAAATTCAATTAAAAATTCTGTCAGTCGAGCACTGTTTGTATAAGATCATCACAAATACTGCGAGGCAGTAAAATCATGTGTCCAATAACTCTCTATTATTATTTACGCGGGCGATATTTCAATGTTTGCCGGATTGTATAAATTATTAGATAATAATGTTATAAATGAAACTAACTGTTTCTAATTAATTCCACTATTTATTATTTATTTATTCCATTATTTATTAGAAACAGTTAGTTTCATTTATAACATTAATATGAGTAGATTCCACAAAGTAAGGGTCCAAACAGTAAATTCTATTAGATAATATTTACGGACTTCCCTTTGCATCCCCTATAATTTAAAAGGATGTTAACGCTGTTGTTTATTGGTGTTTGGTTTATTATAATATTAATAGTTAATATTTTAGACTTTTTGTATATACTTCTAAAATAAGTTTGTAAAAAATATGAAATTAATCATTTCATTGGTAAGGTGGACGGAGGCTATGTTGACATAGGCGTAGCAAGAAAAATTTACACAATGGATGCACCATTTTTACATAAATTATTGTTGAGAATTTGCTAACAAAAAAAATTGTTAAGTAATATTTTAAATATAATTATGATCCGCAAGAACGGTACTTTATGAAATCTCATCTTCCTCCTACCCCGCCTGAATAATATCGCTTCCAATCTATTACATAACAATAACAAAGGCTACGCTAGTGTATATGTTCGAAGATACTGCCAAGAATACCGAAACGAACGATAAGTTTGTTGGGTATTTCTTTAGGTATTACTTCTCATTTGTTTGCCTAAGATGGTGAGTATTACAGTCTTGATTTCAGCACCGTAGCAGCATCCCAACAGGGTCAGTTCTATTTGGAGGGAAGACTGGGTGGCAACATCCTTTATAAATCCGGCTTTGTGTATAACAGAAAATCCGACTGACGATTTTAAAATATTGGTAATTATGTAGAACTGGGGATGCAGCAGAAAATGCATGGAATTTTTTTAACGCTTTTTGTTATTATATTATGTTCAGGTGGGAACGCCATAAAACCCAATAAAAATAATTTTAAAAACTTACAATAACAAATAATGCAGTTACCATAGTACAGGCACCGTACATGTACGGTGGTACAGGTGATCAGTGAGGTACATGGTTAGGTTACTTGTGATTTTCTGTTTTTTCATTGTCATGGAGTTTGTCACAATTTTTATGGCGTTTGAGATAATCCCCCATCATAACATTGTATTTAATAGCATGATTGAATGATAAAAAGCGATAGACACAAAATTGCATCCATTTTTGGTTACAGTTCAATTTCGAAGTCTTTCAAAAGGTGTATATTAATTTGTGGAATCAAAATATAAAATAATCTTCCTGTCTAGTCTAGTACTTATTATTTTAAACAATCATTAACTGTAATACATTCTAACTTAATCTTACATATTTAAGCACCACAAAGAATATTACACGGAGGCTATTTTTTAATATAGAAGTTTTGACACGAAGCGATTTGTAACGTGATCTACACCAACTGTTGCATTTCAAATTGTCAATAAATTGCTATACTAGACGATTTTTTCTTGCATGTACCAGGCATACTTCGGTGGTACCGTTATATGGTACCTTGATTGTACTAAGCACATAACACCATTCTCTACCAGTCAATTAGCTACTGTCAAATTTTGCATATATTGTTGCAAATATTCAACTAAAACAAATTTTAGTTAGAGTCCCTTTGTAAAAAATAGAACCTTTAAGCTTCACCATCTTGTAGTTGTATAATAAACACAAGTTTGAAATCTTTTTGTGTTTATCAGAGGGTTGTCTCTGTGGATATATACGGCTTAAAACCACAGAAATAAATATTAATTGCAGCATTTAGAGAAATTGAATACATATGGCAATAAAAAGAAAGGAGAAGAAGTGATATTAAACTAAGTGTACTCGACTCCGACGCTGTGTATGCTCTGGTCCCATACTTCTAGTACGGTTTCGCAAGTCGAAAACGTCAAGTACCATCACTAGGTATACCATAGTATATGTGGTATACCAAGACAAAATCGTCTACTGTTTTCTTTTCAGTAGGTTTGTGGAATATCATATTTAAAAAAAGTACAGATAGCATTATTGCTGCAGAAGTTAGACCCCTGTACAAATAGATTCATAAAAAAACTTCCCATTTAATAAAATTTAATACTATCAATGATTATCTAAACATATAAATTATGCTACAACGATAAAAATGTCAATGATGAGCATTTATGGGCATTTGATATAACTTTTATATTATAATTCACTCAAAAGACAAAATATTAGATTTGATGAAAATGCACTGAAGTATGTAAGTATTTGTAATCAAACACTAACGAGTAAACCTCTTTAGTCGCGTTGAGAGTTTTTTGATAGGTGCAAAACTAATTGGTTGGTCACTGGTCAATCATTACCTGTCACAGTTATCGCGTTACCTGTCACCTTCAACCACAGAAGTAAAGATTTTTAGTAGTGATGTCCTTAAACTAATCGGTTGGTGACATAACCTTCACCGCGTAATCATCACCTGTCACCGTTACCCACAGATCTAAAGATTTTTAGTACCTAGTGATTTCCCAAGACCTAGCCAGTTATTTCTCGATAGCAGTTGCTACTTTAACAATTAATACGACAACGAATTCTAATTCTCAGTCTCTAATTCGGTAAAATCTATCTTTTAAGTGAATTATTAAGTTATCCCAAACCTCTCTATAAAATTATTATGTGATGCCTCGCCATATACAGAGTTTGTTACAATCTGTTCTAATGTTTAAGGACATGTCAATAAAATAAATAGTTTAAAATAATAATTATAGTGTAACTGTCATTTTATGTAGTAGTTTTTTTTCAAGCTAATGATTTTATACGCATGTCATGTTACATTTGAACAAATTTATTAAGAACTAATGAAGATGCAACTTGTGCATCCAGTCGATATATAATAATTGGTATTTGTTTGCCCACAACCAGTCTGTCTTTTTTCATGTATCTGAAGTTTGGGATAGCTTTTATTAGCCGTTTAAAACAATAAAATGTCATGTATACATATATTATAATACAACTTAATAACTAACAATAAAATCTGTGTATATATAAAATTTACATAAACTAACATAAAATCATAACAATTACGTTATTATCATCAATCATTGCAACTTATTACACATGTCCACCGATTCGTTCTATATTTTAAGATATTTAAACTCTTTGAGTAAACATTTTATTTCAGAACTATTAAACTTTTACTTTTCTATATTATATGGATGGATCATTATAAAAAGTTTCAACTGCAAATATCAGTTTTCACAACCAAAAATATTTTAAGAATTGATTCGACTTACACATATACAACTTTCTTAGACTATATTATTTTTTTTTAATAACAACTATTTTACAATCAAGAAACATTTAGACTTATTAACTAAATAAAAAGTGTGACACATTAATTCTGTGTATATAAAGTTAATTCCTAAAGTCAATTCCCGGAATTTTGATTACAGTGCGTGACATTTATGTCATGAAGGAGAAATGTAGGTATTAGGGTGGGTCTGAAAAATCAATTATTTTTTTTACAAGTGACACGGAAAAATGGGTTGCTAGACACCTTAAAAAAATTCTCACCAAATATGAGCTCTTAATTTCCGCATCGCAGTTTTTTATTTTTTTCTCAGTCCAATAGAAAAAAATTCATATCTCATCATTAATTGATTGTACAGAAAAATGTTTTAGAAAATGTCATATTTTTTCGTCACCATTTGAAAGATATTGATGATTTAAGTTTGATTATTTTAGGACAATGTTTCATTTTTATTTATGAATTTAATAATTCGACAATAAATGACTATTATAAAATGCGCAATTGTAGGAAATTAACTGCTCTATAAAAATGGTCTCTCATGTTTTGGCGATTAAATTAAGCATTCAAAAGATATTCATCATCAAACTTTCATGTGTACTGATTTTAAAAGTTTTTGATTAGATATTCGAAAAATTTCAATTTAATTTATGAATTTCATACAAATTTCAGTTTTTGTCATTAATATAAGTATTATTCGAAATTTATTTTCAAAATTTTCGAAATGTATTTCTCTAATACTGAAACATATAATATATTTATAATGAAAACTTTGCTTTTTTTATTAATAAATAATTAACTAAGCGATAAATATTGTACAATTTATTTTTTCAAATGGAGACAAAGATACTTACACTTAAAAAAAAACTTGAAAAATATTTTGAAGTTTCTCAGTTGATAAAAACTAAAATTCGTGTAAATTTTCTCAAAACTTTTTTATCAACTGAGAAACTTCAAAATATTTTTCAAGTTTTTTTTAAGTGTAAGTATCTTTGTCTACATTTAAAAAAATAAATTGTACAATATTTATCGCTTAGTTAATTATTTATTAATAAAAAAAGCAAAGTTTTAATTATAAATATATTATGTTTCAGTATTAGAGAAAAAAATTTTTGAAAATAAAGCTCAAATGATACTCATATTATTGACAAAAAAAGAAATTTGTATGAAATACATAAATTAAATTAAAATTTTTCGAATATCTAATCAAAATTTTTCAAAATCAGTACTCATGAAAGTTTGATTATGAATATCTTTTGAACACTTAATTTAATCGCCAAAACATAAGAGACCATTTTTATAGAGCAGTTAATTTCCTACAAAAATTTGTATTGCGCATTTTATTATAGTCATTTATTGTCGAGTTATAAAATTCATAAATAAAAATGGAATTTGTCCTAAAGTAATCAAGCTTAAATCTTCAATATCTTTCAAACGGTGAGGTTTACGGAAAAATATAAGATACCTTTTTTGTAGAGCATTATTTCCTACAAAATTCTTCTGAAATATTTTTCTGTACAATCAATTAATAATGAGATATGAATTTTTTTCTGTTGGACTGAGAAAAAAATAAAAAAAAAGCGATGCGGAGGATCTTCCTATTAAAATTAAGAGCTCATATTTGGTGAGAATGTTTTCAAGTTGTCTAGCAACCCATTTTTCCGTGTCACTTTTTAAAAAAAATTGAATTTTTTGACCCACCCTATAGTCTATTTCAGAAAGGTATAGAGTAATAAAATGGGGAATTCCGTCCAGTTCGGCTCAATTTCGGTGTCGGCCGTAGGCGTAGGTCTTGGAATAGTATTGTGTGTATTATTAAAATTTCAAGTAATTGCGTAAGAGAATTAGGAAAAGTATGTTTTCTGGCCTGAAGTGTCAATATCGAAATATTGTGTAGGGATTACTTAGGTAGTAGATTATACAGTTACGTTTTGCGTTTAACCTTCTATTAGTGCCTCTGCCTAATTCCAACCCTGTTTCAGATTCGGCTCAACCACGCGCCGCAAGGTGCCTTACTCAAAATTTTTTGACCTTTATAAGTATATTTATTTAGTTTAACGCATCAGTATTTGCTGTTAAGCCGTAAATAGTGTTCACAGTATTATAAGATTCGTAATAAAATGGCGACATTTACACCAACGAAAAGATGTTCCAATAATTCTCCACTATCACTGAATGAAAAACTTATTATTTTAAATGTACACGATTGCATAAAATACGATTACCCGAAAGTTACTGTACAAGAAACTGTCGACCGATGTTCCCGAATGACTGGAGTTTGGAAAGTCCACCGTTTTTAAATTATTGCGGGGAGAAAGATAGCAGGCCAAGTGGAGCCTCCCAAGAAAAGTCCAGGCAGACCAGTAAAAGTCCTTGATGAAGACACCAAAAGTGTAATTCGAAGAAAAGTTCACTCTTTTTATTTTAAAAAAGAAATACCCACCCTAGATAAGATTTTAATGGAGCTTGGCCAGGATGACAGTATTTAGTTGATAACTAAAAAACTTTTATGGACCACTTTGAGAAATATGGTTTTTGCCTGGGAAAAGCATAACCGTAAAGCACTTTTACTGGAAAGCGATGAAATTGTTTGCTGGCGACGAAAATACTTGAGAAGTATAAAGCAGTACAGAACAGAGCAGAAGAAAATCTTTTATCTTGATGAGACGTGGATCAATGAAGGTTATACAGTACCAAAAATGTGGCAAGACTGGCAAGACAAAAATATAACCAGTGCTCGCCAAGCTTTCATGGAAGGCCTGTCAACGGGTATTAAGGTACCTTCAGGTAAAGGGAAAAGACTAATAATCGTCCATATTGGAAGCGAAGAGGGATTTTTAAAAGAAGGTTTGCTAACCTTTCAGTCGTGCCATACGGGAGATTACCACGAGGACATGGATTCGGATGTTTTTGAAGACTATTTTGGTGAAATGATAAAATATCTTCCGGCAGATTCAGTAGTAGTTATGGATAACGCGAGTTATCATTCTCGACGCATAGAGAAGACTCCAACTTCATCTTGAAGAAAACAAGAAATTATTGACTTTTATTACTCTATACCTTTCTGAAATAAACTATAGTAGGTACTCTAAGAGTATTATTTTATAAAAAGTCTTAATACACTCCTCGAGAAATTGTTTTATTTTTATATATCTTTGCAAAATTTCATTGAAATCGGTCCAGCCGTTTAGGAATTCAGTATGAACCCGATTGCAGTGTCATCTACCGGGATCAATTGTGAATCTAAACCATTCAGGATATCACTCAAACACACACGCACGTACACAAATTTTCATCAAAATCGGTCCAGCCCTAAGGCCGATTTATAAACTTGCAGTTGCCGTTTCCGCTCGCAGTTGCCGTTCCCGTTGACAGTTAAAAAGCTACTTTTACATTTGCGCATTTATATTTGCAGTTGCTGTTACCGTTCGCCGTTGAGCGTGACGTTCCCTGATGTTCAGACATAACGAAATTTTAAGTTTCGCAGTTCGCGGTTCATGCCGTTCGCATATTAACCAATCAAAAGCCTGGTCGTTTGACAAGAATCGGGTTTAGTGGGTTTAACATAACCTTAAATATGTTATTAAAAGCTGAGTCACGTTGATAAAGATTTATTTTTGTTGATTTGATGATTCGTGTTTGTGATACAACACAACGGCGGCGAACATCAAACGTCAGGTTTATAAATTGACACTATTAACGGCAACTGCAACGTCAAACAGCAACGGGAGCGGGAACGATAATGGCGACGGCAACTGCAAGTTTATAAATAGACCTTTAAGGATGAAGTCAGTATGAACCCGATTGCAGCGCCAGCTACCGGGGGGACCAATTCAGGGACTCACTCAAACACACACACACACAAAATTGCATCAAAATCGGTCAAGCCATTCAGGAACATTATATAAATAAATATATACCGTATCTTGCCTTATTATCTATGATAATCTCACTGAAAATAATGAGATTCCTTGAGTATTGCGAAACATATGAATTGTAACGGAAACTAAAATGACATTTCAATTTATACGGTTGGATATTCCAGCGAAAGTAGCGTGCTTTTCTCTGTACATGTATAAGTCAAACGTAAAATTTACAGGTACAAATATAAATTAAAAAAATCGAGAATTATTTTTTCAACATCATCATAACAAAATATAATTTACCTTATTGGGTAATATTTGTCTAATATTCAAGCTCAAAAAGTGGACATTCAATTTGTATCGAAGTCAAGATCCATATACTTACGGATATTTTTAAGGAATACATCTTTGATATTACCACAATTGTTGTTTTGTGCACTTTCTAAGTACACTTCTAAAGATTGGTAAAAGTCACGGTAGATGTCACCGCCTAACTGAAACTAAAGAATATAAAATGTTCTTTAGTTGTTGTTAATATAAAAAAGTAGTATAAAATTATAGATTTATAACAATTATCTCACCTCCTCGAATGATTTGTAAACAGCCTGAAATATTGGTTGTTTTTCAGAATGGAAAAATCCTCGGGAACCATGAATTACAGCTACTCCTTCAGTTTCGGCTGGTTTACATACGCTCGTATACATGCAGTGATCAGGCCGGTAGTTAAAACGACATGAGTATATGTACAGTTTATCTAAAAATTATTTAGAAGTGAAAGTTGATGTAAAGGGTGATTCACTAAGGTTGGTAACTTAGAAACGGGTAGTCCTAAAACTTGAGGAACATAAATATATGAAAATTGAAAAGAAATATTCACAGATTTACTCAAAAATTATAGTTTCCTGTAAAAATTGTCATATTTTAGTAAAGCCTGTTATCAATAGATGTCAAAGATAATAGTTTAATTAAGTAAATAACTACAAAACCGAGATGGTTTTTTGTCAATATAGAATTTTGGTTTGTGGTTAGATGTGGGGATGTAGCTGTTATCGCATTCTTAGTATTTTCTTTACTGGGGTTAATGTATTGATGTGGTTTCAGCGTTGTTTCCAGTCCAGGTTTATGCTCTCAGGGCTTCTGGACGGATGACATCTACATATTCTGGTGAGGCGCAAATACGCCGAAACCGGTCTACAAGTGATGATATACCTTCTAATTACAAACCAGAATGGTTGGTTTTATCTTGCAGATATACCAACCCCGTTTAGCTTAGAAGTGTAATTCAATCTCTGTCGGGGCATATATCCCGAGAAGTAGTTTTTAATTCTTAGTGAATGGTTTCTGTTCTTTGAAACATATTTTTCAAAAACTTTGTAAGGCATTATAATAGTATTAAACTATTATCTTTGACATCTATCAAAAATTATGTTTTGGATAATATCAATTGTATTATTAGTGTGATTAAAAACTTTTTTTTAAATATTATTAGATTAATCTCAACTTCATTATTTATTTATGTTGTTAACCAATCTCACCAAATCAATAGAAAAACTGACATAATTTTTTAATGAGAAAGTATAAGAACTACAATTGGGAGTCGTTTTATTCCCATTCTTTCAATGTTGTGTGATTATTCACTGGCCAAGTCACACCAAACAAGTAACAAAGTTGATCTTTACACTTACCTGGGTGATAATGAAAAATTATATTAATAATATCTTGATCACCCCATGTAATTTTGAGCTTGTACTTTTTATAAATAGGAACAACATACTCCTTCCATTGGAAGGCTCTCATTCTAGTAAGATTCATCAACATTACACCAGAATTTACACCTAAAAACAAAACAAAAATTTGTTTAAATAAATATTTTTTCAATAGTCTTAACATAAGAACCAAAATACACAATTTGTTCTTCTATAATGATAACAACTTTAGTGAGTGAATACATATTTTGTATCCATCCTTACCTAATTTTCCATAATATGGATGCTTTGCAAATCTATTGTACCAACCAACATTCAAATCTTCATGTTCAGGGGCTAGTGCTGCCATTTGACTAGAGTTGAATTTATGGAAATGTTCCCAAACAGTTTCTACTGGTGTCAAAAACAGCGTATCTGTATCCATGTATAAAATTGAATCTACATTTTCTAATAAATTCTGAAAAATTATGTTAGATAGGTTTATAGTTCTTTAAAAATTAAGTGTGTATTTAAATTAAGTCTAATACAGTGTGTGTTTCTATAAATAAATCAATAGTAATTAGCCATAGTAGTGTGTATAATTTTATCCCACAAGTAAAAACTATTTAAATAAATAAGAAAAACATTACAATAGTATATTACAGATATAATCATCCATTCAAAAGCTAAAGGGTGTTATTGGAACATTTCAGATTTATTTGAACCAGGATACAAGCAAAATGAGAATTGATCAAATTTTAGTCCAACTAAAGTATCCATAGCAAATAAAATAGTAGGCATTGTTCAATTCAGAAGGTAGGAGCAGATTCTAGTATACTGACAGATCTAAGACTAATATAATAAATAAAGACCACATTATACCATAATAAGTCAAATTCATTTAGGTATTCAGACAAATTATTTTGCTCAGATATTGTTTTTCTTTCATTTGCAGATGAATACCTTATCGAATCAACAAGTGACGGCTGGCCTGGTTATAATTCAGACAAATCTTTAAAATAACTCAGTAAAAATATGCGGGTTATTCAGAATTTCCAGAGAAAAATCCAAAAATAGATTTTTTTTCAACATTTCAATGGCAAATATTTCGTCCGATATTTTCAATAAAACACAGTTTAAATGTGTCACCAATAAAGGAAACTATTAAAAATCATATTTTCTTTATTGTTCAAAAAAAGTTCCTTTATTTTCTCTCTAATATTGATCTAAATGTAATATTTTATAACGTTTATATTTTTTATTAATAAGTGACATGAAATGATGCTTGATGTCAAATAGTTGTAAAACTATAAGTAGAGATGGTATTATTCAGCTTCATTAAGTATCAAGAACGGAACTGCTCCATAGTTGATATTATAAAAAACTACTCTTTATTCTATACTGACTATAGCAAAGAAACAAATCTATCAAGGTATAAATTCATTAGCCTGTGTAAATATACTGTTATGCAACCCACAAAAGGAGTAGTTAGTATGTTTGTCTGTTGTGCTGCTACCAAATTTTCAATACATATGAATGGAATGGTTATTTTTCCTTCCCCTTGAAAAAATTAAATTAATGTTATGCACATAATGTGGGTTATTTGGATCATACATTAAGAAAGGGAAAGGAAAATAATAATTCCATTCGCCCTTCCCCTTCATGAAAAAAAAAACTTGGGTATAGATATTTTATAGGACTGGGAAGGGTGAATGAAAAAATTATTTTCCCTTCCGCTTTGTGGAAAATATCCAATAATTTATACCAAACATTACGTTTTTTTATTGTCGAGATACAATACAAAATTTAAAATCATATTCACATTAGTCTTCCACAATTAAGTATATCAATCTATAAATTAAAATATTTAAAATAACCGAACTAAAAATGTTCCCATCTCTGGCTTATTCTTTTCCTGACATTTGTTATTTAAATACACAGTTATAACCATGTAAATATGTACTTGGAAAAGTGGTACTTTTAATGATATTGTAAGGAAAATAATTGAATTTTTCATTATAACTTAAGAGAGAAAATCTTTTTGAATAGTTTCCGATACAGTGTGACACATTGAAACAGTTTCTTGTATAAAATATCGGGCCAAAAAGTGATGGTGAAATGTAGAAAAAAAATCTTTATTGAGATTTTTCTCCGGAAATTCCGAATAACCCGCAAATTTTTTGATGGATAATCTTCAAAATAGGCGAGTACTATTGATTTTTCACAAAATCAGTGAAAAACTCGTGGCTCCGTAGGTATAGTTCACCTGACCCCTTTTTCTTATTCCAATGAGTCATATATATCCTACATACATGAGTGATACAAAGATTGGACATTATAAATAAAAGTAACTTAACTTACTGGTAAAAATAAACGCTGTGCAGCACATGGTTTAAATAGTTTTTTCCACTCTAAAGGGTTATCTGATGGAAATGTTAATGGTAACACTTTAAATGTAAATGCATTGTTCATGAATGCCTTCCATTCACCTAACTAAAAAAATAATATTTCAATAAATTAATTAAGTTGTATCAAAAAACTTACTTTTTCGTTAAAGCTATCTATCAATCTCTCTTCGGCTACTATTATAAAATTTAGTTTTTCTTTGCTAAACATAAGAGCAGACTTAAGCATATTCAATGTTTCAAATAATCTGTCTCCACAAGCCACTACTGCAACAACTATATCGGTCCTAAAAAGACAATTATTTAAAGACTTTTAACTCCTCTTAATTTACACTTACTTTTTAAAATAAATTCTTTCTGTTGTAACTTCATTTTCTACTACCCCTTCTTCAAAGTCATCTTCTAAAATATCAGTTGTGTTAATTAATCGTATACTGTACAAGTAAAAAATTACTAATGCTATAGAAAGTAGAATTCCTAATTGCAATACAGTGTACAGTCTCATTTTTATCTGTTTTTATAATAGAAATATTCACATTTTGAACAACAAAAACATAAACAATTATCACAACATAACCTATGAATGGTACTTCTTGCCCTTCTTGGTATTTGTTATTGAAGGATTGGATAATTTACCCGAGTAATAGAGTTGTACATGCATGTACCTGTACCCTTAGTCTATACAACTACTACAGCCAAACTTTTCATGAAAAAGTTCTAAATGATGAATATTTTGAAAGGACTGTACAAACTATTATTCAAATGGAACATAGAAACTTTGTTTTCAATTGAACTTCCTAGTTTTTCTGATATAATTCAAGAAGAAAAAATAGAACAAAACTTCAACAAGTTGATTTAAAACTAAAGTTAAGGAATTCATTTTTGTATCACACAAAAAATGATTTTAACTGATAATACCAAAATTTATAATAAATCGATAATAAAATAAGCATAATGACAGCTCCACAATAGATCTATTGAACATTGAAAGTTTTGAGAAGAATCCTGTAGGTTATGCAACATCAAAATCAAAATTAACCTCAAAAGTTTTATATAAAATTTTGAATATGTTAGTTTAATTAATTGTTATTAATATAATGGTTTCTTGCTTGAATAAATTTGGAAAACTCAGTTTACTTCCTGTTCTTGGTTTATTTGATGCTGATAAAGTGCAAAATGTTACTAAAACTGAACAAATTACAGATAAGACTTCAAAAGAAACTGGTTGGGATAGAGTAAAAAGGATGTTTCAAGTAGAGTAAGTAACATACATTTCATTCCAATATAAACTAACTGAAATATGCAATATCTTTATTATCTGAACTTCTTTGGGGCAAACTATTCACTAGTGGGATAAGTGCTAAAATTATTAGAATACTTAAAATAATGTACAGCTCAGCTTCTCTGTTTATTGAACAACGTATCAGAAAGACTAAACATTATGAAAGTAGTTCTACAAGGGGATACCTTAAGCCCACTCTTATTCTCTCTTTTTATCTCAGACATCAAATCGTTTTTCAAGGAACACGGTGCTAAAGGTGTCATGCTTGACGATGGTGAAAATATCCACATGCTGTTATATGCCGATGATCTGGTATTGTTTGCTGAATCCCAAATAGAACTAAGACGGAACCTACAAATTCTTGAATCTGTTGTTCTAACAACAAACTCGACGTTAATCCGACAAAAACAAAAATAGTTGTTTTTCGCAAAAGCTTAAATATTTGGCATCAACCGGAATTCACATACAAAAATAACATTATCTGCCTTTCAAATACATATGAATATCTAGGGGTCATCTTCACCTTCAATTTTTGAACAATTTTAAATAACGCGAACAAAAAACCCGATTCTCTCAAGGTGTTTTAATTAAAAATATAGTCTGCTCTAAAATCTCGTCACTAGAGTCAATAAAACTATTGTATAATAACGTCGCAATACCTACATTCACTTATGCAAGCGGTATTTGGGTCCTCTGTCATCTAGAAAAAGCAGAAAAAATACAAAATTACTTTTATAAACACTTATTGTTTCTGCAAAGATCAACAGCTGCATATATAATTGGGTCCGAACTGGCATTATGTAGGATAGGGTACTTCATAATAAAGCAGGCCTTAGAGCTTCTTTTACGAATTAAAAGTAAAACTCCCAATCGATATGTTGATAGGGCACTAATCCACTCTATTAAACTACAGCAATCTGCTGTTGGAAATTCAAAATATTATTGGGCTGACCAACTCTGCAAGGCTATGGTAACGTATTGTGACATAGAACTTAATATAAATAATATTGACCTAAACACAAAAGAAACTATATTATCTCGTTACATAAATAAAACTTTTGAACAAGATCAAAATAGAATAATACTTAGCACTCATCACACTTCATATAAATTTCTAATGAAAACAATTATTTAACCTGTACAATTCCCCTACATATTAAGAGACTTATAGCTCAACTTAGGACCACAAATTCAGAAAACTTGTACATATATGTCAATAACAATTCGTATAAAATTGAAATGACCAATATTTGCTCAATATGTAACTTCCTGATGCCTGAAAATCTTGAACACATATTGCTGGTCTGTCCCATCTATAAAAGCCTAAGAGGAAATCTTATTAAAGTTCGAGGATTTTCGGATGATCTAGACTCGCTATTATCCTTAATAGATCCACCTAAGCTAATGCAAATACATATTGTTTCATATGTAAAGCACTGAAAATTAGATCATTCATAATGAATGAGAGATCTCAGTAAAAGTCCCTACCAGCTCTATGCTGATGTGAGCATCTATGTTCTTAGGATATTAATGAGAAGTAATGTCATAAGTTCCCTTATACACATCATGTTTGTTCGATGTCTGAATGTTATATTTTAACAATTTGTATGTATTTTATGTTTCACAATGTACTTATTCATAGCTTTTGTCGCTATCCTTGTTCATGTAACCTCTTTACGTGTGAACAATAAAATTATTATTATTATTATTTCTTAAATTTTTTTTTTATAAAATGAATGTAATTCAATCTTCTTAATAAATTCATATTTTATAGTGAGTTTGGTAATATTACAAACGAAGTAACTTCAATATTACAAGTAGGAGCAATGAGTACATTCATAGGAGCTATATATGGAGGAGTAATTAACAGTAGATCTGCTTATTTAGAATTTATGAGAAGCAATGAAGCTACAACTTTTAGAGATCACTTGGAAGCAAAGGTAATACCATTCCACATGTGTGAAGTGCATGTTTATACAGAACTTTTTTTTTAGAGAAAGTTACAAGATGCAGTTACAGTTAGTTTTGGAAAAGGTGCATTTAAATGGGGATGGAGATTAACATTATTTAGTACTACATTTGTGTAAGTTTTTAAGTATCTTAAAAAAATTATTAAAATATTCTTTAGGCTTATTTTAAAGGGCAATATCAACAATCATCCAGACATATAAAGGAAACTATGGAATTTCAGAATATGTAGTATCTGGAATAGCAACGGGAGCAATGTATAAATTTAATATGGGACCACGTGGGTGGATAGTTGGAGGTGGTCTAGGTAATTTATTTTAATTCAATCTTTCAACATGTCTAAGATTGTGCATATTAGCAAATTGATAGTCTAAATTACAAATATAAATAGTTTGATTTTGAAGGTGGTGTACTAGGCTTTATCTGTGGTGGATGTACTTACGGACTTTTGAAAGTATCTGGTTTATCAATGGAAGAAGCAAGATATTGGCAAAACAAATGGAGCAATGATAGAAATGAATATTTTAAAAAAGGTGTGGCAGATTACCTTGAAAAAGAAGATTTTGCAGTAATAAAAATGCATAATGATCAAATAGGAGAAGGAGGAAAAGATATAGCTAGTTTAGATAAAAAAGAAAATACTGTAGTACAAGAAACAAATAAAGATGTTAAGTAATTCTTTTGGTTGTACATTGTTATCAAAATTCCATGTTGGCTTTAAATCATGAAAATTTTACTAGGAACAAGACAAACAGCATTAAAAATTATAAAAATATAAAAAACAGGGTACAAATAAAAAAAATGTAGATAAATAATGGTGTGGTGAAATGTTTCTCTTTTGACTTTTCTTGGAACCAATAGTAATTTTCAATTTCAGTAATTCATATACTTGAGTGCCTTTCGGTCTCTCGTATCTTTTGCCTGGCAACAACTTTTCTAAAATCTGTCGATTTATTTTCAATTTATTCTCACTCTCTTGTGATATAACTACAGATAATTCCACAAGAGTTTTTTGTTTTGGTTGACAGTTTTGCAAGTCAAATGGGTTACAGTTTTGTATCAATGACTCCAACAGAGGAACGATTATTTTGCGAATGTCCTCCATTACGGTCTTTCCATTTTCGGTTGAAGTTTTTAGCATGAGTCAAGCAGATTTGAATTATTATAATAATGAAACATGGCTAATTTAATTTGTTAATGATTTATATGATTTTATTTCGTAGACGGCGGACTTCAATAAAAAAGGAACTGTAAGAATAATTAATCATTATTTCACAATCTGTCAAAACCTTAGGTCTGTACTTACGCATGAGCTCATAGAAACGTGAATGAAAGTGCCCAGCAATATAATTATTAAGTGCTTAATACTTAATTGATTATCAAACAATTTAGTTCAAATACTTGAGAAGGAAGAATCTAAATAGAATTTGTTTTGTCATCTATGCAACAAAAGTCATTTGCTTTGATATAAATTCTTTAAAAAGTAATAATATGAAAACAAAAGACATAATTAATTTTATATTTGCAACATTTATGTGCATCCCAAGGGCTTGTATTAACTGTGCAAATAATTAATAAAATGGGATTTGTATTAAAACATCTATTTTTAATGATTTTTATATTTAACTTGGGTCATAAAAATATATGCAATAATTAAAATGGACAAATACTAACATATTAAACACTTTGTTTTAAAAACATATGATATGCAGATAAATAATAAATAAATTTAATACATGGAAAATGGATATTCATAAAAATATAATAATGTGACATTTAAATATTAGTAATTACAAACAAATTATATACACCAATCCAATATTATTTATGAAAAGGTTTATAAGTTCATCAACTCGACATCATTTTTCTATAACTATTAATGTTGACATTTATTTATTAGAACTCTTTATAAAATCGCTTGTACTCGAGGTAATAGAGCAAATGTAACTTTCTGAGTCTGAAAAAAATCTACTTGTAGTTGAAAGTATTTATAATGAAAAATATCCCAATCGCCGTATACTTGTAGCAAAATTAAGACAGCTAAGCTAATGGTTACGACGTAGACTACAGGAAGTGTCAATATCATATTATAAAAAAAGTAGACAAAATGGGATTTCAGGAAATCAACAAATATATATATATAAATATTATCACATAATTCCATACAAAGAACACCAATAACCTCGTCTGCGCCTTATACCATTTTTTGTAACAGAGCTTATGGTAATCTTTGCAAAAATTTTGACAAAAGAACACATTTTTTGGTTATTCTACTAATCCCCATTCGATAATTCGTTTATTCAACTCCAAATGATTGAATTTTTTCAGTAAATCAAGCTATGATTAATTTATTTAATAAGCCTAAAATATATACTGGCGTTCAGAAAAATTTAACACATTTTCAAAGGCCTTCTCTTGAACCACTCATTTGATTTTCATGTTTTTGTTTGTGAACTGTAGGTCAATTCTTCTGTAGCAATACTGTGCTTGAAATTTTGATGTAGAGTTAAATTTGAAAATATACGGAGTGCATAAATGTGGAGATATTTTTTATCCAAAATTTGAAACACCCTTTAGGATGCAACAACTGTAGAAGGTAGCACCATGCTTTATTAACATTTTGATTTTTTATTCACGTTATCAGGTTCGTTCCAACTGGCGATAGAACCGTTCTAGGTATCGTTCGCGCAAGTGCTGTATTTATTTCGCGTTCCAACTGATTATAGTATCGTTCTTGGGACGGTACAAAAACTACCTTCTAGAAGGGGTGATGAAGTTGATGTGTCCATCACGAATTCGAGTTTGTGCACTAAACAGTACTCGATACGATTCCAGAACGGTTCCCAAATGCCAGTTGGAACAAACCTATTATATCTGTCATTAAAGAAGTTACACCCGTTTAAAAGAAATTCTTCAAATTAAATTAAGCATCTCTGGGACCAACTGCAGATGCATTCCTTGCGGCCCACTTTGCAATTTAAAAATACAAAATTTAAACTTTCAACTTCCAGCATTATATTCTGAATATTTTGATCAACAAGCCGAATATTTTTTTAATATTAAACCCATAATACTTTTTTCACCTTAAAATATCTCTTGCTACATATCTCACTATATTTTATTGTACACCACTTTCCAAAAAATATGTAAAACATTAAATATGCTGTATTTCATAAGTATACAATAATTTTTTTTTAAAATATACTTCAACTATCTGAATTGTTTTTAAACTATAAAAAAATAATAAAATAAACTGATATATAAATATATAATTTACTTTAGATATAATTTAATATTTTAACTCAAGTAAATTCTGTATGGACATAAATAATAATTGTTTATAGAAATCTTACAATATTTGAGTTTGAAAAAGAAGCTACACATAACATTTTCCTAGCAAACCATTGAGCAAGAACCTTGGCGCATCTGTTGAATGAACAAACATAAAGCATAAAAATAATACTTCCAATAAAAAAATAACTAATCTGCTGAATACCATCAATGATTATTACTTTTCGTCAAACGCTTTGGACCTCTATTTGGGGGACCCTTGGGTCTGGCGAATTGGGGCCTATGTAAAGTGTTGGTTGGATGAAGTTCATCATATAAATATTTTTCTGTTAGCTCATCTCCTGAATCAATCTCCAACTGAAAAAGATTATGAGTAACTAAGTACATTTATTATTTGTAAGAAATACATTTCTTATTGAAATGAACTAGAGTAACAAAAACAACTACAAAGATAAAACAATTAATTATAAAAAAATTTAATTTTAGAGCATGCATGATAAAAAATGCAATTGGTACAATGGATATTCAAAGAAAATATGCTCATTCGAAAGGTGTCAACTTCAAACATTTTAGTATCATCAGTATTTCATGAATAAATGGTCTATTTAAAAAAAATTACTAGACATAATAATATATAGATTGCGAAAATCCCTTTCTTACAATGCGACTTATACAAGTACGACAAGGAAAATATGAGGAAAACTAGGTGAAAGAGGGAGAAGACTTGTTAGCCCAGCGATCAGTCCCCTCTACCAAAACAGTTGGGCGATTGTTCATCGCCCCACTATTTCAACCGCTGTTGCCAGAAGCTCAGATTAATTTGTACAAATGATATTTTTGTCTCGTTATCTTTAACTTTTTTTCGAGCTCATGCACTATTAGGTAAAATTAAACACTTTCATCCGGCAACAGTGTCCTTTACATAGAGAACTCACATTTAAACGTATGTGATCTTTTCGCTACAAATCTTTCACAAGTTGGTAGCGCACGCCGTTGTATTTGAAAATAAAACATTTTACAATGCCCACATTAAAATACGAAACCTGCGAAAAAGTGCAAATTATAAAATGGTATTTTGGAGGTAATTCGGCTGATGCAATAGTTAATTTGTTTATTGTGGCATTTGAAAATCGCCCAATCCCTTCACGAACAACAATTTTGAACATAGTTAATAATTTCGAGACAAAAATTAGGAACAATTTTTAAAGATAAGTACATTTGGCAACACAACAGTTAAAATAAATAGGAGGGGACTGAATACACGCCCAACTGTTTTGGTAGAGGGGACTGATCGCTGGGCTAACAAGTCTTCTCTCTCTTTCACGTAGTTTTGCTCATATTTTCCTTGTCGTATAAGTAGCATTGTAAGAAAGGGATTTTCGCAATCTGTATATAGGGTTACTACAAAAGAATAATCTGGTTTGACAAAGCTATAATTCGGAAAATATGACAGATAGAACAATAGATGACATGTCTATATCGGTTTATCGGTTGTTTCAGTGGCACGTGCATTCCAACGGAAATACGAAATTGATCCTCCAGGTCATCAGAGCATTCTACGATAGTATGGACAATTCAAGACCACAGGTGTACTTGATAAACGTAAAAGCTGATTCCAACAACTTTATATAGCAACAAGATGGAGCTCCACCTCACTGGCATCATGAAGTGCGTCGGTATCTAAACGAGGAACTCCCTCATCGTTGGATAGGCCGTTGTGCTGCAGAAGATTTGGCATTGTTTGAGTGGCCTCCCAATTCTCCTGATATAACACCATGCGATTTTTTATTTTTGGGTGTTAAAGACTCTGTTTTCGTACCACCACTATCTACAACAC
This sequence comes from Lochmaea crataegi, assembly GCA_947563755.1. Classification (NCBI taxonomy): domain Eukaryota; kingdom Metazoa; phylum Arthropoda; class Insecta; order Coleoptera; family Chrysomelidae; genus Lochmaea; species Lochmaea crataegi. The sequence continues at coordinate 27,738,552 of OX387432.1, forward strand.
TGGCTGAGCTCAGAAGACGTATTACCGATGCTGTTAACAGTATCGACCAACATTGAACATTTGTAATGCGCTAAAACTTTAATGTTTTCTCTGTCTACCGACATATCATTTACCATTCTGGTTGTAATACTAACTGAAATATAGCTTTGTCAAATCCGATGATTCTTTTGTAGTAACCTTGTATTTTTAAGTACAAGCGTGTGCAAAGTACATATGAGGCGCAAAGAACCATAGTAGCCCAACCCACAAATTTGTAAAAATCGAGTTATATTCATTTTAATAAAGTTTAACCACTATATTTTCAAAACCAGAGTGGCCCAAGCCACCTTTGGTATGTTGTTCATAGATAGCAGCACATATTCTTTCTGGACTAATTATAATTGAATGCAGTTTCTGTTCCACAGTGGCATATCCCATATTCCGTAGGTTTTATTGTGCTTATATTAACTGTATTAAAACCAAAATTTTGGTTAAAATCACCTAGGATTTGGTGAGTTATGGTTGATGCAAAAATTAGCAATATTTGCTTTTCTCCGTTTGAGCAAAGGCCACTATGGTTCTGAGCGCCTCATACAATACCTTGCATAATTCCTTTAAATAAGGTAAAATTGCAATTTGACATTAGTTTTGATAATCAAATAAAGATGGGCATGATTTACAAAATACTAACCTTCTTCACAATTTCTAGTCCCAAGTTTGAAATGGAATCAGTTAATGGATTTTTACAGCTAGAATATAACATCCTCTCCTTAATTGGACAGTTATATCCTGGCATTGAATATATAAACACTGCAAAGAATAATACCAATTACTTTTAGGAATAATAGTTTACAAGATTTTAAATTTTAGTTCAAATGAGTGCTAATTATAAATAATTGTTTACTATGACTTACCGAAACTCTCTGTATAATCACCCTCGTGAGTATGTTTGAATTTATATAGATGATATCTTCCACTATCCTTTGGAACTTTTGAAGGCAATTTTTGTAAAGTTATATTCTCTGCACATACTAGGTGAATTATTTCTTCATCAATATCTGAAAATACAATAATATTATGTAAAAAGATATTAGTTACTTAAAATCTAAATTAGGTTTTACAAGAGTGGAAATTACTTAGATCCATATTAACATGGGAACAAAAGAGTACAAAAAATAGTAAGAGTCCTTACCTATCCTAAATTGTAAATAATCGTATGACCCTCTCACCATATCTAATATAGCTTGTTTAGCTGGTTCTGCTATTGGAAATGCTACTCCTCCTAGAGTCTGTTGCTTCGTAGCAATGCTAATGTCAGTGTTAACTTCAGTTCTTTTAATTTCCTGTAATTCTTCTTCCCTCATTGATAAAGGTGCCGGTGCTGCAGCTGATTTTTTATGTTTTATATAACCATTTAAGGTAATCTCACTCTAAAAACGAGTAAATCAACAATAATGTGGCAGGTAACAAGAAGGGAAACATATTGAACAGTGGACAAAGGAAATGTCACAACATAAAGAAAGGAACTGTAGATATGCTTGTTTTTAGCTTTAACTGACCAGTTATAGTGTAATTAAATTAAAAAAAAAATAGAAAAAATGTCAATTTGTTTTCTACAAAAATTTTTACTTCTGCTATGCTCTATAAATTAGTTATTTGAGACCAATTCTATTAATCAAATTTGTTAACAATTGATTAATAAATATTTAGAAATGTTACTGAAATTGAAATTGTTGCTGATAGTATATTCAGATATTCTCAGTTATCAATTTAGAAAATGTCTGCCTATTTTCCAGTTTTTTATATTCAAAAGTTGAAGGTAGAATAAGTTACCTATTGTAGATGTACATTTTATGAAAATTATTAACATTGATATCTTACAGAAATTGTGCCATGGATCTCTTCTTTGATTTGTGAACTACCAAATTCTTGTTTAAGAGTAGCTTTTGTTGATGCATAAAGCATTTTTTGTCGAATGGGAGCTGTATCAGGTGACCAGCTTATAAGAAGCCATTCATAGCCCAAAGAATCTTTACTATCTAATCTAAAAATAAAAAACAAGCTGGTTTTAAAATTCATTGGGTATTATAGAAATTAAAATTTGATTATTTATATTCTTACATACATAAGTATATAACCCACACATTTGTATATGCTTATATAAGAAAATTTATCAAAGATTGTATCATTACCTATAAAATATGAAACATGGTTGATTTTCTTCAATTAATGGTTGTATATATGAATCAAACTCTTTATCCCAATCATTCTGAACATTTCTATGACTATCTAAAGAAAGTTGTTCTAAAAATGAAACATTTATATTTTTTAAACAATGGTATTACATATAGAAGCCACATAACATTAGAAGGACAAATGGCCTTAAAAAGAAAGCAGATAATGCCAAACCACAATATTCAAATTGGAAAATGATAAAAAAACACTTATTGATTTTGTAATATAAAAATTTTCAACTTTAGTATCTTCTATTCAATAATTTAAAAGGAATACAGCTTACCATCTTCTATTATGACTTTTATAAGTCTTATACAATCATCTTTACATTTTGCGAATATTTTTTTCAATTCATCATTAGCTACAAATAATGAGATTTTATAAAATAGAATAGATGTGCATATATAGTTTATAAAAATATTAAATCCTTAATAAAGATATATAACGATGAATCATGAGTCTGAAAATTATAAATGAAATATTTTTTAATAAGAAACTGTTAATATACCTTTAATTCCAGTTTGATGAGACATTTTTCAAGTATTAATTTTTGAACTTCAAACTTTAATTTAACATTTATTACTTTTTTAGAAAATTGTTATGGGGACAGTTAACCCTACCTTCTTCTTTTATATTTTTCCATCTGTCACATGTAAACACACAACCAGGGCGAGAAGAGTTATACATCCTGTGTTGTGTTGTCGAAACCCTACTAATACCCTCGCCCGAGAAGAAGTTTTGTCCACGTTTTGTCTAGTCAATTCGATTTAATCATTGATAGTTAAGTTTTAGTTCGAGTGACACTAGTTGGAATTGGAGATATTCGATTGCCTAGAGCAAGACAAGAATATCTCCCCTGTGTATTCTGGGCAAATTATCCTCTGGGATATTACCCAATAAAGGAGAAAGAAGAAGAAGAATCACCTTCCAGTGTCAAGTGTCAACTTTGGTTATCTTCTTACTTTTTATGGGCCACTCACAGAAATAAGATCTACCAAAGTAACTGGCCTGTATCTAAAAGGCTGCAAAGCTAGACACATTTTTTTTAGCGTGCTGGCTGTGCTGTGGATTTTCTATCACTCAACGATCACTGTTAATTTTGTAATGTGCTCAAAATGTAATTTTATTATAATTTTAGTTCAATCAAAGAGAATTGAAATGAACTTTATCTTGCAAAGGTAATTGTGTGTTCGAATACTAGAAGATTTTCGAAATACTGGCGGGAGGGGAAATTTATGTGATAAGTGACATTTAAAATTTCAAGACTGAACAAGTTGAAATTTGAGCACGTGTGTGGTGTGAAAATTAAAATAGTTATTACATTTCTAACATTTTGGTAACGGTATTAAAATAAAGAGAAAACTGGTATCTTTATCAGGTTTATGTAAATATACTATTTCGATCAATTTATACGACTGTATTAGATTTCAAAATATTAACATATTGATGTTAAAAATGTCTTCAAGGAGTTCTCGACGAAGTTCAAGCAAATCAAGTACACCTTCAATACTAAAAAAATCTAAATCTTTAAAAAGCAGACTTAGTGAAATACAAAATACGCCAACGAAGGTCAGGTTTGTTTTGCCTCACTCCCAAAAAGTAAAGTCTATTTTGGAACAATTTTCATTAACGGGAGTTTCTAGAGAATATGAACAATTAATTATTATGATCAGAGATGCCGATTTTACTGATTCAGATGTTTCTGCTTTATTAAAAGAGGCTACAGAATGTATATCCTTACTGAATCAAACTTTAAGATTGTTTGTTGAAGCTCTTGTTTCAGTACCATGGATAACTAAAAGTGATAGTGTTGTCACAGAATACCAAACTTTTATTGTTGATTTATTGTCTGCCCATAACTATCACTCGAAAATGGTCATAGATAAACTTGTTCGATTATTTTTACCAAGTAAGTATCCATTTAACCCTCCGCGACTAACATGCGGCGGTAGGACTTCATTACTAACATCGGTCTCAGAGACCAATATTCAAAAAATATATATACAATGTGCATATTGTTCTTTTTTTATTTGATTTGGGTTGAATAAACCCAAATATAGTAATTTTTGATATCTTTAAATTTTATTATAACTTATAACAGTATTACAATAGAGGCAAGCACATAAAATGTCCATCACAAAAAATTCTAAAAAATTTCATTCTCATAATTAAAATTTAAAAAAAGTCTGAAATAATTGAAAAATAATAGGTAATTAAACAAACATATACTAAAAGTAAATAGCCTTTTATTATAAACATACATGCTCTTATAATTTGTAACAATCAGAATAAATTAGGTGTCTATTTTTGTGCTACATTCGAAGCAGTGAGGTCAAATTTTCTAGGCACATAAATTTATTGCAAAAATGGCAGATGTTTTTCGGTTCTTTTTAGTTGAACAATAATTACAACGACCATATAAAACTTCTTTTGACTTTGACTTTCTACCTCTCTCTTACATGCTGATGGGTTCCGAGCTGGCTTATTGCCTCTATCTGTAGTATCTCTATGGTATCGATACGCGCTACACATCTGCCACTTTGACAGTTAACGTAAAATGCTGAGAAAAGAAACACTCATGCTCCCAAAAACGTACATTTGCTCTGTAGAATTATACTGATGATAAATAGAAGTAGCCCATCTCACAGACCATATGTTAGTCACGGAGGGTTAATATTTTGAATAATTTTTAAAATCATTAGTTACATTTTTATTGGCTTACTTTCAGAATCTTTTTTTATCAATGGGAATATTTATTTTTAAATAAAACATGAAATTTTAAGTTGCACAATGTATGAAAATGTTCTAACCTAACTACATTGCTGTATATCTAAGATATTCTGCAATGTGGTTTTAAATAGTTTATTTTGTTTTATCAGTATTATTATATAATGGAAATAAGTTAGGTAATTATACTGTGTATATGGAGGGTAGAAGGAAGGAGCACCATCTGAATGTATTAAAAAGTGTCCATCGAAAGGAAGCAAATTAAGGTGGCGCCATAGTAGCAAGTGGAAAGATTTTAAAAACAGCGCCATGAATTATTAGAGTAAGATACAAAATTAAAAAAGGAAATACTACGTAAATAATTGAAATTTTAAATACTGCATATTTCTCAACTACACAAGTCACGAAAAATACTATATTTTTCAACCTAGCACACTTCACTCGGTTTATAACCCTAAATTTACATCATTTCCATTAGCTACACAAGCGCCATTTTGGTGAATATTTCGAATTATAATTTGCAGTTTACAGGTGGACACTTTTTCAACTTTTCCCCCATACAAGATAGTGCTCCTTCCTTCTACCCTCCATAACTGTGTAGAGTACCTATTGTTTTATTTTGTTGTTCAGATATAACACAGAATAATGGAAATATTTTGAAGTGAAGAACTTGTTTACTGAGTTCAGAAATTAATCTTGATGTTGAAAACTCTATATTTCTACAATATACTATGACCTAACGTTAAATGTGGGTTGCATTACATTAATAAACCCAACATATTTTTGGTTAGATTGATTTGTTACAGAAACTTTGCAGTAAAATGTTATACAATTTTTTTTAACACAAATGAAGAATCATTACTTTTATGTTTAAAACCTTTTTTTTACATAAAAATTTAAACCAGTCATATTTGTACATACAATCATGATTTGCTTTATTTCTCTTCTTCTGTTAGGTTTTTCCTATAAACAAGATCATGAAGATGTTATTTATTTCAAATTTACATCTAATATTTTCTTGGTTCAAGTTTTTAAAAACTAAAAAGATGAAAAAATATATTTTTGTATTTGAAACTATTTAAGGCATTTTTATTTTCATTAGATCCAGGTGAACCGGATTGGCCAGATGGAATGCCTACTGATGAAGATTGTGGGAAATATTTACACATTCATGCCTTGTTTAATATTCTATTAGTGATAGTTCCAATGTAAGTAATTGCACATACCTATAGCTTTTTATTTTATCTTGAACTATCACATAGTTTGGATCTTTCTAAATAAAACATTTTATTTTATTACATTTTAAATTCTAGTACTTTATTCCTACAATATTTTTTATTTCAGGTGTAAAGAATTATTTCTTTCGTCAATAACTTATCAGTTTCCCTATTATAATAGATCTACCCATATACATGAAGTGTATGTCCATAATCTACTTTGGATTCTAGAGTACCAACCAACATTAAGACCTGAAATTTTAAGGCTCATATTTTCAAAGTAAGTAAATGTATGATGTAATAAGTATGCTTTTCGAATAAAATGCAGCATTTTGTCCTACAAACATCTTGGTTGTTTAAGGATTGGTTGACAACCGGAACATGTCAATTTTATAACTGATTGAAATTTTACAAACAACAATTTAAATTTTGCCGGAAATTTCGAATTTGGGTTTCATTGTCCGACATAAAACATGGTCAGTTTTAACAGTCCATCCTTGCGGACAATTTGACGTCATCTGCTTTACATGATAAACAGCTGTCGGCCAAGAAGAGCAGATATAAGAAACCCCTCTCTTTATCAGTAATGTCGCTTTTCTGACAAAAATTTCAAGTAGCTGTGTGCATAAAAATGTCGTACAGTTTTAAAGGCACATATGACCATTCTTGACATTTCTATGTCATATAATAATGATCTTGTTTTAAACTAAAAACGCTTTATAGCAGAAATAATGGTAACTTATATCACCTTACTAACTTACTGGCAAATAAATAACTACAGTTGGAAGAGTTACTTCTTTTTCGAGAACAGCCACCTGCTTCTCTAGTTGGGAAAATAACCATTTCAGTATGTGTAGAGTAAATTTAATTAATTCTTGCATTTGTTACATAGGATATCATGAGAATAAAAAACTTGCAATACAGTTAGATTTTTAAATTTTCAGATTAGTGATAATGGATGTTAATGCACCAAAAGAGGATATAGAAAAATACCTAAATTCCGAAGAAGACATATTTGCAATGGATGAAGATGTAAAATCAGTTAAAACAACAACTACAGCCTTTACAAAAGTTAATAGACATGAATTAGCACATACTTTAGACATTTGCTTAGAAAAAATGTTTAATCACTTTATATCCGAATGTCACGACTCTGAGGGTTTGCACTGGGAAAGAACAAAAAAATTGTATTTAGATACATTGCCAATATTTGATGAGATTATCTTGCCCACATATAATATGCACCATGTGCAATTTATTATATTTTTAATGGGAAGCTTTAAACATACGATATCTGAAGCATTTTTGAATTATTTATGGAAGAAAGTTTGTAATCTTAATGTAGCTCCAATTTTAAGACAGAGTGCTGCCAATTATATTGCCAGTTTAATAGCTAGAGGAAATTTTATACCGTTAGCGTAAGTATTTGATTTTGAACTTTTTTTATTATTGATATAAATCCTAAATATTTTTCAAGATCGAAGCGTGGGGTGGCGACTTTTGAACTACTTTGTGTTACATTCTATTATAATTATAACTTCACTTTAGTTTTTCCATTGAGTTTTGTTTATATTGCTTGGCTTTTTTTCGTTTTATTTATTATATTCCTTGTTCTATAAGTATTGCTATTGTATTTATTAAGGAAATTTATGTATCAGCTTGTAAATGTGTCCCACCTAGTTTTCAATAACACTTCAAATTTATACAAGGATTGTTCAAGTTTACATTTATCAAAGACCAAGTATTAAATTTGGTTTGTTTTGTTGTTCAGTGCATTGTGTAGACACATTAAAATAATGAATGCCAATCACTACTGTTATGTTCCTCAATGCCATTCTTTGGCTAAAAACGATGTTAACAAAGGGCTTGAAAAGGTCAAACGTGTTTGTTTTAAAAGAGAGATAGAAAGTAAGGTACAGTTGTATTAAAAAAAAAATAGGATAGAAGTATTAGAAAAAACCGTTAATGTCATCCTATTTGAATACAACCCAGATTTTTCCAGAATCACCAGGGTTGGCAAATATAATATTTATATAAATATCAAAATATCTATATAAGTATCATAATATTTATATAAATATCATAATATCGGATATGATATATATCAGAAATTTTGATTATGTTCCCAGACAAACTATTTGAATACAACCCAGATTTTTCCAGAATTACCAGGGTTGGCAAATATCATGATATGTATTTACATAAATATCAAAATATAATATTTATATAAATATTAAAATATAATATCGGATATGATATACAGATTGCGAAAAGGTTTAATAGGTCATACAATTTACACAAGTACGACAAGGATAATATGAACAACACTACTTGAAAGAGTGAGACAAGAATTGTTTTCTGTGTGAAACAAAAATTGGGAATAACTTTTACACATAAGTACATTTGGCAAAACAACGGTTAAAAGTAAGAAGGGCAATTAACACACGCCCACCTGTTTTGGTAGAGGGGACTGATCTAATTGTGAGTTTCACACAGAACAATTCCTGTCTCTCTCTTTCAAGTAGTGTTGTTCATATTATCCTTGTCGTACTTGTGTAAGTCGTATGACCTATTAAACGTTTTCGCAATCTGTATATCCAATATATATCAGAAATTTTGATTATGTTCCGAGATAAACGAATATAAAAAATAACATTTTTCCTAAAATATATAATAAAAAAAACTTGTCGCTTGATAAATTTTTAACGCAAAATCGTGAAAGAGGAATATCATCAATCATCATCTTCACTTAAGGCAACTAGCCAACTACTTCAACTTCAAGGAGATCCATTCCAAGCTTGTAGCTTTTATATAGGTATTTTGATTTAAACATTTAAAAATAAATACTAGTTTACTCGCTTTTTCATTGCCTAGAAGATTTCTTAATTTGGATTAAATTATTCCAAAGCTTGAAAAAATTCTTTCTAAACCAGCTGTTGCCGCCACTGCACTGAATAACTGCTCACATAGTTGTAAGAATTCGTTTATTGGCAATGCGGAGTCAGGAATGGCAACCGGTTTCCATCAAATCAATGGATTTTTTGTTTGAAATTGCGCAGAAAATAAAATACCTTGGGAATGGACAAGACTTTGTGGTAAGAGCCATAACAAGCGGAACAAATTCTGGGTTTGTTGAATTTAGATGATCGAAAGCCTGTTGTTTTTGAAACTGTGTTAAATTTTGTCCTAAGAATCTGTGATCAAGCGTATTTGCCAAATTATGATGTGATCCTAATGCCATATCTTTTGACAAACGCTTTTTTACCGTAATTGGTTGATCTTTCACTTTCAAAGTTTCCAGTTGATGCCATATTTCTACTGCAACTCCAATTGTGGATTGATCACGTTGCATGCGGTCTAATGCAACAGGAATGGGATTAAGTCGGTTCATGATATCCATTGCATTTTTTATAATGTGGGTATCATTAATTATTCTAATAATGTCTTTATCAATCTTCCTCATGATTTTGACATAACTGTACCAATATTCCCCGGTTATCCAAATTTGACTTAATTGCATCACTTATAGTGTTCCAGCGGACTTCCTGAGGCATGACTAGTTTCTTCCCTTTTTTTCCTTATAAAAAGCTGCAGGCAAACGCTCGTTTCTGAAGTATTTTATAACTTTCAAAATGTGCTCTGTGTCCCCTGGAATGTTAAGGTCTTCTGCAAGTAAATTAAGGATGTGGGTAGAACATCCATATGTGCTAATACCAATGTGATTTCACGAATTGTGAATTGTCTGCCTGATGTACCTAACAAGCAGTAAACAAAAACCGGGGAATGAATCCCCGAATGTCGAATTATAAGTTTTCTAACCACGTAACGCACTGTTGTCACATTCATTTTTAAGCAAGTCGCAAAATATCAAAGATTTTTTGCTCCGGTATTTATTTCTTAAAAATAAGAAAATGATATATATCAATCAATAAATATCAGATGTATCCTGATATATATCGGCCAACCCTGAGAATTACCATTATGTATAACACATATTATGCAAAAAGTAATAGAACTAATGTATTTATTAACTTAATACAACTTTCTAAAACATATAGAACAGAACAAGTTTAACCAGAAAAGAAATGAATTAATTCTAATATGTTGAATTCTTTTCAGAAATACCCTCTACCTCTACCAATTTTCTTCGCCAATAGTACTATCGCTATCCCATCTACATAATTTTTTCGGCGGTATTACCGGTTTTTTCAACTCGAGCAAAATTTTTCATTCGCCTTTTTTTCTTCTTGTAACTGTTTAGTTTTATCTTGGATTTCTTTTAATTCTGTTTCCATTTTACGGATATATTCGGCCATTTTTGTATTCCCACTTTCAGTGTCCGTAATTACAGCTTGTAGCATTTCTTGATTTTCAATTAAATGCGGTTTATAGGTTTCCTTTGCTTTTTGAAGTTCCAAGTTTAATTCATTCAACTTATCTTGTTTTAGTTCTGATTGTCTACCAACATCTTCCTTTGGCGATTCCACTAGATCTGTAATAATAACCTTCAACATGTCTACTTCTGAATTCAAAAGTTCAATGTCCGTTTTTCTTGCTTCTATTTTTTCAGACAATGTGGAATTAATTTCCTGATCACATTGATCGATTCTTCAATTTTGGTTGAAATTTCTTTGTGAGAATTAATTTCTTTATCAAACACCTCTTTTTCTATAGTTTTTTTATTTAATGCTTCAGATTTGTCTGATAAAGTCATTGGATTGATTTCTGATTTTTCTATAGCGTTTTTTAACAGTAAAAGTTCTGTATCGTAATCATTTTCTTTGTTCACTAAACTCTCTAGTTTATTTCCTAGATGCTGTGAATCCTTAAATACGGTATCCGCCAAAATAAACAGTACCGAAACAGAAAGTGCTGTGGAGTTGTTGATGTAATATGGATTTGTCATATTTGACTTATTGTCATTAGTTGATATATTAATAGTACGCTGCAGTTAAATTTGATTTAAAAATGGTTCTAACAACGGAAGAAAAAGTGTTTTTGGTAGAGCATTATTTTCGTTCATACGGAAAATAGAATAATTTCTCGGGGAACAGACTTCGAATATTCTTCTCATTCACCTGATCTGACGCTTACATTTGGGGCATAATGAAGGACAAAATATTTCACTCGGAAAATCCGCCGGCGAATATTGCCGAACTACGGGAAAGAATACAAAATATTTTTCGGCAGTTACATCAACCACTTTTTATAAATATGTTTATTGACTTACAAAATCGATATGAAGCTTGTTTGCGTCGAAATGGTGATCATTTTGAACACTTACATTACAGAAATTAAAAATTAATTTTTATTTTCGGTACTGTTTATTTTGGCGGATACTGTAGATCTCTAATTTTATTTTCATAATTTACAATGTTTGTTGAAATGCCATTCTCTTCTTGGCTTTGCAAATTTATACTATCAAATGATTTGAAAGCTACCAAAATTTCATCGTCCTGGTTTTTTAATTGGTCATTCAACATAATAATTTCTTGTTTTAAATTATAGTTATTTTCATCAAAACCGATAACATCTTTAATTTTTTTCTCATATAATTCAACTTCATGAGTAAAATCTTCTATTTCTAATACTAAAGCACTGTTCGCTTTAGCTAAAGCTTCCTTATTCTCGGTATCTTGAAAATGTACTTTTACAGTTTCTTCAAGTTCTGTTTTTAATTGCGTTTCTTTTTGGTTAAAGTATTGGATCTGTTTGTTATATATCTGCTCATTTTTATTTACTATACCAATGAATTCGTTTAGTGTAGTTTCTGTCGAAGTTATAACTTCGTTGAAGTCCAAAAGAGTTGTATAAACAGTTTGAGCTCTTGGTATGAATTTTGTATTATATTCTTTTGTGAAATTGCTTCTATTTTCTATATCAGCAAGATTTTGGTTGATAGTTTCTTTAAGATTCCTGGCAAAATTTCTCATATTTGTAAACTGTTTTCATTTTTTGTTATATCTTGTTCTAATCCAGCTGTTTCTTCTTTTTTTAATTCCATAAGTTCCATCATCCTTTTTGTTCCATCTAAAATTAATTTAAAGAGTTATTAATTGTTATTAGTACATATAGTGTAGCTAACCAGAATTGAAAATCAATGACATAAATTTGTCATTTATACACACCTAGAACTGTTATTAGATCCTCTTGAAAACCTATCTGGGTGCATTGACTGTCAGCTTTTGCACTTTCCATTATAAAATTTCAATTACAATATTTTATTTAGAGCAATAGTAATGTTGAACACAAAAAATATCCAAAATGATACAACATAAAACTTTAAAAACCACAATTAAAAAAACTATATGTAACTGTCAATCTCATAGCTACCCTAGATCAATATATATTCAAATATTTAATTGACATTAAAACATATTATTTTGCAAGAAATATTTTGATTTCTCTTAAAAAACTTGAATTATTTCAATTAAATAAGCTCGGTTATAAAATGGTTAAGGTACATTTTAATTAATTAATTTAATTAAACCGCCACAATCAATTGTTTTAAACAAACGTCATTATTGGAAGTGTATAATGTTACACGTGACGGAATTATACTCTACACAAATTAAATAAATGTGATAAAAATAAAGATCAATACTTTATTTTATAACTCATTAGCGTAACAGTAGAGTTGTTGGGCGATAAAAATCCGAACAAAGGTTAACGGTTTTCATTTTCAAATTTCACCGCATTTATATTTTTTAGTCTTTCTTTTTGGTATTGATAGCACAAATCCTGTGTCATTATCAATCATTGATTACGTGCGCACAATTTCTTATTTTAAATTGAACGCACTTTTTACAACAGGGCTCCAGTAATTCACGAGATTACAAGAATTCCATTAACTTTTTCATCAGTACTTCAGGCTATTGTCAAAGTTATATGCTTTTTTTTTAATTTTAGTAGTAACGGTTGCATTGTATTATTCATTTTTTGATTGTTACACTCCTCATATCTATTTTTTATGGATAACTACATGAAAGCAAATATTCATATATTTTATTTTTGATTCAATTTCAGGATGCTAAAAGGTACATTACAGCAATTAGCAGAATGGATACACAGTTATATTTTAGCACAAGATGGTTTTGAATATGTAAATTCAGATGTTAGAGTTCATTCAGTATTTTACAGTGTTTGTCAAGCTTTATTTTATATTGTTGCTTTTAGACATAAGGACTTCGTGAATACGAAAAAAAGTAAGTATCTTTTTTCAAAGCAGGCATTTTTTATGATCATCAACATATCTACTAAATTGGAATTATATTTCAGATATAATATTTCTGGAAAGTCTGAATCTAGGTAAAATCGTAACGTCTCGTTTAAATCCGTTGAGGGTATGTCAGCCAGCAGTAGTTCAAAATTTTGCTGCTGTCACTAGGAAATATCAAATAGCGTATTGTTATTCTGTGATAGAACACAATACAAGAAACACTTTACCTACAATATATCGGGACGAAAAAGGAAGTGTCATTATGTCCAGTAATGTTTTAGATGCCTTTTTCCCATTTGACCCCTTCATATTAGAAAGGTAAGGCAAATTGTTCCCAAAGCGAATTATTAATATGATGATACATATGCGTGGTCTGAATAATGTATCAAGTAATTTTTCAATGCAATCGTGTGGGTACTTACTAATTTTGATTCTATTTTGTAGATCTGGTAAGAAAATTCATCCAATTTATAAAGAATACGAAGACACCTTTGAAGAAATGTCTAATCAAGAAGTAGAGATGAAGGAAGCAGCTGACGTAGATGATTTTTTATTCAATGACAGTGGTGGTCTTTCAAAAAATAAATCTCACCAATTCTCATATGGAAGTTCTCCAGGATTTAAATTCAAATAATTATTGTGTGCTCACTAAAATGTTGTGAACAAGTTAAGAAAATCCGGCTGATGAAGGTGTGCTCATGGATGATTTTATAAAATCATTTTATTTGCAAAACAGAAGACTACATATTCATGAAAGGACATCAATATTAAGTAGATTTGAAAAATTACCACCTTGAAAAAGAGCGATTCATAAAAATTTGAACAAAAATTCTATACACTCAATCAACTGTATAAAATCCTAATTTATTTATTAAATACCATGATACAGTTATATTTTTATTTACTAAATACCTTTGTTATCTAAGTTCTTTATTAGGATTTTATATATTTTCTTGAAACTTAAATTGGTTAGAAGTTATAAATTTCAGCTTCGTGTGACATCTAGTTCTTCAATCGGTATTGCTTATTTTGTGGGTATAATTATGTTTTTGGCAAATTATTTGTATAAATCGACTGTGATGTATTTAATCTATTTTTTTTTAATAAAATGTTGAATATTGTGACTGCTTTAATTTATTTATTTCTTAAATCTGATAAAGCACTCGAATAATATTGGCGAGAGTGCCATATGTTGAGTCGTGCGTACGTCGTTTTTGGAAGTATAACGAACCAGGGATGCACGTCACTTTCAACTTGTTCACGGTATTGCAAATTTACCTGCCACATTTATTCCATAAGAACTTATTGGATTGAGAAGATTTAAGAAGTCTGCAAGTTCCAATCACCAGCTTCTCGCGAAAAAATGGTGAAGTGTTCCTAGACATTTGTTGCAAAGGTACATAAATTACAGCCGAGACTCTCCAATTCTTATGACATCTTTCGAAACCCACACCAATTATTTAATAATTGTCCAAGATAATCCTATTTCTGCATTCAACTAAAATACCAAGCCAACTTTTCATAAATGCTTTGTTTCATCCTACAAATCTGGCCAGATTGATTACAAAAACGTGTTCGTTTAACTCATCCACGCTCAAACGATCCGGCTGGATCTACTTTCCGTTGTGCAAAAATAGCAAACTCAATGATGTTATGTTCTCTCAATATTTTAAGCATTGATACTCCATGATTTTAAGGCTCGAGAAACGCCTTATCGTCAGTCTAGACTCGCAACAGTAGGTATAGTTTGGCAAACTTTTCTGAAGTTGTGAAAGGAATGCGTCTGAAAATATTCAATATTTTTACGTTTAAATATAAAAAAGCTAAAATGCTGTGCTGAGTACTTATGTAGTAATAATTATTGTATTGTACGAACTAATCCAAAGAATACACCAACACAACAAGAAGCGAAACTTCGGATAAAAACGAGTTCACAGGCGCCATGTTTTAAGTTAGTCGTCACTTGTCATTTGTCATGCTTTCACATGTTTTGAGTTGACAAATTTGTAAATGTAGGTCATTACCTTTTTAGAATTGTGTTGAGTGTTTTGTTTGCATTTTACATGTATCATTAAAACAGTGAAATTATGGGAAAAATAAGTTGTATTGTACGTGGATGTGTTTCCAAATCCGGAGAAGGACTAAGTTTGTTCAAATTTCCAAACGATATTATCAGGTGCGTATCTTTAGTTAACGTTAAAAAATCTTTATTGGTTAATGTTCCTATACTAATTAAATTTAATATGAGTATTTTGTAGTCCATATTTGTTCCCTACATATTATATTTTATTTTAGGACTCGAGCATGGTTAACAGCATGTAACCGAGAGGATTTATTTGATCATGATTTAGAATATATTCGAATAAATTTCAGAATATGTGAGCGTCACTTTGAACGAAGGTATATGAGCATAAGTAATGTCAGAAAACACTTATTTATTCAAGCTGAGCCGACAATATTCACTCATACTTCTGAGCCTAGGGTAACTGGTAAGTATGTTTTTTATGAATTGTTCAAATATACTGTAGTTTATATGAAGTCAGTGGTAACAGCCTATGGATACATTAATCTATAGAACAATCCAAAAAAACATACTAAGGATCAGGTGGCTGACAAATAGTCAGTCCTCTGGAATTATTTTTGGGTTTTTTCTATAGGTGTATGTAAGTACTCATAAGTACTTCCAACTGACTTCATACAAACTATAACATCTAGGATGTGATTCATATTAACATTGGCAATTATTTCAATCTTTTAGCTAGCATCAGTGAATATCAAGGGGAATTATCTGCACCTGGATCATCATCAGGGGGAGAAGTGGCTAACGTTCCTGGAATTGAAACTTTACCAAAAGAAATGCGTGAAACTGGTAAGTCTGCTTTTTACGAATTGTTAAAATATAGCAACATATAAGATTTGATTCATTTTAACAATGATAAATATTTCAATTTTATAGATAGCATCATTGGATGTCAAGGGGAATTATCTGCTCCTGGAACATCATCATTAGGGGAGATACTGGAAATAGATATCGAAAAAGCAAATGCAAGAGCTTCCACTCCTCAGTTTTCTCCAATGTCAACACAAACATCACCATTTTTGACATCTGACAGCCCTAGGAAGAGAAAATTAAGAGTAAAAATGAAGAATTTAAAAAGGAAATACTCAAAATCGACACAAAAGACGCCAAAGGAACATACTCCTGAATTGCTACTCAATCTTAAACCTGAGTGTGATGCAACTTTGAAAAGAAACAGTCAATCTGACAATCAGAAAGCAATAGTTCTTTCAGACCATGATTACCGTCAAGAATATTTACCAGTGCAAAATGCATTTATTTATATTTGTGGATATTTAATAAAAAAAGCTTTTAAAGTCCACACTTGTGAAATATGTGTACAATTTTCAAAAGACGTTGCAACTTTAGATTCGGCTCATCTATTAACTTATTTTAAAGCTTTTAGTAATGAAAAAAACATTTTTGGTGGATTGAGAGCACCCCCAGAACGATTTTTGGAGTATGTATATAAATTGGAAATGATTTTTTGTACACAGTTTGAAAGTATTTCCACTAAGAGGGCAATTTCAAATACTTTATTTGGTAATATGAAAAATATTCATTTCGAACATCCATGCTGTTCATTTCCTATTATATATTGTACTGAAATTGAGATGATGATAAATGAAATGAAATGGTTACTTTTAGAGATTGTATCATATGTACATGGGAATCTTATGTTATGTCCATCATTTTTAACAATAACGTTAAAATGATTAAATTAGATACTTTCTGTTAGATATTTTATGTACCCTGTATAAATCAACTGATAAAGTTGATATTGGAAATATCAGTACAAAAACATTGTTTGTTATGGACATTTTTATTTGATTAAATAATATGAACTGTCAGTAACTGGATTCCAACAAAAATTAGTAATTTCTATAATAAATAAAGAAGAAACAAAAGAATATTCGTTAGCAACGGGAAGGAAGTTTGTTAGGTGATAAGTAACTAAGGGGGAGACAAAAAAGTAATGGACGTTACAAGTTTAAATGTACGAAAACTTTAAATAAAACGGATAAAAAAGAAATAGTGAGTTAGAAATATCTTGAATAACTTACCTTCGATTTGAATGCAGTAAAGGTTGTTCAAATTCAAGATCAAGAGAGATCATGCAGCAATAAATGATGGTAATGTAAATAATTTTATACTAAAACTTGTACCTAACAGCTGATTGTAAACCAGTACCCAGATTCGAGACGTTTACCAGTAATCTTTCCTTTGCGCAACGCAAAGTTTCTTTGCTTCAGAGAACAAGTCGTTTTCTATTTAGACAATACAGCTACCGGCGGTGTTTCGACAAGACATTGAGAGAGTTATTTTTATTTGTGCGGAATTGTGTTAATTTTATTTTAATATAGGTTGTAATAGGCTAGGAGACCATCCACGGATTGCAATCTGGAGATAGTTATTTAATTATCATTAATTTAATTTTGACGTTGAAGGTTTTCACATTTCAAATTTTACTCCTTAAATTTAGACAACTCACTTTACCCATATCATACCCTGAGATACACGTGCATGTGATACAATATTATATTTCTAATATTTCAGAACAATAAATACATCTTAAAATATAAAATTTGTTTGATTTGAGGTTCTGGTTGATACTGATACTTGTGGTATATAATACTATTCAATAAAATTAAATCACCACCCATTGAATTATTGTATACCATAACAATATATTCTTAAATTGTTTATTAGGCTGAAAATATATTACACATTAAAATATTCTAATAGAGAATTTAAAACTAAGAGAAAAGATAAGAAAATGAAGCGTAAAATGATCATTTTATCGCATTTGTAAAATGTACATCAATCATTTTATTATCGATGTTTCATCTATTTTTGTTTCACTAGTTCGGTATTTTTTTAAGTACTATAAAAATGAACCCTTCTATTTTTTGTAACTTAGGTTATTGGGTGTAATTAATTTATATATTTAATAAAACATTTAAAAATTATTAGTTGTCTCCTTCTAATCCCTACTAAAGCAAATGTTAATGAAGAGCAATGTTCAATTCTATTCAAAATGAGTTTGTTTTTTATATATGGTGTGGGTCACAGTTAATAGTCCACCCTCATATTTTTGGCAGTATTCTTCGAATTTTAAGAAAATGCTGAAACAAGTCTATTTTTCATTTACTGTTTTTTTAAAATAACATCATTTTGTTTTTCTTTGGATAAGGTTAAATATTGAATTATTAAAAAAATAAAACTTCACAGTCCATGTAGGCCCCTAGCTTATGGTGTTTGTTCCCATTTTCTTGACAATTTATTTCCATATCTCTTTACTGTTGTGTCAACAGTTTTTTTCACTCAAAATGAGTTTATATGTGAGAAAAAATCTTTTTAAAGAACAAGTGCAAAATTTCAGTTAAATTAGGTATGCGCAAATGGTTCAATATTCGCCACATACATACAAGTCAAGTTGAATGAAAGCTTTTATTTGAAAATATGGCTACACAAACTTTCAGATTAGATTTAGGAATGCCACACCCCGCCCGATTCAAGAGGCAGACTCGCGAATTTCCAATAAAACTCCCACTTACTTATCAACAAACATATTTCAACTCCCGATAATGACAAATTTATTACATCCTGTGTAGAATTTGCAAAGTATATGCAGAAAGAAGACTTTCAATGGAAAGAAATTCCCTAAATTCCTTATATTGTATTTATTATCAAGTTAAAATCTTTGTTTTTTTTTTCATATAAGCTTTCTCTTTGTTTATAAGAATTATATTTCGTTTATTTTTTATATTTATATACCTAGAAACCTATCTAAATGTGTTTTATTATAAACCATTATTTGGCAGAATTACGTCTTGAAAACCTGACAACCCTAATTAGACTGCATTTAGTTGAAACTATTTCTTTAAATGATTAACTTCACATCCACGTTTTTAATGAAACGTGCAGAAATAGTTACTGAAAGTAAAATATTCACAAAACACGACTTCATATCGACACACTTTTTCTCAGTGCGACTGGAGTAAAGCGTAAAATGTAATTATGTTTCTCAGTGTATGCCAGAATTAGCTGTCACCCTTCAAGGTTATTTATTTTTGCCCCTCCAACATCAAAGGATTTTCGCCGGGCTTCACTTCTTGTTGTTGGTGTATTCTTTGACTAATCGATAAAGTTCCGCTCGTCGTACACTAATACAGAACCTATATCTGAAAATGAACAAGGAATGACAATCAGTGATGCCAATCCACTTGTTATGATCCATGCTTCAAGCTGCCAACATGTTTTGTCAGTGACAATTTATCTTTTTTGAGGTTATTGTGAGAATTATTTTTCATTTGTTGATTTCCTGTATGCACGTTAAATAAATTGGTAAATAGCTTCATAAGTAAATTAAATTAACAAAAATGGCAGATAAAGTTCCAGTAAAATTAGCAGGCACGGATTACACGCAAGTGTTTATTGCTGTTTTTGTAATAGTTATTACTTTAGGCAAGTGAATATTATAGCCATATACGGGCTATATTTGTTATAAAGTTTAATGAAGTACCATTGTAGGATCGTAATGTTTATATTATTTTAACTTGACTTTTATTGAATACTATTTTCTATTTCAGTTCTTATTGCACTTTATAAAAGGAGGAAGAGCTCAAGGCAGGGAATCCTCTTGACTGGTATTTGTGATAGTGGAAAAACGTTATTATTTTCTCAACTAATTCACAATAAGCATATACAAACCCATACATCTATAAATGAAAACATTTCCAATTTCAATTTCCTGGTTATTAATGCTTAAGAGATAGATTTTTTGAACAGTATAAGGATATTGAAAAAGACATTGTATTCGTAGTTGATTCTAACTCCATTACTCAAGATGTTAGAGATGCAGCTGAATTCTTGTATAATATCATTGTTGATCCTGTAATTGTTAAGAATAAACCAAATATACTCATACTCTGTAACAAACAAGACTTTACCTTTGCAAAAGGAGAATCAGCTGCCAAATCAATTTTTGAAAAGGAATTGTAAGTCGTTGGTTTTTCACTTATTTTAGTATTAATAGTTGCAATTCAGAATATTACTAATGAACATAAATTTAAAAGTGGTGATTTATTTATTCTTAAGTTTTATGTCGAGTTGCAATTTAATCAAATAGCATACAAGCATATGTTATTAGATATTGCCCAAGGTTATATTGTACTCAAAAATACCATAAAATATACCCCTAATTATATAATGTATATCAGCAATATACATGATAAATTTGGGGCTGTTTATATTGTAAGCTGTGGTAGAAATCTTAAGAATACATTATTTGTATTAAACTTTAGTGTGAATTCTTAATTTGTATAACAGCATTGGCTAGACACGTTTTGTAAATTTTTATCAATGTATTACAGAGTTTTTAAATCTATAATCTTATTTTAGAAATACTCTTTGAACCACAAAATCAAGTCAGTTGGAATCAGTGGATCCAAAAGCTAAAAAAGCTGCTCCTTAGGGGGATTCTGAAGATTATGATTTTAGTGCTTTAACATTAAAGGTGGACTTTGCAGAAAGCTATGCATATCACAAACATGGTATTGTTGATACTGAAAGACTGAAAAAATGGCTTGCTCATCAAATGTTATACAATTTTTTCATGTTTAAATCCTTTTTTCTACTTAAAAATTTAAACAAAGATGAAAAAATATATTTTTGTATTTGAAACTATTTAAGGCATTTTTATTTTCATTAGATCCAGTTGAACTGGATTGGCAAGATCAAATGCCTACTGATAAATATTGTGGGAAATACTTACACATTCATGCCTTGTTTATTCTATTAGTAATAGTTCCAATGTAAGTAATTGCACATACCTATAGGTACAGTAGAACAGATATCTGGTGAAATAAGGTGACGATGGGTTGTAAAAAATTTGAAAGTGGGGGTCCAGCAAAGCCATTCATGCAGTAGATGTTATGCTGTGAGTAGCTCGATATTTTTACACTGTTGCATTGTTTCATTTACTCGCGTTATTTAAATTTGATTTTGTTGTGATTTTATGTTTTGTGTTTGTGTATTCTGTTTTAACTATTTTAGTTTAACTCATTTTATGCAAAAGTTCTTTTCAGAACTCTGCTAAAAAAAACAGTAAAAAAGGTAAGGAAATAATTGTAATATAAAAAAGTAGAGATACCTAAATTAGTGTTATTTAATTGTAGCATGAGTTTAAGAGCAAATTATACAGACGGGCTGTTAATAGCCAAAGTCGAGAAATAATTGCTAATGTGTTAGCCTTTATGAAAAAGGAAGCTCAGTTGAACAAACGAAAATTGAACAAGGTATGTCTTATAAAAAGTAGTCAAAAAATACCTTTATCTAACCCCTAACTTTAAATGCATTATTAAGTTTTGAAACGCCACATTTTTCATAACTGACGTTTCATTACATCACTAGTGATGTAATTAAATTTTATGTAACTGCCAGTACCTCTTTATTTAGTTATTTTATATGGTATCCATAGAAACTTCTGTATACTCGCAAGAATGGAATATATTTAATTGCAATTTAATTCCTTTCCAAGAAAACATTAAAAAAGAAAAAAAACAAGCAAACTATTGACGACGTCGACAAAGGGGTGTTAAGGCGTATTATTCATAATATGCATATAAGCAATGAAGAAGTACCACAGCTAAAAAATATTCTGTCTAAATTCAGAGATGCTGTAGGCTATGAAGGTAGCCCAGAATCTTTAGGATTAATTATAAGAGACATTGGATTCCGTTGGAGAAAAACAAATCGAAGACTTTTAATGGAATGACATGAAATCCAAAAGCTTCGTATTATAGACTACTTAAGAGCTGTTAATAAGTTTGGAAAAGAAGGTCGCCCTATAGTGTATATGGATGAAACATACATTCACTCAACACATACCACACACAAAAGTTGGAGTGATGATTTGAATGAAGGTATTAAGCAACCCACATCAAAAGGAAATCATTTGATTATTGTACATGCTGGTGGTGAGTATGGTTTTGTTCAAGGAGCTGTCATAATTTTCAAATCTGGTACTAAAACAGGTGACTATCACGACGATATGTCTTTTGAAGATTATTGTAAGTGGTTTGAAAACAAATGAATACCCAATCTTCCTATACAAAGTGTTGTGGTAATAGATAATGCACCATATCACAATAAACAAATTGTCAAGGCACAAACATCAAAATCAACGAAGGAATGGTGAGAGGCCAGAAATATTCCAGTAAACAATAGTATGCTGAAGCCATAAGTGTACAATTTAGTAAAAATGCATAAACCACGATATGTACGTTATGCAATAGACGAGATCGCAATAAAATAAGGACACAACATTTTAAGATTACCTCCATATCACCCAGATCTTAATCCAATTGAGCTGGTCTGTGCAAGCTTAAAATCATATGTAGCATCAAAAAAGAGTTATGTGAACACTTGCTTTGCCACTTTCCCTTCTACTGAGTGGCAAAGCCGATGCAACCATGTAAAAATAATTTAGAATATTAAAATGATAGTAGAATCATATAGTTATTGCCTTATTTAAATATGTATTTTGGAGCGGCTAATACTTACCAGTAATTAAGTTTTCGAAGTAGGATCTTTTAAAATGAAAGTCGCTTAATTGTATTGTAATGACATCATAATTATCTATTGTTTGGTAAATATTATATTTTAATCAAATCATTATTTTTGTTTTCCTTCTATTCTCTACAATGTTTTAAAAATTTTGACCTGATTTATGGATCTACAAGTAATGAAGAGCTTTTTATCAAGAATAATTTTTTTTGTGAAATGTAACTTTCTCCATTTGTATAAAACATTTTGGGGCACACTGTATATCATACCTAACCAAAAATATATCATTCCCTTATCCTTTTAGTCATTAAATTGTTGTTTCAACTATTTGAAACTCATTTCTCTAAATATCGTATTAAAAAATACCGAATATTAGTGTAATCATCCACATGACAACATTGTAAAAATTTTAATATCTAACGAGTGATTATCAAGCGTTAATGTTCAGGTAAATTCTATCCTAGTCTGGCCGAATATTTTCTTGAGTTTCATTGTCCGACATAAAACATAGTCAGTTTTATCAGGCCATCCTTGCGAATTTGTCAATTTGAGGTCATCTGCTTTACATGATGAACAGCTGTCGGCGAAGAACAGCAGATATAAGAAACCGCTCTCCTTATCAGTAATGTCGCTTGTCTGACAAAAATTTCAAGTAGCTGTGTGCATAAAAATGTCATACAGTTTGAAAGGCACAGATGACCATGGGACCAGGAATGGGATTAAGTCGGTTCATGATATCTATTGCATTTTTTATAATGAGGGTATCATTAATTGTTCTAATAATGTCTTTATCAATAACTTCCTCATGATTTTGACATAACTGTACCAATATTCCCCGGTTATCCAAATTTGACTCAATTGCATCGCTTATAGTGTTCCAGCGGACTTCCTGAGGCATGACTAGTTTCTTCCCTTTTTTTCCTTATAAAAAGCTGCAGGCAAACGCTCGTTTCTGAAGTATTTTATAACTTTCAAAATGTGCTCTGTGTCCCCTGGAATGTTAAGGTCTTCTGCAAGTAAATTAAGGATGTGGGTAGAACATCCATAGTGAATTACATCAATATGTGCTAATACCAATGTGATTTCACGAATTGTGAATTGTCTGCCTGATGTACCTAACAAGCAGTAAACAAAAACCGGGGAATGAATCCCCGAATGTCGAATTGTAAGTTTTCTAACCACGGAACGCACTGTTGTCACATTCATTTTTAAGCAAGTCGCAAAATATCAAAGATTTTTTGCTCCGGTATTTATTTCTTAAAAATAAGAAAATGATATATATCAGCCAACTCTGAGAATTACCATTATGTATAACAAATATTATGCAAAAAGTAATAGAACTAATGTATTTATTAACTTAATACAACTTTCTAAAACATATAGAACAGAACAAGTTTAGCCAGAGAAGAAATAAATCAATTCTAATATGTTGAATTCTTCTCAGAAATACCCAATTTCAAGACAGAGTGCTGTCAATTATATTGCCAGTTTGATAGCTAAAGGAAATTTTATAGCATTAGCGAACGTATTTGATTTTAAACTTTTTTTTATTATTAATTAATATAAATCCTAAATATTTTTCAATATCGTAGCGTGGGGTAGCGACATTTGAACTACTTTGTGTTACATTCTATTATATAACTGTACTTTAGTTTTTCCATTGATTTTAGTTTAGACTGCTTGGCTTTTTTTCGTTTCATTTATTATATTCGCTGTTCTATAAGTATTGCTAAATTGTATTTATTAAGGAAATTCATGTAAGTAGCAGCTTCTAAATTTGTCCCACCTAGGATTCAATAATGCTTCAAATTTAAACAAGGATTGTTCAAGTTTACATTTATCAAAGAGCAAGTATTAAATTTGGTTTGTTTTGAAGTTGTTCATGGCAATAGTTAGTATGCATTGTGTACACATTAAAATAATGAATGCCAATCACTACTGTTATATTCCTCAATGCCATTCTTGGTCTATTAACAAAGTGCCTGAAAAGGGCCAACGTGTTTGTTTTAAAACGGAGATAGAAAGTAAGGTACAGTTGCAATAAAACAAAAGGATAAAAGTATTAGAAAGAACCGTTAATGTCATCCTATTTGAATACAACAAGAATTGCCATTATGTATAACACATATTACGCAAAAAGTAATAGAACTCATGTATTTATTAACTTAATACAATACATTCTAGTTAAATATACTAATAAGAATTAATAACTATTTAAATTACTTTTAGATGGAACAAAAATGATGATGGAACTTATGGTATTAAAAAAAGTAGAAATAGCTGAATTAGAACAGGATATAACAAAAAATGAAAACAGTTTAACAAATGAGAAATTTTGCCAGGAATCTTAAAGAAAATATCAACCAACATTTTGCCGATATAGAAAATAGAAGCAATTTCACAAATGTAATTGAAGAATATAGGACAAAATTCATACCAACAGCTCAAACTGTTTATACAACTCTTTCGGACTTCAACGAAGTTATAACTTCGACAGAAACTACACTAACCGAATTCATTGGTATAGCAAATAAAAATGAGCAGATATATAACAAACAGATCCAATACTATAACCAAATAGAAACGCATTCATTCATATATTTGGGTTGTTCTCATCAGCCCAGGCACTTGAACTGAATCTTTGTACCATTTCCCATGTTATCTACTTCCATTCCAGAAGCTTCGTGTCTTCTATAAAGGCCACTAGTTTGACTAGAGGGATTTTCAGTAGTTGTGATGGTTGTATTAATTCCTCTCCGAAGTGATTCCGTCTAAATACTTGTAAGTTCTCGCAGGAGCAGAGTATGTGAGTAGGTGTTTCATTATCAAGTTCACATTTTCTGCACATAGGTTCACTAACTTTGCCCATTTTGTGCAGATGTTTCCTCAGGGTGCAGTGTCCAGTCACCAGGTCTTCAAATGTCTCTTACCCAGTTAGTTTCAGTAGCTTGGTTGAGAGTTCCTTGTCTACGTTGTTCAGTAAACTCTTTGTATGAAGGTGTCTTTGTGTCAACCTCCATTTGAATTAGTGTTCCCTATCTAGCCAGTTCCCGATTTCCCTTCTTATGCAATCTTTTACAAACAAAAATAAAAAATATTGCACCTCATGCACTTTTTATACATTGTTACGCCCATCGAATGAATTTAATTTTACAAGATTCTGCCAGTAACGTTAAAGAATATCGATTTTTTTTGCAAATATTACGGGAATATCAACCTTTTTTTCAAAATCTACGAAACGCACCAGAGACTTGGATGAAATTGGCTCCAGACGTGTACCAGGTAGTTCGGAAACGCGATGGAATTTTAAATCGCGTATTATCGATTCAGTTATTAAGCAAAGGCAACAAATAATGAACGTATTTGAGCATATTATTAATATTCCGGATTTCTCCAAAGACCATGAGGCCATTCGGGCTGAAGTAGGCTTTAATAAGACGTTAGAAAATTTTATGTTTTTATTCTTGCTAAATTGTTTTCATCTAATTTTTGAGCAGACGGACGAAGTATTTAATATATTGCAAAGTAGACTGTCGGACATCGGTTACTGTAAAAATCCTTTCGAAAACCTTGTGGCCAATTTGAAAAATTTCCGCGAGAATAATATTTTCTTTGAAAGAATTTTTAATGAAATCAGTGTAACTGTAGGTCCACCATCACAAAAGAAACGAAAAACAGATTATGACGATCTAAACGATTCAAAAATATATTTTAAGCGCGTGTATAACGAGATATTAGATTTAGTTATTAACCAAATTGAAGTTCCATTTAAAGATTTTTTTTTCGATTCATTAGACAAGAATTAATTCGCCGCGTATAAAACGACGTTCCCGCAAACTTTGTTCAATTCTTTATTGGAATCTGACACGCAGTTGTTTTCAAAATATAAGCTGCAAAGCGAGTTGACGCGGTTTGGTATTTAGACGCAGATATTTTAGGAAATTGTTCAAAATTTACAGATATTCTTCGTTTCGTTTATACGAATGGACTTCACACACGGACGTTCCCGAAATCTATAAATTGTTAAATTTAGTATTGCTACGTCCGCTGCAGCGGAAAGAAGTTTATCGGCCTTAAGACGTATTAAGACATTTACGCGAAATTCCATTTCGATGGAGAAAGGATTAATAAGGAATTTATAAGAACATCCTGACGATTCACCATATTACAGTAAAGTTATCTACCACTTTGCATTAACTAAACACAGACGAATCGATTTAACCTACAAGCAGGTCCCTTATTAAAGCGATTTTTTGTTTATAAGAAGTTTATTTTCGTTTCAACATTTCTAGAATATAATTTTTGTTATTTCTAGAGGTACGTGGTACGTTACTTACAGTATTTAGGAACCCATCCCAAAAAAAGTTTGATTTCTCAGAATATTTACCTATTTCTAGTTTTTTGTTAATAAGAAGTTTATTTTTGTTTGAATATTTTTAGAATATGATTTTTGTTCTTTTTACTTATAGGTATATGTTTATTATCTATATTTACTGAATGTCATTTTCCTATTAACGTTTACACCCAGTCCCAGATACCTCCTTCGTGACAAGAGAACGCTCTAGACCTTCACGCTGGTTCTTGCTGAACAGTATGTTTACAATTGTAATCATGCACCGTGAAAATGAATTATGCTAAGTATGCTGACTAACATAGAGTGACAATAGTGACATTGTTTCAAATTGTAGGTATAAAAAGAGGTAATAAAAAAAATTGTGATTTCTGGTCTTCAATTTTGGCTGCCCGCCTACTGCCAAACTCCACGAGCCGCCTCTGGTCTATAAGGCCCTCCACTGCGTCTCGCAAGAGTCTATTGTGGCTCAAACATATTCAGATTTCACCAAACAAATTCAGCTACTTAACAAAGCCGATTAGTTTGTTTGGTGAATGATATTTCAGGTCCGAGGGCGAGAGAGAGACCCTGCCAAACATCAGATACCTGATTCGAGCCGCGGCGGAGCAGGCACAAATTATATGCTCTGCTGTTTCATCGTCTTCCAGACAAAGACGACAAGTCGGATCTACCGCCAGTCCAAGTCTTAGCATATGATGATTCAGATGACAGTGGCCTGTTAAAAGGCCTATTAGACAACGTAGGTCGTCCTCACCGGGAGATT
This sequence comes from Lochmaea crataegi, assembly GCA_947563755.1. Classification (NCBI taxonomy): domain Eukaryota; kingdom Metazoa; phylum Arthropoda; class Insecta; order Coleoptera; family Chrysomelidae; genus Lochmaea; species Lochmaea crataegi. Next base: position 27,766,674 of record OX387432.1, read on the forward strand.
TGAAGGGTTGAAAAGATTTTATTGCCCATTCAATTGCCGGTGCTGTGATAATTTCCTTGGCGACCTCCCAATCGTTCTTTTTGGGGCGCCTTCAAAGTGGGGTGGTCGATAGTTATCCAGAGTCAAACTTCCAGGAAAGTGATTTTTAATTAAAAGCTCCAACTTTTCTTATCTAGAGGTCGTGAAAGTGCCATCAGGTCGGGGACTGAAAGGTCCTCTTTAAGGCACCATTCCTCCACAATTCGCAGTGCTTCCTGTAGGACATTCATAACAACCTCTGGGAATTTCCCATTGGTGACAATCACTATGTCGTCCGCAAAGTCCTGCGTCCATATGCCTTGATCATTCAACCTACAGATCAAGTCATCCACAACTAGGTTCCATAAAAGTGGTGAAAGTACTCCACCTTGAGGACATCCTTTAGTTGTCCTAACGCTGTATGTTTTATCATGCATATGAGTTGTTATTCTCCTATGCTCGAGTATGGATCCTATCCATTTGCATGTGGTGCTGTTAATTCCTCTTTTTTAAGGGATCTGTTAATTGATGACCTATATTTATTGTCAAAAGCACCTTCGAAGTCTAGAGATGCTGCAAGGGCTACTTCCTTATGTTTTAGACTTCTTTCGAGACCTGAGACCAAATTATGCAGGGCAGCTTCACCTGATTTCCCTGTTTGATAAGCCCATTGTAGTCTATGTAGAGGGATGCTCTTAAGCTCTCCTTCTTATAAGTACATGTGTAAGACTTTTTCCATGTTTTTCACCATGAATGATGTCAGACTGATTGGTCGGTAGGATTTAGCCTAGGCATATGCTTCTTTTCCTGGCTTAGGAATAAACACCACCTTTGACTCTCTCCATGCAATTGGTATATATCCTAGAGCATGGCTGCTTCGAAGTATCAGAACTCATTATGATGTCTAATCCCTCTTGCAGAAGCTTGGGGAATATGCCATCTGGTCCTGAAGTTTTGTAAGGGTCAAATGAGTTATCTGATAAGATGGAGTCTGAAGATATTATTCGTGAGTTTCCAGTCCTCTTTGGCTGCCTTTGTTTTGGCAACCGGCCCGTTGTCATAGCTACTCTATCTTTACCGAACCTGGAAAGTGCACACTGAGGAGATGGTCTAGGGCCTCTGCCTCAGTATTTGAAAACTTTCCACTCGGCAACTGAATAGAACCAAGTTTGTTAGAAGTATCCCTTTTCAGAATCCTGTTGATTCTGACGCTGTCTGGGACACCTTGCATGTCCTCACAGAATTCTCTCCAGGACTTCTCCTTGGATTCTTTTATTGTTGTATTATATGCACCTAGTTTATTTTTATACGCTTCCCAGTTACCCGTTTTTTTCGCTTCGTTGAAAAAGCGTCTTGTTTCTTTCCTTAGCGATGTCAGCTCTTTATTCCACCAGATGGCTTGTCTTGAAGAGCGACTCTCCTTTATCGAACAGTTTTTATGATAAGAGGTCAGTGTACACTGATCTTCAGAGACAACTGTCTCTGGGATATTTTTTGGGACCACAGCTGACTTGATCCCTTTGAGCGCCACGCTGTATTTAATACCAGTTTTAATACCGGTACCAGTGGTACATTTGGCCCTTTTATCTTTTTTTTCCTCGGGAGTGCTCCTGAATGACACAGTTTGCTTAACGCCCTTTGTCTGCTGTTTACACCCTGTTTTGATGTTGAGGGAGTCTGCAGCCCCACATTCTTGGTGTCAATTCCTCGTTCCCTCATTTTTTTCAGCATATTACGCTGGACACCTGAAAGTTTCCCATAAAAAGCTTTTCTTGCCACAGGATTCGCTATAACGTCTTCTGGGGGTGTGATTTTCTCTTGGGCTTCAGAAGTATCTGGCTTCTGTCCCCATTGCTTCCGGATCTTCAAATCCCTTTTACTAGGAGTCTCTATAGGCTCCGTAATAATTTTTGGTATCTCTTGGTCCATATTTCTTCCCACGAGTATAGGAGAAAGGTCAGTTTCTGCAAAGCTCCTTATACAGGAGGTTAGTGGTCTCGATGCCGAATAACCCACGGCCATCCATCCCTTCAGCGACCACTTAACCTTAGGATTTGGGAGGTTATTATAGTGGTCCTCATCCACACAGGCCAGGCAATTAAGCCAAGCCTCCCGATCCACATAGTTCGGCATGCCCTCACAGGCCTTACACTAGTAAGGAGGTAGTTGCTCTGCTATGTAGTTTGCGGTTTGCGTCACGAGCTTGTCAGCGATTGGGTATTCGGTTGGCAATGTTGGGCGACTATAGCCCTCATCCCTCCTTATTCACCAATGGACCAGTTCTTTCATTTGCATGACGTCCCTGGCCGGCCCCTATCCGCAACCTGGGGACGCTCCCGATAGGTAGCTCAACCCATCACCCTCCTATGTCGCAGGGCAATGCACAGAGTTGAAATCTTGGACAAGCCTTAGCAAGTCCTCGAAAACTCGATGAACACGGGAAATAGAAACGCAATTAAAAACAGAACTTGAAGAAACTATAAAAGTACATTTTCAAGATACCGAGAATAAGGAAGCTTTAGCTAAAGCAAACAGTTCTTTAATATTAGAAATAGAAGATTTTACTCATGAAGTTGAATTATATGAGAAAAAAATTAAAGATGTGTTATCGGTTTTGAAGAAAACAATAATTTAAAACAAGAAATTATTATGTTAAATAATGACCAATTAAAAAACCACGACGATGAAATTTTGGTAGCTTTTGAATCATTTGATAGTACAAATTTGCAAAGCCAAGAAGTAATGCAACATTTCAACAAACATAAATTATGAAAATAAAATCAGAGAACTATTTAAGGATTCACATCATCTAGGACATAAATTAGAGAGTTTAATGAACAAAGAACATAATTACGATACAGAACTTTTAGTGTTAAAAGACTATAAAAAAATCAGAAATCAATCTAATGACTTTACCAAACGAATCTGAAGCATTAACTAAAAAAACTATAGAAAGAGAAGAGATGTTTGATAAAGAACAAGCAGAAAAAAAGGCGGATGAAATTTTTTTTGCTTGAGTTGAAAAAACCGGTAATACCGCCGAAATCCTTGTTTAAATTTGAAGCATTATTGAAAACTAGGTGGGACATATTTACAAGTTGGTACCTACATAAATTTCCTTAATAAATACAATTACCAATACTTAGCGAAGATAATAAATGAAACGAAAAAAAGCCAAGCAACATCTTAACTAAAATCAATGGAAAAAATAAAGTGAAGTTATATAAAACAATGTAACACAAAGTAGTTCAAATGTCGCCACCCCACGCTATGATCTTAATTTGAAAAATATTTAGGATTTATATCAATTAATAATAAAAAAAAGTTTAAAATCAAATACTTACGCCAATGGTATAAATTTTCCTCTAGCTATTAAACTGGCAATAGGTATAATTGACAGCACTCTGTCTTAAAATTGGAGCTACATTAAGATTACAAACTTTCTTCCATTAATAATTCAAAAATGCTTCAGATATCCTATGTTTAAAGCCTAATTGCACATGGTGGTATTTTTCTATATCTTCTTTTGGTGCATTCACATCCATTATCACTAATCTGAAAATTTAAAAATCTAACTGTATTGCAAGTTTTTTATTCTCATGAAATCCTATGTAACATATGCAAGAATTAATTAAATCTACTCTATTCATACTACAATGGTTATTTTCCTAACTAGAGAAGCAGGTGGCTGTTCTCAAAAAGAAGTAACTCTTCCAACTATATAAATATTTATTTTCCAGTAAGTTAGTAAGGTCATTATTATATGACATAGAAATGTCAAGAATGGTCATCTGTGCCTTTAGAACTGTATGACATTTTTATGCACACAGCTACTTGAAATTTTTGTCAGACAAGCGACATTACATAACATTTGCTCTAGTTAAGTGGAAAGTTGTTACGGTGTGTGTTAGGGCCATTATTATTCATTATATATGTTAATGATCTATGTCATGTTTTTAAAAAGTGTTTTGTAAATTTATATGCCAATGATACACTTATATCCGTTGCTAGCAGTGATTATGACCAAATTACAACGGTATTAAATAATGAGCTGCAGCTTTTGTACGATTGGTTATGTGCTACTCAAATGTGGTAGGCGCGTTCCTATTGAAAATATGTTTAGACAATTGAATTGGTTGTCAGTCCAACAAAATGTTGAAAAAGCTAACGTGGTGTTGATTTACAAGTTAATTAATAAAAAATTACCTCAGTACCTAACTGATATACTAGTATCTAGGTTTGAACTCCATGGCCGATTATTATGTACAAACCAACATTATAATGTAGAATTTACAAGTAAATCATTTCTCATGAAATCACTATTCTCTGATGGGCTTCGACTTTACAATTCGCTACCAACTGATATTAAAAACAGTAAAAATGTGTACATATTCAATAAAAATGTGAGTTTATTCCTTAGAGATGGGACATTTTAGTTTCAAGTTATTTTCTTTTGTATATTGTATATAAATAGAATTAGTTGTTTGTAATTAGCTTGGAGCTAAATAAAGATTACTTACTATTACTGATAAAGAGAGAGGTTTCTTATATCTGCTGTTCTTGGCAGACAGCTGTTTATCATGTAAAGCAGATGATGTCAAATTAACATGTTCGCAAGGATGGACTCTTAAAACTGACCATGTTTTATGCCAGACAAAGAAACTCAAATTTGACATTTCCGGCAAAATTTAAATTGCTGTTTGTAAAATTTGAATCAGTCATAAAATTGACATGTTCCGATTGTCAACCAATCCTTAAATAACCAAGATGTTTGTAGGACAAAATTTTCCCTACATTCACTATCGATCTACCTTCTACCTTCTAACTAGATTTTATAAACAACGAAAATGCTGCATTTTATTTGAAAAGCAGTATTATTACATCATACATTTACTTACTTTGTACGTCTACCTCTGAATTCAAAAGTTCTATGTCCGTTTTTCTTGCTTCTATTTTTTCGGACAATCTGGAATTAGTTTCCTGATTACATTTGATTAATTTTGGTTAAAGTTTCTGTGTGAGAATTTCTTTATCAAACACCTCTTCTCTTTCTATAGTTTTTTTATTTAATGCTTCAGATTTGTTTGATAAAGTAATTAGATTGATTTCTGATTTTTTTAGAGTCTTTTAACAGTAAAAGTTCTGTATCGTAATTATTTTCTTTGTTCACTAAACTCTCTAGTTTATCTCCTAGATGCTGTGAATCCTTAAAGAGTTCTCTGATCTTATTTTCCTAATTTACAATGTTTGTTGAAATGCCATTTCTTCTTGGCTTTGCAAATTTGTACTATCAAATGATTTAAAACCTACTAAAATTTCATCGTCGTGTTTTTTTTAATTGGTCATTTAACATAATACTTTCTTGTTTTAAATTGTTATTATTTTCTTCAAAACCGATAACATCTTAAATTTTTTTCTCATAAAATACAACTTCATGATTTAAATCTTCTATTTCTAATATTAAAGCACTGTTCTCTTTAGCTAAAGCTTCCTTACTCTCGGTAAATTGAAAATGTACTTTTAGAGTTTCTGCAAGCTCTGTTTTTCAGTTGCGTTTCTATTTGGTTATGGCAGGTGCTTTCCAATTTCCATTTCCGTTCAGTCTAAGGTCAGTGCGACCAACAAAAAGTGGTTTTTATGACAAGAACGACAGTTAATGTCTACCATTCAAAGCCATATTTTTGCGATCTAGCGTCTTTAAGCGGATTAACAGTGTAGCTTAAGCGTGACGTCATAACGGTGCCGTCGCGCTTAACCTCGCAAAAATGGAAATATCTAGCGATATTCTCTCACGACACAAACATACTTTACTTTGTTTATTTTTTTCTTTCTGAGATTCTGAATCTGTAGTAAGCAAAATAATATTAGTATACCTAAATAAAATAATATTGCTTTTGTTAAAATTTGTGATCTTAGAATTTAGAATGAAAAGGAGAAGAGACTTAAATGGTGTTGCTCAGTGAGGATACAGCTTTTTCGGTGGTCCTACAATTAGCCGCTCCTCACCATTGGTCCACTCTCTATTAATTCATTCTGTCAATTGAATGACGCACAACAGCTGAACCGCTTCAACGTTTTCTGGCGCACTCTCGACCACGCCAGATTCCGCTTCAAGCGTTTTGAAGCGTGACGTCATTACTATAATAATATCAATTTATCAATAAAAATAACCTGGCAGTAATCTGAACTGAACTACTGTATAAGCCAAACTGTCATAACTGTCAGAGTATATAATACTGCATTAAAAAGCGGAGTATGTAGAGTTTACTCCGGGTTATATTCATTCATAGATAAAGAACACCCTCTGGTTAACCAACTGACAGTCGCCCGCAGGTAAAACAATAAACAATTATTTGGTTAGATTTGTATTTTTGTTGTTTTGTAGTGTGTTGATGATCCTTTCAATTATAAACAGTCAGATATAGCTTTTAAAATACCTAAGCAATTAAAACAATGTCGAACAACGCACCAACTCAAAATTAAATTAACTCAAACACGATCAAAATAACCTGTGTTGTGCTTAGAACATAGAGAAATAGCATGGAACGCTTGTTCCAACTTCAGATTCATCCGGGCGTGACGTCACGTGGACTTGCCCTATTTGCATTTACGTGGTAGATTGGATTATTTGTTTGACGCTTGTGTTCAGTTGTATTGGTTAGGTTACGTTGAAAACTTTATGGAAAGCGATTTCCCTTTAATTTTCAAGGATCGTCTCCATTGACGCGATTTCTTTCAAATTTGGGATTTGACAACCAATATTTTTTGTTGTCTTTTCCGGGGGTTCCATAAATAAAAAGGGTTATCAACAGAACTACCATTTATTACACTTATCCAATTTCTGGGCATCAATTGCCAAAATACAATACGTAATTTTTATTACATCGGCTTGCACGCCGCGGCCATCATTTTTTACTTGTCAAAATCATTAGTTACCACGTTTTCCGTCGAGATTTTGAGAGGAAGCGCATCGATCGCGGCTCATGCACGGTCGAGAAACATCAAGTCACCGCTGACGGAAATAAAATAAAACTAAACGCGAATGTTTGAAATGCGAACATACAAAATAAAATTAAGCACGAATGTTCGAAATGCGAACATATAAAATAAAATTAACTACGAATGTTCGAAATCCGAACATATTCCCCGGCCTTGAGCGAACCGGCTCTAAACTAAACTAAGCCAAATTGTAATTATAATGTTTGGGGCAAAAGAAACAATTTTGAAATAGGACGTATATATTCACCACGGAGAGTTTTAATTTTAACGGCTCGGACTTTACCATCCGCACCAGGCAGAATTTCCACAATTCTGGCTCTAGGCCATTGCAGAGGAAGTACACCATCCTCTTTGAGCAAAACAAGATCATTTACTTCTAAATTTTTCCGAGGGTGCAACCACTTAGGTCGATTTTGCAGGGTATTCAAGTATTCCACAGACCATCTTTTCCAGAAAGTCTGTTGAATACGGGAGCATTTTTGATATAAGCTTAATCGATTTTCAGGGATATGGGCAAAACTGGGTTCCGGGTAGGAAGTCAGGCTGGTCCCAATTAAAAAGTGGCCAGGAGTTAAACATTCCAGGTCGGAGGGGTCATTTGAGATGGGACACAGTGGACGCGAATTCAGAATCGCCTCGATTTGGGTCAAAACCGTGGTCAATTCCTCAAAAGTCAGATTCGAATTTCCAATTTGGCGTTTGAGATGACTTTTAGCCACCTTTATTTGGGATTCCCAAACGCCTCCCCAATGAGGGCTCAGAGGGGGTATGAATTTCCAATCAATGGAATTTTCCGATGCGAATGTTTTTATTACATCTGACACATCAGAACCTTTAAAGTACAAGTAAAGTTCTCGAAGTTCATTACGTGAACCCGAAAAATTTGTAGCGTTGTCGCTAAAAATAACGGATGGATTACCTCTTCGAGATATGAACCGTCTTAACGTCATTAGAAAAGCTTCGGTTGAGAGTGAGGAAACTAACTCTAAGTGTATGGCCTTGGTAGCCATGCAAACGAATAGCGCAATATAGCATTTTGAGAGGGGGGCCTTCCTTAGCTTGGAAGTCTTAACCATTATGGGGCCGCCGAAATCCACTCCCACCTTTTGGAAAGGGCGAGATATGGAGACTCGGTCTTTCGGCAGATCAGCCATTATTTGTTGAGATGGCTGCAGTTGGAAACGGAAACAATTGTTGCAGTTTCGAATTATTCTTTTTATCTCACGAAGAGCGTTAAGGGGCCAGTATTGTAACCTAATGTTAGCCAACACTGTTTGAGAGCCAGCATGACCAAGGCGGTTATGCTCGTGTGCGAGAATCATGGACACTACAAGATCCTTGGGAGGGAGAAGAATCGGATGTTTTTGACACTCGGGAACGTCGGAATTTGTCAACCTTCCACCGACGCACAAGAATCCATCTTGATTTAGAAAAGGTTTTAAAGAGGTGATATTTTTGTTTGAAAGGGGTTTTCCTGCTTTCAACTCAGATATCTCATTGAAGAACTTTGTGGACTGTATATTTTTAATGATCAGGGTTTTTGCTAAATGTTTTTCATTCGCATTCAAAGGTCCGACTAGTTTGTCGTGGGGGGATTTAGAATTGTGAAACCACCTGAGACAATATGCCATAGTATTGAGCAGGCGAGAAAATTTCGAAAATTTTGAAAAAAGTTCTTCCCAAAAGATTACCGTCGGATCCAGGGCTGGGCATGTAACCTTGAGGTTCGTCCTTTTTTGTTCAGGTAGATCAACCATATCAAATTTTTTATCACGGTTTGAGAGTTCTAGCGAAGAATCCAGCAACAGCGATGGACCGTGCCACCATAGTTTGGAGGATATAATATCCTTGGCCAATAGACCACGAGACAAAGGATCAGCGGCATTGTCTGTTGATGGAATATGACGCCATTTCCAATTTTTTGTGAGCTCCTGTATTTGGGAAACTCTGTTGGCCACAAACACTGACCAACGAGAAGGGTGAGAGTTGATCCAACATAGAGAGATCTGTGAATCTGACCACAGATTAACTGAAGAAAACACAATACCTTCGAAGACGTCGACAATTTTTTGAGTTAGCCTTGATAACAAGAGCATAGCTTGCAGTTCAAGACGAGGTATAGTGAGGTTGGGACGCAAAGGCGCGATTCGAGATTTAGAGGCAATTAAATTACAAGTGACGGTATTGTCATAATAAACAGTTCGAAAATAAACACAGGCAGCGTATGCCTTGCAGCTGCTATCGGCAAATCCATGAAGCTGAACATGTGAGATTCTCTTTTTGAGAAAAATGTGTCGAGGTATCTTCAAATTATTTAGGGTTGGGATGTTTACAATAAACGAATGCCAATCATGAGCGAGAGATGGGGGTAAAGGATCATCCCAATTCAAATTTGCCTTCCAAAGGGACTGCATAAAAATTTTTCCAATTAATATGACTGGGCCAATTAATCCTAGTGGGTCAAACATTTGGGATATGATCGAGAGAGCTTTTCGTTTCGTGATGGGTTCGCAATGAGTTGATTTTGGTAGAGAAATTGTAAACACATCTTGACAAGGTTGCCATGAAAGGCCCAAAACCTTGTTGGAAACATTTTCAAGTTGCACATCGTAAGAGATAGATCGAGAAGATTCAGAGATTAGTTCTAAAAATTCGGGGGAGTTCGAGCACCATTTGTGCAATCGAAAACCAGAGCTATTTAAGAGAGCATTGAGTTCCTCGTGAGATGATTTAAGTATTGCAATGTCATTAGAGCCATAGAGAATGTCGTCGACATAAGTTTGAGTAAGGATAGCTTGAGATGCGAGAGGAAATTTTTTTCCATTAACCAACACAACTTCTTTCAGCGTGCGCGTGCTGAGAAAGCTGGCGGGCTTTGTCCCATATGTCACAGTCGTCAATTCAATGGACTGTATGGGATCAGAGGGTTGATTCCTCCAAAGAATATTTTGCAAATATGTTTGACTGGGGTTAACCTTCACCTGCCGATACATTTTTTCGATATCTGCAGTGAACACGAAAGAGAACTGACGAAAACGACAAATGATATCGAACAAATCTGGCTGCACTTGATAACCTTTCAGGGTTATATCATTAAGAGAATAGCCGCTAGAACTCTTACAACTAGCATCAAAAACTACGCGGAGAGGAGTACTCGAATTCGTTTCCTTTACGATACAATGATGAGGCAGAAAATATTTATTATGATTGAGAGCATTATGAAAAGAGAGAGGCACGTAGCGCGCATGATTCAGAGCTACATATTCATTAATAAATTTTCGGTAATGAGAAAAAAGAATGGGTTCTTTCTGGAACCTTTTTTCAAGATTTAAAAATCGTTTTTTCGCTATTTGAAAGGAGTCACCAAGTTTTGTGACAGCATTAGGAGAGATTAGTGGTAAGTTAACTTGAAAAGATCCATCTTCCAAAATTTTTACATTTTGTTTGAAGTCCTGTTCAGCAAGATCTTCTTCAGGGGTTGATGATTTATGCGGGGGTAACTCTTCTAATTCCCAAAATTTGTTGAGCAAATCATCAAGAGAGGGAGAATCGAATGAAGTTTCAAGCGCATTGACCAAAAACGAAACACTTTTAGAACCAGAGGATTGTGGAACATTGCCTGCGATCACCCATCCTAACATAGTATTTTGTAGTACCGGTCGATGTTTTCCAAATCTTATGAGACCATCAGAAAGTAGATCATAATATATATCTGAGCCTAACAACAAATCTATTTGAGATGGCTTAAAGAATTGGGGATCTGCTAATTCGAGAGGATAAGGGATGGAAATTGATTCTGGAGCAATTGGACATTGAGGCAAATTACAACTGATATTTTGTAATACCACACAAGTTAAATCAAAGGACACATTTTCAAGGACATTAGAGAATATTTTAAATTGAGCCATAGTATTTGAGACCAAAGAATTTTGCGTAATTCCAGAAATTTGCAATCTTCTATTATAAACTTTAGCATCTATTTTGTTCAAAAGGTGCTCAGAAATAAACGAGATTTGAGAACCATTGTCAAGGATACATCTTGCTTGAATGGGAGTGCCATTTTTGGAATAAACCGTGACCAGGGCAGTTGCTAATAAAACATCATTGTTTTTTCGAGACAAAGTTGACATGCTATATGATGTGGCAGTGTATGATGAGCTACGCGAATTCTCAGGCAATTCATTCTCCTGTGTACAAGAATTGGTGCGAGGGCTTAAAGGCCTTCGTGTTGCGGATCCTTGATCAGAATTTTGCCTGAAAATGCTCGCGTGCGAATTTCGTCGAGATTGCCAGCTTGCTATTGCACTATTAGCGCAATGCGGTTGAGAAGTAGCCAAATCATCTAAATTGTTTTGCCGAGCATTGGCCGAAGTGCTTGAGTCGTTTTGCCGAGAATTGGCTGAACCATACGAGTTATTTTGCCAAGAATTGGTCTGAGGTGGCTTCTTTAAGCACAATGAAGAATGATGGGGTTTAGAACAAGTGAAGCAACGTTTAGATGGGCAATTGGTAGTCCTATGCCGAGTACCAAAGCAGTTTGTACACAAATTATTTGAATGCACAAATTCCAATTTCTGATTATGAGGTATGTCCAGAAATTTGTTGCACCTATAAATTTTGTGCGATTTATCATTACAAAAAATACATTTTAATGGCAGAGTATGAGAATTAGTTTCAAAGTTATTTGAATAATAAGAAACAAAATTTTTCAACTGAGTCTTTTCCTTTTTCATAGTTTGAGGTAAAATTGAAAAAAGTACCTTGCATCTTTCTTCAACAATACGAAAAAATTCATCGATCGTGGGTAATAAGGACTTGTCCCTTTGAGACTCATATTCCCGTTTTGTGGCGAAATCTAATTTTCTTACGAGAGTATTTATCATCATTAAATGTTGAGTGTCAATATTTAAATTATTTAACGATTTTATGTGCTGTTTCATATGAGTAATAAATTCACGTAAACATTGAGCATTGCCTTTCGATAGGTTTGGGTAATCAATAATTGAGTTAAAATGCGAATTAATAATTGCGAGATTGTCATTATATCTTTCAAACAAAATATCTATTGCGACACGAAAATTATCATTTATAAGTTCCAATGCGTTAATTAAATCTAGGGGTTCATTTTTTAATGAAGCTTTCAAATATACCAGTTTTTCGACATCGGAAAGAGCGGAGTTATTCGCAACGAGTGATGTGAACAGTTCGAAAAATGATGACCATTTCGTGATATCGCCGTTAAATTCAGGTATTTTCAATTGAGGTAATTTTGCAATATGAGTCGAGGAGTTATTATTAATAATAACTTGAGAATTGTCATTTTTTGTGCGAGTGGTACATTCGGAAAGGGTTTGGATTCTTCTCTGCACTTTAGAGAGATAGTCCAAATACCTTTCTGCCGTACTATCAAATTCATTAGCGCTAGGAAGCTCACTAGCATCATCGCACTCGAGGTCAATTATGTCATTTTCAATTTTTTCTAAATTAACAAAGGCGTCCGTTAAGGCCTTTTCGCGAGTTTGAATTTGAAAAACATCATTTGTAGTATCGAGATTACGATCCAACCAAGTGATTAATCGAGTAAATGCCGATCGAGCGTGCTTCCTAGACTTTTTAAGAATATCCATGTCAGTCAATTACTATATTTAAAATTTCAGTGAACGAAAATGCAATGAATGAGTTAGGAAGAATATGTAAATGAACAAAGATGAATATTCTTGGCTTTAAAAAAATACATATACGAGAAAATTCACAAACATTTGCATAAATAACTAGTATTCAGTTCGTCATTTTTCAAACACAAATAAAACGTTTATAAAATAAAAGCAGCAATTTAAATGCTTTTTCAACTTCAAAAATGTTCTTTGAATTGAGTGAGAGAGTTCTTACGTTGTCGAACACAATAATGTTCAAATTCTCATTAGAAAACATGCATAGTTTACCTTACAGGCTAGTGGAACTTCCAAGGATGCAATGGGTACAAAAAAATATCCGGCTCGAAGAAGGACCATTATGGAAAGCGATTTCCCTTCAATTTTCAAGGATCGTCTCCATTGACGCGATTTCTTTCAAATTTGGGATTTGACAACCAATATTTTTTGTTGTCTTTTCCGGGGGTTCCATAAATAAAAAGGGTTATCAACAGAACTACCATTTATTACACTTATCCAATTTCTGGGCATCAATTGCCAAAATACAATACGTAATTTTTATTACATCGGCTTGCACGCCGCGGCCATCATTTTTTACTTGTCAAAATCATTAGTTACCACGTTTTCCGTCGAGATTTTGAGAGGAAGCGCATCGATCGCGGCTCATGCACGGTCGAGAAACATCAAGTCACCGCTGACGGAAATAAAATAAAACTAAACGCGAATGTTTGAAATGCGAACATACAAAATAAAATTAAGCACGAATGTTCGAAATGCGAACATATAAAATAAAATTAACTACGAATGTTCGAAATCCGAACACTTTAAATTATGGCAGTTCTTTACAAAGAAATAACTTTTAATGTCGGTACCTGAAGTATTATTTTTGTTTTCTAGTTTTTTTTTTCAAGTTTATATACTTGCAGCAAGTTTTGTTAATCTTTTTAAATTAGTTTTTTAAGTTTAACTTTTTTGTTCTAGTTTTAAAGTTTATGTTACTTTTGAGAGGTTAAAAATTAAGTTTAGTTTCAACATATTATATAATGTGGTAAAAAAATAAATGATCTCATTTTACATATTGTTTAATTTAACGATAATTACTAATAAGCCTCCTCTATAGCCTCATACTCCGTGTTAGCAATGGGTTCCTCTGTGCATTTTCATTTTGTTTTTGATCAATATGAGGAAGAAAACCAAAATCCACTTCTTCTAACTCTTCATCTGAATTTAGTAGTAGTTCGACTCTATTTTGTATACACATATTATGCAGCTCTATGCAAGCATTTATAATCAATGATGCTTTGTTCGGTGAATAATGCAATGTTCTGTGCTTAAGTAAGCACCTGAATCTCATTTTCAGTAAGCCATTACACCTTTCTATTGTGCACCTTGCTTTTTTGTTCTTCATTAAATCTAATTTCTTCGTCCGTAATATTATATACATAGGGTCAGCCAATGGTGTAATGAGCCATGGGCGAAGAGGATATACAGAATCACCTAAAAATAAAAGAATGAAATACCTAAATCATAAGTGAGAGAAATGTTATTCTGGGTGTTTCATTTAAAATAACTGATGCTGAAGTCATCATTCAAAGGTTATTCATCCTGTATGATAGCATTGTTTTTAAAAATTAGTAATCAGGATTTTTTCATATTACTGTTTATTTAGCTAATAATTAATTTAAGTGTTACATTATGGATGTATAAATTTTTACCTATAAGAAAATACCCCTCATTTCCTCTTTCGTGGAGTTGTTCCAAAAATTCCCTCATATTGCTGCTATGCCAAATATAGGAATCATGGGTACTTCCAGGATATTTTGCATTTATATGAATTATCTCCATATTTTCATCACATATCTGAAATGTAGGTAATAGAATAATAATAATATATCACCTACCTATAACTTACCAGCTGAACATTTATAGAATGATACTGTTTTCGGTTTACGAAAATATGTTCAGGTGCCAATGGATCATTCTTTTTTGGAGGTACAATTGCCACATGTGTGCGATCAATACAGCCCACAATGCCTGGGATTCCAAAAATGTTGTAAAATCTAAAACTAACTGAATTAGGTAGAAATCCAATTTTTTTATTATTAATAAAAAAAACCTGTTTCTTAAACCATTAAGCTCATTCATCTTTCTGGGAAATTTTACAAATCTTACAAGAATCTCTGGAGCATTGTATTTCACTAACATTTATCTGCTCACTGATGCGACTGGGACTAAGCAAAAACTTTATTATCTCCTACACTAACCTGGTAACATCCTGTTGCATAGAAATGCAGTACCACAAGAGCCTAGAGAACAGAATAAAAAGTTATCAGAAAATAGTGTATAAGATACATATAGTTATAGTCTATCTATACGAAGTCAATAATGTTGTGTTGTATACAATGATCTAGAAAAGTATCATGCTTACCTTTTCTTCAAGTGATGATAATTTATATTTATTTGCAATCAATTTATTTTTCAACAGTTTTTCACAAACAAAACAAATATCTAGAACATCAGTTGACACACTTTCGACACTAGAAAGGAATTTTAATTCCCGGTCAACAGTGGAAGATACATTTTTTCTACATCTTTGCTCTGACGAAATTTAGAGAGATTGAAAAATATTATAAAAAGGAACCTTCTTTCCAAATTGTGTAGTCACCATATGGAGTGAACCCATATTTGACTTTAATATTATTTAATTAAACTTAATATACTTATATTTTAGGCCCATCTCTTCAAATCTTTGGGTGGAAGAGATGGAAAAGACCATCTTTGTAGATGCCTTGCCCAATTATTTACCAATGAGTTGGCTACTCAGTGTTCATGGTTTGGACAAAGAGGCAATTTCAAAGCCAAAGATTTAACTTCATTAAAAATATTAACAGGTAATACATTTTTAACTCTGATTGCCAAAAATAATAATTAATATTTTCAGACATTATTATAAGTAGCCATTGTTACGTAACATGTGTATAATCAGTTATGTAACATTTATGTCGATTTTACATAATTGTGTTTGCTGGGCATTCTATGGACCTCTCTACCAAAAATAATTGAAGCCACATAACTAACCTACTGATAAGATAAGAAAACAGATTGAAGGAAAAAATAAATAAAACCCAGATATTTCAACTCTACCAAGTCTATGACCAAAGCGATTCTAATGATAATTAGGGCTTTAATAGGGCAAAGATATGGATGCCAATACTAGTGCTAAGTAAAAACACTAACAAGACTTATTTACAAAAATCTAATTACTTTTCATTTTCAGAACTGTCAATTTCACTAATAGCGTTGAATGAATAACAATCAACGCTAATATGGAACCTGCTGCAACTGCCCTTCAGGTCCATTAATCTTTCATAAAACAGAGTTTCCTTATTTACAAAAATCTAATTTCTTTTCATTTTCAGAACTGACAACTGACACAGGTCCAAATAATTTTCATATAGCAGTGTTCGCTATAACTATTCAGTAAGTAAAAAAATGTCAACACCTATTTAGAAGAAACATCTAATTTTTTTATTTCATTTACAGTTCTGATAAAATGGATTCCAAGATAAAATGGATTATTTAAAACTTTTGCTGAAATGAGTGAAATAATTTTGTTAGTAAAAATATTCATTTAGAGTATTTAAAATTAAAAATGTTTTTTTTTCAGTCTTTATAACTATGAGGATCAAGACTTCAGTATGTCGTTGGGTGTCACCACCTCTTTGTGAGTGTAGAATCGTAAAAAATGGATAATTTTATAAACTTTTTATTCTGAGGAGAAATGATAGAGAAAAATGGAAGTTGCTATGTAATAATAAATATGCAGACAAATACATTAAACATAATGTAATAATAAGTTTATTTATTTTTATAGAATATTTTTGATTTGTTTCTTTTCAATAAAAACACACCTATTTTTGCTGTGATTTTTTTGAATAATTAATAAGGGTTATTGAAAAAGCAGACATGTCTGTTTATTGCTATAATAAACATTTTTATAGTTTACCTAATTAATTAGCATTTCTTTCTGAACTACCTGCTTACTATGTACCTACTTCAAATTTGTAATACTACTATTAACACGTTGAGCGCCACGTTGCCACACCGGTGGTCATTCTTTTAAATACGCGGGAGACCTCGTGCTCACGGGTGGGCATACCTGGTGTGACTTGCTGGGACCAATATTTTTAAAATCAGTTTCATCGATATATTGCAGCCGGTATATGACCTTGTGCTATTTATTTTTCATAAACCAAATCTTAATTTCCCGTTTTACCTGTTTTTTATTTGTGACCCACCGGTGGACACTTGGTCCCAGAATGTAATAATACTTCTTGGGACCAAGTGTCCACTAGTGGGCATAACCTAATTAGAATCTGTTTTTCTTTTTATGTGTTTGTTTTGCAGCATGTTTTCTAAAATGCTAAAAAGGTGAACACTATTTGTGAGCAGTGTGAAATACCAATGTGTTTAGTATGTTTCAAAAATCATGGATAAACATAAGCATTTTATTGACATTAAAGATAGTAGAATAGTTATTATATTTAGTTATACTCATTTTCTTTCAGAAAAATCGTTTGTTTTATGTTTTTTGAAGCTCAGGGCGTTAGGGGTCCTAATGATATATTTTTTGTATCGCTTAGTCTTTTTCTGTACCTAAAGTAGGATTTGAAAATATTTTTGCAACTATGCTCGTTTTTATTTACAAAAAATGTCCATTTTTAATGCTCTACAAAACCTAAAAATATATTTCAAGTTAGTTTTTCAAACCAAAAATGAAGTTTTCTTTTCTAAACATTACTCAGTATTTTGTAGACATTGGGAGGCCAAACTACCAAATTCGAGTGAAATAAGTTCACATCCTGGAACCGAACTTAAGATATCCCAATGCTAAATACACATAAAACCTTCCCACTGGTGGGCATATGCTGTCCCAGCAAGGAAAATCAATGATGACCACCGGTGGCCACTTGGTCCTCTCATTAAAAATTAAAATGACCACCGGTGGGCACGTGGCGCTCAACGTGTTAAACAAACAGATTACCTAAACGATTTGTTTTCGTTTTCAATAAAAGAAGACATTTTTGCTATAATTTACTTGAATAATTAAGATTATGAAGAGTAAATGGGAAAACAGGCATGTCTGTTCATTACAAACTGGAGGAAAACTGCAAAAAGTATTTATAATAACATTTCGTTACATCACCTGGAAAAATTGAAGATCAAAAATATATAGGTAACATTTTTATTCCCGTGTTTCGAAAATATAAGATTACAACAGTATTGAATGGAATACGAGTCTATTTTGGTCCATTTTAGTAGAATGCAATTATTACTAATACCAATGTAGTTTTTCTCACTAACTCGGGAGGCCGATGTATGTATGCTGAGGCAGTCTGTGGTTGTGTACAGGTCCCCGGAGGAACCAAAAGGCCCCGATATGGGGATCAATAAATATAAGGCACTTTGTGTGGGATCACTAGCAATAGCTAAAAATATTTGTGGTTTATTTTACACCTATAGACACTAAACAAGTTACTTGTGGTGGAGCACATGTGGAGTAAATATAAAGAGCATTTACGAAGCACAAATTTACTTTTTCAGCATGAAAATTATTTTATTATAACCACCTACAAATACTAACAAGCTATGCTATAAATAATAATAAATAATTTGAAATATTTTTATGGACACAAAACCGTCGTCATCTCTGTCATTGAAGTTCCATACAGCGCCAATGGCCAATGGCGCTGCGCCATCCATCAAGACGGCGGAACGGCTGAACTAAATGCAGAAAGTTGTACGTTTCCAAAATTTTGTATGCAACAAATCTCAAAAAATACAATGATTTGAGATTTCATATTTTCAGAATGCAATTCTCTAGGCTTTCTTTTGGGGATCAGATCTTGCCGTTCTAATTGGTGACCACAAATTGTCAAAAACACACCATCACCTAATGGCTAATATCTTTTTTTTAACAATATAAAACTTAACCAAAATACCTGATCCCAAGACAAAGGTCCAAGTTATATTGTGTTGAAATTTGAACACTTAATTTTACTGCGTTCATTAGATTTGTTGTTAACAAAATGACCTAAATTTTGTTGCAAGTCAGGGGTGCCAACTGTTTTGAGCTGTCTAATTTGTGAGGCCGCTCTTAATGTCATCCCATTTGAATACAACCCAGATTTTTGCAGAATTACCATTATGTATAACACATATATTATGCAAAAAGTAATGGAACTAATGTATTTATTAACTTAATACAACTTTCTAAAACATATAGAATGGAACAAGTTTAACCAGAAAAGAAATAAATTAATTCTAATATGTTGAATTCTTTTCAGAATTATTACCCTCTACCTCTACCAATTTTCTTCGCCAATAGTACTATCGCTATCCCATCTACATAATTTTTTCGGCAGTATTACCGGTTTTTTCAACTCAAGCAAAATTTTTTCATTTGCCTTTTTTTCTTCTTGTAACTGTTTAGTTTTATCTTGGATTTCTTTTAATTCTGTTTCCATTTTACGGATATATTCGGACATTTTTGTAATCCCACTTTCAGTGTCTGTAATTACAGGTTGTAGCATTTCTTGCTTTTCAATTAAATGCATTTTATAGGTTTCCTCTGCTTTTTGATGTTCCAAGTTCATTTAACTTATCTTGTTTTAGTTCTGATTGTCTACCAACATCTTCATTTGGCGATTCCACTAGATCTGTAATAATAACCTTCAACATGTCTACTTCTAAATTCAAAAGTTCAATGTCCGTTTTTCTTGCTTCTATTTTTTCAGACAAGGTGGAATTAATTTCCTGATTACATTTGATTGATTCTTCAATTTTGGTTGAAATTTCTTTGTGAGAATTAATTTCTTTATCAAACACCTCTTCTCTTTCTATAGTTTTTTTATTTAACGCTTCAGATTTGTTTGATAAAGTAATTAGATTGATTTCTGATTTTTTTATAGAGTCTTTTAACACTAAAAGTTCTATATCGTAATTATTTTCTTTGTTCACTAAACTCTCTAGTTTATCTCCTAGATGCTGTGAATCCTTAAAGAGTTCTCTGATTTTATTTTCATAATTTACAATGTTTATTGAAATGCTTGCAATCTCTTCTTGGCTTTGCAAATTTATACTATCAAATGATTTAAAAGCTACCAAAATTTCATTGTCCTGGTTTTCTAATTGGTCATTCAACATAATAATTTCTTGTTTTAAATTATTGTTATTTTCTTCAAAACCGATAACATCTTTAATTTTTTTCTCATATAATTCCACTTCATGAGTAAAATCTTCTATTTCTAATATTAAAGAACTGTTTGCTTTAGCTAAAGCTTCCTTATTCTCAGTATCTTGAAAATGTACTTTTACAGTTTTTTCAAGTTCTGTTTTTAATTGCGTTTCTTTTTGGTTATAGTATTGGATCTGTTTGTTATATATCTGCTTATTTTTATTTACTATACCAATGAATTCGTTTAGTGTAGTTTCTGTCGAAGTTATAACTTCGTTGAAGTCCAAAAGAGTTGTATAAACAGTTAGAGCTCTTGGTATGAATTTTGTATTATAATATTCTTCAATTCCGTTTGTGAAATTGCTTCTATTTTCTATATCAGCAAAATTTTGGTTGATAGTTTCTTTAAGATTCTTGGCAAAATTTCTCATATTTGTTAAACTGTTTTCATTTTTTGTTATATCTTGTTCTAATTCAGCTGTTTCTTCTTTTTTTAATTCCATAAGTTCCATCATCCTTTTTGTTCCATCTAAAAGTAATTTAAAGAGTTATTAATTGTTATTAGTACATATAGCTAACCAGAATTGAAAATCAATGTCATAAATTTGTCATTTATACACACCTAGAACTGTTATTAGATCCTCTTGAAAACCTATCTGGGTGGATTGACTGTCAGCTTTTGCAATTTCCATTATAAAATTTCAATTACAATATTTCATTTAGAGCAATAATAATGTTTAACACAAAAATTATCCAAAATGATACAACAATATTAAAACTTTCAAAACCATGTAACTGTCAATCTCATAGATCTCATAAGCTACCCTAGATCAATATACATTCAAATATTTAACTGACATTAAAACATATTATTTTGCAAGAAATATTTTGATTTCTTTTGAAAAACTTGAATTATTTCAAATAAATAGGCTCGGTTATAAAATGGTTAAGGTACATTTTAAATAATTAATTTAATTATACCGCCACAATCAATTGTTTTAAACAAACGTCATTATTGGAAGTGTATAATGTTACACGTGACGGAATTATACTCTACACAAATTAAATAAATGTGATAAAAATAAAGAGCAATACTTTATTTTATAACTCATTAGCGTAACAGTAGAGTTGTTGGGCGATAAAAATCCGAACAAAGGTTAATGGTTTTCATGTTCAAATTTCACCGCATTTATATTTTTTAGTATTTCTCTTTGGTATTGATATAGCACAAATCCTGTGTCATTATCAATCATTGATTACATGCGCACAATTTCTTATTTTAAATTGAACGCACTTTTTACAACAGGGCTCCAGTAATTCACGAGATTACAATAATTCCATTAACTTTTTCATCAGTACTTCAGGCTATTGTCAAAGTTATATGCTTTTTTTTTAATTTTAGTAGTAACGGTTGCATTGATGCATTTTTTGATTGTTACACTTCTCATATCTATTTTTTATGGATAACTACATGAAAGCAAATATTCATATATTTTATTTTTGATTCAATTTCAGGATACTAAAAGGTACATTACAGCAATTAGCAGAATGGATACACAGTTATATTTTAGCACAAGATGGTTTTGAATATGTAAATTCAGATGTTAGAGTTCAGTCAGTATTTTACAGTGTTTGCCAAGCTTTATTTTATATTGTTGCTTTTAGACATAAGGACTTCGTGAATATGAAAAAAAGTAAGTATCTTTTTCCAAAGCAGGTATTTTTTATGATCATCAACATATCTACTAAATTGGAATTATATTTTAGATATATTTTTGGAAAGTCTGAATCTAGGTAAAATCGTAACGTCTCGTTTAAATCCGTTGAGGGTATGTCAGCCAGCAGTAGTTCAAAATTTTGCTGCTGTCACTATAGGAAATATCAAATAGCGTATTGTTATTCTGTGATAGAACACAATACAAGAAACACTTTACCTACAATATATCAGGACGAAAAAGGGAGTTTTATTATGTCCAGTAATGTTTTAGACGCCTTTTTTCCCATTCTACCCCTTCATATTAGAAAGGTAAGGCAAATTGTTCCCATAGCGAATTATTAATATGATGATGATACATATGCGTGGTCTGAATAATGAACCAAGTGATTATTTTTCAATGCAATCGTGTGGGTACTTACTAATTTTGATTCTATTTTGTAGATCTGGTAAGAAAATTCACCCAATTTATAAAGAATACGAAGACACATTTGAAGAAATATCTAATCAAGAAGTAGAGATAAAGGAAGCAGCTGACAGATGTTTTTTTATTTAATGACAGTGGTTGTCTTTCAAAAAATAAATCTCACCAATTCTCATATGGAAGTTCTCCAGGATTTAAATTCAAATAATTATTGTGTGCTCACTAAAATGTTGTGAACAAGTTAAGAAAATCCGGCTGATGAAGGTGTGCTCATGGATGATTTTATAAAATCATTTTATTTGCAAAACAGAAGACTACATATTCATGAAAGGACATCAATATTAAGTAGATTTGAAAAATTACCACCTTGAAGAAGAGCGATTCATAAAAATTTGAACAAAAATTCTATACACTCAATCATCTGTATAAAATCCTAATTTATTTATTAAATACCATCATACAGTTTTATTTTTATTTACTAAATACCTTTGTTATCTAAGTTCTTTATTAGGATTTGATATATTTTCTTGAAACTTAAATTGGTTAGAAATTATAAATTTCAGCTTTGAGGTAATGTTTATTTTGTGGGTATAATTGGCAAATTATTTGTATAAATCGACTGTGATGTATTTAATCTATTTTTTTAATAAAACGTTGAATATTGTGATTGCTTTAATTTATTTATTTCTTTAATCTGATAAAGCGAGAGTGCCATATATGTTGAGTCGTGCTTACGTCTTTTTTGCAAGTATAACGAACCAGGGCTTCACGTCACTTTCAACTTGTTCACGGTATTGCAAATTTACCTGCCACAATTATTCCATAAGAACTTATTGCTATTTATTGGATTGAGAAGATTCAAGACGTCTGCAGGTTCCAATCACCGGCTTCTCGCGAAAAAATGGTGAAGTGTTCCTAGACATTTGTTGCAAAGGTACATAAATTACAGCCGAGGCTCTCCAATTCTTATGACATCTTTCGAACCCCACACCAATTATTTAATAATTGTCCAAGACAATCCTATTTCTGCATTCAACTAAAATACCAAGCCAAATTTTTATAAATGCTTTGTTTCAGATTTGTAGATCTGGCCAGATTACAAAAACGTGTTCGTGCTCAAACGATCCGGCTGGATCTACTTTCCGTTGTGCAAAAATCGCAAACTCAATGATGTTATGTTCTCTTAATATTTTAAGCATGGATACTCCATGATTTTAAGGCTCGAGAAACGCCTTATCGTCAGTCTAGACTCGCAACAGTAGGTATAGTTTGGCAAACTTTTCTGAAGTTGTGAAAGGAATGCGGCTGAACATATTTAATATTTTTACGTTTAATTATAAAAAAGCTAAAATGCGGTGCTGAGTACTTATGTAGTAATAATTATTGTATTGTACGAACTAATCGATAAAGTTCCGCTCGTCGTACACTCATACAGAACCTATATCTGAAAATGAACAAGGAATGACAATAAGTGATGCCAATCCACTTGTTATGATCCATGCTTCAAGCTGCCAACATGTTTTGTCAGTGACAATTTATCTTTTTTGAGGTTATTGTGAGATGAGAATTATTTTTCATTTGATTTCCTGTATGCACGTTAAATAAATTGGTAAATAGCTTCATAAGTAAATTAAATTAACAAAAATGGCAGATAAAATTCCAGTAAAATTAGCAGGCACGGATTACATGCAAGTGTTTATTGCTGTTTTTGTAATAGTTATTACTTTAGGCAAGTGAATATTATAGCCATATACGGGCTATATTTGTTATAAAGTTTAATGAAGTACCATTGTAGGATCGTAATGTTTATATTATTTTAACTTGACTTTTATTGAATACTATTTTCTATTTCAGTTCTTATTGCACTTTATAAAAGGAGGAAGAGCTCAAGGCAGGGAATCCTCTTGACTGGTATTTGTGATAATAGAAAAACGTTATTT
This sequence comes from Lochmaea crataegi, assembly GCA_947563755.1. NCBI lineage: Eukaryota > Metazoa > Arthropoda > Insecta > Coleoptera > Chrysomelidae > Lochmaea > Lochmaea crataegi. The sequence continues at coordinate 27,790,657 of OX387432.1, forward strand.
TCTCAACTAATTCACAATAAGCATATACAAACTCATACATCTATAAATGAAAACATTTCCAATTTCATCTACAATAGTGTAAGTAAAATAAGTTGTCTTATATGTTTCGATTAGTTATCTTAATCAACATTTAATTTTAAGAAGCTCTGAGAGCTAGACATTCCTGGTTATTAATGCTTAAGAGATAGATTTTTTGAACAGTATAAGGATATTGAAAAAGGCATTGTATTCGTAGTTGATTCTAACTCCATTACTCAAGATGTTAGAGATGCATCTGAATTCTTGTATAATATCATTGTTGATCCTGTAATTGTTAAGAATAAACCAAATATACTCATACTCTGTAACAAACAAGACTTTACCTTTGCAAAAGGAGAATCAGCTGCCAAATCAATTTTTGAAAAGGAATTGTAAGTCATTGGTTTTTCACTTATTTTAGTATTAATAGTTGTAATTCAGAATATTACTAATGAACATAAATTTAAAAGTGGTGATTTATTTATTCTTAAGTTTTATGTCGAGTTGCAATTTAATCAAATAGCATACAAGCATATGTTATTAGATATTGCCCAAGGTTATATTGTACTCAAAAATACCATAAAATCTACCCCTAATTATATAATGTATATCAGCAATATACATGATAAATTTGGGGCTGTTTATATTGTAAGCTGTGGTAGAAATCTTAAGAATACATTATTTGTATTAAACTTTAGTGTGAATTCTTAATTTGTATAACAGCATTGGCTAGACACGTTTTGTAAATTTTTATCAATGTATTACAGAGTTTTTAAATCTATAATTTTATTTTAGAAATACTCTTTGAACCACAAAATCAAGTCAGTTGGAATCAGTGGATCCAAAAGCTAAAAAAGCTGCTCCTTTGGGGGATTCTGAAGATTATGATTTTAGTGCTTTAACATTAAAGGTGGACTTTGCAGAAAGCTATGCATATCACAAACATGGTATTGTTGATACTGAAAGACTGAAAAAATGGCTTGCTCATCAAATGTTATACAATTTTTTCATGTTTAAATCCTTTTTTCTACTTAAAAATTTAAACAAAGATGAAAAAATATATTTTTGTATTTGAAACTATTTAAGGCATTTTTATTTTCATTAGATCCAGTTGAACCGGATTGGCCAGATCAAATGCCTACTGATAAATATTGTGGGAAATACTTACACATTCATGCCTTGTTTATTCTATTAGTGATAGTTCCAATGTAAGTAATTGCACATACCTATAGGTACAGTAGAACAGATATCTGGTGAAATAAGGTGACGATGGGTTGTAAAAAATTTGAAAGTGGGGGTCCAGCAAAGCCATTCATGCAGTAGATGTTATGCTGTGAGTAGCTCGATATTTTTACAATGTTGCATTGTTTCATTTACTCGCGTTATTTAAATTTGATTTTGTTGTGATTTTACGTTTTGTGTTTGTGTATTCTGTTTTAACTATTTTAGTTTAACTCATTTTATGCAAAAGTTCTTTTCAGAACTCTGCTAAAAAAAACAGTAAAAAAGGTAAGGAAATAATTGTAATTTAAAAAAGTAGATATACCTAAATTAGTGTTATTTAATTGTAGCATGAGTTTAAGAGCAAATTATACGGACGGGCTGTTAATAGCCAAAGTCGAGAAATAGTTGCTAATGTGTTAGCCTTTATGAAAAAGGAAGCTCAGTTGAACAAACGAAAATTGAACAAGGTATGTCTTATTAAAAGTAGTCAAAAAATACCTTTATCTAACCCCTAACTTTAAATGCATTATTAAGTTTTGAAACGCCACATTTTTCATAACTGAAGTTTCATTACATCACTAGTGATGTAATTAAATTTTATGTAACTGCCAGTACCTATTTATTTAGTTATTTTATATGGTATCCATAGAAACTTCTGTATACTCGCAAGAATGGAATATATTTAATTGCAGGACAATGCTCCTCGTTTTCCTTTCCAAGAAAACATATTATAAAAGAAAAAAAAACAAGCAAACTATTGACGACGTCGACAAAGGGGTGTTAAGGCGTATTATTCATAATATGCATATAAGCAATGAAGAAGTACCATAGCTAAAAAATATTCTGTCTAAATTCAGAGATGCTGTAGGCTATGAAGGTAGCCCAGAATCTTTAGGATTAATTATAAGAGACATTGGATTCCGTTGGAGAAAAACAAATCGAAGACTTTTAATGGAATGACATGAAATCCAAAAGCTTCGTATTATAGACTACTTAAGAGCTGTTAATAAGTATCGAAAAGAAGGTCGCCCTATAATAGTGTATATGGATGAAACATACATTCACTCAACACATACCACACACAAAAGTTGGAGTGATGATTTGAATGAAGGTATTAAGCAACCCACATCAAAAGGAAATCATTTGATTATTGTACATGCTGGTGGTGATTATGGCTTTGTTCAAGGAGCTGTCATAATTTTCAAATCTGGTACTAAAACAGGTGAGTATCACGACGATATGTCTTTTGAAGATTATTGTAAGTGGTTCGAAAACAAATGAATACCCAATCTTCCTATACAAAGTGTTGTAGTAATAGATAATGCACCATATCACAAAAAACAAATTGTCAAGGCACAAACATCAAAATCAACGAAGGAATGGTGAGAGGCCAGAAATATTCCAGTAAACAATAGTATGCTGAAGCCATAAGTGTACAATTTAGTAAAAATGCATAAACCACGATATGTACGTTATGCAATAGACGAGATCGCAATAAAATAAGGACAAAACATTTTAAGATTACCTCCATATCACCCAGATCTTAATCCAATTGAGCTGGTCTGTGCAAGCTTAAAATCATATGTAGCATCAAAAAAGAGTTATGTGAACACTTGCGTCAGTTTTATCAGGCCATCCTTGCGAATTTGTCAATTTGAGGTCATCTGCTTTACATGATGAACAGCTGTCAGCCAAGAACAGCAGATATAAGAAACCGCTCTCCTTATCAGTAATGTCGCTTGTCTGACAAAAATTTCAAGTAGCTGTGTGCATAAAAATGTCATACAGTTTGAAAGGCACAGATGACCATGGGACCAGGAATGGGATTAAGTCGGTTCATGATATCCATTGCATTTTTTATAATGAGGGTATCATTAATTGTTCTAATAATGTCTTTATCAATAACTTCCTCATGATTTTGACATAACTGTACCAATATTCCCCGGTTATCCAAATTTGACTTAATTGCATCGCTTATAGTGTTCCAGCGGACTTCCTGAGGCATGACTAGTTTCTTCCCTTTTTTTCCTTATAAAAAGCTGCAGGCAAACGCTCGTTTCTGAAGTATTTTATAACTTTCAAAATGTGCTCTGTGTCCCCTGGAATGTTAAGGTCTTCTGCAAGTAAATTAAGGATGTGGGTAGAACATCCATATGTGCTAATACCAATGTGATTTCACGAATTGTGAATTGTCTGCCTGATGTACCTAACAAGCAGTAAACAAAAACCGGGGAATGAGTCCCCGAATGTCGAATTGTAAGTTTTCTAACCACGGAACGCACTGTTGTCACATTCATTTTTAAGCAAGTCGCAAAATATCAAAGATTTTTTGCTCCGGTATTTATTTCTTAAAAATAAGAAAATGATATACATCAGCCAACCCTGAGAATTACCATTATGTATAACAAATATTATGCAAAAAGTAATAGAACTAATGTATTTATTAACTTAATACAACTTTCTAAAACATATAGAACAGAACAAGTTTAGCCAGAGAAGAAATAAATCAATTCTAATATGTTGAATTCTTCTCAGAAATACCCAATTTCAAGACAGAGTGCTGTCAATTATATTGCCAGTTTGATAGCTAAAGGAAATTTTATAGCATTAGCGAACGTATTTGATTTGAAACTTTTTTTTATTATTAATTGATATAAATACTAAATATTTTTCAATATCGTAGCGTGGGGTAGCGACATTTGAACTACTTTGTGTTACATTCTATTATATAACTGTACTTTAGTTTTTCCATTGATTTAAGTTTAGACTGCTTGGCCTTTTTTCGTTTCATTTATTATATTCGCTGTTCTATAAGTATTGCTAAATTGTATTTATTAAGGAAATTCATGTAAGTAGCAGCTTCTAAATTTGTCCCACCTAGGATTCAATAATGTTTCAAATTTAAACAAGGATTGTTCAAGTTTACATTTATCAAAGAGCAAGTATTAAATTTGGTTTGTTTTGAAGTTGTTCATGGCAATAGTTAGTATGCATTGTGTACACATTAAAATAATGAATGCCAATCACTACTGTTATAATATGTTCCTCAATGCCATTCTTGGTCTATTAACAAAGTGCCTGAAAAGGGCCAACGTGTTTGTTTTAAAACGGAGATAGAAAGTAAGGTACAGTTGTAATAAAACAAAAGGATAAAAGTATTAGAAAGAACCGTTAATGTCATCCTATTTGAATACAACAAGAATTGCCATTGTGTATAACACATATTACGCAAAAAGTAATAGAACTCATGTATTTATTAACTTAATACAATACATTCTAGTTAAATATACTAATAAGAATTAATAACTATTTAAATTACTTTTAGATGGAACAAAAATGATGATGGAACTTATGGAATTAAAAAAAGTAGAAATAGCTGAATTAGAACAGGATATAACAAAAAATGAAAACAGTTTAACAAATGAGAAATTTTGCCAGGAATCTTAAAGAAAATATCAACCAACATTTTGCCGATATAGAAAATAGAAGCAATTTCACAAATGTAATTGAAGAATATAGGACAAAATTCATACCAACAGCTCAAACTGTTTATACAACTCTTTCGGACTTTCGAACGAAGTTATAACTTCGACAGAAACTACACTAACCGAATTCATTGGTATAGCAAATAAAAATGAGCAGATATATAACAAACAGATCCAATACTATAACCAAATAGAAACGCATTCATTCATATATTTGGGTTGTTCTCATCAGCCCAGGCACTTGAACTGAATCTTTGTACCATTTCCCATGTTATCTACTTCCATTCCAGAAGCTTCGTGTCTTCTATAAAGGCCACTAGTTTGACTAGAGGGATTTTCAGTAGTTGTGATGGTTGTATTAATTCCTCTCCAAAGTGATTCCGTCTAAGTACTTGTAAGTTCTCGCAGGAGCAGAGTATGTGTTTCATTATCAAGTTCACATTTTCTGCACATAGGTTCACTAACTTTGCCCATTTTGTGCAGATGTTTCCTCAGTGTGCAGTGTCCAGTCACCAGGTCTTCAAATGTCTCTTACCCAGTTAGTTTCAGTAGCTTGGTTGAGAGTTCCTTGTCTACGTTGTTCAGTAAACTCTTTGTATGAAGGTGTCTTTGTGTCAACCTCCATTTGAATTAGTGTTCCCTATCTAGCCAGTTCCCGATTTCCCTTCTTATGCAATCTTTTACAAACAAAAATAAAAAATATTGCACCTCATGCACTTTTTATACATTGTTACGCCCATCGAATGAATTTAATTTTACAAGATTCTGCCAGTAACGTTAAAGAATATCGATTTTTTTTGCAAATATTACGGGAATATCAACCTTTTTTTCAAAATCTACGAAACGCACCAGAGACTTGGATGAAATTGGCTCCAGACGTGTACCAGGTAGTTCGGAAACGCGATGGAATTTTAAATCGCGTATTATCGATTCAGTTATTAAGCAAAGGCAACAAATAATGAACGTATTTGAGCATATTATTAATATTCCGGATTTCTCCAAAGACCATGAGGCCATTCGGGCTGAAGTAGGCTTTAATAAGACGTTAGAAAATTTTATGTTTTTATTCTTGCTAAATTGTTTTCATCTAATTTTTGAGCAGACGGACGTAGTATTTAATATATTGCAAAGTAGACTGTCGGACATCGGTTACTGTAAAAATCCTTTCGAAAACCTTGTGGCCAATTTGAAAAATTTCCGCGAGAATAATATTTTCTTTGAAAGAATTTTTAATGAAATCAGTGTAACTGTAGGTCCACCATCACAAAAGAAACGAAAAACAGATTATGACGATCTAAACGATTCAAAAATATATTTTAAGCGCGTGTATAACGAGATATTAGATTTAGTTATTAACCAAATTGAAGTTCCATTTAAAGATTTTTTTTTCGATTCATTAGACAAGAATTAATTCGCCGCGTATAAAACGACGTTCCCGCAAACTTTGTTCAATTCTTTATTGGAATCTGACACGCAGTTGTTTTCAAAATATAAGCTGCAAAGCGAGTTGACGCGGTTTGGTATTTAGACGCAGATATTTTAGGAAATTGTTCAAAATTTACAGATATTCTTCGTTTCGTTTCGTTTATACGAATGGACTTCACACACGGACGTTCCCGAAATCTATAAATTGTTAAATTTAGTATTGCTACGTCCGCTGCAGCGGAAAGAAGTTTATCGGCCTTAAGACGTATTAAGACATTTACGCGAAATTCCATTTCGATGGAGAAAGGATTAATAAGGAATTTATAAGAACATCCTGACGATTCACCATATTACAGTAAAGTTATCTAGCACTTTGCATTAACTAAACACAGACGAATCGATTTAACCTACAAGCAGGTCCCTTATTAAAGCGATTTTTTGTTTATAAGAAGTTTATTTTCGTTTCAACATTTCTAGAATATAATTTTTGTTATTTCTAGAGGTACGTGGTACGTTACTTACAGTATTTAGGTACCCATCCCAAAAAAAGTTTGATTTCTCAGAATATTTACCTATTTCTAGTTTTTTGTTAATAAGAAGTTTATTTTTGTTTGAATATTTTTAGAATATGATTTTTGTTCTTTTTACTTATAGGTATATGTTTATTATCTATATTTACTGAATGTCATATTAACGTTTACACCCAGTCCCAGATACCTCCTTCGTGACAAGAGAACGCTCTAGACCTTCACGCTGGTTCTTGCTGAACAGTATGTTTACAATTGTAATCATGCACCGTGAAAATGAATTACAAGTATGCTGACTAACATAGAGTGACAATAGTGACATTGTTTCAAATTGTAGGTATAAAAAGAGGTAATAAAAAAAATTGTGATTTCTGGTCTTCAATTTTGGCTGCCCGCCTACTGCCAAACTCCACGAGCCGCCTCTGGTCTATAAGGCCCTCCACTGCGTCTCGCAAGAGTCTATTGTGGCTCAAACATATTCAGATTTCACCAAACAAATTCAGCTACTTAACAAAGCCGATTAGTTTGTTTGGTGAATGATATTTCAGGTCCGAGGGCGAGAGAGAGACCCTGCCAAACATCAGATACCTGATTCGAGCCGCGGCGGAGCAGGCACAAATTATATGCTCTGCTGTTTCATCGTCTTCCAGACAAAGACGACAAGTCGGATCTACCGCCAGTCCAAGTCTTAGCATATGATGATTCAGATGACAGTGGCCTGTTAAAAGGCCTATTAGACAACGTAGGTCGTCCTCACCGGGAGATTTGAAGGGTTGAAAAGATTTTATTGCCCATTCAATTGCCGGTGCTGTGATAATTTCCTTGGCGACCTCCCAATCGTTCTTTTTGGGGCGCCTTCAAAGTGGGGTGGTCGATAGTTATCCAGAGTCAAACTTCCAGGAAAGTGATTTTTAATTAAAAGCTCCAACTTTTCTTATCTAGAGGTCGTGAAAGTGCCATCAGGTCGGGGACTGAAAGGTCCTCTTTAAGGCACCATTCCTCCACAATTCGCAGTGCTTCCTGTAGGACATTCATAACAACCTCTGGGAATTTCCCATTGGTGACAATCACTATGTCGTCCGCAAAGTCCTGCGTCCATATGCCTTGATCATTCAACCTACAGATCAAGTCATCCACAACTAGGTTCCATAAAAGTGGTGAAAGTACTCCACCTTGAGGACATCCTTTAGTTGTCCTAACGCTGTATGTTTTATCATGCATATGAGTTGTTATTCTCCTATGCTCGAGTATGGATCCTATCCATTTGCATGTGGTGCTGTTAATTCCTCTTTTTTAAGGGATCTGTTAATTGATGACCTATATTTGTTGTCAAAAGCACCTTCGACGTCTAGAGATGCTGCAAGGGCTACTTCCTTATGTTTTAGACTTCTTTCGAGACCTGAGACCAAATTATGCAGGGCAGCTTCACCTGATTTCCCTGTTTGATAAGCCCATTGTAGTCTATGTAGAGGGATGCTCTTAAGCTCTCCTTCTTATAAGTACATGTGTAAGACTTTTTCCATGTTTTTCACCATGAATGATGTCAGACTGATTGGTCGGTAGGATTTAGCCTAGGCATATGCTTCTTTTCCTGGCTTAGGAATAAACACCACCTTTGACTCTCTCCATGCAATTGGTATATATCCTAGAGCATGGCTGCTTCGAAGTATCAGAACTCATTATGATGTCTAATCCCTCTTGCAGAAGCTTGGGGAATATGCCATCTGGTCCTGAAGTTTTGTAAGGGTCAAATGAGTTATCTGATAAGATGGAGTCTGAAGATATTATTCGTGAGTTTCCAGTCCTCTTTGGCTGCCTTTGTTTTGGCAACCGGCCCGTTGTCATAGCTACTCTATCTTTACCGAACCTGGAAAGTGCACACTGAGGAGATGGTCTAGGGCCTCTGCCTCAGTATTTGAAAACTTTCCACTCGGCAACTGAATAGAACCAAGTTTGTTAGAAGTATCCCTTTTCAGAATCCTGTTGATTCTGACGCTGTCTGGGACACCTTGCATGTCCTCACAGAATTCTCTCCAGGACTTCTCCTTGGATTCTTTTATTGTTGTATTATATGCACCTAGTTTATTTTTATACGCTTCCCAGTTACCCGTTTTTTTCGCTTCGTTGAAAAAGCGTCTTGTTTCTTTCCTTAGCGATGTCAGCTCTTTATTCCACCAGATGGCTTGTCTTGAAGAGCGACTCTCCTTTATCGAACAGTTTTTATGATAAGAGGTCAGTGTACACTGATCTTCAGAGACAACTGTCTCTGGGATATTTTTTGGGACCACAGCTGACTTGATCCCTTTGAGCGCCACGCTGTATTTAATACCAGTTTTAATACCGGTACCAGTGGTACATTTGGCCCTTTTATCTTTTTTTTCCTCGGGAGTGCTCCTGAATGACACAGTTTGCTTAACGCCCTTTGTCTGCTGTTTACACCCTGTTTTGATGTTGAGGGAGTCTGCAGCCCCACATTCTTGGTGCCAATTCCTCGTTCCCTCATTTTTTTCAGCATATTACGCTGGACACCTGAAAGTTTCCCATAAGAAGCTTTTCTTGCCACAGGATTCGCTATAACGTCTTCTGGTGGTGTGATTTTCTCTTGGGCTTCAGAAGTATCTGGCTTCTGTCCCCATTGCTTCCGGATCTTCAAATCCCTTTTACTAGGAGTCTCTATAGGCTCCGTAATAATTTTTGGTATCTCTTGGTCCATATTTCTTCCCACGAGTATAGGAGAAAGGTCAGTTTCTGCAAAGCTCCTTATACAGGAGGTTAGTGGTCTCGATGCCGAATAACCCACGGCCATCCATCCCTTCAGCGACCACTTAACCTTAGGATTTGGGAGGTTATTATAGTGGTCCTCATCCACACAGGCCAGGCAATTAAGCCAAGCCTCCCGATCCACATAGTTCGGCATGCCCTCACAGGCCTTACACTAGTAAGGAGGTAGTTGCTCTGCTATGTAGTTTGCGGTTTGCGTCACGAGCTTGTCAGCGATTGGGTATTCGGTTGGCAATGTTGGGCGACTATAGCCCTCATCCCTCCTTATTCACCAATGGACCAGTTCTTTCATTTGCATGACGTCCCTGGCCGGCCCCTATCCGCAACCTGGGGACGCTCCCGATAGGTAGCTCAACCCATCACCCTCCTATGTCGCAGGGCAATGCACAGAGTTGAAATCTTGGACAAGCCGTAGCAAGTCCTCGAAAACTCGATGAACACGGGAAATAGAAACGCAATTAAAAACAGAACTTGAAGAAACTATAAAAGTACATTTTCAAGATACCGAGAATAAGGAAGCTTTAGCTAAAGCAAACAGTTCTTTAATATTAGAAATAGAAGATTTTACTCATGAAGTTGAATTATATGAGAAAAAAATTAAAGATGTGTTATCGGTTTTGAAGAAAACAATAATTTAAAACAAGAAATTATTATGTTAAATAATGACCAATTAAAAAACCACGACGATGAAATTTTGGTAGCTTTTGAATCATTTGATAGTACAAATTTGCAAAGCCAAGAAGTAATGCAACATTTCAACAAACATAAATTATGAAAATAAAATCAGAGAACTATTTAAGGATTCACATCATCTAGGACATAAATTAGAGAGTTTAATGAACAAAGAACATAATTACGATACAGAACTTTTAGTGTTAAAAGACTCTATAAAAAAATCAGAAATCAATCTAATGACTTTACCAAACGAATCTGAAGCATTAACTAAAAAAAACTATAGAAAGAGAAGAGATGTTTGATAAAGAACAAGCAGAAAAAAAGGCGGATGAAATTTTTTTTGCTTGAGTTGAAAAAACCGGTAATACCGCCGAAATCCTTGTTTAAATTTGAAGCATTATTGAAAACTAGGTGGGACATATTTACAAGTTGGTACCTACATAAATTTCCTTAATAAATACAATTACCAATACTTAGCGAAGATAATAAATGAAACGAAAAAAAGCCAAGCAACATCTTAACTAAAATCAATGGAAAAAATAAAGTGAAGTTATATAAAACAATGTAACACAAAGTAGTTCAAATGTCGCCACCCCACGCTATGATCTTAATTTGAAAAATATTTAGGATTTATATCAGTTGATAATAAAAAAAAAGTTTAAAATCAAATACTTACGCCAACGGTATAAATTTTCCTCTAGCTATTAAACTGGCAATAGGTATAATTGACAGCGCTCTGTCTTAAAATTGGAGCTACATTAAGATTACAAACTTTCTTCCATTAATAATTCAAAAATGCTTCAGATATCCTATGTTTAAAGCTTCCCATTAAAAATATAATAAATTGCACATGGTGGTATTTTTCTATATCTTCTTTTGGTGCATTCACATCCATTATCACTAATCTGAAAATTTAAAAATCTAACTGTATTGCAAGTTTTTTATTCTCATGAAATCCTATGTAACAAATGCAAGAATTAATTAAATCTACTCTATTCATACTACAATGGTTATTTTCCTAACTAGAGAAGCAGGTGGCTGTTCTCAAAAAGAAGTAACTCTTCCAACTTTATAAATATTTATTTGCCAGTAAGTTAGTAAGGTCATTATAATATGACATAGAAATGTCAAGAATGGTCATCTGTGCCTTTAGAACTGTATGACATTTTTATGCACACAGCTACTTGAAATTTTTGTCAGACAAGCGACATTACATTACATCTGCTCTAGTTAAGTGGAAAGTTGTTACGGTGTACCGCAAGGTAGTGTGTTAGGGCCATTACTATTTATTATATATGTTAATGATCTATGTCATGTTTTTAAAAAGTGTTTTGTAAATTTATATGCCAATGATACACTTATATCCGTTGCTAGCAGTGATTATGACCAAATTACAACGGTATTAAATAATGAGCTGCAGCTTTTGTACGATTGGTTATGTGCTACTCAAATGTGGTAGGCGCGTTCCTATTGAAAATATGTTTAGACAATTGAATTGGTTGTCAGTCCAACAAAATGTTGAAAAAGCTAACGTGGTGTTGATTTACAAGTTAATTAATAAAAAATTACCTCAGTACCTAACTGATATACTAGTATCTAGGTTTGAACTCCATGGCCGATTATTATGTACAAACCAACATTATAATGTAGAATTTACAAGTAAATCATTTCTCATGAAATCACTATTCTCTGATGGGCTTCGACTTTACAATTCGCTACCAACTGATATTAAAAACAGTAAAAATGTGTACATATTCAATAAAAATGTGAGTTTATTCCTTAGAGATGGGACATTTTAGTTTTAAGTTATTTTCTTTTGTATATTGTATATAAATAGAATTAGTTGTTTGTAATTAGCTTGGAGCTAAATAAAGATTACTTACTATTACTGATAAAGAGAGAGGTTTCTTATATCTGCTGTTCTTGGCAGACAGCTGTTTATCATGTAAAACAGATGATGTCAAATTAACATGTTCGCAAGGATGGACTCTTAAAACTGACCATGTTTTATGTCAGACAAAGAAACTCAAATTTGACATTTCCGGCAAAATTTAAATTGCTGTTTGTAAAATTTGAATCAGTCATAAAATTGACATGTTCCGATTGTCAACCAATCCTTAAATAACCAAGATGTTTGTAGGACAAAATTTTCCCTACATTCACTATCGATCTACCTTCTACCTTTTTCTACCTTCTAACTAGATTTTATAAACGAAAATGCTGCATTTTATTTGAAAAGCAGTATTATTACATCATACATTTACTTACTTTGTACGTCTACCTCTGAATTCAAAAGTTCAATGTCCGTTTTTCTTGCTTCTATTTTTTCGGACAATCTGGAATTAGTTTCCTGATTACATTTGATTAATTTTGGTTAAAGTTTCTGTGTGAGAATTTCTTTATCAAACACCTCTTCTCTTTCTATAGTTTTTTTATTTAATGCTTCAGATTTGTTTGATAAAGTAATTAGATTGATTTCTGATTTTTTTAGAGTCTTTTAACAGTAAAAGTTCTGTATCGTAATTATTTTCTTTGTTCACTAAACTCTCTAGTTTATCTCCTAGATGCTGTGAATCCTTAAAGAGTTCTCTGATCTTATTTTCCTAATTTACAATGTTTGTTGAAATGCCATTTCTTCTTGGCTTTGCAAATTTGTACTATCAAATGATTTAAAACCTACTAAAATTTCATCGTCGTGTTTTTTTAATTGGTCATTTAACATAATACTTTCTTGTTTTAAATTGTTATTATTTTCTTCAAAACCGATAACATCTTAAATTTTTTTCTCATAAAATACAACTTCATGATTTAAATCTTCTATTTCTAATATTAAAGCACTGTTCTCTTTAGCTAAAGCTTCCTTACTCTCGGTAAATTGAAAATGTACTTTTAGAGTTTCTGCAAGCTCTGTTTTTCAGTTGCGTTTCTATTTGGTTATGGCAGGTGCTTTCCAATTTCCATTTCCGTTCAGTCTAAGGTCAGTGTGACCAACAAAAAGTGGTTTTTATGACAAGAACGACAGTTAATGTCTACCATTCAAAGCCATATTTTTGCGATCTAGCGTCTTTAAGCGGATTAACAGTGTAGCTTAAGCGTGACGTCATAACGGTGCCGTCGCGCTTAACCTCGCAAAAATGGAAATATCTAGCGATATTCTCTCACGACACAAACATACTTTACTTTGTTTATTTTTTTCTTTCTGAGATTCTGAATCTGTAGTAAGCAAAATAATATTAGTATACCTAAATAAAATAATATTGCTTTTGTTAAAATTTGTGATCTTAGAATTTAGAATGAAAAGGAGAAGAGACTTAAATGGTGTTGCTCAGTGAGGATACAGCTTTTTCGGTGGTCCTACAATTAGCCGCTCCTCACCATTGGTCGACTCTCTATTAATTCATTCTGTCAATTGAATGACGCACAACAGCTGAACCGCTTCAACGTTTTCTGGCGCACTCTCGACCACGCCAGATTCCGCTTCAAGCGTTTTGAAGCGTGACGTCATTACTTATTCGCGAAAATGAATCGCTTTAATCCGCTTAAAGACGCTAGATCGCAAAAATATGGCTCAAAACATAAGATTTTTGCAGGTTTTTTATCATTACGAACATCTATATTGCTTTATTAAAACAATGAATACACCCCCGAAGCGTAAATCTTAAAATTTTAAATGACGTTCTAGCTGAATTCTCAATGCATCGATGGCCAGTAATTCTAGGAACTTTCGGTAAATCACCAACTCTCATCTGTCATTATGTCACTAGTTATGTCATATGTCAGTGTTATTTGTTTTTGTTGATATTTAAATCGTTTATGTTTATTTTCCATACCTACTTTTGTAGTAGTTCTAGTAAGTTGTATCATTTTATTCTTCTGATTGCTTTTACCACTGACATCTGACATAACTAGTGACATAATGACAGAAGAGAATTGGTGATTTGCCGAGGCTGCGTTCATAAACTTACTCCAGTGAGTAGGGAAGAGTATAACGTGATTAGAAAAGTATGTTTGATGGTTACTCGGAGTAACCGTTCAGAGGCTTCACCGGCCGAAGGCAAATCAAATGTCATTGTGTTGTGTATGAATTTGGGGTTATATTGTTCATTTCGAAAATAGAAATTAATTAACCATGGATGAGTTGAATATTAATAATCAAATAATATCAATTTATCAATAAAAATAACCTGGCAGTAATCTGAACTGAACTACTGTATAAGCCAAACTGTCATAACTGTCAGAGTATTTAATACTGCATTAAAAAGCGGAGTATGCAGAGTTTACTCCGGGTTATATTCATTCATAGATAAAGAACACCCTTTGGTTAACCAACTGACAGTCGCCCGCAGGTAAAACAATAAACAATTATTTGGTTAGATTTGTATTTTTGTTGTTTTGTAGTGTGTTGATGATCCTTTCAATTATAAACAGTCAGATATAGCTTTTAAAATACCTAAGCAATTAAAACAATGTCGAACAACGCACCAACTCAAAATTAAATTAACTCAAACACGATCAAAATAAGGCTACATTCGTAATCAATTCGCTGGCCAAGTGGCACTTTGGCACGCAAGCTAAGCAAATCTATTTCAGTGTGATCGTTCACAACGCAATTTGGCGTCAGAGTTGAAGTTGAAGTTGTCAAAATTGTTTGCAAGCTGCAAACTTTCACTTCGACTTGCACTTCGTGCCGGCTATGGGACATGCGCATTAATTTTTGTTATTTGTTTTTTGATATATCTGACATCTGTCTGATAGTCCATCACTACTAAACTCCAGTATATACTGCTATAAAAAATAAATCCAAATCCAAATTATATATTATAACCTCAGACTGAAGTAAATACAGACAGAATCATGCTTCGACCATATGTTGAAGGAATCCTGACAATTATTTAGGTACGAACGCGCTTGCGTTAAAGTCGACTTTGAAGTTATTGTGAATGGCAAATTTCGTGCCGACTTGCGTGCCAAAGTGCCACTTGGCCAGCGAATTGATTACGAATGTAGCCTAACCTGTGTTGTGCTTAGAACATAGAGAAATAGCATGGAACGCTTGTTCCAACTTCAGATTCATCCGGGCGTGACGTCACGTGGACTTGCCCTATTTGCATTTACGTGGTAGATTGGATTATTTGTTTGACGCTTGTGTTCAGTTGTATTGGTTAGGTTACGTTGAAAACTTTAAATTATGGCAGTTCTTTACAAAGAAATAACTTTTAATGTCGGTACCTGAAGTATTATTTTTGTTTTCTAGTTTTTTTTTCAAGTTTATATACTTGCAGCAAGTTTTGTTAATCTTTTTAAATTAGTTTTTTAAGTTTAACTTTTTTGTTCTAGTTTTAAAGTTTATGTTACTTTTGAGAGGTTAAAAATTAAGTTTAGTTTCAACATATTATATAATGTGGTAAAAAAATAAATGATCTCATTTTACATATTGTTTAATTTAACGATAATTACTAATAAGCCTCCTCTATAGCCTCATACTCCGTGTTAGCAATGGGTTCCTCTGTGCATTTTCATTTTGTTTTTGATAAATATGAGGAAGAAAACCAAAATCCACTTCTTCTAACTCTTCATCTGAATTTAGTAGTAGTTCGACTCTATTTTGTATACACATATTATGCAGCTCTATGCAAGCATTTATAATCAATGATGCTTTGTTCAGTGAATAATGCAATGTTCTGTGCTTAAGTAAGCACCTGAATCTCATTTTCAGTAAGCCATTACACCTTTCTATTGTGCACCTTGCTTTTTTGTTCTTCATTAAATCTAATTTCTTCGTCCGTAATATTATATATATAGGGTCAGCCAATGGTGTAATGAGCCATGGGCGAAGAGGATATACAGAATCACCTAAAAATAAAATAATGAAATACCTAAATAATAAGTGAGAGAAATGTTATTCTGGGTGTTTCATTTAAAATAACTGATGCTGAAGTCATCATTCAAAGGTTATTCATCCTGTATGATAGATCATTGTTTTTAAAAATTAGTAATCAGGATTTTTTCATATTACTGTTTATTTAGCTAATAATTAATTCAAGTGTTACATTATGGATGCACTGTATAGTATAAATTTTTACCTATAAGAAAATACCCCTCATTTCCTCTTTCGTGGAGTTGTTCCAAAAATTCCCTCATATTGCTGCTATGCCAAATATAGGAATCATGGGTACTTCCAGGATATATTTTGCATTTATATGAATTATCTCCATATTTTCATCACATATCTGAAATGTAGGTAATAGAATAATAATAATATATCACCTACCTATAACTTACCAGCTGAACATTTATAGAATGATACTGTTTTCGGTTTACGAAAATATGTTCAGGTGCCAATGGATCATTCTTTTTTGGAGGTACAATTGCCACATGTGTGCGATCAATACAGCCCACAATGCCTGGGATTCCAAAAATGTTGTAAAATCTAAAACTAACTGAATTAGGTAGAAATCCAATTTTTTTATTATTAATAAAAAAAACCTGTTTCTTAAACCATTAAGCTCATTCATCTTTCTGGGAAATTTTACAAATCTTACAAGAATCTCTGGAGCATTGTATTTTTCTAACATTTATCTGCTCACTGATGCGACTGGGACTAAGCAAAAACTTTATTATCTCCTACACTACCCTGGTAACATCCTGTTGCATAGAAATGCAGTACCACAAGAGCCTAGAGAACAGAATAAAAAGTTATCAGAAAATAGTGTATAAGATACATAGTTATAGTCTATCTATACGAAGTCAATAATGTTGTGTTGTATACAATGATCTAGAAAAGTATCATGCTTACCTTTTCTTCAAGTGAAATTATACATGGTTCTATTGATGATAATTTATATTTATTTGCAACCAATTTATTTTTCAACAGTTTTCACAAACAAAACAAATATCTAGAACATCAGTTGACACACTTTCGACACTAGAAAGGAATTTTAATTCCCGGTCAACAGTGGAAGATACATTTTTTCTACATCTTTGCTCTGACGAAATTTAGAGAGATTGAAAAATATTATAAAAAGGAACCTTCTTTCCAAATTGTGTAGTCACCATATGGAGTGAACCCATATTTGACTTTAATATTATTTAATTAAACTTAATATACTTATATTTTAGGCCCATCTCTTCAAATCTTTGGGTGGAAGAGATGGAAAAGACCATCTTTGTAGATGCCTTGCCCAATTATTTACCAATGAGTTGGCTACTCAGTGTTCATGGTTTGGACAAAGAGGCAATTTTAAAGCCAAAGATTTAACTTCATTAAAAATATTAACAGGTAATACATTTTTAACTCTGATTGCCAAAAATAATAATTAATATTTTCAGACATTATTATAAGTAGCCATTGTTCCATGTCTCATTCTGCCATAGAAAAATATGCAGGGGAATGGTTTCGATTGAGAAATGAAAAAAAAAATATACCGAGAGCAAATGAAGAGAATTAAGTTGTGGTTTTTTAATCCCAAATATGTAAATTTCTAGTTATTTGTGCAATGTAAGCAAATAAATGTTTATTTTTTAATGCTGAACTTTTATTTACTCCATTGTATAATGTGGCAATATAAAATTACTGCTATAATATCGCACAATGAAAAATTGCACAAATAACCCCTTAACTACACAACTCTCACACCTATTTGCATATTTCGATAACTGAGTTCTAATGATGTTGATAACGTAGTTATGAAAATCTGTATAAAGGTGTGAAGAGTTGGTGTGATGAAGGGGTTATTTGTGCAATTTTTGATTGTTTCCATCATATAACAATGATGTAAAAATTACATAATATCTATGTAAATACAATATAAAATACATGTAATAGTTACATCAAGGATGTAAATTTTATATAGCAGTTACATAACATCTAGTGCATGTTATGTAATATTTATGTCTGTTTGTTATATTTGAGATGTAATATTTATTCAATAAAATAATATAAAATATATGTAAAGAAGTTACACCAATGTTATGTAAACATGATAGTATTTGTGGCGGACATTTCGCCGTAATAGCGATGTAAATTTTACATAACATAGTTACGTAACATGTGTATAATCAGTTATGTAACATTTATGTCGATTTTACATAATTGTGTTTGCTGGGCATTCTATGGACCTCTCTACCAAAAATAATTGAAGCCGCATAACTAACCTACTGATAAGATAAGAAAACAGATTGAAGGAAAAAATAAATAAAACCCAGATATTTCAACTCTACCAAGTCTATGACCAAAGCGATTCTAATGATAATTAGGGCTTTAATAGGGTAAAGATATGCATGCCAATACTAGTGCTAAGTAAAAACACTAACAAGACTTATTTACAAAAATCTAATTACTTTTCATTTTCAGAACTGTCAATTTCACTAATAGCGTTGAATGAATAACAATCAACGCTAATATGGAACCTGCTGCAACTGCCCTTCAGGTCCATTAATCTTTCATAAAACAGAGTTTCCTGATACTATTCCGTAAGTAAAAACACCTACAAGACTTATTTACAAAAATCTAATCATTTCATTTTCAGAACTGACAACTGACACAGGTCCAAATAATTTTCATATAGCAGAGTGTTCGCTATAACTATTCAGTAAGTAAAAAAATGTCAACACCTATTTAGAAGAAACATCTAATTTTTTTATTTCATTTACAGTTCTGATAAAATGGATTATTTAAAACTTTTGCTGAAATGAGTGAAATAATTTTGTTAGTAAAAATATTCATTTAGAGTATTTAAAATTAAAAATGTTTTTTTTTCAGTCTTTATAACTATGAGGATCAGGACTTCAGTATGTCGAATCGTAAAAAATGGATAATTTTATAAACTTTTTATTTTCTTTTTGTTCTGAGGAGAAATGATAGAGAAAAATGGAAGATGAACTTCAGTTGCTATATGTAATAATAAATAAGCAGACAAATACATTAAACGTAATGTAATAATAATTTTATTTATTTTTATAGAATATTTTTTATTTATTTCTATTCAATAAAAACACACCTATTTTTGCTGTGATTTTTTTGAATAATTAATAAGGGTTATTGAAAAAGCAGACATGTCTGTTTATTGCTATAATAAACATTTTTATAGTTTACCTAATTAATTAGCATTTCTTTCTGAACTACCTGCTTACTATGTACCTACTTCAAATTTGTAATACTACTATTAACACGTTGAGCACCACGTTGCCACACGGGTGGTCATTCTTTTAAATACGCGGGAGACCTCGTGCTCACGGGTGGGCATACCTGGTGTGACTTGCTGGGACCAATATTTTTAAAATCAGTTTCATCGATATATTGCAACCGGTATATGACCTTGTGCTATTTATTTTTCATAAACCAAATCTTAATTACCCGTTTTACCTGTTTTTTATTTGTGACCCACCGGTGGACACTTGGTCCCAGAATGTAATAATACTTCTTGGGACCAAGTGTCCACTAGTGGGCATAACCTAATTAGAATCTGTTTTTCTTTTTATGTGTTTGTTTTGCAGCATGTTTTCTAAAATGCTAAAAAGGTGAACACTATTTGTGAGCAGTGTGAAATACCAATGTGTTTAGTATGTTTCAAAAATCATGGATAAACATAAGCATTTTATTGACATTAAAGATAGTAGAATATAGTTATTATATTTAGTTATACTCATTTTCTTTCAGAAAAATCGTTTGTTTTATGTTTTTTGAAGCTCTGGGCGTTAGAGGTCCTAATGATATATTTTTTGTATCGCTTAGTCTTTTTCTGTACCTAAAGTAGGATTTGAAAATATTTTTGCAACTATGCTCGTTTTTATTTACAAAAAATGTCCATTTTTAATGCTCTACAAAACCTAAAAATATATTTCAAGTTAGTTTTTCAAACCAAAAATGAAGTTTTCTTTTCTAAACATTACTCAGTATTTTGTAGACATTGGGAGGCCAAACTACCAAATCCGAGTGAAATAAGTTCACATCCTGGAACCGAACTTAAGATATCCCAATGCTAAATACACATAAAACCTTCCCACTGGTGGGCATGCTGTCCCAGCAAGGAAAATCAATGATGACCACCGGTGGTCACTTGGTCCTCTCATTAAAAATTAAAATGACCACCGGTGGACACGTGGCGCTCAACGTGTTAAACAAACAGATTACCTAAACGATTTGTTTTCGTTTTCAATAAAAGAAGACATTTTTGCTATAATTTACTTGAATAATTAAGATTAGGAAGAGTAAATGGGAAAACAGGCATGTCCGTTCATTACAAACTGGAGGAAAACTGCAAAAAGTATTTATAATAACATTTCGTTACATCACCTGGAAAAATTGAAGATCAAAAATATATAACATTTTTATTCCTGTGTTTCGAAAATAAAAGATTACAACAGTATTGAATGGAATACGAAATGTCTATTTTGGTCCATTAGTAGAATGCAATTATTACTAATACCAATGTAGTTTTTCTCACTAACTCGGGAGGCCGATTTATGTATGCTGATGCAGTCTGTGGTTGTGTACAGGTCCCCGGAGGAACCAAAAGGCCCCGATATGGGGATCAATAAATATAAGGCACTTTGTGTGGGATCACTAGCAATAGCTAAAAATATTTGTGGTTTATTTTACACCTATAGACACTAAACAAGTTACTTGTGGTGGAGCACATGTGGAGTAAATATAAAGAGCATTTACGAAGCACAAATTTACTTTTTCAGCATGAAAATTATTTTATTATAACCACCTACAAATACTAACAAGCTATGCTATAAATAATAATAAATAATTTGAAATATTTTTATGGACACAAAACCGTCGTCATCTCTGTCATTGAAGTTCCATACATGGCCAATGGCGCTGCGCCATCCATCAAGACGGTGGAACGGCTGAACTAATGCAGAAAGTTGTACGTTTCCAAAATTTTGTATGCAACAAATCTCAAAAAATACAATGATTTGAGATTTCATATTTTCAGAATGCAATTCTCTAGGCTTTCTTTTGGGGATCAGATCTTGCCGTTCTAATTGGTGACCACAAATTGTCAAAAACACACCATCACCTAATGGCTAATATATTTTTTTAACAATATAAAACTTAACCAAAATACCTGATCCCAAGACAAAGGTCCAAGTTATATTGTGTTGAAATTTGAACACTTAATTTTACTGCGTTCATTAGATTTGTTGTTTACAAAATGACCTAAATTTTCAGTTCACATCCTGGAACCGAACTTAAGATATCCCAATGCTAAATACACATAAAACCTTCCCACTGGTGGGCATGCTGTCCCAGCAAGGAAAATCAATGATGACCACCGGTGGTCACTTGGTCCTCTCATTAAAAATTAAAATGACCACCGGTGGACACGTGGCGCTCAACGTGTTAAACAAACAGATTACCTAAACGATTTGTTTTCGTTTTCAATAAAAGAAGACATTTTTGCTATAATTTACTTGAATAATTAAGATTAGGAAGAGTAAATGGGAAAACAGGCATGTCCGTTCATTACAAACTGGAGGAAAACTGCAAAAACTATTTATAATAACATTTCGTTACATCACCTGGAAAAATTGAAGATTTAAAAAAATCTGGCTGATGAATGTGTGCTCATGGGCGATTTTATAAAATCATTTTATTTGCAAAACAGAAGACTACATATTCATGAAAGGACATCAATATTAAGTAGATTTGAAAAATTACCACCTTGAAGAAGAGCGATTCATAAAAATTTTAACAAAAATTCTATACACTCAATCATCTGTATAAAATTCTAATTTATTTATTAAATACACCATGATACAGTTTTATTTTTATTTACTAAATACCTTTGTTATCTAAGTTCTTTATTAGGATTTTATATATTTTCTTGAAACTTAAATTGGTTAGAAATTATAAATTTCAGCTTTGCGGTAATGTTTATTTTGTGGGTATAATTATATTTTTGGCAAATTATTTGTATAAATCGACTGTGATGTATTTAATCTATTTTTTTAATAAAACGTTGAATATTGTGATCGCTTTAATTTATTTATTTCTTAAATCTGATAAAGCGAGAGTGCCATATATGTTGAGTCGTGCTTACGTCTTTTTTGCAAGTATAACGAACCAGGGCTTCACGTCACTTTCAACTTGTTCACGGTAGTGCAAATTTACCTGCCACAATTATTCCATAAGAACTTATTGGTATTTATTGGATTGACAAGATTCAAGACGTCTGCAGGTTCCAATCATCAGCTTCTCGCGAAAAAATGGTGAAGTGTTCCTAGACATTTGTTGCAAAGGTACATAAATTAAAGCCGAGATTCTCCAATTCTTATGACATCTTTCGAACCCCACACCAATTATTTAATAATTGTCCAAGACAATTCTATTTCTGCATTCAACTAAAATACCAATCCAACTTTTCATAAATGCTTTGTTTCATCCTACAAATCTGGCCAGATTACAAAAACGTGTTCGTTTAACTCATCCACGCTCAAACGATCCGGCTGGATCTACTTTCCGTTGTGCAAAAATCGCAAACTCAATGATGTTATGTTCTCTTAATATTTTAAGCAAGGATATTCCATGATTTTAAGGCTCGAGAAACGCCTTATCGTCAGTCTAGACTCGCAACAGTAGGTATAGTTTGGCAAACTTTTCTGAAGTTGTGAAAGGAATGCGGCTGAAAATATTTAATATTTTTACGTTTAATTATAAAAAAGCTAAAATGCGGTGCTGAGTGCGGTGATGTAGTAATAATTATTGTATTGTACGAACTAATCGATAAAGTTCCGCTCGTCGTACACTCATACAGAACCTATATCTGAAAATGAATAATGCCGGCCATACACGCTACGGTACACCTGACAGTTTACCTGTGCAGGTTTGCCTGCGCAGGTCAACCGAATGTCGGTTGCGTGTATGGGGACATTCCGGTGTACCGGTGCGGTCTTCAGTTCTTGTGCGAGATGGCATCGATTGAAGACGATGACGCGCTGGCTTTGTTAGGCCTTATTACTTTAATTTTGAAAATAAAAGATTCAGAAACAGTGAAAAGAAAGCGAAAAAAGTGGTGTAAACATTGGTTATTGAAAAGGAAAACATACAGTCATGTTAACCTATTAAATGAATTAAAATTTGAACCAGAAGATTTTAAAAACTATCTCCGAATGGACGAGAAAACATACCTTAAATTACTTGAAATGGTTACTCCTATGATAAAAAAAGAAGACACCGTTATGAGAAGTAGTATTTCTGCGCACGAAAGATTATCAGTAACATTCAGATTTCTCGCAACTGGTAGAAGTTATGAGGACCTAAAATTTTCAGCAATTATTTCACCTCAGGCGCTTGGAAAAATTATTCCTGAAACATGTGACGCTTTGCATAAAGTGCTTAGAAGAGATTATTTGAAGGTAAGTTATTAAAACTGTTATTTATTACAAACATTTAATGATTATTTATTCATTTTGAACATTGAAATTAGTAAGGAATGTCGCTGCAGAATCTGCAATCGTTAGAACTACCTCTGTTTCACCGGACTGGTTCCCCGGAATTGTAGGTGTTTCCATTTGTGTAGAATAAGAATTGCCTTGGGAGCTGTTGAGTATCTGGCTAGTTTGAAATGGTTGAGAAAGATGGTGTGAATAATGACTGGTGGGAAATGAAGGGCAGGGTGGGCTAGGACTTCCGGAAGAAACAAAACTTACAGGGGTGTACGTCCTATTGGATGTAGGAGAGGATTGATATACTTGTCGAAATTGCTGAGCAGGAATATAGCTTTGTTGATTTTGCCTCAAAATATCTCTCATGTTAATATATGCGTGCTCGGGATTGAGGTGTCCTATTTCTGCTTCAAAAAGTAAATCATTAATAAGCTTTTCTGCGATTACTATTTGTTTTGCATCTAAAGTCCTTAGTTTCATCGCCACATTTTTGCCAATAATATCACAGCGATCTTCTGTTACAATTGGACGAGGACGTTTAAAGTGATCTCGTACCGATTCCAGTACTTCATTTGCAATATTTTCACCTTTTCTTTTTGTTTTACAAGGTTTGGGTGGGCGAGATGAATTATTATTATTACTTGTCTCTGTCGATCGGGCCTCGTTATTGTCTGTAGATACAATGTCAGATGAATATTGTTCATCCGCAGTTGAAGAATCTTCAGTGTTGTCTCTCTGAAATTAAAGAACATATGTTGTAGCATAAAAAACTAACTACCTACTACTTGTTCTATGAAAGATAATGATGTTATTTTTATATTCTAGTTTCCTACATCTGAAGAAGAATGGAAAGAAATAGCAAAGATGTATGAAGAACGATGGAACTTTCCTCATTGTC
This sequence comes from Lochmaea crataegi, assembly GCA_947563755.1. Taxonomy (NCBI): domain Eukaryota; kingdom Metazoa; phylum Arthropoda; class Insecta; order Coleoptera; family Chrysomelidae; genus Lochmaea; species Lochmaea crataegi. The sequence continues at coordinate 27,815,088 of OX387432.1, forward strand.
TCGGTGCAATAGATGGGAAGCACATAACGATTGTTCCACCGGCTGATAGTGGATCGTATTTTTTTAATTACAAAGGACAACATAGTGTGGTTCTTATGGCAATTGTTAACGCAAAATACCAATTTGTATACATAGATGTTGGTATGAATGGTAGAATATCCGATGGAGGAGTACTACAAAATACTAAATTTTTCGAAAAATTGGAAAATAGTGATTTACATATTCCAAACAGTGAAACGTTAACAGGAAGTAACCGAAATTTACCATACGTATTTGTGGCTGACGACGCGATATTTTATACTCATATAAATTTAGAACCCGAAAATATCGATAAAATAGTGAAAGCATCCTGTGCATTACATAACTTTTTAATTGAACACTCAAAAAAGTCTTATGCACCTCAAAGATGTTTCTATCGAGAAAACTCTGAAAACGGAACTATAATTTCGGAAGGATACAATACACAAAATAGTGCCATGGAAAACTTAGAAAGAAGAAACCCAGGAAATACTTTGAATAACGCCAAGATTGTCCGGGAAAATTTTATGCATTATTTCAATCACGAAGGAAGAGTACCGTGGCAAGATGATTATATAAGTTAAATTAGGCTGAAACGAGCAAAGTAATTCTAAGGAGTTATAATCTTGGGTGTAATTTAAAATGTGTGTATAGATACTAAATAATAATGTGTTTTAAGTATTCAACTTAATAAAAATGTAAATATAACATAAAATATTTTACGTACCTCACAACTATTTTCGTCTTCACTATCTAAGTTGGATGAGGATTCCCTAGGAGTGCATTGATTATGAACAAAATTGAATAAATCGTAGTACCACAATTTGATACAGTATACATCATCAGTAGATGTCCCAGACTTTAAAGATTGTTCATATTTCTTCTTTTCTTTCCTAACATTGCTTCTCAAATTGTTGATCTTTCTCACAACCACTGCTTTGTTCGCATCTGGCTCAATTTTTCTATGAGCAATTTATAAGCAGCTTCCTTTTTGTCTCGATCATGGTACTCTTTATTTTTGATTTCCCAAAGACATGGATTACTTCTGTAAATTTCTATAAAATCTTCTAGCACTTTTTTAGTTGATTCTGGCGGTGCCATTTTTGTCGAATATCGACTTTTACCGATCGAGAAGAAGTAAACAACTGAGACGACCATCTACGCAGGCGACCGGAGTACACGCACACACGCACAGGTACACCGTACGGTGGCGCTCGAAAATATTGATTTTCGATCTTGCTCCGGCCGCCTGCGCAGGTTCAAAAAACTGCACAGGTCAATTCCCATACACGTTCAGGTCCACCTGCGCAGGCAAACCTGCACAGGTAGACCTCTCCGGTGTACCGTAGCGTGTATGGCCAGCATAAGGAATGACAATCAGTGATGCCAATCCACTTGTTATGATCCATACTTCAAGCTGCCAACATGTTTTGTCAGTGATAATTTTTCTTTTTTGAGGTTATTGTGAGAATTATTTTTCGTTTGTTGTATGTTGTTGATTTGCTGTATGCACTTTGAATAAATTGGAAAATAGCTTCATAAGTAAATTAAATTAACAAAAATGGCAGATAAAGTTCCAGTAAAATTAGGAGGCACGGATTACACGCAAGTGTTCATTGCTGTTTTTGTAATAGTTATTACTTTAGGTAAGTGAATATTATAGCCATATGGGCTATATTTGTTATACAATTTAATGAAATACCATTGGATCATACTGTTTATATTATTTTAACTTGACTTTTATTGAATACTATTTTCTATTTCAGTTCTTATTGCACTTTATAAAAGGAGGAAGAGCTCAAGGCAGGGAATCCTCTTGACTGGTATTTGTGATAGTGGAAAAACGTTATTATTTTCTCAACTAATTCACAATAAGCATATACAAACCCATACATCTATAAAAGAAAACATTTCCAATTTCATCTACAATAGTGTAAGTAAAATAAGTTGTCTCATATGTTTCCATTAATTATGTGTGTGTGTGTGTGTGTGTGATCGAAGTGGATGACTGCGGAAAGCTTATGCTTACCCATTCGCCAAACCTCATGTTTTAGAGATATTACTTTATTCAATAAATTTTTTATTTAAAGGAACAGTATGCTTCCATTAATTATCTTAATCAACATTTAATTTTAGGAAGCTCTGAGAGTTATAGACATTCCTGGTCATGAACGCTTAAGAGATAGATTTTTTGAGCAGTATAAGGATATTGCAAGAGGCATTGTATTCGTAGTTGATTCTAACACCATTACTCAAGATATTAGAGATGCAGCTGAATTCTTGTATAATATCATTGTTGATCCTGTAATTGTTAAGAATAAACCAAATATACTCATACTATGTAACAAACAAGACTTTACCTTTGCAAAAGGAGGATCAGCTGTCAAATCAATTTTTGAAAAGGAATTGTAAGTCATTGAATATCCAGGTTTTTCACTTATTTTAGTATTAAAAGTTGTAATTCAGAATATTACTTATGAACATAAATTTAAAGGTGGTGATTTATTCTTAAGTTTTATGTTGAGTTGCAATTTAATCAAATAGTATATGTTATTAGATATTGCCCAAGGTTATATTGTACTCAAAAATACCATAAAATATACCCCTAATTATATAATGTATATCAGTAATATACATTATAAATTTGGGGCTGTTTATTTTGTAGCTGTGGTAGTAATCTTAGTATTTGCATTAAACTTTAGTGTAAATCGTTAATTTGGATAGCCACATGTTTTGTAAATTTTTATAAAATAATTACAGAGTTTTTAAATCTATAATTTTATTTTAGAAATACTCTTCGTACCACAAAATCAAGTCAGTTGGAATCAGTGGATCCAAAAGCTAAAAAAGCTGCTCTGTTGGTGGATTCTGAAGAAGATTTTGATTTTAGTGCTTTAACATTAAAGGTGGACTTTGCAGAAAGCTATGCATATCACAAAAATGGTAGTGTTGATATCGAAGGACTGAAAAAATGGCTTGCTCTTCAAATATAAAGTTGTATGTTATTTTTTCAAGGTTTTTTTAACTGTTATTGTTTAAGAAAACATTTTTTTGTTATCACATTAAAAATTATTTTTTTATTTTGAATAGTATTTGAACAACATAGCAATATAGTGGTAGTTAATTGATATGTTTTTAATTATATTAATATTTAGGTTAAAACATTTTAATTATATCATTATACACCAGTGACCAGTCCTCAGGAGGCTAACCTACTCCTGAAGTATTCAGGAATTAATTTTTTTCATTCCTTTGTTTTCCTAATTTTAAAATAGTTTGACAACTATATAATGCCCTATGAAACTGGAGAAGAAAAAAGCCACAAAAAGCTTGCTAAAGAGATTCTTGTAAAGAAACTGTATATACAAGAATATAATGAAAATTTGCTTTATTTTTGAAATATTTATTTTATGTACAATGTGTACCTTACGACAAAGTTCGGGTATATGAGTTATTTCAAGAGATATCAATAAATGTTATTAAATTAGTAGATATCTGTGCATATTTTGAAATTATCTCGAACTATACAGTGTCAAATCACTCCGTTACAAACCAAACATATGATTTTTAAATGGGAATATTATACTGAATTCGGATTGCTCACATTTTTTTAACTATATACATATAATATATATAATTAACTATAATTTATAATAATAATGTGTAACCTATATTTAGAAACACTTTTAATAAAATCCTTGTTTTTATTTGCATGTATAAAAGCATAATTATCTATTTTTGATGCATATTTAAACCATTCTTTAGTTATATAATAATAAAAATAATGTTATAGTAGCATACAGGGAGAAACACGGTTTTCATTTAAAAATTGAGTATATATTAAAAAATATGTTTACTCATAAGATTCCTGAAATATCTGATTCTGAATCCGAGGTACCTTCATCAGTCTCGCATTCACTGCCACTATTAGATCCTATAATTTCTATAACGTTTCATCTGGCGTAAAAAATTTAGTCTCAGGTGTTGGATTTCAGGTTTTTCCATCAATAACCATACCTATATATACAAAAATTTTAAATTTTAATTTACCGCCATTTTTGTCCAAAGTAGAATTTTTTTAAATAATATTTACCCGCTGAGTGGAGTGTCAGAGTAGCTTTTGTTTATTTCAAATTTCTATAAATGCCATCTTACAATTAGCTAATCTCCATTAGCTCTTATATCGTACTACAATTATTATTATATTCGATTGCCATCTTGCAAATATAAAAATCGCGATGGAAAAATAGGGGTTGATCGTATAAGGGTGAAAATTAAGAGTAATATGAAATTTTCCATTCTAAGTCATGACAAAATTAATGTTTATAATTAACAAAAAAAAAATAGGAGTTGATCGTAGAAGGGTTAAAATTTAGGGTTGTATATATTTTTGAATGCTGTATCATAAAAAAAATAAAAACAAAATATTTTGTCTAAAAAATAAAAAAAATTAAGGGGCGCACCACCCTTAACATTTAGGGGGATGAAAAATAGATGTTGACCGATTCGCAGACCTACCCGATATGCACACAAAATTTCATGAGAATCGGTCGAGCCATTTCGGAGAAGTTAAATTACAAACACCGTGACACGAGAATTTTATATAGTATATTATATTGTGACGTGTTTTTCACCTACCCTTTAGATCTTACCAACTAGACACGTCACTTTGGTCACCCTCGAAGAAAAATCTTCTAAATGGGGGCTTGGGCACCAGATTTTTTACCTGGTCTGCTCCACGGCCCCGTGACCCTTATCGTCAAGAGTTCCAGATAGACTCAGATGGAGGTTACGGAAAATTCCAGGGGTCTCGTTGAATTCAACACTTCTATATAAACCTTCAGACGACTATGCTACAGGTTATTAAGAAAACACTGATTATGTCGGTTGGTATATTCCCAGGTATATTCAATACCCACAGGGACAAAATACATAAATATTTAAAGTAATTTATATTTTCAGAAATATCCTAAATTAAATATTTTATTCGGCTTTTCCAAACAAAATAAATATATACAGTGTGCAAATGCGACAAAAAATATTCGTGTTATGCAAAACTTGCCGGTAGTACGTGCATAAGCAGTGGTACGATAAACTAGATGTAAGCAGGTTATTTTAGCTATTAGTAGCAGGTAAAGCGATATAAGCAATGCGTGAGCAAACAGAGAGCAGTTTTAAAGGAAGAATAATATTACAGTAGTGAGCAAAAAAAAACATTCAAATTATCGTACAAAATGAACAATTTAATCACAACCACAAAAGGTCGTGAATTTGGGAGTTCGGGAAAACGGATCGACCATTGATCATGAATACGGTGAATTAAACTAGATATCCAATCAATCTATGGCATCAGCCTCTGTTTGAAAATCGTAAACTTGTTAAAAGAATTTAAAAAAAAATAATTACTCGATGGAACTTTACCGGCTGACAATGCATGGAGTAATCCTCGCACTCGCCCCACGATCAGTTTCAATTTCAAATGGTCGAAATGAAAAATGTAATCATCAGAATTACAAAAGGTCATTAAATTGGGAGTCGGGAAAACGGATCGACCAAGGATAATGAAGACGGTGAACTATTTTAGATATTCAATCCAATATTCGATGTATTGAGCATTCAATTAAGGATTAAAACAAACCCAATATAAAAAAATGTAACAATAATAAAACTGAAAATAAATTTTCTTTTCTATTGCAAAAAAAAACACTCACTAGAATACTGTACTAAATTTCTACAATATGAATATCGAAACTGCTAAAGGGAATATATTTTTAAACTGAACAAAATATATTATTTGGCTTTACTAAAACAATTTCACCTTACTTACTCAAGAACGGTCGGACACTAGGGATTCACTGTAACTAGTTTTAGTAAAGTTGAAGAATTGTTGGTAAAAGCTTTGCTGGGAAGTATTCAAACATTATACTTGCTGGGGACTTCAATATAGATATTAAAGACAATTCTTACAATTCAGAATATTGGATCAATTTGATGGACTCTTTTGGACTAGAACCAAAAATAACTAAACCAACTATAGGATCTCTCTCATTTCAGCTTCTTGTATTGATAATATTTTTTCTGATTTTAAAATGATGTATGTATTTCTGGAACTTTTGAACCAAATATTTCCGATCATAATGGTCAATTTATTTCAATTGATAATTATTATAGGATTTCACATTATATTCTAGGTAGGTCTATTACGGGAAAGGGAATTAAATCATTACAAACTTCACTTAGTTGTATAGATTAGCACAAGATCTGCACAAATTCTAACAGCATTGATTCATTAGCCTATTTTGTAAATAATAATGAGATTAAAAGACCAGTCAATTTTTTGATGATAACTTACGAAACATGAGAAACACATTAGAAATTCTTCCTACGATTAGTAGCCTCTAAAGATCCCAAAGATCTTCTTGCTTTTAAACACTATAAAAACGAAACCAAACGAAAATCTTATGATAGGTTTTCCTGCTGGAATCTGAAAACAAATCAAAAGATACTTGGAGACTAATTAATTATGAACGTAATGCTACGCGTAACTCTGCGTCCAACAAAATATGTGACTTTAACATCACTCTACTGACATTGCTGAACAAATAATAAAAACCCTTCCAACGGGTAATCTAGACCCCTTAAATGTTCTTTCCAATATTCCTAGCCCAACAGAGTCTTTTTTCTTGCTTCCAATTACTGAGGAGGAAGTCAGAATGGCAATACAAAAACTAAAAAATTCTTCAGTTTTGATATTTATTACTTGAATAGTAGAGTTGTGAAAGAAACAATGCACTCGGTAACTTCTCCTCTCACAGTTTTATTCAATAAATGTTTCATTGAAGGCTATTTTCCCGAAGTTTTTAAAACTAATAGGGTTTTATCCCGGTATTTAAAAAGGGTGTTCGAGATGTACTTGATAACTATAGGCCCATTTCTATAATACCTGTCTTTGGCAAAATTTTTGAAATACTGTTCAAGGAACGTTTAACAACTTTTTTAAGCAAATTTTCCATATTAAATGAAAACCAGTTTGGATTTATTGCAGGTAGGTTTACTACTCTGGCGGTATAGCTATTGTCAAGTTGATTACAGATAGCATAGAAAAAGGTATGCACATCTCCCTAACCCTATATGTGATCTTAGCAAAGCTTTTGTTTGTGTAGATCACAAGCTGATGATAGGTAAACTAGGGCATTATGGTATTAGGGGCACAGCATTGAATCTTTTTAAATCATACTCACTCAATAGAAAACAAGTAGTTTTTGCTTCAGGGGAAATTAGTGAATGTAGAACTGTGTTACATGGAGTTCAATTCTGGGACTAATTCTATTTGTAATCTATATAAATGATATTTTCAATTATTTACTGCCTGTTTTATGTATCTGCCATGAAGATGACACATCTTTCATTCATGCTAATTCTATTCCTGGTGACTTACTAAATACAACTGCTAGGATGGAGGAACATGCGGAACAATGGTTTACATCTAATCATCTCAAATTAAATCGACAGAAAACACAAAAAATTATGTTTTCATCCAATCATAATTCAACTTCTCAGAAACAGGTCCAATTGTTGGGTTACACTTTAGATGATAAACTCACCTGGGAACCACATATTAAAAAGCTATATGCAAGAAACTTTCCACCCAACTATTTGTGATCTGACAATTGAAATTTGCAATTAGCTTTAATGTACTACTTCAAGCTTATTATTCTCTATTCCAAAGTCATTTGACCTATGGTTTACTCTTATGGGGAAAATCTAGTTATGCAGAAAGAGCTTTCATTATGCAAAAGAAAGCAGTTAGGTTTTGGCTGGTGCTTCTTACAGAGAACACTGTTGTCCCATATTTAAGAAATTGGAAATATTACCGTTGCCTTGCCTAGACATACTGCTCACTGTTCTAGAAATTCATAAAAATAAAAATTCGTATCAAACCAACTCTACTTTTCACAATTATCCTACTAGAATCGCCTCTCAATTAAGGCCACACTTTGTGAAATTAAGTCTGACAGATCGCAATACTGTGGATGTGGGCTTATATAACAAACTACCTAATGCATGTCAATCATTACCTTACAATTTATTTAAGAAAAAGGTTAAATCTTACCTTTTAAGCCAGTGTTTTTATCAAATTACGGAATACCTGCAATGTGATGTCCAATTTACAATAAAAGTGTTTTTATTTTTAATATTTGTATTTGTTATGCATATTATATATTTTAAGTGTTTCCATGTCAGTTTTAAATTCTGCAATTGTATTTCACCTATTTTTATTAATTTAATTGTACCCATTTATTTTTAATTGTATCTATTGTATGTTGACCTGTCACAAATGTAACTATTTACCTACAGTGATCAAATAAACTACTATTTAAATTTCAATAGATTAAAAGTATACTTTCAAAATTTGCTAGGTCGGAAGAAGAGGCTTTTGAAAACAAACGGTAGCAGAGAGCAGAGACACAAAACCCTTCGGTTTTTGAATTTATATTTTAATTCCTACCTACAATTTTTGCCTTAACGGAATTATACGTGAAATTAATTTACTTTCAACTACAAAAAAATTTCTAATATACTGGACGGCTTTCGTTTTAATTAAAATAGTTTATGTATCGGACGTCCTCTAGACTTTGAATTTTTGAAAGTCAAAATTAATAAATTTTTATATTTTATAATATATATATATATATATATATATATATATATATATATATATATATATATATATAATATAATTTATAATAGAATATCATAACGTTAATAACAAAAAAAATCAATGCGGTAGCAGAAAGGATCGGAAAGTAAGTATCGAGTTAGATAAAACCTATGTGTAAAATAAAATATACTACCGAGAAAACTAAAAATGATCTTCAAGTTGGTACCACACAAAACAACTCGTTACAATATAAATTGTGATTCTGCGAATTCTGATTTTGCTTTTTGTAAATTGAATTGTTTTTTACAAATTGAATGTTTAAGCTTTGTCAATAAGAAAGTTTCTTAGACAATATTTCTCTCTTAATATAGGCTGAATATATTAGCAATTTTTTCTGTTGCTGAAATCGATTTGGGTTCATTGAGTTTAGATTTTCCACTTCTTTTACTCTGGGTATTAATAAAAACCATTATATTTTTTAAATAAATTTTTAATTTTGTATGAACAGGTCGAGTTATAAATATGATTATAAATTTAACAGAAAATTCATAAATATGGTTAATTTAAAACAGGCACATTTATACAAATATAATTCATTTAAGTCATGAACACTGACATATTTGATGCCGAATATATTAGAGTTGACTGTTCACTGTTGAAATGAAGGGAACTTCCTTCATTACATGGTGAATAAAATAAAAAGGTTTATTAAAATATAAACTAGACTTGTCTCATTTTTTGAACTATGAAAATACAAATTTTCATTGATCCAACATTTTGTTTATAAATGCTAGATTTTGAAGGCTTTGATAATAATGAATATACAATAATGACTAAAAGTGATTCATTCATTCAAGAGAAGTACACCAGTGTTCTTCTTTGTCCCTATATTTTTACATATATGAGGTGCCTTAAAACTGCTACTTTTTAATTTGTAGGTTTTTGAAGGGGTCACTACCCTTTTGACCACCCAAGATTTTTGTAGCATAATCAAAAATGTAACGATACCCTCCTAGTTTTTGAAATGTTCAGTTTAGCTAGACGATACAGCCACTTGTTTAAAAATGATAACTTAATATCGAAATAAAGTTAATCATTAAATTACAGCTTGTAACATCGATATACAGTGCTTTGTTTTAAGAGGTCATTTTGAACACCTGTTAAATTAAGGACTATAATTTGACTTAGTTGTAATTTAAAAATAAACTTGATTCAGACATTTTTGCAAATGTAGAAATTTCATTTAATATATTCAAGTGATTAACAAAACATTTTACAAATAAATACTAGGAGACAAAAGTCTCGTAATTAATATTGCATCAAAAAAACTTCCTTTTTATATGTAAATTTGTAGGTTGCATTTTATGTACCTATAGGGTGGTGCATGTACCTGAAGTTCAATAAGTGAACTTTTGTAATTGAATTGAAAGAAAAACTTATAGAATTTGTGTCCTGCTTATTGAGTTCATTTCTCTGATTATTTTTGAAGGTTTTTTTCAAGAAAGTCGCTGCTATTTCACAAGAGCGTTCAAATAATTTCTTGCTCCGCTTCATGCATGCATCTAGTTAGTTGTGAATGATTGGATATTGATACATTCTACCATATTCTGTAACTGAAGTAGATATGAAGAGGTCTAATGGAAATCTAGACATATCGGAATGTTTTCAGAGCTATTTGGGCAATCGACAAAAAAAGTTATCGAAAATACATACATAACATTCTGATTTCTCCTGAATTTCATCTCCAAACAAAATACCCATCACAAAATCCATTTTTAACAGAATAGAAAATTAAAAAATTGCTTTTTGAGGTTAACACGTTTCCATTGAATAAGAAACGTTTAATATCAACTTTTTTTATTAAAATACTCATATTAATAAAATTGAAATGGACTCAATGTTTTAATTAAGAATAATTGGAACAGTCACGATCTAAATATTTCAACAGGCCTGAATCACAGTGATTTTATTTTTAATTTCATAAATAGTTTAATGGAAAATGCTATTTCGATTGCGCTGCAGCTTCAAGTTCTTGTTCCACTATCTTGCGGTATTCATCAAAGCCTCCTTCTATACTTTTAACTGAACCGTTCCCGCAAACCCACAATTCATTGCAGACCATTCGTATGAGACGTTCGTCGTGGGAAACTAGGATTATACCACCCTAAAATTGAAAAAAAATATTAAAAGTTCACTAAGTAAGCTATACATTTCAAGGAAATTCAAGAATATTGTAGACAGCTTCTTCAACTACTAGACTATAAAGTGAAAATATAAACCTGGAAAAAGGAACAGAGTAGAAAGTGGAAAACATTAACCAATAAAAGAAGATATGTTAGTGAGGATAAGCTTATAACAGATAGTACGGTAGAGGCTAAACTTCTCCCTGGTCCTAGGTATGAGGTAGACACAGAAACAGAAAGGACTGGCTAGATCCAAACGGATGGCGTTACCCCGAAGTGAGACCTGGTACACACACTGCCAAATACTAGGGAAGGGGCAGTGAAATGAGGAACAAAAGATGTTCCTTCATACTACGAAACATACCTCTGTATTTCAGGCAGAGATTTATGCTATCCTACAATGTGCCAGAATATAAACATACTACTGACAGCAAGGAAGCTCTTGTGGCTTTAAATATTCGCAAGGTAACATCCGAACTGGTAATTAAGATTAGTGAGTGCTGGGTCAAAACAATATTTCTGGGAATGAACTTGCGAGAAGAGATTCAGCAACAATTTATGTTGGACTAGAACCAATTACTGGGACCACAAGAAAGTGGTCTGAGGACAAATACAAAAATGGGTACAAAGCCAACATAGACCACAGCAGAGGTACACTCCAAGCAGGTACAAGTAAGGCCCAAATAGGGGATACATGTGTTAAACGAGCCATAGAACTAAATATCTGTAGGAATCGGTTAAGAATTATTACAAGTTATCTAACGGATAAAAGAGCATTAACATAAAATGGGGTTGTATAACGAGGATCTTAGCTTTGGTCTCAGGTCTCGAAAGGAGCCTGAATCATAAGGAAGTAGCCCTTGCAGCATTTCTAGACATCGAAGGTTCTTTTGACAACACATCGATGTCATCGATTAACAGATCCCTTGAAAAAAGAGGGATTAACAGCACTACATGCAAATAGATAGGATACATGCTCGAGCATAGGAGAATAACAGCATGATAAAACATACACCGTAGGGACAACTAAAGGATATCCTCAAGGTGGAATACTTTCACCACTTTTGTGGAACCTAGTTGTGGATGACTTGATCTGTAGATTGAATGATCAAGGCATATGGACGCAGGGCTTTGCGGACCACATAGTGATTGTCACCAATGGGAAATTCCCGGAGGTGGTTATGAATGTCCTACAGGAAGCACTGCGAATTGTGGACGAAAGGTGCCTTAAAGAGGACCTTTCAGTTAATACAAAAAAAAACCAAACTAGTTGCTTTTACGCAGAGTTGTTCGGAGAAGAACTAGAAATATCCAAAGAAGTCAAATATCTGGGAGTGACCCTTGATTCCAAACTGAATTGGAAGGCACACCTGGAAAAAATTACTACCAGGGCGACTAGGCTTTTCTGGCAATGCAGAAGAGTTATGGGCAAAACCTGGGGAATATGACCTGAGGTAGTTCACTGGCTCTACACAACTGTGATAAGGCCAACGATCACCTATGGAACAATAGTCTCGTGGAGGAGGACAGAAGTGTCCTCTGCAGTTAATATATTAACTGCAATCCAAAGACAAGCCCTTCTTGGTATTACCGGGGCAATGAACAGCACGGGGACGGCATCAATGGAAGCTCTTATTGGACTTCCTCCTCTAGAACTTTTTATAAGGGCGGAGGCAATGATGGCAATTCTTAGGTTGAAATCGGGAGACTTAACGTCCCCGAACAATGTTCGAGAAGGACACACTAATACAACTGGGACATTACTAGACGAACCCATATTTCACATTAGTTTTGATAACATGACACCAGAGAATATATTCACTGAGTGAGTGAATAACATCCCATATAGGGAACAGGTGATGCACCCAGGTAATTCTGGAGAAATCATCTGATTCACCGATGGCTCCAAAACAAACCATGGCACTGGGGCTGGTATAAAAGGACCTAGAAAGAGAATGTTCTTTAGCCTTGGTCAATATACGACTGTGTTTCAAGCAGAGACGATTGCCGCTATAGCCTGTATTGATGAAAACATCAGAAGAGGATATACCAGACAAAAAATTGAAATATTCACTGACAGCCAGGCTCTGCTTAAGGCTATCAGTAATCCAACAACTAGATCCAGACTGGTGAAAAACTGCAATGAATCCCTCAACAGGCTGGCAAGAGACAACAAGGTGTCTCTAATATGGGTGCCGACACGTGAGGGGATTGCGGGTAATGAAATGGCGGACCAGTTAGCTAAAGAAGGCTCTAAAGGAGACTTCATAGGTCCGGAACCGTTTTGTGGAATCACAAAAGATTGCATAAGAAGGGAAATCGGGAACTGGCTAGATAGGGAACACCAATTCAAATGGAGGGTGACACAAGGGCACCTTCATACAAAGAGTTTACTGAACAAGGTAGACAAGGAACTCTCAACCAGGCTACTGAAACTGGGTAAGAGACATTTGAAGACAGTTACCGACCTGGTGACTGGACACTGCACCTTGATGAAACATCTGTACAATAGTACAATAGCAAAGTTAGTGAACCTATGTGCAGAAAATGTGAACTTGATGATGAAACACCTACTCACATACTCTGCTTCTGCGAGAACTTAGACGGAAGCACTTTGGAGAGGAATTAATACAACCATCACAACTACTGAAAATCCCTCCAGTCAAACTAGTGGTCTTTATAGAAGACACGAAGTAGATAACATGGGAAAAGGTACAAAGATTCAGTTCAAGTGCCTGGGCTGATGAGAACAACCCAAATATATGAATAAATGAGGATCTTAGCTACAGACTTTGTGGCATGAAGAACGAGACTATAACCCACATCTCATCTGACTGTGGCACACATCCAATGGATCTATATCGTCTAGTTGGCGGTACTGGGATAACTGGTTGGGTGGACTAATTATAGTAGTAAAGTAGAGGTAATTTCATGTACTGGACATACTCCAACTTACATTTTTAATTAATTTGTTTGTAAATCGTTTTATAAACTTGATTATGTGTTTACTCAACTATTGTAAGCTATTACTAGTTTAATTTTTAGCACCAGACGGTGTGACTCAATTGGTCGGTTCCCATGAGAACTTGACTAATATTTTGATTAAAAGTTGTCAAGAGAAGTTTATTCTTAATATGTAAAAATAATTCATTGTATGTTACATACCGTGTATTTTTGAATAGCTTTCCCTAATGCTTCAATGGTTTCTATATCCAGATGATTCGTAGGTTCATCTAGCACTAAAAAATTCGGACGACCCATACACATTCTTGCAAATGCCACTCTAGATTTTTGACCTCCTGATAAACTAGATACTGTTTGTAACGCTAAATCGCCAGATACTCCAAAACTACCCAACTGTCTTCTATATTCTTCAATTGGTTTACCTTAAACAATAACGTAAATGTTTTTAATACTTTTATAAAATACCGGACGCCACTGGCACTTTTATTAATAAAATCAGCCGAGTTTCCTCTCCCCTTACCGATGCCGCGAAGTTAAAGTTGAGTTTGCGACACGTACTAATGGAAAGTGACCAGCAACCAGGAGTAAGCATGATATACCAATAGAAGCAAATATGCATATTGCAATTCAGAGCATATATACCAAGAAAGACGCTTCAGTTTCTATAAGAGATTATATATAAATTTAAGTGTTGAAAACTTACCGGGATAAGTCTGTTGTAAAAGCTCTACAGAATTAACATTCATATCCAATTGATCTATATGATGCTGGCTAAAATATCCAAATTTGAGGTTCCTATGCACATGTCTCATTCCAGATGTAGGAGATAAAATTCCCATAATGATTTTTAATAGTGTTGTCTTACCAGCACCATTATCACCAACCTAAGAAATAAATGAATACTGTCAATATTTTCCAACGCAGGCACAGTTTTTATGAATAGAGAAAGTATCAAAAGTGATAATTACTGTCACTGTTATGAATTTTAATAATCACAATATTGTTAGATGGACCAATTAGATGAAGATTGCAAAATGGTATATCACATATACAAATTATTCATCAAATGCTTGATGAATTGTAAATGAATATTGGCAGAATCAATTTCAATAAATATCAGTTACCTACCATACTTATTAAGAAAGTATTCTAGGAAATATTGCATATTTTTGAATGCCTCTAAAATTCCCTTTGGTGTTGGTTGCTCAATCACGGCTAACCACGAACTAAAAGTTTCATTTAACCTCAACATGTAGTGTTGATACTGGTGAGTCATACAGCATTTTCCAAGTCTGTAAACATATCTCTTCTCCTGTCAAACACGTTGCCATTTGTACCGATTCCCTTTCTTCTATCCATTCACTTAATACCTTTGATCTTTACTGATCATCCAATAGTCTGGAACATATTTGACATCTATCAAATTTTTTCAGCTTGTAATGTAACAGTCTGTCTGACCTGACTCCCATCTCACATTGGAATTACTTTATCACTGACAATGAGAATGCTAACCACCATGTACCTCTTCCATCACCACAATAATCATGATCTAGCTCCCAAATTACTCTCTGCACTCAAATTCTGTATTTTCTGTCTATCCCTGGACTTCTTAAGCAAGAGAAAAGCAGCTACTATTAGAAGATAGTGAATCAACCACACTAAACTAACACTTGATTACCTGACGTCTTCAGAAAACCTTGCCATCTGCCGTCACTGCAATACTATAGTGAAACACATCGTTACTGATTATTGATTCGTTACGGAATTATGCAACAAGAAGGAATGGGATCCAAATACCATAACCAGACTTGGAAAGAATGCCATTCAATGGTACACAGACAGCTCAAAAGCAATAGAAGGAACTGGGATAGGAGTGTACGGGCCAGGAACCAAACACTCTGAAAGTTTGGGAAAAACACCAAGTATCTTTCAAGCGGAAATTCACGCCATAAGAAAGTGTGCCCAGTTCAATATTGATAAAGGATATTGAAGGCAAAGGATTATCATAATGTCGGATAGTCAAGCAGCCATTAAAGCACTGACCTCTTGTGTAATCAGTTCCAAAATGGTGTGGGAACGCCTAGGCAAACTCAATGAACTAGACGAGAACAATATAGTCACCCTACTATGGATTCCACTACACACTGGAATAGGAGGAAATTAAATAGCAGATGAACTAGCAAAGAGCTGAAACACCCTTTTGGGGGCCAGAACCCTTTTGCGGTATCAGCTCCAATGTAATATTGGAAGAAATGGGCAAAGCCAAGAAAAATAGAAGATCTGACCATTGGAAAGATCTAGTAGGACTTGGACAATAAAATATTCTTCTGGGTGACTACAGCCTGTTGAGATTAAATGAATGCATAAGTCAAAGTAAAACTGCACTAATGCCCGGTTGCACCGTTTGAAATTTAAGCACGCCTTTCGTAAGTCGTTCTTAACTTTAAGAAGCACTTAAATGTCTCGCTACAGCTTAAGCATTACTTAGTAAAGAAACGCTTAACGTATTACGTACATGGCAACACTGAGAAAATCTAGTAACTTATTAGTGACTTTTCAGATTTGGCTTTGTATCGAGTGACAGTTAGCTTTCGCCCGCGTCAAATGTGAAAGGTTAACTTATACATACAAAGAAAACAACAACTTCAGAAATCAGGAATGGTTATCAAATGCCCAGCGCAGGCATAAAACCGTAGTGCTGCTAGCAACTGATTCATGAGAGACACGCTGTTGTTTATGTAATAATAAGTTGATCATTTGGTCTTGCAGATTTCCTTCTAGGTAATATTTTACTTAAACATCACCTCGAAATTTTAGAGCTTCCTCTATCAATCCTGAAACCTGTAAACAACATTGCTTTTGTCACTCGAAATCTTTGATATTATGCAAATTCCTTTATGTCGTAGAAATGATCAGATAAAGTGTAAAGTATCTCGGGAAGTATATTATCTCAAGGATATCAAAATCAACTTCGAAAATGTCATCCACAAAGAAAAGTTTTTCAGGTTCAAACAGCTGTCAACAACGATTTTATACTAAGTCGAACTTAAGTCGACCCAATCGGGAACTTAATATTAAGTCCTCCTTAACTAGTTTAAGGAATACTTAGAGAGCAGTGCAACGAAAACTAGTCTTTTTAAGATTACTTTATTTTAAGACTGTCTTAAAATAAACGGTGCAAACGGGCATAAGAGTTTTAACAGGGATCCTAACGGGACATTGTCGTTTGAATGGGTACCTGAAAAAACTCAAAATAGTGGGGGAAGAAGAATGTAGATTGTGTGGCATGGAAGAAGAAACCTCCATCTATATACTTATAAATTGCACAGCAATTCATAATCCTAGGGCACAACACCTAGGAGAATACAGGATAGAAGAGGGACATTTACCTGAAGTTAAAGCCTGCAGATATCCTAAAATTCCTCCGGGAAATAGGACTAAAGGAGCTAATAGTCTCTGAGACTTTCCTCAGGAACTAACTAGAAGTAAGGGGTCACAATAGATCTTTTAGGTCTCAGTGAATGTCACTCCAATATACATACATACATCAGCTATACATGACTACTTGGCAATGCTTGGACCTGAAGCTGAACCTAAAAGAGTTGCTAAGCTGCAACGCTGAAGGTGTAGAAGTCGGCCTCTACCGCAAAATATGATTGGCTTAATTGTATTGGGTATATTTATGTAGATGATTTTTGTTTAACTTTAATTCAAATTGAAAACAAAATTGTTGACAGGATGTTAAGACATATTTTATTAAGTAATTAGTTTACTTTTCATGATTATTTCATTTGTAACAATGGGGTATTAGTAAGATAGTTATTGATTAAATACACTACATACTGTCTACTAGGGTGACCGTTATTTACGAAATGGATTATGTTTCTTGCAACGCCCTCTAAATTTTTAGTTTATCGTCTAAAAAAAATATCCCTTAATATTTATAATAAACCTTGCCCCAAAGACGATACATTTTCCATTTAAATTACATGGGATTTTACCACGTTTTATAAACATTTTTTTTCTTGTACTCGTTTTTTCGTAGCAATGATAGACTTATATCCTTGTACAGAATTGGACGCTCTACAAAAAAGGTCTCTTAAAATTTTTCGATAAATTTACTCCTCCAAAAGTTATTCAAAGTCAAAGTTAACATAATCAATTTCGTAAATAACGGACACCTACTGTCAACTTACGATACATATTCTTGAATCCATTGTTGCACCAAGGTTCACGTTACTAAATATCACCCGTTCAGAAGTATACTGAAACAAAACCTCATCAATTTGAAGAATAGGAGGCGAAAGAGGTTCTGTGTCTGGTAATTTGAGGACTACTTCAATTTCTTTAACGATTGGTTTCAATTCAGGACTAAAATATTGCATTTTAAGAAACGTTTTATTTATTTGATTCCCATACTTACAGTTTTTCCAACATTTTAATTTTTGATTGCACCAATGCTGCTCTATTTGCATTATATCTAAATCTGTCAATAAATTCCTGAACGTGTTGTCTTTGTTGCATTTGGGCTTCATATTCTCTTTGTTGGTTTTTAAGTTTTTCCGTTTTAGTTTTTTCAAATTGTTCATAATTTCCCCTATGGAATTATGATAATCATTAAATTAAATAAATCTTATGTATATATATAAAAATATATTTACCTATATGGGTCTATCCTTTGCGAATGTAGGTGTAAAATGTCGGTAGGTACAGTGTCTAGGAAATTCCTATCATGAGATACTACAAGTAACGTAGTAGGCCAATTCTGTAGATAATTTTCTAACCATATAATAGCTTTAATGTCCAACATGTTGGTCGGTTCATCAAGAAGTAGAAGATCTGGTCTAAAACAAATTTGGAATTAACTGATATTATTATCAATTCACACTAGAATTGACGAATCTTGAATAAGTAGGAAACTTTTTTGTCAAATATTTTTGGAATTGAATAACATGTAAAATGTGAAAACTCTCAGGCATATACTTGTAACATGACAACGTTCCATAGGATTAAAAAAATAATTTGAATAGTGAAAATTCTTCATCATTACCTTGAAAATAGAGCACGTGCTAGCGCTAATCTCATTCTCCAACCACCAGAAAAGGTTTTCGTCGCGTTTTGTTGCATTTCCGATGTGAAACCTAGACCGTTTAAAATTATGGAAGCTTTAGCTGGTGCTTTATCGGCTTCTATATTTTGTAATTGGTTATAAACTTCTGTCAATTGGCTGTTGAGTTGAGGATCAGCAGATCTGTAACAAACATACAATCAGGTATACCTAATGAAAAATTAACTCTACCCTCCATAGTTGTAATGTACTCAGAGTTTTGAAAAAAATCATCTTGTCGAAAAAATGAAATTAAATCTTGAAATATTGGCGTGCGAAAAGAACTACAAATAATACCACTACTATATTACACAAGCAATTAAATTGTTAGGGGCACTTATAAAAAATTGATGTATGCAGATAAGAGATAAAAAAGGTGAAAACAAAATATAAAGAAAGATAAATAGACAGAAACATCCATAAACAGAAGAGACAAATAATTTGGAATTCTTAAACTATGTTTTTAAATATGTACTCATTAATTTAGTTATAAGATCTTTAATAATACCTAAGGTTTTATACCACAAAAGCTAATAATGAAATGAATTATGATTATTTATTTTAATAAAGAAGTAGAAGATAGAAAATGCTGCATCAGAGATTTCTAGGAATAGTGATTTGATGGTGATGTCTGCACAACATCCAATTGGATGTCGGAACTGCTCACCACTAGAGTAGCAGAGACGAGGACGAGCAAAGACATTGTCTCCATCTGCACAACTAGAGGATAACCACAAGGAGGAGTATCATCCCCATTAATGTGGAGCTTGATGTTTGACGAATTCCAGTGTGGTTTGATTGAACTCGGAATATCCTGCCAATGATATGCCGATGATATTGACATAAAAGCCAAGGGAAAATACGAAGACACCTTTTGGTACATCATACAAAAGGGTCTGAACTATACAAATATCTGGTGTAGGCAAGTGGAACTTAACATCAACCGCACCAAAACCATCTTATTAGCCTTCACTAAGAAAAGAAAACTCAACCTCAAAACCATTAAACTTGATGGGAGCGAGGTTGAATGGAGGACAAGAAGTCAAGTATCTAGGTTTGACTCTAGACAGTAATCTCCTGTGGAACAAACACGAAAAGGAGATTATAAACAAAGCAAAAATGTCTCTAATAGTGTGCAGGAATCTGGCAGGGAGAAATTGGGGTTGTAACCCAAAAATCCTGAGCTGGATGTACACTGCCATAGTGAGACCAATTATCACTTATGGAGACATTGCATGGAGTAGTAGTACTAGCCTATTGACGACGAGAGAAAATCCTAGGGCACAACACCTAGGAGATTACTGGATAGAAGAGGGACATTTACCCAAGTTAAAGCCTGCAGATATCCTAAAATTTCTCCGAGCAATAGGACTAAAGGAGCTACTAGTGTCTGAGACTTTCCTCAGGAACTAAGTAGAAGTTAGGGGGTGCAATAGATCTTTTAAATCTCACGTCACCCCAATATACATACATACATACATACATGATGTGTGCTTATTATTCTTGACATACTGATCTAACTAAAGAATCATCAAAAGGCAAAAATACTATGCCAGTTTTTTTTAATGAGCAAAAGAATTACTCAATCCTTACCAAGATGTAAAGGAAAACTAATTATTTAAAGAATTGGAAACTGTTATTATAGGGAGTGAATTTTTTAATTTCAACTATGCTCTACTTATTTTAAATACACAAAATAAAATTTTGATTCATGCTTTTCTGATTGGATATCAATCTGCCATTTTCTGGTTCCCCTTTACTAAAAACGTATATTACCAAGATGTATAGGCTTATCTCTTTATAGCTTCAATAAAAACATAATTTTTTATTAACTGAAGACATTCAGATGCTTTTGATGTAAATGTGCTGTTTTCCCTATATCTTGTTAGACAAGTTTAAACTAATATGCAATGTAAAAGACCATTATTAACAATGGCATAGCGGCATTATCAAATGATGGTATAAATACATTACCCGCTATTAATTGCAGCACTAATTTCTCGTTCACTTTTAAGCAATTCTTCTCTAACAGTATCACACTCTAAAACACTATTTAAGGCTACAGTATCATCTCCTATAACCTAAAATAAAAAAACAATCATTACACATCCACTGTTTTCCCTATATCAAAAGATTTAAGTTATACACTAATATGAATTATAGTTTTTGTCAACAATATCTATATGAGCTGATAAATCTTCTGCTTAACTATAGGAAAGGTTAGGTTACTATGAGTTAGTGAAAAGGCACAAATAAAGATAAATACTTTATCAAATGAATGAAGATACAAGCATATAAATGTAAATTGACTAAACTACAAACACATTATGCAAATAATATTGTGGCAGATAAAACACAAATTTCAAACTGCCAAGTGTAAAATTATCTACTGGCTGTGAGTGAAGAAGCAAAAATGTTGCATAATAATACTCAATAGACTATTCCATAATGGTATATTCTGGTTTAAAGAATTAGTATAAAAGGTTGAAAGCAGACTTTTTCGTTCAATCTGCATATTGTCTACTAGGAGATAATGAAAAATTAGCTCCTACTAGGAGAGAAATTTATCTTCTCTACTCGAACACAGTGGAGAAACAATATTATGTGCTGCTATTATTTTTGTATGTACCAGTTTGTATTAAGAATTGAATATAACTTACTTCCTGTTCTACGTGAAGAATTGATATGTGGGAGGGTATTCTTAACTGGAAACTTGAAATCATTCTTAGTAAAGTACTCTTTCCTAAACCATTTCTACCAACAAGACCATACCTTCTCCCATGGGCTAGTACTATATCGGCTCCTTGTAGTAATACCCTTGAAAGTAATTTGAACAATTAAAAAAAATCATTCATTTCAGAATGGTGTTTGCTATGGTATTGTGGTCATAATTTAGAGTATTTAGACTATCAAAGCACTAAACACTAAGTTGTATGACCTCAGTTTGGTGGCACAAAACCCAGAATATTGCAAACTATACTTTGGTATAGGTATTCAAATTTGAATAAATAAGCATAGAAATTTTATAAGATATGAGACAAAGAAAATAATTTCAGTAACATGTAACAGAAGCATTCAGAAATATGGAGTATTGTAAAATATATGCTTATTACTGAATTGTATTCTTTTATCCTTGAATGTGCTTTAAGCTTTGCAAGTTAAATAACATATTACAGATTTTTCTACAAAAAACCAATCAATCTATTGCCTATATCGAGATTTAAATCAAGTAAGTATTCACTTAAATATTAAATAGTACATTTTAATCTCAAGAAAATGTGATTCAACTTTGGAATTTACTTGATATAATTACCTGTCCCCATATGCAACATCAAAGTTCTCTATCCTAATATCCTGTGTTCTATTGGTACCTTTAGCTTCCAACTTACTATCCTTTTTACTGGTAACTTGAGATGCAGTAGCAGTTTGCAGCTTAGGTGGTGCAATTGTTTTTACCTCTTTAGTTCTTTTGTCTTGCTTCTCTTGTAATTTAGCTTCGGCTTTTTCTAATTTTCTTGCATCAACTTTCTACAACAAGAAATGTTATATTAATAGTTCATAGATACTCAAAAGCATGTACATCTATCTCAAATTTGATATATTATAATTTAAATATTTGTCAGTATTAACTAAATGTCATATAATTCAAGTTACATCATTTCTAAAAAAATTTGAGATAAAAAAAGTCATTTATGATAGGAAGAGTGCATAATACAGAAACTAATATTAAAACTGTGAATCACAAAAAATACACAACTATCCCTTACCAGTGAATCATCTCTTTGTATTAGCCATATGCTTTTGACATCTTCAACATTTTGCACGGGGTTATCTACCATGGAACCTAAATGCACTGGCGCATTTAATACTTTCATAGCCCCATTAGCTGTCGGTTTATTACTTCCAGGTTTCAACATACAAAGTAGATCATTGCATATGTTTCTGAAATATTTACATTAATTAGTGTGTTTTATCAGAATTCAAATATACACACCTAATATCTTCTTCAGACTTATCATTAGATACTTCTTGTAAAACTTCACCTACTGCTTCATACACTTCTTCACTGTCCTCAAACTCATCTGCACCATTTGACAAAACACCTAGAACATTTGAAATAGCACAAATACATTACGATAATCTAGCAATTCGTGTACAATTGTATTACCTTCCACATATTGTTTTAAATCGTCGTCTATTAAAGGAAAAACTGATTTTATATATTCGCTACACGTTCCCATTATTTTGAAAACCGAAATCAGATTTTTCTAAAAAAGTTAAAACTGACAAATATTCCTAACCTCAAACCTCCATCAAAGCCATCGATAACACATCAAAAGTAGAGGAAAAGTAGTTTTTGCAGTGATCACAGAAATAAATATATATTTCTGTGTTTATATATTTTTGATCCATAGAACTAAAAATTGATTAGTTCGATATTCTGAGTACTTGCGTCTAGCCTCACCGTTTAATTTTGTATCCCGCATGCGCATTTCATGATCAGTTTGCCACGTCTTGTTCTTTTGAATTTTTAGGTCAGAATAATTATAGTCCATTTAATAACCAGGAGGAGTAATTTCAGAAGCCTTACCCACACCACTGCATTGCGCGGGAAGGAGGAATGTAGGGGATGTATGGAGAGTGTTACAGATAAATTTAGGGAAATGCAGGATAGCGCATGATATATTGGATGAAGTGATTTTTAGGAGGGAAGTAGATGTAGTGTGTGGATCCGAGGTGAATGCTAGATATGTGGGGAAGCAGGGATGGATTATGGACGATACAGGAGAAGCAGGAATAAGAGTGGTGGGGGATGGATTGAGGGCGGATGAAGTGAGGAAGGGAAATGGATGGGTGGTAGTGCGAATGGGAGACATGGTGGTGTATAGTGTGTATATAAGCCCAAATGTCAGCCTGGAAGAATATGAAAGGAGCATGACAGGATTAGAGGACGATCTGAGGGTGTCAAAAGGAAAAAGGAGGATCATAAGGAGAATGGTGGCAGGGGACTTCAATGCGAAGAATACTATATGGGGGGGGGGGAAGAAAACGGACAGGAGAGGGGAGATCCTTGAGGAAGTGTTAACATCCAACGGGTTGGTGGTGCTGAATGATGGACTACTGCCCACCTTCGTGAGGGGTGACGGGGGTTCATCATTCATTGATATAACAGCATGTGATGAATGGCTGTGGGAAAGAGTGTTTAGTTGGGGGGTGCTGGAGGATGAGGAAAGCTTGAGCTTACATAGGTATGTGGAGACGGATATAAGGAAAGAGAGAAAGGATTTAGTGGAAGAGTGGGAATGGAAGTGGACGAAAGCCGAGGCAGAGAGAATGAGGAAGAAAGTAAGAGAAGAGATAGGAAGGGGACTTGGACATGATGCAGATGAATGGTACAATGTGATACAGGGCTGCAAAAGAGAGGGAAAGAGGGGCAATAGGCGTGAGCGGAGGGCCAATTACTGGTGGAATGAGGAAATAGAGGAGCTGTGGAGGGAGTGTAAGAAAGAACGAAGACGGATGCTGAGAGGAAGAGGAAGGATAGAGGGAAGAGGGAGATATAAAGAGAAGAAGAAGGAACTGGAGCGTAGAGTGGAGAGGGAAAAAAGAGGGAAGTGGGAAGAGTTACTGGGGGAATTGGAAAACAATCCATGGGGAAAGGCGTATGAGATAGCGGTGAAGAGGTTGGGTGGAAATAGAAACGAGGTTCTAGAGGAGGATTGGGAGAAGGAGATCATAGAGAAATTGTTCAAAGGGGGAGAAGGAGGAGTGGGTGGCAGAATTCAGGAAATTCAAGATACAAGGGGGGTAGTGAAAATGAGGGGGATAAGGCCGGTAGAGAAGTGGGAGGTAGAAGATTGGGGGAGAAATATTAAAGTGAGAAAAGCCCCAGGGATAGATGGCCTGAGGGGTGATATGGTGAAGAGGCTGTTGGATGACAATAGGAAGTACTTCTGGGAACTATTCAACAGGGTGCTGAGGGAGGAGGAGTTCCCGGAAGGATGGAAGGTAGCCAGGGTGATACTGATGAAGAAGGCGGGTAGAGAGGGGAAGCGGGCGGGGGACTATAGGCCTATCAGCCTGCTGTGTGGTATGGGTAAATTGATGGAGGAGATAATAAGGGATAGGATTGAGGAGGAAGCTGGTAGGAATGGGGGTTTTAGGGTAAACCAGCATGGGTTCACGAAGGGGAAATCTTGCATCTCGGCACTGAGCAAGGTGATGGGTTTGGTGGAAAGAGCTAGGGAGGGCAGCTGGAGGAAGAAGAAATTGGCCCTACTCGTGTTCTTCGACGTCGGGAACGCGTTCAACAGTGTCAGCAAACGGGCAGTGTTGAGCGCGTTGCTGAGGCTTGGAGTGGAGCAGGGGTTGGTTAACCTGGTGGAGGACTACCTGACGGGGCGTGTGATTGTAGACTCCAGAGGGAGGAGATATGAGATGGAGGCTGGAGTGCCTCAGGGCTCGGTTCTTGGACCGACGCTCTGGAAGTGTGTGTTTGATGAGGTTTGTGGGATAGTATGTGAAGAGGGATGTGAGATTACGGTGTATGCGGATGATGTGTGTCTGGTATGTACGGCAAAGGGAGAGGCGGAGATAGAAAGAAAGGCGGAGAGAATGTGCAGGAAGATTGTGGAGAAGATAGAGCGGTGCGGACTGGAAGTGGCGGAAGAGAAGACGGTGGGGTTGCTAGTGAAGGGACGGAGCAGGGCAAGGGAAGTGGGGGTGATGGTTAAGGGAAGGAGAATTCGCATGGAGGAGTCTGTGAAATACCTAGGGGTGTGGTTGGATAGCCAATTATCCTTCAAAACCCATATGGTAAAGGCGGCAGAGAAGGGTAAAGTGAGGGCAGCATGGCTGGGGAGATTGATGTGTAATGTGAAAGGGCCGGGAGAGTGGAAGAGGAGGGTAATTGGTAGGACGGTAGAGCAGAGTATGCTGTACGGTGCGGAGGTGTGGGGTGAAAGAGCGGGGGTGAATGCGAGGGTTAGGCCACTTCTGCGGGTGCAGAGAGGGATACTGCTGAGGGTGGTGCAGGGGTACAGGACAGTGGGTGGACTGGCAGCAGCGGTGCTGGCAAGGTCCTACCCATTGGACGTGTTGGCTAGAGCTAGGAGCAAACGCTGGAGGGGTGCGACCAATGAAGAGGTACGGGAATGGATGGAGGAGGAAATGGAGAGAAGGTGGGAGGAGTATGAGGGCGCGCTAAAAGGAGCGATTGGGAATAGGAGAGATTGGATGGACCGGAAATTCGGGGAGGTGAACTACTTCTTGACACAAGTGCTCACTGGACATGGGTCGAGAGTAGGGTACCTCCACAAGATTGGGAAACGAGAGACTGGTGTGTGCGAGAGGTGTGAAGTGGAGGATGATGTGGGGCATGTGTTTAGATGCTGGAGGAACGAGGAAGTGCTGAAGAAGTTGGAGAGGAAACTAGGGGAGGCGGTGTACTGGGAAAACATGGTGGAGATAATGTTGAGGGGGGAGGAGGAATGGATGGAGGTGAGTGGAGTAGTAGAGAGCATGGTAAGGGGGAGAGAAGGACTCGATATGGCATGAGAGGCAGGAGTGATAGGAGGGAGAAGATGACAGTGTGAGCGGAGAGTGTGCGAGGGACCGCCGAGTGCGAGGGACCGCCGCCTGTCTCGAAGTATGCTAGGGTAGTGATTCCGAGGCGGGGGTAACGGCGAGTTTGAGGAAAAAAAAAAAAAAAAAACCCACACCACTAAAAGTTACCAGATTAGTTACTAAAGAGCGTGTTCCGCATTAGTCGTGTTCAGAATTTATGAAATATGCCTTGATTGACTTGACGCGCCAATCATAGATAACCCTTATGCACTTGTTAGTTATAGGAACTAACAAGTTTCATAATTTTTTTGGTTCAAACAGATCATTGGTTAATTTTTCAAGAAGGGGATGGAATAATAACCATTCCATTCTCCCTGTCCCTTCTGTATAGCTCTATCAATGATTTTCCTTGCCCTTCTCGATAAATTAGGAGGCAAACTGATCATGGAATGCGCATGCATGCATGCGGGCTACAAAATTAAACGGTGAGGCTAGACGCAAGTTATTCTGAGTATTATTTTTTGATTTTGAATGAACATACATTTTCTAGGCTGTACTGTTCCATACCATTTTGTTTTTGGTAATCACATTGGTCATCTGTAAAAGATATGTATTAATGATGATAATTATAGGTAATATGACCCTTTATAATCAAAATTCAAACACACTTTTATTCATAGAACTAAAAATCATTGTTTTTTAGTTGTGTGTGACAATTCCTGTTCATGCTTGTATATAGTTCTATGGCTATATATGATTGTACTGTGTACAATCGATTGTCAGGCTTCTATATCAAAATATCAATTTTAATTGAATCGAAGTATCGATTACTCGAAAAACAAAACATGCTTTCAAACAAAACTGTTTTGCCTGTGTTTGTTATGTCAATAATTTTTTATTGAAATACCAGTTAATGAAAGATTGTGCTTTGAATTAAATTGTAAGAATGGCTACTGTAGCTGCAGCAAAAATCGCGGAAGTGCGCGAAACTACGCGCGTAGAAAGAATTGGAGCTCACTCGCATATTAGAGGTCTCGGACTAGATGATAGTCTTGAAGCCAGACATGTATCTCAAGGTATGGTCGGCCAGGTAACCGCTAGGCGAGCAGTGGGTATTGTTTTAAACATGGTACGAGAAGGACGAATAGCTGGCAGAGCAGTACTACTCGCTGGACAACCTGGAACAGGTAAAACAGCCCTAGCAACTGCATTGGCTCATGCATTAGGCCAAGATACACCTTTCACAAGTATGGCAGGCTCAGAAATATACTCACTTGAAATGAGCAAAACAGAAGCCTTAACCCAGGCAATCAGAAAAAGCATAGGAGTTCGTATAAAGGAAGAAAGTGAAATAATTGAGGGGGAAGTTGTAGAAGTACAAATTGAACGTCCAGCTACTGGTGCTGGAACAAAGGTAGGAAAACTTATATTAAAAACAACTGATATGGAAACAATATATGATCTTGGAGGCAAAATGATTGATAGTATTTTAAAAGAAAAAGTTCAATCTGGAGATGTAATTACCATTGACAAGGCAACTGGAAAAATCACCAGGTTGGGTAGATCGTTTGCTAGAGCTCGAGATTATGATGCTACAGGCCAACAAACTAGATTTGTACAATGTCCTGATGGAGAATTACAAAAACGCAAAGAAGTTGTTCATACAGTTACATTACATGAAATTGATGTTATAAATAGCAGAACACATGGATTTTTGGCATTATTTTCTGGAGATACAGGAGAGATAAAGCCCGAAGTAAGAGAACAAATTAATGGAAAAGTTGCAGAATGGAGGGAAGAAGGAAAGGCAGAAATGATACCAGGAGTGTTATTTATTGATGAGGTTCATATGTTAGATATTGAATGCTTCTCTTTCTTAAACAGAGCTTTAGAAAATGAGATGTCACCAATAGTAATTATGGCTACTAACAGAGGTATTACTAAAATTAGGGGTACCACGTACAAATCTCCCCATGGTATCCCATTGGACTTATTGGACAGAACTATAATTGTCCCAACACAACCTTATGAAGAGAAAGAACTGAGAGAAATTTTAAGTATTAGGTGTGAAGAAGAAGATTGCCAAATGTCAGATGATGCTTTAACAGTACTTACAAGAATTTGTAAAGAGAGCTCTTTACGATATGGTATGCAGTTAATAATGACTTCCAGCTTGATAGCAAGAAAGCGTAAAGCACATGAAGTTGGCGTTGAAGATATTAAAAGAGCATATCAATTATTTTTTGATGAGGGAAGATCTGTTCAGTTTTTAAGAGAATATCAGCAGGAATTTATGTTTAATGAAGTAGATGATAAAGAAGACATGGAAGTTGAAATACATTGATTATTTTATAATTTTATTCAAAAATTTTTTGTTATATGTATAAAGTTTGCTTTTTTTGTTCAGTTTTTTATGTTTATTAGACCATGTTTTTGTATAACTGTGACATCGGTCTCTGAAGACACAATGATTTGATGTTTATCCAATTAAATCATCTTTTTTAATGGTAATTTTTATTTGAGTAAGAGAAGATTATAGAGAAAATGTTTTTTTGTTGATATGATTGTTGAGGTCGGTATACTCTCGGTAATAATCTCCGTTCATAAAATATAAAAACGTATTTTTTATTACAAGTTAAAACTTATAGCCAGTAAATCTCGGTGACATCGATATAGCAAGATTTCTCGATTATTTGTGTATAAATCGAACTCTTAGTACTAAAATAAGAAAAGTTGCGACTTTGGCAATACTTTCTACTCGGTGATTTTATAAAAATAACACTAATGACTAGTTGAATAGAATTTTAAAAAATTTATTTTCTCTATCAACAAATCAAAATAGATTAAGTTTTTGCAAGACTTTCTCCCCACGTGTAAAACTGGGTAAATTATTACTCAGGATATAGACTAAAAAGGAAGAAGTGATGTTGGTCTTCGTTTATTAATGTCCTTCTTATTGCAAGCTGTACAGCCACTAAATTTCTTGGTCTTTGCTAAATAAAATTACAGTCAAAGTACTTCAACATTACGCTAAATGGCTGTCATAAAATGTGGTTAAAGATTTTTGCATTGAGTTGCCTATGGTTTAGACAGGAGCGGATAAATATCCTAGGAATACCAACGTTGCCAATACCTTCTTCAATTATTTTCCTTGCTCTTATCGATAAATTAACCAATAATCTGTTTTAAAACGTAATAATCATCTAACCAAACCTAACCAAACCCAACCAAACCTAACCAAAATGATTGAAAAAGGTATTGGCAACGTTGGTATCATAGGATATTTAGCCGCTCCTGGTTTAGACTGCCATTTGACAAATTATGTGTCAATGTCAAGCTATCAAATTATTTTTATTTGTAGACGTTCTATGCGCTCATTTTTCTTGTGAAACAGTTGATTAGTCCTGGCTTAATATAGTTATACATTTAGTAACTATTTTATGAATACTATTTGAATTGAGTGATTAGATATTTCTATTTAAGACTTTCAATGTCTAAACAGCGTGTGGGGTAAGTTGTGATAGTTTTGATCCGAACTGGATACTAGGCCTGCCCTTGTATGGGTAGTTATTTAGGTTTAAAATTTTTATATTGCATTTTGATTGTTAAATATATGATTTTTTTATAAGTAGATAATCAAGTTTTTTAAGACAAACTTTTGTCTACAGAAATAAAAATGGGAAATTCAGATCTCAGAAATCCCCGAGGTCCCAGAATGCAAAAAACGGGACAATCAGAAAGATCATAAAAAAGAAGCAAACACCAGTCAAAGCAAGAATGGAGGACCGTAGAAAAGTCCAAGATGCTCGCCAAAAAATACTTCAAAAGAAAAGAAAGACTGTAACTGATGCTAGGGATATACTAACAAAAATGGCGAAAACTCAAGATGCTCGCACAAAAATTAATAAAATACGTGATGATAGAGGAAGAGGACCATCCACAAGTGGAAATGTTAAAGCAATTGGCAAGAATATTTTGAAGAAAACTGATCGTAATGGAAAAATAAGTTTGGTGACCAACAAAACTAGACAGAAAACGGATATCAATTTTGCCATTCAAAAACAACTTGGCTTGCTTCCCAACAACAGATCACCACCTAAAAGATCTGCTCCAAAAAGAAATGCTGCTGTAAATACTGTTCGACCACCTAGCAGGTTAGTTATTCTATAGTTAGAGATAAATATACTGGATACACTAAATTTCGCAATGAAATTATTGAGAAATATATTCTCTCTCAAAATGGGTAGTAGCTGGTGTAATGAGTAAATATGTGTGGGGTAGTGTTGCCCTCAGTCAAAATCC
Source organism: Lochmaea crataegi (assembly GCA_947563755.1). NCBI lineage: Eukaryota > Metazoa > Arthropoda > Insecta > Coleoptera > Chrysomelidae > Lochmaea > Lochmaea crataegi. The sequence goes on from OX387432.1 coordinate 27,845,890, forward strand.
GTTGAAATCACATACATTTGAATTTATCGTAATAATAATTCAATTGTTTTATTAAAAACTAACTTTCAATTTGAAATTAATACACTAGTATTTATCAGAAGATAATTTTGTTATTTTCGTTTATCATTTTTGTTTAAAGCTATTGTGCAGTTTTCTATAATGTGCAATGTATACAAACTTTATATGTGAATAATTGTTATATAATTATTTTCCTCAGTATTTTCACCTGAAATTATTGAGTAGCAGTTTTGCATTTTTAACATTCTATAATTATGTACTACTTTTTATTTTTAGAAAAACAATTATAAATAATGCTGATTATGAGCCAGTTGATTCCTTGAGGGTATATGATTCAAGTGCATACAGATGGACAAGACCAGAGCTAAGAAATAGTGCGGCTACCCAAATGATTAATTCTCTAGAAGCTACAAGGCAAGTTATGAGAGAGGCACTAAGAGAAGAACTAAGTAATGGATGGCCTACATTTGCATCTCACAAGTTAGTAACATAAAGCACAATTATATATAGTAAATTTTATACCCATTTAGAATAAGACCATCCTTATTTATTATTAATAAATCGGTTGAAACAAAAAATTACCAACAAAAATGAACGTCGTAACTAATTTATTAGATGTCACGTTTTTGAAGTTACGTCAAATTTTGATTTCATGTTAATGTCATAACGCAAAATAAGATATAAAAATGCGATATTCTGATGAATCCAAAAAACTTATGCTTAATGTAGTAAACTATTTTCAAAACGATTTAGGATCTCGATTTAAGGCAATTCAAAAAGCGTCCGAAGCACTAAAAGTTCCAGAAAGCACATTATATAATCTTGAAAAACCAAACAGAGCTACAGATTTCGAATTTAGAAGAAATATGTCTGCAAGCGTTTCCCGGAGCAAAACCCGAATTACAAAAAATACCCTGCATTGTTTGAGGGAAGTAATTTATAAAATGTATGCGCGAAAGGATAAAATCACAGTAGAAACTATTTTACGGCAATTTATCGAAGAGTCTCCAGAAACTAAGATTTCCAAAGGTTCGTTATATTTGGGAATTAAAAAAATGGGTTTTCATTTCAAAAAACAGGATGGAAGAAAACATTTATTGGAAATGCCTGCAGTCAGATTAAAAAGAATATTATTTTTGAACAAATACCATGCTGCTAAAAGCGAAAAGCTCTTTACACCTGTTTTTCTGGATGAGACATGGGTTTTTAGTAAAAGCGGGGACAGAAGAATGTGGCAAGATGGTACTAAACACAGTGATTTAAAAATAACTGGAAGTGGGACACGATATGTAATTGTTCATGCCGGTAATAAAAAAGGTTTTGTGGCAAATGCATCGCTTATTTTTAAATGCAATAAAAAAACAGGCGATTACCATGATAACATGAACACCGAAAATTTTGAAAATTGGTTTAAACAGCAACTAATTGTAAACTTGGAAGAACCATCGTTAATTATAATGGATAACGCAACGTATCACAGTCGCCTGGATGAAGAAAGTTGGAGTAAAACACGCATGTTAGAATGGCTCAAAAAAAAGAATATTCCTTTTCCAGATCACATTTTAAAGGATGCTGTTTGGAATATAATTGAAAAGCAAGTTTTGCCAGAAAAAAATTATCATTAAGACAAATACGCTGCCGAGCATGGTCATTGTGTTCTCAGGCTACCACCCTATCATTGCCATTTTAATGCCATCGAAATGGTATGGTCAGAAACTAAAAGGCATTATGACCAAGCTATTTCGAAAACTGCAAGGTCACCTACTGAAGTCTTAAAACTATGGAATGACGTTATAAAAAATGTACCGGAGCAACACTGGCAGAATTACATAAATCATACAGAGAAAATTATTTCTGAAGCATGGGAAGTAGAAAACAAACTGGACCTACTAAACATCGAACCTATGGTGATCTCTGTATCCGATGATGAACTATCACTTTCCGAAAGTTATTCTGATTTAGAAACTAATTAAACTTTGTTGAAGATCACGTTGTCTTTTTTTTAAATCTAGAATTTGTACTTAATCGAACTCTGAATTGCCATATTTTTTTAAAAAAACTATGTATCTAGTTAATAAAACAATGTTTTTAAAATTAGTGCGCTTCTTTTATATTCTTTTATTATGTTAACATCTTTAGAATGTTATGAATTTCATAAAATTAATTTGTATTATTACAAACTGCCACTGATAATATGAAATTTCAAGTCACTACGCCAATGCAATAAGAAATATGTCAGGCATTTGACATGACAAAGGTCATAACCTAATTTTTTTCATGCGGGTTCAGATGGTTCAAGAAGCCGCATACGTTAAGTTACTAAAACGGCTGGTACCTCTAAATAGGTATTAATTTTACTATAAATCTTACATTGCATAAAAATATTTTTCAAACTAAGTAAGGCATTGAAATAAGTAGTATTAAAACTATTATTTTGATAATTTTGTCAATTACACCTTATTAAATATTTTACTGAAAACTAATTTAATAATGCTAACATAAATGTTTTTTAGCTCATATCAAAAAATGACTGGATTGTATGCTAAAGGTCCTCTGCGCTCTAATCAGCCACCAATAAGGTAAGACTAAGACTTTGAATAGACTTTCAATATTCGGGCAACAACATTTTCTAATGTTTTTTTTTTAATTTTACCTTTAAATGTAGGTATATTTATCAAATTATTAATGTTTCTATTAACTGATTTTGTTTGTATTTGTGTATCTTCTAGATCAACTTCTCGTCTTCAGCCAAGTACATATATAGATCTGGATAATGCAGAAGATGAAGAAATGCCTTTAGCTCAAACAACTTCTATAAGGCCTTTGACTGTCTCATTAAAAGGAACTTCTCGTGTAACTAATGTTCATTCTCGCTTAGATGATTCTGTGCCCCCTGAATCCCATGGTATTTTTTCCACAACTAAAACTAAAGTTGTAGTACCAGCTGGTCATAGGATTGTGGTGTCGAATTTGCAGGCAACTGTTACACAAGATGACATTAAAGTAAGCTTTTGCTTTTAATATCGGTATAAAATACAAATAAACTCAAATTGATCGGGATAACTTTACTATGGCGTGAGTTTTCACTAGAAAGATATTTGGGGATTACTCAAGCTTCTAGAATAATTAAGTTAATTGTGTTGGATTTTGTTTCAAAATGAAATTGCCTTGCTGCTCAATGTGTTGCAAGGTGCTGTAAATCATAGATAAGGTAAAAATATTGTAGACAACCTAAAATATTTCTTTTTTAACAGGAACTCTTTGAGGATATAGGTCAACTATTGACAGCAAAATTAGTTCGGCCTGGTGTGGCTGAAGTTATCTACAAGAATTTGAAGGATGCTCAAAAGGCAGTTGATACTTACCATAATCGGCAACTTGATGGTCAACCAATGAAATGTTTGTTAGTCAATAAAAGGCCCCTCAACTATCCTACTGCACCAGCAGTCACAAAAACTGAGCCGTAAGTAGACTTTTTTATGACAATTTACAAAACAGTCAGTGTACTAATTGCTTCCTAATTTTACTATGAATATGAACCAAAACTTTTCAACAATATTGTAGCACAACTACCTCAATATAAATATACCTTCCTTATAAATAATAATAGAGTAACTATTAAGGAATATTTGCTTATTTATCACAAAAATTCTAATATGAAATCTGAGACAGCTGCTGAGATACATTTTTCGTTTATTAATACTAGGAACAGTGTAGAGTCCTGTAAAAAGAAAATTACTCTCTTTATGATTAACATTTGATTTTGAAAAAAAATTACTAATTTACAAAAATCATTTAATAATCTGTTGTTACGTCTTGTGACTTAACATTGGTAGCAAACAGGAAGCAATTTTCCACTTTCTGGTCTCTGTCAATATTCTTTTCATTGTTCCAGAGCTTCTCTAATTTTTGTTGGTGATTGTGGCTTCCATACATTAAGTTGGTCTACTTTTTATAATATTCTATATTCCTTTTATATATTTGCCTTTCGAAATTATGTAATCTGTTTTGCTTTGGATAATTTAAATTAACCTTTTGATTGCTTCATGCAAAATAATTGCTTTTACCATACTTTTTTGTCCTTCTGCATAAGCCATCAGTTGAGGCTTGAATTGAGTTGAATGCGGGTGTACATTCACTGAGACCTAAAAGATCTATTGCACCTCCTTCTTCTACTCAGTTCCATATAGAAGTCTCGGAGACTAGTAGTTCCTTTAGTCCTAATACAGCAGTCTCTGAGGTGTTGGGCCCTGGTATTCTGCAATGCTATGTATGTCACAAAAATGTGAATAGAGGTTTCTTCCATTTCACAGAATCTACATTCTTTTTGCTCGACGAGTTGGAGCTTTTTGAGGTATCCATTCAGGCACTTGTTGAAACCATTAGACAATCCTACTCTACATTTGGTTGTACTCTCCCAGGAGTACCTTTGTCTTAGCCCTACTAGATTCATCCAATGGTCTGATCTTCTCATTTTTTCTGCTTTGCCCATTTCTTCCAATATTATATTGGTGCTGATATCACAAAAGAGTTCCAGTTCCTAAAAGGATGTTTCTGCTCATCACCTTGCTAGTTCATCTGCTATTTCTTTTCGTTCTATTCCAGTGTATTCTGGAACCATCAGTACAGTAACGATGTAGTTCATTGATTTTTTCTATGCATTCCTATACCATTTTACAACCAATTACACAAGAACTCAGTGCTTTAATGGCTGCTTGAATACCTGACATCATCATAATCCTTTGGGGACTCTTTCCTATGGCATGAGTTTCCACTTGAAAGATGCTTTTCCAAACTTTCAGAGTACTTGGTTCCCAGTCTTATTGTACCTCCCATACTTTTACTGGTTTTTCTATCACTATGAAGAACGTTGTTAATAGGAAATCTTGTCTAATTCCCTTTTTATATTTTTATTTCTTCGGCCTTTAACTCTAACTTTTGATTACCCCGAGTCTGTGTTACTGATATATAGCTCTATACTTTTTTCCAGCAAGTTATTTCAAATTATAATTGCTGGAAGTGATTTAATATCTTCTGTACATTTCTGATAAAAAGCAAGAAATAAATATGATAATACTACAGTTGTAATCAGCTGTAGTACCATTTGCCGTAGTAAATGTTGGAAGAGTAAATTATTTATTTAAGTTGAGTAGAACCTACAAATTTTAATAGTAATTTACTCTTCTTCGATCTGACATTTTTTAAAAACCTATAAAAGTCAGTATCATGTTTTACCTAACATATTTCATTTTTTTTAATGCATACTTTTTTCAGTCATTTTTCATATTTTATTTATTTATCTTCAAATAAAGCCAAAGTCTTGAAATTGTAGTAAATCATATTAATTTATATTTTAGCATTTACAATTGTACTTTATTGGAGTAATGAATATTTTAAATAAAATAATAGTTCACATAAAATTATTTGTAAGCTAATTCAATTATTATTTTATTGTTTGGGATGACAATTAAGATACTGAAAGTAGTTAACGGAATTTAATGAATTCAGTAGGTGCATTAATCTGAAAATATACAGCTGATTTTTATTTTTGGTATGAATTGAAAGTCTTCATTTCTCTAAATCACAAAAAAATTAAATTAAAATAAGGGCCACTTGTTCAAGCTGTGGTTATCATTAGATCAAATTGGTGAAGTCTTAAGGAGTTAACAAACCATCGTGGTTGCGAGGGCGATCGCGGTAGGTAGTTTTCATCCCATATTTTATTTTTCTTCCTAATATTTTTATAATCTTCATGTGACAGCTCATACAACATTTTATGTTTCTTTACACATTGAATTAATTTTTCAGTAAAATTTTCCATATTATTTACCAATCACTGCGCTAACAACGTTTAATCATACATAAATAACGATTATCGTCGCGACTAGACGCAGCCTGTCATATCCTAACGCCACCGCTTAGTTATCGCTAGGTTAGTCTTTATTTTACGTAAAGTAGTGACTTTTTATGTCATGACATTAGAAATTATGTCGCTTTTTTTGTGATTTCATGAAATAAAATGTCGCGAGTTTATGTCACGTGTAAACTAACCGTAAGACTTAACTAATCTTTCAAATTTCATCTAATGGCTAATGATATTCACAGCTTGAATAAGTGGCCCTTAACGTATTTACTACAATTTCACGATCTGTCATTTAAATATCACATGTATTTACCGGAAGTTTGAGATCCCGTCCAGGTAATGTAGTATGTATCCTTTCTTAGCATTTATTTGTATTTTAAAATTGTAATAACTTATTTCTGTCATGTGATTGTAGGTTAGAATACGAATCACTATTCTGGTCGGGTCGTTAAAGTTGTGTGGGTAAAGTACTGTTTTGTTTTAGGTTTTTGAAAGATCGTATCGGCCTACTATGAAAACAAAAAATCCGTAAAACAAAAATGATGTAAGTTTGTTGACGTTGTTGATTTATTTTTTGTTTTCAGAAGCGTGGCAACTAGAAAAGTGCCCGATGTACCGCCATGTCCGCCTAATAATAAGTTAGTACCAGATATTAATACGATACATAAAGTTCTTTTTCATCAGAAGTAGTAGTTATTAGGTTATGTGTTACTTTTTTTTTTATTGCAGTACATCTTTTAGTTATACGCTCGTAATAATCGATATCATTCATACGCTAATTGTATAAAACATTATTTTTATTCACTTGTATTTTATATTGTATTGAGGATTGAAGTTTAGCGGTAATTTATCAATAATCATACCTCTTAGGCTTTAAAACCTGACTACTCTACCGAATAAAATGTTTGTTAAAAAAGCTTAATATAGTATTCAGACCAACTGGGTCTGGTGTTAAAAATTACACTAGTAATAATTTACAACAGTAGAGTAATAACATATGAAGCGTGTCAAAGTTATTGAAAATTATAATTAATTTATTTGCATGACATGTTTTACACTTGTCCCCAAGCACATTACTTTTTCCACTTTTTTTATTTCATGAGGTTTTTTTACACATGAAATGTTTGGATGCAGAGCGCGGTAATGTTTGTCACATCTTTATTAATGTTTTCACGATTTCTAACAGATAAAGTTCGTTTTGAGTGTTATGCTGTTCTGTCTTCGGGTTTTACCCATCGAAGATCCACTACTACTATTACATTACATTGTGTGTAACATTTCAAACGTATTCTATTTTCCGCCATGTTTTTTAGGTCACTCCCACCGGTCAGTTCCCAATATCAATTAAGTATTATGATATAATTGACAAGCGTATGAAGGAAGTTTTTGAAGGAACTCGGTAATATAGTGCTCTTCTTCATTCTTCAAACCGCTCTTTATAATGATCGGTTTTTTAGGCGCATTGGCAGAGTTTTATGTAAATTTTTGTTACCTGGGTGATATTTTGTAAATTAACTTTTTGAAAAGTTGTATATGATAATAAAAATACTAATTAAGGCAAAATGCCAGACTAATTTGCAGAGTGTATACACTAATAATATTAAATAAAAATGTGAATATTATTTAAAAATACTAAAATATAACAAAAATATATTTAACATAACAAATTTATATACAGTGGGAAATTTTCACAAAATATGTATCGAATTTTTATACGAGGCGTGTTTTTGAAGTAAGTACCGTTTTGAAATAAAAAACAAGTAAATATTTTCCAAAAATAATGTATTCTCTTGAAAGACCAAACTTTACTCTACTTTTCTATATAATTCCCATTAATATTAAGGCACTTATCGTATCGTGGGACCAGCTTTTGTATTCCATCGTCAAAGAAGGTTGCCGCCTGATTACATAACCATTGCATTACGGCCGTTTTTACTTCTTCATCATCGGTATGGCGCCAGATACGTCTTCAAGTGCAGAAACAAATGGTAGTCGCTCGGCGCTAGATCGGGACTGTATGGAGGGTGGTCCAATTGTTCCCAGCCAAAAGAAGTGATAAGGTTTTGTGTTCGATTTGCTGAACGACACCCGCATTATGCATGCCACGCCTTTTGTTTTAAATTGCGCGGCGCAGTTTTGTAAAGTCTCACAGTACGCTGCTGTATTGATCGTGTTCCCGCGAGGCAAAAAATCGACCAGAAACACACCCTTTCTGTCCTAAAACACCGTGCACACGATTTTCTGAGCAGAAATTGTTTGTTTGAATTTCACTTACCTAGGGGATGATGAATGCCGCCATTCCATTGATTGCTGCTTCAATTCCGGTGTAACGTAGGCTACCCATGTTTCGTCGCCTGTGACAATATGGCTTAAAAATCATCCCCCTCGTCACTGTAACGCTCGAGAAAACTCAATGCACTGACGATTCGTTTGGTTTTGTGCTCCTCAGTCAACATTTTTGGCACCCAGCGTGAACACAATTTCCGATAATTTAAACGTTCGGACACAATTTCATAAAGAACACTTCTTGAGACAACAGGAAATTCTTCAGATAATGATGAAATCGTGAATCCTCTCTTTCATCGGTAATGTCTGAAGGTCTCCCATTTCATTCCTCGTCATAGATGTTTGTTCGGCCATCTTTAAAGGCCCTAACCCATTTCCGCACCATTCCATCACTCATAATGTTTTCACCATTTGGCGATGCATGTCAGCTGATTTGAACCTTTTAGTAGTGAGAAAACGTATTACAGCACTTAAACAGATCTAGACTCGATCTGATGGTTCCGTAATGGAGTCGGTAGCTTTCCAACAGATGTAGCTAATCGGCACGCATGCGCTAAACGGCGACCGCAGTACTGCGTAACTTAAAAACGGTAAAGCCTGTTCATAGTTATAAGAAAGTAAATTAACCATGACATTGACATGAAATTTATTACCCGATTTTCGTAGTTTTAGAGCAGGTAGGCTATGGTCCGTACCCATTTAAAATCTTTATCCTATACTTTATCAAGGGGTACTTCCTAATAGAATTCAGTCAGTCACTTTCTTATATCTATGAACAGGCTTTACTTACTTTAAAAACACACCTCTTAGCTTGATCGAAGATTATTTGGGTCCTAAACTAGAAAATAGTCCGTTTTCAACAATGTTTTGTGTTTTCGTAATATATACCTAAATGTTTTAAAAAATTGATAAAATGTGTGAGATGCGTGACTGAAAACGCATCTTGACGCGTAAGTACGGACGGCTTTATCACGTGGTGACGTTCAGCCAGTCTTAGAGTTGGTGGTTTTTGCAATACCGATTTTGACATCCCATTTCAGTATGAGATGCCGGCATCTTATTATTGTTATTGTGAAAATTACGATCCCTACTACGAAGTATATTAAGTTTGAGCGCGTGCTTAAGACAGTAGGTATGCTGTCTGTCCGTACGCTCACGTCACGCAGAATTATTTGGAGGCGGGGCCAAATATAAAATCAAATATTAATTTTGTTCCTTATAAATTGAAGAATGTTTCTCATTTTGCGATAATTTGCTTTATAAGGGCCAGTCTTTGAAAATTCATCATAAATGTGAAATTTCCTAATTGTTTTACGCTTTTTACATTCTTTTGTTAACGCTTTCTCATATTTTTTATAGTATTTAACATTTTTTATAGCGACATTTGAGCTTAGATTTTGACGCCTAAGGTTTTTTATTGATAAATTCAATAATTAGAAAATGTAACATGTCGATGGATAAATGGATAAATTATGTTAAGCACACTTCAACCTTCTAAATCATTTATATCAATTTTGTGTAAATTAAAGAAATCAAACAAATTTTCATTTTTGTCAACAAATTAAATAATTAAGAAAAGTTTAAATATTGATAAAATAAAGTGTAGAATGACAATTTATAAGTATAAGTTGAATATACTCTATTTTAAATGAAAAATTTTGTTTTTTACTTTATTTATAATAAAAAGGGTAAGTATATGTTTCTTTTTGCCAAGTACAATGTTATGCAAAAAAGTGCGCAGTCTTTGTAACAAAAACAACCGAGGTCTTCTGTTGAAGGAGAAGGGTAAATTTTTTGGTGTACACCATGGAATATAATACTACTACACCATGGAATATAATATAATAACTGCTCTTCCTCGAGTAAAACCGACCAGCAGCGGAACTCGGTACCAGATAAAATTCTACTGGTCGCTTTCTACAGTAGATATCTGTGATTTCAGTCGACAGCAATCAAACATCTCACCCTGTGAGCTTATTTGCGTGTATGGCATTCGCCTTTGATCTTTCTATCTTATTATTTCAACTGAAATTTCTTCGGTCTGTTAAATATATGTATCCCAATAAAGGTCTTCTTTCTGGATTATTCAACTGAAATTTCTTCGGTTTGTTAAATATATGTATCCCATAAAGGTCTTACTGTGTACCTGCTTTGGAGTGTTCCTCTACTGTAGTCTATGATGGCTTTGTCCCTATTTCTGTATTTGTCCTCGGACCACCTTGTGGTCCCAAGGACTGGTTCTGTTGTTGCTGAACCTCTTCTCGTGAGTTCATTTCCAGAAATATCGTTATGTCCCGGAACCATCACTAATCTTACTTGAGTCCAGTTTGCCAGATCATTTAGTTTTCCTGTAATTATGGATGGATGTCAATTATGGATGGACACATCAACTTTATCACCCCTTCCAGAAGGTAGTTTTTATACCGTCTCAAGAACGATACTATAATATAATCAGATGGAACGCGAAATAAATACAGCACTTGCGCGAACGATACCTAGAACGGTTCTGGTTAGGTTCTACTATATCTCATTTGATGATCTATTAGCATTTGTGACAGGAGTGTGTCATCACCAGTTTTAGCTCACAAAGAAATTAAAATTTAATTTGTGTTCATAATTTGAATACATATTTCTGATTTTGAAGTAAAATTGAATGGAGAACTTTTAAATTACAATCAAAAATGTAATTTTAGTTACTATTTTTGTGTGCTAAAACTTTCAAATGAAAAAAAGAACAAAATATAGATAAATAAATAAAATTTAAATATTTGAATTTGGCGGCTGGTGCCATTAGTTCCAGCTCGCGACACTCGTGATGCTAGTGTCAAGTTTGCGTGGGAAGGCTAGAGTCGCCTATCTATAGGGGATGAGTAATCTGTGGTCATCACCTGGGTAGATGCCTAAGAATTATAGAGATGGCGCATGTGCACAAATTCACTTTCTCACGTTTTTTGTCACTTTGAGTAAACTATAGTTTGGCAAGTCTATCTGAAGCTACGGGGCATCCGTAAGGGGGGAGGAAACATGGCCGATATCTGTCATGAACGTACCAATAGCGTACGGTACCTATTTTATAAAAGTATTAAAAATAATAATTATTATATAATAATTATATATAGAAACTGATTTATGCTTTGCTTTAAAGGTAAGGTATTTTTCAAAACACGGTACCTGTTTGTTAAAAATCGTACTTGAATTCAATATGGATACGAAATAATAAGATACCAAGTAAAACTGAAAATACGAAGGAAAATATTGACATTATAAACGCCACTGGTTAATCAATGTCAATCAATTGTCGAAGTGAGAGGGAAGAACACACGCACGCGCTTGCCAATAGGAAGTCAGGTGGATACCTAGCAACGGGGGCTCGATAAATATTCACCAATTGAGTTAGTAGGAGGGCGTGGTAATTATGATTTTCGCACGACGTTGCCGGCTTGAAGGAAACCCATAACATATTTGGAAAAGTGTTCATCTTTTAATATTCAGAAATTGAAAAAATAATGTTAATAGACAAAATCCAATGAAACAAGCACATTAAAGAAGTAACGTTTAATCATTATTGACATATTGTTAATAATAAAAACTCCATTTTCTAATTATTATCACTACATACTTAGCACTTTAGGTTTTTCACAGTTAAACGTGGCAATATCGAATGTTTTCGACCGCATTCCTTTCACAGCTTCAGTTATGTTTGCCAAACTATAGTTTTTTAGCAAAACACTTCATATACAGGGTGTACAAATTTGTAGTAATGGATTGTTCGCAAACACGTCCTATGTCTTGAACAGAAATTTCGTGCAGTAATGTTTATGAATAAATTAGACCATATTCTCCTAAATTTTAAGTGGTTCGCCCTTAATATAAAATACTTTCTTTATATTATCATATCAACATATTACGAATTATCTAAGGTATTATTAAATATGTATATCTACTGTAGAGTCCATTAGATACATATGCAAACAAACAAATATGTCTGTGCAACAAAATTAAAAATCAGTAAAGTAATACAATAATTATTAAAAAAAATAAAAAGGTTTAATGAGTTAGTTGTAAAAATTAAAACCCAAAAAACACAATACATATATTTATTTAAAGATAAAACAAGCATACACTAAATACACCAAATGGAGATACCTAAGAAACTTTCTTCAAGTCAAAAATTAAGTTTAAACATGTAATAGGATTGAAATTATATGTATAGGGTTTTGTTTTTAGAGTTAGTAAAATAAAAGATTTGGTTATATCACTATTGTTAATGTTGAAGACATAGTAGGTATATTAAGAAGTAAGTAGATAGTTTTTATTTAAGATGAAACATTAGTTGCAGTTGTATGTGAAAACAGTTGAAATGTTTTAGATTAATATTCTAATAATATAAATAAAATAGAGGAAGCGTTCGATAACTTGAAATGGAACGTAGGAAGGTAGGTACTCTCTTAGAGAAGTTTGAAAAACGTAAAAAGATTTGCTTACAATTCATTTCGGAGGTAACAGTTCAAGTCAGCTGGTTCACAGACTGACCTTGTTGAGAGCCTTGGACAGCATGCAAGCAGGAGTTTCCAATATTGAACTGTATTGAGCTGTAACAGCTGCAATTCAAATATGGGCGGGTGGGATACTAGATTACTCCTGAACGAACTGGGTGAAATCAATAAGGTTGTCTTGGTATGGATTCCTGCTCATATCGGAATCATGGGTAACGGAAGTAGTGGACCAACTTTCCAGAGAAGGAGGTCAATCCCAGTTTACACGCGCGGAGCCACGATCAGATGGACTACAAAGCAAGGAATTAAATTGGATGAGGTGGCTAATTGGCCATCCACTGCCTTTCCAGAAATATTTTGGTCCTCTGAATCCAGGCCTGTAGTTTCTTGCCAGAGGTTTTTCATCACCTTGTACAAAAAAGGCACTTTCGCCAGACAGTCGCACTGGCATAGGATTTGCTCCGCAGTTTCCTACTCTAGGAGAGAGAATCCACAGATGACGTCTGTCAACCCTATTAGCTTTTCGTGTCTGATGAGTTTACAGGGCCCTGTTAACATACCTACTACGAACGGCTTTGACATTTTTCAGATATGGGTTAAGATCGTAAGAGAAGGGCTCATGCTATATTTGGCCGGCTATACGTAGTGGTATATCGGTCGTTTTATACAGACCAATGTTGCCATGCATGTACTGACAGTTTACCGGAACTTCCAGGCAATTTTGCTGTATAGAAGGATCCAAAATTTCAAACATGTCGGACTCTTTCCATTTATGTTAGAACACGATATTAATCGGATGCACGATCCGCTTTAAGTAACGTACATTCCAAACCAACGATTATTGTATAAATGAAACCAACTGTGAATTTGAGGAACTGAAAGATATATATTATTGACGAATGAATGAGTAAAATGCAGTTCAGACGGATGCTGCAATCCCGAAGTACCCTAGCTGTAGATAGTTGCTATTAGACTGCAAACCGCAACCCTAACTTACACTTCAACGACCAAATCAAGGCGCAGCTTGTGAAAGTCGTGTAATGTTTATGCACGGGGGGCTAACCTTAATCGACAAAGCAAAGTCGCAAAAAGGACAACCTCCTGGTATAGTATCATTATTATGGTACGGGTGCCTTTTTAAATTCTCTTTCTACTCGTGGGAACCATATGGCGAATTCCTCCAGTCGAGGTTGATCAAAACTCCGATCCTAAGTCAAACTACGGAATAAATGGTGATTGGGGATATTCCCATTCCTGATTCCTGTAGAGAAGGGAGAATAGTCCGCTGGGTTACAGTTTAGGGGGTGCCTATTTGAATTTGGTATGACCATTCTTGAAAGTTTTATTTGAGCAAGTTTAAATGAATCCGTTAAGTTGTTATGCAGTATTTTTATTTAAATTGATCTTTTAATGGTTTGTTGTATTCTGAATCACTGGAATTATGTGTTAAATTTTCATACTGTTTCAAGCTCACTATTTCCAAATATAGGATTATTTTCAAGAGCCAAATAAACAGAATAGGTTTTTCTGGTTTGTAGATGAAATTCTTCTGCTCTTACTTAGTAAATAAGTTAAATTCAGAAATATTTAAACATTGAATTTAAAATGGCAGTCTTCAGCAAATCGATGATGAAACGTTGACTGGTACTACCTGGACTACTTTATCTCAATTACAAGATTGGTGTACATTGCTGTTTTATAATTGTATTTTTCCAAAACATTCGGGCAGCATTAGCCACGGGAATGACCGAATTGGTTATTTTTTCACCCACTATTACATCAGGCATAGCGTAAAGTGTCTACAAAACCCAGACCATCGCTCAAATCCAGTCGGATCTATGCAGCACTAGGAGCAGGAGTTAGTTCCATTTGTACCCAACATCTGGTGGCAGATCATGATTACAAAAGGAATAAAAGCGACACCAGTTGTGAAAAATTAAAATCTAATATATACGATTTTGCGGATAGATTCTGTCAATTTTTGCCGTTTGTGTTAGTGCTTCTTATCTATGTCTCTATGCTAGGACCCGCGCCTCCGTAACAAGCTGCAGCGAACCTTTAAAGTATGTTTAAAATTGATTTCTAATCCTATACTATATTCTTTCGTTCAAGTCCATATAAGTTATTTTTCATTTAATTATTATCGACAAAATATATATATATATGTATATGTACCCATACTTACTTACTGATCATTTGCTGGTCATATTTATCTAACCTTTGTGCTAGTTTAAGTGTCTCCGAATTGTTTAGATTCACAATTTGTCCCGGTTCAAACTGAACTACTTTTAAATACCTGGGCCCTATTTTGATGAAATATTGTGTGTGTTTGGTGGTACACATTCACAATTGGTCCCAGTAGGAGGTTTTTTTTTCGGGTCGAGATTCGAGATGGGAAACTCATGTTCGAATGGGTCCTATGGATCCCCAAGGGGATACCTACCAACCAAACCCACCTCAAACTCGCCAGTACCCCAGCCTCGGAATCACTACCCTAGTATGCTTCGAGACGGGCGACGGTCCCTCGCACATTCTCCGCTCACACCGTCGTCTTCTCCCTATCTATCACTCCTCCCTCATGCCATATCGAGTCTTTCTCCCCCCTATTCATGCTCTCCACTACGCCACTTACCTCCATCCATTCCACCTCTCCCCTCAACATTATCTCCACCATGTTCTCCCAATACACCGCCTCCCCTAGTTTCCTCTCCAACTTCTTCAGCACTTCCTCGTTCCTCCAGCATCTAAAACACATGCCCCACATCATCCTCTACTTCACACCTCTCGCATACTCTAGTCTCTTTTTTCCCAAAGTTGTGGAGGTACCCTACTCTCGACCCATGTCCAGTGAGACCTGTGTGTCAAGAAGTAGATCACCTCTCCGAATTTCCGGTCCATCCAATCTCTCCTACTCCAATCGCACCCTCATACTCCTCCCACCTTCTCTCCATTTTTTCCTCCATCCATTCCTGTACTTCCTCTCTGGTCGCACCCCTCCAACGTTTATTCTTGGCTCTGGCAATCACGTCCAATGGGTAGGACCTTGCCAGCACAGTCCATCCACTGTCCTGTACCCCTGCATCACCCTCAGTAGTATCCTTCTCTGCACCCGCAGGAGTGGCATAACCCTCGCATTCACCACCGCTTTTTCACCCCACACCGCCGCACCGTACAGCATACTCTGCTCTACCGTCCTACCAATTACCCTCCTCTTCCACTCTCCCGGCCCTTTCACATTACACATCAATCTCCCCAGCTATGCTGCCCTCACTTTCCCCTATACACTGTACACTATAACTATACACATTGTAGCATACTTAAAAATGTTTTCCGTTACTGGAATCTGTTTTTTCTACAGTAGTCAGGTAGCCAAAGCATCATTTTTTTTAAACTCCCTTTGCCAAATAGTTTATCTCAATAGTAATTGTTAGAAATAACTTCTCTTGTAAAAGTATGGTGAGAAATGTTCAAACTTCAAACAGTAACCAGCATAATATACATAATACTGTTAATTGGAAGAGGATTTAAAAAAATAAATAAATATATAACAGAAAATTTATTAAAAATCTCCAGGTATAACTAACAATATTCGAATATCATAATTTTCAAACACATTGTGTTTTATTGAAAATAATATTTTCATTTCTAGCTAACAAGTCTTTTGAGGTTTTCGCCAATCACTTAAAAATCCTAGAGTTGGTTTCTTCTTCAACTTCTGAAGGTCAAGTTGTAGTGTATGTAATTCCGTACATTGAGAGTCATAATAAAGAAAATGAAATTTGGAAAAGTTTGGACTATTTTCCAAAAATTTCTTTATATTGATATCTTTCAAAACTCTGACCGGTACTCCTAGTTCACTTAGATTTGGTAATTCTTTGGTTAAATCAGCACTAAAAGATGTTAATTTTGTTGGGGTCAACAATAATGTTTCTAGTTTTTTCAAAGGATCGAACGCTCCTTCTTTGATTGTTGTAATCGGTGTATCTCCAATACGTAAATAAATCAGTTCTAAAATATTATCAACAGTTATTTTATATACAAATATGTAGCGAAATAGAATAGATATCGCGGGCAGAATGTTGTCTCAGATAGTCAGGCAGTCATCAAGGCGTTTACTACAGCTCGAAGATGGTTTGGAACTGCCTATGCAAACTTAACGAACTAGGAGAAAATAGTAGGCCATGCTGTTAAACAAGGAAATGAAATAGTTGATAAGCTAACCAGGAACACAGCGGCTACTCCCTTTGTGTGACCTGAACGGTTCTAAGGGATTCACCGTCTGGGGGCGGGCTCAGAAGAATACCCCCAGGGGATAGCCCACCTGTCGTAAAAGGCGACTAATAGGTTAGATTCCCAGGAATCTAGAGGAGTAAACCTCGATAAAAAACCAGCGACATAGGGAAGGCAGCTATGTTGTGGTGTAGTGTAGGCAACGGAAGCCACTGCGTCCGGAGGCAACCGTGAGAAAAAGCCTAGAGGAGTAAACCTCGATAAAACAATCCGTAATCTACGTTGTTAGCTATCGTGGCAATGGATGAATGGCTGCGCGAAAGTCAGTCAGAAACGGTGCCTCCGGGATACCTGGTGACCTCCCGGAGTAACCAGCCTTACCACCACAAGCGGGGCTCTGTGGTGGTGGACATTCAATTCCCTAGCTACTCGTGGGATGGAATATGGACAAAGAAGAAAGAAAAATAGGACAGGAGGTTATGGATGAAGAAAGGCAAGGAAATGGAATTTTTGGTAAGGGACTATAGGCCTATCAGCCTGCTGTGTGGTATGGGTAAATTGATGGAGGGGATAATAAGGGATAGGATTGAGGAGGAAGTTGGTAGGAATGGGGGTTTTAGGGTAAACCAGCATGGGTTCACGAAGGGGAAATCTTGCATCTCGGCACTGAGCAAGGTGATGGGTTTGGTGGAAAGAGCTAGGGAGGGCAGCTGGAGGAAGAAGAAATTGGCCCTACTCGTGTTCTTCGACGTCGGGAACGCGTTCAACAGTGTCAGCAAACGGGCAGTGTTGAGCGCGTTGCTGAGGCTTGGAGTGGAGCAGGGGTTGGTTAACCTGGTGGAGGACTACCTGACGGGGCGTGTGATTGTAGACTCCAGAGGGAGGAGATATGAGATGGAGGCTGGAGTGCCTCAGGGCTCGGTTCTTGGACCGACGCTCTGGAAGTGTGTGTTTGATGAGGTTTGTGGGATAGTATGTGAAGAGGGATGTGAGATTACGGTGTATGCGGATGATGTGTGTCTGGTATGTACGGCAAAGGGAGAGGCGGAGATAGAAAGAAAGGCGGAGAGAATGTGCAGGAAGATTGTGGAGAAGATAGAGCGGTGCGGACTGGAAGTGGCGGAAGAGAAGACGGTGGGGTTGCTAGTGAAGGGACGGAGCAGGGCAAGGGAAGTGGGGGTGATGGTTAAGGGAAGGATAATTCGCATGGAGGAGTCTGTGAAATACCTAGGGGTGTGGTTGGATAGCCAATTATCCTTCAAAACCCATATGGTAAAGGCGGCAGAGAAGGGTAAAGTGAGGGCAGCATGGCTGGGGAGATTGATGTGTAATGTGAAAGGGCCGGGAGAGTGGAAGAGGAGGGTAATTGGTAGGACGGTAGAGCAGAGTATGCTGTACGGTGCGGAGGTGTGGGGTGAAAGAGCGGGGGTGAATGCGAGGGTTAGGCCACTTCTGCGGGTGCAGAGAGGGATACTGCTGAGGGTGGTGCAGGGGTACAGGACAGTGGGTGGACTGGCAGCAGCGGTGCTGGCAAGGTCCTACCCATTGGACGTGTTGGCTAGAGCTAGGAGCAAACGCTGGAGGGGTGCGACCAATGAAGAGGTACGGGAATGGATGGAGGAGGAAATGGAGAGAACGTGGGAGGAGTATGAGGGCGCGCTAAAAGGAGCGATTGGGAATAGGAGAGATTGGATGGACCGGAAATTCGGGGAGGTGAACTACTTCTTGACACAAGTGCTCACTGGACATGGGTCGAGAGTAGGGTACCTCCACAAGATTGGGAAACGAGAGACTGGTGTGTGCGAGAGGTGTGAAGTGGAGGATGATGTGGGGCATGTGTTTAGATGCTGGAGGAACGAGGAAGTGCTGAAGAAGTTGGAGAGGAAACTAGGGGAGGCGGTGTACTGGGAAAACATGGTGGAGATAATGTTGAGGGGGTCTGTCTCGAAGTATGCTAGGGTAGTGATTCCGAGGCGGGGGTAACGGCGAGTTTGAGGTGGGTTTGGTTGGTAGGCATCTCCTTGGGGATGAGTCCAACACTGTTTGGGTCCTGGACCCATTCGAACATGAGTTTCCCATCTCGGCCCGAAAAAAAAAAAAAAAAAAAGGGATTGACCACAATGTCTTCTGGGCGAAACCAAAAAGGGAGGAAGAAAAAGACGGAAACTTACTTCTGGAAAAGCTTTCCAGGACGAAACCAATCCAAAATATATCTCTAGAACTTCAACCGGATGAGAGCAAACACTGTCAAGCACAAGTAAAAATTTACTAAGACTCCCTTGTAGCTTTCTCACAGGCCATTGTAAACTCAATCAACATCTGCGTAACATAGAGCTTAAGGCGTCGAATGAATGTCGCTTCTGCCAGAAAAAAGGGAAAACACCCCTGCACTTGCTGAATGAATGTCGCTTCGGCCAGGAAAAAGGGAAGACAACCTTGCTCTTGCTGAAAGAATGGGACTCAAGAGTCTTGTTCACCTAGGCAATAATGGGGAACTATCCTCTTTGAAACACCAACAGATCCTGCACTTAGAAGGGAAACTCACCTAGCATTTTCTGGCATAAATTCACACAATAGAAATATGTACACAATTCAATTTGGATAGGAACGATCGTGGACAGAATATCGCGATTGTCACATATAGTGAGGCAACCATCAAAGCGCTGAGCTCATATTGTATCAGTTCGAAGATGGTTTGGAACTGCCTGAGCAAACTAAGCTACTTAGCAGAAAATAACAGTTCCCTGCTTTTGATACCAATCCATCATAGTGGTGAACAGGGAAATGAAATAGCTGATGGGCTAGCCAGGAACATAGCGGCCATTCCCTTTGTAGGACCTGAACCGTTCTACGAGATTGACCCTAATAGCTTCAGGGTAGTACTAATGGGAAACTCACCCAGCATCTTGCAAGCATAAATTCACGCAATAGAAAAGTGTACACAATTCATTGGAAAGGAACTATAGTGGGTAGAATATTGTCTCAGATAGTCAGGCAGTTGTAGCAGCTCGAAGATGGTTTGGAATTGTCTATGCAAACTTAACGAGCTAGGGGAGCAAAGTAGGTCATGTTGTTGAACAAGGAAATGAAATAGTTGATAAGCTAGCTAGGAACACAGCGATTGCTCCCTTTGTATGATCTGAACGGTTCTAAGGGATTGACCCTAATGTCTGGGCGGAACCAAAAAGAGAGGAAGTAAATAAGATGACATTACAAAGGATTAGTTTAAATCGGAACACTCTTATATCGATGAAAGTGCAATTACTATATACTCGGATTTCTTTGCATCGTTTCATGTCTAGAAACTAATGATGTTGAAGTGTTGTTAGTGTGATAAGTTGACACTCTTCGTTAAACTTGAATTTTCTTCTATTCCATTGACTGGAACCGATAGAATATTTGATTGTCGTTTATTATACCAGAAATAACGTTCTTGTTAAACACCGTAATATAGCGCAGTAGTCATTAGGAAAAATTTAAAGTAAATTGTTCCGGAGAGGAAAAAACGACTAAAAATAAACATGAAAAACGACTTAATTGGTAAAAATTTAGTTCAAGGAAGCTGAATACCTATTTTTTCTCTTTCCCCTTTGGGAGCCGTCCACTGCAGCCGGTTGGCTTATTGTACTGTACTCCCACATTTAGCCCATCCACCCAGTTATCCCCGTACCTACAAGTAGACGATATTGGTGGATGTGTGGATGTTTCAGGTGGCACATTGGCTTCTCCGAAAATTGTTTGTCTCCTTGAGTCCAGTGCCTCACAGTGAGATAAAATATAGACTACGGTCTCGACCTCTGCAGCTGAGATATCCGTTATACACTCCCATCTTATTCAGGTGGGTTTTTACCGGAGAATGACCCGTTAGATAATCTGCAAAGATCCTTGGCCGATTCCTCCTGATATTTAGTAGTTCTTCGGTACGTTTAACTTATGTGACAGCTATAAAGGTCTTACTGTGTACCTGCTTTGGAGTGTCCTCCTATGTAGTCTATGTTGGCTTTGTACCATCACTAATCTTACTTTAGTGCGGTATGTCAGTTCATTTAGTTCTTTCTGGCATTCCTCTACCAGTCTGGAAGTTACCTTGCGACCGCAAGGGCTGCCTGGTTGTTAGTTAATATGTTTATCCTATGAGTTTATTCTGGCACACTGTAGGTTAGCATGAATCTCCGCCTGAAATACAGAGGTATGTTTTCCTAGTGAGAAGGAACACATTTATTTCAATATACGCCCCTGCTTTCGACCCTTCCCCAGTCTTTGACACGTCTGTGTACCAGGTCTCATCTTGGGGAAACATCAGTCCGTTTGGCATGAATACAGTTCATCACCAAAGTAATGACCGTAAAAATTTAACAGAAGAAAACTGTCAGGTGGATAACGTTATAAACAAATTAAACTTACCTTTATTATTCTGGAAAGCATCACTGGGAATTTCTCCAAAATTACTGTGAGATATATACAAACCTTGTAAATCATTTAAATTTTTCAAAGCACTCAAAGTAATGTTTTCTTGATAAATTTTTAATCTGTGTAATTTATTCAGTCCTTCTAAATCATCTTCTTTAATATCGATTGAATTCCCACCTAGATAAAGACTTGTTAAAGATTCTTTTACATTTTTGAAGGCGCCCTTCAAATGTGGAATGGTTGAGCTCTGAATTTCCAAGTACGTCAATCTAGGTAATTCGGGAAGGACAAGTTTGTCAAACTTACAACCATCTGTAAATATTTTACATCGATATTAATATTCACAATAAATTGACTTAATTCACTTTATGATATAATATATACAGGGTATCACAAGACGTTTTAACAGTACAAAAATCTTCAGTTATGAAATAATTGATTAGTAGTTTGTAATTTTGATTATATTATGTATTGTTTAAAATTTCAAAACGCTCTTTAAAAAAATACAGCGGTCGCTCGAACACCCCCGTCACCGATAGAGGTCTGGGAGAGTCGCCAGTGATTTAATATCCACAACAAATTGATGACATCAATAATTATGACTATTCTACAATGTTCACTTGAATCATTAAAAAAACCACCTCCAACGCTTTTTAGAAATTAGAAATCCTGGGACATGCCACAGGATGGTATGATGAATAAGTATAACTTCCATACGGAAGCTAGTAGCAAGAAGAAAAGGGATCCCAACACCATTAACAGACTTGGAAAGAATGCCATTCAATATATATAGACGGCTCAAAAGTATTCGAAGGGACTGGGATAGGAGTGTACGGGCCAGCAACCATCTGCTCCGATATCTTGGGAGAAACCCCAAGTATCTTTCAAGCGGAAATTCGCGCCATAGGAAACTGCCCAGTTCAATATTGATAAAAGATATTGAAGGCAAAGGATTATCATTATGTCGGATAGTCAAGTAACCATTAAAGCACTGTGTTCTTGCGTAATCCCTTCTAAAATGACATAGGAATGTCTAAGAAAACTCAAAGAACTAGGCGAGAGCAACATGGTCACCTTACTCTGGGTTCCAGGACACGCTGGAATAAAAGTAAATGAAATAGCAGTTGCAATAACAAAGAGAGGGACTGAATCACCCTTTTGGGAGCCGGAACCCTTTTGCGGTATCAGCTCCAATGTAATATTGGAAGAAATAAGCAACACCGAAAGGAAAAGAAGATCTGACCATTGGAAAGATCTAGAAGGACTAAGACAATCAAAGATACTCCTAGGAAACTACACCCAGGTTATAACAAATGAAATCCAGGGTAAGACTGCAATAAGAGTTTTAACAGGTGTCATGACAGAACACTGTCTCCTGAAAGGGCACCTCGAAAAGCTAAAATTAGTGGAGCAAGAAGAATGTAGATTCTGAGGAATGGAAGAAGAAACCTCGATTCACACACTTGCGGATTACATAGCAAAACAGAATACCTATAGTGTTATAGGTATTCAGAGATTTTTTGCTTAGCTAAGTCGCCCAATTTAGTCCTCTTAGATTATTATTTTTGGGGTTTCTTGAAAGAAGAGATAACCCAACAAAGGCCGTTCACAATTCTCCATTTGGAAATGTTTATTACGGAAACCATTCAGACTATAATCCCAACAACAAAATTTTGTCGTAGAACGGAAAATTCTCTGAGGCATTAGTGAATTTTACGTACTATTTTCTTGTAATTATTCCTAAGAACCTATTACGTGATTAGTATTATTATATAATATAGTTTTATGTTATTATGTGTATCTTAAACATCATCAAAATGCTACAACGCAGTTGGGAAGCTTAAAGGTTATCAAATTTTTGATGGGAAAAGAGTTTACTTTTAAATAAAATTTACTTTTAATAGTTATTTTTGTATCTAGTGCGCGAAATGCTACTTTGTTGATCGAGAATTGAATTTTTCGAGACCACCAAAGTAGTTCGCGCACGGGATGCGAACAATATTTTTTCTACAAACGTCAAAATCTATCTTTTAAAAATATTATAAATAAGTAAAATGCCTAATTTATTATAGAAAATAGTGTTGAGCTGGCTTGAAATGTCTTTCCTAATCAAATTTTCACTGTTACTATGGATTAATGTTAATATTGTAAATAATAACTAAAGTTATTGTAAAATTCTATCATTATTTTAAAAGTATTTAATTGTTATTCATTTAAAAATAAATAATAATTTGGAGTTTTGCTTCATTTTTTCAAAGATTTAAATACAAAAGTCTTATTAATTTACATGCAGTGTGCGAATTACTTCGCACCCTAGTGCGCGAAGAATTTCGCGCACGGTGTCATGGTAACGTGAAAATCCGAAAAAAGTGCCACTTCGCATATTGTTGTCAATGCGCAAACCTTGTCATTTTTTGACGTTTGTAGAAAAATAAATTTTCCTAATAGCAATATTCGATTTCGTTAAAAATTGGGTAATATTCATATTTTTTTATATACCTCGTATATGACAGAAATTTCGATACCTGTTGGTTGCATTTCAAGTTTTAGGCTATACAAAACTTTTTTAAAAGGAAAACTCTTTTTCGTAAGCCTAGTAATAAAAAAGTTACCCATATACTGTGGATTTGCTAATGTAGGAGTCAATAGTAGGTACCACAACATATCGCTCCCAATTTCACTAAATCTTAAGTGCAACTTTTGATATGTTTGGAATAATCAGTCCTCTAATTTTTTCGATATTTCGGTGATTTATAAAACAGCGACAAATTAGTACTTTCTTGGCATTCATAGGTACCATAATACACTTGAGAGTATTGATATAGTTAACAAAAAATTGCTTTAACTACTTCTTTTAAAATACATTTTTGTTCTGATTGAACGTCGTAATTTAATTATTTTTAGATTTCGATATTTTTCTATACGTGAACTTTATTGTTGTTCAGCGTTGCGACAACAATTTTTGACACAGATCGATAGCTTCGACCGTCCAATCCCGGACAACACAGGATTGAACAATTAATGCCCTTTATTTATCAATAATACTTTTCTCGCCAGAATAATAAACAAACAAACAACCAAATATTTAAATAATCTTATATACCTATGGCCAAGGTCGTAATATCCCTTAAATTTTCCAATGAATTTTCATCAATACTTCCACTGGATTCATACAAATGAAGCGTTAGATATTCACTAGGAGGTACTACTTTATCTAAAGGAAGTACATTTTTGTCTAATTTTATAGTGAAACAGTAAATATCTGTTTGGTTTTCTGCATTTATATCTACTCTACATCCAGGCTGATTCAACAAACCAGCATTAATTATATGTAGGCATGTGAACCATACTACTAGTAACTTGATCCTGAAAACAAAACATAAACTTATTATACTTTTCAAATGATACATGATATATTTATTACATTAAAGTATTTATTTTATTATATTATACACACAAGACGAGTAGGTAATATTGGAAAGTTTTCCAGTATTAGTTTGTTAACCAGAGATAATATCTGCACGCTAATTCACTGCAAGATTCTTGGTACATTTAACGTTATTTGAATGATTACCTACTTTAATACTCTAATAAAAATATTTTCTTACAGCCAGGCCGCAATAACAGCACTGTGCACCATTAGGTACAATTCAAAACTGGTTTGGAAGACTAGACTACCCCTAAACCAACTGGGTTCAATCAATAAGGTTGTCCTGGTATTGATTCCGGGCCGCACCCGAATCATGGGTAACGGAGTAGTGGACCAACTTTTCAGAGAAGGAGGTCAGTCCCAGTTCATAGACCCGTAGACCCGATCCCTTTGAATCTGGCAAAGAGAACTACATATCTCGGACCAGATAGACCACAAAGCAAGTACCTGTTGGAATGAATACCATGCTTAAGGTAAGCCTAGGATCAAAGCAGAAGCCTTGCTAAACATGGGCAAGGAAATGATCAGGTCTGTAGCTTGAATCCTTACCAGAAACTGCAGGCTAAGCTATCATTTCGGCCGAATAGTGCTGACCGAGTGTCGTCTCTGCCTAGAAGAAGATGAATCGGCGGAACACATTCTGTGCTACTAAGTGGCTGCAGATCCTAGGAGCTACGTTTGTACGCACTGAGGATATAGATAGACTTTTAGTTTGTCTGTAATTTTTATAAAATCAGTATATAAAAAAACTAATACCAATTTGCCAGACAGAAATTCCGTTGTAAGGTAAGTTGTAAGGTAAGCGACGCATACTTATGAGCACGCGAAATTAACAATTAAAAAACAGGTATAAACAATTAAAAAATGAATATAAAAAAAAAATTTCCGGTTGAAAAATAACAATTCCTTGCAATTATTTAAACAATTTCGGTTTAAACAATATGGCCCGGGTTGCCCCCTGGCAACATGCATTTATATCATCAGTAGGGCCATTTGAAGAGGATCGCATAAAAAAATTGAGGTAGAATAGTTTTCGGTACTCATGCGCCGATTCCTCCTAGACTATAACTATAAACATTGAGAAAACATCATATTTTTGTTAAGTTTAACACCCCATTGAGGGGTCGAGGTACTTGATCGGATAATTAGGAACCGAAGAAATTCGGAGAAACAGGAAACGAGTCATTTTTTTGAAAATTCATCTTTGTCATTTTTCAATTTTAAGATCCGAAACTTTGTACAAAAGGAGTTCTTCATATGCACATTTATATGTGCGAAAAGAAGACGCCAGGCAACAGTTACTTTTATCGCAATTGCACGTTATATGAAAAAAACTAAAAAACGTACGTTTTTGCGTTTTAAATGTATATAACAATGTATATATCAATGCACCATCCGGTTTTTACTAGGATTTTTATAAAAAATGTTCACCTATTGCTTGCCTACAAAGCGAACAAGTCTGTGCTGGCCAAATCGTAGGCTATTTGACGTCACTACGGAGGATAATTTTTTCTGGATAGAATCCGGCTCCAAAAAAGAATTAGGGGACATTTTTTATGAAAATTAAAGCAATAAAAAAAAACTATTGAAAAGGCCCATCAACAGTATGTGCAAGACATCCAATTCTTGCGAATCTTTTCATTAGTACTTTTATTTAATTCTAATTTATTCAACTATTATCTATTTTTTTTTAAATTACTCCATACAGTCCAACTATATTAAAATAAATTTGACAAATGATTCTGAAAATAAATGAAAAAAAGCTTAAAATTCAAGGCCACTATGTAATAATTTAATTTATTTAGCATTTTCCGGTACACATTTTTCTTATCAAATATAATGAGCTGCTAAAGATTATTTCTTAAAAGTTTTTCTTATTACTTGTTCTATTATTGTTGTATTTTCTAATGTATTTTTCCAAAAATCTACTATAATCACATCCCCAGACAATTCAAATTCATTGACATCCCCTTTTGACAATTTAAACTAAATAACGACCTCTATCAAATTATTTATATCTCGTACTGGGTGTTTGTAATTTCGCCAAACAAGGTCATAAAACTAGTTTTATTATAGGTAATTTCGTCAAGAAACCTTTTCAGGTATAAAATTCAACATGTCATCTGGCCAAAACTCACCTATTTCGCATTATGTAGGTATTAGATATTATTGGCACAAACTTCTTGTTACTTTGCTATTGGCATTTAAAGTTGCAGTATTTCAATTTACGCGGCCATATTTTCAACACTGTATACCTTCTTCACTCATTTTCCTTGCCCTTATCCATAAATTAACCGATGATCTGTTTCAAAACGTCATATTTACAACCCCAAATATAGAGTGTCATAAAATTCTACCTGAAAAGTATTTTGGCGAAATTACATCTAGGATTATGATCATAAAAATCGATGATTAAATACTTAATTTATTTTTGGCGAAAATACATGTCCCCCTCGTACTACAATCACTTTTCACATCCCAACCATTAAAATTTTATTTATAATTCCTTCTATCCTAGTCTCACTTTTCAAAATTTATATTATCATATTTCCCTATAAATTTTTTGTTCATTGGAAATATTGTATTTAAATGTTAATTTAATTTAATATTTTCATAGAGAATTTCTTCTTAGCGAAAGCCTATAACAATTTTTTTAATAATAATAATATAAATTTTCCTACTTACATCCTTCTTAAGAATAATTAAATAAATAACTATTAGCTCTCGCTCGAGCTTACTATCGTAATGTAATTTTATTGAGAATTTCCGTTTATATATTACACACATTTTTAATGCGCTTGAAATTGGTCTCTAATTTGATAAGACTAATCAACGTGTTCTAAATAAATAATTTATCATTATCTGAAGGCTTATTGTCAATACCGAGATTAAAGTTGAAAGGTCGCGTCTAAAAATGTTCCCAAGAGGTGGTCAGGTCTATTTAATATCACAAATTTAGTAAGATATTATTAATGCAAAGTTGAATGACTTGTTTTGAATTTAAAATGTTTATAATTTTTTATTTGCAAAGGTGAACTTATATATGAGCGTAGGTAATAACCGCTTAAATATGTAAGATGCTAAGAAATATATTCAAAAAAGTACACGGAATTTTTTCTATTTGAAACAAAAATGTATGCTTCCGGTCTATATATATTCCCTCAACTGAAAAAAACCAAAACTAAGGTAAGTCTTGAAAAATACTATGGAGTTTCTGGCCATCAGTTTCAATGGTTAAGAAGTGGTTTACTGAGTTTTTAGAAAGGGGTGGCCAAGTAAGAACGACCGTCGGCCATATATCTGGAATGGATTATAATAATTATTAAATTTTTAAAACAAAAGTGGCATCGAGAAACGCCTGGAAATTATTTTCAAAATTGTAGGTCCACCGTTAGAGGGAGGTCTGTAAATGTGTGGTGCAGGATTCTAGGTGGAGAAATAATTGGGCCTTTTTTTAAATGAGAAAGATATTTAGATTTTTTAAGCAAGGAATTGCCACTTCTTTTAGAAGACGTACCATTGGCCATTCGTCGTGCCATGTTCTTGCAACATGATGGGTGCCCGGCACATTATTCTAGAGATGTTCGGAATTTCTTAGATCAATTATACACTGGAAGGTGGATAGGACGTGGAAGTAGTTTATTTATTTGACCACCAAATTCTCCTCACCTAATTTGTTTAGATTTTTATTTGTGGGGGCGAATAAAAGATTTCGTTTATGCCGATAGATCCGCAACAAGAGCTGACATGATTGAAAGAATACGACAGACAATACGAAGTATTTCAAGGGCAGAAATTGAAGCTGCTGTTTTCTCCACCCGTCAGAGATTGATTTCATGCATTTAAACTACATTTCGAACATCTAGGGCGACACTAATTACGTATTTATTTATTTAAGGTTTTAATTGTTCAATTTATATCACATTATTTTATAATTTGTTCTCATTATTAGTAGCGACAGCATTACATTTAGGTAATCTAGTGGCAACCATAACATTAGTATGATAACAGTTTAAATTACTTCAGACCAATGTAAGATCTCTTCATCCAGGCTAAATTTAATAATTTCCGTTAACGCGAACCAGCCTTTTAGACGTTGAAAGAACAATTCCCGCCATTTACCTGTTTCTTACGATATCTCATGATAGGAAAAAGATGTTCACTGTTTGATTACTAATTTAGTCTACTTTTTAAAGACCTACATAAATGAATTCCTTTTATTTAAAATTGTAACGAGAAAAAACAATATTAAAAAAAATGAAACAACGCCCTCTAGCATTTATTTTATTAATCAAATTGCTTCAAATTTACAAATTTTCGATTGTTTAACAAAAGCTCTTTCAAACAACATCAAGTTTATTAAAATCGATCATGCAGAACCGGAATTGAAGGTGTTTTTTAGTAACAAGGTTCTCACTCTCCCCCACCCCTTATTTGAAGAGATAGACTAAAACTTGTCATATAAAAAATATGCAGAATTTGTCGAGGAATCTGATTATAATATTTAATATGTCCTATAATTGAGTAAATTTTGAAAAATTTTGCATTTTAAAATTTTAACTGTCAAATACGCCCTCTAGCGGTGGACCTACAATTCTTAAAATTTCCAGGCGTTTCTCGAGGCCACTTTTGTAATACATTTTTTTCCCGAACCTGTGCTATAATCCATTCCTGAGTTATGGCCGACGACCGTTCTTAGTTGGCCACCTGGTACTGCCACATTTTCACGATGTTTACTTCATTCTTTAACACAATCTTTTAAAGGTCAACTATTCATTCGGATACACTGGATAAATATGCCGGTATCGGCTGTTGCAAGGCAGGAGGGGGAAAAGAAGAAAAAAAGGGTGTCTATGTATTACCGACATGAGAACATTAAGAGAGGCAAATCAATTATGTCCTAAAAGTTTTGGCACAAAATTCATTGGCTTTAACTTTAACAATAACAAAATAATTTGAAGTTTTCGCTTTTAAGATGTTGTATAAATTAGAAATAAAAACAAGTATCTACAAGTTGATTAGGCGGGTACCCAAAGCTGAAATCTGACAAATATTCCAGAATGAAAACATTTCACGCAGAACCATTTATAGAACAATAGCAGAGTGCGAGCAGGAAATACCATGTCTGAATTTCCCAAAAAGTCGAAGACCTCGTGCATTTACTGCACAGAGGTCATAGAGATTGATGAGAAGAGCAAAAAACCAGGTTGGAATGTCAACGAGGAGACTGGCTGGTCAATACAGATCTTCTAAGAGTACGATATCGTTGGAATTGAGAAGGAATGGTCTAAAATATCGAAGAGACGTAAGTGCCCCGAATACTTTCAAGCGTATACCAAGATGCTGTCGTCAACTGAAGCGGATACACTTCGCCAATGAAAAAATAGTAATTCTGAAATGAAAAGAAACGATGGATTTTATACGATTGAGGATTGCCCTGACAATGTTAGATACAAACATAACGCGAAATTTGCAGATAAAATCCTTGTCTGGTGCGCAATTTCTAACAGGTCTGTATCCTGGCCTTTTGTGGGAAGAGTGAGGGGTGAAGCTTTGAGGATTTTTGGGCTTGACTGTCTAGGCAGGTTTATCATGGAGGCTGAGAAGCCCAAGATGAAGAACAATTGAAGCGGCGAATTTACGAAAAACTGAGAGAAATTAATCTGAATTCCGTCCAGGATCTCATGAGAGACATTCGTAAGTAACATCATGAGGGCATCTAATTTTTCCGAAAAAAATCGAAAAAACACGTTGCTAAGTAATATTTTAATAAGAAGCATGAGTGCTGGTGGCAACAAAAATCCGAGTCGAAGACGAGGATGCACCAGCACGAATGAATTTTGTTGAAAAAATATTACTTTGAATTGTGTTTTTTCGATTTTTTTTCACAGGAAAAATTAGATGCCCGAATGGTATTTGACAAGAATATTTCATGAGTAACAGATTATTCTGCGTACACCATAGCTTACAAAACAATAATACGTAGGTATTTGAAAACTGAAAAGGTAATTTATTTAAGCACAAAATACTACAAACTTAATTATTTATGGTACAATTAAAATGTATATTGCAATTTTGGTACACAGTAGGAGTATTGTTTGAAATCTTTGTTAACTCATTGAAAAAGTTGGGTGTAGGTAAATCATTAATGTTGTTGATGGGTCCAGCTGTATAATGAGAGGCTCGAGGAGTGGCTGCAGGATCTTCTGTTTTCTGTTTTTTATCTGGAGGTTCTGAGGCGTCACTTTTAAGGGTGTTTATGATGTTGGAATAATGCTCATTATCCATTTGCAGAAAAGGCTTATTTGAGTTGGCTGAACTATGGCCAGTACTTTTTATTAATTGTTCTTCACCCACCCCTTCTTTAGCCAAGTTACTGACTGCTGTCGACCGCATAGAGAGGTTTGTTATTTTTATTTCTTTTGTATTCAATCCTGCTTTCTCTGCTGCTTCTTTAGTCCATTTCGAAAGTTCGTTTTTTCCCACTGGAGTATTTTTGTACCATCCACTTGATTGTACTTTGTTCCATGATGGGTTTACTGTTAAGAATAATCTATCAGTTGTTATTCTAGATGAAAGTTTAACCATTAGAATTTTAAAAAGAAGGCCTGGACGTGTTAGGGACCAGCCATTTACTATCGGTCATTTTTTTTTCTCCACCCTAGACTGTTTTATATTGAAGAGAGGATTATATTCTACTATTCCCTAAAAAGTAGGATTTTTGAAAATCAGTTATTTTAAAAAATATGTAACTACCTCTGTTTTAATCCCAGAATTACTAGGGCTTCACACGAGAGCGAGATTTGTCTCGTCTCGTTCTCGTCTCGGAAAAGCGAGACATTTTTGAAAATATTATGGTGACCATCTGTAAAATATTTTATTGTAAATTTAGAGTGGTGAGTCTTTCTTTTTTTCTATGTGGAATAAAATGATAACACAGGTCGGTTTAACCAAAATTAAATCGGCACGTCCTGTATCGCCTCAAATACAATAGGGTCGTAAAATTCAGCAGAATGGTTAAGACCGAGACTTGAACGAGACGAGACAACCAGTAACGAGACGAGACCGAGACTTGAACGAGACTCAATTTCTTCGGAATTGACGAGATCGAGACGAGATTTTTGATTCTCTCGCCCACTCTCGTCTCGTGTGAAGCCCTAAGAATTACGCACTTCCTCTTTAAAATAATGAACTCTGCAATTGCCTGCTTCTCCACCTCTCCAGGCAAGTTCTACTGAAGCGATATGGTAAAATTTTCGCTGGAGTCTTCGTCCCATAATAAAACCATTGCGTAGTATTCTTCCAATTTTAATGAAGCAAAGCTCGATTTCCTTTTATTGGCGCACATCTGCAAATTCCTTCGTTTCCTTCCCCACTAGACTTGAAGATAATATCTTTAAATGGATCACAAATTATTTTCCACTTCATAAAATACATATCTTGCATTTTTTTTTGCATCGGTGCTCCACATTGTCTTCACAACTAGTTCTTTGTAATTTTCACCGTTTTCTTTCTTCATGTTTCACGCCCATCTTTCAGGATTAGGTATAGTTGCTCTAAACTTGTAGTTTCTAAAAGCTCGTATTTTTTTGCCTTGCAGAATTCCGTAAACTGTTTCCATATTGACGTATGGGTTTTAACGGTATTGTACGGTTCACTTTTCTCATTCTCATTTTCAGTACATAAGCTGACTAGCACCGTTTAAAAACAATATTACAAAATTTATTGACAATAAAATCAGAAAAATTGTTTAGCGTCGTTTTCTAGGAGACCATAATTACTTGTTATCAAAGGTATTGTAATTTTTGGTGACAACTACATTGCTATTATTTTTGGAAAGATAAATGATGTGGTTGACGTTTTTATTGCCTACTATTGTTTTTTGTTTAATTTTAAAAACCTAGAAGGTCATATCATTAGTACAGTACAATTTAATTTAGAAAAATAAAACTGATTTTTTATTAGACATTTTGTATTGAAGTGGTAGATTGCTATCAATTTTGGAAAGAGAAAAATAAACTTCTTTGTGATACGTCGCTCGATCTTATTCAAAAAAATAAATGTGAAAAGTATCAAGAGAAAAAGCTTTATTTATGCACTTGCCTAGAAGAGCGTTATTAAAAATTGGTAAACATCCTAAGATTATTTTTTCGGTGAGTACTTCATATCAATGATCTTTGAGATTCATATTTCAATACGGCAATCAATATCTAGATTTTATAAAAGTATTTATAAGTAAGTTTTTGGTATTATGTCAGATGCTGGTATCTTCTTCTCCAGAAGTACGACTTTCTATTGTATTTATTGTTTGGACCCTCACTTTATACTATTTAATGAAAAAATCATGGAAATTCTTGGTTAGTTTCATTTAGAAAAGTAATACTTTCTATTGTGTTAATTTGTATGCACTTGAGTGCTCTGTACACCTAATTTCCAAACTCCTAAGTAATTGACCTACATAGATGCTACATTCTGAGGCAATGTAATTCATGAATACCTACCTGATTTTTTTAATAGAGTAGTTATTATTTTAACATTTATCAGAAACCTTAAATCGGAAACTCTGATCTAAAAAAGCAAATATACTGTTTTTTTTTAAATTAAATTTGATCTTGTTCATTTCTATGAAAAAAAAACAAGACAACAAAATGTCAGCAGATAAAAAAGGAATACCAAAAAATATATTCAATTTATAAAATCTATTCCCATAAAGTTAAGAAAATGCACCTAAAATTACCCCTATAATATTATTTTTTCTTCAAATTGTTTAGTAGTTTCTATATAAAATCGTAAAAAAATGTGTATCTTGAATATAGATAGCGTTACGAAAAATGTTTACAAAGCAAACCCCACTTATTTTTTAGTGTTCTACTTATCTAGGAAGTGGGACACCTTTTTTTGAATCACGCTGTATTAACTTTGATATTATTATAAGCCCAAAAATCGAGGTAGCACCTGTCGTTAACTTTACCGGCATAAACCCACACTAATAATATTATCAGTAACTATTTTATTAATGCTATTACATACACTTGATTTGAATGTATGTATGCATGTGTATAACGGAATCTTTCACTTTGGTACCTACTTCCAGATTCCGTAATAATTAAAAATTGTGCATGCGTAAAATAAACTTTAATCCACGATCATTAAGATACAGAAGTTCTTAAAAGTTGTAGCGGGATAGTGAGGAATAAAAATATAGTGGTACCTACCTATCTAGGAGATTTAATGAGTATTTTGCGTTTTATCATTATACAGATTGTCCAGATACTCTCCTGCCAAACGCAAACTACAGACACTAAATGTGATTTTATGTCCAACTGACTTAATTTTCCTCTATCCAAAAGTTTCTCCCAAAGAAGCTAGCGCCCCTTGAAGATGACGGTGTTAAGTCAGTTTTTTAAGCATAACTAAAAAAACGCTACTTACAAACTTCAAACTTCAAACTTGGTAAATGTATAGCCCTGCAGTTATAAATAGTTGTCGAGTAGTTCGTCAATATATTGACACTACGTACGGAAATCGTTGGATTAGAAGAGGAGAGCCAATCAAATGGCCTGAAAGATCGCCCGATTTCAATCCATGCGAATTTTGTTTTTAGGTATATTTGAAATCATTAGCATATGCTGTTCCAATACAAAATAATATTCAGCTGTGGGAAAAAATAGAGGGTGCATGTAATTAAATTCAAAATGATCTCAGAATTTATTCAAGAGTTAAACAATCTTCACTGAAACAATTGGATTTATGTCTTGCAACAAATGGCCAATTTCCAAATTACGACCACTTTAGATTATAGATCGTTAACAAGATACATTTATTGATAAAACATTATTAAAAGATATGTTTATTAACAACTGATAGTACGGGAACTCGTAGAAATTTGTTAAATGAATAATTTGTTTTTTTAATCTTAGCAAAAAACTAATTTTATTTAAAATAGCCCTTTTATAAGACTAAGCTCCTTGGTTATCAGAGTTTGAGGATGGCTACTTGACTGATTCGCTGAACTTTTCTGTTCACTAAAAAGTGTTTTTCGGACCTCCTCAAACAACTTTCGGTCTCGGTCACTAGTACCAGGTAATCTGGACAACCTGCACTTCCAATTATAAACTAAAAATTCTACGGCCCAACCGTGAAGCTTTATGCATGTATGAAAATTATTTGAAAATAAGAGGAACGACTATTAATATCACAAATCCCAAAATATGCTGGACAGAAAATATCTATCGTCATACATGTATTAATTTCATTATATTTTGGTTGAGTCTAGTGTTCTTTGTGATGTACATAATAAAAGTCCCGCACAAATTTCTGCAGGTATCGGGAAGATGATACTTTGTGTCTGCCCTGCCGCGGCTCGAATCAGGTCTCTCCTTTGTACCTGAAATATCATTCATCAAATAAACTAATCGATTTGTTAAAAAGCTGAATTTGTTTGGTGGAATATGAATAGGCTTGAGCCACAATAGACTCTTGCGAGACGCAGTGCAGGGCCTGATAGACCCACTCACCACAAACCTAACCTAACCTCACTCACGACTTACGTTTTGCATACGGTATTCGCAAATATAATCACATTTCAAGCTAAATGAGAACATAAGGTTGGTTATCGCTATCCAACTTTCGCCTACTTCATCTGCTTATTTTCACCGTTAAAGGTTTAATGCTCTAAAATCCTGAGGCATCCCA
The DNA here is from genome assembly GCA_947563755.1 of Lochmaea crataegi. NCBI lineage: Eukaryota > Metazoa > Arthropoda > Insecta > Coleoptera > Chrysomelidae > Lochmaea > Lochmaea crataegi. Next base: position 27,881,318 of record OX387432.1, read on the forward strand.
GGAGTGCAGATTCAACCAGAATGTTTAAGTCCCTTCACTTTATCCAGGAACATCCTCGCTAAAAACGCCACCTACTTATCGCCTACTAGCTAAAACAACTCCTCTCCTACCTCGAAATTGCCGGCGCTGTCGTAGAATTGACTAACACAACAACTTTCTATTTGCTTCATCTGGGGTGGTGGAAAAATTTTGTTTGGATGGAACACTATCTATATTTTGACATTTTGAATTCTTTTATCGATTTGAAGTTAAGCTTGTTTACTTCCGATATCGAACCGTTTTTAAAATATAATTTTTTTAAAATCGTTATGGTTTAATTGTATAAATATCTTGTTTATAACATCTCATTATAATATCACCATATTTTATTATGAATTTCCTTAATTCAATTACAAATAATGCAATGTCACAAAAAATATTCCTTATAGGACAATGTTAACTGTTGAAAACAAGAGATAAACGACACAATAATAGCATACAATATCGAATTAGAAGCAAGCAAAGTTAACCTCAACACCATGGTACAATTAAAAATTTACAGTATTTTTCATCAGTTGTGCCGGTATTAATGCACTGTATAAATTAAAAAAATTTCATTACACCTTCACCCGTTTGACAAAGCTACTGTGTTAGCGAAATGCGTCACAAGTTTAAGTTGAACATAGGTTCAAATATAATAATGAAGATTTAAACAAATTAAATTGTTTTATTCAATCCTGTCAGTATGGATCTTCATCAAGTAATCATCTATTCAATTTTTGAAAAAAAAACACTCCTATTGTTTTTTTATCAGTATTTTTCGCTACTCTGTATTCAAATGCACTCAACTTTGACTCTAGGATCAAAAATCAATACTTTATCTTACTTCAACCCAAGTGTAATTTTTTTACTACCTGAAAGTCCAAAAATACAAGTTTATTTTTAGAGGAATTGTTTGAAAAAAATGAAATTAGTGTGTATGTCGAAAGGGGTCACAGATAAATTTAGGAAAACCTTAGACGAAGCTATGAAAAGAATAAAGATACCAAAAATAATATTCAGACTGTTCCTTTTAAAATGAAGAAACTGTTACTATTTTTATAGTGGAGGTTATAGAAGACAAAAGATCATTACACTCTCCCGGCAGTCAGGCATTACTGAAATCCATAGCATGCCTCCAGATCAGATCTATACAGAAGTTAAATTATACTTGTAGTTCCTACCAGGGTTGCCTTTAATATTTTGCATATTGTGCTAGAAAAAAACAGTATATAACTTTTAAACACTACTGTTTTTCAAAGTATCCTCCACTATGAGAAATGCATTTTTGCAATTCTGGAAGCAGTTATTCCACTCGCTTGCTGGTACATTCAAAATAGAGTGTTTGAAGGCATCTTCTGAGGACTGGAACCTTTGACCATGCAGTTCATTCTTAATTTTTGGAAAAGTAAAAAAGTCGTTAGGACTTAGGTCGAGACTGTATATGGAGGATGGTCCAACAATTCGATGTTTTCTTGCTTAAAACCACAATAGTTTTTCGAGCTGTATGGGAACTTGCATTGTCTTGGTGGACGATCACTCGTCGTTGGGGATTGGTTTTTCTAAACTCAGCTATTACTTTCCGCAAACAAGTCGATATGTGGTACATATCAGCAGTAACAGTTCCTTGATCTTGCTAAGGAATTGCTGCAACATGACCCGCTTTTGAGAAAATGTCGCCACCATCTTTTTGGAAACACTAGAAAACGGAACGTCGGTTTTGTTTCATCTTGGAACACCCAAAGAGGGTACATAAGAGTAAATCCAGGATTCATCATCTCTGATAATACTATATATATTTTTTGAGTTTTTGGCTACCACAATGGTAAGTTAGGAATTCTGGAATCGTTGGCGATTTTCGATACCGAACTAAAATTATCCTACCGCTATACCAACACTGACACTATACACTTTACACTAACTGACGCGCGTTTCGACAACGAAGTTGTCGTCTTCAGTGACCGAAGATAAACCATAATTCTTTTCTATTTTATATTTTTGTTTTAAATATTGATATTTGTAAGTAAATTTATTACTTTATGTTTTTCAGTATCTTACCAAGCAAGTTGTAGCCCTTCGAGAAGTGAATGATCCCCGATTGAGAATAAATGAGCAACTAGAAGTTAGTATCCAAGATCTTGAAAGAGCCAATCATCGTTTGGTTCAAGAAAATTCTGCTCATAAAAAACAACTTAAGTAATTTGCAAGTGCTTTAAATATACTAAATAAATATTTTTTATACACGTGGAACTCTCGGTAGAAACGAAGTTTCTTTCGTTATATAAATTATGTAGTATTTCCTTTGTCCTTACGGCTTTACCTATCCATCGAACAACGTCTGCGTAGGTGCTTAAGTTTTTTATTGTTTGGGAGTATTGCTCTGACACTTTTACCTCCCATCTACCAAAATTCGTTGCAAAAAAATATATGGACATGAATTATACAATATTTGCAAAAAAAAATAGCTTTTGAAAATATCAATTCCCATCAAACTCCTGGAGATTGGATAAATTTGTGGTGTTTTCAAATCTAAATGGATTATAATTACTGTGTATTCATATCAAATATTTTTCTATACAAAATTAGAGAAAAAAATCAGCATCAATTTAATGGTATGTGCGTGTAAAACAACAGAAAAAGTAAAAACTAGGTCAGTGTCTCAATGTTATCATTTTAAATGTTCTAATTAAGTTAAAGAGTACCCACATTATAATTTTAGGCGTAAATTAATTTATTTTTCTGTGAGTAGTTCGTACTTTCGGAAATTTCATTTTGAAGTAAAATTTCTTTGGAATCTAGGAAATAGGAAACGGAAGCTGATATTGCAGAATAATTATCAAATATATAGTTATAATTAACTAATAATATAAATTGTTACCAATATTTTATCAATAAACTTATTTATACGAGGAGTTTTTAAATTTTGATTATGGATTGCGACATTTTAGGTAAACATTCGAAACCGTCAATTCTTGAATAAATGCATATACTTTATTTTTGTATTGTCTTTTCTGCCACTTTATCTCCTCTAAATTTCCGATTCACCTCGAAATATTTTAATGACATTATGGAAGAGTGAATTGTTGACCAACCCCTTTGCTATTATCAGTAGTAATATCCCTAGGGCATTGATAATAAACGTGATAATATTATGACAATCGAAAGCTCGTTCCTTGGTAACAATAAGCAACGAGCGCAGTACCGAAATTTTCTGCACAGAATTACTCTGTGAACGAACTACTTCCACTATTACACTCTGTGACCAACGATATTTGGAGATTTATGTATAATGATCGCCAAAATATACCATAGACTTTCTACCTGCCTTTTCAGGTGAAGGCTCGTGTTGAAGATTTAACTCAAAATTTTTTTGAAAATTGTTCAGTTAGTGCTTTGAAGAATTGCGTTCATCATGTTATAAAAGTTGAGGTGTCGAGTTTTAAGAACGAAATTCAGTCACTAATTTTATGTAGTCGACGACATTGATGATTGATTATTACATTCGAGGTTTCGAGTCCTGGGCGCATCAGCCTATAGGTTTTAAGTTTTCTAGGCTTAGGGCAACATGCGTTTTTTTTCGGGTCGAGATGGGAAACTCATGTTCAAATAGGTCCTATCCAGGACCTAAACAGTGTTCGACTCACACCGTCGTCTTCACTCTATCTATGACTCCTACCTCTCATGCCATATCGAATCTTTCTCTCCCCCTAATCATGCTCTCCACTACGCCACTTACCTCCATCCATTCCTCCTCACCCCTCAACATATACTCCACCATGTTCTCCCAATACACCGCCTCCCCTAGTTTCCTATCCAACTTCTTCAGCACATCCTCGTTCTTCCAGCATCTAAACACATGCCCCACATAATCCTCCACTTCACACCTCTCGCACACTCCAGTCTCTCTCATTCCCAATCTTGTGGAGGTACCCTACTCTCGACCCATGTCCAGTGAGCACATGTGTTAAGAAGTAGTTCACCTCCCAGAATTTCCAGCAAAAAGACTTTACCACGAGATGCATGTTTCCGATTAAGTAACAGCTCCAAAAAAGTTGATGTTGATTAATTATCTTCACATAATAATCTGTGACCAAAAATAACAACGGATTTGTCTGTAAAAATATAATAAATGAATAGGCTTAATATTTCAACAACAACAATTATTTTGCAAATTAATTCACAAAGATTATTGAGTCATATTTATTTTTGTTGACAGATAGTTGATATGTTTTTTTACTTAAAAACAAAATTAGATAGGTAGTATGGTAATAGGTACTTAGATTAAAGGTCAAATAAATATTTTTTTACGTAAGACTATATCAAAAATAATCATTTATAAATAATAATAAAGGTGACCACTATTACATCAGCGAATATGTTGTGGTTTTATAAAAAAATGTATTTCGAATCATGACAAATAGTTATGATTCAAAAAACTAAAGAATAACCTCACAGCCTGATGATAAACTGGCGTTATTTGCAGAACACGTGGTTCTTAATAGTTATTTTGATCGTGTTTGAGCTCATTCAATTTTTATTTGGTGCTTTCTTCGACATTGTTTTAATTGCTTAGGTATTTATAAAAGCTGTATCTGACTGTTTATAATAAAAAAGATCGTTAAATCAATACAAAACAACCAAATTACAAATCTAAAATCTATCCATATAATTGTTTATCCTCAGGGCGATTGTCATTAGTGTCAACTTGTCAGTTGGGGAACATGCCCTATTAGACCATTTCCGAACACGTAACTTTGACAAGTTAGCCATCTTTGTTGAGAGACGAACAAAGTTTGTTTCACAATAATTTTAGTTCAGCAGGCTCAACATCCTGAACTGCGTTTCTTCTGAAGGACCTTGTTTTTAATTCCTTCTCCTTTCATCACAACGTTGACTCTATTTCGTTTGTATTCTATGAGAAATGAATATACCTCAAATAATGTACAGCATATTATGATCTCTATCAATAAATACTTTAATCCACGAATGTCAGAATTATTCTCAAACGCTACACTATAAGTAATAAAAATGATGTCGGATTTAGTGCTTTTTAGTTTTACTCCGTATATTACAAAAACTAGATACCTACCTCAAAATTTCTATTCGAAATTCCTAAGCATATAGCTGAAAACATGAGGTATTTTACGTGCTTGATGAAAAAGTTTGTGATTTCTAATAAAAACTGTTCAAGATAAAGGTAGAATCCAACATCTCATTCTGCGCTATATGTATAGAAACATGAGCTGCACAACGGTCGTAATGCCTCTTCAAATTTTACAAAAATCTCTGAAAATTCCATTATTCCTCTTCCATTACTGCCTTAGGCATAAACTGCACTAAGTATCTTTGTATGTTAAGGTATGTGATACAAACGGAAAACTACATGTTTATTATCGGTACTAACTTTTTGGTACCGGGATATTTCTAGAATATTATAAGGACTGATCACTTTAATGAAACATCTGATAGATTTATCAGGATCCTGATGAATATGTCATATTGATAAATTCTATAATGTTATGGTAAATGTGTGATCAGAAATACATCAAACAATCTTAATGCTCTACTACAGATATGGCGAAACTTACAATATGTTTTTACAACACTGATCTTTTCTATACAAAACTTAAAAATTAATTACAGTAGGTATACTTACTACAAATGATTTGATTTGTATCACAATTTTCGTAACAAAAAAATAGACGTTTTTAAATTTTTTATAGTTAACAGTTCTAATACAGAAAAGGAAAAATTACTACAAGAAAACTAAGAAACATTCCGGCTGTAACCAACGAATTGATAAACATTCAATAATAATACAAGGAGTGTCAAAAATTGTTGAATATTTTCATGAATGGCTATTCGCTTTATGAACTTATACTGTGTTCACACAACTTGTACTGAGCCTGTCCCTTCCAGATTACTCCCATCGAGAGCGATGTATTCCTGGAAGAATCCGGAATTTACTTCGTATAGTTTTTACAGGATATAATTTAAAAATCCTCTTTTGGAAGATAGAAGGAAGAATCGCCATTTTTTTTTAAATTAATTAATGGACTTACAACTTCAGAATGTCTTCTAAAGGAAATATAATTTTATACTTCTGCATAAAGACCAAATATAATACTTTTCAAAAACCCTCAATTTAGATCGCTATATCGTATGTCCGTTCTGTATAAATACAGTGAAGATACTGAATATTTATTTATTCAATTCTATCACGGACAAACCTAATACAGCCTGTATCTGATCTTGGGGCATGCTAAGGATTCCAGTGCTGCCTGTATATCGGAGAGTATAGGAAAATTTTGGCCTCTATACCCCTTTCGATGTTCATTTGCAAACACGTGCCGCCTCGAAAGTATTTCAGCAATCTAAAAATGTCAAGTTTGTTTCTGATTCCATAAAATTTTATTTCAAATTCCCTATAATATAAAGATTAATGTGCAATATTTTCATTGTAAAAATGCTAATAAATTTGTGAAATTTAAATTTGAACCATAATATCAACAATTTTTTTAAGATTCTGTTTTTCAGGTCACTTAAACTATCTAGAGTCGTAGTGTCGACAGCACATTTTAGATAAAGGTTCGATGTGTACAAATTATCTGACAACTACTTCAAAATATTCAATTATAACCATGAAGTAGATGCAAAATTAAATTCATTCTCGTAGTAACTGTTTGTCCCAATTCCGCTTTTCCAAATTAATTGCAGTACCTCAAGTATCTAGAAAAAATTATAACTATATTATGTTCACTGAGCACTGAGCTCTTGTGTTATCAGTTCCAAAATGATGTGGGAATGCCTAGGCAAACTAAATGAACTAGGCGAGAACAATATAGTCACCTTACTGTGGATTCCAGGACACACAGGGATAGAAGGAAATGAAATAGCAGATGAACTAGCAAAGAGGGGGACTGGAACACCCTTTTGGGGGCCGGAACCCTTTTGCGGTATCAGCTCCAATGTAATATTGGGAGAAATAGGCAAAGCCGAAGAGAAGAGAAGATCTGACCATTGGAAAGATCTAGTAGGACTTAGGCAATCAAAGATTCTTCTGGGTAACTACAACCTGTTGAGATCAAATGAATGCATAAGTCAAAGTAAAACTGCACTAAGAGTTTTAACAGGCATCCTTACGGGACATTGTCGCCTGAATGAGCACCTGAAAAAGCTCAAAATAGTGGAGGAAGAAGAATGTAGATTCTGTGGTATGGAAGAAGAAACCTCCATCCACATACTTGCGAACTGCACAGCAATTCAGAATCCTAGGGCACAACACCTCGGAGATTACTGGATAGAAGAGGGACATTTACCTAAGTTAAAGCCTGCAGATATCCTAAAATTCCTCCGGGAAATAGGACTGAAGGAGCTACTAGTCTCTGAGACTTTCATCAGGAACTAAGTAGAAGTAAGGGGGCACAATAGATCTTTTAGGTCTCAGTGAATGTCACCCCAATCTACATACATACATACATAAATACATGTTCAAATTTCATTTACACCTCGTCAAAATAACATGGCAACAGTGCCAGCACAATACGTTATTTTGCGTTTGTATTGATGGATAAAAAATGATATTATTTTGACGAGGCGTAGATGAGATATGAACCGATTATAGAGACTTATAATTCTGACGATGTTTACATTGGGAGTTTTTTTAAGAACAACAAATGCGGAGGCACTGAGAATGTTTTTTAATTTGATTTGATTATTTCTTTCGCTCACATTACCATAACATAATTCCTATTTTACTTTTGGTAAGTGAAAGGATTATAATTATTACTTCTTTTTCAATTTAACAACGAAATTAACAGACAGATCTGATTGAAAAGATTGATTTAATTACGATATGTTTTAACAATACAAAGGTGCTCAAACCATTCACCTAATGTGTGAAACATAGAAACAATGAATATTATTATATCCTCTCTTAGATACTGAGTGGACGGTACAAATGTTCAACGAAAAGATTAAACAAAAATTGAATAGATGAGGCTTTTACTTGATGAAGATCCATACTAATGATGAAATAAAACAATTTAATTTGTTTAAATCTTCATTTTATGAAGAAACAAAAAGTGAAAGGTAAAATATTTTTCTAAAGTAGGTACCGCTAAACAGTTTTGGGTTTTATGAATGAAACCAAGTTAAGGAGATAATTCACTCTAATTATGTAAAAAATTGTAATTTATGATTGATTTCAATCATAATCGATTATTCCAGAAAGTCAACTTTGAAAGTAAGGCATTTATACCCACAAAACCATTAAAACGCAACAAAGCTGATAACTTTACATTTTGAATTATTCTTGACGAGACTCTTTATATTACATATCATTGATAGAATTATATATTTTGTTTGTAGAAATCCACATTGGATTTAATGAATCGCATGCAATTATAAAGGGACATTTTATTTTAGTTGTTTTTATCTAAGTGCTTAGATTATTATATTATTGACCAAAGGTTATTCAATCAATTATTCTATGTTTCTGGATGTATTTCAATATTATCATTTATAAATATAAGCATTAGATACTTTTATGAAACGTGTAAGTGTTTCTACAGCGTCATTATAATCTGTGGTCGTAATGTTTCTCAATTTTCAACATTCTTTTAAAATAAGATCAGATCTGTTTGTGTTTAGGTTTCGGTATAGCATTTGGTGATAATAGATTTTGATAAATTATATATTAATGAATTTTGTAAATAAATTTCTGATTATTCAATATTAGTACAAAATAATTCGATACCTCTACTCCTTGGTTTGTTTTACTATATGCCTTAGTATCTCAAGATGTACCGTTATAGATCGCCGGGTTTCAAAGATTTAGCCTATATGCATTTTCCAGAGCGATCCTACGTACCTGTACCTAGATATAGTGGAGGAAGGTCTAGCATTACCTCTAAGGCTGCGCTAGGACAAGATCTCATTGTAAATTAAAACCAGAAATCTAAGAAGGTCGTAAATCAATATTAGCCGACGACCCTCATTATTACCTATTGTTCGAAATATAGTCAAGCAATAAAAGTGTGTGTTGCTTAAAAGATTCCCAGGTCCGGATTAAAATATCTCATGAAATAGTTTGACATTTTAATAATAATTTTTGGCTTTTGTTAACAGTTTTGTGTTTAAATTTAATTGATAATAAAAAAATTCCTAGGGTTGATTTGGAACCCTTTGTAAGGATATATGTGTGTAAATAATAAAATTTACTTATCTGGCCACCCGACTTTCAGTACTAATGGACTATTAACCAGATTAAAGCGATGATGGTCTTTTTATGGTTAGAAAATAAATTACATATACCAGATTTGGAAAATAAGATAGTTTTGAGAACTGACCGCTTTCCAATTTCAGAAATAAAAGGGGGAAAGTTAAATAACATTTAGTCATTACCTACCTAATATACCGTTGTGTCCTTTTTAAAGTGTCTATTCGATTTTTGTGTCGTTAAAAATGTGGCGTCCAAGGACTCATCCTGAAACTTCAACTGGTGGTCTTAGTAACAATAGTCGACAAAAATGTTACACCCTCAAGGGAAACAAATTATATTAAATGTTTATACTTCCCTTCTGGAACGTGGAATGTCCAAGAATCAAGTTGTGCAAGAAAGTGCTTCTTTAACAAAAACACTGTATTCCACAGTCTTTAAAATAGTAAGTATAGGTACCTAACCCTATTCTGAAAAGAAAGAAACGAAAAGACTCTGGTGGTACAAGGAAACCAGATGGTTGTGATGTGGATATAATTCGAAGAACAATATACCTATGCCTTGTATAAAGAGAAAATTGTGCCTACATTAGATATTTTAATGCAACGGCTAAAAAAGAATGAAACTGGTATCCAGTGTTGCAAAGAGATTTTAAGGAAGTCTTTTCCACAAACGGATTTAAATTTAAAAAACTCACTAGTAGCACAAAAATCATAATGGAATATGTGCGCCTTAAGAAAGTGGAGATTTGAATATTTATTGGCAATAAACGAATTTAGAGAATATGGTAGAACAGTTGGATGAAACTTGGTTCGATACACACGATATTCCAAACAAAAGTTGGGTAGACTCATCTGTCTTGTGCCAAACTAATGCGCCGTCTAATAAAGTTTATCATCAATTTGGATGACGACAGTGAAAGTGAAACTGATCTTTGTGAGTAATTTTGTTTATAAATAACTTTAACTTCTATACATACACTTATATGCAAAAAACAGCTACTTCACAAGTGTGTACCTATATTAAATTTAATTCTAAACAACTTAAATATTATAAACTTTCTGAACTATAATCGCATTTAATATCGTGATGCTTATATTTATGGCTAGGGCAGGTACAAATCTGCGTAGAATCGACCGCCTGCTGATAACTCACCTAAACCTTCTTAAATTTCTGGTCGTACTTTACCCGTGATTCCCATATGCAGGCGAGTCGTTACACTTTTGCAGTTCTGTGTTATTGTCCTTTTTTGCGTTGTTTTGTTCCACCAAACCAGTGCAGAATTATTGGTCTGACAACTTTTAGATATGACACCCAGTAGGGCATTTGATCATTTTCGGTTTCAGACCTCACGTTTTCCCCCAAAAAGCCTTTGGCAGTTCCAGAGAGTGTTGTTTTTGAGATAAAATGATAATTATTGTCAAACATGTTTGTGTTTGTCTAGTCACCCTGTATAACAGTGAGGATCGGGTAAGGGTTAAAGTGATCTAGGACAAGAAAAATTAAATAAAAAAATAATTACCACTATACTACAAATATGCCATATAATATGAAGTAATTTTACAAAACAATTCCCTCTTTGGCCAACTCTTCCTTATGTCTCTTTCTGTAACTTTCCGTAGGGTCATATTTTGCTGATAGTTCATCAAACATGGGTCTTCTAGTTTTAACTAAAGATTTGATAATCTTCATAGATCCCGATTTTTGTTTTTCACTACATTTTTCACAATCCGTTTCCAATGCGTCAGTAATATGTTCTAAAAAATTTTCAAAAAACTTATTTGGTATACGCTGTAAAAATGTAAAAGATATAAAGTACATATTCCATAAATAAGATAAACTCTGGAAAATGGTATAGTATTTCTAAAGTTAGTTTGCGACATAAAAAAACAGGACCGTGGCACAACCTTTGAAAATCGAAGTGAACTTCTGCACATAATACACATAACTGCTTAGCAGATTTTAATACAATAAATAAAAAGGTTACCTCTGTAAAGTTATTAGGAAATTTTTAAATTTCATAGATTTTGACGAGTTAGGTATTTCCGAATTTCTTCTTTTCCACCTCGTATCTTTGCCGCACACGTCGTCATATTGGGGATAGAAAAGAAACAGAAAAGCTGGATTGAAGTGCTCAGTTAAATGCACGAAGTGCAATGGTATCTGTGATAATTCGCAAGTTCCATCACAAGAAAGCGATGAAGAGGGAGACTGGAACCTCGAGCAAACTTTTGATGAAATCGTGGAAGAAGATAAAAACGAAATTGATAATCCCATTGTCAATTGTGAGGAAGAAATTTCAATCTGTGACGTTTCGATCAGTACTGAAGACAGTTTATCCACAACTCCTGGTCCATTAAGAACAGCGAATAGTGTATTGCATGTGGATATCACGTTGAAAAAACTTAGGTAATTTATGTTAATTAAAGATACAAAACTTTTATTATTTTGTCCTGTCCCTTTTAACACAATGTCACATTACGATGATACCCTCCCCCCCTTTATCGTGGACGACATTCATTCAAAACATTGAACATATGATTGGCAATAAGGCGGCGTTTTTGAAGGTAGGTGATCTGTGGTATGCAGAACATGACGGAAATTCGTCTTCCGTGGAAGACGACCATAGGCGGTACCCTCTTTAAGGGTCATTTAGAGCCATTCTTCCTTTATCGGATGGTTCAAAAATGATATCCACAGCTGTTATGGTTTCGACGTAATAACAATTTCAAGAGGGGCATATCAAAAATGTTTAGGGAATTTTACAGTTTTTCACCAAAAAAAAATTCATAATTTAGGTTTATTTCCAAAAATATGGAAGAATATCAGATTGTTGCGTATTTTGGATCGAAAAAAAGTCTTTCCTGAAAATTTGATTTTTTTCAAATTTTTCTCACATGCTAATTTTTTTTTGAGAATTTGACCAATTTTTTGGAATTACGTACCAAAAAAACCTCCGTATGCAAAATTAAATCAAAATAGTTACTAACCTCTAAGTTCTTTTCCATCGGGAGTACATTTTCCTCTATCCATCAAACAATCAAAATAATTTTTCATCAATCTATCACTTCTCATGATTTCGTCTAAATCTACATTATCAAATTTTGTTGTATATTTTTCGCAGTAAACAATATCATATAAATACCACATAAATAAGGGAATAATAATGACTGCTCTCATCTTTAAAAAGTGAATTAGATATACTGCTATACTGCTTAATATACAATAACGACTGCAATTGCAGCCAATATTTATAATGATTTTAAATGCAATAGCAATTATTATTACTGGAAGTTAATTGCGTGCAAAGGCGTCAATAGAAAATCTGTTATTGTATATAATTCGTATAAAAATTATTGAAAATAAAAAAAATTAACCTTCTTATTATTTTCAAAGTTTTTTATCCAATGCAGTGTATTTTGACATTCCAGAAATACCGGTTAAAAAAAACTTACTCAAACATATTCAAGCAGAACAAAATGATTTCTTTAAAAATTTGAAAGTTCTTTTTTCTTCCTATACCTGTTTTCATAAACACGACATTCGAAGGGCAATTTTAGAAAAGACAAATTATCGAATTTTTCTCAACAACTCATAGTGAGAAATGGCGCTAAGTTTACTGGTATTCAAAAAATATATAGAACAATACTAGGATTCCAAAAGTAGGAATAACTGACACTTTATAACGCGGAGAAAGAATATCCATGCTTTATAACCATCATATTATTATTTATTCAATTTAATTAAAAGGGCTTCCCAAAAAATATGGATGCTATATGAGACACCCGTTGATTTCTGCTTTCCTCTAATTTAATAAGTACATAACGCCACTGATTCTTCAATAAAAAGCAAAATAAGGTCATAGTAAAAATGTAAACATTGTAATTTTGATTGGTGCACTTAATTAATATTAATTTCTTGTAAAAAAACTACTTAATGAGAATAGGTAGTAAAAAAAAACTAAGCGGTATTTGTATAAAAATAAGTATTTCATAGAAAAACAAACAAATTAAATGTTCAGGTGACAAATATGGTACTTTTCACCTTGTGTAATATGAAAAAAATGACTACCACAAACCGATTAATATAGTTCAATGTTCATCACAGTGCACGGTAATGGACTTCCAGCGACAAAAACACCAGTGTGCTAAGTTGAACTAGGTAGATATACAGGCAATTTGTATTTAGAAAGTAGTGAATGAAGGATCGTTAGAAGATAAATCTTCAATACTAGTACTCAATATTTTCAAACTTAAAAATTACTCCAGCAAACACCTCAAAATAACTGTTTAAAATTTGCATGCAGTTTTCTGTTTCCAAGTTTAGTAAATATTGTTATTTGTATATATCATGTTATAGTGTCTACTTTCTGATAAAATTTATAGATCTGCAAACATGACTACATTATCAAAATACTCACATCTATAATTGCTTACATTTTATCTCAAACACACATAAAATTTCTTTATATTGAAAGAACCCAACTTAAATACTTTCAGACTTCACCTACAATTTTGGGATAAATTAATGTAGTTTTCAGATGACTAAGATTTTTTAATATAAAAAATGTTTTACAATTTACTCTGTACAATACCTAAATTACAAAATGGCTAAGTAGAAGTTTTAGTCTCCAGATGTAGACCATGAATTTTAAGGATTTCGTCTTTTAATGTATCATAAACTAGTCTGTGCTGTTTAGCTACTGACAAACCCTTAAATTCTGGAGTTTCAACAGATACATTGAACATTGCTCCACAACCTCCAGACGTGTCTTCTACATTTATGCTAGCTGCACCTGGAAATTTCTTTCGTAGTTTATCTAATATTAGCTCTTCATTTACAGGTTTACTGCTCATGGTGAAATTTCTTGTCGCCTATAAACATTATAAATTAGTACATTTTAATAAAGTAATATTCAATTAATTACTTGTGCACATGGGATACATTTTATTGGTAATAACTTATAATGAGAACATATTATTATACTTTGTAATATTTTTGACATATTTTGAAATTTATTTATAACTTAAATAGAATTGGGTTAGATTCATCTTCTTTTCCTATTACAGTTGACATATTTATAATTTATAACCACAGAGCAGCATCTTGCTAATATTTTATTGAAAATGTCTAACTGTTGAATGAAAGAATTTTCTTGACAATGTTATTGAATTATATTTGAATATTTTTGTTCAAGAATCCGAAAATATTTTGGACCATTCAGTTTTTATCTATGAACCTATACTTGGACGTTGTGGTTTGTGGCTAGTTGCCTATGTTTAAGACATCCATTTAGAGATCTGCCAATTCGGAAAAAACTTTTTATTTATTGAAGTGAAAACTTCTTTAGGCGCGTTGAGCACTTTTTTTGGGCGAAGAAAAAACATGAATTTTTCGTAATCGTCACGCTTTTATGCAACACACAATACTTTGGTCTCATTCGTCACGCTTCTACGCAACACACAATACTTCTGGTTATGCAACACAATTAACATTGAAGCGTACATAGTGTTGCATAAATCATCGTCACGCTTTCCGTGAGCTATTTGTATACTTTTTTTTGTAAAAAATTACATTTACGATAAAATTTTTAAAAGGGATTCATTTATTGGTGTTTTCACTTCTGTCGGCAGTCCCATGAATCTACGTTTTATTAGTGGAATTAATTAGAAACAGTTAGTTTCATTTAAAATAGTATTTATTATTTCAATCCCAACAAGGCGCAAAAATGGCCGACATCCGGTGCACCCCACTCTTAAGATTATTTTTATTTTACTTTTCCAATTGCATCGATTAATATTTTCCTACTTCTAAGTCCCGAAAATAATGTGTAGATCTTATATCACTAAATGTGCTAGTTACAAAACTCTTCCAACTGTATGGAGTAAAAGAATAAAAGGTAGATCATGTTTTATACATCAAATTAAACATGAATATGGAGTTTTAGTATATGTTTGGTTGCCTACACCAAAATCGTTTATTGATAGAAATACATATAGATAGATTCAAAAATATATTCATAAACAGTTAGAAAGCTTGAATGTGGCTTATATAGTGATTTCTTAACCTGTCTTTCCGACTAAATTTTTTGTCACATGCATCACACTCAAACGGTTTCTTTATTACTGATGGATCTCTTTTAATTATTCTAGGTGTAATAGGCAATTCTATTCCGTGAGATTTTAAATGATGCTTTAACTTATCTTTACGGGTATATCGTTTGATACAATAATCGCAAGCAAACGGTTTTGCTTCCTCTTCAGTTAACGCATTGTTAGGTGGTTTATGATCATCTCGTCTTTCATAAGTTTGTATGTGTTCTTTCAATTTATCACTACGAGAAAATCGTTTAAAGCACGTAAGACACTTGTAAATTTTTTCAGAGTCGTGGGTTCGTATGTGTTTGTTTAGATTAGATTTTTGAGTAAACTGTTTGGAGCAAACGTCACATTTGTACGGTTTTATTCCCACGTGCATTAGCGTATGTATTTTAAGATGTTCATTTCTTGAAAAATGTTTATGACATGTTAGACATTTATACGGTTTAAAGCCCAAGTGGGTGAAATAATGATTTTTTAAATGATGTTTACGAGTAAACTTCTTTGGACACACTTTGCACGAAAATGGTTTAATAATTTCTTCTTCTTGCTCTAATTCATCTTTTACTAAGTCTTTATACGCTAAATCCAAATCTTCACCTTCACTTGTCATATGCACTTCTACTAATTTACTAGGAAATTTTATTCTGATATTTTTTAATTTTATAAAGTATATTCTAGAGTGGTTGAAATATTCTGCACTTCTGGTAAATAGTTTACCACAGAACCTGCAACCAACACACTGTTTCTTGAAATGAGACTCGACATGTTTTATTGGAGAAGTAAGGCAATCTGCAAAAAATATCAAATTAAAAAAGCTCAAGTTTTTTAATAAATAAATGAAAATACCTATTTTTAGCAGTTTATAATACAAGTATGACATTTTATTTCATTTTTTTTTAACGAGAGTAATAAAAAGGGTTTCGATCAATGCCTATGACATTAACTCAATGTAACAAAATAAAGAAATTGAAAGTAGATATTATACAGATGGTGTCATATAATTAACATTGTTATCACACGTAGTAGAAAATAAGTGGAAATTTAAGGTTTAAAACATAAAGTTACTCTCACCCTTTCTACAAATGGGACATTTTGGAGGATTCCTTTTCCTATTGGTTCTCATCTTAATCGCAGCACCATTTTTCTTCTCGGAGCTCATACTTATTTGGTATTAACAGTTTACTGTTTTCATGTTTCAATCCTAAGCATTTTAGAAAAAGATTATCACAGTTTAACTTAACAAATTTCAAATTAAGAATAAACAAACACTCGAGAGGCATTGAATTACTCAATGATGGAAAAATGGACAAGAAATTTAAATTTTTTACAGACTAGAAATTCTAAAATTAATTAAAACTGCAAAATGAAGTATACCTATGTGACAAAAACTTAATACATTTGGAATTCGAATTTTTGATTCCATTATAATTGTAGTTGATTAATCATAATAAATGTTATAGTGTTTCTTTGCTTGTTTATAATGAAACAGTTAAGTAATATATAATATAAAAGTGCTATATTTATATTTCATTACATTTTTTTTATTTTTGACATGTTCATAGGCTGGCTAGATACCCAGAAAGTGTAGGCCAAAAAACTAAAAGAAATAGGCTGTGATCAGAGTCATAGGAGGCAAATAGGGTAAATTATCCCTTAGAATATTACCCAAAAAAGGAAGAAGAAGAAGGCAAATTAATTAATGTTAATTACTAATGATTGAACTCGTTCAAATTCAAAGAATTTCTCATGACAAACCTCTTCACACTCAGTTATTTACGGATGGGTCAGTTGATGATGGTGGGACTGCAGGTTTTGGGGTCTTTTGCCCAGAGTTTAAATACTCCTTCTCCAGTAAGTTGCCGCAACATACCCAAATATGCACTGCTGAAACTATTGCAATTAATCATGCTTTACAATTTATCTTGAAGAAAAATATTAAAAAAGCAATAATTTTATCAGACTCTAAAAGCTCTATACAAAAAATCTGTAAATCAACCTACGCAATGGATACTGAACACACCTCCTTCATGACCAAAAGAGGAATTATTGAAGCAAGACTGCAAAACTTTGATATCAATTTGGCATGGATTCCTGGCCACTCAGACATTAAAGGTAACTGGATGGCTGATAAATTAGCTAATGCAGGAAGACTGCTAAATATCCCAGCAAAAGTTAAGTTACACTTTTCTAACTATCTACCAAGCATCAAAAAAAATATTTGGCATCGATGGATTCAAGACTGGAATCACAATAAATCAAGCTCATCATTCTATAGCAAAATAGTGAACAATCTAAATAAAACTCCATGGTTTAATCAATTCCCATACAAGGACCGAAGACATATTACAACCATAATTCGGATGAGAACAGGCCATTGTGCGACTCCAGTTCATCTATTTCGCATAGGTGTACTAGACAATCCATATTGTGAATGTGGACAAGTTGGGTCTCTGAATCATATCATCTTTGAGTGCCCAATTAACATGTCACCAAATTTTGATGTATATAAAGAACTGGCTAAAACTAACCTACAAACTCCTATAGAAATCTGCTTACTCCTATCAAACCTTAACCCTCACAGGCTAAATTTGTTACTTAAATTTCTCTCTATAGCTAAAATTAATATATAACCCAATCATTTTCATCACACCCATTTGTTTGACAATAACATCAATAAACTCATCTTTTTTAGACCTGGGTTCTATGACTATCACCTGTGGTAGCATTTCTGGTTTGTGTAAGCTTGGCTGCTACCCCCAAGCGAGAAGAGTTATACATCCTGTGTTGTGTTGTCGAAACCCTACTAATACCCTCGCCTGAGAAGAAGTTTTGTCCACGTTTTGTCTAGACAATTCGATTTAATCATTGATAGTTAAGTTTTAGTTCGAGTGACACTAGTTGGAATTGGAGATATTCGATTGCCTAGAGCAAGACAAGAATATCTCCCCTGTGTATTCTGGGCAAATTATCCTCTGGGATATTACCCAATAAAGGAGAAAGAAGAAGAAAATTGTGAGTCATGTCTCTGGTCATAAAATATGGACAATAATTTGTCGAGTTGAGTTGTCAGCAGGTCAAAGTAATTAACAATAATGTATTAACTCTAAAAACAAATAGAAGGAATAAAACTAAAATTAGCAATTTAAAAATTCCCCACAGAAATACTTTTAATAATTAATGAAACGGATAAAATCAAGAAATCATTTTCAATGTTTTATTTGCAGAAAAGGTAAAATAAATTTTTTTCAACAATGTTCTGGAACATTCAATTATTTAAATTATCATTTTATTTTTCTACAAACGTCAAAAAATGACAAGGTTTGCGCATTGACAACAATTTTGCGAAGTGACACTTTTCTTTCGGATTCTTACGTTACCATGACACGCACTAGGGTGCGAAGTATAGAATTTTACAATAACTTTAGTTATTATTTACAATATTAACATTAATCCATAGTAACAGTGAAAATTGGATTAGGAAAGACATTTTAAGCCAGCTCAACACTATTTTCTATAATAAATTAGACATTTTACTTATTTATAATATTTTTAAAAGAAAGATTTTGACGTTTGTAGAAAAATTATTGTTTGCATCTCGTGCGCGAACTACTTTGGTGGTTTCAAATAATTTTTTAACTCGGCTTCGCCTCGTTAAAAAATTCAATTTTCGATCACCAAAGTAGCATTTCGTGCACTAGATACAAAAATAACTATTAGTGATTAGTAAATATTTTTTTGACAAGTGAATTTTTCTTTTGTAGATTTTCCTTCATTGATAACAAGAGTTTGTCATGTTAAATTACATTTCTTCAAAAATTATGGCAGCTGCTTACTATGTGGGTATTCATCCAATATTTTCTTGGAATACTGCTATCACCTAATAACCCACTCAGTCTTAAATAAACTAACATATTCAAAAAACATGAAGAACACTGAACAAGAATCTACAATTTCATTCCATGCCAGGCATCAAGATAAGGCAAGACAAAACTGCATTTATAGATTTGATAAAAATTGTCCATCCTCACAACGAGATAATAAACCAGATTGTCGGAATTGTAAGTACTGTGGTAGTATGAAAGTAACACTAACCCATAATTGTCATATTTGTGAAAATTGCCTTAAAAAAAACCACTTGGGACTGCATTTAGGTCAATCAAAAAAGTTAAAAATGAAATGTAGGTGTTATTTATGTAAAAAACAGTTTGCTAAAAAGACTAGTTTGGTTAATCATGTTAGGGTACATTTCAGTTGTTCATCATTTTCCTGTGAATTTTGTAACAGAAGATTTTTTAATAAAAATAATTGGAAAAATCATGTTAAGTTTCATAAAACGCAATCTGATTATAAATGTAATGTCTGCAATGTCAGCTTCGAAGCCAAGTATTCACTATACTGGCATCTGCAACAACACAATCACAATTCACCTTATGAATGTGAGGTTTGCAAAAAATTATTTCTATTTAAAAATCTCCTTATTCAACACAATTTACATCATCATAGTTATGCTGGGAGTGTAAAAAATAACACATTCTTATGCACATACTGTAAACAACAATTTTCTGAACTCTGCTACCTTAAACAACATTTAAGTGAACGAATTGGTGAAGACACTCATAAATGCAATATCTGTGACAAATCATTCAAATTACCTTATCATTTATCGAAACATATGAATAGGCATCTGGCAATAAAAAAATATGTGGGTGGAATTGGTCATAAAGCATTGTATAAGCATTGCATAGAAAAATATCAGTTAAAAATAGAACCACTTGGCCCAAGTGAAGTTAAAATTGAACATAATGAACTAGAAATATATAATAATATTATCAAATGGGATACCGATTTAAATATTTTGGAAGAACCAACGGTTTTACAAAAAGAGTACGAACAAAAAGTTTCTCTTGACAATGAAACAGAAGATTACAATTTACTGAACGACATATCTGTAACACACAATGAAATCGATTTAATTTCTAATAACATGGATTATAAATGTTCCACATGCTTCCAACAATTCAAAAATAATGAAACTTTTATTGCTCATATCAAAACACATAGAGATGTTATTCAATGTGGTACATGCTGCCAGGAATTTGAGAATATGGAAAGTTTAGTTGGTCACATGAAAGTACATATGAAAAACATTGAAAAGCAATCATTTGAATGTTCTACATGCTTTCAACGTTTTCCAGATAATGAGAGTTTGCTTGACCATGTCAAAATGCATATCACAAATATAGAGTGTTCCATATGCAATCAAGTATTTGAAGACCATGAAAGTATGATTAATCATGCTGCAATACATATAACTAATTTTGAATGTCCTACATGTTTCAAACAATTTGAAGATCGAAAAGGCTTAGATAATCATGTTAAAGATCATAACATAAAAATGGAATGCTCCACTTGTCTTCAAAACTTTAAAGACTATGACTGTTTAGTGGACCATATTAAAATGCATGTTGATGGTACATTTCAAGAATGTAATGATCAAAATAGTTTGATTAATCCAAGTGAAACTGAATGCTTGCAATCAGTAAAATGTGATGAAAACGTGGAACCAGTTAAATCACCTGTGAGACTACAGAAAAAATCTAAATATTCCAAAAAGTATAAAGATAATGAAAGTTCAACTGCATGTACCAAAAAAGTTTCTGTTAAAAGAAAACGTTCCAAAATAATTGAATGTTTAGCATGTCTCAAAGAATTTCCAAACAAATGGCGATTAAACAGTCATGTAAGAAATTTAGAATGTCCTGATAGATTTAATCCCATTCATCATAAAAAAAACATTAAATGTGCAACATGCTCTAAACAATTTGAAAATGATGAAAGTTTCATAAACCATATACTCACACATTCGATGACAGAAAATGATGAAAAACCTGAAATTAAAGTAGAAGAGTTGTCGATTACTGAAAAAGTAGATACAACGAACAAAGAAAATGACGATATTTTTGAAGAAACTTGATTGATGTTTACAATTATTCAATTTTAAAAATTTATAATCGTAAACTATTTTGCCTGTAAACATATTTATAAAATTTGGTTAATGTAATTGCTAGAAACATTTTTTTTATCGTTAATAGATTATATTATTTGTTAATTTACTGTTTTATTTTCCATTACCATATCTAACCTGTCCTAGGTGAAATCCTTGGTAATTCGGATAATTGGAATGCACATGTAGGTACTTCTGTCCAATTAAGATACTGTCAAACAATTATTTTGCAAGAATATTTGGACATACATTTATTGTATCCCTATATTGTCTTCAAAGAAATTAGGACTTAAGTATCCCTTGGGAGGAGCTTTTGACAATATTCGACATGAGGCTGTCAAAAGAGCATTGAATAAAAGAGGTGCAGATAGCACAACACCCAAGTGGATGTTAAAACTGCTCACTGGATGTTGGAACTGATCAGCGCTAGAGTAGCAGAGACGAAGGCAAGTAAAGACGCAGCTCCTGTGTAGTTATGAAACAGCGAGGGGAAAATTTGAGAATACCCTTTGTGACATCGTACAATGAGGATCCAACTACAGGAATAGCTAGTGTAGGCAGGTGGGATTAAACATCAATGTTTAACCTTCAGAGAGGTCTGTTTATAATATAATGTGTTTTCTTGTTTTGTTTTTATTATGAAGTTAATAATTTTGGTTATTCCTTATATTTTGTTGGTAATTTCCATGAGATGTGTTAACACGTTTTCATGTATTTTCGATGGAAGATTTTCTTATTAATATTTCTTGACCCATCTAACTCCGCTTTCCCGGGTCGCCGAAATCCCTAGGCCCGACTCTTGGAATGGTAGGAGTGTTATTTCTTGAGAAAAAATATATAATTTGTTTTTTTTGACAAGTCTGAAAGTACTGGTAATATCAATGAGTTAAAAACATACTTTTACCCACAATTGGAAAAAGTTCTGGTTTTCCAAATTTTGTTGTTGGTTTTAATTTCATCAAAGACGACCTTCTTTAAACGTCGATAGCAGGTAAAACAGATAAAATACAACTTCAGTTCCACAATTTTTATTACTTAATTACAAATTTATATAAAAAATTACCTTACTCACTCTTAGACTTTTTCTCATCTTCCTTAAAATGTAGGAAAATGAAAGAAAATACGAATACGCCAAACATCATCGAGAATGCACCAGTATAATAAGGATATGCGCTGGTAATGAACCTCTCATATTGAGTATGTTGAAGAGGTCGTACAGAAACTTGAGTAGTGCTGAACAAACGCGTATAACCCACTCTGTCGTAATCGACTTTAAACTGATACACGCCATAAACATCTGGAATCTTAAATTTGGCCTCATATTGACCTGATGGTTTTCTTTGAAGTGTTGTGCGAACGAAGGGGTCTATACGGACAAACTCCAGTTGGATATCGTTGGCAGTAAAAGGTTTCCATTGTCCATTTTCCAAAATGTCAATTTCGATCGTGTATATCTGCAAAAATATGAATTATAAAATCTACAGAAACAATGAAAATTCATTATAACATCAATGAAAAAAGAGCTAGAAGTTTTTTATCTTAAAATTCTGTATGTCCCCACACTATTAAATCAGTTATTAATAATATTCAATAGTTTGGCTTGAATAATTGATTGGTAAAACTTTGTTCAAGATTCACCATAAATTACTGATATTATGATACTGATCCTTATTGTGAAAACGATCATCTCTAGACTCATCAACTGAACGTCACTGAACAAGTTCACAGAGCCGTCCGTACATACGTGTCACGATTAAAGTCGGTTCGCTTCCAAGGAAAACCGCACGTAAATAAAATCACGTGCATATTGAATGACGTAGACAAGTAGATAAGGTTGAACAGGGGCGTATTGAGAAGGATGTGATGTATATAGTATTGACGCAATAAGTTATAATCAACAATAAACAAATATTAATAATTTTTATCAGAACAAAGAACATATTTCCAACAACTGAAAACACAAATCAAGTAAATTACCTCTCGTAAATGGGTAATATACACAATAATTAATTTTAATACTAATACATGTAAAACTGAGGTCCCGAGTCCATGGATGTTGGGCTCGATAAAGATCCCTACCACTGGTTGGTAGGGGTAGAGTGCTCCCGGCGTCAGTCATTAGCCTCATTTGGGATGGATACATTGTTTGAAACTAACTCTTGTCAATAGATTAACAAAACATAAATGTAAGGTACTTACAACATTGTCCATTATGGTATAATCTTGAGGAGCTTCTTTTTCTCCTTCTTTGTGGTGCTTTACAGATTTCACTCTCAACTGACCATGCTCTCGAAATACCCACTGACTAATATCTGTGGCAACATCTTCATTGCCAGACTTTGGAGCTGCCTCCCCTGTCTAATGCAAAAAAAAAATTAAAATTCAGTTACAGTTCACACCAGAATATGATTTTTCTACACATTTAAAGTGAGTGATTTAACAGTGTAATGTAATTGTAAAAGGTAATTTTCAGTAGTGGAATTAAACGTAATTGAAAATTAAAATTTCGCATGTTCAAACATTCATAGACATACACTACAAGTCAGTATGGTATGAGATTTATTATAATTTTTTCATTCCATTTTTTCTTTATACACATTAATAAATACAATAAAAGGACCTATAGAAGGAACAAGTGCCTGTACATATGATGGTCCTAAACTAAATCAGAAGTTTTTATAATGTTTATGATAAGTACATGATTATAAATACTAACCTGACTTTTCTGAACGGAGGAACTGAAAAATTCATCTGAGAAGAAAGACAATGATCCACTGAAAACGACTCGAGCATTGTTTCTTGCTTGTAAACCAGCAATCAAAACTGTATCTTTTCCTACAGCATGTGGATACTAGAAACATGTAAAAAGGACATCGTTTATCAAGTTTGGATAATATACTTTATACTTGAGATATTTAGATATCATATCACACCAAATTTACAACTCGTTTTCCAAATTCATTTCATCATAATTTAAGTATATGTTGATATGATATACATTTTGTTTGGCTGTTTGATATTGGAATTGTTTTAGGTGAAATTATGTTAATTTTTTAATATGCTTCAAACTTTTTCCTCAAATTTTACTTATTCTATTTACCTCTTTTACTGGTAGATTTGGATTATAACTATAACTGGTACTATCGGCAGTCAACAATGGCAATACTAAAGGATTTTCAGGGTCAGCTAAAATTCCAGTACCCTGGTAAAGTAAAGGTGCCACACCTTTTTTGGGTCCAACAATAACTGGAGAATCAATTAAATTGTCAGAAGAAATCACTAATTTTGTATGCTGTCCTTCATCAGTAATATCATAATTGAGATGGTCAATTACGAAGGTTCCTTCTTCATCAACCTATAAAAAAATGATTATAAATAAATATTATTTTAGTCACATCAGTGAAATACAGGGTAACTGTATAGTCTATAATAACTATCAATAACAACAATTAAATAATTTGAACCAGTTTAACTTTCCACAATTGTTACAAACAATAATTTACAAGAATTTCTTACAATTCATATCCCAAATGTCTAGCATGTTGTGTAGTTATTTAGTTGCATTTTTTATATACCTCAAAACCACATTCCGAAGCTATTTCTGATAAAATATCACCAGTGACACTACTTCCTGCTATTAAAAGATTTCCACCTTCATCTACAAACTGGGTAATACTTTCTACATTCAAGTTACCACCAAACTCTTCTACAGATGGAGCAAATACAATAACATTTTCATACAAATATTCTCCATACTTTGACAAAACTAGGGATGCATCATCAGCGATTTTAAAAGTAAGTGTGTAGCCTCTTTCTGAAAAAGTTATCATAATTAATAAAAGTTAGAATTACATAAATAAATAGGCATTTGAAATTGTATTCTGATGAGTAGTTTATTATAGAAAACGAACTAATTTGCAAAATTTCATTTCATTAACATTATAACCAAAAAAAATCAATAAATTAGATTGAAATCTTCCAAAGCTGGCTGGAATCTAATATAAAAGTAATAGCAACGAATAAGTCTAGGTTTAGAGGAGAAACATGTTATCTAGAAAATGATTAGGTAGTTTTAAATGGTGGAATTTATTTACCATCCTCAATGATCGGGATACATAAACTAAGGAATGGGTAATAAGTTATTGAAATTTGAGAAATTCAGAAGATTCAGAGCCGGTTAGGTACCTATCGTTATTACAAACCTTGTAAAGATCTGAAGAATATTGAATGGGTTTCTTTAATTACTTGATTATCAAGCAAAACTAGTGTTGGTCCTTGGGCATTACAAGCCACAAAAGCAAAAATTAATGGTAAAAGTAACTTCATCTTCAAAATTTTATCTATCTGTATAATATTCCAACCTCAAACCATTCATCACACGTCACCACAATGAACTATCGTCACCACCACTGTCACCACTCTTCTTTTTTATTTTATAGATTTGGTCAAATAACCTTCGATTTGGTTTTGGTCTCGTGCAGCGCAACAGCTAACCCTACGATTTCTATTTTCGAGACAAGCGAGCTTTTTCTCGTCTTCCCTAGTTGCATTTAGATGTCGGATTAATTTTTTTGCCGAAAAGTGTAGATAAATAAGAGAATATTTGCGTACATATAATAATCAAAACATTTGTAACTACGTTATTAATTTATTTTATTACACATTTTTTTCTTTATAAAACAATACATACACAGTAGGTACATATATTTAAAAAAAATAAATTATCAAATTAATTTAGTTAGAGTGTATATCTGCTCGATGATTGACTCACTATAAAATATATCTTAGCATTAGGACATAACATACAATATAATAATTATGATTAGAGGGGAGACCCGGGGATGGTACACTTTTTAGAAAAAAATTAATTTTTTTGACATTTTTTGTAGTTTTTGTAAAATCATTTCTTGAAGTCTTACCTCTATTTTAGAAAAGTATGAAAAATAACTGACCAAAATTAGGCACTTTCTAAGTATTTTTGAATCCATTCTTTAGTGAACCAACCTACTCCTCTTTTGGGGTTGGTTGGCTCAGACTAAAGGGTAGGTTGGCACAGGATTAGACAATAATAAAAAATTATACAGGAACTATTTTATTAACCAATATTTAACAAAGAAAAGTTTACTTCGAACTTGAACATTGATTGAAATCTTTTAGTTACCCCTGAAAAGGAAGGTGGTGGTAGGATCATTTTAGCAACGTACGATAGATATGTCCTCTATGAGAGAAAATATGAAGGATCCACTAGCTTTTTCACTTTTATGCAAAAATAAGACCTCCCATTCCTTGTCAACGCCCCATTGGCCAATAATTTTTCCAATAAAATATTTTCCCTTTGAGAGGGTATTTTCACTGTCTAGAAATATTACTAAAGCAAAATCATCTTTATCAGGATCTCTCTCCAGCTCTCCAAAATCATCAGGGTTAATATGCGCCCAGTCTACGTCTTCGTCGCCGCTGCTAATTCCAGAATCCCAGTCGTCATCAGTTGTTTCTATAGTTTATGTTTTCTTTATTTTTTGTTTTATTTTCTCTCATTGACCGATTTCTTTTTGCTTCAGCTTTTTCTTGTTCCAGTGTGTAGGGGTGTCAATCAGTATAACAGTTAATTTTCACTTTCTATCTTTTTTTGTATTTTTCCTTGGTGCAGCTATGTATATATAGGAATCCGGTTTTTGCACTGTGGTGAAACCAGTTTCGTCCACGTTCCATATATCGCATGGTTGCAAGTTAAAGCGATCCATTACTTTCTGTAAGTTATCAAAAAAAGCGTTAACATTATGGATGTTAAATGCCGAGGCTCGGGCCAAACTAGTGGCTTCAGGAGTTCGAATAGATAAAGTAGAGTTCCTTTTTAAAAAAGAGGTGAACTAATCTGGACCAGCCATTTTAACTTCTTTCCACCCTTCTATTTGGTTTGTAGCCAATAATCTGATCAAATTCTACAACGTCCAGTTTTTCATTGGGAATTTTAGCGCAATACCTTGCAAGAGATCTGAACGGAATATCATATTTAGTAGCAGTAGTCCTAATGCTTTTTTTTCTCGTCTTTAACCTCCTTAATTGCCCTCAACACAATATCAGGTTTACTAGCTCTCGCTTTTTTTCGTTTCGGATTTCTTACCATTTTTCTAAAAAAGACAGATGTTCTAAAGTTTGGTGTATTTACTACACCATGGAATATAATATAATAACTGCTCTTCCTCAAGTAAAACCAACCAGCAGCGGAACTCGGTACCAGATAAAATTCTACCGGTCGCTTTATACCTACAGTAGATATCTGTGATTCCAATCGACAGCAGTCAAACATCTCACCATGTGAGCTTATTTGCGTGTATGGCATTCGCCTTTGATCTTTTTGGAATATTTCAACTGAAATTTCTTCGGTCTGTTAGGCTAAATAGATGTATCCCAATAAAGGTCTTACTGTGTACCTGCTTTGGAGTGTTCCTCTACTGTAGTCTATGATGGCTCTGTACCTATTTCTGTATTTGTCCTCGGACCACTTTGTGGTCCCAAGGACTGGTTCTGGTCCAACATAATTGCTAAACCTCTTCTCGTGAGTTCATTTCCAGAAATATCATTATGTCCCGGAACCATCGCTAATCTTACTTTAGTCCAGTCTGCCAGTTCATTTAGTTTTTCTGTCATTCCCCTACCAGTCTTTACCTTACGACTGTTTAAAGCAGTAGGGGCTGTATGGCTGTCAGTTAATATGTTGTTTATATTTGAACTGATCCAAATGCTAATTTCGTGGGTGGTGAGTGATTTGATGAATTATAATGTTCATGGTTTTATTATGTCAGATTTTTGATGTGCTTTAGTTGTTTGTAAAAAAAAACATGGAATATATCATTTGATAAGTAAGGTAGACGTAGGCTATGTTGTTGCAAGATTTTGCAGAGTATTGATTAATTCATTCTTCAACAAGAAAATGTTGGGTGATTAACATAGATGTAACCTTTATAGGTACATATCAGAGAATGAATAATGTCTCTTCCTTCTACACCTTCTGAATAATGTTGCTTGCAAAAAGTAGTGAATATGGTTAAATAGCATAACAATCGTATGTATGAAATCAGAACAAGATTTTTTCTATATTCGCTCTTTTTATAAATGAGTAGTTAAAAAGGGAGCAAACTTATAAGTACGAGGATTTAATGATAATCAGATGAGTGGATTGTATTATTAGAAAATTCTATAGGCAAAACAAAAAATTTTTATATACTGATCACCCCCTACTCCTGAACTCCTTCTATTTAGTGCAAGATCTGTACTTGGGAAGTTGCTGTTGAGGAGTGAGTGGTATTCACTGCTCAAGATTTTTCTTCCTATTCCTTCTCTGACAATTCTTATCTGCGTTTTTTGAACTGGTCCCTATCACTAGGTGGAGAGGGACGAGGTCTAGTATTACCTCCATGGCAGTTGTAGGACAGGATCTCATACCTTCTGTGATAAATGGGCAAGCAAACCACTGGATTTTTTTTTCCATCATGGTGCACAGTGTATACAGTTATTTCCCGTCAGCCTTCTGCACACTATTATAGAGGTCTTGCCACTTTGTTGAGGATTTGCTCAACATGTTTGTTCCAAAAAAGTTTTCTGCCTATGGTCAGCATTAGTTGATTATCTAATATTAAATAAAATAAGTCAATGTTTGATGGCTCACTTAATAATGTTACGTTGATGATTTACCTGGAAACACTAGATGTGAGTGCAATGGATCATCTAATGCTTGTCCCAAAAAATACAATCACAGTTTAAAGGTTTAAACGCAAACAAGACAAAAACAAACAAAATATTTAAAATTTTATTCATATAGAATTATAATCACAAAAGTATAATATAATACATAAAACAAAATTGTTACAAAAATTATAATCTACAACTAATCACTCCAATAAATACATATTTTATCTTTTTAAATTACAGGGTGTTTAGTAATTTTATGTAATATAATTAACTTGTCCTTGTTTTTAAAAGGTATAATCACTTCATACTTAAATTAGAAAAAATTGGGTTTTCACCTGTAATTATAAAATATCCTACGCCTTTTTTGTTTAGTTATCAAAAGATTATTAACTTTTTTGCATAAAACATATTTTTTAGTTATCATGTTTTATTAATAAAGACTGCTTGTTAAATTTAAAGTGTTGATAACTTAAACTTTAAAAAATGTTAAACGGACCTATTGTTTCACTAAATTATTGAAATATATTTTTCAGTAGATTATTCAAGGTTGTAGTGTTTTTGAAAGTGTGGAGCTGCATTATGTATCACATGTGGTGTACCTGTTTATACAAGGATTCTGTTGAAATAATATTACATTGTTTTTTAATATTTGTTATTATTATGAATTTGATAAATCTACTAATAGAAAATTGAATCAACTTACAAAGTTTTAATCATCAGCTTCTATTCCATTGTTCACACGTCCGCTAGATATTTATATTGCCTTAAAAATGGACAAGCTATACTAACTAGAATGATACTATCAATATTTTAAAAATTGCTTGCATCAATAAATACGCTACGTTTTTTTTGCAGAAGCACTGCCTACAGTATAAAATAGGAAATTTTTAAACGACCACGCCCTTAAATTCATTTTATACACACGTAACACCCTGTATGAGTATCTCACCTATAGTTTTGTGATTATAGTTAATCTTGGCACAGTTCAAGACGTATAGATAATTACAGTTAACTTAAAATTGTATAAATCTCAAAATTACATCTAGAAAATAGTACAATATGAGTCGCCAAGTCAATTTTTCCCTTAATGTAAGTAGTAAAAAAATTTGTGGATGAGTAAACATATGAGGACGAATAAAACGAAGAACCAAAATGTATCCTACTAATACACCTCTAGTGTTTGAAAAACATATTTTGAGATTATCAGGAGAAGAAACAAATATATCTTACATGCTTCACCAGCAAGCCAAAAGGTACAGACTGTAGATTTTGTTGCAGGCAATCTTTGCTGTCGAAGTACGTTCAAAATTTGTTTGGGAACGTTTTATTTATTTTCCATATACAGAGGAGGTGTATTAGTAAGAATTTTTGCCGCACAAAAACAATAATAATTTTAAATTAAAATTACTCTGTAACAAAGACTGGGGACTAAACAAAAAATCAAGTATATAATAGTCATTTGGTGCGAAAAATACAGGTTACTATAAAATCACTGATTTCCAAAACTCCCGGAAAACTTTCCCAAGTAAAACTACCAAATGTCTACTAATATCCCAAAGGGTTTGTTAGTTGGTACCTAAAGATACAATATATTGATAATTAAATTTTTCTTCAATTTGCTAAAATTAATTTTAGTTATTCGTTCTTTGATCGAATAATAAATAATACGCGCTTTAGAACCTTAAAATGTTGTTTGATTCTAGTATAACAGAACTCGATAGTGTTGCAATTTATTTAAAGGAGCTTGTATTAACAGTTATAAACACAATTTAACATAAATTGTTATATTAACGAACAAATTGACTTGTATGTAACGTCACTATATAATTAAAAACAATCATACAAACACGAGCTATACAAAGTAAAACGAAGATGTGACATCTTAAATAAAAAAAGTAATATAAATAGTACGCCTTACTTCCTTCTTTGTCTGAGCAATTCTCTTTCTCTTTTCTTCGTATCAGCGTTCCTTAAAACCTCAGCATAAGACATATCTAACTTCTTTAATTTGTGTAAATCTTGTGATGCTGAACTCGGTTTAAATTCGTACTTGGTACTACCTTGACTAGGTGTTGGCGAAGAAACATTTCTGTTTGTTGGATAGAATTGTAAAGTGCTGCCATTCCAGCTGCTTGGTTCGGGCTCCGGAGTTCTTTGGTTGGATTTTTCTCTTCTACGTCTGCCGGAGTTCGGTCTGCTCGAATAGTTGATTTTCGGACTACCAATTATGTGAGTAACCGGCGAGTCTGATCTTTCTACGTATTTGTTTTTACGTTTCGATCCCGAGCGTTTTCTGACCTCAATGGAGATGTACTCTAGAGGTTGTCGTACTAACGGTCTTAATACTCTTTCATTCACATCAGCTTCTGGTATAGGTTGGTTTTGAGATTGAATTAAGTTTTCGATAACAGTGGTAGGTTCATTCTGGGAAATGGAGAGCTCGGATATTGTGGATGATACGACACTTTGACTATCATCGTCAGGGAATTCTGGAAGTTGATCGTTAGATGGAGTTACAGGAGGTACTTTTGGAACTATTTTAACTGGGGTTAAGTCATCTAGAAGAGGTAATTCGTCTCCTTCTTCTTTATTTTCAGCGGCCTTTTTAAGAACATTGAAAATTTCTTTGAACAAGTTCTGGTATTCCGGCCTGTCTCGGAAACGAGAATCTATCGGGCTTGCGTCGTCATAAATACTGAACTTGCAATCTTCTCCATCAGCAATAGTACACAAGAATGACCCAACACGGCCTTCTGTTTGAGTACCTTTATTACTAGTTTCGTCTTGAAAGCCTGATGAGCTAGTTTCGGCCTCGGAAAAGTCTGTAGGCGTGGAAAAAGTTTTTCTCGTCTTCTTGTGCTGTAGACTGTCACCATGTCCGCTTTCTTCGTCAGTATCTTTAGTGCTTAGAGTGTTAAACTCTCCAGACATCTGCATTTCTTCGTGTCGTGATTTTATAGGCTTACTGTGAACTTCAACAAGTGCTTCATATTTTTCAACTAATTTTTTGTAGGGATTAGATGATTTGCCCGACAGTTGGGAGGATTGTTGTGGGTAGCCCTAAAACAAAATAAAATTGTGCCTGATAGGTTAGGCATTACAGCGTAGAAAGGTATGATGATGTTTTCTTTTCTATTTAACCTCACACAACAGTTAACTCTATTTTGTGCAATATGTAACTGGTATCTGCGGTTAAAGAAGAAAAGTCTTTTAAGAATTTTATTAACTGTAGATTGTTGAAATTTTGGTCAAATATTAAATTTGTTGTAATATGTATATATCTACATTTATTATGGAATAGTTTGCCTTCATAGAACTAGATATGTTGACAAAAACTTCAACAGCTTACAGTGAAACAGTTAAGGATTTGTTATAAAATATTTCAGGAGAATTAGTGTTTGTAAACTGTGTTATAATTTTAGTGTAATTGCATCAAACATAAGCAAAATGTTATTAAAATATTGGATACTATTTTTAGTCTTTTATCAAGCAGATATTTAATGAATAGACCATACCAGTGTAAAAGATGTCCTGAAAAATATCTTATAGAATATGAACATAAACTACCGATATGATACCTTTCATGTGTTTTCTATTACTTACCTAGAACTATTGTTTTTTTATTACCCAGTTATATTTAATTTCGACTTTATATAGGTAACTTTCCTAAACTCGTCCTATTCTTCTTCTAATATATAAAATTATAAGTAGAAATGAAAAACTTTATCAATACCTAAAAACGTGTGTGAAACTTGTCTAAACAAAGCTTGTTCAACTAGGCAACAGTGGGGATCATAAAAAGTATTGTCGAGTAATTAGTAGTATGTCCACTTGTACATACTGTTGCCAGAGAGAGGTAAACTGACACTATACCCGACTACTACTTGTGATTGGTTGGCTACAAGAATGAAATTATAAATTTTGAGAATGCTCCATTTGATGTAATCTATAAACAGTAAGGAGGTGCTGCAATAGTTTTAAATGCACTTATTCTGCTATAGCTCATTTGATGATCTATCAGCATTTGTGGTAGAAGTGTGTCACCACCTTGGTAGATGCCTAAGAATCATAGAGATGCGCATGTGCACAAATTCACACATACAGAGTACCAATTTGGGGTGAAATTTTTTTTAGCTGAAACTAGTTTAAAAAAAATTGTTTTTTCAGTATATAGATGCCTGCCCAAATACAAAATCACAAAAAACTTTCTGCGGAAATGCATCATTTTCCCGACTTTAGAATAACTGAAACTAATAAATAAACTATAATAAATAATATAAACTATGTAAAAATTCAGTTTAATCCTCTTCCCGACCTTTAACACAGATCAGCTTAATATCGCTTCAAAAATCTCAAGAGACAAACGGTTTTCTACGCGCCTGCTTTTATCAATAAATGAAAATGGTATATTTCCGCAAGAAGTTTTTTGCGTGTTTATGTTTAGAAAATTGTCTAAAATGTAAAACAGAAACATATTTTCTTGTAACTGGTTTCAGCTATTCTAAAGTCGAAAAAATGAAAATTATGCATTTCCGCAAAAAAATATTTCGACTCTTTCTGTTTAGAAAAGGTTCCAAATAATAAATAAACGAATATTTCTTACATAACTGATTTTAGCTAAACGAAAATTTGTAGTAAGGGATTGTTCGCAAACACGTCCTATGTCTTGAACAGAAATTTCGTGCAGTAATGTTTATGAATAAATTAGACCATATTTTCCGGTGGTACACAATTGAATTTTAAGTGGTTCGCTCTTAATGTAAAAGACTTTCTTTATATTATACAATATCATATCAACAAATTACGAATTATCTAAGGTATTAGAAGAAAACATGTATATCTACTGTACTGTACAGATTCCATTACATATGCAAACAAACAAATATGTCTGTGCAACAAAATTATAAATCAGCAAAGTAATACAATAATTACTAAAAAAAGAAAAAGGTTTAATGAGTTAGTGGTAAAAATTAAAACCCAAAAAAAAACAATACATATTTATTTAAAGATAAAACAAGCATACACAAAATCCACTACACAGGCTAAATATACCAAATGGAGATACCTAGTTAGAAACTTTCTTCAAGTCAAAAATTAAGATTAAACATGTAATAGGATTGAAATTACCTATATGTATAGGGTTTTGATTTTAGAGTTATTAAAATAAAAGATTTGGTTATATCACTATTGTTAATGTTGAGGACATATTAGGTATATTAAGAAGTACATATATTTTATTTAAGATGAAACATTAGTTGCAGCAGTATGTGAATACAGTTCCCAGACAGCACAAGATATCCTTAGGACGTCCATATTGAGTCCTAAGTTGGTCCTAATGTCCCAGACTTAATGTGTACGTACTAGGGACGTTCTAATTTGTACGTATTAGGGACGTACGTCCTGGGGACGTACAAATTAGAATAAAAAATTAGAAAATAATACACATCATTATTAGAAACCACAATTATTTACAATTTGTGCTGCAAGTAGGAATAATTTCAAGCCGAAGGACGTGGAGGGGACGATGTATCTATTGAACGTATTGCGATGATCCAGCTGATAATCCCAGCCTGCTATGATTCTTTTGCCAGCAATTTTTTAGAAAAACAGGATATTTTTATATTTCTTTTGGCATAATGGTCTGACTTATCAGAATTGCATCAAATTGTATCAAATAATTCACTTAAAAAAGGTGGAAGGCATCGAAAATTTTGAAAATTATCCTGTCGTGGTCCTTAGACCTTATTTTATATAAATGTACAATATAAATATTTGAATAAATATATATAGAGATATTATGGTATTTATTTTCAATGATTTTTCCTGTGTCCATTAAAAAGATTCTAAGAAGGCCCATTAAAAAAGTAAGAGGGCGGACTTGGGAGGACAATTACCAAAATTAAGGAGACGTACTTGGGATGTTCTAATTGGGACTTCCAAGGGACATATGGTTTAGTAACAAAAGATTTCCTCAGAACGTCCTGAGGATGGCTAAGGTTCTGAAACGGAAATCCTGGGAACGTTTTGGGTACGTACTTGTGCTGTCTGGGTTGAAATGTTTTAGATTATTATTCTAATAATATAAATAAAATAGAGGAAGCGTTCGATAAATTGAAATGGAACGTAGGTAGGTACTCTCTTAGAGAAGTTTGAAAAGAGTAAAAAGATTTGTTTACAACCTTTCTTATTAGGAGAAAATTCATTTAGGAGGTAACAGTTCAAGAGTCTTTCAAGCGGGAAATTCATTATTGAACTGTGCCATGCGCAGGGTGGATGCTGCCAGGCTGCAATAACGGACTGTTTCCATTTATGTTAGAGCACGATATTAATCTAATGCACGATCCTCTGTGAAGTACATTCCAAACCAATGATTATTGTATAAATAAAACCGACTGTGAATTTGAAGAACTGAAAGATATATATTATTGACGAATGAATGAGTAAAATTTTCCTTGAATCATCCAGTAATAAAAAGAAATGTTTCAAGATAATAGCAAGGTTTTGTCCTCCAGTAGAATATAAATTTGATAATAAAACGGAAAACAAGGAATCCTTGGGGATTTTTGCAGGTAGTGCTCACTATATCCGACTGAACAATTCAAACCTTGTTGTTAATAACATTATCATAGGATGTCTCAACGAAGGAATATTAGCAAGTTTCTTTAAATTCATGGATTAATATGTTATTAAGTATGTTCTTTTTATTTACATGTTTATTCCAATTGTGATTTACTATTTCTACCTTTATTTTATTTTTTTTAGATTATATTTTTCAGTTTCCAACTAGGTACTCTACACACATTTGTTGAAGACAATAATAAAATATCTATTTTTGATGTTCTATATTGTTATTGTGTTTAACAAATGAATTTTTATTGTGATCTTTCAAAATGGCACAAAAATTTGTTAATGTTACTGAGGTACATAAATCATTAGGTTGAAATTGCATCGCATTATGTAGATCACAATAAATAATTAATTTTGTGAATATATTGCACCACAAATAAAGTTAAGCTTAAGCTAAATAATAGGTAATTGTAATCTAGAAAATATCACATTAGTTTGAATCATGTTTATCAGAATATAATTGAAATTTTTACTTTTGCGATTATTTTCTGATATGCACGATTCGATTTTTTTACTTATTTTAAGTTAGAAGCGGATTAAATCCAGATCGGTATTTTAAACTTGCTCAAAAAACGTCAGAATTTATTAATATGTAACATCGAGTTAAACTTCAAACACCATAGTCGATGTTTAGTGGCCTAAAGACGAAGAAAGAAGTTTATTGAAATTAATACAAATTGAAAAATTATAATCGTTATTATTTTGAGACTAAAACCATGGTCTAATATCGCCAATATATTAGTTTGCTAGAGGAGGAAACTGCAGAGCACATCCTATTCCAGTGCGACTGCCTGGCGAATGTGGGGTTTCTTGTACTAGGTGATGAGAAGTCGCCGGCAAGAAATTACATGAAAGATTCCGTCTCGAGACTGGAAAATGTAATCTAGATTCAGAGGAAAAGAATAAATCTGAAAAGGTGGCAGTCGAAGCGGATGATTAGCCACCTCACCAAATCTAATCTAATATACTTTTAGTAGAGATACAAGCTGCAACTTTTAAACACTACCAATGTTTAGCCTTTAAACCAAGGAAAATCTTAAACATTTCTTAGATATATAAAGTGCCCCAAACTAATTTCGCCGAGCTTTATCTCATAATCGACTAGAGATAATTGAATGTGGCAAAAGCTACAGCTTCTTGAAAGTTTCATTTGAGCAAGTTTAAATGAATCCGTTAA
Organism: Lochmaea crataegi; assembly: GCA_947563755.1. Classification (NCBI taxonomy): domain Eukaryota; kingdom Metazoa; phylum Arthropoda; class Insecta; order Coleoptera; family Chrysomelidae; genus Lochmaea; species Lochmaea crataegi. Next base: position 27,918,157 of record OX387432.1, read on the forward strand.
GTTGTTATGCAGTATTTTTATTTAAATTTATCTTTTAATGGTTTGTTGTATACTTGCAAACTTTGTAAAGATTAATTTTGAAGTAAATATTAATACTCCCATATTCTGAATCACTGGAACTATGTGTTAAATTTTCATACTGTTTCATGCTCACTATTTCCTAATATAAGATTATTTTCAAGAGCCAAGTAAACAGAATAGGTTTTTCTGGTTTGTATCTTTTTTACATGGATTCAATCAGATCCTTGTAAAGAATTACTAGATGAATTTCTTCTGCTCTTACTTAGTAAATAAGTTAAATTCAGAAATAGTTAAACATTGAATTTAAAATGGCCGTCTTCAGCAAATCGATTATGAAACGTTGACTGCTAGTACCTGCACTACTCTATCTCAATTACAAGATTGGTGTACATTGCTATTTTTCCAAATCATTCGGGCAGCATCAGCCACGGGAAGGACCGGATTGGCTATTTTTTCACTCACTATTACATCAGGCCTATCGTAAAATGTCTACAAAACCCAATTATTATCGACAAAATATGTATGTACCAACTTACTTACTGTTCATTTACTGGTAATATTTATCTAACCTTTGTGTATGTTTAAGTGTCTGAATTGTTTAGATTCACAATTAGTCCCGGTATGTAGCGTTGCAATCGAGTTCATACTGAACTACTCCTAAATAATTGGTCCCTATTTTGATGAAATATTGTGTGTGTTTGGTGGTTCAGATTCACAATTGGTTCCGGTTTGTGGTGCTGCAATCGGGTTCACACTGAACTACTCCCAAACGGCTGGACCGATTCGATGAAATTTTGAATTGGTTTTTTTTAGTAGGTACGACATTCCGAAAAATGGGCTAAATTCGCAAAAAAATTGCTTGCCGGAAAAGTTGGAGGAAACTCAAATTCCATTTCATTTATTACCGGATTTTCCACCCAAAATAGTCCAAATTTGCATAATATTCAAGAAAGAGTTGGGACAGGACAACGTCTATCGGGTTCTCTAGCTTTTATATACAATTTGAGGAGGTGTCTATTTAGTTGGAAAAGAATTAATATCATCTTTGTATTCGACTCTTGTTTTGATTGACTAATTTTAGCAAAAATCGGTTATTGTGAAGATAGTTAGACATTTATAACCTCGCGGAATCTTTCGTGGGTAATGATGAGTACCTACTATAAACATAAATGTAGTACATTATTTGATGTATCATCTACATTATTGTAATTTTCCTAGTGATGTGTATATCTTTTGATAGCCCATGCTACTCGTTGATAACGTGGGTGAAAAATTTTTTAAAATCAGTGAAATAGTTTTTGAGTTTATGTCGTTCAGACAGATAGACAGACAAACCAGCTGGGGGACTTTAAATTATAGAAAGATTCATATGAGAGTCCAAACCCAATACCAAGTTAAACTAGTTTGTTTTAGATAAAAATGTTTCCTTCCTCTTCGCTTTCCTTGGTCTAAGATAAACTAGTTTGTCCTGAATCTAGTTTGGAAGGTGGGAACATGTTTTGTTCTGTACTACAAACCATTAAAATTTAAAAGAGTGAGTAGGAGTTAATTATATATATGAATTTTTATCAAAAACAAGTTGAATCAGGAATTGGAGAAGGGATTGTAAAATGTTGTATCTAATTATTTTGTACTAATTTTGAATATTCAGAAATTTATTTACAAAATTCATTAATATAGTTAATATATAATTTATCAAAATCTATTATCACCAAATGTTATACCGAAACCTAAACACAAACAGATCTGATCTTATTTAAAAAAAAAGTTGAAAATTGAGAAATATTATGACATTTACACATTTCATAAAAGTATCTAATGCGTATATTTATAAATGATAATACTGAAATACATCCAGAAACATAGAAAAATTTATTGAATAACCTTTGGTCAATAATATAATAATCTGAGCACTTAGATACAAACAACTAAAGTAAAATTTCCCTTTATAATTGCATGCGATTCATTAAATACAATGTGGATTTACGGTATCCAGCTAGACAGCTGGGAGAGCCAGAGGAATATAAGTTTTTTCAAAGATTCCGAAATAAGGAATATTTGAAAAGTAACCTCAGTCGTCACCGTCACAAGTATGCTTTTGGTTTTGGCACTCATTTTCAAATAGGTAATGTAAGAAGAATCTAAATGAGTTGCTTAAATGATAGGAAAAAATAATTCTGGTAAGAAATTGCATCAATCTCTTTAACAAAGTTAAAAAAAAATTAAAACGATCGTTCTACAAACAGAATATATCATTCTAACAATGATCTGTAATATAAAGGGTCTCGTCGAGAATAATTAAAAATGTAAAGTTATCAGCTTTGTTACGTTTTAATAGTTTTGTGGGTATAAATGCCTTACTTTCAAAGTTGACTTTCCGGAATGATTGATTATGATTGAAATCAATAATAAATTACAATTTTTAACATAATTAGAGTGAATTATCTTCTTAACTTTGCTTCATTTATAAAACCCAAAACTGTTTAGTGGTACCTACTTTAGAAAAATATTTTACCTTTCACTTTTTGTTTAATCTTTTCGTTGGACGTTTGTATCGCCCATTCAGTATCTAAGAGAGTATATAATAATATTAATTGTTTCTATGTTTCACACGTTAGGTAAATGGTTTGAGCACCTTTGTATTGTTAAAACATATCGTAATTGAATCAATTTTTTCAATCAGATCTGTTTGTTAATTTCGTTGTTTAATTAAAAAAAAAAAATAATTATCATCCTTTCACTGACCAAAAGTAAAATAGATATTATGTTATGATAATGTGAGCGAAAGAAATAATCGAATCAAATTAAAAAACATTCTAAGTGCTTTCGCATTTGCTGTTCTTAAAAATAATCCCAATGTGAACATCGTCTGAATGATAAAAGTCTCTATAATCGGTTCATATTCCATCTACGCCTCGTCAAAACAATATCATTTTTTATCCACCAAAACAAACGCAAAACGTATTGTGCTGGTGATGTTGTCATGTGGGGATATTTTGACAAGGTGTAAATGAAATTTGAACAGAATATAGTTATAATTTTTTCTAGGCACTTGAGGTAGTACAATTAGACAATTTAATTTTGCATCTATAATTGAATATTTTGAAGTAGTTGTCTGATAATTTGTACACATAGAAACTTCATCTAAAATGTGTTGTCGCCAGTACCACTTTAGATAGTTTAAGTGACCCGAGAAACATAATTTAAAAAAAATTATTGATATTATGATGGTTCAAATTTAATTTTCACAAATGTATTAGCATTTTTGAAGATAAAGAACAATGAAAATATTGCCCATTAAACTTTATATTTTAGGGGATTAGAAACAAAATTTTATGGAATCAGAACCAAACTTGACATTTTTAGATTGCTGAAATACTTTGGAGGCGGCACGTGTTTGCAATTGAACATCGAAAGGGGTATACAGGCCAAAATATTCCTGTACTTCCCGATAAACAGGCAGCACTGAAATCTTTAGCATGCCCCAAGATCAGATGCAGTCTGGTGTATTGGGCTTGTCCATGATTGAATTGAATAAATGAATATTCAGTATCTTCACTTATATATATTTTAAATCATACCTACTGTAGTTAAAAGTTTTGTATTGAAAATATGAGTGTTGTAAAAACATATTGTAGTAAAATTGTAAGTTATGCCATCCGTAGTAGATCATTACGATTGTTTGATGTATTTCTGATCACACATTTACCATAACATAATAGAATTTATTAATTTGTAATATTTATCAGGATCCTGATAACTCTATCAGATGTTTCATTAAAGTAATCAGTCCTTATAATATTCTAGAAATATCCCGGTACCAAAAAGTTAATACCGTTAATAAACATGTAGTTTTCCGTTTGTATCACATACCTTAACATACAAAGATACTTAGTGCAGTTTATGCCTAAGGCAGTAATGGAAGAGGAATAATGGAATTTTCAGAGGTTTTTGTAAAATTGGAACTAAGAGGTAATCCTTGATATATAAACATAAGTCGAACAACAACGACATAAGGTTCATGGTGGGCGAAATCCACAAAAGGGGCATGGACAAATCCCTTTGGAGAATCTCCTCCAGGTGCTTCTTCTAAGAAAATAAATAAATAAAACTAAAACGTGATTTGCTTACACTGTACAATCGTAAATAATACAAATAGTTAAACAGTTTGTAAACTGTTAAAAATTGTATGGAATTAATTATGATATTATTATAATATAAAATATATTATATAAAAATCAATTGCAGAAGCTAAAACTTGTGAATGCATCCCTTGCCGACTTTTCCTTTGATATGCATATGTGCCTAATCAAAAGGAAAAGTCGGCAAGGGAGACGAACAAGCGCTTTAACTTGCAATTGATTTTGGACAAACACTACATATTATATTATTTAAGAAAAACAGTCCAAACTTTATATGAAGGGAAGTTTGAAACTTATTTGCCACTTAGGTTTAACGCAATCCAACTGGCAAAATTAAATCATAAAACTGCAACCAAAAAACTGCAAACCTTAAGCTGTGTATTGCTTTAGCTGCCGAGCAAACGACGATATGGTGTATGGTTGACATTAAACATACAGATACATTCAATCACAAACAGAACATCGGGATTTTAAGCATTGTATCAGAACTGCTTTTGAACTAATCGACCAACATCCAGCTTCAACAGATTAAAAACACGATTATTACAATCGTTTATTTGGACACCTATAACATATCGTACAATTCCCACCACTCCGAATTCTAAACTGTGGGCGGTCCTTAATTAGCGTCAGACAGTCAGTCAGTCAGTCGATCGGTGAGAGTGTTCAAGCCCATAACTTTGTTTCAATTTAAAGAATCCTATTTTGTTTTATTTACGAATTTATTTTTATTTTGAAAGCCGTTATGGCCAAAAGAAATCAAAACATATTATCTTAACTCGAAACATTAATTGTTAAAGAGAATTTAACAATTAATTTTCGATTTTAACAACATAAAACGTAAGCATATTGTTTCAATATGTAGCGACGTTTACTACCCCCATCAAATAATTATTCAATACTAAATCGCAGTTAGCACTTCGGACACACCTCGCACATAACTAACAAATTTTGGAAGGAGAAGGGGCGGGCTTTTTTACAGTGATTCTGAATCCAGCTGTCCAGATCAATACTTGATATTCATTGAAGTGAACTTATAGAAATGTTTTGTTGGAGGACTATTTAGATCGGCGAATACACTAAATCCCTATGTTCCGTTTGTATTTGAATGTATCTGTATATTAAAGTTTATGAAGTTGATACAGAATCACTACTAAAGGCATTACTACTTTGACTGTTGTGCAGCTCTTGTTTCTATACATATACCTAGCGCAGAATGAGATGTTGGATTCTTCCATATTTATCTTGAACAGTTTTTATTAAAAATCACAAACTTTTTCATCAAGCACGTAAAATACCTCATGTTTTCAGCTATGCTTAGAAATTTCGAATGAAAATTTTGAGGTACCTAGTTTTTGTAATATACGGAGCAAAACTCCAAACAAAGCTTTAAAATTTTGATGTTAACAAAAGCACCAAAACCGACATCATTTTTATTACTTGTTGTAGTGTTTAAGAATAATTCTGACATTCGTGAATTAAAGTATTTAGTGATAGAGATCATAATATATGCTGTACATTCTCTGAGGTATATTCATTTCTCATGGAATACAAACGAAATAGAGTCAACGTTGTGATGAAAGGGGAAGGAATTAAAAACAAGCTCCTTCAGAAGAAACGCAGTTCAGGATGTTGAGCCTGCTGAACTAAAATTATTGTGAAACAAACTTTGTTCGTTTCTCAATAAAGATGGCTAACTTATCAAAGTTACGTGTTCAGAAATGGTCTAATAGGGCATGTTCACCAAATGACAAGTTGACACTAATGATAATCGCCCTGAGGCTAAAAAATTATGTGGATAGATTTTAGATTTGTTATTTGGTTGTTTTGTATTGATTTAACATCTTTTTATTTTTATTATAAACAGACAGATACAGCTTTTAAAATACCTAAGCAATTAAAACAATGTCGAAGAAAGCACCAAATCAAAAGACGTCAAAAAATAATAGTTCAATACTATTATAACGCTTTACAAAATTAGAAAAAGAAATTTCCAAAGAACAATTATGCTCTCAGAGCTTCTGGACGAATAGCATCTACCGCAAATACACCGAAACCGGTCTACAAGTGATGTTATTCCTTCTAATCGCAAATCAGAATGGTTGGTTCTATCTTAATAGATATACCAACCCCGTTTACTTTAGAAGTGTAATTCAATGTCTGTCGGGGCATATAGCCCGAGAAGTAGTTGTTGCTTCTTAGTTCATAGGAAATTTATTTTTCTAATTTTTGAACTATTCTTTTTTGACGTCTATAGATCACGCTTTACTAAAATATTATAATTATTTACAGGTAACTGTAATTAAGTAAACACCAAATCAAAATTGAATATACTAATAATAAACACGTGTTGTGCAAAGAACGCTTGTTTATCATCAGATTCATCAGGGCGTGACGTCACGTGGACTTGCCCCATCAGAAGAATAAAATATGAGGTTATACTTTAGTTTTTTGTAATGACTATTTGTCATGATTCGAAATACATTTTTTTTATAAAACCACAACAAATTCGCTGATGTAATAGTGGTTACCTTTATTATTATTTATAAATGATTATTTTTGATATAGTCCAACGATATTTGGAGATTTCTGTATAATGATCGCCAAAATATACCATAGACCTTCTACCTGCTTTTTCAGGTGAAGGCTCGTGTTGCAGGTTTAACTCAAAATTTTGTTGAAAATAGTTCAGTTAGTGCTTTGAAGAATTGCGTTTATCATGTTATAAAAGTTGAGGTGTTGAGTGTTAATGACGACATTCAGTCGCTAATTTTATTAATGTAGTCGTTAATGACAGTGATGATTGATTATTACAGTCGAGGTTTCGCGAGTCCTGGGCGCATCTCAGCCTTTAGGTTTTTGTGCTCTTGGTTGTGCCGTTTATGTGAAGAGACTAGTTGTCCTTATCAGTCTTTTCACTAGATCATTTTTGGAGATATACACCCCCGACTGCAGTTTTTGCTTTCGGATGCTGGTTCAGGACCAGTGAATTCCATATCAGACTCTTTTCTTGCAATGGTATCTACCATTTCATTGCCTACTATACACTTGTGCCCCTGTGACCACTTTCGCGTCACCTTATTGTGGTTGGCCAGGGTTAAGAGTTTTTGTAAGGCAGTCCCAGACCAGTGTGGTTCTGATCTGGGGTCGTGCTAGATTTCAATCCTTCCTGATTTAGGATCTTTTGACCTCGATACTCCTTTACAGTGTTCATTTGCAGACACGTGTCGATAGCATAGGTTTCTGCCTGGACAACAGAGGCGAGCTTCCCCAAGCATGCATAAGCATTGCTCCTGGATTCAGCACCATAAACTCCAGCTTTTGTTCCTCTGTCAGTTTTGGATCCGTAAGTGTACCACACCAGCACTTCATCCTGACTGCAAGTTTCCGTTACATTCCAGTTTAGCTTGATGTTAAATGGATATTTGTCATTGAATTTGGACTCATTTCAAGAGCCGAGTTTGTGATTATATCTGTTATTCTGGAACGACTATGGGTGCTGGTTCCTTCGTGTCAGTTTCCATTGCATTCCTGCCTATATGTAGCCATTCAAGCTTCAGTCTTGACATGCAGAGCAATGTCACGACTGGGCTGCTTCTCAGGACAGAGACAAAGCATATTTAAATATAAGTTTGTAAATTGATACATGTTATCCCCTCTTTTTCTTTTTTCTTATTCAGAATCGTTTAAGTCTATTACCTTATTTCTAGATAAATTATTCATTATTATATTTTATTATTAGAAATTTACGATTCCGAACCTGCTTAGAACTCATTATTGAAGACAATGGGTCAATGGTATACCTTGGCGAGTATTACACTGATTAGATACTCTATTGTTCAGATAATATACTTCGAAAGTTTAAACAATGTATTAAGCAAACATTCACATGATTTGATTACAGTTATCTATTTATACTTGAAGTGGAAATTGGTTTGCAGCTAGGTTTTCAAAGCAGCAAAACGTTTTTTATCTAATTCGTTTGGTGACTATTTACGTATTGAAATGTACTTTTTAGTTTTTTATTTAATTCGTTTGGTGTCTATTTACGTATTGAAATGTACTTTTTAGTGTAAATAAGATGCCTAGGCACATTAATGTTTTGCATGGAACTGGAAGTTAAAAAAGTAGTGCTTACCCATTTTATGTATTTAAAAAGTGACATCTAAACATAACCTTACATTTAAAATATTTCCTTAATTTTGTTTTTCTTGCTGATGTGGCTACGCTGTATAATTGTGATGACAGATTAAATGTCAACCCACTCATGACGTCCGCATAGGATTTTGTTGTGAATAAAAAGTAGTTCATTTGATTCCGTCTAGAACGTTATACTATATTTAAAGTTGCAATTAGATAATCATCAAAATAAAATAAATTAGTAGCGCATATTACCTACGAGTAATTCTGAACGGTTTTGATATATCGAGGTACTTGTATTCGATTGTACAGTGTATTTTTTCGTCAAATAACCTTGAAATAAATATTAGAGTAGATTCTTAAAGTTATACTTGTAAAATATTATTTACATATTATTTTTTTCAGTCTCAGTTACAGCAGTCGTAAAGTAAAAAACATACAGTAATAACAAAAACAATCTAGACGTTGCATGCATAAATGTAAGCAGTTCTCCAGATTGAGTTAATTCATTAAGTATACTGGACTTACTTATTTTCACGTGTACTAATGAAAATAAATAAATAAAATACTAAAAAGTTGAAATAGGAACTCTGGAAAATTGCTTGCAAATAGGTACAAAACAGAAAAAAAAGAAAAGAAAATTTCAGCAGTATTCACAGTGCAAGAACCAAGTCCCAACAATCCAAGAACAGTCTAAGAGGAATATACATAAAGTCTTACACCAAAGCACTATGGCACAGTTTATAGTATGTTTATCACAGAAAGCATTCTCTAAGGCTCAAAAAGCCGAGATACCTTACAAGCATGTGTTCACTACTGTCTGTATTGTTGCTCACCTGTACGTCCATTGAGAATGAAGAATGGTACTGTGGTTCCATTAAACCTTCCAACATACTGGAATCGTCATCTTCATGAATATCATTTTGTTCCATGCTTCGCAAACATCGGCTGCACATTTGTCCCTGTCTGAAATTAAAAAATCGGTCGGTCAACTTTTTCTACTAGCGTAGTATTTCTATCTGAGAATTTCGCGTAAAAGTAAATGAGTTGAAAAAATCTGAAACATGTTGCATTAGCATATAAAATAAAAAACAAACATGGGAGGTTCGAGGCGCCTAAGGCATAAGGCGATATCCTGACTTGTCGGTGCTATTTCGGCAAGTCGGTAGAAAAAGTCGTGCAGAGCTGACAATTTCGTCTTCAGGGATGAAAATATTTTAGCGTGTTACATTTATGTCGACTCTCAAGAATACTGAACGGGTACAGGATATGCATGCCGAGACGCGGTAAACCGAACATGTACTGCCCAGACCACCGTACACTAACTAACGACAAGTAAATTCAGTTGCGTCGGAATGTTTGAAATTTTTGGTACATCGTTTCTCTGGGGCCGTACTCCCCGTTATCGCCGCGCAACCCCTGTACTTACCACTTTCTCGATTTAAAATCACCAGAACTCACCAGACGATAGGTGGGGTGGCGGTCGGTAAGCTTTTAGTACCGCGTATACCGGCATGTCATTATCGCGCCGACAAGTCAGGAAAGGGTCTCACCTTACAACCAACGTGACAACTCCATTTCTAGAACACTGATATCCCCATATACCGCATTCCAAGCATGCTTAAATTTCGCACGCGTTCTAACCTCTTCTACGGCGTTGCCACAATTTTCCTAATTATTAGGGAGTATAGAGAATGAAAAAAGTGGAATATAAAAATGAGTATTTGGTGGTATTTGTTGACCTTTTATTAAGTTGAAATTTGCAATATTTAGATTTTAAATAGTCATAGCAAAAGTAACAATAGAAAAATTAAAACATTATTGAAATAAATTGTTCATGATCATTGAGTTTTGATCACCATCCGCAAAGTTGGTTGTGGTGACACACTGTAAACAATATTTAGAATCCAGTAGTTAAACGTCAGATATAAAAATAGGATGTCAGTCTGATTTTTGAGTTGTCACACTCCAGAAATAAAATAGCTCTACGAGTTTCCTTGCTTTTATTGAATCTTTCGAAACCCACAATTGGTGACCCCGAATAAAAAAGTGTTTTTTTCGAAAGTGTTCAAGTGCTAAATCAAAATGCCGGACAGTCCAACCCCAATTCTGGAGCGCATTTCCGTACATATTCCTCCTTTCTGGGCCACCGACCCAGAAATGTGGTTCGCGCAAATTGAAAGCCAGTTTACTATCGCTGGCATCACGAAAGACGAAACACGTTTCAGTTACGTCGCCGGAAATTTAGAGTCCAAGTACGCAATGGAAGTTCGTGATATAATTACACAACCTCCAGCAATAGGAAAGTATCAAAAACTGAAAGAAGAGCTAATAAAAAGACTCAGCGCATCCCAAGAGCAGAAAACACGACGTCTATTAGAACACGAAGAGGTAGGTGACAGAAAACCATCACAGTTTTTACGCCATCTGCAAAGTTTAGCAGGCTCAACAGTACCAGATCACATAGTTCGATCTTCCTGCATCAATGCAGCCTATTTTAGCAACGCAGGTAAATGCTAACCTTTCTACCACTGCTGAACTTGCAGATCAAATAGCAGAAGCAATATCTAGACCGCACGTATCTGATGCAACCTCATCCTCAAACCGAATCGAAGCCCTTTTTGAACAAATGTGTTCACAAATCTCCGCACTGACCAAAAAAAACGAACAGTATGCAGATACTCGACGTCGACGTAGTCGTTCGTTTCCTCGTAACAGAAGAAAAGAAACACGAGACGGTTTGTGTTGGTACCATGCCCGATTTGGACAAAACGCAAAAAGATGCGATAAACCTTGTAGTTTCAAGTCGGAAAACGGTCAGGGCAAGTCGTTAATGGCGGCTAACGATACTAACCCGGGAGCACTCCGCCTTTTTGTCACCGATTTCGAATCAAAAGCAACTTTTCTCATCGATACGGGAGCAGATCTCTGTGTGTATCCACGGTCACGTATCCGAGGATCATGCATTAAATCTTCCTACGAACTTTTCGCAGCAAACAATACAGTGATTACAACCTTCGGTTTTATAACATTAACCATTGATTTTGGATTACGTCGCCTTTTCACTTGGCGTTTTGTTATTGCTGATGTATCTAAACCAATAATCGGTGTAGATTTTTTGGAACATTTTAATCTTCTAGTGGATATTCGCAACCGACGGCTAGTAGATAATACAACTTTACTCTCCGCTAGTGCGAAGACAGTGACGAGTTCAGTTCCGCAAATTAAAGCAGTAGTAGGATCATCAAAGTACCATGAACTACTTTCCCTTTTCCCAGAAATCAACCGCCCTGCTGGTAGCACCGTAGAAACAAAACACTCTACGCTTCATCACATCAAAACAACTCCTGGTCAGCCAATTTCAAGTAGACCAAGACGACTTGCTCCCGATAAACTCAAAATTGCCAAACATGAGTTTAAAATCATGATACAGTTGGGACTAGCACGACCATCATCAAGCAGCTGGGCATCACCTTTACATATGGTGCCCAAGAAAAACCTGGAGTGGCGACCTTGTGGTGATTATCGCTCTTTAAATGCTAGAACAGTACCCAATTCCGCACATAGAGGACTTTGCCCAATCATTGAGCGGTAAGTGCATTTTCTCTACGATTGATTTGGTACGAGCATATAACCAGATACCAGTCGCACCTGAAGACATACCCAAGACAGCAATAACTACTCCTTTCGGTCTTTACGAATTTCCTTTCATGACTTTCGGGCTCCGGAACGCTGGTCAGACTTTTCAGCGCTTTATGGATGAAGTAATTCGTGATCTTGATTTTTGTTATGTGTACATAGACGATATCTTAGTCGCATCAGCATCGCCAGACGAACATTCAATCCATTTAAGGTTACTTTTCAAGCGACTCAAAGAATACGGTGTTCTTATAAACACTGCAAAGTGCAAATTCGGTGTACCTCAAGTTAATTTTCTCGGTTATCAAGTTTCTAGTGATGGTTCGCGTCCTCTGCAAGAAAAAGTTGATGCAGTCAATAACTTTTCAAAACCAGAAACGGCCAAGCAGTTACGACGATTTCTTGGAATGCTAAATTTTTACAGACGTTTCATCCCTAAAGCAGCCTCCAACAACCATATGATGGCCCCTTTCCAATTATACATAGAGGACAAAAAACATTCACGTTGAGGATAGCAGATCGCAATATAAAAATATCCATAGACCGTCTCAAACCCGCGTTTATTTTACAGGAAGACCATCATAACAGTTGCGGTGAAGATCCTAAAAAGCATTCCAGAACATCAAATGCTTCAGAAGAGAGTTCGAAAACAGTTACACGTAGCGGAAGACGTGTTAAATTTCGCTTACAAGTTTGAGTGTAGTGTAGTGTAACTTTTCAATAATTTCTTTAATTTTTATCATTACCTACAATTAGTAATATTATGTCATTTTATTTTCATTCCTTTTTTTCCCTTTCACGTGATTTTCTTTAAGCAAATCACTGGTAAGGGGGTACTGTGGTGACACACTGTAAACAATATTTAGAATCCAGTAGTTAAACGTCAGATATAAAAATAGGATGTCAGTCTGATTTTTGAGTTGTCACACTCCAGAAATAAAATAGCTCTACGAGTTTCCTTGCTTTTATTGAATCTTTCGAAACCCACGGTTGAAAATTGTTTTAAAAACTACTTATACCTGAAAAAACTATTGATTTTTGGAGTGCAGCCAAAAATAGATATTTGTTTATATTCTTTTATCTTTTAGTGTCAACAAACATAATTATGTGGTGTAACCCTTAACTGTATAATATCATCTGTCGTTTTTATAGTTTATATTACAATAATTGACTTATTACCTCACTTCTTCCAAGGTTGTTAGTTCTTCGTGCATACTCTTCATATTCAGATCATCTCCTTTATACGAAAGCTGAACGACTTGATTTTCCAAAGCTTGATTCTGTTGTACCAAAGTTGATAACTGTTCTTCTAATTCCGCTATTCTTCTTTCGTCTCTGTTACATTGAGCTCTCGTTTTACTCAATTGAAACAATATCTGCGTTACTTGTTCCATGTCTGTTTCGTTTTCCCATTCTTGAGTCTGTTCGGTTTGACCATCATTTTTAACTTCGAGACACTTCGATTGAAGGGATTGAGCTTTTGTTTTTGAGTTGTGCTTCTAAAATAAAAAACCAACATGGAGTAGGTACTATTGAGTAAGGTTAAACTATTTAGGAAAAATAAGAGTAACAAACGATTAGAGAAAATTAGATTATTCGACTTAAAAAAAAACAGTTAATATTTGGTAACATTTTTTATATCCAGTTTAAAAATTTTTTTAACAAGATTGCTTTGCTCTTGTCATGATGACTCTAGAAATGCCTTTAACAAGGCGATTTCTCAATATTTGAGAAAGAGTAATACCAATTGTTAGCAGCCAGATTATGTTATCAGACCTCTTACCTTGAAGGTGAAGAAATCAGTTTCTTCACCGGCAAAGGTTGTCCTCAGGGTGGGGCACTTTCCTTCCTTTTGTGGGCCCTACTGCTGGATGAACTGCTGAACGAATTTACTGGAGCTTTTAAGCTCAAGCCTAAGCTGATGTCTTGTCATCTTAGCTTGAGGCAACTTTGAACCTGCTATCTCGGCATAAAGCTCTAGACATTGTGCTCAGATAGTATAACTGAGAACAACTCCCTGTTGATCCCACCAAAACGGTAATAATTCCTTTCACGAGGAGAAGAAAACTGAAACTTCAAGAACCTGTGCTATACGGTCAAAGCATTCCATTCCATTCTAGGCGTTACGCTGGTTAAAACGGTTAACGCGTACTCCCATTTGGAAAAAGTAATCAGCAAATGCAGTCTAGAATTGTGGACTTACAAAAAGCTTTGAAGGAAAAACTGGAGCATGAGACCCAGACAGATTTACTTGCTGCATAGAATGGTAGTCATGCCGATGATCACATAATCTGGTTTCATGGTTTGGTGGAACAAGCACCAGTAAAATTTGGAGCTTAGACTCACCAGACTTCAAAAACAAGCTTGTTTGGCGGCTCACACCGATCCCATGGCGGCGCTGGAATCTATTCTCAACATAACACCACCTCTTCTCCTCGTTGTGAGGGTTGCTTGATTGACCTCCACAAAATATACAAAATGGATGGCGAGATCCAATTGGTCGGATGTGATGGGCAAAGGGTCATGCTAAGTGAGCTCGACGCTACGGAGTTCTTTGCTATGCCTGAACTTCAAGTACATTATTCCAACTGTGGAAGAATGGGAGAGAAATAAATCCTCCCTACTTGTGGCGGACATGAGCTGGTTCGCAGACGGCTCCAAAATGGACGTCCAAGCTGGGTTCGCAACCTCGTGCAGTTGACCAAAGACTGAACTTGTTGAGTATTGGACAACATGCAACAGTCTTTCAAGTTTTCACCATTGACATCTGACAGCCAGGATGCAATAACGGCACTGTGCTCCAATAGTTGCATTTCAAAACGAGTTTGTAATACTAGACTAAACCAAATGGGTGCTATCAGTAAAGTGGTCTTGATATGAATTCCGGGTAAAACCGGAATCTTGAATAACGAAGTAGTGGACCAACTTTCCAGGGAAGAAGGTCGGTCCCACTTCAAAGGCACTGAGCTCCGATTGCCATTTTCCGTTAAATCTGGCAAAGAGAACTATCTCGAAAAGTAAAGCAAAGCAAGTTCTTACTGAAATGAGATACATAGTCTGATAATTTGGTTGATTGAAATACTAAATTAAGAAAAATTGTTTAAATTTTCATGTTTTACTTACATCATCATCAGTACGTAGCGACCAATCTGAAGCAACATCTTCGTCTAACCTGTCGACGTGCCTTAAAACAATTGTCTCTTTGGGATTAGTAGGTGTCGTCACTTCGGCATTTCTTTGTGTTTTTCTCCTAAGTATGTCTAACTGAACTTTTAGATCATCATTGGTCGTTTGCAAGTCATCGATTTTAGTTTCTAAGGTGTCGAGAGTAACGTTAAGATTCTAAACAAAAAAAGATTATAGGCATTTAAGATATAATATTCAAAGTTTCAAAAAAATGTTTAAACGAACCACCAATACAAATAACTCTTCAAATAATGGACCCTAACAAAATATGAGACGTAGGTAGTTAAAGTTTGAGGAATAATTATGTCCGTTTGCTGCTTGGTAGATCTTGTGATAATACACTGGTGCTGAAGCTTATTTGTATAACTCTACAGTGAGTTTAGTTTAGCTTTTTTTAGTCTGGATGCTAGACGGTTCCATACATCCTATTTGCGTAAAACCGCTTGCAGTTTGGATGAAATGTCATGGTTTCTCAAAATAAATCCTACCTCTAAGAGTTGTATTTTTGACAGCCGGTTTCACGCAAATAAGACAATGTTTGCATCTCTTTCTAATACTGGTGCCATGTTTTTAATACAACTGTACTTAAGGCGTGAAATTTACAGTTATAGCGTGACACCGCGTCCCTGATTCAATAAGTATCCAGCCATGACTGTATAAATATAGTTATTTTGAGCATTTGTTTGTTATAACATGAGCTCTGCAATAAAAAAATTCTGCGAAATTCGCGTTGTGTCAAGACCGCTTCAGTTGTCGACTATAAGACTGAAGAAACTTCAGCGAGACATTTGAAACAAATGTCGCTGAAATTCGGTGTTTCGTTTTTTATTAACAGCTAACTGTAGGTTACTTACCTTACTGTTCCCGTACTTTTATAGGTGATTTTAAAGAAAATTGGAACGGGGCTAGTCAATAATTAACTCGTCCCATAATGTCATTAAAACATTTCGAGGTGAATCGGAACTTCAGAGGGGATAAAGTGGTAGATACAATAAAAGAGTATATACATTTAATCAAGAATTGAAGGTTTCGAATGTGGCAAGCCATAAAATTTAAAAATACCTAGTATAAACAAGTTTATTGATAAAATATTGGTCACAATTTATATTATTAGTGGATTATAACTATATATTTGATAATTATTCTGCAATATCAGTTTCCTATTCCTATTTCCTAGATTCCAAAAAAATTTTACTTCAAACAAATGAAATTGCCGAAAGTAAATATAAGGAAATAAGAACTACTCTGAGAAATACATTATTTTACGCCTACATGTATAAGGTGGGTACTTTTTAACTTAATTAGAACATTTAAAATTATAACATTGAGACATTGACCTGGTTTTTACTTTTTCTTTTGTTTTACACGCATATACCACCAAATTGATGCTGATTTTTTTCTCTAATTTCGTATAGAAAAATATTTCATATGAATACATAGTAAGCCATTTAGATTTGAAAACACCACAAAGGACTATGCTTCCATCTTATGGAAAAAAAAAGACCACTCAAATGCGGATATTTTGATACCAACGTATTTGTCTTGAAAAATAGAACATTTGATAACATTGCGCCAATGTTGTAATTTAATTAATAAACCCACAAAATCAGTTTATTTGTCAGAAATTTTCGATTCGATTACAAAATCTAACCATTCAATAGGACTCCACCTGCTGCGGTGAAACAGAGTCGGACTTGTGAATATAGTTGTACATACGATGAATACCCATTTCGTCGAAACAAAATAATAGGATTATATTTTTCAGTTGTATAAAGATATGATAGATTGCAATCAAATGATGTAAAAAAGGTACATCTCTCAATTGACAATCTAACATCTTTACATAAGTTTGTCATTTTGTAATAGCAGTTTATTATAACGTTTTTTATATTATAACGGGATCGCCGAGTTGTACTACAAGATATCAGGTAGGTATAATCCTACCGTCGAGTTATACCACCGAATTTCCTGGGAGGATTAACGATTTAAAAATAAAGTCTAATGACTAATGACCTTCTCGATAAATTAATCATTGATCCACCTCGATGGTCAGTATAATCCCCAATAAGGGCGGAAATGGATTAACTCAGGTAGTTGTGGTACAACTCGGTAGTCCCCTATTATAATAGTACAATTATAATACATTTAATAACTGACCGACACGTATTTCATAAACAATTCGTAGAAGTAATTTGCATTCTGTATAAAAGTCGTTAAAGAACAAATATTTATACCTGACAGGTGGGGAGTCCCCGACAGGTGATAGGAGTATGAAAGAAAAGGGCGTGTCCATCTAATTGTAGACTAACAAGTTTTAACTACAAATAACCAATTTTAATAAATTTCTTTCTTTCTTTCTTTTCAAGCTCTTTTGCAAGAACCAGGTTTCCTGAGAGCTCGAGTTTATTCCAGATTTAGGCAAGCTACTAAACATTAATTGTGGATAGCATTTCGTCCACGATTAGCTTATGACGAAGAAATCGAACCTAACGAAGAGATTCAACATATTGATGGCTATTACTGTACTTGCAAAATTGGAGCTCGAACACTTGGATGTTGTGCACATGTAGCTAGCGTGATCTGGTATTTAGGATATGCTAGAAACCAACCTAATATTACATATCCATCAACCAGATTACTAAATACTGTACTTGACGCTGCTGATCGAACTATACCTAATCATTAAGAAATATAATGATGAAAATTAGATTTCAGTTAACAATGCTTTTTATGTCACGCAAGGGAAAACACTCATCGCCATCAAAATATATATAACACAAAAACCGGCTTCGGCTATCAAAAAAATACAAAAATTAAACAAAACCCTGCTTCGGCCATCAAAAAAATTTAATAAAGCAAAAAGGCGACCAAAAAAATATAAAAACCAAAAAAAATAAAAAAATTTTTTTCAGCAACACTTCGCGGATAGAAGGTAATGAGGTCCTCAGGCGCTGCCTGTGGGGGGAAGGTGGAGCGCGTAAAAGGGGATACTCTAAGAATTATACATTATCTTTTAGTATCGCCCTTTACGTCGGGTTCATTACCTACACACATTTCACAAGCATTTTTGTATTAACAGTTAATAGACATTTAACATCTAGCATATAAAAAAATCTTTTCCGCATCTCTATCCTCATTTTTTTTAGAGTTACCGATGCCAACAAATGCACTACAAAATACTTCAAAGAAAAAACAACATATAAAAATTAACTGGTAAAATTAGGTCAGTTCAACCCTGTCTGGTTTTATTCATTCATTTCTTATCACCGCTGATATCCTTACTTCGTGGAATCTGTAATAAATGTTTATTTACGTATTTTCTCTCTGTCTTACTCATACAATCTCCGTAAGCGATTTTAAAAATAATATCATTAATTGTGGGTTTATTAATTAAATTACAACATTGGCGCAATGTTATCAAATGTTCTATTTTTCAAGACGAATACGTTGGTATCAAAATATCCGCATTTGAGTGGTTTTTTTTCCATAAGATGGAAGCATAGTCCTTTATCCAATCTCCTTTAGTTTGATGGGAATTGCTAATTCCAAAGCTATTTTTTTTGCAAGTATTGTATAATTCAGGTCTACTTATTTTTTTTGCAACGAAGTTTGGTAGATGGGAGGAAAAAGTGTCGGAGCGAAACTCCCAAACAATAAAAAACTTCCAGCACCAGCGCAGACGTTGGTTCGCTGGATAGGTAAAGCCGTAAGGACAATGGAAATAATACATAATTTATATAACGAAAGAAACTTCATTTCTACCGAGAGTTCCTCGTGTACAAAAAAATATTTATTTAGTATATTTAAAGCACTTGCAAATTACTTACTACGGAGTTTTACATTTTTTACTATTATAGAAACTGGTAGAAATAATACCTTAAGTTGTTTTTTATCAGCAGAATTTTCTAGAACCAAACGGTGATTGGCTCTTTCAAGATCTTGGATACTAACTTCTAGTTGCTCATATATTCGCAATCGGGAATCATTCACTTCTCGAAGGGCTACAACTTGCTTGGTAAGGTACTGAAAAACAGAAATTGATAAATTAACTTTCCTCTTATTTTCAAATAATTTTCATACATAAAGCTTCACGGTTGGGCCGTAGAATTTTTAGTTTACAATTGGAAGTGCAGATTGTCCAGCTTATAACTATCTCGTACTGATGACCGAAAGTTGTTTGAGGAGGCCCGAAAAGCACTTTTTCAGTCCTCCGGCCGGAAAGCATCAACTGTCGGGCCACCGCGCTAAACGAAGTTGTCGCTTTCCGGCTCCGTCGAACAGAAAAATAGTATACACACCTCGGCCAGTAAGTAAGAAAGCCTCAGATCACATTTGTCGACCTCAGCTTCGCTTCGGCCGACAATTACATGTGATCTGAGACATTTCTTATTTTACTGGCCTAGGTCTGTAATATAATATTTAGTGAAGAGAAAAGTTCAGCGAATCAGTCAAGTAGCCATCCTCAAACTCTGTTAGCTCTGAAGAGGAGCTAAGTCTTATAAAAGGGCTGTTTTAAATAAAATTAGTTTTTGCTAAGATTAAAAAAACAAATAATTCATTTAACAAATTTGTACGAGTTCGCATACTATCAGTTGTTAATAAACATATGTTTTAATACTGTTTTATCAGTACATTTATCTTGTTAACGATATTTAATCTATAGTGGTCGTAATTTGCAAATTGAGCCAATGGTTTAGCTCAGTTGGATGTAAAGAATAAATCGATAATCGATATTTTTTAGAAAAAAAAAAGATCCTATCTTAAATTAAATTTTATTTTGTGATATCCCTAAAGTAATTAAACGTAATATGAATGACTTACTTCTATTTCTTGAGTCTGATCTTCAATAACGTTTTGGTGCTGTTTAAGTGATGTTTCCAACTCTTTATTTCGTTCAAGTAATGTTTTCCCTAATTCTGCTGCTAACTGTAGATCTGCAACAAAAATATATCGTTAAAAATAAATTTGTTCAGGCTCTTTATTTTGATATTAAGGTTTTTAACGAGCATCGGGAAATCTTTTCGACCCAATTCTTCTATATATTTGGTTAAATTTTTTGGGTATCAGTTTTTCGACAAATTTTAACATTTATGTTCTATATGACGACCTTTTGCTGCAAGGCATAAATCCAATCGTTTCTGTAAAGATTGTCTAACTCTTGAATAAATTCTGGGATCATTTTGAATTTCATTACATGCACACTCTATTTTTTCCCACAGCTGAATATTATTTTGTATTGGAATTTGCATGGGCGATCTTGCAGGCCATTTCATTGGCTCTCCTCTTCTAATCCATCGCTATCGGTACGTAGTGTCAATATATTGACGAACTACTCTACAACTATTTACAACTGCAGGGTTATACAATGTACCAAGTTTCAAGTTTGTAGGTAGCGTTTTTTAGATATGCTTAAAAAAACTGACTTAACAGCGTCGTCTTCAAGGGGCGCTAGCTTCTTTGGGAGAAACTTTTGGATAGAGGAAAATTAAGTTACATGGACATAAAATCACATTTAGTATCTGTAGTTTGCGTTTGGCAGGAGAGTATCTGGACAATCTTTATAATGATAAAACGCAAAATACTCATTAAATCTCCTAGATAGGTAGCACTATATTTTTATTCCTCACTATCCCGCTACAACTTTTAAGAACTTTTGTATCTTAATGATCGTGGGTTAAAGTTTATTACGCATGCAAAATATTTAATTAATACGAGATCTGTAAGTAGGTACCAAAGTGAAAGATTGCTTTATACACATGCATACATACAATCAAATCAAGTTTATATAATCGCATTAATAACAGTTACTGATAAATCGGTAAAGTTAACGACAGATGTTATCTCAATTTTTTGGTTTATAATAATATCTAAGTTAATACAGCGTGATTCAAAAACAGGTGTCCCACGTCCTAGATAAGTAGAACACTGAAAAATAAGTGGGGTTTGCTTTGTAAACATTTTTCGTAACGCTATCTATATTCAAGTTTTCAAGATACACATTTTTTACGATTTTATATAGAAACTACTAAACAATTTGAAGAAAAAATAATATTTTAGGGGTAATTTTAGGTGCATTTTCTGAACATTATGGGAATAGATTTTATAAATTGAATATATTATTTTGAATTTCTGTTTTATCTGCTGACATTTTGTTGTCTTTTTTAATTGAAAAAAAAACAGTATATTTGCTTTTTTAAATAAGAGTTTCCACTTGCATTTCGAGACGTATGTGATCCTTTAAATCGTTCAAGTTAGTTGGTCTGTTAACATAAACACGGTCTTTCATGTGGCCCCAGAGAAAAAAATCAAGTGGTGTCAAGCCGAGGGATCTTGCCGGCCACTCAATTGCACCTCTTCGACAGATCCATCTCTGAGGGAAAATTGTATTTAAATATTGCCTAACGTCTCTTTGATAATGTGGAGCTGCCCTATCTTGTTGAAAGTATAAGTTCATATTAGGAAATAATCGATTTATTTCAGGTGTAATTTCATTTTGGAGTAAATCAAGATATTTAGCACCGGTAAGCGTACCTTCAATAAAAAAGGACCGATCAAATGGTATTTCACCAACCACGCCCACACATTAACTTTTTTTTTGGAATTACGGAAATATAAGAAACCGAAGGAAATTAAAGAGAAAATCTCTCTATAGAAGCATCTATTGGGAAATGGAGCCTATACTTCTGTTGATCAACTTTTATAAAGAAAACTTTCATAGAATGTGTTAAAAATTGTATGGTGTGGAATGACATTCATTCTGCAATAAATGCGGAAGGTTTTAATTACACCAAAAAACAAGTTGAAAATAAATTTAAGTACTTGAAACAAAAATATGTAAAAAAAAGGAAAACATGGGGGGGTAATGCTTCAGGAGCCAGCCCAATTCAATTTGATTATTTTGATGAATTTGATGACATATTTGGAAAAAAACCTTCCATTACACCAACAGCTATAGCATCAAGTTCTACTCAGGCTGTCAAATCAAACTCTAAAAATAAGGAAAATGAAGAACCACCACAAAAAAGCAAAAAATAGATTTTAAAAAGAATTAAGGAATTGTCATCATGGAGTGAAGAGTTTAGACGAAAGGAAATAGACAAAAAAGAGGAGAGAGAACGTAGACACAAAGAACGACAAGAATTAGCAGAAAAGGCCATAGACAGTTTTGAGAGAATGATGTAAAAGTTAATTGATAAGATATAATTCCTTTGACAAGTTATATGTGGACTTAGTGCTAGGAATTTTGGTCATTGATATACATTTGACCTGTTTAGTTCTTCATTTCTTTATGGTTTATATCCTAACGTTTTTTTTGTTAATTTTGTGATTATTCAGGGTGTCCAATTAGTGAGGAATTCTTTGATAGCTCGATTGTGACATTGCTGCTTCTTGACTATACGTGTCAACACTTTGTTATTTTAAATGAGACGCCCAGTTTTGTCTCACTTTTTTCAATTCTATGGATCATAAGAAACATGTTTGCAATTATTGTTTCTACACCTATCTCTTTTAGTTTTCAAAATATTGACAATTGAAAATTGATAATTTTGCAACTTTGCCCCGCTTTAAAATCTAAATGGTTCGAGATCAAGAAAAACAAAACACTTTCCTCTCTTAACTTTTAATAAGCTATCCATTGATACTAATTTTGGATTCAATCCGAGATTAATTTTGAGCCAATTTTTTTCATCACTGATTAAATCCAAAATTAGTGTCAATGGATATCTTATTAAAAGCTGAGATAGGAAAATTCAGAGGGCAAACAAATTTTAAAGGGGGTCAAAGTTGCAAAATTGACACTTTTCAACTGTCAATAGGTATTTTGAAAAGGAATCATAATTGCAAAAATATTTCTTATGATCCATAGATTTAAGAAAAGTAATAAAATACAGACTCATTTGAGATGACTAAGTGTTGCCACGTTTCGTCAAGAAGCGGCAACGTCCCAATGTCAAAAATATTTCTTAAAAGAAGCGCACTTTTTTTGTATTTATTTTTTTTAGCATTTTCCATTTACAAGCTATTGAAGAATCCCTCACTAATTGGTCACTGTATATTTATTTATTAGACTAGATTAGCTAAGTTTTGTGTTCAGAAGAATTTTGAAGCAATTCATATTTGTACTATCTACAATGTTTAAATAAATAGTTATTATTAAATAGTTCAATTATTTAGGGCAAAATCTTTAATACAAAAAGAAAGGTAACAAATTAAATAATTTTTTTTCTATTTGGTTTCTAGGGCGTGCATATCCATATTTTGTTTTTAGAATAGGTTCCACAAGACTTAATGATTTATTATATGCTGGTTTAGTTAGTCTGAAATGGGATTGAGATGTTTTGTCATCATAACTTGGAATAACAACTTCAAAGTATTTCTCAATTCTAGGAATTTTTGAAGATTTAGAAGATATATTATTCCTGGAAACCCACTTTTTTATTAATTCCAACATTTAAGTTTCATCTTCACTATGGGAGCTTGAGTCACTATTATTATTATTAATTATTACAGTCTCTACAACTCTTTTGAAGGCACCCATTACTGCAGCCAAAATGCATTTTCTTTTTACACATCTCCGCTGTTCATCCATTTTGTAAAGCAATCCAATCTTATATCTGATCACTCACTAATCCAAAATCCAAGAAAATATTGAGGCAAAGATTTGAACGAATGAATTTTTAATTGTATTGGTCAACAAACACACACATGAGTCACATGACTTTGAAACAAAACACTCCATTACCGTTCGAAAACCTAGAGCGAGTTTAGCACACCGAAGTGTGTTTTGACCCCCACTCCTTAAAACAATTTTCATACCAACAACCAGCTTCTCGAACGCAGCCCAGTACAATAGAGGAGTTCAGTTTAAGGTCAGTGTGACCAACAAAAAGTGGTTTTTATGACAAGAATGACAGTTAATGTCTACCGTTCAAAACATAAGATTTTTGCAGGTTTTTTATCGTTACGAACATCTATATTGCTTCATTAAAACAATGAATACACCCCCGAAGCGTAAATCTTAAGATTTAAAATGACGTTTTAGCCGAATTCTCAATGCATCGGTGGCCAGTAATTCTAGGAACTTTTGACAAGTTGCCATTTCATTTCTATCATGTTGTCGCTAGTTATGTCAGATGTCAGTGTTATTTGTTTTTGTTGATATTCGTTTAATCGTTTATGTTTATTTTCCATACTTTTGTAGTAGTTCTAGTTGGTTGTATCACTTTATTCTTCTGATTGCGTTTTCCACTGACATCTGTCATAACTAATGATATAATGACAGAAGAGAATTGGTGATTTGCCGAAAGTTCCTAGAATTACTGGCATTGAGAATTCAACTAAAACGTCATTTTAAATTTTAAGGTTTACGCTTCGGGGGTGTATTCATTGTTTTAATAAAGCAATAAAGATGTTCATATTGATACAAAACCTGCAAAGATCTTATGTTTTGAATGGTAAACATTAACTGTTAACATTCTCGTCATAAAAACCACTTTTTGTTGGTCACACTGACCTTAGACTGAACTCCTCTATTTAATTTAGAAATTGATATTTTATTAGACATTTTGTATAGTGATACATTGCTATCATTTTTGGAAAGAGAACCTAGGTAGCTATTTAAAAAAATTCAAGATGGCAGCCGTAAGCTAAACGATGACGTTAAAAACATTTGACATTTGCATCGAAAATATGCAGAATATAGTCTGGTTCATCGTCCTAGAATTTCATGACTTTCCCTTTATCTGTTTCAAAGATAATCCCTAGGTGCGAGACTTTTCAGCAACACTGTATTTTGTAAATATGGTGAAATTTAATTTCCTGTTTAACTCTTGAAGAGTAATTCGTAGCTATAGTAAAATTAATACCTATTTAGAGGTACCAGCCGTTTTAGTAACTTAACGTATGCGGCTTCTTGAACCATCTGACATTAACATGAAATCAAAATTTGACGTAACTTCAAAAACGTGACATCTAATAAATTAGTTACGACGTTCATTTTTGTTGGTAATTTTTTGTTTCAACCGATTTATTAATAATAAATAAGGATGGTCTTATTCTAAATGGGTATAAAATTTACTATATATACGCGAAGAGTGTGTACTATTTAAAAAAATTGTGTATTTATTTGCGATTATGAACTAATTAATGCGTGAGTAGAAGTTAAGTTTTACGTTTAGATATCCATTTCATGCCTTAAATTGAAATGTAAACATTTACTTTCTAATTACACACTTCAATAGCGAATAAGGAATTAATTTTAAATATATTTACCTATACAGTTTTTTCTATTTAATTTACCTAATGTTAACATTCCTGCATAGATTACAAACACTTAACAATATGTTAAATTGTGTAAATACTTTTCTTTTTCCTTAAATCTATAAACAGCACGTTAAATCTTATATACAAAGTGTCGAAAACGAATGATTAGAAATAGCATGATCAATTTTAAATTTTATTTTTTTTCACCGTTCTTTTCATCCTTGCCCGGGCTTCCTAAATAACATGAATTTTACAATTCTTGAAGTAGTAAATCACCACAATGAAAAAATATAATATGTTAATATTGCATGTTAAAAAAATATAAATCAACAATGCATTTTGTAATTACTGTCATTAACAATTAGTAGTGAAGAAACATGATAACTTAAACATTTTTTCGATATGATCGTGATATGCAGTATTCTAGTAAGCTCGTTATTGCATTTTACTTTTTATATACAGTGTGATTTATTTCAATGTAGAAATTTAGAGTGACAAAACACATGTAAAGAAAAACGAAATTACTTGTCAATTTTTGAACGAAAAAATCAAATAATATTTCAATATATTTGTGGAAAAAATGTAAATCCATCAGTGTTGGAATTATATCCGTGTTTATTCTTTTGGCCGATAAGCACAATTTAGATGACTTCCTATAGTAGCACAGTCAAAGATTACAATTTTTTGTAATCTTTGGCACAGTATAGTTCATTTAAAGACGGTGTGAAATCAACTGCTCCTTACAGCAAAAGCCAAAGGAAGACAGGATAGGCTGGACCTTCGCTTCCAGTGCATAGTGGCGGGAGCCACCGCGCGAAAATTTAAATAAATGTATTTAATTGGCTGTGGTGCATGACAAAATTTTCAAACAAGCTAGAAAATAGTCGTTTTGAAAGAAATCGCACCCGCCGCTGGAGTGGTGAAAATCTTAAATACTCTCACAATAAAAAATGATAAAGATTTTAAATTTATAACAAGTATATCATTCAACTTTGCATTAATAATATCTTACCAAATTTGTGATATTATATAGATAGAACATTTTTAGACACCACCTTTCAACTTTAATCTCGGTATTGACAAGCCTTCAGAAATTGACAAAGTATTTATTTAGAACACGGTGATTAGCCTTATCAAATTAGAGCCTAATTTCAAGCGCATTGAAAATGTGTGTATTATATATACGGAAATTCAAAATAAAATTACCTACATTACGATAGTAAGCTCGAGCGAGAGCTAATAGTTATTTATTTAATTATTCATTAAGAAGGATGTATGTAGGAAAATTTATATTATCATTAGAAAAATTGTAATAGGCTTTCGCTAAGAAGACATTCTCTATGAAAATATTAAATTAAATTAAAATTTAAATACAATATTTCCAATGAACAAAAAATTGATAGGGAAATAAATTTTGAAAAGTGAGACTAGTCTGCCAGGTACATTCAAAGGAATTATAAATAGAACTTTAATGGTTGGGATGTCCCACCAATTTTTTTTGAGCAGGATTCTATCCAAAAAAATTATCGAAAGTGCGGAAAGAAAGCGCGCGCTTTGAACGTGACGTCACTCACCCCTCCGTAGTGACGTCAAATAGCCTACGATTTGGCTAGCACAGACTTGTTCGCTTTATAGGCCAAGCAATAGGTAAACATTTTTGACAAAAATCCTGGTAGAAACCGGATGGTGCATTGATATGAAAGAAATTACATAGTATCATTTTGATTAGTTTTAGACACGCAAACGTTTTTCAGTAATGTGTTATAAACATTTAAAACGCAAAAACATACTTTTTTTAGTTTTTTTCATGTGACGTGCAATTGCGATAAAATTAACTGTTGCCTGGCGTCTTCTATTCGCATATATGTATAATGTGCATATGGAGAACTTCTTTTGTACAAAGTTTTGGATCTTAAAATTGAAAAATGACAATGATGAATTTTCAAAAAAATGACTCTTCCTGTTTTCCGAATTTCTTGGGTTCCTAATTATCCGATCAATTACCTCAACCCCTCAATTTGTTCGTATTTTAATACATACCATTGAGATTGCTCCAGTAGGTACTTTCTATGTTAGGTATATGAAAAAAACTAAAAAAGTACGTTTTTTTTTCGTTTTAAATGTTTATAACAAATGTTGCCAACATAATTCTAGGCTCTAAGACGTCACTTGCCCCAAGGTCAAACGAGTGTTCAAGTTGCCATAATAAATTTAGAAGTAACAATGTCGAATTTTTACAAACGACGTTACACACATGACCCTTATATGAATAATATCCTTTTTTTCCGTTTAAGGGATTTTTGGGCCGTATGAAAGGGACAGGCATCACAGTGGCCCAGACCAGACCAGGCCAAACAAATAAATGAATTTCATGCCCTATCAACATTTATATTCGAAACAAAGCTGCACAAGGTGAAACAATATCAGTAAGCTCTAAAATAAACATATTTGTTTTGTGATTTGAGCATCTACTGGAACAGCCCATTGTACTAATCTCGATGCTAGGCGGAAAATGGGGATCCTCATCAATGTAGTTCTACAATATAATGATGCAGTCTTATAAATTTTTCATAATTAAGTATTTCTTCATCACCTATATGTATGTAATGAAATCATCAAATGAAATTAATTGACCAGATTAAATTGAAACTTTGCACACTTAGGGGCGATCAAGTATCACGTTGGCAGGCTTAGATGGGGGGCTACAATGTTTTCTTACTTCTAAGGGAGGGAAAGGGATACTATAAATTCTATGTAAGATAAATAAAATTATTTATAATTGAAATTAATACTACTAGTCCGAGAGCTGGCAACGATTTTGACAATCGATTTTAGTATAGCTAGTTTTTTTATATGCTGTTCTTTACTCCAGATAGATAGAAACACCGTTCGACAGGCTCCTAGGATCCTGCGTTCACCTGTGCGCATCCGGCTTGTAGCCATTACAATTGAGGAATTTAAAATTATTTTAAGACATCTTCTTATTCGTTTTCAGGCAAGCTGAAATTAGGAGCCCTCGATTTATTCATATCATATAATTATTTAAAAGACACTCTTTGAAGACACAGACAAAACTATACAAATTTAACCAATCAACCGTATAATCTGTCAAAAATCAACTCAGTGACGTTACAAAAACTGTTATCTGTCAGATAGTAATCTACCAGATAATATGACGTGAAAAGACGCGTCGGACTTATTCGATGGATAACTATCTGTCAGATAAGGCTTATTTATTCGTCCCGGCCCGGTGAAAAGACCGGGCCTAAACAATGGAACAACACATTTACTCAGCAAAATAATACAATGATGAGACTAGGCAAGGTGCATGAGAAGCACGATAACGGCAGTACTAGAAGCCTTATTTAGCCTTCCCCCACTACACCACGAGATAACGGGGGAGCAAGGATGGGTTATTTAGGCTGAAAACCAATAAAACAGTTAGATCAGGACACATATCACATATCTATTAATGACATCGTAAGTGGAGCCATTTTATATATGAAAACAGACTGATGGCAACAAAACTTCTTCCGGACCCTAAATATGAAGTAGAAAGACCTCAAAGAAAGTACTGGCAAGACCCAAACGGACTGACGTCCTTCCAATATGAGACCTGGTACACGTGTCAAAGACTGTGGAAGGGATAGGAGCTGGGGTGTATAATGAAATGAGGACCACAAGATTGTCCTTCTCACTAGAAAAACATACCTATGTATTTCAGGTGAAGATTTATGCTAACCTAGAATGTGCCGGAATAAACTCATACGATAAACATATTAACTAACAACCAGGCAGTCCTTGCGGTCGCAAGGTAACATCCAGACTTGTAGAGGAATGCCAGAAAACTAAATGAACTGGCAGAACGCACTAAAGTAAGATTAGTGATGGTTCCGGGACATAACGATATTTCTGGAAATGAACAATCTGATGAACACGCGAGAAGAGGTTCCGGAACGATATATGTTGGACCAGAACCAGTCCTTGGGATCACAAAGAAATTGGCCCGAGAACAAATACAAAAATAGGACAAATCCAAAATAGACTACAGTGGAGGAGCACTCCAAAGCAGGTACGCAGTAAGACATTTATAGGTTACAGATGTGTTAAACTAAATATCAGTAGGAATCGGCTAAGGATCATTGCAGATTATCTAACGGGTCATTCCCCGGTAAAAAACCACCTGCATAAAATGGTACTGTATAACGGGTATCTCAGCTGAAGACTTTGTGGCATAAAGATCGAGACCGTAACCTATAATATCTTATTTGTGCTACCAATGTGCTACCTGAAACATATAGCACACATTCACCTATATCGTCTAGTTGAAGGTACGGGGATAACTGGGTGGATGGGCTAAATGTTGGAGTAGAGTACAATAAGTCAACAGGCTGCAGTGGACGGCTCCCAAAAGGGAAAGAGAAAAAATTGGGACCGAGCTTCCTTGAACTAAATTTTTACCAATAAGTTCTTTTTCATGTTTATTTTTAGTCGTTTTTTTTCTCTGGATACTTTTCTTTAAATTTTTCCTAATGACTAAACTGCGTATGTTACGGTGTTTAACCAGAACGTAATTTCTGGTATAATAAACGACAATCAAATATTCTATCGGTTCCAGTAAATGAAATGGAAGAAAATTCAAGTTTAACGAAGAGTGTCAACTTATCATGCTAACAACACTTCAACATCATTAGTTTCTAGACATGAAACGACGCAAAGAAATCCGAGTATACACTAATTGCACTTTCATTGTTATAAGTGTGTTCCGATTTAAACGAATCCTTTGTAATGTCATCTTATTTACTTTCTAGCTGATTGATTATGGTTGAAGCTGTTATTCCCACACAATAAAATTATGTTTTCAATAAGCAAAAAATAGTCTTCTCAAAAATTTTAATTATAATTATCGCTAATTGTTCAATTCTATAAAGAAGTCTAATTGGTTCCCACGCCAATAAATACTGTAATGACAGTATAAGTACGGTGTTGTCTCACTCCGACCAAGTAAAATGTATTGTTCTGTCTTCTGTGCTCAGTTAAGTACTAGAAGTTTGCACAGGTGGAGAAGTCACATTCATGCAACGCCCTAAGCGTGAAAAAGTGAACAAGAAAGATGAATACAGAAAAGGTTATTAAAAATGCATTCAAGCTGTTTCTATGGCGACAAACCTTTGAGTATATTTGCAAGATACTCATCTGTGTCTTTACTCTC
Source organism: Lochmaea crataegi (assembly GCA_947563755.1). Taxonomy (NCBI): domain Eukaryota; kingdom Metazoa; phylum Arthropoda; class Insecta; order Coleoptera; family Chrysomelidae; genus Lochmaea; species Lochmaea crataegi. Next base: position 27,948,760 of record OX387432.1, read on the forward strand.
TAAATTGTACTTTCGCTCATTAGAAAAGGAAGAAAATTGTACCCAGATGTATGCTTGAGACTCTCATATTTTCCGAGTTATTTTTCACGATGTTTTCAACTCAATCATTACCGAGGGCTGATTTTAACTGAAAATCGAGAGAAAAGCGTTAAATATGTACATAAGGGACATAGTCGATCTAATAGATCATCATAAGATTTTTTAATTAAGTATCTTTTTAAAAATATATTTATATCAATTGAATGTTGCGGCTGAGATACTTATTATCAGTGGCGGCTCCTCGGAGGAGGCTAAGGAGGCTCAGCCTCCTCACCAATTTATCCAGCAAATGGCAATTACTGATAAATTTTGACAATTTTTGATCATTTTTGACAATTATTGACCATTTTTCGAAATTTTTGACAATTTTTCGAAAAGTTTTGACAATTATTGGCCATTTTTTTGACAAATATTGACCATTTTTGACAATTATTGACCATTTTTGACAATTATTGATCAACTTTGAGAATTTTTGAACATTTTTGACCTTTTTACAAAAATTTTGATAAATATTGACCATTTTTCGAAATTTTTGACAATTTTTCTAAAAGTTTTGACAATTATTGACCATTTTTTTGACAATTATTGATCAATTTCGAGAATTTTTGAACATTTTTGACAATTTTTCAAATATTTTGATAGTTTTTAACGATTTTTGACAATTATCGACCATTTTTCGAAATTTTTGACAATTTTTCTGAGAGTTTTGACAATGATTGACCATTTTTTGACAATTATCCAAAATGTTTTCCAAAATTAGTGACAATTTTTAACCTTTTTTGGACAGTTTTTGACAATAAATGTCTATTTTTGACAGTTTTTAACAATAATTGACAATTTCTAACAATTTTTGACAATTATAGACCAAATTTTTGACTATTTTTGACCATTTTTTCAAAATTTCTGACAATTTTTCAAAAAACTTAACAATTTTCGACAATTATCAACTATCTTTCAAAATTTTGACAATAATTGTCCAGTTTTTGACAATCTTTCAAAAATTTTGACAGTTTTTAACGATTTTTGAAAATTATTGACTATTTTTAGAGATTTTTGACAATTTTTCTAAAAGTTTTTACAATTATTGACCCTTTTTTTTTCAATTATTGACCTTTTTTTGACAATTATTGATCAATTTTGAGAATTTCTGAACATTTTTGACAATTTTTCAAATATTTTGATAGTTTTTAACGATTTTTGACAATTAACGACCATTATTCGAAATTTTTGACAATTTACTATTTACTACTAATGTACAGAAGACAAAAGTCATGACTACCGGAATAACAAACACAGAAATTGACATAAGGCTACAAAATGAAAAAATTCAACAAGTGGACTTGTTTAAATATCTTGGTATTAAGATCGACAGAAATGGAACCGAAGATGAAGAATTGAATGAAAGGATCACTAATGCCTCAAAACTCTACCATTCCTTGTCTAGAGCATTCATTGGTAAAAAAGAAATAAGTAGGGAAACGAAAATGACAGTGTTCAAGACAGTATATCGACCAATTCTCACTTATGGAAGTGAAAGCTGGATACTGACGCAGAAATCGAAGAGTAGAATACAAGCAATGGAGATGAGATACTTGCGCAGGGTTAAGGGAATAACACGGAGAGACAGAGTTAGGAATGAGGACGTTAGAAGTGAACTTGGAATTGAATCGATTCTTGACTTGCTAGACAACCAAAAACTTAAATGGTTTGGTCATTTAGTAAGAATGAACAACAGGCCAGTAAAAGATGTTTGGGAAGCGCGAGCAACTACAAAAAGGAAGAGAGGAAGGCCAAAGAAAACTTGGAACCAAGTGGTTGCTGAAATATTGGAAAAAAGAGGGAAAAGTTGGGAAGAAGCCAAAAAGATGGCAAAAAACAAGAAACAATGGAGCAATTTTATATATGGAAAGGAGAAATAGATTTCCACCCTTACACCTTCGGGTACAAAAAGGGTTTAGATTATATATATATATATATATATACTAATTTACTACTAATACTATAGAGAAGCTCTACTCCCTCAGTCAAGAATACAGCATCAGACATTAGGGTCAATCCCGTAGAACCGTTCAGGTCATACAAAGAAAGTAGCTGCTGTGTTCCTGTGTTCTCCTAGCTCGTTAAGTTTGCATAGGCAGTTCCAAACCATCTTCGAGCTGCTACAACTGCCTAACTATCTGAGACAATATTCTGCCCACGATAGTTCCTATCCCAATTGAATTGTGTACAGTTTTCTATTGCGTGAATTTATGCATGTAAGATGCTGGATGAGTTTCCCATTAATTCTCCCCCGAAGGCATTAGGGTCAGGTCCGACATAGGGTGTGGCCGCTATGTTCTTGGCTATCTCATCAGCTATTTCATTGCCCTGTCCACCTCTATGGGTTGGTATCCAAAGCAGGGGAACTGTTATTTTCTCCTAAGTAGCTTAGTTTGCTCAAGCAGTTCCAAACCATCTTCGAACTGATAGAATATGCATCCAGCGTCTTAATGGTATTTTCTCCACTATCGTTCATATCCAAATTGAATTGTGTACATCTTTCTATTGTGTTAAGTTATGCCTGAAAAATGCTGAGTGAGCTTCCCTTCTAAGTACAGGATCTGTTGGTGTTTCAAAGAGGACATTTCCCCATTTTTGCCTAGGTGAGCAAGTCTTCTTGAGTGATAGGGTTGTATTCTTTCAGCAAGTACAAGGGTGTTTCCCCTTTTTCCTGGCAGAAGCGACATTCAGTCGACACCTTATTGATGACGTTGATGGCGTTTACAATGACCTGTGATATTCTCCGGCCGAGAGCTACCGGACTGAAGATGATACTGAAATCACAATCAATACATATCCTCCAGTAGAGGAAATGTTAAAGTTGTGATAACAACAAACTAGAATGGTTGGTTGAATCTTGTAGATCATACCGACCCCGTTTAACTTAGAAGTGTAATTCAATATCTGCCGGGTCATATAGCCCGAGAAGTAGTTGTTTCTTCTAAGTGAAAATATTTACAAAACTTTGTAAGGCTTTAATAGTATAAATCTATTATTCGATATTCATTGGTAAAACGCTTTACTAAAAGCGACAATTTACAGGAAACTGTAATAATCCATCAATTTCTTTTGTGTTTTTCATAATATAATGAATTTCCATTATGTGTTTCATAATAATAATAAAGGTATTTCCATTATGAAAAAAATAATAGACATTTTCTATTTAAAATTATGAAATACATAATAGGAACTCAAGAATTGAAATTTGGGGAAAAATAATAGAAATTCAATTTCCATTATGTATTGAGGTTGCCTATACTGCTGTAATGCATGTATCCGAAAGAGCGAAACTGGGAGTACCTATAACTGGAAACATCGCTAACCTTAGTCTTCTTCGCTTTTAAAGGGCTCGGGCAATTAGAGTTTACAGTGGTATGGTACTGACCAAGTAGGTTATTTGTGGTACTGACTTCCAGTGTTGTTACCACAGCATTAAAGGGCTCTATTCAGAAAATAGTAAACAGTAAAGTGAACAAATAACTACAGAAATTAACAAATGAGGTTAGGTTAGTTTTACCGTCATTAAAATAGGACATCACTCTTAAACAGTGTTGCCGGTGATACATTTACTATCCGATTTCAGGTACATGCATTTCAGTAGAATATGCAAAACATAATGGAAATTGAATTTCTATTATGTTTTTCATAATGTAAATACGTGTATTAAGATTATAAAATACATAATTTTAATTCTCTATCAGAATAATTACGGAATGAAAATTTTTGGAAGGAAAGATTTTTTTGCTTTATAAACTTGTTATTGAATACCAAAACAGGAAGCAATAGGAAAACAGATATTGAATGGCCATTGGAGCAATAAAAAAGAACAAACAAGTTTGAAAATCTAAAATCTAAATGTTCTTTTCATTAAGACTGCAGTTGCTGAATTCACACATTTTTGCAAAACCTAAAAGGTTTAAGGCTCCTTTTCTGGGCGAGGCTACCTGGTTCCTAACCCCCCACAAACCAGAGTCATCTTGTTCTCAATTGCTCTAGGATTTCTATGCAGTCCCAAGATAATCTTGATTCACAGCTGAAGGGTTGTAAGAATTTTGGCGTCGACATCTAACCGATTGGATACATTTATGTTTTTAGAGGTCTTATAGAAGTTTTTGGAAATGCTGTATAGTAGTTTTGAGTTCCTGTAGTGAAGTTCTCTAATTTCTAGCTCAATTTCCTTTATGATCTTCGATCCATTTCTGTACCATACAGGATTGTAGTTGAAAATATTAAGAACAGTTTTTCTATAGCAGCCCTGTTTCGTTTTTGTATGGACATTCTGTATATTATGTTTTTCAGTACTATCCTTGATCACACTTTTTGTTTAGCTTCTTTTTTAGTTTTAAAAATGTCTTTCCGTAACGGGAATTGATAATTTAAAGTTATGTAATAAATTGTTTAATTCTTGATTTGTAGCAAATTTGATTATCGAAGAACTAATTTTTTATTATAAATGTAATATTTTCTTTCATGGAAACCTAACGACGGAAGGTGACCTCAAGCTGTATAATCAAATTATAGTTTGTTTGTTAAAATTTATGCAATAATTTATCATTTAAAAAAAATTTTAGATAATTTCGTTAGCAAATAATAAGTACAGTTTTAAATTAGTTTATTGAATTATTCTGCTTTTAAAATAAAACAGTGCATTGAAGAACTTTTTGAATTTTAGTTGAGAGAACATGTAAGTTGAATTATATTTTAATAACATTCTAAAACAGAATATCAAATACCGTGAAGAGATAAGGGTCTGCATATTAAACAAGAGAGCCCTTCCATGTATAGTTTAGTTCAAAATATATCGCTGGCTTCTACTGCTCATGAATAACACATCCACTTAAGCCTCATGGTGCATTTTTGTTTATTAGCGAATGGAATTCAATTGGATTTGCAAACATCGTGTCATCATGCCTATTGATATCGAGCACCCCACAGTTTTTGTAATGGATTAAAAATATTTTTAACTTTTAGTTCGATTTCTTATCAAAGCGCGATTTTTAGTTTTTTAAGTTATTTTTCAAATTTATAATTTATATTTATTTAAAAAAATATACAGGAATTCCTATACTCTTCTGGCATTACTTTGCATCAATCTCATAGCACACATACATGCAGATGATGGAAACAAATGTAGAGTTGACACAAATATAGAAACAAATTCAGTAAGTATTTACTGTTACTATTTAGAACTAGATGATAAAGATGTTCCTCTCGATTCGACAGTACCGACAAGTGATTATTTATCTCTGCATCTTATAAAATGCAACGGATCAATTGACGAAAATTCTTTCCGCAACATAAAGGATTTGAATTCTATCAGCATATGTAAGTATAAAATTCATAATGGATTAATTTTATTTAACCAATAACATACAAGAGCTATAAGATATTATTTTTACGAATATAACGTAACACAAAAATAAATATTTAAAAAAATATATCCAACTGATTCCGTGTCAGCCGTTATCCCTTTTTTAAAGAAAAGTAAGAAAATGGGAAGAGGCTAGTATTTATGATATCATTATGCAAAAACTGTTAATATTAATCTGTAACTAGCATTGCTACCTTCAGGGAAATAATTGCGGGGATAAAATGGGAAAAAACATTAAAAAGAAATGAATAATTATACAGAGCATTTCAATGAAAACTATCCACCCCACATAATTCTGAAGGCGTCACTTATATGAAAAATTAAAAAACAAGCCAAAAAATCATATAAAGGGTCTTTTTGCCCATATGTAGACGTTATAACTTTAATCCCCTCCCCCCTCTATAAGAGGATTACAAAAATGTATGAAAATGGAAAGTCAATCAATTGGGAGTTACGGATAATTCCAATTTACTAATAGTAACATTTTAATTCGTAAAAATTATACACTGTGTTCAAGATACGGAATCTTAATTTTGTTATCCAAAGTTCTTACCAGGGTTCACTTATTGCTGTACTAACCTGCAACAAAAAGAATAATATGTTTAATAACAGAAAACAATCTATAATGAACAATTTTAATATTAAACATTGATAAACAATAGAAAAATGAGAATTATTGAATGGTGGTAATTTGTCACATTGGAAAAATCTGTACCAGATAAATAAATCTTTAAAAAAGCATTTCCAAAGTTCATGAGATTGATAGATTACAATACTAAGTTTTGAAAGTTATAATGTAGCATATTAGAAAAATTTTATCGTACGCCCATGATATGGAAGTTTCTACAAATAAATTAATCCCGTTTTAAAATTTTATCGTACGCCCATGTTAAATGGAAATTTTTTATAATAAATTAGCCCTCTTTAAATATTTTAACGTACGTCCATGATATACAGATTTTTACAAATAAATTAAACTCTTCTAAAAAAAATTCCGTACGCCTATGATAGTAGAAAATTTCTGCAAATTAATTAACTCCTTTTGAAAATTGCATCTTACGCCTATGATGGATGGAAATTTTTACAAATAAAGTAACCCTTCTTAAAATTTTAATCGTTAGCCCAAAATATACAAGTTTTCACAAATAAATTAATCCCTTAGAAAAAATTCCTCGTACGCCTATGATGCATGGTAATTTTTACCCCTTTAAATAATAAATATCAATTTATCTTTCTATCTATGCGTGCGAAGCAGGGACGGGTTGCTAGTAATTAATAAACCTATCATGTTGGTCTTCGAATGTTATAAGTTCTTGAATAAATTTTAATTATGTTTCATAATAAAAAGTGGTAGAATATTTTGAAATAGTCCAGCATTAATATTGTATAAAAATAGTATATTATGTCACAAGGGCGGAAAATGAGCTTTAGCAGCCCGGGACTATTAGATGTTAAGGGCTGCTACTGCTAAAGCGTTTCCTGCATGTGTAACACACAACTGTTTTTCGCCTACCGAATGAACAAAAAAAAATGAAAATATAACACAAAAATTTGACACACACAAAATTCACGTGAAACGTCAATCTACTCTAGTGACAGATGGTGAAAATTTTCAAAAATGATGGCGGTAAGAATTTTTCCTCCTAATCCTATAGAAAGTACATACTTTCCTCTCTCATATCAGGGAGCCAACTCGTACTTCCCACCCTAGGGAGGAAAGTACACACTTTGCTCACTAGGAAGGAGAAGTAATTTTCCTTATTTTAACTATTGTAAATCTATAATATTCAAATTGTTTCTGAAATTTCTAAAACACCTTGTATATCCTGTATTCTGGTAAAAATTAATTATAAATGCTATTTCAACGTTCCTGCGGGAGGAAAAGTGGCACTTTCCTTCCTAGTAATAGCTATTACCATCCAGTAAGACATTCTAATATTTTGTTTTTGAGTTAAACCAATAATATTGTAAATTTTTTCCAATATTAATACTAATGTTAATAAATTTTTCCAGCTGGGTCAGTGGATAAATTTCTATTGCCAGATTTACCTAAGCTAAGTTACATTCAAATTAATAACTTACAAGTACCAACTATAAAAGGAGCATTCAAAAATGTGCAAGATACTTTAACTGCAATCACATTAGATGAAAATTCGTTTGTAATAAATGACGATGATTTTGCAGGATTAAGCAATATTGAAAGACTGGAAATGGTAAAACAAAATGTAACCAGTTTAAAATGGCTTAAAGACTTGAAGAAACTTGATAATTTGATAGTTAGTGAGACGGACATTGAAGGTATTCCAAGAAATACTTTTGAAAATAATCCAGGTAAATATTAGTATAAAATCTTCCAATTGTTATCCTCCTCCTCGAGAATGTACTCGAACTTATCAGACAATTGTGTCAGACAAGGGGACTTAAAGTTAACCCCATTAAAACAAACCTGGTAGCATTTACCAGGAAAAGGAAGCTTCTCCATCTAAGCAATATCATTTTTGAGGTATTAGATATGGACTGAAACAACGGAGTCAAGATTCTAGGAATAAACTTGGACAGCCAGCTTCTCTGGAACAAAACATGTTGAGCATATCCTCAACAAGGCAACAAGACCACAAATGGTGTGTCGAAGGCTTACAGAGGCTGCAAGTCTTGTACAATGCACTGCATGGTAAGACCTATAATTACCTATGGAGTAGTAGCCTGGACAGAAGGGAAAATAAGTAAAAGATGGCTAGCTATGGGAAAAATCAAACGGTTGGCATGCTTATGAATCCCAGGATCTATGAAATCCTGTCCTACAGCTGCCAAGAAGGTGACTCTAGACCTCACCCTTCTTCAACTAGTGATAATAATAATAGTGTGTATTGCTACAAAATTAATTAAAAACAAAGCCACATTAAAAAATCACATATCCTATATGAAAGAGTGCAGATAATAATAGTCAGAGAAGGAAGGCATGGCCAAACTACTCAACTTTGTAAAGAATTTCAGGGATGAACTGAGCTCTGAAAAAGAATGGATAAGCGAATCCAACAATCATACTCTCAAATCAGCGGAAGGAGCAGGGGCTGGAACTCATCCAGCATCTTTCAGGCGGAAACTCACTCAATGGAAAGGTGTGAAAAATTCAAAAAGGGATAGGAAGTATCGTGGACAAAATATCATCAGCCAAAGATGATCTGGAACTGCCCATACAAACTTGTCGAGCTAGATGATTGATCCTAATGCCTTCATGTTATAATTGAAAAGGAAGAAAGCAGAATTCTGAGCTTTATTCCAGGACTGAACCAGTCTATAATATTTCTCGGGAACTTCTGCAGGAAGAGATCAAAGGCACTGTTAAGCCAACTAAGAATCCTTAGTGATTTCTCCACAGATCATTGTAAACTCAATAAACACATGTGACTCTCTCACTGAACAGATTTCTCCACCTGGGCAAACCCCATGTTCAAGTGGGGGAAATCCCCTTATTAAAGCCCCGACAAATTATGGTCACAATGACACAATACCCCACTTAATTCAATCATTCCAATTTCAGGTTTAACCTCAATACAATTTTCAACAGTACCTATAAAAGTTATCGAAAACGGAGCATTTGATCCCTTAACTAAGTTAACAATGTTACTGTTAACTACAACAGATTTGACAACATTCGACTGGCAATTAACCAAAAACTTGAAAAATCTTAATGGTTTGGGTATACCAGCACGATCAGTAAAAAGCATTGACGTTAAGAAACTTTTCGAAAATTCTCCAAATATTGGTGCTTTTTATTTTTTGAATGGAGACACTGGATGTTCAGAAATTAAACATCTTCAAGACGAAATTCAAAAATATAAGAAATTTGTAGGAGTGGCATATTCAGGTGATGGGAAAACGTGTTAAAGCAAACTTCAAAAAATGTATTGATTCATTTGTTCATGTAATATAATACTAGTTCTATTACATACTTTAATTTTTTATTCATAAAATGGTTAACAATATGTATCCATTGATACCATCCGAAGCGCTGGATTTTGTAAAATGTTGTTATTGATGAGCAAATGTAAACGCAAGCTTTGGTCTTGATCTTGCAGTCTAATAAGTGTGTCTTGATCTTGAACCAAGACACTTGCAAGTCTCGCACTTTTTTGGATACAACTATGCGATTTTATGGAGTTCACCATTCTTTAACGCAATATTTGTGTCTGTCGTTATTTTCAATTCTATTCATCGGTATTTTATAAGTGAACTAATCAATAAATCATAATGAAGCCAGTTGTGTTTAGCCAACGGAAGAGTGACCACATCGCATGCTTATTAGATTTGAATAAATGATGAGTCTTAGTGTAATTGGATTGGAATTTATTCAATGCTAATGTTTTATCTTCAAATCACAATGGCTAAAATAATATTCAAGTTTGTTAAAATTTTTTGACGGCTTGTTAAAAAAAACAAATCCTCAAATAATGTCTACTTTAAATTCTAATTGTATGAACTATGTCGGTACACTGAGAATAATTTTCTTGTTTCGTCTTTAAAACTTGAACCTTCTTCACTACTAAACAAATTATAGTTAAGTACATTCTGTCAAGCAATCATTTAAAAAGGCTTCAGATATTATTTTCGATAAATTGGTACTACTGTCCTCTATACCGCTGTTTTCCAAAAAGAAGGTCGCAGTGAGGTACTGGGAATTTCAAATTCCAAAATACCTACTCACCAAGACAACAGAGTCGAAGACTTAATGATTTGGTTAGTGGCTAATGTCTGGTTAAATTTTATTGTTTTTTTTTAAACAGTCGTCCTTTAGAGTTTTGTAAATGAAGCAACACTGACGTTACCTAATCTGAGTAACCAATTCCGATGACCAATTATTTTTCTTAGATCCATAATTTAATGTTTAAACATATAATAATAAAAAAAACGTAGACAAATATAATAATAATTGGTTAATTGTGAAATCGTTAAGTTTATTTATTTAAGTAAATGATGACCCACGATATAAATTGACATGGCCTTCGTGTAGACCAGTGATCTTTGGCATGATAATTATGTAAGTAAGTTGTTATTCTACCACAAACTCAAGTATTTTTTTTAAAGAATGGTCTCTGTCTGAATTACTGAAAACATTTAAGAAATATTCATTCAATACTGTTCAATCCATAAAAGTAGTAGTGATCGTAAAGAGTTTAATTAGTTATTAGACTATTGAAAATAAATTTGTAATCAATCATATTTATTGCAATATGTAAGTATTATTTTGAAAATTGTTAGTTCTTAAAGTGGCTATTCCGATGTAAGAAAAAATAGTTTTATCAGTAGTTTTATGTAACTTAAATTTATCGCCTCTACCATTTTGAGACAGTCTTTGTATGTTTACTCATCAATCTCTATGTAAGGATTCAATGATAGGGTTGTAGTTCCCACATATTATGTTTCATTAGGTTACAATCGGAAAACTTTTTTCAATTACACAATTATACCTAAAAGGTCGTTTCACAAACTTCTGAGCCAAATTTGGACCGTATTAATCATGGACTCACAAACTTTTGTTGGTGATTACGTGTGTCATCAATTATCGTACACTTCTTTGTAGCGCACTATTTACTATTATCCTCACAGCTACATTTTTGCTTGACAGGTAAGCAATTGCTTCTTAGGCAGTAATTAGTCGATCAAGAACTTCATCTTAGATTACAAGAAAATCGATCGGTCCGGTTAGACTGCGACCTATAAGATATTTTGTGTATATTCTACATCCATATTCGAATCAAAGATATATAGGATCCTGAGAAAGCCTATTATCCGTTTTGGAGCTAAGTCTGAAGCCTGATCAGGCTCTAAGTAAACATGTTCCAGGTATTTAAGGCGTTGGGGGACAATTACCCTGCAACTGCAGATAATGTGTCCCGCCGTTTCATCGGTGTCATCGCAGAATCTGCATGTTCCGCTGTCCACTTTAACTATCTTACAGAGTTGGTATCTGAGTGAGCAGTGTCCGGTGAGAATTTCTGTGATTACTCTGAGATCAGACTTCTGAAGCTCCAAGAGCAATTTAGCGTAGTGAGAGAAGGTTGTTATAACCTTTTTGCCTGTCTTTAGCCTGAGGTATTTTTTCAGTAGGCTGTACTAAGTTTATTTTCTCATTGTCGGACTTTTTCCACGTTGTGGCGTTTTGGGATACCACAAAATGGTTCGGGTCCGATAAAAGAAGTTTGCGAGACCATCATCAATATAATTTCTGACAATTCCTTTATGCACTGGCATCCACAACAAAGTTACTTTGTGTTCCTGTGCTCTTCAAATTTGTGCCGTTTTTAAAGTCTATCTTTATGAATGAGAGAGTATTAAAATAATAAAGCATTCGTAATTCATAGGCGTATCACTTCTTTTAGTAGACAGTTAAAATATTTTTTGAAGTTATACCTCGAGTATTTTCGGATGAAATAACATTTGTATAAATATAATAAATATATCGCGTGTACACTAATATTTTCACCTAATTAATCTGCTTATAACTTCTAAACAGCTGAAGGTAAAAAAGTGCAATTTTTTCTAAAATGTTTTATTTTTCCACAAGGTATGTTAAGAATATTGTGTCATACTGGTTATATGGATTAAGAGTTTAAACTTTGATTTTTTAACAACGTTACGTTCATAAATAATAATTTTAATATAAAAACTCACCAGTACAAGTAGAGCTACTTCTTACAAATCCAAATCAGAATCGGAATCAGAAGATGAACTGTCGCAACCAATATTTACAATGAGTGGCTCGATCATTTCATCAGTAATATTGTCCAACTTTCACATTTTGTTTTCTTCTTTAATCGCATGATTTACTGCCTTTTCCCAGTTTTCAGGCTTCACATTATTTAAAGCCTCCAAAAACAACTGTTTTTTTCTTGAAACTTCTCCCTTTATATGTGCCCATAGCAGTTCAATCGGGTTTAGTTCGCAATGATATGGTGGTGGTAATCTAACCACCGTCATCCCACGATTTTTTGCAATTTCATATTTTTTGAATTTCTCTTTATGAAGGGAACACAAAGAATACAGTTCTTTTCTCACAGAATTGGGATGGAACTTAATATTCTTTGAATTTGGCCAATTCTGTAAATCTTTTTTTAACCACTTGGTTGTGGGCAATTTTTCTAAAAGTCTCGAGTGATAACTTGCATTATCCATTACTATTATACAGTTCTGAGGAAGAAGATCTATCATTTGTTGGAACCATTCTTTAAAGACATCAGCACCATGTCCTCATGGTAGTCACCGGTACGAGTAGATTCAAATGTCAATAAACCGTTTGAACTGTCGATGTGTACTATTATCAGTCTGCGCCCATTTCCTGATGGTAATAGACCAGTAGATAAATTATTTAAAAAAGCCTGTCTTCGACTTGTAACAGTTTCATCTTGCCAAAATTTATTAGGTGTATGTCCCTCGTTGATCTAAATTTTTCTAAATTTCATCTAAATAAAATATATTTCTTCTTTGGTTTCTCATTTCTTTTATAGTCCATAGGTAATTTCTTCTCCATACTACAATATCGCTTCTTTCTATTAAAATAGACTTTCTGGAATGCTTTTTCCAGCGAAAACCTATTTCTTTTAAAAGTTTCTATTTCAGGGTAATCCTTATCATCTCGAACCGTAGTAAGAACTTTGTCTACTGTCGGAAATTGTTTTCTAAAGAAAAACGAAGTCTTTCCCTCAAATGATTTTCTTTTTGAAATTTTGGTTTTCCTGGAGCTTTACGTGCTGTTTGAAACTCGCCACATTTCTCTTCTTTAATAACTCTGTAAATCGTAGATTTCCCAACACCAAGCGTTCTAATAACTAATTTCTTTGTGTCATCAATACTTTTACATAAATGTTTGTCAGTAAATGATTTAAAACAATTGAATATTATTGTTTTTTCATTAACTGTTAAAGCACCGATTTTTCGGCGTTTACGCGGCCCTTCCAAATTTTCCATAATCATACTAGAATTCACAATAGACTGCACCTTGCAAGTTGCAAATAACGACTTTTAGTAAACTGTTAAGAATACACAACTTGGACCTCCTTACTAAATCGAAAAACCTACAATCGAATTTTCGGTGAAATTTGTTTGGAAGGTATTTATCTACTTATAATTCGATTACTGAAAGAGATTCTTGGAATTAAGATAAAACAAAATTTCAAACCTTTATTGGAAAATAGGTAAGTATAGTTTGGCAAGTCTATCTGAAGCTGCGGGGCATCGGAAAAGGGGGAGGAAACATGGCCGATATCTGTCATAAACGTACCAATAGCGTACGGTACCTATTTTATAATTATATATAGAAACTGATTTATGCTTTACTTTAAAGGTAAGGTATTTTTCAAAACACGGTTAAAAATCGTACTTGAATTCAATATGGATATGAAATAATAAGATACCAAGTAAAACTGAAAATACGAAGGAAAATATTGACATTATAAACGCCACTGGATAATCAATGTCAATGAATTGTCGAAGTGAGAGGGAAGAACACACGCACGCGCTTGCCAATAGGAAGTCAGGTGGTTACCTAGTAACGGTAGTTCGATAAATATTCACTAATTGAGTTAGTAGGAGGGCGTGGTAATGATGATTTTCGCACGACGTTGCCGGCTTACAGGAAACCCACAACATATTTGGAAAAGTGTTCATCTTTTAATATTCAGAAATTGAAAAAATAATGTTAATAGACAAAATCCAATGAAACAAGCACATTAAAGAACTAACGTTTAATCATTATTGACATATTGTTAATAATAAGGAGTCCATTTTCTAATTATTATCACTACATACTTAGCACTTTAGGTTTTTCATAGTTAAACGTGGCAATATCGAATGTTTTCGACCGCATTCCTTTCACAGTTTCAGTCATGTTTGCCAAACTATACTTATTGAAAATAATCTTATGATACGGCTATGTAATCTTTAATACACAGGGCTTTTGACCCGAAAACTTGTATTAGCTCAGGAAAATTTTTGGAAGTACTTAGATTATTCTTTAATAATATTTAAAATGACCGTACTAAGTTTTGCATTAGAAATTAGGTTTTATTACTCTCTCGTACATAAAAATAGACTGTAGAGATATATAAAAAATTTCAAGCGTTTTTCTCCCAGACAAGCAAAAACCACAACGTGTTTATTAATCATAGCGAAATAAAAAGGATTTTTCCATACAATATGTGACATCTTTTTATACTCTGAGGGAATATTTTAAATTGGAATAAAAGTGTATTATTTTGTTTTAGGTTGAAACTATATTTTCTATTGGGGTTGATATACACCTTGGTAAAAGCAGATATACAGGCAGATGTACAGTCCAATTCATGTTTAGTAGAATCCATCGGATCACTTACTACCGTTAACTGTGTGGATATACGACTAACAGGGGAGCTTCCTTTGGAATCAAAAATTCCATCTACAAGTACTGTGGTTGCTTTGCATGTTAGTAATTCTACAGGAAAGATTGACGAATCTTCGTTCGCGAATGTGAATCACGTGCAAGCCATATATTTAGGTGATTTATATTTTTTACTACAATATTAACAAATTTTACTTTTAATATATCACAATAATGGAAATTTGACAATATTATTGTACGAAAATTTTCTTCAAAGAATTGCAAAGTCAATATTGGTTGACAGGAAGCCAGAGTTATATCTTTATCTTAACTTTATTTTTCCTGTTCAATCATAAAACGAAAAACTATTACAGGGTTGTCAAAATTTCCTCATTTTTTGACCACCCTGTAATGTAGTCCTTGAAAAGTTAAGGATCACGTGCCAAATATTCAGCAGTTTTGTCAAAAAAAATCGACCAAAAGTTGAAAAAATGTAATTTATAACATCCACTTAAGACCCTATTATGTAGTATTTCTGAAAAAAGATCTTCAAGGAAATTTAAAAAATAGAAAAATGCATAGGGTGTTTTATTTAAAAAAAAAGTTGATAACGTTGACACTAGTTCACCCTGAATAATAGGTTTTTATTAAAAAAAAACAGTAAAATAAAATTAAAATCATAATCTGTTTCAGCATTTTCTTAAAATTCAATGCCAAATAACAGGGATTGTTTTGAGTGGCCCATTCTGTATATTCATAATATTCCATGATTTTAATTATTTACACCTCAGGTCAATACATTTATCCAAATTCAATAAACACGAAACACCTAAAAAACCCATGATTAGAGCATTTCTTGAAATCATTCATAACAACCATTATGACTTAATATTATACTCCGACGCTTCCAAAAGTGATACTGGCGTTGTCTGCTCAGTTACTACAGCAAACAATCCCATCAGCACTTTCCTACTTCCTCCTTTGTGCAGTGTGCATACTGGAGAATTGTACAGTTTTCTACAAGTTTTCAAGCACATCAATCATTCGAATAAAAAACTTGCCATTTGTACAGACTCTCTAGCTTCCATCCTATCTATCCAAGAATTATTCACTGAACATCCCATTGTCCAAGAAATTCATCAATCTTATCACCAACTCTTTTCTCCAAACACCAAAGTCACCACATTGGTATATCTGGCAATTAACTGGCTGATCAGCATGCCAAAACAATTTCTGCTACAATTACTCCTCTTATGCAGATTTGTAAGGACATTAAGGCAGAAGCGAATCGTTATATGTATTTGGTAAACTCATTGGAGCTCTACCAATACTTTGCTATTATCTATCCAGCCATTTCTCAACTCACCACTATTTCCTGACGCCACTGGACTTTCTAGATAAGAAGTATCAATGTTACGAATAGGTCACACCAAAGTTACACACAGCTACTTAATGACCTCGAACGAGAGACCTTCCTGTCAAAGCTGCCAGTGCCCACTTAATGTGAAACACATCAAACCAAGAAGACGACAACTTAATCTCAAATCCCAGCAGCAAGACATCCTAGGGAACCCAAACCAAATTGAGAGAACACTGAAATTATTAAGGGAAATATCAGTGTATCATAAACGTTAATCTATCTTTTTTTTCATCCTTACCACATCATTATGTTAAAAACTGTTTTTTCTACAGTCGCGCGTAAAATGACTAATTACTATATTCAAATGAAAACGTAAAGTCGACAAATGCCGAGGATTGTTACTTTACGCTCTAGCGCAAAAAAGGAATCTTTTTCGCTCGCTTATTTAATCAAACCACGCCCTCCACATTAACTCAATTGGTGAATAATTAACAAATTAAAATTAAACAAAATTATATGAAAATTGTCAAATTTTTTGAAATATGGTCAAAAATGGTTAATAATTGTCAAAAATTGTCAATTATTGTCAAAAACTGTTAAAAACGGATAATTTTTGTCAAAAATGGTCAATTATGGTCAAAAACTGTTCAAAATGGACAATTTTTTTCAAAAACTGTCAAAAATGGTCAATAATTGTCAAAAATTGTCAAAAATTGTCAAAAATGGTCGATAATTGTCAAAAAAATTTGATTAATGGTCAAAAATTTTCAAATATTGTCAAAAATGGTCAAAAATGGACAATTATTGTCGAAAAAGGTCAATAATTGTAAATTTTTTTTAAAATTTTGAAAAATAGTTGACAGTTGTCAAAAATTATTAGTTTTTGAAATATGGTTAAAAATTTGGAAAATGGTCCATAATTGTCAACAATTGTCAATAATTATCAAAAATGGTCAATAATTTTGAAAAATAGTCTAAAATTTTGAAAAATTGTCAAAAATGGTCAAAAACTATCAAAAATGGTTAAAATCTGTCAATTATTTTTAAAAACTGTGGTTAATAATTGTCAAAAATTGTCAATTATTTTCAAAAACTGTGGTTAATAATTGTCAATTATTGTCAAAAACTGTTAAAAATGGACAATTTTTCTCAAAAATGGTCAATTATGGTCAAAGACTGTTCAAAATGGACAATTTTTGTCAAAAACTGTCAAAAATGGACAATTATTGTCGAAATTGGTTAATAATTGTAAATTTTTTTTAAAATTTTGAAAAATAGTTGATAATTGTCAAAAATTATTAGTTTTTGAAATATGGTCAAAAATGGTCAATAATTGTCAAAAATGGTCAAAAATTTGAAAAATGGTCCAAAATTTGGAAAATGGTCCATAATTGTCAACAATTGTCAATAATTATCAAAAATGGTCAATAATTTCGAAAAAAGGTCTAAAATTTTGAAAAATTGACAAAAATGGTTAAAAAATGTCAATTATTTTTAAAAACTGTCAAAAATGGACAATTATTGTCAAAATTGGTCAATAATTGTCAAAAATTGTTAAAATTTTGAAAAATGGTCGATAATTGTCAAAAACTATCAAAAATGGTCAATAATTTTGAAAGACTTTCAAAAGATTTGAAAAATTGTCAAAAATGGTTAAAAATTGTCAATTATTTTTAAAAACTGACAAAAATGGACAATTATTGTAAAAATTGGTGAATAATTGTTAAAATTTTGAAAAATTGTCAAAAACTATCAAAAATTGTCAAAAACTGTCAAAAATGGACAATTATTGTTAAAAATTGCCAAAATTTTGAAAAATAGTTGTCATAAATTGTTAGTTTCTAAAAAATTGTCAAACATTTTGAAATATGGTCAATAATTGTCAAAAATGGTCAAAAATTTGGAAAAAATTTGAAAAATTGTCAAAAATGATCAAAAACTATCAAAAATGGTTAAAAACTGTCAATTATTGTTAAAAACTGTTAAAAATAGACAATTATTGCCAAAAACTGTCTAAAATGCTTAAAAATTGAAATCATTTTGAAAAATGGTCAAAAATTTGGAAAAATGGTCACTAATTTGAAAAACAGTCAAAATGGTCAGTAATTGTCAAAAATGGTCAATAATTGTTGAAATTTTGAAAAATGGTCAATAATAGACCGTTTTAACGAAAGACATTTTGTGGTAGCGGCGACCGTTGTCCACCTATAGATTTATATAGTAATTAATAGAGGCTAACTGTAATTTTAAAAGGAAACTGTACCCACAGAACTGGTAGATTAACAAGATTACGTTGAAAGTGTCACTGTTTACGCGCTCACTATACGAGACCTATATGCGTCCTCGTTCTCCCGTCGAGTCCCTCAAAAAAGTGAAGAAATATATCGTTCCTGTAATCTTAGATACATCTGTCCAAGATCTAAGTCTCCTTTTAGAATTACAGTTAGCTTCTATTAATTACTATATAAATCTATAGGTGGAGAACGATCGCCACTACCATAAGATGTCTTTCGTTAAGACGGTCTATTGTTAAAATTTTGAAAAATGGTCAATTATTGTCCAAATTTTGAGAAATGGTCAATAATCGTCAAGAGTTGCCAAAATTTTGAAAATTAGTCAATAAATAATACGAGCCGTTTCCGAAAATCGATTTAAACACGTAATTTATAAAATCGATTTACTAAAAATCGATTAATATTACTATAAAAATCGATTATATTTTAACATCAGTAGATCTTTTTAAGGTTAATCATGATGAATAGCGAAAATGACGATTATTCAAGCACTCCTATTATAACCTAATATAATATAAAAAACTGTTTTAATTATTAAAAGGGCGACTGTAGAAAAAATTATGTGTGTTTTTCGAGCGTAAAGTAAAATTGCCGTAATCTGTTACTTTACGCTCTAAATACACAAATAACTATTCTGTAATCGCCCCCGTGCAAGTGGCCATAGTTGCCGAGCACGTAAATTGAATAAAAAGAATAATAATGATAATTATTCACTCTTTTTGGTCAATTTTTAGTCAAATATGTCCAAATATCTATCGTTTATGTCTTACTCACGATTGTGGTTTTACCCAACTAAAATAAGTAAATAATTTTTTAAAGGTAATTAAAATATAGATATTTTTCAGACCACTGTGCATTGTCAAAATTTGTGCTTCCAAATTTACCTGAATTAAGAGATCTGGATATAAGAAATTCATTCGTTCCAAGAGTTGACAAAAATTCGTTAAAACATTCTAAAAACTTGAAACGTATAGATTTGCGAGCAAACAAAATGGTAATAGAAGGTGGATCATTTCAGGATTTGAATTCTCTTACATTTTTGGACATTGAACAGCAAAACGTAACACTGAACGACCAATTTTTGAAAGGATTAAAGAATTTAGTATTACTGAGTATTACTGATTCAAAGATATCAACTATTTCAAAAGATGCTTTTCGAGATGTACCAGGTAAATGTTTATATCATAATTATAGCTTAGGAATTATCTAAAGCCTTAGTCATATTCATTGTTTTAATTACTTCATCATCATCATATCCAATTTAATCAAATAAAGACTACGACTCTTCGTATTCACAAATTTCGAAAACAATCTTGATTTAAATATTTTTCTTCCAAAATAGTCGTTATACTTAGTATTTTTTTTAGAATTGGTCGATTTGAATTTAAGTAGTAACCCAATAGAAAAAATAGAAAACGGTGCCCTAGATTCACTGAAGAAGTTAAAAAATCTCAATATACTGGATACTAATATAAATAAGATAGATGTACAGCTTTTTAAGGAAAATAACAATTTTGAAACTTTAAGAGCTTCTGCAAAGGCGGTTAAGAACTTTGATCTGCGGAAATTTGTAAAATACTGTCCACGTTTTTACAGTTTCGATTTTAGTTTGACAGATTGCGGAGAATCGAGCATTCAAGATTTAAATAAGAAAATCAATGACGATAATGAATTTATTTTTGTATATTTTGATGGTATTGAAAGGCCAGATCGTTGTTAGTTGTCCATAAATATTATTAACAAATAAAATCTTGTAGGTATTGATATAGGTATATACTAAAAAAAATCAAATAGTACGAGGTGGTATAAATAATTTAGAACAATATTCACAAAATGGCTAGTACAGTCTTTCGAATATTGAACACATTCCGAAAGAGAAACAACTACTTCTAAAGTTACACGCCATAACAAGGTACTAAATTACAATAAAAATGTAATGGAAATTTCAACGCAGCCGATACATTTTATATATTTTTGTTTAAAGTTAAATGGAGCTGCTGATAGATTAGGGCGTTAATGATTTATTTCCATATAATTAGCACAGAATACACTTTGAGTTTCTATAATGTTTTATTAAGTAGTTGGCTAGCTCATTTGACAGTTCGCGGCTCGTGTGTGAAGTAAGTGAGGTTGAGAAATAGTGTATTACATACCTAGGCCAGTAAAGTAAGAAATGTTTCAGATCACATGTAATTGTCGGCAAACATTCAGGTACGTATATACTATTTTATGCTGCCATTTTAGAAAATGCGTTTTTCCGATCATTTTTCGCAGATTATTTATATTTTTTAAAAGAATAGATGTACTACTCAACCTATTGGAATGCATTCAATAGGAAACTTCCCTTGCAAAATAGCTTTAACATGTCTATCGACCTGTTTCGATTTTATAGAATAAATCCTTTTAATTAGCGCTCGTCGTCACTGGCCACATCCAACTATAGTTCTGTGATCCCAAACTCTTCAACCCTGACCGTTAGACAATTGACGTCTGCCAACGGACGCTTCCATTTTTTGCACAACGCCACGTGAAACACCCCTTTCTGTTATCGACCGCCTAAAGGGACAGATCATCTTTCGCTATCTTTCATATCTTAAGTACCTATCTTATGAATTTTGCTGTGGTAAGCACAGCCCCTAGGCGAGAATATAAGCCAAGAATATAACCCTAGGCGAGAATATAACCCTAGGCTAGGATATAACCCAAGAATATAACGCCGAGGATATAAACCCAAGAATACAACCCTAGGCGAGAATATAAGCCAAGAATATAACCCTAGGCGAGAATATAACGCCGAGGATATAAACCGAAGAATTTAACCGGAGAATATAACCCCAAGAATATAGCCAAGGATACAGCCCTAGCTCAAAATACCGTCCTAGAACAGAACTCATCAGTTCAGATCAAGACCTGACTTCTTCTTCAGGAAACAACTCCATATAAGCTAAGTACCTATAAAAGTACAAATTCCTGTTCATTTCCTGTGGCAGAATAAATTGTAAATTTGTGTTGATTCTATTTTTATTTTTTTCTAAATCCCCAACTATAAAAGTTGAGGGAGATATCGCCCGGGGTAATTTTTAGTAGTTTTTATTATTAACTTATTTCAATTTTACAAGGCGTTTCTACCTTTTCCGCCTTAGTTTTCTTAGTCATTTTTATCGCCAAAAAGGTAGTGGCGCCCTCAACTTTTACAACCTTCCTGTAGCACTTGTGCAGCATAAACTTGGGGTCGAATCACCCTTGAGAGGAGTCTCTAGCCGGAGCCCTTCGAGCTGGTGCCCTGTGAGGTACAGCCTTTACCGTTACAAATTGGCGCCTTTACCGTTACAAGCTACATAACTAAAATTTCCTAGCCCAACAAAATATACTGGCCATTGTTTCCGCAGGACTTCAGCCACATTACTGATTTGTGCAGGTGGAAATTTAACAAGTTTGAAACGCCACGTAGGATGGAAATCTTCGACCGTGGCAGAAGGTTACATCGAAGATTCAATTCACAAGAAATTAAAAACAGCAAATAAAATTCTTAACGTAGAAAATAAACAAAACCAACCTGGAATTTCAAGAATCGAATCCAATGATAACAAAAATATTATGATTCCTAAATTGACCGGAACATCAACGTTTAATAATTGTACTTTGCGTAATGCACATTCAACATAAATATTGATAATAAGTGAGTTAAGTTTTTTACTTAATTACAGTTACCTGTAAATAATTGTCATATTAGTAAAGCGTGATCTATAGACGTCAAAAAATAATAGTTCAATAACGCTTTACAAAATTAGAAAAATAAATTTCCAAAGAACAGAACGTTTACCAAGAAGCAACAACTACTTCTCGGGCTATATGCCCCGACAGACATTGAATTACACTTCTAAAGTAAACGGGGTTGGTATATCTATTAAGATAGAACCAACCATTCTGGTTTGCTATTAGAAGGAATAACATCACTTGCTCTGAGAGCATAATCCTGGACTGGAGCCTACGTTGATACCACACCAATACATTAACCTCAGTAATTTTGTAGAGCGTTATAAGAGTATTGAACTATTATTTTTTGAGTTAAGTTTTGTTATACATTTTGAGCAATAAATATTCTGGTTCGACTTATTGGTGACTGCACAAAAAATATTGTACGCGCCACACTCGGAAAGTGTATTTATAGGGCTCGAGTGCTTTCAAGGCTTCGCATTCGGCGACGCCCTGAAACTTGCTTGCTCTCCCTGTGAAGTAATGAAGTTTGGCGGTAAAAAAATTAGTTCTATTCTGTGCTGGTGAATGTATTTATGTTACAGTTAAAGTGTTTACTTGGCGTTTATAAACTAGCTGGATAGTATTGTAACATGTCTATCGACCTGTTTCGATTTTACAGAATAAATCCTTTTAATTAGCGCTCGCCGTCACTAGCCACATTCAATTATAGTTCTGTGATCCCAAACTCTTCTACCCTGACCGTAAGACAATTGACGTCTGCCAACGGACGCTTCCATTTTTTGCACAACGCCACGTTAAACACCCCTTTTTGTTAACGACCGCCGAAGGGGACACACCATCTTTCGCTATCTTTCATATCTTAAGTACCTATCTTATGAATTTTGCTGTGGTAAGCACAGCCCCTAGGCTAGGATATAATCCAAGAATATAACCCTAGGCTAGGATATAACCCAAGAATTTAACGCCGAGAATATAACCCTAGGCTAGAATATAACGCCGAGGATATAAACCGAAGAATTTAACCGGAGAATATAACCCCAAGAATATAGCCAAGGATAGAACCCCCAAACTACCGCCCTAGAACAGAACTCATCAGTTCGGATCAAGACCTGACTTCTTCTCCAGGAAACCACTTCATCTAAGCTAAGTACCTATAAAAGTACAAATTCCTCTATTAAATTCCGTTATTCATTTCCTGTGGCAGAATAAATTAAAATTTTGTTTTTAATTCTTTTTTTATTAAAATCCTCAACCATAAAAGTTGAGGGAGATATCGCCCGGGGTAATTTTTAGTAACTTTTTTATTTTTTAACTTTCATTTAAATTTTACAAGGCGTTTCTACCTTTTCCGCCTTAGTTTTCTTAGTCCTTTTTATCGTTAAAAAGGTAGTGGCGCCCTCAATTTTTACAACCCTTCTGTTATCCTTGTGCAGCATAAACTTGGGGTCGAATCACCCTTGAGAGGAGTCTCTAGCCGGAGCCCTTCGAGATGGTGCCCTGTGATGTACAGCATTTACCGTTACAAATTGGCGCCTTTACCGTTACAGTATATAAAATATATAATTTAAATATCCAATACTTTGTATTCCACATGAAAGTTTTCAAAAGGCTTAGGGAACGAGTATATATATACAGGGTACGGCACCGAAAACGAAACAGATCGTATATCTTGAAGACACATTTTTTTGGAGAAAATGCAAAAAGAGGTCGATTTTTATTTCAAGGGGGACATCTTTCGATCATATCCTCCCTATCCTACATCCCTCCCCACCCCTCTGTCACTATTACCAATAAAATTTAAATAGGGAAAGTACTAAGTGTGATCATTTTATAAGGAATTTGACACTGTGACATGTGACAGTTCAATTAAGCGTATTTTCATGTGAAAGCCAAATTCAACAATTTAATGCATAATTACCTTTGGAATAAAATTTAACTTACTACGCCTATGTTTTCGTAAAATAAAGATAAAGGTTTTTGTTTCCATAACTACCAGGTCTGTTTATTAGTTTAGCGTCTTTGATACCTCAAGTCTATTAGCGAGTAAAACATAAGAATGGTTTATTCTATTCAGGAGAGAGTAGAAATTGTTGAATGTTATTTAAAAAATAACGAATATGCTAATACTGTCAGCATAATTTTCAGTAAGTACGTTTTGGAACTTATTTCAAAATTTCGACAAACAGGATCTGTTCAAAATAAAAAACGGCAGATTGAAAATCCAGTAAGAAACGAAGCGGTAGAGGTAGCCGTTTTAGGACAAGTTGTTGCAGATCCAACTCTTAGTACAAGAAAGCTTGCAGAATTATCTGGAAGAAGTTAACATACCGTCGGGCGAATTTTGAAAGCCAACAAATTCCATCCCTATAAAATTCATTTAGTTCAGGAACTTAACGAAGACGATTTTGATCGCCGCTTGCAATTTTGTGAAATCGTGAGCGAGCATGCTATACAAGATCCACATTTTTTTATAACATTTGTTTTTCGGATGAATGTAGTTTTTATGTTAACGGCAATGTCAATCGACATAACCGTCGATACTGGTCAGATTCCAATCCAAGAGTATTTCATGAAACGCATACTCAACACCCAGAAAAGTTAAACGTTTGAGCTGGAATATTTGGCGACCGTATTTTTTTTACTAGGCAATTTACTCGAAAACACCAATGTTAACAGACATAATAGAAACCGATAACCGATACCTTGAAGATCACCTAATATTTCAACAGGACGGGGCTCCTCCACATTTTGCTGAAGCAGTTCGTCAGTACTCAAATGAAAACTTTCCTAGACATTGGATTGGAAGAAGAGGATTTATTGAATGGCCCCCACGATCTCCTGATCTGTCCCCCTTAGATTACTTTTTATGGGGATATCTGAAAAGTAAAATATACGCCCCTCAGCCAGGTTCCTTAGAAGAGTTACGTGAACGTATTATTACCGAATGTCGTCAAATAACTCCAGAAATGCTCCGAAACGTCAGACAAAGATTCGAGAATAATTTATATTCGTGTATGGAAGTTAATGGACAACACTTTGAGCATTTATATTGAGGTAATTTAGTTTTTAATTATGGGAGTTGGTCTAAATTTTCCAATTTAATTTTTATGTTCACTTTTCTATTTTTTTAATTTTTATTATGAATTGTCTATTAAATAGTTGAGTTTTGCTTTTAAACGAAGTGTCATTATCTAAAATACGGAAACTTTTCCCGCAAGATGGCGCCAAAATCAAAAGTTACGTAATACACTGCCACGCAGTCAAATTCCTTATAAAATTACCTTTTCAAAGATGTGGTTTATTGGTAATAGTGACAGAGGGGAGGCGTGGGATGTAGGATAGTTGAGGATATGATCGAAGGATGACCCTCTTGGAATAAAAATCGACATCTTTTTGCATTTTCACAAAAAAAATTTGTCTTCAAGATATGCGGTCTGTTTCGTTTTCGGTCGGTGCCGTACCCTGAATATATATTTCCTTCTTTTTTTTGAAAAGAAAAACAAAAAGTATTGGATATTTCTTATATATTTTGTATACTATCCAGCCGAATGAACAGTTTAATCGTTAGATGTATATTTTTAAGTGATGGAAAATACTAATCTATCATATATGCGTCCTACCAAAAACATACATTTAAAAGTCCATCAAAGTTAGAAAGAATGTAATAAGTTATTAAATATAAAAAAGTCACTCTAAGTACAAGTAACTATATTCTGGATCCGAATTTAAACTTGCTCCATTGAACGATAAAAAATAGACTAATCCCAATGACAATATCGAATGTTATTTATGTGCAAAAAACTTTGATACAAGTTTTTTTATAAATTGAATTAATTATAAATTAGATAATAATTAATTGAGTGGAAGATAATACTACATTGCATGGCATTTAGTTGCATTTAACTCCATCCCATTAGAATTGCTCAATCTCACCAAGTTGTTAAGGTCTACTTGAAGCTTGGTACAACCATCCAGACTGCTAGCTCGGAGGAAGAATTTCAATCATCAGAAAATAACAAAGACTTACTAAATTGTTTACATATTGTAATGTTTTTACTTATTTATTTAAATAGTTTTTAACGGTCGGATAAAATTATACACACTATGGCTAACTACTATCTATTTATTTAAAGAAACACACACACTGTATTAAACTTAATGTCTACTAATTTATTCACACTGTTACCTTATTAAAAAGGTCCTGTTAATCTCAGGGTGGGATTCGAAATAAAAACCGATTCAGATGTTGGTTTAATATAATAAAATAAAATTGGTTACTATATAAATGTACAGAAAACAATGCCTTGCCTACTAATTGTAACGCCAAAAACTCCCTGAAGGATTTCCGTTATACCACACGATTTATATGAAGTTAGCTTTAGATTATTTTAGGTTATTATTTTATTAAACTAACACATGGACAAATTTATAATTAAAAAAAGAAAAGTTTTACACTATCCAAACAAACCTTAGGGGTGGTTGGATACAGGATGATATTAAAGAACTACCTTTTGTATGCATACGCTGGTTTACAAACTATAGTGATTGTGTTAGTAACTAAATCTAAGATTTGTCCTCAACAGAGGGTAAAGACACCAGGAAACTAAGTTCCTCAGTAGGTATGACAAAATACTCTACTTAGACTATTTAGTTTTATATCAATATGTGTTATTCTAGTGAAAGGTTGGCTTCTACTCAAACCACTGGATTGCTTGACATATGTACTTTATGAAGGTTACCTGTTAACGATCGGGTGCTGTGGTGTGTCCCTCCAAAAGTACTGGTAGTGGCAGACTATATCCTAGAGGTAGAGGTGTATACAGGTGTATCCGATGTGATGACGGGGTGCAGATGATGTCGATGCAGGAATGAAATGGAGATCTCGATGAATAAAATAAAGCCAAAGAAAGAAATACGAAGCAGAAAGAAGAGAAGAAAGAATAAAGAGACCTAAAAAGGAGCTTGTGTAAGTATTTGGTAATAATAATTAAATGTTATGAGGGTTGAGTATAGTAAACTGACAAATTAAACTCACCATAGAAGTTGTGTGGCCTCAAAGTAGTTTCGCCTACGGATGTGGAGACAGGAATTTAAGCTGAGCCAAATTAATATCCACTTATACAAAATGGTAGAGCTCCAACAGGATCACTCTAATAAAATCTAAGCTCACTTAAATATATTTTCCAAAAATCAGCAGAATTGCTAAACCATGTGGTCTATCACGAACCTCACATGGAAGAAAAAAGGAAACCCATCTCCTATCTACGTATGAATGGTCTTAGAAAAAAAGGTATGTTCTTTTCATTTACTTTACCAAAGTACTTAACACCAGACATAAGCTCTGATAACAGAAATTAAAAGAAGAAACTATTAATTGATAAGGAAGGTCAATGATCTTTAATCAGTAGATCTATGAATAGAAAAGTGACATTATGATGAAAGATTGAAATCACTTTGAGAAGATTTATTTTTAAGATTGACAGACATGACAAGATTGTCATCTACTTTGTTCACCATGTAAACAAAATAACCTTTAAGCCTTTGATATTTTTAGATCAGTAACTTTTATGATCTAGTGATCATCCTATGTTTAAATAAGATTCCGGTAAATTTAGAATATAAATATTTGATTATTATTATTCCTACTTGTTGTAAATAATAAGTGGTAAATACTTCTTTATTATTTTTAGGAGCCCTTCATGGAGACGCTTGAGAAAATTGAAAGGATTCCTGAGACATTAATTGTATTAATCCTACTAAAAACAATCAGGATCTGTTTTTAATAAACTAGCAATTGGTAGGTACAGAGTTTATTTTTGGATGTTTGAAAGAGAGGCATCAATAATTCTTTGTCCCGTAACAACACTCGGTATATTCGTTCTAATTTATTTTCACCACTTAGATATTACCCTATTTATCTGCATTATTTAATTCACTAATTCTTCCGAACTAACTGTACTGTCCGTTTCACTAATTGTTTCGAACTAGCTAACTAACTGCTACGCACTCGAAAACCCGCGTATATATAGTCCTTATCGGTTCTGGAAAACTCTAGTGCCTTCGGCGCTCGGGCTACGCGCGAACGAAACCGTTCCAGAATGTTCGAGTACATCTTAACGCAAGGGGAGCGCAGCCACCAAAATTTACACTCGTGGAACAGGGCCGGCTTTGAGTTGGTGACCTCGCAACAATATTTTAAGTTCGGGAACACAAAAAGTGATTGAAATAATCACGATCAACAAAATGATTTTAAGGATCCCATCTCTAATACCTACCAGAGATACGTCCTACGGTTTGGTTACGGTTACGCACTTGTAATGTTTCTATTGATTATCCATTCTCGAGAAATGAGTTACAGTGAAAAAAAATCCTACAACAAAA
Organism: Lochmaea crataegi; assembly: GCA_947563755.1. Lineage (NCBI taxonomy): Eukaryota > Metazoa > Arthropoda > Insecta > Coleoptera > Chrysomelidae > Lochmaea > Lochmaea crataegi. Next base: position 27,977,316 of record OX387432.1, read on the forward strand.
CTCTCAAGTGATGGCAGTAAAATAGTTAACAGTTTAAATTACCTCTTTAATTATTTCAATAAAAAATGTAGACATAATATAAAAAAATCTCCAATTACTACGACAGTATGGAATTGTCAAATTACATGAAGAATTAAAAGCAATCAAACCTGTAATATACAACGTTAATAGACCTAATTGTGAATTAACAGTAGAAATACTCTACCACATAATTGGTTGTTACGGTTGAAAATTCTTTGGTTTTACTTTGCTTTTATGTTTTTATTGACATTTTTTTATTATCGCACGCTATTAATTCAACAGATGTTATTGGAGAAATTATTGTAAATTGAAGGTTAAGTTTATAAATTGAGTAATAATGAGGAATTTTAAGTACGAAATGGAACATCACGCAATGATGAGGATTATTCTTAACATTCATAGTCCCAAGGAATGAGTTTGACAAAATTGAAGATCCCGGAAATACAAGAATTATCCAATCAATTAGAGGTTATAAAAACAGTTACCTAAAAGGTACAAACAGTAAAACCTTCGATCATTAAAAAGAATAAATGAATAACCCGCTATACTGACAACACACTTTGTTTGTAACCAACATCTAAATCGATTCTTTTATTACAGACAGCTGATTCCAACAACAGTGCCGTAGTGAATGATGAAGGGATTAAATTGACTCAATAATCATTTCAAAAATTTCGAGTAATAATAGAAATACTTATCTTATATGTACTTATTACTCGATAAATTTTATTTGCAGCCGACCAGATTGGATTCAGGCTATGTTCCTGCTCTAATACATTTTTTTACCAGGCCCAACCATTATATCACTTGACATTAAATGGCTAGATCATAGCCTAGCATCATTCGAAATATTCTCTTTCCCAATGATATAATATAATGAACTTATTGCTTTCACCATGTTTTTGTAAATATAATTCATCGAATAAGTTAAGTATTCCCAATTGATTTACATTCAAATTTCTTATCTACCACAGTTGAACACCACAGCCATGGAGGCTACACCACAGCCATAAATATAATATTTGGTCAAATTCAAAACGAAGATCTGTCAACAAACGTCAACATTCAATATAAGCGGTGTTGTCACATCTACTGAAAAATGCGAAATTACAGAAACCTTCAGATTGACATCCTGTTCATAAACATTCACTCATGTATAAATGAAGTTTTGTATATTGTCAAAGATTAAATAAATTGCATTTCATACATGTGTCTCAATTGTATAATAAGTATTGAAGGACATATGTTGAGGAATCACAAAAAAATGATTATTACTTTCAAATAACACGACATGGCAACATCTGTGGATTCCAACAAGATAAATAAATAAACTTTGACATTATTTATGTTGGCATCAGATAATACGTCTGTTTACTCTTCTACGTTATGTTCATTGTTCGGAGAGTAAAACTTTTTTATATTTTTACAATAATAAATATTATATTAAATATTGTTGCATTTTTTCTTGAATGTGAAAAAGATCTGCGTACGCCCATGTGACTCCTTGAACAACAATGAATCGACACAACAAATTGACAGATGTTCTAAGATTTCTGGTTTTTGTACCCAATTATTTGTGTGATGCGAACGTATCTTCAGTCGCAGCGACATCTATTATCTGCTAATAACAAAAACACTCTATAAGTAGGTATTCTTTGTTAAACAAAAATTATGCCGAATGTATTGAGAAGTAAATTTTCGTTTTGTAGAACGTGCCTAAAGCGATTTTAATAATTATTTAATTTAATGTGTTAAAACACCAAACTTGGTATTTTCTCTAGTTTCTGCGTTTATTGAATTCCGTGATAGTAAACTACTTAACAACAGTTTATTATCAACACGAAGCTTTCTCAAGGTCTTATGACTATCTATAATTTTAATGGTAAGTAACATAGTACACTTAGTTATGGCAATTATTCAAACAATACTTACAAATTAATGTAAATTTATTTGTATTAATTATGGGAAATAGCAGACCTTCATGTATATTTAGAATCAAACTGAATATAGTAATATAACTATAAAAGCAATATTTAAAATAATAACAAAATGATAATGCATATTTAATGCTGATGCTACAGACGCGTTTATCAAAGATTATGTTGATGTTCCCCAAGTATTATGACCGCGATTAACAAAGTTAGGTTAGTAGTGAAATGGTCTAGTCGGCTTTCCACTGCAAGAATCTGTTTATTACAGTAGTAGGCATTATGTCAGAATACTGTGACTTTCAATGTCCATCAACAGTTTGAAACGCTCAGTATCAAACTTGTTTTGTGCGCAATTTCATAAATGTTGTCCACTTATCCTCTCTTTCCAGAAAGATATGGAGAAGTACCGAAAAAGTTTCATGGCTGCTGACGGTAATTGTCAGGGAAGCCTATTTCTGTATACGAAGGGCTTTGGGTCGTTCGCTGTAAAGATTTTGGCCGCCAAGCAATAATGTTACAATCATTACATTATATCCAATGTATTTGTTTGGGTCCTAAGTCCCAAGACTCTCAACAAATCCTACTATCCATAAGGATAGTATAGCTTTGTGAACAGCCTTTTCCAAGTGAGCATTCCATGCCTACTAACAGAGTACCATAAAAATTGCCTGCAATGTTATTGCCTCATTTATAAATAAGTATAATTTAGGGAATGGTGAGATTCTATAAAGTAGGGAAAAGAAAAATATTATTCCACAGAAGTGATGTTAGTATAGTTGAATTTAAAAAAGGGCACAAGTATTAGAAAGAGACGTTAACGTCATCCTATAAACCATTCCAGAACACGTGATTTTGACAGGTCGACCAAATTGTGTTGGAGGGCAACCAAATCGATTAGGCGTTTAACCTTGTGTATTTCACACATTTTAATCTCATTTGGAATGTGCATTAAATTCTTGCAAACCACTCATAAAAATTGATTTTGAACTTAGATTTACTACTTGGTATATAAAAATTATTTTGATCTCTTCTATTGCGAGTATGGATTTCATTGTTGTAAGCAATACATTTGTTGTTGCGATTCAAGCATCAAGACGTGGTTCAAATATAGCATTCAAATAGTCACATCGCTTCGTTAAAACATCCGGAAATTGAAAAAAAGATACCTTATCTCTTTCTCCACACATTCTACACTTACCAACACTATAAAATGATGGCATTTTAGATACTTTCAATTAAAGTCTAACCATCCTCCGTTGTTTACCAGTAAAAAATTAAAACTAAATAGAATGTGTGCCATCAAGCACAATATGGCCGACCTGTCAGTGACGTCATTAAAGAATGGTCTATTTGCGAAAAACCGGCTGTCCTTTGTGGTTATTAAATGTCAAAGTTGTCAAAAATGAAGCTTATAGACGAGCTCTATTTTAAATACAAATCTTCAACAACGAATGAAAATTAAATTATGTTTCGATGCTGTTAATGTTAACAGATTCTATTTAATAGTAAATCAAATATTATAAATGCACGAGGTAGGTACTCAGCTGAGGCAAACGCTATATTTCACAGCATAACAACCATAATTAAACATGTTATTTAAGTGCACGAAATCGTTTAATCCCCAACTAATAAATTTTCTCATTTAATTTAGTAAATTAATTTTTTAACATCGTGGGAATGTAACTAGAGGAGTTTAACCTTTAAATTTATACGAACGTTTTCCCAGTTTTTATGAATCTATTGTATTGCGATTCGGACATTTTTTACTTTTAATTATGTTTCGTCGGATTTATTTTTATATTTATTGTTTTAAATCATTGTTTCCCGAGTAGTAGAAAGTTTTGAAAGTGAGAAAGCAATCAAAAGTAATGATATTAATATATGAACATGAAGATTTTATTCAAATCTGAAATGTAGCTGGAGCTCAATATGGTTTGTTTATATAATCCATCCATGCAGTTTATTAAAATTAACAAGTAAACTATTGACCAAGCCACTAACGGATCAAGAATTGCTGAAAAATGTAGTTGTAGTTGTTTTAATTAAAGTTAACTCTAGTTATAGGACGAGATATACAGATACATTCAAACAAAAACGGAACATAGGGATTTTAAGCATTGTATCAGAACTGCTTTTGAACTAGTCGACCAACATCCAGCTTCAACAGATTAAAAACACGATTATTACAATCGTTTATTTGGACACCTATAACATATCGTACAATTCCCACCACTCCCTATTCTCAACTGTGGGCGGTCCTTAATTAGCGTCAGACAGTCAGTCGATCGGTGAGTGTTCAAGCCCATAATTTTGTTTCAATATAACGAATCCTATTTTGTTTTATTTACGAATTTATTTTTATTTTGCAAGCCGTTAAGGCCAAAAGAAATCAAAACATATTATCCCAACTCGAAACATTAATTGTTAAAGAGAATTTAACAATTAATTTTCGATTTTAACAACATAAAACGTAAGCATATTGTTTCCATATGTAGCGACGTTTACTAACCCCATCAAATAATTATTCAATACTAAATCGCAGGTCGCACTCGGACACACCTCGCACATAACTAACAAATTTTGGTAGGAGAAGGGGCGGGCTTTTCTACAGTGATTCTGAATCCAGCTGTCCAGATCAATACTTGATATTCATTGAAGTGAACTTTAGAAATGTTTTGTTGGTGGACTATTTAGATCGGACAATACACTAAACCCCTATGTTCCGTTTTTATTTGAATGTATCTGTATAATAGTTTCATTAGGAAGTAGAAATTTGAATTAGAGAGAATCTAATAACATTGTTTGAACATTTTTCCCTTAAATGTGACCTAACAACTTTAATTGTATGCTACTATAAAATAATGCCTGCTTCATTTGGGTTCAATCAATCTCCTGTATAATGAACGCAATGTCTAAATATATTTTAAGAATAAGAGTAGCCTAATTTTGAATTCCCATTACACCATTCCAGAACACGTGACTTTGACAGGTCGGCCATATTGTGCTGGAGGGCAACCGAATCGATTAGTTGGAGTTGAACCTTGTGTGATTTCGCATGTTCTGTAAAGTATTTTAGGAAAATCTAACTTGTAGTGAAGTCATTTGGTTGTCAGACCGACTTTGTAGAGCCTCGCTTCGTGAAAACAGCCGGAAATCGAAAAAAAGATACCTTGGGCGCGTTCAGCCGGTCTCAACGGTTGGAACTAAGCACAAAACAAGATGAATTCCGTCTGAACGCATTGCTGCAAGTTAGCGGTGGAACATAACCTGACTTTCTAATAATATTCTTCGTTCATTGGATATAATAATTTCATTATTTATTACTACACATTGACAGCGCCAAAGATGACAAAATAAATTTTCTGTCATTCTTGACAGCGCAGAGTAAACAAAGCGCTGCGTCTGATGCTCAACTGTTGAGAGGCATCATTCCCGTCTGAACGCAACCGCTGAGTCAGCAACTCAACCGTTGAGCACGTCTGATCGCACCCCTTATCACTTCCGCCCAGCATTTCTCACTTAACGGCACTACAAAACGATGGCATTTTAGATACCTTCAAGAACTAATTGTTAATTAAAGTCTATTATCCGTTGTTTACCAGTAAACAATTAAAACTAAATAGAATGTGTGCCATCCAGAACAATATGGCCGACCTGACAGTGAGGTAATTCTGGAATAGTCTATTAGAATTATCGCAAATAGAGAACAGGGTCGCTATTTTTGAGATCCTTGCCAACACTTTCTGAAAATGGTATTCTTGACCTCTCTTCGTAGAGATGTGCGAACATTTTCACTCGCGTGGTGAGATCAATTTGACAACATCGCAATTTCTAGATTAGTTAGTAGTTCTGTGTCATCAGATTATGGTTAGGTTAGGTTAAGTTTCCAGTTTCCACCAAGTTTCCACGATTTTTGTATGATGAATCCATCTCATATGAATCCCCTCATTAAAAACCTGCACAAACTCTTTAGAAGTTTGCACAAATTGATATTCACTTAAAATATTAAAAGGGTCAATAGGTTTGAAATGATTATATCTCTGATTATATTGACTAATTGCAGAGACAACCCTCTAATTGGTTTATCCCATCCAAGATTTTCTAAATTTGCAATAAATGGCAAATCATCCATTTCGTAAAAAAATTGATAACAGTGATTTTGATTAGATATCTAAATATAACCTATGAATTCTGTAAAACGCATACGCAAGGCGTTTGCGATCAACAAATACCTCTCGTTGTAAAACTCGCATGATCGCTGGTCTTGCGAATGGTCAAGAATACCAAATGCAAATGACATTCGCAAAATTATGAGATGCGCACGTCCTTGACAGGTTAACTCTACATTCAGATTAATCTGTTTAAACATCTTTTTATTTTTTGGAACAGAACAATGTTTAGCCACTCCTCGTATATTCTAAATCACTGTATTATTAGATATCGTATATTTTTGTTGAAAGCCTTTATTGAAAGTAAAAATACCTACTATTGTTGCACACTCCAGTTGACTTAAAAAACTAGCTTATTTACTATTTATATTAAATACCTTCATACCTTAGTTGTTACCAATTTCCTCTAGCATGCAGTAATAATTTTGCAATTAACCTGCATTGTAGTAGGTAGTAGTGAATATAATATTCTTACGAAAACTGGTACACTTTACCAATTTGTTTATATAACGAAGTAGATAAATAACTAAATTTCGTAAAGTGTAAGTAAGTAATTTAGATTATTTTTATGGTATATGAATTTGGTGAATTCCAAGAAAACCTCAAATGATTTTTACATACGACGAACTATTATATATGTATAATGAAAAAGTACTGAAGTAAAACATTGTTTACCATTATTGTTTGGCTCTATAACATACCCTTGTTGGATTATATTATTTTAATCTCCAGAAAGTGAAAGCTGCCGTTGCGTATTTTTTTATAACGAAGGAGATTTGACAGTTACGCCTTGCTCAGGTATGCTGGTCCAAAGAAATTTGTAGTACATTTAAAGCTTTTGCATGTTCAAAAATCAAAAAGAAAAATTCAGAGTACAGTGTGCAATCCCACCAACCCACTAAATCCCTCCTTAGAATTTTCATTAAATAGTGGAATTAATTAGAAACAGTTAGTTTCATTCATAACAGTAATATGAGTAGATTCCACAAAGTAAGGGTCCAAACAGTAAATTAAATTAGTGCCAAGATATTGACGATCTACTCGACTAAAATGAGCAAGACAACCATCGTGCATGAACCATCAATTTTGCCGTGCCAGTAGGGGAACGTCGTCCATACAATCAGGTTAATTATTTTGCAAAAATTCAAGATAATCCTGTCCTATTAAACGGCCAGGTAACTCTACTGGTGCCAGTATTTGATTGCCGATAACACCTATCCAGATATTTATGCTAAAGCTAAAGCTAAAGCTAAAGCTAAAGCTAAAGCTAAAGCTAAAGCTAAAGCTAAAGCTAAAGCTAAAGCTAAAGCTAAAGCTAAAGCTAAAGCTAAAGCTAAAGCTAAAGCTAAAGCTAAAGCTAAAGCTAAAGCTAAAGCTAAAGCTAAAGCTAAAGCTAAAGCTAAAGCTAAAGCTAAAGCTAAAGCTAAAGCTAAAGCTAAAGCTAAAGCTAAAGCTAAAGCTAAAGCAATTTGACGTAATCTCAATTCTTGTTAATTTATCAAAACTAGGTTCTGTAAAGAGTATGCTAGGGTAGTGATTCCGAGGCGGGGGTAACGGCGAGTTTGAGGTGGGTTTGGTTGGTAGACATCCCCTTGGGGATGAGTCCAACACTATTTGGGTCCTGGACCCATTCGAACATGAGTTTCCCATCTCGACCCGAAAAAAAAGGTTCTGTAAAGATCGTTATCTTCAAAGGGCGCTGTCTTCCTTAGGAGGAACTTTTGGATAAAGGTAAATTAAGTTAGATGGACGAGTGGCAACAAGGCTTTAACAAGTGTAATAGTAATAAATTTTTCACCTACGAAAATCCCAAATTCTCGGGACTTGTAGTGAAATATAATTTACAAAAGTTCAAAGTGAATAAAGTATATAGTGTAATTACTGCACTGGAAAAAAATTACATCAAAATTTGAGCTGTAAGTGACAAAAATAAATTATTGTAAATCTATCATACATACTTCATTGCAAGGGAAAAAAATTAACCAGTTTATTTTTAAACAAATTATTTTGCGGCGTTGCCATCTAGTACGTGAAACTGGAAGAACAAGGAGAAAAAAAAATAAAACAGAAAAGCATAACGTGGTGAAAGAAATTCATTCACCTCCGAAGAGTTGATCTGGGAGGTGAATTTAACGCTAACGCGATTTTATAAAATGGAAAGGATTGAAGTAATGTTCACAGAATTAAACATCAAATTGCAAGCAATGGATGGAAAGTTAGAGATAATAACAAAAATGAAAGAGGAAAACAGCATTCTCAAACAAAAAATTAACCAGCAGGATAAGCAAATTGAAATGCTAGAAAGAGAGGTTAAGAGAACAAATTTGGTGATACATGGAGTTGAAGATGATGAAAATGAAAAAATGAAGCAGATGGAACGGAAAGTAGCTGGGATCATAGAGCACATGGGGTTGGAAATATCCAAAGAAGAAATTGATGAAGCTAGAAGAATGGCAAGATGTAAATATGGAAAAACAAGACCAATACAATTAAAACTAACAAGGGGAAATAAAAAAGTAGAGATCTTAAGAGCAGCAAAAAATCTAAAGGGATCAAACATATAGATAAATGAAGACTACCCAAAAACTGTATTAGAACAAAGGAAATCGTTGATACCAAAACTAAAAGAGGCAAGAGAGAACGGAAACAAAGCAATCCTAAAATATAATAAACTAATAATAAACGGCATAGTATACAACTCAGAAGGGAAAGAAGAAATCTCTACAGGAGATGAGGAATATATAAAATACGATAATAAGAGAAAAATTAGTCAAAGATCCCCAGAAAATGAGCCCCTGCAAGAACAATTGAAAAAACTAAATAAAACAATAAAAAACTAACAAATGCAGATAAAGGAATTATAAGTAAAGAAGACAATGGCGATGAACAAGGCAATGAATCGGAGAAGCAAACAGGTAATTTGAAGACAAATTCTTGGAAAATTGGAACATGGAAGATCAGGAGCATAACAAATAAAGAAAATGAATTAATAGAGGAAGTAAACAAAACTGGGCTAGATATATTAGGAATTACAGAAACCAAAATGAAAGGCAAAGGAGAAAGTATATTAAACAGCGGACATATGTTAATATACAGTGGAGTGGAACCAAATCAAAGAGCAAAGGAGGGAGTAGGATGTATAATCAAAGAACAAAAGTATATAAGAAGATGGGTGGGGATCTCAGAAAGGATATTGAAAATCGAACTAGAATTGGAAGAAGAGAATAAAACAACATTGTTAGTGTTTATGGACCAGAAGAAGATGAAAATAAACAAACTAAAGATTATTTTTGGGAACTCACAGAAATATCGGAAGATATAACATACAGGCTAATAATAATAGGGGACATAAACGCAAGAGTTGGGAAAAAAGACGAGGAGAGAGGAGATACAATCGGAAAATACAGAGAAAACGTTAGAAACAATAATGGGAGAAGATTAATTGACTTCTGCTTAAGTAACACCCTAATAATCACGAACACCTTCTTTAATCATAAGAATATACATAAATATACGAGAGAAGCTATAAGCAGAAACGAGAAATCCATAATAGATTACGTAATAATAAACAAAAATTACCGAATAGATTTACTGGATACGAGAGTAAAGAGAGGAGCAGAATTATTCACTGATCATTTTTTAGTAGTTGCAAAATTAAGAACAAGTTCAGAATCAAAAAGAAGTAAGATGATAAAAAACTCCAACACAAAAGAAACGATACGTAACTATAAATTGCAGGAAATAAAAACAGCTGAAAAATACTTGGTGATAGTACAAAAAGAAATGGAAGAAGTCACAAAGAATATGAATCAGTACAATTTAGAAAGCCTCTGGAATATATTTAAAACAACAATATTGTCGAATGCGAAAATAATTTGTGGGATCACAACAACCAAAACAAACAAAAAGAAAACTAATTGGTGGAACAAAATCAAAATTAAAAAAAATATGTGGCAAAAATACTTAAGGAATAGAACAAATGAGACATACCTAAAATATAAGAACCAAAGGAAAAAAGTCAATGAAATAGTTCAAAGAGAGAAACAAAAATCATGGGAAAACTTTGGACATAAAATGGAAAAATATATGCACGGAAACCAAAAGCTGTTTTATAAAATTATGAAGACTTTAAGAAAAGGAAAGACTCAGAAATGTCCAAATATATTGTCAAAAGAAGGGAAAACGTTAGTGAAAGATGAAGAGGTAATGAAGAGGTGGATGCAACGCTTCCAAGACATACTAAATGTGGATTGGACGAACGAATACGTGGAACACGACATCACTGAAAATGAAATAGAACAGAATGAACAGAAAAATATTAAAATAGAAGAAGTTACAGTGATGCAATCAGATTATTAAATAAAGACAAAGCAGCAGGACATGATGGAATAACGGCAGAAATGCTAAAGAATATGGGAAGCAATGGAACTGAAGTATTGACATGTCTGCTTAACAATGCATTAAAGGAATCGCGGATACCTAAAGACTGGGAGATAGGAGTAATCTTACCAAATTTCAAAAATGGTAATAATCGTGACTGCAAAAATTACAGAGGTATCACCTTATTAAGCATAGTTGCCAAAGTATACGAGAGAATTTTAAACAATAGACTGAAAAGCATAATAGATGTACAACTCGAAGATTCACAAAGCGGATTTAGGAAAGGAAGAGGAGTACAAGACCATATCTTCACTATCAAACAGATGATTGAAAAAAGATACAATAGTAATGTTTATGTTGCGTTTATCGATCTAGAAAAAGCTTTTGATAGCGTACCGAGGGCAGCAATTTGGAATAGCTTAAGAAGAAGAGGAGTCAATAAAAAACTGAGGGAGAATATCGAAAGTATATATGCATGTACAAGAAATTATGTGAGAACTAATAATCTAGAATCGGAAGAATTTATTACGAAAGAAGGACTAAGACAAGGAGGTGTATTAAGCACTACATTATTCAATATAATATTAGACAACGTGATTAAAGAAACAAAAGGAAGAGTAAAGAAATTGAACGTAGGGTATAGAAATTTACAATCTGTATACTTAACAGAATGCGCATATGCTGACAACTTCATAATATATGCCAAAAATGAAAACGACCTGCAATATAATTTAGATATATGGGACATGGCACTTAAGAAGAGAAAATTGAAAATAAACATAATAAAATTGAAAAACAAAGAAATAGAGATAATTTTAAATATCTGGGAGTTACAGTTCAAAAGAAAGGGAAAGACGATGCAGAAATAAATAATAGAATAGAAAGCGCAACCAAACTGTATTACACCCTGAATAAGAATCTTTTGAGCAGAAGAGAAATCAATAAGGAAACAAAAGTAACAGTTTACAAAACAATTTACAGACCGGTCCTAGTGTATGGATGCGAGAGCTGGAATCTTTCCAAACAACAAAAAAGCAGAATACAGGCGGCAGAAATGAAATTTTTAAGGAAAATTCAGGGAGTAACAAAAATGGACAAAATACGAAACGAAGATATACGGAAAGAGCTTGAAGTAGAACCTATAATGAATAGTATAGAACGACAACAACTTAGATGGTTCGGACATCTAATAAGGATGAAGGATGACAGAAAAACCAAGCAAATATGGGAGGCGAAATCAGCACAGAAGAGAGCTAGAGGAAGACCAAAAAAAAGCTGGAATGATGAGGTAGTGGAGTGCCTAAATAAGAGAAACAAAAACTGGAAAGAGGCTAAAGAGATAGCACGAAACAAAAAGAAATGGGCAGAATTTGTTTATAATTGATAGAATTTATACCTTGCACCTTCGGGTAGAAAGGTTTCGATTATAACTACAAATACTAGATGTGATTTTATGTCCATCTATAACACATCTAGTATTTGTAGTTTGCGTAGAGTTTTTGGACATACTATATACTTTTCTACACCAATGATATTTTTAGGAGGTTCATTTGATATTTCAATAGTAACCGATCTGCTCATCTGCATATTCTTGTATAACCAAATTAGGAAGAACTACTGCTGCAATAATTATTTTTTTATAATTTTCAAGTGAAAAACAGATTGTCACCTTTCACCAGAATTACAAATTCTAATGTGTTATTCATTATATAAACTTTCTGCTGGTCTATTCAGTACCTCAAACGGTATAAGTAAATAATTGGTGTTTGCATAACTACGGCAACCTAATAAAACAGAATTTAAAAATTCATTATTTTTAATTCGTTTTTAATCTACTGTTTATAATTATTTGATCATGACCTGCCCTAGGCTAACGTGTCACGATATTCATTATCTATAATCGCATTACACACCACTTGTTCGTTCCATGGGAAAAATAGTTCCCTATTTCTTTGCTTTATAATAATTCTTTTTGTACTTTAGAAACAACCCGTAGGTATTCATACTTTTGAAGACATTTGGTTCTTTTTACCTTATTCTGCGAATACACGAGTCACAGTTTCCAAATATCTTCGGCTTCATTGTTGGCTGATTCCGGAGTATATCTTCACACTGTTAAACATCATGGTGGCTGGATAAGTGACACAGTTGCTGGATGATTTATAGAAAATTGAAGAGAAAATAAAAAAAGAATTTCGGTATCCATTCTTCGAGAAACATCATTATCGGATGCTTGATTGGTTCCAGTCAGAGAGTTCCAGACCTTGGCACCTCAGCCTTTAGGCTTTTTATGCTCTTGGTTTTACTGTTTATGTGAAGAGACCAGTAGCCCCTATCAGGCTCAAGGTTCTTTTCACTAGGTCCTTCTTGGAGAAATCCTCCCTTGGGTACTCTAGTCCTAGGAATCCATATCTCAAATGAGACAGGCTGTGTGAGGCTGTTTCCTCCTCTTCCATGAACAACCGAGAGATAAGTTCCTCCCTATATATGTCAATTGTATGTGCTTCTTTAGGGTACAGTAACCGGAAACCTTTGCCTGGGGTTTAATATTTCGTTAGTCAGCGACTCCGAGGGTTTTTAAACCAGGAGTTTGCTGTGTTCCTGCTTTGACACGTAGCTCCAGTATGTCTGATGTTTAGTTTTAATCCACCGAGATGTACAGCCACGTGCAGCAGTTTTTGATATTCCAAATACTGGTTCAGGACCAGTGAATGCAGTTTCAGACCCTAACTTTGCTAGGGTGTCTGCCGTTTCATTGCCTACAGTACCCTTTTGCCCCGGGACCCACTTAAGAGTTACTCTATTGTGGACTCAAGCTCCTGTTCCTATGTCAGGGGGGGAGGGCAAAGGGATACCAAAATAAACCTACCTATTGGAAAAATTGCCGGTTTTTGAAACGGAAAGTTCTCTTTCAGTTTTTATTTCGAGATGTTGGGCATGGAAAATTTCGATGTTTACCCAAAAAATTCTTATTTTTAGGCGATTTTTTAAATTTTACGAAAAATCTGTTTCTGCTCAAAAAAAGCATATATTTATGCTTAATTGAAGCCCGTTGAAATGCGTTTTTTTTTGTACGATTGATGCAATGGGAGATACGGCCATTTAAAATAGGCATTTTACTGAATAGTTTGTAGAAATGGACTATTGCATCTTGAATATCTGGAAAATAGTGAGTGATAAAAAAAAAATAATGAGGAACATTGACAGTGATAAAAAAAATGAGGAACATTGACTTGGCACAAATTACTAACAATTTTAGACCCATAAGAACCTTTTAACAAATGGCTACAAAAATTATGGATAAATAAACTTTTTTTTGGTATTTTTGTTTTTTGGCCAAAAAATAGTTGCCTTTAGCATGGAATGTTTGAAAAAAAAATCCTATTGTGAAAAGTGGTAAATATACCCCTACTGATCCTCAATAAGTTTACTTAATGAAAAAACGAAGTTTTTAAAATTGGCAAAATTAATTGTTTGAACAAACATTCCCCTTTTTGGCTTGTTGTGGAAAAAGTATTGATTTTTGAAACCCTAAGGTGGTCATTCAATTTTTAGACGCTGTTTTTCCCAATAATTTCCATTTTATTTACTTCTTATGTTTTAAACGAAATATGACCTTTTTAAGTTTACTATTTAGCTTCATTGTCCTCAAATCGCCTGTTTTAACCTGAAATATTTCAAACAGTTTGTTTCTGACGTAATTGTAGGTGAATTGAATTTGTGGCAATTATTCATAAATTCTTTTAAATGAGTCGTTAAAAATCTGGATATCATTAGCAAAAAAAAGTTACAGGCAAAAAATGACCATTACTTGCTAAACTGCTAAACATGTTAAACTAGCTGACAAATGACCAATGAAAAATAAATAATCTAAAAGAAGTAAATATTATTATGTATTTATGTCGCTTAGTTCAAATGTGATATCAAATATTTAATCCCGACACTTGACAGCTGTCAACTAGCTGTCAAATCAAAAATGGAAAATTAATATGCTAAAATAAGTGCATATTCTCTTTTGTATACATCTTTTTACCTAGTTCGATAAGCAACAGGTGTGCGCATATTGATTACATGAGATTACTATGAGATTCTGGTTCATACACTGTAAAAATATTTTGAAATTTTGGCTCCAAAACAGGTGTGCCTGTATAATAATTATTTTTTGAGATTAAGACCATAACTTCCGTGAAAATTGTGAAAACCCGCAGTTTTCTATTCATCATTTTGGTTTTTCATTTTTCCGGGACTGGCATCGAAATCAGCGGCCAAAAAAACCCCTACCTATCAATTTTGGTGGAAATGATTAAGTATTTCTCTAGTTATTCAATTTGTTTAATAATTGTTTATATATTGATTCTAACTAATTACGGGCTAATTATACACAACCAAACTTGTATTATCAAGCAATCAACAACTTTATTAACAATTAGCAAAAAGTTTTAAGCATTTTTTGATATCATGAAAATTTTTACTTCATTGTTTGGATTGTTTTTAAAGCTGCTGATAAATTTTAAGTTTGTAAGTCTCGGTGTAAGTTTGTAACATGTCTATCGACCTGTTTCGATTTTACAGAATAAATCCTTTTAATTAGCGCTCCTCGTCACTAGCCACATCCAATTATAGTTCTGTGATCCCAAACTCTTCTACCCTGACCGTTAGACAATTGACGTCTGCCAACGGACGCTTCCATTTTTTGCACAACGCCACGTGAAACACCCCTTTCTGTTATCGACCGCCTAAGAGGGCAGATCATCTTTCGCTATCTTTCATATCTTAAGTACCTATCTTAGGAATTTTGCTGTGGTAAGTCCAAAATTATAATTTATAATTAATAAGCTTCTTCTAAAGTACTGTCTGATATAATTTTCGTATGCATTCTATATTTTTTTACAGAGATAGACGAAATTAAATTCAACACGTGGTCATAAACTGTTCTTTTATACTAATATGGTAGTTTTAAAACAAATATTCTTTTATAATTCACTGTTTTACTTTTATACAAACATTTTCAAGCTTTTTCGGTTGCGAAATAACTCTTTTAATTATAAAATAATATTTTTATAAATTACTATTAACCTATAAAATATTCTTTCGTAACGCCAGTGCCGGTTTCATATATTTCCTAAGCACGATATTTTTTCATATAACTAAATAAATAACTTTCGGATCATTAGTATATTTTTTTAATTTAGCCGATAATTGCTATTTTTACTGTTTTAACATGGAACATATAATGTTGGAAAGCTTTCAGTAAATTAATTCAATTTTTTGACTTTCAAATAACTGCCTTCCTTTTCTTTAACCTGAAATGCTGACCAACATAATGTGCCATTACATTCAAGTTCCTACATGTCTCTGATCCACCTGTACTTCTAGGTAAGCACAGCCCCTAGGCGAGAATATAAGCCAAGAATATAACCCTAGGCGAGAATATAAGCCAAGAATATAACCCTAGGCGAGAATATAAGCCAAGAATATAACCCTAGACGAGAATATAAGCCAAGAATATAACCCTAGGCTAGGATATAACCCAAGAATATAACGCCGAGGATATAAACCCAAGAATATAACCCTAGGCTAGAATATAACCCCAAGAATATAGCCTAGAATACAACCCGAGGATAGAACCCCAAAATACCGCCTTAGAACAGAACACAACAGTTCAGATCAAGACCTGACTTCTTCTCCAGGAAACCACTTTATCTAAGAGCTAAGTACCTATAAAAGTACAAATTCCTGTTCATTTCCTGTGGCAGAATAAATTGTAAATTTGTTTTTAATTCTTTTTTTATTAGAAATCCTCAACTATAAAAGTTGAGGGAGATACCGCCCGGGGTCACTTTTATTACTAACTTTTATTTAAATTTTACAAGGCGTTTCTACCTTTTCCGCCTTAGTTTTCTTAGTATTTTTATCGTCAAAAAGGTAGTGGCGCCCTCAATTTTTACAACTCTTCTGTTGTCCCTGTGTGACATAAACTTGGGGTCGAATCACCCTTGAGAGGAGTCTCTAGCCGGAGCCCTTCGAGCTGGTGCCCTGTGAGGTACAGGCATTCACAGTTACAAATTGGCGCCCAACTAAAAGCAACATTTACTGTTACAAATTGGCGCCTTTACCGTTACAAGTTTTATCAGTAATGCCGACCTTTCACAAAAAATTCATTCGGTAATTCAATTTCCTTCAAAGACATTTCGTTTCAATGCAACTTTAGTGTAGAACAATGAAAATTTTAAGTCGTGATTATGTTACGATTTTTTATGAAACGGTTTAATATTTCAGTAATGAATAGAAAAAAAATCCGTTCATTATTTGAAGATAAAGCACCTTCTAAACAATATAATAGTTGGCAGAATTCAAGCATGAAATAGTAACGTTTGAAGTTGATATTTGCGAAAGAGCAAAATTCATTCCTGAATCTCTGTTCCCACAAAGATTATCGATGCAACGGTTAAAATGATTTTATCAGAACGGCACGAAAAATGCATTTTCAGGAATCGACTTTAGTATTAGCTGCGAATTCTCTGTATGTCTTCTATCGGCTGAAAACGGGAGCCTCGAAGTGGTAATCTGAGTTTTGGAGAGAAAAAAGTTAACCGGAGCCGAATCAGGAAAACACGATGCTTGTTCGATAAAATTTATTGAAAAAACAAAGGCAAACCACAAATTTAATACAACAATACAAATGTGTGCAACTAGTTTCCGTAAATATTCACCATCAGCAGGCTAGTAGGTATCGTTCGTACAATTGGAAGTGGTGTGTAATTTTAATTCACCATGGGATCACGAAGTTGATTATGAGTTTGTGGTATTACTAGCTCGATTATGATAATTATACCTGTACAGTGATACATTTTGTGGTTTCACTTTTATTGATTTTTTTTTTGGATACTAACCGCATCTGAGATATGGATGAACTCCTAGTTAGGGTTTGTTGAATTTTTAGCCAAAAATTAATTTTCAATGTAAATGTTACCTACTTTTCACAAATCTGATATTTTTGGGGAATTTACTCTTTCTTTTGGTTTCGGTTCAGTTGGAAGGCTCCATTCCGATGCCGGTTGACAGGTTTGCATATAAAACTCGTAGACCCATGTCTTATCACCAGTTACAATTGTATGAACGTTGAATCGTTCTAGCACGTCTTAAGCAACCCTTAGATACGCGATTGAGTTTTTGCAGAAAATTCAGGACTTTCGTCACTATTCGAACTCGTTTCATACCGAAACAATCGCTTAAAATGGTACAAATTGATTCATAAGACACAAAAACTACAGCGGTTATCTCTCTCAGACCTACATGACAATTTTTAATCACCATTTCCTCTATTTTAGCGATATTAGGTGCAATTGAAGATGTTACTGACCGCTTTTGAATGCACTGTACCTCGTTTATATTTGGTAAGTTTAATGACGGAAAATGCTTTACACTAGTAAACTTGCTATTGTGTTTGTGTCTGCACATTTTCCAGATAACTTACTAGCAAGTTGGTAGCTAGTGATGCAGTGCGCTGGGGTCGAAATTATCGCAAGTGCAATTGCAGAAGCTTTAATTGGTGAGTTAAAGAATACAGCAACCAAGAAAAAACGTATACGCGTACGAGATTGAATAAGGCGCAGAAATAATCTTTTTTTTTATTTCAACAAAAAAGTCGCATCAACCATAGTAGGTTATTAGCGACGGTACAGTAGGTAATTACACTGAATTGAATACATTAATCAATTTCAAAAATATTATTAGTTTATGATAATTATTATCTTGAAATAAGGTTTCAAGTGTGTTGGGTAGTTCAAAGTTTTTTCTTTGAATAAGGTATTTAGGACATTCTACGAGGATATGTTTCACTGTTGTATTTACATTACATAGATCACATATTGGGTTTTCTTCACGTTTTATCAGGTAACTATGAGTTAGTCTGGTATGTCCCAAACGTAGACGTGAAATAATCACTTGGTGTTGTCTGTTATTAGATAAGGGGAACCACTTTTTATATAGAGGTTCTCGTTCTCTGGCAACGTAAAGTTCGATTTTAATATGATGCACCAACGGGAATAAATCGTTTGTATAGAGTGTAGGGAACTGAGGGAGTCTGTAAGGACAAGGAAACGGTTTTGGTGGCTGCTCTCGTTAATATGTGTTAAAGCTTGATATATAGCAAATAGTTCTGCTGAGAGGATGCTTGTGTAGGATGGAAGTTTATACAGGAGTTTCTGCGAAGAAGTTACTACAGCTGCTCCTACGCCTATGGTCATTTTTGAGGCATCTGTATATATCTTTTGGTACTTTGGATACTTTTCCAGAATCTCGATGATCTTGGCTCTTATAAAAGTTGGGTTCGTATTTTGTTTATCATAGTCAGTAAGGCTTCTGTCGCAATTTGGTATCTTTACCGTCCAGGGTTCTATGTTATAGGTGGCAATCGGGTAGACTGTTGGTAGACAGAAGCCAATATCTTGAAAGTATTTTTTAATTCTATCGTAAAACGGTTTTGGTGTCCTCGATTTTCCAATAACAAATCCTTCTAATTTATTTGAATGGGTGTACTGAAATGTTGGATTCGACTTATTGGCAAGAATAGTAACTGCATAATTACTGCTAAGAAATTTTCGCCT
Organism: Lochmaea crataegi; assembly: GCA_947563755.1. Lineage (NCBI taxonomy): Eukaryota > Metazoa > Arthropoda > Insecta > Coleoptera > Chrysomelidae > Lochmaea > Lochmaea crataegi. The sequence goes on from OX387432.1 coordinate 27,996,426, forward strand.
TAGGCTTAAGGCTGGCTCTCCTAGTTCCCACTGTAGGCTTTTCACCGGCGTAGTTCTAAAAGCTCCAAGTATAATCCTGAAAGCGGAATTTTGAATTATTTCGAGTTGGTCGGCGTCGGTTTTGCTTGCTGAGTCATATGCTATAGAACCATAGTCTAATACTGATCTAATAAGGGATTTATATAGTAACAATAAAGTTGGTTCGTCAGCACCCCACTTCTGGTTAGCTACCACCTTTAGAATATTTAATCTCTTTTGGCATTCTAAGGCTAGATTATTGATGTGTATTTTCCAATTTAATTTGCTGTCTAAGTGCATACCTAAGAATTTTATAGAACCTAGGATCTTTAGATTTTCGCCTTGTAGTATAATATAGTAGTATAATAACATGCTGAAAAACGAACTCCTGTTTGTGAGCACCAGATCTCCAGATTTGAAAGGAAATCTTGAAGAAAATTATTCATTGTGGTCATATTTGTACCTTTTATGAAAACAACTAGATCGTCAGCGTATATTCTTGCTCTAAGGGGTGCTTTTATATTCTCCAAAATACTATTTAAGGCTACAATAAATAATGTTGGGCTTATTACGGAACCTTGCGGTGTCCCATTCTCTTGTAAGTTATTTTCAGACATCTGTGTATTTATTCTGACCGAAAAAGTTCTTTTTTGGAAGAAGTTTTTTATAAAAGCTAAACAGTGGCCTTGTATGTCCCATTCACTCAACGTTCTCAATATATGATATCGCCAAACCGTGTCGAATGCCCGGTTAATATCGAAAAATATGGCCATGCACTTCTGGTTCAATGCGAAACCCTCATGAATAAAGCTTTCTAATTCAACAATGTTATCTAAGGTTGATCTATGTTTTCTGAAGCCACTTTTTCCGGGATTAAAAGGTTTCTGCTTTCGAGTGTCCATAAAAGTCGTTTATTAATTATTTTCTCGAATAGTTTGCACATTGAACAAGTTAGTGAGATAGGTCTATAAGATTCAGCGATTGTTTTAGGTTTTCTAGGCTTTAGTACTGGTATGACAATAGCTTCACCCCATTTTTCTGGAAAGACGTGTTTAGTCCAGATTTTATTGTACAGGTGTAGCAAGTAATCCTTGGTATTTTGAGGCAAGTGCTTCAAGAATACTACAGGAATGTCATCTGGCCCTCCGCATGTATATATATATATATAAGTAATCTGTAACATGCTGTTCAGCCTGTTACGTTTTTCGTTTTCAAACTATTTTATTTAGTTAATTTTTGTGGCTCATTAGTCACTTCCTCCCAAATTTCTATTACATTTCTAAACATGCCGTTTCATGCCACTCCAAAATAAATCAGGATATTTTCTAGTGTAGTGCTAACTGCTTATTTATGTTTATTGCTTATTTGCTAATTTGCATTTTTTGTATATTTAAGGAACAAAACGAATAGAATAAAACAGATCACTGCTAAGTTGTATTTTAACACGTGGAGTTCGGGTTTTGTATGCGCTATAGCATGAGCTCCTTTTTACCTGATCTGTTCTATCTATTCGTTCCTTCCTTAATGTTTTTTCTAGTTCCTTATCCCTGTTTTTATTTTTTCCGCAGCTCTGCAGCCCTCAAGTTCAGTACCCAATTTTCGCTTCAAGTTTCACCCTCAAGTCTAGTACTCAAGTTTTTATCAAGTTTTTCCGTTTCCGTGCACGAGGACCGCAGCCGTTGGAGTCATCGCCGCCATCGCTAAGAGCTGCGTTTGGTCTTTTAATATCCAATTTATGTTGAATTTTTAATTTTCATTCTTGTATTGATTATTCAATAATTATTAAATTTGATAAACTTCATTTTTCTTTGTTTTTGTTTCGATAAAAAGGTGGTGGCGTCCAATTTAATATTAATTGTACACCCCATCCCAGTGATAGCAGATAAAATAATTTAATTGGTGCCGAATTCCACTCCCTGAGGAGAGTGCTCTAGCCAGGGGCATTGACCGTTGCAAATTTTGGTGCTTCTGCAAGACAACTGTTAGCAGCTGAAGGTGCAGCATCATTTAAAAAGTTTATGAGATTCTTACCTGGAAAATTTGTGGTCTTTAATTTAGTGGAACCAATTTCATAACGAAGTAAAACGGAAGTAGCATTGCCCTGTCTGGCCTGTAACGATAGTTAACATCCCTATACAATATTTGTACAGAATACCTAAATGTGCCATTTCACTTTTTTTTATCGAATGTACTCTTGGCAATATAATGTGATGCCGAAACATTTGCCGATTTACTTTCAGACAGTTTAAGCCGGCTCCATACACATCACGAGTACTACGATCAAAAACATTTTCGAGTATGTTCAAGTGCAAGCAATGAGCCATCGGAACCCCTGCACGCATTAAACTTTGACACGATTCTTATGGAAGAAGCGTGCACTTCGCAAATCCAAGTAAACACGAGGAAAAATTCCTTTTGAATCGGTACAAATTTACCGACAGCCTGCTGGTGGAGGCAAGTGCGAGTGCGATTAACAAATGCTCGCGAGCATCTCTTCCCACACTCATCGCAAGCGTCCATATTTTCAAATATTTGCGATGTGAATGGGACTGGCTTTAAGTCGCGTATCATTTCGCGCGGCAGCCGCCCTTTTGATTATATCTGATCGAAAAACAGTTTGCACGGCAACTCGAGCTACGTTTACGAAAAATGAAAAGTGACAGTTTTCATTCTCCAACAACTGATTTGACTTAATTCACTTCGAACGTTGTCTGCCTAGTGGCACTAGCACCCGTCTACATTTCACGCGGCAATGTTACTGAATTTCCTTTGATGCGCGACCAAAAACCGACAAAAATTGGCTCGCTTCGAACCTTGTTCGACCGCGGCAATGTTCGTCTTGCCGCGCGCAGCAGTAAGGTATCCATTTCCCGCGGCAGTATGTACGAACATGCCTCGCGCAGCAGCCACGCGAAATGAATACGCGGCTTCTTTGCGCCAACCTATAATTAATAATAAATGTACAAATGAATAGGGTTTCCAGAGTTGGCACATTACAAAACAGGCAAATCTTGCCTAGGCTATGATGCGAGTTCTGGAAATTTTGATATATATTGATATGAATTTTTAATTTAAAGTGTTGATATGCATTCTAATTTATTTGTTGTAATATATTTATTTGGGCGCCAATTAATATGAATTTTAATTTAAATTTTAGTGATATCATACATCACTCACCTTTTATGATGACTCTTCACCTCAGGTTGGGTTCATGGGTAAAATGCTCACTTAGTTTCTTTTTTTATTTTATTATTTAATATATTCTCAGGCCGGTCCTGTGTCCTTGCCCTTGAATAATAGGAACTATCTAACTGTGAAGCAGTTTTGCCAACTTTATAGGAAGAAAACTCTTTATATTTGAAATTTGTGAAGTATTGTTTAATTTATTTTTTAATGAACGGCGTATTTATATGGAATTGATAAGTAAATACATAAGAAACAATTCAAAACACTTATCTAAATGATCTTTCGCTCAACGTTCACACTAAATGAAGTTTTTATATCTAATAAATATATGAAATTATGCAACTCTTTTTACATGTATCACTAAAAACCAAAGACAAAATAGAACATCTGTTTCTAACAGATTTTATATACAAAATGGACGATATTGTAATCGTAACGAAGAGGAATAAATATCAAGTTTTGGATTTATTCACACGCACGTAAGTTTGATGATTTAATTTATAGTTTATGGAATACCTTTTATCTTGTACTACTTTTTGAAGATTGGATAATTACTTCTTTTCTGTGTTTTAGACCTTTCTGGGCCTTGGAGTCCCTCGTAGAAGTGGCTTCGATATGGCTTCGGGGTCGGCTTGGGAAGATTTTCAGTTCTGCTTACCTCTCGGAGTTTTCACTCATGGTTTATTTGAGGAATTTAATATTTACAGAGGTTATTTAACATCTGTTTTTAACAGGCACTTGTAAGGGAAGGTTAGTAACACAAATTTACAGTATAGATTCACTTTTAAACATAACGTAGCCTAATTTTAACTCAATTTTGTAACATGAAAAAGCTTATACTTCTCAATTCTGTATCTTTTTTCGTAACTACCCGTTTCTTATCAATAGCAACGTATCAATTTTTTTATATTCAACAACCATATGTCTCTTTATTTTTAAGTTTTTCTATATTTGCTGACCAACCAAATTCATTTAATAATTTTTGATTTCTGTTATTTGACTTGATTATTTTATAATTTGATCTTTTTCTGATATGAAAGTTTATTTTTAATGTCTCCAAATAATTTATTATTGTTTTTATCTTTAGTTAAAAAATTTTAAAATTATTTGACATCTGTTTTAATTTCAGTTGTCATCTCCTTTCTTCCGTTCGAATTGACAAATCTAGATTCACACCTTGTTAAATATGTTCATAAGTGTACTTTTTTTTTATTCTTACCAGTGTCAGATTTTATAACCTAACTAATAATTTTTAATTTTAAGTTTCTTTCTTTTTAGATTTATGATGAGCCAAGAAACTTTTGCAAAGCTTTTGAAAATTCTGAAACTATGTGATAGGATTTCAATAAATTAGAGAAAAGTTATAAAGATTCCCGTTTAAAGTTTGGGTTGTAAATATTTGTCAGGTGATTTGTTTATATTTTATTTAGATTTTATACTGAAATAACCGTTGTTTGGTGTATGATTCCACTTTCCATATCAATATATATATATTTTCGCTTATTGTATTTTTGTATCATTGTAATTAATTATTAAATGAATAAATTTGAAATTTGAAAAATTTACACACAAATTCTGTCAAGCAAGAACAGCAAGTCGGCCACTAAACTAGCCGGCTCTCTAACTTCTACTTGCCTTTTGCAGGCAAGTACCAAGTACGCTTTCCTTTGGTTTGCACATGCCAAGTTTACTGGCGGAAAGCACACAAGGCAATTAGAATAAAATACATTACAAATGGCGGTCAAACTCCGCGTTAGTGTAGAGGACAGTTGGGCTATAGCTAATCGAAAATAGTTATTTGTATGCCAAGGACTGAAAGTGCTACTTTGTTGGACGAGTCTGAAAATTGCGAGACGAGCGAAGCGAGACGAGCAACAGAGGAGTATTATTTCAGCCGCGGCGTACACAACATTTTTTAGACGACGCATAAGATCCAAAACTTTTTCAATTACACTGAGGAAAGAAAATAAATAATAGAGAATTATAAACATTTTATTTATTGAACAATATAATGTACTTAATGATATTTGCAATGTCAATATTAATTTATTAATTATTTGCAAAAAGTAATGTTGATTGTACCTAAAAATAAAACAAATACTTTCAGGAAATTAACAATTTAAGTTTATGCAAAATCATCGAAGTGAAACTGTCAACTGTCAACATTGAAGTGGCTATTAGAGTCACATTTAAGGAAGTTAAAGTTGTCTACTCCAGAGCGTCCCGAAAGTGTTTTGCAGTACGGAACTGTCACTTTCACTACATGGAACACTCAAAACGCAACTTTCGGTATGTAAATGAATACAGAACGAGCAACTTTCAGATGGCGTCGTCTACAAAAAATCTTTCTAAACGGCCTTTTTAAATGATCAATTCCTGATGGTTCTTTTTTGACAGAATATTTAAGAAGATAAAATCATTCATTTATTTATTTATTTATTTAAAACTAAACAGACCTAAAGGCCTAATTATATGGTCAATAATTTTTAAATTAAAATATAGTAACAAATTAATAATAATAGCAATAACATATCCCAAGTATGAATTGTAGAGGTTCAAACAAGTTTGCAACAACATGTAGAAAGAAAATTTTATATAGAGATATTTAAAATATGACCTAGTATAAGATTGTGAAATGCCTTTTCAGCCAAACACCAATCAATATCCACTAATACGTTGTAATTATTTATTATTTTCATAATAGTCACAAAAGGATCCCTAACTGTTAAAAACACATTTGGTATATGGAACATTAGCATTGAACGAGTGCGAAGTCCAGGGAAATAGGTGAAATAATTTGCGGGCAGTTAATTTTACCATTGAGAACTTTGTAGAAGAACATAAGCGATAAAGTTTTGAACTGATACTTCAAATGAATTGATCTAACTGTATTATACTCCGGCTAGGTACGATATTTTTTATAGTATAAATATCTAAGGAACTTGTTCTGGACGTTTTCTACCATTTCCAATGCAGATATGTATTCTGAAAACCAAATAATTGAAGCAAATTCTAATTTAGGTCGTACTAGAGCAAAGTAGAGCGCTTTTATAGTGTTGATATCATTAAAGTTAGCGGTTAATATTTTATTGGCAGCAGAAACTATATTTTTTAAATGTGCAGCACAAGAAAAAACGTTATTGTACGTTACACCCAGATCTTTAGTTTCTGTACATTTCTCCTCCCATCTCGTACTCAAATAAAATTATAACGAGTAATACTCATTACCTTACATTTACTAATATTAAAATACAATTTGTTAATCAGGCTCCATTCATAAATATTGTGTATATCTTTTTGTAGCATAATACAGTCTCTGACTGGGTTTATTCTTCTGAAAATTTTGAAGTCATCTGCAAACAAAAGGCACACAGTATACTTAAGAACAGAAGGTAAATCGTTGATGAATATAATAAACAAGAGAGGTCCGAGATTGGTACCTTGCGGCACTCCGGAATTTGCATGGTATTTCCCAGTGACATTTCCATTATGTCTGACGACGAATTTTCTATTTTCTAAATAGCTTTTACTTACTAATTTTTTCAACAGCACATCATGATTTACGCGATCGAACGCTTTCCGAAAATCTGTATAAATCCTGTCCATTTGAGATTTAACACCCAATGCTTTGAATGCTTCTTTCCGAATAATATCAAATTTGTGTTATTAGATTTATATGACATAAAACCATACCGTTGGGATTCTATATATTTTTCTATATAGTGATATAATTTATTATATATAATTTGCTCAAATAGTTTAGATGGAGCACACATTATCGAAATAGGTCGATAATTTTCTATGTTAGTTTTTCCACCAGATTTATAAGTTGGTGTAGTGATAGCAGTCTTCCATTGCACTGGAAATACTTTTGTTTTGACAATTAAGTTCTAAGCCATTCACTACAACCTTTCAATACATATGGTGGAATACCATCGATACCCTCAGCTTTTTTTGGCTTTAATTTTCTGACCGCAGTATAAAAATCGAGATCAGAGATATAACTAATTGAAAAAGAGTCACAAATATTCCTAACGTCAGTATCAAATTAGCTTTGTTTTTATCATCAATAGAAGAGAAAAAATTTGCAAAAGCGTCAGCGGTTCTGTCATTTTCCACTATATTTCCTTGATATATGAAATTACCGGTTTCTGAGCAATTTTTCCTTTTATTATTGACATAATTCCAAAAACAATTAACATTATCTGATACATTTTTTTGCAATTGTTTGAGGAACATACTCTCTTCTTTTTTTATAAGCGCTTTAACCTGCCTTTTTATTCCTAAATATTTTTCTTTGTAAAAATTTGATTACATTGTAGCTTTCTGTTTTTATTTTTTTCTATCAACGCTTCCTTTATTTCTTTGGTAAACAAGATTGGAAAGTTATTATTATATTCACATTTTATGAACTTGGAAATATACTCCGATCAAATATATATCAAATACATAATGGCCGGAGAACTACTATTGATTTTATATGATGTCCTAGAGACACGTATCAAATTGGTGCAAAAAAAGCTGGAAAAATTGTAGCAAAACCAAGATTTTCAACTTTATAAAAGAAGAAATATGCCAAATAATATTTGCATCCTACTACACACAAAAATAGTATTCAAAATGGCTATTCTTTTCTTTTTTTATTAATGAATATTTAGATTATAGTCATTATACCTAGTTTTCCGCCTAAACATACATCTTTAAATATGGCTACTACATTTTCGAAATTAATTTTTGTAATGCTAAAATGTTATATCTAGAACAACCAGGGAATGCAGCGTTGATCCTACCGAGTTATTTTGATTGACGCAGTTTTAGACATAATTAGTAAAACTTTTTTTAAAAATTGGTTTCCTGTATATAATTACAGGAATGTACGAGATACTGTGGGAATTAAATTATTCTAATCTATGAATTAAAACTAAAAAATTTCATACGCAATCATGATTGTATTTTTTTAAATTCGTACTAAAACAATAATTAAAATAATGATTTCCGTTTGAAACAGGATTTGGTAAAAAAGTTACAACTGGTTCCAATCCACGTATCTGGTGATTGATGGGAAAAAGTTAATTTATTAAGTCATTAGATGAAAATTATCAGTGTTCATATCATTTCGTTATTAGTAATAATATCTTCTTAATATAATTTATAGATATGACAGATGATGAAGGTTTTGTCAATTATTTAAAAAAGAAGATGAAGTCAATTCCAAATTTTAACGCATGTCAAATTTAGTATAAACCTATTGAAAAATTTAAATTTGAAAAGAAGAGTTATATAAAAAAAATTGAGGGGCGTTGCGATATAAATAAATATGAGAAAATTTTGGAAATGATTATAAAAGTCAGAAAAATTTAAAATCAACGTAAAAATCAAATAAATCAACTAAAATAATAAATAATAAATTGATAATATTTTGACATTTAAAAAAATTTCAAATCTAAAATAAAACAATTGGAGTGGGTAAAATATAATATAATAATAATAACAATTACAAAAAAGTAGATATTTTCCATGTACTTAATATGATTTTGATTGTACCAATATAATTCGGTTTAAAAAAAAATTCTGGACAATTTTATTAAAATAACAGGAATCTTTTGAACCACGACCTGAGAGGAGTTTCGGCAGGGGTATATTCTAAAAATATTGACTAAATTTAAATCAATATAATATATCTGCTTTTTTAACGTAAGTACTTGAATTTAAATCAAAGTTAATTAATTGAAAAATAATTCTAAAAAATTGTTTTTCCCATAATAATCAAGTAATAATCATTTAATTATTATCTACATGAAATATTTATTAATAATTAGTTGAAATGTAGAATTATCAAACCTTGATTTCCTTGTAAGCACTCCAACTCTATGGTATAATCCCAAAAATCCATTGAATTCATTATATTGGGACTATCAGGTTCGACACTCATTTTGGAAAGTCAAAAACATTAGCACTCACGAAAAATTGGACTTTTGACACATCGCGTTGCTAATTAAACATTTCCGTAATTTTTTTTTCAAAAACTGAGTTCAATGTATTATTCTAATACACTTAACTATTTAAATACATGGTACTTTTTCGTCACGTTTTTTATTGATATATCAATAAACAAAGTGAATTCTAAACAAGTGAAGTTTTAAATCGATACCCGACGATCTCTCTTACCGACAGTACGATCACCTGCGGACTGCTGGTCGGAACTTAGGGTACTCTGCTAATACACCTCGGCACGACTGTAGACAGGTACAGATAAACAAACACAAATGTGCAGTGGAGGGTTTATTCAATAGATAGGAAATGTTGGTACTTTTAACAAGAAGCTGATTTTACAATTCTAATGTGCAATGGTAGGGATCCATACTCCGATGATAGGGCTTAGAATAGGTTGTGACGATGCCAGTTGAATTAATTGGACATTTAAGAGCATGAATGATATTTAATTTTGATATGTTCGTTTCTTCTTATTAATTGCTTTTTAGCATATTGTTCCTATCAGAATTTGATTTAATACGAGAAAGTAAAAGTTTTACTAATTTTATCAAATTTGCTACACACGCCAGAGATTTAAAAAATTTCTATTTACCAATTTGATTTTGAGGAGTTCGCTAAAATTAAACACTTGGAACCAGGTTTCTACGGAGTCGCTTTTGTAATGGTGAGAGAGTGATGGTATTTGAATTTTTTGTCCTGGGGGGGCGTCCATAAATTACGTGAGACATTTTTTAAGATTTTTAGAACTCCCCCGCCCCCCCTGGTGAGATTTCGTGAGATTTTCCTTTACTAGCTCCCCCCTCCCTAAATCTCACGTGAGATTTTTTAAAATATGTTTTGGCTGTAAACCCGTTGGATTTAAAAATAAAACAAAAAAAAACAATTTGTTTTATTACTTTTATTTAAGACTAGGAAAGACTAGTATACAATTGTGATTTGAGAATATTGCTGTAGTTTAATGGGAAGATGTGTTGCTCGGTAGGAATGGAGAACCATCGATAGTCCCGTCAATCGATATTTATCGATAGTCCTATTTTTACTATCGATAATTTTCGATAGTTTTACAATCGGTAACATCATTGTACGATTTTTGTCAAAACGTTAAAAATATTCTTAAATATGGTCAGTAATTGTCAAAAACTAGTCAATAATTGTCAAAAAAGGTAAATAATGGTCAATAATTGTCAAAAATGGTCAATAATTGTCAAAAATGGTCAATAATTGTCGAAAATGGTCAGTAATTGTCAAAAATGGTCAATAATTGTCAAAAACCATAAAAAATGGTCAATAATTGTCAAAATTTTGAAAAATTGATCAATAATTGTCAAAAATTGATCAATAATTGTCAAAAATGGTCAAAAATGGTCAATAATAGTCAAAGTTATGAAAAAAATGGTTAATAATTGTCAAAAATGGTCAATAATTGTTGAAAATTTTGAAAAATGGTCAATAATTTTCAAAAATTGTCAAAAAAGGTCAATATTTGTTGAAAATTGTCAAAAAAGGTCAATATTTGTTGAAAATTTTGAAAAATGGTCAATAATTTTCAAAAATTGTCAAAAAAGGTCAATATTTGTCAAAAATATTGAAAAAAATGGTCAATAATTGTCAAAAACGGTCAATAATTGTCGAAAATGGTCAGTAATTGTCAAAAATGGTCAATAATTGTCAAAAACCGTCAAAAATGGTCAATAATTGTCAAAAATGATCAATAATTGTCAAAATTTTGAAAAATTGATCAATAATTGTCAAAAATGGTCAAAAATGGTCAATAATAGTCAAAGTTATGAAAAAAATGGTTAATAATTGTCAAAAATGGTCAATAATTGTTGAAAATTTTGAAAAATGGTCAATAATTTTCAAAAATTGTCAAAAAAGGTCAATATTTGTCAAAAATATTGAAAAAAATGGTCAATAGTTGTCAAAAATGGTCAATAATTGTCGATAATGGTCAATAATTGTCAAAAATGGTCAATAATTGTCAAAAACGGTCAATAATTGTCATAGACTGCCAAAAATGGTCAATAATAGTCAAAATTATGAAAGAAATGATCAATAATTGTCAAAAATGGTCAATAATTGTTAAAAATTCTGAAAAATGGTCAATAATTTTCAAAAATTGTCAAAAATAGTCAATAGGTGTCAAAAATGGTCAATAACTGTCAAAAATGCTCAATAATTGTCAAAATTTTGAAAAATGGTCAATAATTATCAAAAATGGTAAAAACTGGTGAAAAATGGTCAATAATTGTCAAAAATGATCAATACTTGTTAAAAATGGTAAATAATTTTCAAAGATTGTTAAATATTTTGAAAAATGATCAAAAATGGTCAATAATTGTCAAAAGTTGAAAAAAAATGGCGGATTTTTAGTACTTTTAATAGCAATTTTCTCTTCCACAAGCGAATTTTTTTCTTTTAAAATGTTCTATAAGCAAAATGGGGGGCTTTTGTAATAAAACAAGCATTTAAAATTCCGAGTGTTGCGAACCTTACGGAATCCGTCTTAGATTCTGACAGTTTAAAATAACGATTGTAATCACACGAAATACACTATCTTTCTCTCTCGTCTATCTCTCCCTCTCTTACTTCTCTCTCTCGCTCTCTCATCTCTCTCTTTCTCTCCTATCTCTCTCTTTCTCTCCCATCTCTCTCTTTCTTTCCTATCTCTCTCTCTTTCTCTCTCTCTTTCTCTCTCTCTCATCTCTCTCTCTCTCTCTCTGTCCCATTTTTTGATCGCATTTTTACTCCATGTCATCTTTCAAAATATATTTATATTCTTCACCTAAACATCTCAACTATCGATAGAGTACCGAAAACTATCGATTTTTTTCGATAGTCAAAAATATCGATGGTTATCGATAAACCATCAGTAGTTCTCCATTCCTACTGCTCGGCGGGGTTCGGGCGAATACGACAAACACTATTGTGTCGAATTTCGCCATATTTTTACTCTAGAACATTTTTTTACTTTAATTTAACTTTATTTTATCGCAATTTTACATGGTTTTGTATTGAAAAAAAATTACGTGATATTTGTTAAAACCCCCCCTCTCCCCCAAGTGAGATTTGGAAAGATTTTACTTGACCCCTTCCCCCTCTTGAACACCTCGCGTAATTTATGGACGCCCCCTTGTCTCATGATACAATGTGTTCCAATAAGTTTTATAAAAATAGAAAAAAAGTTGAGCTTTTATCAGGAATATTTTTGTGTGAAATGTTAGATAAAATCTTTCTTCATTTGTATACATTTTTTGGTACACACTCTACAAATAAAAACTGATTTCCATAAAAAACTATTCAAATACATTATAATATAATTTTTTTAAATACCAATTCCTCAATGTGAAAAATACTTTCATACTTTTACTATTTTGTTTGATTTATGTTGTTAATTATTTTGTGTAATATCTAAATTACTCCCATTTTGTTTTATAACATATTTAAAGGTAAAATGAATACTTGAACGTTCGAAATAGTTATTTGTTATTTATGTTTGTATAAGCACTCAATTTTGTTTAAAAAAATAAAAATAAAATATTTCAACCGTCATCAGTGTAAAATGTGATCAAGATATTTGTAAAAACCCAACCCATAGTAATAAAAATATTGTTAAAGACTTCTTAAATATTTAAATATATAAAACTAAAAAATCTTTAAATATTTTTGATACATTAGGTTAGGTTTGTGGTGAGTGGGTTTATTGGGCTCTCCACTGTTGACAAAAGTCAACCAAACAAACAACAACGTAGGTCATGCCGTTGAATGAACCAATCCCGAAAAATTGTTCCAGAAGCCTAAAACTCTTCTTGCTCTCCAGGTATTCAATGTTTGTTTGGTAAAACTTAATGAGATGCCAATTGCTGGATCGATAGAATCACCAGCCGCACCCTCTTTTGCAAGGGAGACTGTCTTTTCGTTGCCATCTAAACCAGAATGGCCAAGGATCCAGACCAGAAACACTTTGTTGAGTCTTCCTATTGAAGAGGGTCTTTGTTGGAAATTTAATACCAATTTCGACGTTATACGGTAAGAGCTAAGTGCTATAAAGCCGCTTGGCTGTCCGAGAAATTTTTATTGTTCTATGTATGAGATTGGTGTCCTTCAATCTCATCACACATAAATCGATGGCGTAAATATCTACCTGAAATACAGTTGCATAGGATCCTAGTTTTTGAATCATCCGTGTTCTGCTCGTAGTAGTTCCTCCATATGGAGGATCCAGTCATCTCTATTCCGAATTAGGAAGGTATAAGGCAGGCTGCAGTTTACTACTGTTGGACGCATTATACCAGAGGTAATTCATAGAATACTGGTACTGTCCACTAGAAATTTGTTACGCTCCGTTTAAGCCTGTTTTGTGCATTTGGAAATATACGCAATTCTTTATGTCTAGCCTGTTTTTCCAGAAACACACGGAAAGAAGGTAGACTCTGAAGGTGTGTTGCTAGCGGCACCAGTAATTGCCAGACAAGTCTGTCTCTGTATACCAGAAAACATTGTTTGGGCTGTTCACTGTAAAACTTTTGACCACCAAGGAATAGCTCCATAAATGATCATTGGTCTAATATATCCAATAGATTTGGTAGGATCCCCGCCCCCAAGATTTTCCACCAATCCTACGACATGTCCACAAGGGTAGTCTGGTATTGTGGATAGCTTTTTTCAAGTGTGCGTTCCAAGTGAGTTTTTTAATTTTTGCTGCAAATGGAATATGCTCAATTCCTTCTTCTATGAAGGGAACTATTACAGTTTTGCCGAGTGTTAACAGACATTTCTCAACAAGGATTTTTTAATGCAAAATTTGTTGATTTGCCAGTTCGATAAGCCATCCAGTACTCTTCACAAATTGCTACCTGCTAAAGAAAACTCAGAGCAGTGCACTGATGTTTCCAAGTGAGATTAATTTTTATTATCCATGACAACCGATAAAAATCAATGTTTGTTGAAATAGAACAGTCATTATTCTAATGATCTTGAGAATACATTGTTATCGCTACGTAAATACATAATACTAAAGTTCAAAATTTTGTATGCAAACTTTGTTTATTTTAATCCAAAAACTGAGTTAATTTATAATATTGATTTTGTTGAAAAGTAAACAGTTAATAAGTGAATTTGTCAACGTTGTCACTAAGATTAGAAATATTATTTTAGTGTTTAAACAAAATCATAATATCAGCCATAATGGAGAAGTGTTTTGAAAAAAACAGGAAGATAATAAAATAACAATAAAACTTCTCGAGCTGGTCTTGTTTGCAGCAATATACTGTACTATATTATTATTTTCTCTCGTATATTTAGCCTTCACGCTCCCGTCATAATATTCTATATCCTCCAATCCCGATGATATTGGTCAGGACACTAGGTCAAAGTCATTTCCTCAGTTCTTGATACGTTTTCACAGTTTTAAAGGATGTGAGATTACGGTGTATGCGGACGATGTGTGTCTGATATGTACCGCAAAGGGAGAGGCGGAGATAGAAACAAAGGCGAAGAGGATGTGTAGGAAGATTGTGGAGAATATAGAGCGGTGCGAACTGGAAGTGGTGAAAGATGAGACGGTGAGGATGCTAGTGAAGAGTCTGTGAAATACCTAGTGGTATGGTTGGATAGTCAATAATCTTTCAGAATGCACATGTTAAAGGCGGCAGAGAAGGGGAAAGTGAGGTTAGCATGGCTGAGGAGATTGATGTGTAATGTGAAAGGGCCGGTAGAATGGCAGTGGAGGGTAATTTGTAGGACGGTAGAGCAGAGTATGCTGTACGGTGCGGATGTGTGGGGTGAAAGAGCGGGGGTGAATGCGATGGTTAGGCCACTCCTGCGGGTGCAGAGAGGGATACTGCTGAGGGTGGTGCAGGGGTACAGGACAGTGGGTGGACTGACAGCAGCGGTGCTAGCAAGGTCCTACCCATTGGATGTGATGGCTAGAGCCAAGAATAAACGCTGGAGGGGTGCGACCAGAGGGGAGGTACAGGAATGGATGGAGGAGGAAATGGAGAGGTGGGCGGAGTATGAGGTTGCGCTAAGAGGAGCGATTGGGAGTAGGAGAGATTGGATGGACCATAAATTGGGAGAGGTGAACTACTTCTTGACAGCGGTGCTCATTGGACATGGGTCGAGAGTAGGGTACCTCCACAAGATTGGGAAAATAGAGACTGGAGTGTGCGAGAGGTGCGAAGTGGAGGATGATGTGGGGCAAGTGTTTAGATCCTGGAGGAACGAGGAAGGCTGAAGAAGACGACGGTGTGAGCGGAGAATGTGCGAGGGACCGCCGCCTGTCTGGAAGTATGCTAGGGTAGTAATTCCGAGGCGGGGGTAACGGCGAGTTTGAGGTGAGTTTGGTTGGTAGGCATCCCTTTGGGGATGAGTCCAACACGGTTTGTGTCCTGGATCCATTCGAACTTGAGTTTCCCATCTCGACCGGAAAAAAAATTCTGAACACTGTTAGCAGGTGAAAATAATTTGAAGGAGCTAGAATAATTTTTTTTCATTTTTCGATGGCTTATACCATTTTGAATATCGAATAAAAATGATGTATTATCACTTATGCCTTATGTATTTTTACTTATGACTTATGTATTACCATTTATGACTTATCACTCATGTATTATCACTCATTTATTACCACTTATGACTTATATTTTATGTAAAAATTCTGTTACGACTGATATCCTTACATTCAGATCAAGACGATCTGTTGTAAGGACTGGCCGAGCTGTAGACGACTATTTGTATATTTTTGAATTTTGGAAATTTATGGAGGTTATGATTGGTAGATGTGTGCTCCTTTTATGTAACATTATTAAGGAAAAATACAAGTTTAAAGTTTTTTTATTTTTATTTGCGACCGATCGGATCCTACAGTATTAATCAGCATTTTAAAATAATTATTCCTTTAATAGCTACTAAATAGGTGTGTTTAAAATATCACATAAAAATGTTGGTTATAAAATAAAACTGTTTACAAAACAACAATATTCGAGGACACTTCTTCTGCTAACTATAAGATCGAGTGCCTACTAGTTGTCGATACAAAAGTACGTTTGCCTTTTTCCAAGTTCAAGGTTATTCGAGAGATTTCGTAATGGACTTTTGTATTTTATAATCCATTACAAAAGACGGTGTAAACAGCTAGAAGCATAATGGTGATTGTTCTACGGATAAATAATTTTTAACAAATAAAGTTAACTGTCTTAAAATGAAAGTAGAAATTCGAAGGAGATTGGAATAAAATAAGAGTTAATAGAGAGAAACGATGGGGCCAAAAAGATAATTCAATGGTTTACATTGTATTGATAAAAACATATTTTAATCCGATTGATAAGAAATTAACAAAACAGATAAGGATGTAACTAGTAGTCATAGGAGTAATTTAATCTTTTTAAGAAAGGTGACATGATCTACCGAGGAGTCAGGGTCCTTATTTTCGGAATTTGTATTTAAAGCTATACGTAAAGTTGATGAGTCAGTCGAAAAATGTAATTAAGCCGAGAAAATTTTATCACTTATAAATTATTTCCGGAAATTTTCTTGAGGGCACGAATATTTTGAAAATTATAAGCGACGAGGGATAATTTTCTTAAAATATTCGTGCCCGAAAGAAAATTTCCAGGAATAATTTAAGCTTGCGTGGTATTCGATAAGAAAATTTCACACCAAAATTTGGAAAAAAAAATTATTAATCCCTCCTGACATTTTAAATTAATTTAATTTAATTTACCTTTTCAATTGTCAAAAAATTTCCACTTAAATTTCGTGGCGCCTCGAAAAAAGTTCCGGAAATTTTTTTAGCTGCCATGGTAACTAGTCAAAATTAAGGCATATAATTGGTTAAAACGTAGAAGTATGAAATTTTCACTTATAATCTCCCTAGAGCACGAATTATTTCCGGAAATTTTCTCGAAGTGCGAATTTTCTTAAAAAATTCGCAACTGAGGAAAATTTCCGGAAATAATTCGTGCTCGCGGGAGATTCGGTAAGAAAATTTTATACCAAAACTTTTTTAAAATAGAAATTAAATTGGTGACATACTTAGGTATTTAACTGATTTGGTGAAAAATTCTGGCCCAAAACCTGAATAAGAAGATCTATTTAAGAACATGAGCAATATTCTTTGTGAAACTATTCCATATTTCACCCATAAATCCTGTGTGGAAAAGAACAAAATGGTGTCGAAGTATTACTATTATTTCATGAAGCATAGACATTTAAAGGGAAAAAACAACAGATCCTTACCTTACTCGCCATTGAGGAGAAAAGACGTGGAAAAGGAATTTCTAATACATTTGAAACTTGTAACAGATAATAACATGTACCTATAATTAAGTTAAATATCTATCAAAAATATTTTACGCCACTGTGTTTATGACAGCTGTCAAGCCAGAGGGAAATTTCCACTTATTAATTTCCCTCTACGCAGGGAAATTTCCGAAGAAATTAGGTTATTGTCATAGCAAGATGTCAAAATGCAGGCATCTGATTGGCTAAAATTAACTGGTATAAAATTTTCGCAATAATTTTTTACAATTCAAAAAAATTACGCAAAGAATTTTCTGTGAAAAAATTAGTTTCTCGTTGGATACCGCATCTGTTAACAGAAGAACAGAAAACAATAAGAGTCAATTGGTGTCAAAAACCTCTAAACCGGTTTAAAGGAAACTCCAAAAATTTATACAGTATTGTCTGTGGTGATGAATCCTGGATTTACTTTTATGAACCCGAAAATAAACGGCAGTCAGCTGTTTTGGTGTGTTTCCTAAAAGATGGTGGCGACATTTGTCTCAAAAGCGGGTCACGTAGCGACAATTCCTCCGCAAGATCAAAAAACTGTTACTGCTGATTGGTACCAACCAACCGCCAACGACGAATGATCCTCCACCAAGACAATGCAAGTTCCCACACAGCTCCAAAAACAATTGAGTTTTTAAAGCAAGAAAACATCGAATTGTTGGACCATCCCTCATATAGTCTTAACCAAAGTCCTAACAACTTTTTTCACTTTTCCAAAAATAAAGAATGAACTGTGTGATTATCAAAGGTTCCATTCCCCAGAAGATGCAGTCAAAAACTCTATTTTGAATGTACCAACAAGCGAGTGGAAAAACTGCTTCCAGAATTGGTTTCAAAGGATGCAAATATGCATTTCTCTTCGTAGAGAATACTTTGAAAAACAATAGTGTTTAAAAGTTATCTACTGTTTTTTGCTAGCTATATTATGCAAAATATAAAAGACAACCCTCGTATTGCTAGAAATAAAGACTGGTGACCATTTCTCTTTTGAATTTTTGTAGTTTTTTATTCAGGAATAGTATATTACACCACAAGGACTGAAAGTTGAATTTTCGGCCCTGCGCGTCAGGATGCTCGAGGCGAAGGGCATGTTAGTCACACCATATGGAAGATAGAAAATCAGTCTTTGTTGTAACGGTGCCAGAAACCAAAACTGACAAAAAACGAGTTTTCATCATTGTTGATGAAGACGAAATGAAGAGTTTGAAACTTATAAGAGATTAATTTCTTTGCGGACACATGGCTGTTCAGAGAAAAGACTATTTTTAAGCTACAGACAAGGCCGCTGTACAGTACAGCTTGTTGGAAAAAACACATTAGGGAAAGTTTTCTGTATTATTGCAAAATATTTGGGTTTGAACAACCCCGAAAAGTAAACTGGTAATTGTTCACGTCGAACGTCGGCAACTCTTTCAGCAGAAGCTGGAGCAAGTATTACTACGTTGAAGCTCCATGGTGGATGAAAAAGTACCACAGCTGCTGAAGGATATTTAGAGGACAGCATATCCTCAAAAAATTGGGTTTCAAGAATGTTGGCAGGCGTACCATCTGGATCTCGCATTTCCTTACAGAAACTAAAGACCCAGACAATGAATCATGAGTCAACCTTTGCTGCAGGAAATTTAGCTATCAGCGGAACCTTCCAGAATTGCCAATTCTATGTAAATACAACCAAATAATATATAAACGTAAATTTATATTTTGTTAATAAGGAATAAGTTAATCGAAAATTGTTTTTTGCGCCTTAATGCCCGCGCGGGCCTTAATCTGTACTTTATGCTCGCACGGGCATAAAGTAATCTATTGTGTAGATGGTATCTACAATAATGTACTGGTATGACATAAAATATACATAAAATATATTTCGTGCATGTAAAATCGCTATAAAATCATGAAAGAAACATCTTTTATGCATGTTTATTGTTAGTTTCCTTTCGGGTCGAGAAGTGTTTGGACAAATAATAGAAATGCATTCAAATTGTTTCTTTGGCAAACAAACCTTAATACACGATTTTCAGCAAATTTACATGTACTTGGATTTTTCAATTATCTGTAAATTATTGAGATTTTCACTGCCCCAGTAGCAGAAAATTGAGTTCGTAAAGTTTATGACTGTATAAATCAACTAAAAAACAATATATTCTAGATACATTAAAAAACACAAGAACATAAAAAAAATTAAAGTAAAAACCGCAACTGGAATTTGAAACTACTGATAGACCACCATGCATTAAGTAGATATTAACTAAATTTTTTCAATAACAAAAACATTACGTTGAAAGTATACAAAAACTGTATTAATACTTTCCATTTAATTTGCGCGTTAGATACTCAAATTACCGACAGGAGGTATACTTCCTATTTTCTAAGTAATTTGACACTAAATACGTTGGTAATGAAAACCAGTTTATCATAATATTGTTTCTTCTATTGTTTTTAAAAAGATTTGTGAGCTGGTCAAATTAAAACAGTGCTAGACAAACCAACTGGAGATATAAATTAAATTTATCTCCCACAGAGAATAATATAAAATCATATTGTATGATGCAAAAAATCGCTCTGTGAACTTGGTAGTAATTATTTATTTTGCAATTATTATATGAACATTTTCTCTAATTGTTGCGTTTTTCATGTACTTCGTTTCTAATTCCACCATACATATTTCCGTATTAACAAGTACCTGACTCTGTTCTTCCAGAGTTGAGTTATATATAGTATACTGATTTTTATAAACTGCTATCTTTATTATGAAATATTTTTGATTGTTATAATAATCTTCAAAAATTTTTTATTTATTTAATTTTAACTGTTAATTTATTTAAAATTTCTTAACTCAGGGTTGGGTTGTTATTTTTAAATCGAATTTAGTATTTATTGAACAATTTTATTAATAAATACAAACTTTCAAATAATCAACTATGTCGATTCAAAGAAGTGACTTCATGTTATAACTTTTTAATTAAACTGTATGTATAAAATACCAAAATTTCTAATTTATGAAAATTAAAAGTTTACATCAATTATTATATATTTCTTCGGTTTTAAAACTGTTCTTCACTTCTATTATGTCCAAATGTTAATTATTCTATTTATTCAAAATTAACTTATTAAACCATCCTTATTTTCCCTCATTTTAACGGCCCATAACTTCTAAACGGTTTGAGATAGAAACATGAAGTTTTCACTAAAATGTTTCATTTTAGGCACTGAACACTGTTTACACTACCACTACACCAACACTAACACTTTACACTATCTTACGCGCGTTTCGACAACCAAGTTATCTTCTTCAGAGACTGAAGGAAGGAAGGAAGGAAGGAAGGAAGTTTACCACTGAACACTGTTTACACTACCACTACACCAACACTAACACTTTACTCTATCTTACGCGCGTTTCGACAACCAAGTTATCTTCTTCAGAGACTGAAGGAAGGAAGGAAGGAAGTTTACCTTCAGTCTCTGAAGAAGATAACTTGGTTATCGAAACGCGCGTAAGATAGTGTAAAGTTTTAGTGTTGGTGTAGTGGTAGTGTAAACAGTGTTCAGTGTCAAGTATCGCCAACGGTTCCAGAATTCCCAACTTAGTTTCATTTTAGCACAAGTTTTTTTTAAAAAGTTAAGTTTTTTTTATTAGTTTTGCCTTCGTCACAACCAAAATGGCGGATGTTTGACAATTTTTTTGTTGACTTTGCTCAGTCACACGTTAACCGATTTAAAAAAAATTTGCACTGAAGAATAGGTAAAGGTCGGTTCTTCCAAACTACAAAAAAATATACTGGGTCTCTAGATCTCAGTGAATGTTCACCCCACAAAACATTGACGCAGCTACCAAAAATTTGACATGACATGTTACCAAGTGCAGAGACGCATTCGTTGTCGGCTTTGCCTGACAGTTTCCAAAATCTTCGAGCTGCAATACAAGGAGAATTCGATGCAATTATTCCTCGTTCTTTATTTACTAACCTTATTAATTCGATGCCACGTCGATTGAATAAGGTCATTTTGGCAAGAGGAGTCACATTCGATATTAGCGCATTACATTTGATTCTTTTCTAAAATTTTAATATTTTTATCAGATTTTTAACCGATTAAACGTACGTTCCAATATTATTTTCAGTACTTTTTATACCGTTGACTTGAGAACAATCATCAAACGAGATAATAAAGTGAATAAAAAATCAAAATGTTCATAAAGCACTGTGCTACATTTTGACATTAGTTGATACCCCCTGCTGCAGTTGCTGTATCCTACAGTGTTTTAAATTTCGGGTAAAAAACATTTATGCACCCCGTATATTTTCAAATTTTACTATACAACTCACAAAAAAGTTCATGGAAATCGATCAAGTAGTTCAAGAGAAAACTACTTTTGAATATGTTTCAATTTTTTGGGGGCCGTATTTTTATGACGGTCAGTGTATTTAATTGTTATTTTTTAATTTTCCACAATAATCAAAATACTCATATCAATAATTGAAGTACTTTTTCCACATCGATTGAGGTACTTTCAAAACAAGCATGAATGGTAACCATCGATAGTCAAGCAGCCATTAAAGCACTGACCTCTTGTGTTATCAGTTCCAAAATGGTGTAGGAATGCATAGGCGAACTCGATGAACTAGGCGAGAACAATATAGTCACCTTACTGTGGATTCCAAGACACACTGGAATTGAAGGAAATGAACTAGCAAAGAGGGGGACTGAAACACCCTTTTGGGGGCCGGAACCCTTGTGCGGTATCAGCTCCAATGTAATATTGGAAGAAATAGGCGAAGCCGAAAAAAAGAGAAGATCTGGCCATTGGAAAGATCTAGTAGGACTTAGACAATCAAAGATTCTTCTGGGTGACTACAACCTGTTGAGATCAAATGAATGCATAAGTCAAAGTAAAACTACACTAAGACTTTTAACAGGGATCCTAACGGGACATTGTCGCCTGAATGGGCACCTGAAAAAGCTCAAAATAGTGGAGGAAGAAGAATGGAAGAAGAAGCCTCCATCCACATACTTGCGAATTGCACAGCAATTCAGAATCCTAGGGCACAACACCTAGGAGATTACTGGATAAAAGAGGGACATTTACCTAAATTAAAGCCTGCAGATATCCTACAATTCCTCAGTGAATGTCACCCCAATATACATAGATACAACCATGATGTATTTACAGTAGAAATCATAGAGAGTAGATAAGAAGCCCAAACTCCATGTATGCAAATAATAAGTTTTGAAAATAAGAGGGTGTTAGTGTCCCACTTGTACCAAATGTTTGGCGCAGAACAACACCAGTCAATAATAAGCCTTGAATACAGTATGAAAAGGTGAAAAAAGAAAATCAAATATACACGTTTTTTTGGACACATTCTGTTAAATATTCCCGTTTGAAATCGTGTTCCTTATCTAGTCTCCAAAGTGTCTGTCAAAGCAACCAAAAGTACATTACGTAATAATGAATATTTTGGTAATGAATATTATTAAAAATGCTTACCGAGCTTAACGAACTCCAATAGGTACTAACCTGAAACAAAAAAAAGTCTAGAGTCAATTTGTATGTTATTTTTTCTACTATCAAGTAATTTATTTAATATATAACAAAAAGGCAAGCCCAAATCAGCAAAAAATACATAGCAGAAGTTATAATAAATTTGTACTTAATAATAATAATATTAAACAGTAGATATTAAAAGTAGCAGATACAAAAAAAAAGGTGAGCGGTCGTCGGACCGCCCACAGAAGCTTGCTTCTTATGCACAATAGAATGACCATTTTTGACTATTTTTCGAAAATTTTGACCATTTTTAAAAAAATTTGACAATCTTTTCAAAATTTTTGACTATTTTTTCAAATTTTTAACAATTATTGACCATTTTTGACAATTATTGACCAATTTTGACAATTACTGACCAATTTTGACAATTATTGATCATTTTTGACAATTTTTCAAAATTTTTGACCATTTTAACAATTATTGACCATTTTTGACAATTTTTGAACATTTTTGACAGGTTCTGACAATTATTGACCATTTTTGACAATTTTTAACAATTATTGACCATTTTTGAAAGTTTTTTATAATTATTGACCATTTTTGACAGTTTCTGACAATTATTGACCATTTTTAAAAAAATTTTACAATTTTCAACAATTATTGACCATTTTTGACAATGTTTTATAATTATTGACCATTTTTTCAAAATTTTAACAATTTTTGACGATTTTTCAAAATTTTAACAATTATTGACCATTTTTGACAGTTTTTGACAATTTTTTTCCATTTTCAACAGATTCTGACAATTATTGACCGTTTTTGACAATTTTTAACAATTATTGACCATTTTTGACAGTCTTTTATAATTATTGACCATTTTTTCTAAAGTTCGACAATTTTTGACAATTTTTCAAAAATTTTGACCATTTTAACAATTATTGACCATTTTTGACAATTTTTGAACATTTTTGACAGGTTCTGACAATTATTGACCATTTTTGACAATTTTTAACAATTATTGACCATTTTTGACAGGTTTTTTATAATTATTGACCATTTTTTCAAAATTTTGACCATTTTTCAAAATTTTTAACAATTATTGACCATTTTTGACAGTTTCTGACAATTATTGACCATTTTTGAAAAATTTTTACAATTTTCAACAATTATTGACCATTTTTGACAGTTTTTTATAATTATTGACCATTTTTTCAAAATTTTAACAATTTTTGACGATTTTTCAAAATTTTAACAATTATTGACCATTTTTGACAGTTTTTGACAATTTTTGTCCATTTTTAACAGATTCTGACAATTATTGACCATTTTTGACAATTTTTCAAAATTTTGACAATTTTTAACAATTATTGACCATTTTTGACAGTCTTTTATAATTATTGACCATTTTTTCTAAAGTTCGACAATTTTTGACCATTTTTCAAAATTTTAATGCTGCGTTGGTTATATAGAATCGCGCGTTATTTCAATGCGTCTCTCTCTCTCTCTCTCTCCACTGAACATACACTATGGCCTGCGTCTCTCTCTCTCTCTTTCTAATGAGTCATCGCGTGACGAACGCTTTTTCGTAACATCACACGTTTCACGAGTTCACTAGCCTTCCCAAAAGTCCTATGACGTGCAATAAGAAGCAAGCTTCAATAAAAAGAAAGTAACATTAAAATTTGTAAATATTGCAATGAAAAAAATACAAAACTGCATAATTAAAGTACAATCTCTAACACATGTTCTTTAAACCTAGAAATGGATGAACCAAAAATTAAAAGATTTTCCAATAAATTCGCTAATCCTGTGATAGTTGGGATAACGCTATGAGTTGGATCTGCGAAAGAGAACAAAGAAAGTGGAAGTGAAATGTGGGGTACAAATAACAAATAAGTCAACTTTGGGGGTGTTTACATATTCCGCTGGTTATCTTAAATAATAAAACCAGATCTCTTTGTTTTCGGTGAGCTTCAAGGAAATGGGTGGTACGGGAATGCCTAGGAAAACTCAACCTAGAACCTTACTGTGGGTTCTAGGACACACTGGAATAGAAGGAAATTAAAAAGCAAAGGGAGGGACTTAAACACCCTTTTGCGGTAGCAGCTTGAATGTAATATTGGAAGAAATAGGAAACGATAAAATAAAGAGAAGAATCGACTATTGGAAAGATCTAGTAGGGCTAAAACAATTAAAAATCCTCCTGAGAACAATTAAGAAATTAAATTTAAGCAATGTTATTGAAGTCACATGAGATTCTTTTGATAGGCCCCGTTGTACTGAAGTCTCATGATCCAAAGTTCAGGTGATCTACAGATCAAAATTGATCCACGTTCATTTTTAAAATCTCTGTTGAACTATTCTGTTAACTGATCCTAGATTAACTTGTGAGCAGTTCGAAAGTTCCTAGCAATGTCATATTTTAGAAGAAGAAATGTCATTTGTGATTGCCTACAACCTAACTGTTTTATTGTTATATTTGTTATTATTCTATAAGACAAAAAGTTTTATTGTGGTATATGTTAAAATAATGGAGAAAAAATGCACTAGACGTGCAACCAATTTCACGCCAACCGAAGAGGCTCTTCTGATTTGTGAAAGAAAGAACGAGTGAAATAGAGTGTATGAAGTGTGATAACCAATAAAATTTAAAATTGAGCATGGGCGAAGATATGTAACACATTCAATGCTGAATCAAAGGATAGGACCTACAGAGATGTGGATGTACTTAGAAACAAGTCAAATAATGGAAAAAAAGAAGTACGGGGGGAAGGCAACCTCATATCATAGTGGAAACAAACGTAGATAAAGATATAAAGGAAATTATTATAAAAATTCATTACCCCTCCATATCTCAAAATTATTTGGACGTTTTTGAAATACTCTAGGTACTCGCGGATTCAATTCTATTTGAACTAGTTGTAAAAAATCTTCATCGTCAGTCAGTCAAATAAATTATAAACGTCAGTTTCAATTCCTAACCTCAATTGTAAAAGCTTGATATTCTTGAACTCGGCTTGATCGCTCGCTAACTTTAATTTGTAGATGATCCATAGTTCAAACATAGTACAAGGAATATTTGATGATCAACTTTGATCTTTAATTAAGCTAGCTTCATTCAACGAGACCATAAACCCAAGCATTTTTATAGATTGATATTTGAACAGTGGCAATTTGGGTTGTGTGGAATCAATGATAATTCATGGTAACATTCAAATCCTTAGTTTGTTAATTTATAGAACAGAGCACAAATAAACATTGTCGATAAAAGCGAACAACATGGCATGGACAAAGTCATAGTGTTGGAGAAGCACTGGAATAAATGAATCACTCTTGAAGAAGACTATGTAGTTGAATGTAGTCCGTTTATGTCTAAAATGTGTCATTTTTAAATATAAAATGTGGAGGAGCACCGTCCTACATGAACAACATACCCCTCCTAATTATGAGAGATACACCTTTCCAAAGAACTAGAAGTAAATTTCCTAGGAAATGAAGATATGTATCACCGGTCAATAGTTGAGGAAGGAAAAATTGTAGGGGAGACTGTTGTATACTGGGACAATATTCTTGTAATTGAAATAGAAAATTTGTTGAATAATTTTTAACTATTGTGAACATTCTAATATACTCAAAATTAGTTTGTTTATCAACACCTGCAAAAATTTTAACAATTTTTACATTTTAACTAAGAAAAAATTGAAGGTCCCACTATACACCACTTTACCACTATGCAACCACCCTATGTTGCATACTGGGAAAGATGCATGTGTATATTGGGACAATGGTTTTTGAAGCCAAATAAATAAATACAAAAATAAATTTTGGTCGTTTATTGCATATGAAAGTCCTCGAAATCGAATTCAAAAAGCCACTGCTTAGCTGCTCTTTCAGTTCCACCAGAAGCAAAAGGCATTGGACGTTTTTGAATGATATTTTCTTCCGACACAACATCTTCATCTCGGTTTTCAGGAAAGCTGAACCTATTATTTGGATTTTTTTTCATGAAATTAACTGTGTATTCATCTTTCTCTATTTTTTATATTTGACCAACGAAGTGTTTGGTGCTTTTTTTCATGGGATACTGAACAAGTATGAAATCAGATATATTAAGTATCTCATTTTGATCCTTCATAAATTCATCGGAGATATCCGCATCTGAATCATCATCACATATTTCAGTCACTGAAAAGTCACTCTCGCTTGAGCTGTCATTTTTCGGCGCGAATAAATTTCTCTTAACTTCCTTGACCTTCTCAATTCTCTGTCGCTTTTGAGATGTTTTTTCCAACTTCAACCTCAATATTTCTTTCTTCTCTTCAATTATGGGAGTATCAGTCAATACAGTAGAAGTAGTTTTTTTCCTGGCACTAGTATTTGTTTTTCGAGGTGCAGCCTTTGCAAATGGTCTTTCAGCTTCCGGGGTAACAATATTCTCTTTGAGTGATTTTATTCCAGTGCTGGACATTCCAGAGCAACTTGGAATTGGATTTTCAACAGAGTTATCTGCAGTTGTATTGGCCAATTGAACTGGTTTCTCGGTTTCAATTCGGTCTGACACGTAGGAGCCTAAAAAGTCGCAATCTTGAAATATTTCAACATTTAAAGGACAAATGCCAGTTTTTTCAAATCCTTTGATAATGTTTTTAGGTGTGAAAGCTAGTGGAAACGATTTTCCAACTATATCGGCGATGTTATAGATTGTCACAGGAATGCCGGGGTTTTGTAGCATCCAGTCATCCATTGATCTGTTATAGTAGATTTTGAAAGGGCCAAAACAACTGACGTCCAAAGGTTGCAAGCGATGGCTACAGTGAGGTGGTAATGTAAGAAGAACTATGCCATGTTTTTTGCAATATTCAAGTACCCTAACATCTGTATGACTCTCGTCGTTATCAAGAATAAGTAAAATTTTATTGTCATTGTTGCAATGTATGGTGTCTGAAACATGCTGTAAGTATTCTATAAAATTACTACCACACATCCATCCACTAGCATTCGCTGTTCCTTTTGATCCAGGGGGAGCACCAAGCAGCATGTGTGGCTTGAAATGTATGCGTGGAAATACGAAGAAGGGTGGTACAAATGTCCCATTGGCGCATATAGTGGCACACATTGTTACTAGTATACCTCTTTCGCCACTAGTAATTTTACCAACCTGTTTTTGACCACATGGTGCAGCTATTTTTGGAGGCTTATGTACAGTAGTTACACCAGTTTCGTCACAGTTAAAAATTTGGTTGGGGTTGAAACTGTATTTGTCCAGAACTGTACGCAAGTTTTTGAAAAAAAGTTCTACATTGTGCCGGTTGAAGCTAGGTGCGCGACTCAGACTTGTGGCCTCGGGCGTTCTCAGGCTTATCTCATGTCGGATTCGGAAAAGTTTGAACCATTTTTCCCCAGCGATTTTATTTTCTGACCATTTTCTTGGAATTTTTTTCTTATTTGCGACGGCATATCTATAAGCCAACTCTCTAGCTTATTTGCTTGTTAATCCGTAGCACATTTGGGATGAAGTAACTAAATATTCGCTAAGCAGTTGTTCTTCATCGTCACTGAAAATTTGCTTAAAGCCATGTTGCCTCTGAAAATTTACTTCCTGCGTGTTTGCTTCATTGATGTTATGTTTTTTCAAGTGTCTATGCAACGCTGATTTGCTAACTCCAAATTGAAGTGCAGCATTCCTAATATTGATCTCATTTCTAAGAACAGCCTCTACTGCCTTTCGCATTTTTTCAGCATTCTCAAGGTGTATTCTCCTACTCTCAAGAAACGATTTTTTATTTTTGCGGCCCCTTTTCTTGTCCATTTCTGGAAAAAAAAGGTAATTAGAGAGTTAAACTTGAAAGGAACAAAAATATTCTATTAGAGAGCAAAAAAGATGTTGTCCCAATATGCAACCCGAAAATTCTGTCCCACTATACACCCGTATACACTTTTTAACATTTTCGGAATTAAGAAAAAAGAAACAAATAACATTGAAAAATAACCTCAACTCACCTTCAAGACACCTTCGGGCACAATTATTCTCAAATACGGAACAAACAAATGAATATTTCTGGCCTAAACTGTGCCCAACACGTGGTCGTATAAAAAAACTTTGACACTCTGATGCTCACATTAACGAGATTGACGCCATACTGAAGACTCTAGCGGTGAGTGGCAAGGGTATATCCACTGCGCATATATGATGCAGTTGACACAACTTTTTTCGGTATTTTAAGCGATACCGTTGGCGGGCAATTTGAATTGTCCCAATATGGAACCTGTCCCACTATACAACAGTTTCCCCTACTTATAAATAATCGTCGATAATACCCCAAAATTTGACCGTAAAAATGTGTTAGAATCGTGCTACAACTGTGGTAAGTGAATTTACATCATTCCAGCTGGTTGTTAGTAAAATTCATAATGCCATGACTTGAGAAATTGACTTCATGTGTAAACAGATCAGTGACAGCCAAATTACTTTTGTTCTGATAATCAATGGCGTCGCTAAGATAAGTTATGGTCTAAATTAAATTTCACTACCAGTCTCAAAGCTTGTTTATCACAAAGAAGTATCTTAATAACGACAAAACTTATCACACATGTTTATATATGAACTGTTCTCCTTAAAATTCAACAAATTTTCAAATTAATTTGTTATTATTATTAGTCAAACATTTATCATTGCTATAATTTCATTTTAGAACCACTCTAATTATTGTGCACGCGATAAAAACTGTATTACATTTCTTAACGTCAATAATTCGGAATTAATTAATTGTTTATCTGAAACATTTTGTGCAACCTTCCGATGAAGAAATATTGATTGTTAAAATATTTTCCTTGGTAATCAAAATACTTAAGAACCTGGCACGAACGCATCCTTCCTAAATAATAACGTTAATTGTATATTAACACACATTTCGCCGTTAACCTCAATTTTGAATGCATTCGTGCGAAATTATTTGCTAAATGTGACTAAAAATATACAACGTCTAATGCACTCATGAAAGAACATTACAAGTATTTATTTGCAGAAACGGCTTCAATACTATTTTTTAATTGTAAGCTCAAGTTTTATGAGAGCCTATCTTATTTTTTATGTATTTCAATTGGAATAAACAGAACCTCCTCATACAGGATTGAAAACAGAACTGGAATAATTACAGCTCTATTCCGCGTGCAGAAGCCGATTGGTTTTTGCCTTCGGGAACAAAACTGTCGGTTTCTGTCCGCTAATAATTGCATTAGTCTGAAATTGTAGTGACACAATGGAGGTATAATCAAAAAAGGTAAGGAAATAGTTACTTTACATTAGAATTACGTATAAACTAATAAGGCGTTTAGTGGATCCATGTTTGCATTTTCGCGTAGAAGGTTGAAATTTGGTATTTAGTTCTATACACCTTCATTTTTAAGAACGGTATCATTGCTTGCAAGGAATAAGAGTTTAGGAGTACCTACTTTTTTTATTAATGGTAATGATTTTCAAGTTACAACACACGACTGAACTACCACAAATTTTGGAGATGATCTGTCAGTTGAAATAAAAATTTTGTCAGCAATTATAATTATGACGATGGTATGCAAATATCGAAATAATTATACATGATATTTTCATTGGTTTTTCATTAAATAGTGGAATTAATTATTATAAACAGATGGTTTAATTTAAAAAAGTAATATGGGTAGATTCCATAAAATAAGGGTCCAAACAGTAAATTAAATTAATTTGGTTTCTGCTTTATTACGCTTATGACAGTTCTGGCGCCGTCCCTGTAAGATGGTGAATTATCTCTAGAATGAAAAATAGTCATGTCCAATAATTATAGCTTTATGTAGTACAAGCTGTCAAGCAAAATTATACTAAGTAGGTAATATTTTCCTTTTTTTCATTATAATATTATAAGAAACAAAAAGCTTTCACTTCATTATAAACCCTATGCGAACTAAGTATTTGATTCTTCTTTGCAATATATGAATGTAAATAGTGAAAATCTCTGATTTCAAAGCGAACAAGCCTGCAAAATTATTTTAGATTCTAAATACCTCATTAAAGAACCGTCCGATAAGAAAACTGAAGAAGAACTTACAGGTAAGTGGGGATCAAATGAAAACAATAGTGGGCCACATAAAACAGGTAATATTGGAGCAGTCTAGACTAATTCCCGAAATATACAACTGCCAGCTGGTGAATAATTTGTATCGATTGGTAATACAGGGGAATAGAGTTAAGGAGTCGGTGTTGTGGAACTAAACCCGGAGGTCTCAAAAAGTCCAAGAGGATGTATTTGGTGATAGGACCAGCATGCAAGCAAAAAAAATACCTCAGTTGTATAGTTCTTCTAGGCTTAATGTAATGACCCATATTTTAAATCCCTAAGGAGGCAAGTGCCGCCCAATGGCGTGCATATAAATAATGTTTTTCATTCAAATTAATATAGTAGATTAAAATTAACCTGCATACTACTCATAAAATTTGTAATATAATTTTCTGTAAATAACATCACAGATCACCACAGCAGCGGATGAATTTTAGTGGAATTTTTGCCTCGTGGGTACCCAACAGCGAATTATTCTGGAAATTTTTTGACGTTTATAATGACAAAATATTTTTGTTACAGTCTGGTTTTTATTTGCAAAAAAGCTATTTTATACAACACAATTCACGCACACCCCTGGACGTTCTAACCCAGGTCAGGCCAGATGTTCAACATTTTTTATGTCCCAGTTGGTCGAGTTAAAACTGTCCGGTTACTTCGTTATATTATGCCAAATACTGGACTGGGTGTATTGGCTTTTCATTGCAGTGCTGCTATGTTGCCAGCTATTCAAAATTTTCTCAAATATAGTAACATACATAAAGTTGTTTTTAATTAATTATTCTTTTTCCAGCAATTTTAAGCGACTTATTTTATTGCTTACTAATAAATTTATATTATGTATATTTTTTTTAATATTTCCAAACTAGCTTTCTAAGAACATCACGAACTAACAGTTTACTGAAGTAAGGAGAACAATTGTATAGTGAGCCTAACAATTCTAGAACATATATCTGACAACATTGCTATATTTTATTGTCGTTACACTGGCTTTGGTTCCACTATACTTACTTATCAGTAAAAAGAGCAAAAGAAACGCAAATGTATCTCGAGTCGAGATATTTTCAGGATGGCTGACAGTAAGAATACTTTTTTTACCACCCTATATAAAATCTTTAAAATTTTAAAATACAAAACGTTCAGCACTCAGACACATGAAATATTCACATTCCTAAATAGTCACAGTCTATGTTTATGTTAACAACATCTATTTAAACATTTATTTATTATTTATTTATATATATATTTTTTTCTTTATCTCTTACATATATATTATAGCTGGAACGTAGATCATTATTTGCTAACGGTCAATCAGTGGCAGACCATCTGAGGGGTTGGGAGGAGAAGCCTCTACAAAACTGTTGGGTTACGGTGAACTTCGCGACCCTCGGAATTTTATGATATTTTTAGATTTATTTAATGACTTACTTAAAACAGATGAAAACAAAAATGTCGGCGGATCTCACAGTTTTTTCTTGAAAAATCACAAATTTAGTTGAAAAAATTACCTTTTTTCAAAACTAACAAATAAACTCTGGAGGTTAAATAAATGAAATACTATTTTAAATAAAAAACCCAAAGTAAATACTTAAATTTTGCAAATATTTAGAAACAGTTTGAAACAAATTCAATTTAATTTGACAATGATAGGTTATGAATTTCAATACTAAAAACTTATACATCTAGGTAGATAGGGAGGGTGACCAAAAATATTTGTAATACTTGATGAAAATAATATAATTAACATGGTGTAATATATAACATAAATTGCTCTACTTGCTAATCCCTCGAAACTTAAATTGTAACTCGCTCTTCTTCTTTTTCGGCTCGACCCAAAAATATAAATTGTTTTCGCGGTGTTCAAAACAAAGATAGTAGCACTACCCACTACATTTAATTATAAGGGTCTTTCTGAAATAGTAAAGGACATACCTAAGTATCTAATAGACCGAACAACTGTTTCTTTGGAAGTGTTAACTTCGGCTATTCTTGATACTCCGTCTCTGCCAGGAAATAGTCGTATTATTCTGCCAATAGGCCATCTACAAGGTGGATGAGCATCATTTTTAAGGAGTACGAATGTGCCAGGTTTTATTTCATATGTCGCATCTTTCCATTTGTATAACTGATGCAACTGTTAAACGTACTGCTTCGAAAATTGCCGCTGAAATGGTTAATATAACTGTTGAATATGCTGTAGTCGTGATAAGCGATTTGCAGGTAGACTGATTAGGTAGGGATCATGTAAAGATGTGATATTACGGCCAGTCACAAATTGGAGGGAGTTATTAGAGATGGATCATTTACATCATTGGACGCATCAAATAAAGGTCGCGAATTGAGATTCCCTTCAATTTGTATGAGGAGAGTATTAAATTCCTCAAATGTGACATTCTGATTGACCAAAACTCTCTTCAAGTGATGTTTTGCCATCTTTACCGCTGCTTCCTATAAACCTCCATGATTTGGAGTATAAGGGGGGATACTAACCCATTTAATGTTAAACTGATTTATTAACTCGTTATTAATAGAATTACAATTGCTGGACAAAAACTGTCCGAACCTCTTTAATTTGTTACTTGCTCCGACAAACGTACTTCCGTTCCGTTATTTCTAGTCCCAAATATTTATAGCTTCTTGTTTAATTTTTATTCCGTCTATTTGTATGTTTAACTGATTTTGTTTCGATCTTATAACCATAACTATATAGCTGGACCGTTGGCTCTGCCAGTGCCAAAGAAAACTAGCGAAAAAAAATATAATCTTAATTTGCTTTTACTTTGATTTACTGCCTTTCCAAATTCTTCAGTTACTGTGTCCTACATTTCCATATACTTTTGTATATCCTTTTCTTCTCCTGTCATGATTATTGAATCATCTGCAAAAGCTGCTTCTGATATATCTGCTCTTCTTAAATGTTTTTGTCCCACGAGTTTTGTCATATTGGTTGACAATTTTTCAATTTTTCCATCTATGAATAACAATGGAATAGTCCCCATCCTTGTCTTAACCCTTCTTGTGTTGAAAACGGTTTTGATGCTTTATTTTTGTATATTAAACAATTTCTGTTCTTTTTGTAGATGTTTCTAATTATGTCTATTATCCAATAATTTGTATAGTGCTTCATTTTTTTTACTCATTCGCACACATAAGGAATAGAAATTTAGCTTTCCAATATAATAAAATTAAACATAATAGCTCAAAAAGATCACTAAGTATGCCTATTTATAGCTATGTAAAAATTTTAATTGTATTGTGAAATTGTTATATAACAATATTTTGTATTTAAGCTGTAATCTGATTGAATTCTTCAATTATTATACGTTATTGTCTTTTTTCCATAAAAACCGATACGGTTAATTTGTTTTGTTTGGTGTAGTAGTGCATTCAATTTTTATGTTTGCTAGACCGGAACAACCTTGAAAAATCTATAGGAAGAAGCATTACATTGTAATACAGAGTTTGTTAACCCATTTATTTCAATTAAGAACAAGTAATTCCAATTATTTGCTTATAGAGACCAAAACTAAATGAGTCAATAATTGTTTCAACTTAGGTACTTTACAAAATCAAACTTATCCGTTTAATAAAAATTTAAATATTATTTTATCCACAATTACATTATAATTGGAGTTTTATCCACACTTATGACGCTTATAAAGTACCACTTTATCCACTAGTGGAATAATGAAAAACACAATCTTAAATCAATTACATTTTAGTTGTTTATTATTAATATTATCATTTCTGTTAATAAGCATTTCCTTTTTTGTTTCACTTCGTTTCCATTAATAAGAAGCTTGTAGTTATCATCGATTTCAGAACGCATAGTGCTTGTCGAAGTTTTTGATAAATCTGTAGAAACAGTGGATGGTTCCTCTTGTAAGGAACGATTAGTAAGTACCAGGAGTACATTAGATCTTCCTTGCGATATCAAGCTTATTAGATTTAGAATCATCGATATAACTTGCTGCTATAGCGAAGCTTCTTCACCCACCATGTCGTTTAATTTTTATGAAGTCAGTACCTTTATTAGCCAGTAAAGATGTTGAAATCCG
Source organism: Lochmaea crataegi (assembly GCA_947563755.1). Taxonomy (NCBI): domain Eukaryota; kingdom Metazoa; phylum Arthropoda; class Insecta; order Coleoptera; family Chrysomelidae; genus Lochmaea; species Lochmaea crataegi. Next base: position 28,031,549 of record OX387432.1, read on the forward strand.
CTGATGGCCGCTATAAGCTTCTGCGTTTGCCAAATTCTAAAATGGAGCAACTCTTGAAGAAGCTTTCGACAAAGTGTTGATTCCAACAGGTTGTGAAGTACATTTTTTATTACTGTATCGTAAAAAGAATCTGTCAATGGTTAACTTTCGGACGTAATTTCTACACGTTTCCCATAGTACTGATAGAGATCCCTTCTTCCATAATTGTGAATTTTCGTGAATTACCGGTCAGGGAATCTGGTATCGAAACAAGTAAATATGCGCCCCTGAGTTCTACATCACTGATTTTCAAATCCGTCAATTCGCAACAACCACAGGCACCAGATACCCCCATTATTAATGCAACCTAAAATATTTCATAGTTTATTATCTACAATGTCTAAAAGGTTAAGAGATTTATCGCAAGCCCATATCAAAAATTCGGGTCCGGTAAGGTTCGCGACCCTCGTAATTTTGTAATTTTATTAGAAACCCCTATTGCTATAGAATATTTTAAAAGAAAAAAATTCTTGGATCATGCCCTTTTGAAAATTTCTGACAAAATAGTCAAACAAATTTGACAATTATGTCTAGATATCACATGGTCACAAATTTTAGAAAGAGCGGTGGTTGGACAATGTTGCCAGTTCTCATTCCCGTAACTCGTGTCGGTTTGGAAATACTTTACACACGGTTTTAATCTTTTTACTAAGAAATTTGTGGTACATTCAGAATCTTCCACTTCCACGACCACTATTTGGACCGATATTCTATTAAGAAAATAATTAAATACTTCTTATTCGACATGAATTTTTTTGAGAAGAAGAAAAAATATGTATGTATACATAATATGTAGACATAAATATCAAGTAATTTGTATTCCCCCTGAAGCTTTCCAAAAAGGGGAAGGGGTCGATAGATAGATAGATATAGAGACATAATATCAAATAATTTGTATTCCACATGAAGTTTTCCAAAAAAGGGGAAGGGATTTCATGATTATAAATGCAAATAATTTCATATTTTTATATATTCATAATAAATTCTATTACAATGCAAAATTAATTCAAGTGAAAGAAAATAAACACCATTTGACATCGCCGCTAGAACTATCACCTGATCACACAACAATCCTAATTTTTTCTAGACATAAGATTTTAGTGTGTAATTTTATAACCTATAAGTGTAAAGTGAAAATTATTATGCTTAAAAATATTTCTAAAAATTGGCAAAATTTAAGAAGTTTCTTCCGGTTTTTTTATGAAACTTTCTCACATTTAGTTTAAGATAATAACCTTTACAGTTCAAAGTGAAATTATTCCTCGTAAAATAGCATTAAATAGTGTTAAAAAAGTTCCATTTTTTTAACTAAATTCGCTATTTTTAAAGTAATTACTGAATGATCCAGCGACATTTTTGTTCTAAGGTGCTTTATTTAAGGTAAGCTATCAAACAAATTTAAAATCAACATAAAACTCCGAGGGTCGCGAAGTCTACCAAAACCAAAAATTCTTCCACTTGTGCTCTTTCCAATACCGCAGCTTTCTTTGCCTTGTACTCTTTCGACTCCCTCTTCAGATAGGCAGTGAGCTTACTATATTTTCCAATGTCTATGTTTTTATGGACCTTTATAACAGCCTTCAGCATCGAGTACTTCGACCACATGGATGAAATTGCATACTTCTTCTTCAAATTTAAGAAATACGATAGCAGAACTTCCTCATTTATTGTCATTACGCACTGATATTCTTTCCATTCATAAAATTCGGAAAAGACCTTTCCCTGGACTTCGCAGGCAATAATTGGAGAGTTGCTTCTTCAGCTTCCTGAATGATTATCCCAGGAACAAAATCGCTTTCTTGCGTTTTTCATAAACTTCACAAATATTCACAAATGGAGTCGATAAACAATCGAAACTAGATAGCAACTATTCAACACCTCCCAAATTTTTTTTAATTAATTTCAATAATATTTGACGTTACAGCTGCTGTTTTGATGAAATCTGATTCTAAGTGACTGTGATTGTGGATAAAACGTTGTAATGCATTCGTGTTTTAGTTGCGTTTTATCCTCTCAAGAAAATTAAATCCTCGAGCTTCGCTCTCGGGTTTAAAATTTATTGCGTGGATAAAACAATATCTAATATACTTATACAACAAATGCGACTATTAATAAACGATTACAATAAATTATAATTAAAAAAAGTATTTATGTGAATAGATAATTATTTTAAAATGTTAGGTTAGGTAAGATTAGTTATAATTTCCCAATTTTTTAAAACTTTCCACGCTGTGAACAAAAGGTCAAGAGATCGCTTGTCGTAATATGTTATATAAATCCCTAGTATTTTTCAACTTTTTTGAAAACGCAACCCCTTTACAACTAAAAAACTCTGGCGACTTCTTACTTTCCAAAGGTATATTCAAATTTCTTTTACGCATGATATAAACAAAATTCAATGGCGATGTATTTTATTTTACGGTACTGCAAATAAACAAAGTATTAAAAGCAAAAGTCATGCAGCACATAAACATACACAAACTCACGATAAGAGTAAATACTTTGGATAAAACGTCGATTGTAATTTGCCGCAAACGTTGTAATGACAGCGAAGATGGTTGATAACTAAATTCAACCTTGATAAAAATAATTCCGTGCCATGTGCAACAATTAATGGCACATCCACCAATAGAAACGCAAAACGTCTGCAGCTAGAGGTGTTGTCATCCTCCAAAACTGTGCTGTAAAGCTGCCAACGTAGATATAGGGAGCTCTTTTCTTACAGCCGAGAACTGCAAGAATGAATAACTAAACTTTTATGTCATTCCCAACTGACAATTAAATCAATCAAAATCACGTATTCATCCTTTTTTTTTATTGGCGTTCTCTTAAATCTGAGCATAAATAGGTCCAAATATTTGTAAAGAGCGTTTCACAAGATTTCGTTAACTTGGCATCTGGCCTTAAGGATTTAATAATAAAAGTTCTCAAATACCTCATTGTACAGTAACAGATCCGTAGTCGGTAAAATTTAGATACTAAAACTTATATCAAATTTATTTTGTGAAAAAATCGCTGAATTTTTTAAAAACAAATTTATTGTTGAAACATACAGGGTGGCCCACCGTAGGTATACGCTTTGACTTATTTCATCTGATTGGCAGATGTAATCAAAAAATGTTTCAAATAAAAAAGCTGTAGTTTAATAGTAGCCACATTTTGTACTATACAGGGTATCTGCAAAACAGTGAAAGGCATCAAAGTTACTTTTCTTAAATAATAACTGATATGAAATTGAAATAAAATCGAAAAGGAGGAAAGTACATGAACTCTGACTGTAAATAAAAACGAAAATAGGTAGTAAATAGGAGAAAAAAATTCCCATTTCGTCTTTAATAAACCACTTTTTCAGACAATCTAGGGTTGGTATCATTTGTTCTTAGTATAGGATGATTTCCTTTTGCATTTGGTCAACACCTTTGGTTTTATTAGCTTCACTTCGTTTATGTATTGGCTTATTGATAATGTCTTTTACTGTGGATATTAGAGTTTTGGTCAACTTACATGTTCCTTTTGCTGCATCGGTTATATAGTATAACCTCGTTGTTTCATTGATTCAAAGACATTTTTTACAATTTGCTTCGCATCCGGTGATTAATGCACTTTTTGCCCTAGAATGCCACATACTTAGTTTGAAACAATTCTGAGACAATAGGTTTGTTCGTAGAGAGAGTTTGCAACGGTTGGTGATTATTTCATACTGCGCATGCGCCGCCTCCAACGGTTTGGGATCTGCTATTCATTTTTATGTTCTACGAACGCATTTCGAAGAGTTAGTGATTCTTCTGTTTCTGTTATGAAAATTTAGATAAAGAGACAAAAAAAGAAGAATATAATACGGTTTTTTTTCAAGTTTGGTAGCCAGATCATTTGCTACTGCCATATATATCCGAAAATGTTCGAAGAATTCAAAATCGCTGTATTCGCCAATAGCGTGGTTAAAAAAATGTTCATTCCGATGTTTCGGTTGACAATTCAATACATCGTATTCGTCAGTATCACTACTTGAACTTGATGACGAAATATCGCTTTCTAAAAAAGCGACGGAAGAATCACTGTAATCAGAAGAATCTACAATTTTAAAGAGCAGTTTATTTAAAAATTATTTTATATTTTCGTAATATGTACCCACCTAAATCCAAATAACATACAAAAACCGAAAACACAAAAAAAATTGGTTAGGTTATATATATGGCTGATTATGATTTTATTATGAACAATATTCAAAGTGCGCATGACCGTGATTAAAAATTTGGAGAATAGTCAGAGTCTTTCCCAACTATTCCCAATCAGTTGGCAATCACTTATTTTTTTACTACGAACACCCAACTAATAATTGGAAACTGTCAGTGATTCTTCTACGAACGCCAAATATTCAATGCGCATACGATTTGCAGTTGGAAACGGTTGCTGATCGCTCTACGAACAAAGCTAATATTAAAAATGATTATCCCGAAATCCCCACTTTTTATTATATCTATAAATATTTTAATCCCATTATGTATATATAAAAAGGGCATTCAAGGTGGTCAACCATTAAATTCAGAAAATATATTTTCCGAAGCACAAATAAATTAGTCTCGAATATTATTTTACCTGCACACATTTCAGTTCTAAAATAATCATACTATTAGGCATTATCTTTTCGCTTTTCGAAGAAACGAGTGTTATCGGATTAACTACTGCCTGTTGTGGGTTTTGGTCCTGAATCATCAAGTCAAAACGAAATATGTTGGAACGAAGTAAATGTTACATTATACATCTTACATGAGCATATACCCACTATTAACTTCGGCAATGAATTCAAAAACAATGAAATTCCTTTCAAAAGATATATCGTAAGATCCTTCTTCTCATTTAAAAAATTGGGTGGTGTAACTGCCTCTCGAAGGAAGATGAATATAGTGATTAATTTTTTTCGTTGCAGGATGTCAATGCATAATCTTAAATTGACGTACTCCAGGATTTTCTATAAATACGTACAATGTTTGAAATAAAGTAAGCACATATTCCTGCTGTGACAGAATGTAAGATTTGCCGTTTTCCAAAATGTAAAATCATTCTATTTTTTATGTCCCATCAATTTATTAACATTGAAAGACTCCAAAGAAATACAATACCAATAAAAGAGAATAAAACATAGCTGTTATAGATTAGGTTATTAGTCTAGAAGTATGATTTCACTGTACCCGATATTATGCAAAAACATGATTATCTACAACTACTCAACTATTATTAAGACATGCTTTGTTCGTATTCTCTATTTGTCAGGTGTCTCGAAGTTGTAACAAGGCGGCTTATCAAGTATAAATTACCATAATCTTATTTTAGATTTAGTCAAGTTTTTGATCATACTTTAGAAATAGTTCAGGAAACTCAAATTGATTTATTCATGTATTTTTATAAATAATTTATAAAAATAACCAATGCAATTAATAGAGCAAGCAAATGCAGCAACATTTCAAAATGACAATTTATCAGTCAACTGCTGATGGAACTGATATAATTTCATTTGAAACCATCTTCCTATCGTAAATGTTGTCCACCTCTTATAATAATATAATAGTTTTAGCCACCGCCTTCTGACTCATTTATACAAAATTCCCTAATCTTTCCGACAAGAGTTATTGTTCTTACGTGGGTCCTCAGTCATAAGGGTATTGCAGATATCCTAGCAAAGTAAGGTTCTGACCCTTTACTGGTCCTGAACCATCTTTTGGACTTCAATAACTGCAGCTCGGGGGTGTTCATCTTGGTGGATACAAACAAAACCTCAGACATACTGGAGCCACGTGTGAAAGCAAGACTCCTGATCAAACAAACCTCGGAATCACCCTCATTTGAAATATCAACTCCTAGAGGGCCCAAGGGAGGATTTCTCCAAGAAGAATCTAGTTCACAAAAAGGCTGAGGTGCCGTAGACTTGAAGCCTCTGACTGATGGTACCGTACTAATCAAGCAATCAATTGTTTTTATAATTTACACACATTAATGGTAAAACGTAAATTTTTTTCCTCTTATGAAAAACATAACCAAATTCTTTCCTTCTCAAGTTGGACAGAAAGGGCATTCACCATATTTTTTGGGTCGAATTTCTGTGATAAATCTCGTTTCATCATTTTGCTTCCTGGTGTTTAACACCTGCGCTAGTATTTTGTTCTAACTTTCTTATATAATTTACAAAATATAAAAGTCAATTCCGTCAATATATTGGTTTGCTCTTCATTAATGAGTATAAACATTCGATTCAAGTTCTGCTGTTGCTACGTTATTTCTTAATAATATGTTACGAACATATTTTTTAACGTATATTTTTACTTGCAATTTTTTTAGATTTGACATGTTCTGTCTTTTGATAGATACTTGCTTCTTACCGAAAGTTGGAACTGGGTCTACATACCTTCCACGAATATAGTTCCCGTTATTATTTTCATTAGCATTGTCGTCCTCTCTTCTGCATTAGTGTTTTCCTAATCAATTCTAACCCCATTTCTTCATAAACATCTTTTCCATCCCGTTCAATATTTCTCCTGCTGTTTAAACTTTTTTTTTCGGGTCGAGATGGGAAACTCATGTTCGAATGGGTCCAGGACCCAAACATTGTTGGACTCAACCCCAAGGGGATGCCTACCAACCAAACCCACCTCAAACTCGCTGTTACCTCCGCCTCGGAATCACTGCCTTAGCATCCCTTAGCGGTCCCTCGCACACTCTCCGCTCACACTGTCGTCTTCTCCTATCACCTCTCATGCCATATCGAGTCCTTCTCTCCCCCTAACCATGCTCTCTACTACGCCACTCACCTCCATCCATTCCGACTCCCCCCTCAACATTATCTCCACCATGTTCACCCAATACACTGCCTCCCCTAGTTTCCTCTCCAACTTCTTCAGCACTTCCTCGTTCCTCCAGCATCTAAACACATGCCCCACATCATCCTCCACTTCACACCTCTCGCACACTCCAGTCTCTCTTTTCCAAATCTTGTGGAGGTACCCTACTCTCGACCCATGTCCAGTGAACACCTGTGTCAATAAGTAGTTCACATCCCCGAATTTCCGGTCCATCCAATCTCTTCCATTCTCAATCGCTCCTTTTAGCGCGCCATCATACTCCCACCTTCTCTCCATTTCCTTTTCCATCCATTCCTGTACTTCCTTTTTGGTCGCACCCCTCTAGCACCCCTCTAGCCATCATGTCCAATGTGTAGGTCCTTGACAGCACCACTGCTGCCAGTCCACCGACTGTCCTGTACCCCTGCACCACCCTCAGCAGTATCCCTCTCTGCGCCCGCAGGAGTGGCCTAACCCTCGCATTCACTCCCTCTTTTTCACCTCACACCTCCACACCGTACAGCATACTCTGCTCTACCGTCCTACCAATTACCTCCTCTTCCACTCTTCCGGCCCTTTTACATTACACATCAACCACCCCAGCTATGCTGCCCTCACTTTCCCCTTCTGTGCCACCTTCAACATGTGTGTTCTGAAAGATAATTGACTATCCAACCACACCCCTAGGTATTTCACAGACTCCTCCATACGAATTCTCCTTCCCTTCACCATCTCCCCCACTTCCTCCTTTTTGATCCGTCCCTTCACTAGCAACCACACCGTCTTATCTTCTGCCACTTCTAGTTCGCACCACGCTATCTTCTCCACAATCTTCCTAGATATTCTCTCCGCCTCTGCCTTTGCCGTACATACCAGACACACATCGTCCGCATACACCGTAATCTCACATTCCTCTTCACATACTATTCCACAAACCTCATCAAACACACACTTCCATAGCTCCGTCTCATACCTCCTTCCTCTAGTGTCTACTATCATTCATCCAGTCAGGTAGTCCACCAAGTTAACCAAACCCTCCCTCACTCCAAGCCTCAGAAACGTGCACAGCACTACCCGTTAGCTGACACTGTTGAACGCGTTCCCGACGTCAAAGAACACGAGTGGAGCCAATTTCTTGTTTCTCCAGCTGCCCACCCTAGCCCTTTCCACCAAGCCCATTACCCTGCCCAGCGCCGAGATACATGATTTTCCCCTCGCAAATCCATGCTGGTTTACCCTAAAATCCCCATTCCTACCAACTTCCTCCTCAATCCTACCCTTTATCATCCCCTCCATCAATTTACCCATAACACACAGCAGGCTGATGGGCCTGTAGTCCCCCGCCCGCTTCCCCTCTCTACCCGCCTTCTTTAGCAGTATCATCCTGGCCACCTTCCATCCTTGCGGGAACTCTTTCTCCCTTAGCACCCTATTGAATAGCTCCCAGAAGTACTCCCCATTGTCATCCAACAGCATCTTCATCCTATCACCCCTCAGGCCATCTATCCCTGGGGATAGTCTTACTTTAATGTTTCTCCTCCCCTCCTCTACTTCCCACTTCTCTACCGGCCTTATCCCCCTAATTTTCCCTACTTCCTAGTATCCTGGACTTCACGAATCCTGCCCCTCACTCCTCCTTCTCCCCCTGTGAACAATTTCCCTATAATCTCTTTCTCCCAACCTTCCTCTAGCTCCTCGTTCCTATTTCAACCGATCCTCTTCACCGCTATGTCATACGCCTTTCCCCATGGATTGTTTTCCAATTCTCCCAGTAACTCTTTCCTTCTTCTTCTCTTTGTATCCCCCTTTTCCCTCTTTCCTTCCTCTTCCCCTCAGCATCCGTCTTCGTTCTTTCTTACGCTCCGTCCACAGCTCCTCTATTTCCTCATTCCACCATTAATTAGCCCTCCACTCACGCCTATTGCCCCTCTGCTGTTTCAACTTAAATAAGTTTATCGTCCGCGAATATTTATCAACATTATTCTTTCTCTTTGAACTGTTATTTCGGAAAACAATTTTTCCTTTAAAATTTTGCTCTTTTCAGTAGCGAATCACATCCTTACTTGATAGATTTAGAATCGAGAAATTCCAGAAAATAAGGAATCTAATAAGATGTTTAAATAAAGTATAATAATTGACTGAATAAGAGTATCTCGTTGTTATCGAAACTGGTCTAAAAGATTTTTTTTCTAATAAAAAGAATGAAACAATGTACAACGAAATTGTATATTTCACTTTCATCTTGGAGGTAAACGTGACTAGCTGGCAAAGTTAACAATAATACCAGACCTCGGTTTGATATTTAATTGAGTTTTGAAAATTAGATATAGATACAATAATATTCAACACTTAAAAAATACGTAGCGAAGAACCGTCTTATTTCGTGATGTACGGATTTTAGTTTACTTATCTAAATGTCTTTTAGATTATGACAACTATATTATTTAAGTATAAATAAATGACAAAGAAAAGTTACAGGTATGGGTTAAGAAAGTTAACGTTGGTCCCATTATCTTGAATTGGAGTATTCAGATAAGTATAGGAATAACCAAACATTGGAACATAAATATATAAAAAATACGTTAATTTCAATACAAAACTAAATAAGTAATAAAAATTAGCCACCGATTACGGAACAGAAGTGTACGGACCACGAACCAAACATTATAAAAATTTGGGAAAAACCACAAGCATCTTTCAATTGCTCTAATAGTGTGGAGGAACTTGGCAGGGAAAAATTAAGGCTGTAAGCTAAGGATCCTGAGGTAGATGTAAACAACCGTAGTGAGACCAACAAACACTTAAGGAGCAATTACGTGGAGTAGTAAGACCAGCCTATTGATGATGAGAGATAACCCCTCCAGAATTCAGACGGGTCTGGATGTACATTATAAGATCAATGTCAAACGGCGGCTCTGGAAGTGGTTCTTAATACCGACACCTGTTACCGTTATGCTGTAGTGAGTGAGGTAAGGTTGGGTTCTTCTTTTTTCATTGATTGGGTAAACTTCAAGAGATAAATGAGCAACTTTCCAAAATAAAATGGCGGCGATTGTCCTCTAATGAACTGCTTCGCCTCTCTTTGTCCTGGTGAGTTTATGAGCCACCCACTTACTTGAGGCCATGTTTATTGTAGATTGGTGAACCTTGTCTGGCAGTTTTATCCGCCTTTTCGTTGCCCTTAGTACCCTCGTACCCAGGCTACCATGACCTTGAACCGGTCTCCAAGTGCGCTTGAGGTACCTACGCAATCCCATACTAGCTTAGAATTGACCTCTATGGAATCGATTGCATTCAGGGCAGCTTGGCTATCAGTGAATATGGCAACTACAGAACGGTATGTTTTTCCCGCCTTTCAATTTCTTCATCGCAGTGATGGATTGCCGTCACTTTCGCCTGGAAAGTTTTGAAGTCCTTAGATATACCTTGGCCTTGGAGTCGTCCGCATACCAGGTTATCTCAATATTTCTTCCAGACTTCCCTGCCTGGTATAGTTATTTGGAACTTACTATTAAAGTTATATCTCGTGGCCGTTACGCCAATGAGTTGACCCATTAAGTCATCTGCTTTTAGCTGCAAATAATGAAAACTTCAGCTGTCAGCTAGATAGATAAATGGACAGCCGCGTACTTTGTAGAACATGTTTCCCGAATAGCACTCCATCTACTCTCATACAATTTGATATCACTCGGAAACTATTTTTTTGAATGAAAGAAAAGACAGCTTTATATGAAAACGATTTAATGGTTAAATAAACTGAGAGTTATAGACTCCGTTTCACATAAGGACCCACGTGAAGTTTGTCAACTGTTTTGCGCAGAAACCAAAATCGGTCTTGTTTATCTATGTCGCCTCTTAACGACCGTTTCATGCCATTTGCGGTACAAACGATGTTTCATGCAGATAGCCATTTTATTATTGACATTTGAGGTTGTGTTTGAAGCAATCATTTACTGTCGAATATTTTTGATTTTTGAATATTTCAAGACTTATAGCTAGTTTATCCAAAGTCAAGGCCGACAGATTCTTAAAAACGTTTCAGCTTTTATGGAGCCCGAAGCTGAACATGGAATTCAAATTCCTTTAAAAAATCATCGGAAAGTCAAATAAAAAAGTATAATAATCTAATATACAGGGTGTCAATTTTAAAACTTACATTGGGCTGTACCTTGTGAACGAAACGAGATTTCAAAGAAATTTCAAAACCGTTTATAGGGTAGAGAGGGGCAACTAAAATGACATGAGAGAGAACGCACCCCCATCAACCCCCTATGCCCCACCTAGAATTAAGAATGAACCTAGGCTTTTAAAAAAAAATTGTTTTAGTGATGAGTGCACATTTTATCTAAATGGTAATGTAAATAAACAAAACTGTCGTTGTTGGAATGATGAAAATCCACATCTGTTTAGAGAAAACCATACTCAGTATCCTGAGAAACTAAATGTTTGGGCAGGGGTATTAGGAGGTTCTGTGATTGGTCCCTTGTTTATACCGGGAAATTTAAACGGAGAAATGTACCTTGATATGCAGGAGAACACTATTGAGCCCTTAACTGCTCATGAATTAGAGAACCAACAGGACGGCGATGACAATCCAGCTCTAGATGAAAATTTATTGCACTTCCAGCAAGACAGTGCGCCTCCCCATTACGCAGTAGCAGTTAGGGACTGGTTAGACAATAATTATCCAAATAGATGGATTGGAAGGAGAGGTCCCATTGAGTGGCCACTTAGGTCACCAGACTCACCGCCACCTGATTTTTTCTATGGGGTCACCTTAAGTCGCGATATTACTAAAGCAGCATTTGCCAACGTTCGTATGGAGTTTGAAAATAGGTTGTACTATTGTTTACAAAACAAAACAATGGAAACCATTTTGAACATTTACTAAATTAGTTAACATTTTTGTAGTTCGACACTTAACACTTTTTCATTTTGTTGTCAAATAAATGTTTCTGCTTTATTGTTATACCCTGTATAATTATGACTTAGACCATTGGAAAGCATTTTCTACGGGCTTTCCAACGACGTATCACAAGTAGGGGTTGCCATTTAAATTTTTGTAGGTAGGGTAGGTGGGGCATAGGGGGTTGATGGGGGTGCGTTCTCTCTCATGTCATTTTAGTTCCCCTATTTGAAATTTATTGAAGTCTCTTTTCGTTCACGAGGTACAGCCTATTGTAAGTTTTAAAATTGACACCCTTTATTACTACTGGCATTAAGATTGTTATAAAATATATGGAAAAGTATACATTAATTTATATGATTGGTGTCATTCGAAAGGGCTTCGCCAAACTTAGATTTCCTGTAAGTTGGAACCAATTCGGACTGGTAGATTTCGAGAAATTGCAAAAAAGTTGTTTTTTTTTTCATTTTTTCAAAATATCTCCGAATTGGCTGAACCGATCGACCTCAAAAACTTATCAGCTCTTAACCTTGAAAACTCGCATTGATCGCCATCGAGTGCGTCAGAATCGGTTGATGCGTTCGTGAGATATCGTTGTCGAAAAAAATCGAAAAAAAGTGTTTTGTTGTAATAACTCCGAAATGTTTCATCAGATCAACTTTTTTGTTGCAAATTTTTTATAGAGCCCAAAAAACTACATCGATCGCCGCTAACTGCGTGAAAATCGGTTAATTCATTCAAAAGTTATAGCAGTTTGAAAATTAAAAAAATCGTGTTTCATCGAACTTTGATAAGACTTTTGAGCACGAAGAGCTGAAAAGCATCGAATAGCTTTATCTTTGAGCTCGGAGAGCTCAAAATAACACAAAAATCACATTTTTGAGCTCGAAGAGCTCAAAAACATCGCAACTAGCGACAAAATCGCATGCGTTTGAAAATTGAATTTAGCGGGAAATTGCAGGGATGGCCTTTTTCCAGATTTTTTTTCTTGGTATTCTGCAGAAAGTGCACACTGTTTTACCTGAGTTTACTATAAGTAAAACTTTTTTGTGGAGGCTGTTAAAAACTATAGGCTTTAGGTAAGTAGTTTTTATTAGTTATTGAAGTATTAGAAGTGAATTTTCTGAATGAGGAAAACAACCGAAACCGAATGTGGGACATTATAAATTACATAAATTTATAAGTGCTTACCAACAATTTCCAACAATACTTCCCTGCAATAATGCCTACTTACCAACTTTAAATTTAATAGATACAATAAAACAACACCCAACAATGATTACAAAAGTAATTTTTAAAAATTTTTATATACCTCGGAGTAAAAGTCAGAAAATTCCCACACCATTTCTCTGCGAAATCTGAATTACGGTTAATTGTACAGTGGGCGAGGATACTATTAGAAAAAAAAACTCCATTGTTCATGCATTGACTTACGTAACATTTGACATTTCCTATGCAGCTTTGTTATGGTAAAACCCACACCTAAGAAGAAATGGATCATGTAATTGAATAAATTCGAATTAGATAAACGAGCTGGCCGTATGATGAATGACTTTATTCTAAATTTTAGTTCCGACTTTTGTAAAACTCAATCACCCACAACAAACATTACGATATTAAACACTGAAAAATATATCTACGCCCTAATTAGAATATATTCTGACAAAGCCAGTCTAGTCCGAATGCGAGACTTAAAAACAGGGGCAATTGATAAGTTCCCATTTCTCAATACTACTAAATTAACATCACCATACATAGACAAGCAAGAAGCGATCTGTTCACTATCATGTACAATTTAGAAGAAAAAATAGTCCCACATCTTCATTATCAACTGTGCATATTATAATTCAGAACTTTGAACAACGAGGCTGCTTAAGTACTGTCCGACACAGATATTGTCATTGTCCACTTGAGGTGATAGAGACGTGTTGGAGGTAATGGTTTTTGCCACTGCAATACAAGAGCCTACACTGTCTAGTGATCAAATTGCTGTTGCAGTTCAACGATCACCTATGGAACAATAGTCTGGTGGAGGAGGACAGAAGTGTCCTCTGCAGTTAATATATTAACTGCAATCCAAAGATAATCCCTTCTTGGTATTACCGGGACCGGCATCAATGGAAGCCCTTATTGGACTTCCTACTTTAGAACTTTTTGTAAGGGCGGAGGCAATGATGGCAATTCTTAGACTTATGGTCCCCAAACAATGTTCGAGAAGGACACACTGATACAACTGGGACAATACTAGATGAACCTATATTTCACATGAGTTTTGATACCGGAGAATATATTCAATGAGCGAGTGAACATCATCATCCCATTTAGGAAACAGCTGATGCACCCAGGTAATTCTGAAGAAATCTTCTGGTTCACCGATGGTTCCAAAACAAACCATGGCAGTGAGGCTGGTTAAAAGGACCTAGAAAAAGAATGTTCTTTAGCCTTGGTCGATAAACGACTGTGCTTCAAGCAGAGATGATTCTCGCTATAGCCTGTATTGATGAAAACATCAGAAGAGGATATACTGGCCGAAAAACTAAAATATTCACTGACAGCCAAGCTCTGCTTAAAGCTATCAGTAATCCAACAACTAGGTTTAGACTGGTGAAAATCTACAAAGAATCCCTTTACAGGCTGGCAAGAGACAACAAAGTGTCTCTAATATGGGTGCCGGCACATGAGGGGATTGCAGGTAATGAAATGGCGGACCAGTTAACTAAAGAAGGCTTTAAAGGAGACTTCATAGGTCCGGAACCGTTTTGTGGAATCACAAAAGATTACATAAGAGGAGGGAAAATCGGGAAATGGCTAGATAGGGAACACCAACTCAAATGGAGGCTGACACAAGGGCACCTCCATATAAAAAGTACTGAACAAACTGTCAAACATTTTTAAATATGGTCAAAAATTTGGAAAAATGATCAAAAACTGTCAAAATTTTGAAAAAATGGTTAATAATTTCAAATATTTTCAAAAGTTGTCAAAAGCTGTCAATAATTGTCAAAGACGGTCAATAATTGTCAAAACCAATCAACATTCGTCAAAAATGATCAGTAATTGTTAAAGTTTCGAAAAATAGTCAAAAATTGTCAAAATTTTGAAAAAATGGTCAATAATTGCCAAATATGTTAAAATTTTTGAAAAATTGTCAAAAATGGTCAATAATTGTCAAAGACGGTCAATAATTGTCAAAATTCGTCAAAAACTGTCAAAAATGGTCAATAATTGTTAAAATTTTTGAAAAATTGTCAAAAAATTTCAAATATGGTCAAAAATTGTCAAGAATTTGGAAAAATCGTCAAAAATTGTCAAAAAATGTCAAAATTTTGAAAAAATGGTTATCAATTGCCAAATATTTTCAAAATTGTCAGAAATAGTCAATAATATTCCGAACTTGTCAAAAATGCTCAAAAATTGTCAGAAATAGTCAATAATTGTTAAAATTTGGAAAAATGGTTTAGAATGGTCAAAATTTTTGAAAAATTGTCAAAAATGATCAATAATTGTTAAAATTCGTCAAAAACTATCAAAAACGGTCCAAAATTGTCAAATTTTTTCAAAAATGGTGAAAAATTCACAAAAAGTGGTCATTCTATTGTGCATAAGAAGCAAGCATCTGTCGGCGGTCCGACGACCGCTCACCTTTTTTTTAAATAAAACAACCTATATTTCACTTAAAAGCAGAAATATGCTATACATCCCCATTACAATACAAAATTGTAATCTGTTATACAGGGTATTTGAAAACTTATAACCAATTTTCCGTCAAAATCGTTACAAGCTCCACACCCTGTACAATTGGATAGGACTGAAATAATAATCTATTAAAGCCAAAGTATTTTGAGTCATTATCAAAATTTATACACCCGAATTATTTTGCAAATATATATTAGATGAAACACAAGTGATTTTCTCAATAATTTTAAATGGATCGCCCTGTATTTTATATCATTTTCGAAAAGTAGTATCACCTTACTTCTATTTTTATCAAACATTTCCCATACCTTAAGTTATTAGTTTTTGAGATATTTCATTCATCCATGCAAAGTATCAATTAGGTATATATTAGTTTACCAGATGTTATGTGATTAAGACCTACTTTATTTAAGTAAAAATAGTGCTGCTTCTTATTTCTTCCTAAGTGTTATTTTTTGTAAGCCTTCAACTGTAAACTAACATCTGATAAACTATTACATACCTATAGATGTCGAAGATAATAGTTCAATACTACTTTTTCTACTCCTATACTACAAGTTGTTAATTAAATGCCAATTTTCAGTTTCATAATGATACCCATTATAACACTGGTTTTCATTATGAAACTAAAAAATTGACCAATAGAAATCTAGATTTTTAAATAACCAAGTAGGTAGACCCAATATTTTCTGTAGAATGTTTGACAGTTTTTAAGAGATTCGTGTTCTATGACAGTTTCAATATTTTGCGTTAGTCAAAAAGGTAGATACCTTCTGTGTTATATAAATATGTTGCTTTCTTTTATGTAGGTTGCAATTATTGGATGTCTTTCAATTATTACGATGAACCAGGATTATTTAGGTTATCATTGAACATGTAGCCATCAAAACCATCTTTATTTAGTACTGTCAACTGTCATGTCAAAATGTCAGTGTTCATCTTACATACAGTAGTTACATTTGACATACATGATACATCTAACACCTTCCACTTTCTAAAAGAAATGTCGAGCGACGAAGAGTTTTCATACACACCACCTGAAATCGGCGAAAAATGGCGAAAAATGTATCCAATAGTTCATTACCTGCAAAATCTAAAAAGGTATATGATAAATTTTATGGTCAATTTATGGATTGGAGGGTAGGAAGAGAATTATAAAAAAAGCAATTTTGTTGAATTCATATAAAATTTCTTGGTCGTAGAAAAAATAGTGTATGCAACCTCATGTAATGGTTATTGATACAATCGCATTAACCATACGAAACTCGCCTTCGGCTCGGTTAATACTTGTGTATTAATAACCATCATTACATGATCGTTGCATAATATACTAATAACGCCTTACAAAGCTTTTGAAAAATACTTTTCAAGAAACAGAGACCGTTCACCAAGAAGCATATAGCCCGAGAAGTAGTTGTTCCTTGAGAAATATTTTTCAATAGCTTTGTAAGGCGTTATAATAGTATTAAATATAGTATATAAATATTAAATCTTCGACATCTATTGATAACAGGCTTTACTAAAATTTGAAAATTTTTACAGGAAACTAATTAAGTAAATATTACATACCTAATTACTATTTTGCATAGAAAAACGAAAATATCTCAAAAACCAAGTATGGTAATAGTAATCTTCGACAATGATATAAAATACAAGGTGATACATTCAAAATCAATGAGAAAATAATGTACTTGCGTAGCGTAGCGAAGCGAGGGCAACTTATAGCTAATGGCTGCTAAAGCGTTTTCTGCATGTGTGAAACACAACTGTTTTTCGCCTACCAAATAAACCAAAAAATCGGAAAATATAACCAAAACTTACATACTATGACGTTTAATTAAAAAATTCACGTGAAACATCAAAGTACTTAAGTGATAGAAGGTGAGAAACTTCAAAAATTGTGGCGTTAAGAATTTTCCGCCCTTGAGCTGCTTAACAATAATTTCCGCCATATACTTGGTTTTCATATGATTGGTTTTCCGGTAATGTAGGCGAAAAATCTCTTAGTGTCATCACACTATAATGTTATTGTTGTAAGAGATAGAAAAAATATAATAAATAAATAAATAAATGTTGTAACCATGGGCGATGCTATTATTATTATTACGTTTAATTATTAATGTCAGGAAGTATTTAAAAGTTGTTGCAATAAAACATTTACTAATTTTAATTTACTCGGTATAATTGAAAACAAAATAAAACAATATAAATGTAAATAAAATATCAATAATGTAAAATTAAATGAGATACTTAAGTGATAGGTCAAAGGCAGATATGAGATGACGTACCTGAAATTAAAAA
Organism: Lochmaea crataegi; assembly: GCA_947563755.1. NCBI lineage: Eukaryota > Metazoa > Arthropoda > Insecta > Coleoptera > Chrysomelidae > Lochmaea > Lochmaea crataegi. The sequence continues at coordinate 28,049,324 of OX387432.1, forward strand.
GAGATACGGTTGAGCAATCAAGTTTACCAAAAGTATTTTTATATTAAAGAAAGTAATCAAAATTTGACATTGGTAACTGAGTGAAATTATTATCTTTCCTAGTCATCTTTAACTAGAAAACAACATTAATAAAGTTGATTCATGTCAAGATGTTAGTGGTTTCATTTCCATAGTAAAGAACTGACCAAATATTAGATCTCCATTCCGTCGACACTGACCGCAGTGTCCACTATCGATCGATAAAAACAGGGCAATCACACTGACTACAGCAACAGGAATAATAAACAATCATTCTTGTGCCACAGCAGTGCCAAAACTAGCACACTGACCGCAATGTCACTAGCCCGTACAAACCACAGTACGACCCCTGGAAAACTGACCACAGTAATCTAGGGTTGCGCGATACACTAGAAAGTATCGATATTAGGTATCGATACGGATCGGAACGTAAAGGATCGATACAGTAGAATATCGAATATTAATTTATCGATGTATGTATGTATGTATGTAGATTGGGGTGTCATTCACTGAGACCTAAAAGATCTATTGTGCCCCCTTACTTCTACTTAGTTCCTGAGAAAAGTCTCAGAGACTAGTAGCTCCTTCAGTCCTATTTCCCGGAGGAATTTTAGGATATCTGCAGGCTTTAACTTAGGTAAATGTCCCTCTTCTATCCAGTAATCTCTAAGGTGTTGTGCCATAGGATTCTGAATTGCTGTGCAGTTCGCAAGTATGTGGATGGAGGTTTCTTCTTCCATACCACAGAATATACATTCTTCTTCCTCCACTATTTTGAGCTTTTTCAGGTGCCCATTCAGGCGACAATGTCCCGTAAGGATGCCTGTTAAAACTCTTAGTGCAGTTTTACTTTGACTTATGCATTCATTTGATCTCAACAGGTTGTAGTCACCCAGAAGAATCTTTGATTGCCTAAGTCCCACTAGATCTTTCCAATGGTCAGATCTTCTCTTTTCTTCGGCTTTGCCTATTTCTCCCAATATTACATTGGAGCTGATACCGCAAAAGGGTTCCGGCCCCCAAAAGGGTGTTCCAGTCCCCCTCTTTGCTAGTTCATCTGCTATTTCATTTCCTTCTATCCCTGTTTGTCCTGGAATCCACAGTAAGGTGACTATATTGTTCTCGCCTAGTTCATTTAGTTTGCCTAGGCAATCCCACACCATTTTGGAACTGATAACACAAGAGCTCAGTGCTTTAATGGCTGCTTGACTATCCGACATTATGATAATCCTTTGCCTTCTATATCCTTTATCAATACTGAACTGGGCACACTTTCTTATGGCGTGAATTTCAATTTATCGATACTCGAAGTATCGATACGTTAACGATCCGAGATTTTCCTAATTTTGACGTTTTTTCGGTGGGTGGAAAAAGACATTATTGCGATTTCCGGCCAAAGTTGGGGTTCTAGAAAAAAAGTTGATTATAGAAGTTGTAAATCTTGGGAAAATCTACAACTTTTACATCAGTGACTCTTCCATATAACCTCAAAATTAGCTCGAAAAACGCAAAAAACTGCATTTTTCGTTTTTTATTTTTGGTTTCGTTAAAAAATGTTCGATTTTGATGAAAATTTAGTAGAAGGTAGCTTTGATAGTCAGAAACCATGAAAAAAATTTCAAATTGAAATATTGGAAATTTTTCGAGTTATAACGTTTTTTCGGTAAAAAACACTTTTTTTGGGGGATGGAAAAAGACGATTTCCGGCCAAAGTTGAGTTCCTAGAATAAAAAGTTGATCATAAAAGTTGTAGATCTTGGGAAAATCTACAACTTTTTCATTAGTGACTTTTTCACATAACCTCAAAATAAGCTCGAAAAACGCAAAAAACTGCATTTTTCGTTTTTTATTATTAGTTTCCTTAAAAAATGTTCGATTTTGATGAAAATTCAGTAGAAGGTAGTTTTCTTAGTCACAAACCATGAAAATAATTTTCAAATGAAAATATTTGGAAATTTTCCTAGTTTTGACGTTTTTTCGGTAAAAAACACTTTTTGGGGGGGTGGGAAAAGGCATTATTGCGATTTCCGGCCAAAGTTGAGTTCCTAGAATAAAAAGTTGATTATGAAAGTTGTAGATCTTGGGAAAATCTACAACTTTTACACCAGTGACTTTTCCACATAACCTCAAAATTAGCTCGAAAAACGCAAAAAACTGCAGTTTAGTTTCGTTAAAAAAAGCACGATATCATTTCACAACGTGATTAAAAAATAACGATATCGCTCATCACTATAGATAACGCCACTTGCCGCTACCACTAAAAATCCCGTATCGCAAGGTATCGATACACTACAAATTTATCAATACTTGGAATGTATCGAAAAGCATAGTATCGATACAAAATATCGAGTATCGGAAGTAAAAGTATCGATACACTGAAATATCGGATAGTATCGCGCATCCCTACAGTAATCCAAACACAATCGCATACACTGACCGCAATGTAATACGCCGGAACAAAAAATATAATATTACTAATCACTTTATTTTCATTACACCTCGTAGGTAAAAAATATAATAAGTACATTTTCAAATACATTTAAATCAAACAATACAACCCTGTAAATTTTAGAAATAAGGTTGTCTAAATCAGATTTAATCAAATTGACTATAAAATATTGATTGATAATAATATTTAATTTATTTAAAGAAATAACTTGATTGTGAAATAAAACAAATGCTAATGGATAAAACTTATTACTCAGTGAGATAACTCACCCTAATCAGCAAACAGCCACACACACAGAAATGGCACTTTGTCACTAAATTTAAATTAAGAATGACAACTAATTTCATCTTCACACAGCAAAGATTTTTAATAAAATGTTCTTTTTCTTATGTCTGTCTTTGAGATTCTATCAAAGCTGGCTTAGGTAATTCGATATCTTCGTATCTTTGCTTTGCTGAATGCTTCGTATTTTGAAATTTTATAGATTTTATATAGGGAGGTAAAAAAAAGTATTCTTACATTGTGTAAGATGTCTAAAAATTATTATTATATTTAGAGCTTTTTGAAGTTAAATATTAATTGTTCTTGAAATGGACCATCCTGTATATAGTACTGTAACTGCTGTGAGTTTTTGTATAAATTAATTTATTTCGAAAATCACAATAGCATTACTGAGCTAGAACGTTGAAATCGGGAATTTCAGTACACCACCATAACAATTCTATTCTTCAAAATTCATCAATAGAAATAAACTAGTATTTATCTACGAGCCGACACAGAAATCTACAATTGGCATAAACTACCCGGAGATAAGTTCTTACATTCCGACGATCATCATCGTCATCCATGCGTATCGGTACCAACTTAAAACAATTTTGAATCGTGATCTTGATTTACTTAAAAAATTGCGTAGTTGCAAGTAGAGATGGACGAATTCAGATTTAAAAAATTCTTTTATTCAAAAATTTTTTCCTAATGCCAGGAGCACTTCCCTCATTAAGGCGCGTTTCTCACTATACGTAACGTCACCAACACATAAAATATCCTTACACTGCAAGCAATGTGGTGGATTTGTATTGACCAGACCAAATATTTGTAAAACGAAACGCGGAGAATAGTAGATTGAACAATAGTAGTTTGTGTAACTAGTGTGGATATGATGGCCATATCGCACGAGGACGAAGTTTGGGCACGACGCAGTAGGCGGAGTGCTCAATCGTCCGAGAGCGATATGGACAATCCACACGAGTCGAACAGTATATTTTTTCTACGACCCACTTAAGAAAAAATCTAGAAAATAAACATTTTATTAAACTATAATATAACTTCAAATTAAAAATTTTTAATAATTTTACTATTATTATTATTTTATTATTATTTAGAAATAAAATTAAAATTTAAAAAAAAATTCCCAACGGGGAATCGAACTCTGATCTACCGCGTGAGAGGCTGGGATACTTACCACTGGACTACCGATGAACATACTAATCATCTATCTATAACGTCAAATGTATTACATAAAAGCTGACGTTTGTCAGGAGTACCCTTAAATATTCAATTTATTCTGTTTATATACGTTATACGTCTCCTTTGCGGCTAAGCGAATATCTGGTGGAAAATTATTTATTGATTCATCACTGGAATCACTCATTTTTACTAATATTTTTCTTAAAAACTATAGAAATATTTGACAAGTTATTTTGACGTTTCTATGAAATTGAAAAAAGATTAGTTGGCGGGTACTAAACGCAAATGCTGATTGGTGGATTTCATATACGTTCTAGGATGTATATGAAATCATGGCCTACATTTACATTCTGTAAATTGTGCAGAAAATGGATAATATTCATGTGGGTGTAGAAAAAACAAATTTAAAGCTTATATGCTGAAGTCAATCCTAAGGATCTTGCAGCTCTCAGCGATGAATTAGCGGCGGCAACTCAAATGGGCGATTGATACTTCAATGACGTGAGGGCTCAGTGTTCAATGATCAGGCTGGTCAGGATTCTATTATACAAAGTAGCAGGTACAATTGAAACTGAAATGTTTTCTTTCGAAATCGTCCATCTCTAGAGTGATTTCAGTATAAAAATATGCAAAATCGTACGGATATTGCGGTGGATTCATCAGCGCTTGACAAATATCTAACGGCGAAGTTTGCAATTGCAATATTTGATGGATGTGTTGGATGCCAATAGACTAGAAAATGATCTACTTGTTAAAGAGAAACATTTCCACAAACACACCAATAATGAATGAAAAATGCGAATTTTGCATCGAAATTGAAAGATTGAGGTTAAAATTGAATCCTAAGCAACTATTTCAGAAACAATCGTCATTTTGATCTATTGTTTCCACATGATTCAGCAAGTAGTTAAAAATAATGATTCTAACCGACTCTCCCCCAATATCTTGGTAGCGTAGTAGGGTTGCCAGAAGTCCCAAGATATCAAATGACACCACGGAACATGCTCAGTCCCGCTTTTCAGGAACTGTTAGTCCCCAGTACAAGGACCTTAAATGTTTATGACACATACAAATGCCAAACTTTGTGAGCGCCTTCTTTGTGATAAGTCCGACAAACTTTTCTTATGCAAAAATTTTCGGCGTCGCTGTGTTTTCGAATGCCCGGTTCCTGGAATTGTCGAAATGACGTCACTATGACTCCCCGTATACACAAGTTTTATTTTATTGAAAATTGTTCAATAAAATCAATTTAAAAATTGTGGTCAAATTGTCCGACAAAAATCATGCAGCAAAAATCGACGAAAATGTCGATGTGACGTCACCATGACTCCCTGTATATACAAGTTTAATTTTTTTGAAAATTGTTTAATGGAATTAATTAAAAAATTGCGGTCAACTTGTCCGACAAAAATCATGCTGAGAAGCCACCACGAAGATGTCGATATGACGTCATTATGTCTCCCCATACATACAACTTTAAATTTAATATTTTTCGATTTAAAATAATGTACTGATTATAAAAAAATATGTGTCCGACAAATATAGTACTGCAAACAAATAAAAAATTAAAAAAATTAAAAAATTTTAAAACTGAAAAATCATTTAATGTGAGGCGGGAATGATTTTAAACTTTTTTTCCAGGTATGTTGTAAATCCAATAAGCTGAAAATGCACGTGAATATCCCTGGTTGCATTCTTGAGGGCGTGATGTAGTTTTTCCGAAAATTTGAAAAAAAAATTCCGAAATATTCCCTCTTGTTTTTTTAAATTTTCCAGAAAAAAATTGTTGCACACCCTTTAAAATGTCATAGAGAGTCTGTATACAAATTTTCAGCTTAATTGGTTGACAAAATTTTTCCGAAAAATCATTACATCACGCCCTCGACAAGGTCATAAATATTATGTATATCAATTTAATTGGTTGAAATCTAACCGAACAGTAATGTTTAAAAAGACGCAACCCTGTCGCCTCATCTAAATTATTTTTCATATATCCATCTTTGATATTTTATTATAAACTATGAACTAATAAGTTTTACACAATTAGTAAATTAAAGTACTTTTTCGTTGACCGTTTATTAATTTCGATATTAATGAATTATTTTATTTACAAAAGGATGCGTTAATGGACGTCATTAACGCACTCTTTTTGTGATTTTGACGTTTTGATGACATTTTGATATAGACAATATACCAATATCATCATGACATTCTACGTCATTGGTATGGAGTTGAAATTATTATCTCCTGATAGTCTTTGTGGAAAAGTGAATTTTGTCACAAAAAAAGAGTTTACGGTCAACGAAAAAATATTGTAATCAACTCAATTGCTAATGGACGATTAGGTAATAAACTCAACCATTAAAGTCACTCACTCGCTGTCGCTCGTTCGTGCTTTAAACAGTTTCGTTTATTAATCGCCTTCATTGACAAACTAGTTTATTAAATAACTATAAAATAATTTTTCTGAATATTTCATATTTTATTTGAATTTACGCGCCATAGTTCCACACGAACCACGTGACTAATACTTTCTCCAAAGATGACAATGAAAATGATGATGAAGACTTCGAGAATGATAATTATGATAATGATAATTATGATGATGATTTTGAGTGAACTTTTTTATATTAAAATAAAAAATAAAATACGTATTTTTTTACTTTTTAATAAAACAAAATATCAATAAAAAAATTTTTTATTAATTTTTCAAATTTTTCGAATAAAAAGCTTATTCAGTAAGAAAGAAGTTTGTCATTAGTAATGATTTTTATTTTTCATTTTCTTGTCGGACTGACTATATTACTCAATATATTTGTCGGACAAGTCGATATTTGCATTGCTACATAATAAAAATATGAAAGTGGAAAACTGCTAAGAAAGAATAGTTAACATACATTTAAGCGAAATAACTTACCATTCACATGAATGCACTTTTTAAAGATAAGATACGTTTGGCTTTAATAGCACATGTTCACAGGAAAGAAAGAATGAAACCTCTTTGCCACTGTTTAAATACATGAAATCATATGAGAGATAATAGACTTACGTCTCATGTTCATGTCAAGCTCAGACGCTTTGACCAGGAAAGGAATTTACATTTCAATAGTGAATTCACATTTAATTAATAATTGATAGAAGAAGAGTTAAGAACGATGTCGAAGTGGGACTAACAAATAGCAGTGGCTATTTTCACCACAGACGGCACTCGTTCGGCCCGTATTAAAACGTTGATTTCGACTTTTGTCCACAGTAAATATATTCAGCCTCGAAATATTTCTCGATGTTGGGCATTAGAAAGGACTGGCTATTCGCCGCCCATACGATAATTTATTATTAATTAACTGGAGGAAAGTAAAGTGAACGAAATTAACGTTACAAGTAGATTAACTGCTTCCAGAATTGGTTTCAAAGGATCCAAAAATGCATTTCTCTTCGTGGGGATTACTTTGAAAAACAACAGTGTTTAAAAGTTATTTACTGTATTTTAAAACGATGGCGAAGATCTTAAGAATTTTCAGGGTTGATAACCATTAGTATTTTGCTAAGCTTCTAAGATCGTTCCGTTTACATAACAAGAAAAAGATGTCGAAATTTTTATTCTTCAAACAATTACTTTCCTTAATGCCCCCAAATACCGGAAGTTATTAATCAATAAAAAAGTAAAAGTAGGGGAAATATATCATTTTTGGCATAAGTAACAATATCTATTTACCATCTGGATGTATTAAATAATTAGCTTTGCTTGGATTCATTTTACTGTTTTGTTCTGAGATAACAAAAGGCAAAGATTGCCGGATAGTCTTCGCCGAAGGAAACTTAAATCCTAATTACGATTGCGTAAACAAAATAGGTAGTTACTAGAAATCAATTCAAACATCCAATTTGATTTCTATACAATTTATATTATTACTTACAAATTAAATCGATCTCGTAATAGATTTATATTCAAATATTTTCTATACAAGCCTTAGATAAATATGTATCATAGATCGATCTCATTCAATTAAAAAAAAAACACATTAAAAAAAGAAATTCAATAGACATGATTTTTTTTTCATCATAACAATAGAAGCAAACATACAAGGGAGTCATCGTATACATTATTTCAAAAGCAACAAGGGCTCTCTGGACGTGCCGCATGTTTTTTGGGAAAAGGTAGGGTCTGAAACTGAAAATGATCTTCTGGTCATATCTAACGGTTGTCCTATTATTACCTACCTATGCTATGTTGGTTTGGTGGAACAAAACAACGCAACAAAGGGCAAAAGCAGAGTTGCAAAAAGTATAACAACTCGCCTGCATGGAAATCACGAGTGAAATGAGATTGTGCTCCAGCGCAGCCTTAGAGGTAATGCTAGACCTTCCTCCACTACATCTACTGTATAAACCTTGTAAAAGGGCATGAAATTTGATATGTGTAACAATACGTCATTTGTGAGTATGGTGAATGTGAATTTGAAAGATTAATTAATAATTTTGAAAAACAGAGCTATCAGGGGAAAAAGAGAAAATTGAATGTGGGTGGTGATGGTTATTTTTATTAGATTGGAATTATTGAAGGATATAGTTTTTGACAGAAGAGAAAATTGGAAATGAAATAAAAATAACCCATTGAATTGGTTAAAATGGTTCAGGTGGACCCACAGGGGTCCACGGGAGACTCGACAGGGGTATACGTTGATGTGACAAAAAAATGGGGGTTCATAATTCGTAATTCGAAAATTCCTTTGAGTAACAACACTGTACAGAGACGTATTGATGAAATGAGCTCTGATATTGAAAGTTTCTTGTGTAATTACCTGCAAAGAACTCATTTTTGCATCAACTGGACGAGTCAACTTTACCTGGCAATGAAGCATTGTTATTGGCATATGTTCTATTTGTTATGGACGAAGAAATTCATGAAGAGCTCTACTTAATTACAGTTACCTGTAAATAATTGTCATAATAGTAAAGCGTGATCTCTAGACGTCAAAAAATAATAGTTCAATACTATTAAACGCTTTACAAAATTAGAAAAATAAATTTCCAATGAGCAGACCGTCCGCTAAGAAGCAACAACTACTTCTCGGGCTATATGCCACAACAGACATTGAATTACACTTCTAAAGTCTTCTAAATTCTGGTTTGCGATTAGAAGGAATAACATCACTTGTAGACCGGTTTCGGCGTTTTTGCGCCTCATCAGCACAAGGTAGATGATATTCGCCCAGAAGCTCTGAGAGCATAACTCTGGACTAGAGACTACGTTGATACCACACCAATACATTAGCCTTAGTAAAGGAAATGCTAATAGTGCGATATCAGCGACATCTCCACATCTAATCACAAACCAAAATTCTATTTTTTTGTCGATATAGAATTTTGGTTAGTTTTGAACTATTATTTTTTGAAGTCTCATGAAGAGCTACTATTCGCGAAACTTTGAAGACGGACACTAAAGGTGAATCAATATTTGTTGTCGTGAGTGATTTTTTTGAAGAAAAATCGATTTCATTCACAGACGTTATTTCGGTGGCAACGGATGGAGCTCCTGCCATGGTCGGGCACTATCGTGGGTTTATAAGCCATCTTAAAAGAATTATACCAGAGGTAACTGCAATGCACTGTGTCATCTAACGACAACACCTAGAAGAGACAAATTTGTGTGGTAGATTGCACCAATCGCTTCAATTTGTGATTAATGCAGTTAACAAAATAAGAAGCAATGCATTGAATATGTATTTGCACAATTGTGATGAAAATGATGAAGACTTCCAACGATTGCTCTTATATACCGAAGTACGCTGGTTGTCGAAAGTTGCATGTTTAACAAGATTCTACTCACTTTTTGAACCAGTTTTACAGTTTCTGGAAATTAAAGATTCATATTTAAAAGAAGACCTGATCAATTTGAAAGCAGACATCGCGTATTTGACAGATTTGTTCAAAAAATTTAATGACATTAACTTAAAATTTCAAGGGGACAGCCTCAATTTAATAAAAACAAAGAGTGTAATTTTAACTTTTCTTGGAAAATCGAAATCTATGAGGCAAAATATCAGCCAGCGCGATTTTTCCCAGTTTTAAAACTTGTCACAGGTGAATGCTTTGATGAGTATATTCATAAATACGTTCAACTTTTAATTGCCTTGCAAGATGACTTGAAAATCAGATTTGAAGATATTCTGTCGATGGAAATACCACCATGGATCATAAATCCATTTGATGAAATGGAAGTGGAGAATGTGATATCAAAAGAGGAACTACTCGCGCTTAGCACTAATGAGGAGCTGAAGGTGAAATTTAAAGGAGGGTATCAAACATTTTGGCTGCAAGCAGAAATACCCGAAAAATATCCTGGACTGTGGAATTGGGAGAAAGCTTCTGATATCGTTTCCCTCGTCATATCTTGTCGAAAAAAGTTTTAGTGACGTTATAAACCTTTCAACAAAAAAAGGAGCAGATTGAATATCACAGAACTAGGAGATTTGCGGTTTTATTCGTAACAAAACGTAAGCCAAATTTGCTGTCAATCCATCAAGTACATCCCTCCCATTAAAATTATGACTATTTTATGATTATCATTGTAGAAGTTACAGTACGTTATTAATGTTTAATTTTAATTATATTACAACTGTTATAACAATTATAATTAATAGTGTGATAATTATATATTTGAATAAATACAACACAAGAAAATATACTATTTTTATTTTTTACCACTCCGAATGGGAAGTTTTCTAATTAAAATAAGTGAGAATTGATTGGTTTCTTGTACTGTGCGTAGATTTCAAAAAAGTTAAGTTGGGCCAACTTTACTTTTTTGACATCCACTCACAGCACAATAAATTAAATAATTAACCTTATTAACCAATCAATTCTCACCTTTTGTTTTTCGAAAACCGTTAATTCGTGGTTGGAACTCATCCGAAACGCAAATTTCCATAGTTAGATATCTAATCACATTTTTGTCGAGTTTTGGGAATATGATAGAAATGTAGCTGCACCGGAACCAGCAAAATTTTGAGGTGGCCTATGAGAAAAATGTAAAGCATATAAAAATTGAGATAAAAACTATACTACAAAGCACATAATTTGACGAATTGACAATATCCAGAACAGGAGAGTAAAATTCTAATTATTTCAATAACAAATAAATTTGAATAAATAGTGAAATAGACATCAAATTGTTCAATAAATATTTGAAAATAAATTCGATTCAACAATAAATTTAATAATGAACCCAACCCTGAGTTAAGAATTTTGAAATAAATTAACAGTTAAAAATATTTAATATACTGTTTGGACCCTTACTTAGTGGAATCTACTCAAATTATTATTTTAAATGAAACTAACTGTTTCTAATTAATAGGCTAGTTCAGGCTAAATCTTTGAATCCCGGCGATCTAACGGGAACATCTTGAGATGCTAAAGGCCAGTTTCATAACCATTGCTTAAATGGGCATTTAATCTAGGATCCTTTAGCTTAAAGGTCCTCTTAAAACTAGGGTCAGTTTCATAAGCTTTAAGAGTTAAATTTTGGTTATGAAACAGATCACTACACTACAACCGGCCTTTTACGCTTAAAGGTTTCTTTAAAAGTATTATGAAACTGGTCCTAAGGGTTAGAGCAACCCAATCCATGAAGATGCGAAACAGGATTTCGAGCTCTAGCTACGACGCTGTTATCAACGAGAGTGAGTTAAAACAGAACTAAATCGCTCTAATTAAGAGAACTGTATATTATACGACTAACGGATCCGTGATGGGGTCAAAAGTACAACAAACTACAGCTATCCTAAAATTAGATCAAATTCAACCAATAGCATGTCTCAATATAACAGGTGATATGAGAACCACTCTCACCACTTCCCTTTATATTATATCAAAGAGGTAGCTGTTATATCCATGTATCACTTCCATATTCTTGGCATAGACACAGGGTGCGGAAGACAAGAAGTCAACTGTGGCTGGAATCTATCACTTCCAACGTAGTTCACACTGAACTGAATTGCATCTATATAGCTGCAAAAGAGATTTCCGATATGATTATCTCGGGAGAAAATGTGTGTATCCATTCAGATAGCAGAGAAGCACTACTAGCCCTTAAGAGACCATGTATCATATCAGGGTAAGTACTAGAATGTTGAGGCGACAAACAACAATGAAGTCACACTATCGTGGACCAAAGACCATGGTAAGTCTAAAGGTAACCACGAGCTACTGATGTCCTGGCTAGGAAGGCAGCAGCTCAAACACTTTTTGAACCTGCCTGCTCCGCCAATGTAACAGTTTCAGTAGTAGGAAGCCTACTGCGCGAACAAACTCACAATTAATTCAAAAAAAGGTGGGAAAAAACCAAATACTGCAAACTAGCCAAGGAATTAGATATCAGACGCATCCTTATGTCGAGGCTATGAACAGGAAGATAGGACAGTAGAGCATATCCCTTTGATAGCTTGGATCTATAATCCATTCGTGAGTTCGGCGAGTTTTGGCTAACACCAGTCATGCTGAGAGAAGTTTCTCTTGTGGGCGTTATCAACTATGTTAAAACCATAGGTTGGTTGACGTACTGAGTGGGACTTTTCAGGAGAATGCACAAAGGGCCTAATGAAGCCTAGGAGCTGTGAGGTTGCCTACCCTCCCAACTTATCAGATTAGATCAGATGATATAAGAGAGGGGCCCTCACTTATACTGATGGGTCAAAAACAAACGAAGGTGAAGAATAGTTACAGGTCCTAATGCTAGGATATCAACAGCCCTGGAAAACACTTCAACAATATTCCAAGCGGAACTGTTAGCAATAGATTTTTCTACTCAAAAGTGCCTCAGCTCAGCTAAAATATTCATTGCGTCAGATAGTCACGATGCATTGAAAGATCTAAAGTCTACAACTTATCAGTTTAAACCTTAATTATACTTGAATAGATGAGGCTTTTACTTGATGAAGATTTAGTTTTGAAAAAGCTACTGTGTAGCGAAACGCGTCACTAATTTTAATTTGAACGTCAGTTCAAAATAAATAATGAAGATTTAAACAAATTAATTTGTTTTATTTCATCCTTAATTTTACCTCTATACGCAAGGGTTTGAAACAATATAGAACAGCAAACAATTCCTTCGGCAGCTGGTGAGATACAACAAACTTTGTTATGATTTATGGGAAATAGATGTGTTGTTTTATGAAAGCACTGTATACAAAAAAACCTAGAACAGTTATAGGACTATTAGAAATATATTCCATGGGTTTTTAATTTAACAGTGTGTATTTAATTACGCCACCTTTCACTTTTGCCCTGTATTTAAGATTTGCAATCGGCAACATCTTTTGAATGTTCGATGGATGCATAGATAGTTATAAACCAAAGTTTTATTAAAAGTTCAAGATACCGCTGAGACCGCTTTGTAATATTAATTTATTGTTTACCTTATGACGGTGAATATAAATTAAGATATTATTTTCAACTTTTCTGCAGATAAGTTTCCCCACGACTGTTGCATAATACGATTATTCCTATTATACATATATTTAAGTACCAATGGACATGATGGCAGTCACTCAGAATCACTGAGACAATTATTTGAAATTTTTATATATAGGATACAGAGATTCTAAGGAAATCACTTATTTTTACATTACTTGAGCGATTATATTCATTTTAGTGAAAATATCAATACAAAAAATAACAATCCGCCATCTTAGCACAAACACCGATCAGAAGTGCGTAACGTAACGTTTTTGTAAACATCATTGGAGTGGGGGAGGGGTTGGTTAACCTAGTAGAGGAATACCTGACGGGGTGTGTGATAGTAGAATCTAGAGGGAGGAGGTATGAGGCGGAGGCTGGAGTACCCCCAGGGCTCGGTTCTGGGACCGACGCTCTGGAAGTGTGTGTTTGATGAGGGTTGTGGGATAGTATGTGAAGAGTGATATGAGATTACGGTGTATGCGGAGATGTGTGTCTGGTATGAATAGCAAAGGGAGAGGAGGAGATAGAAAGAAAGGCAGAGAGGATGTGTAGGAAGATTGTGGAGAAGATAGAGCGGTACGGACTGGAATTGGCGGAAGATAAGACGGTGGGGTTGCTAGTAAAGGGACGGAGCAAGACGAGGGAAGTGGGGGTGATGGTGAAGGGAAGGAGAATTCGTATGGAGGAGTCTGTGAAAAACCTAGGGATGTGGTTGGATCGTCAATTATCCTTCAGAACACACATGTTAAAGGCGGCACAGAAGAGGAAAGTAAGGGCAGCATGGCTGGGAAGATTAATATGTAATATGAAAGGACCTGGAGAGTTGAAGAGGAGGGTAATTGGTAGGACGGTAGAGCAGAGTATGCTGTAAGGTGCGGAGGTGCTGTCAAGTTCCCACCCACTGGACGTGATGGCTACAACCAAGAACAAACACTAGAGGGGTGCGACCAGAGAGGAAGTACAGGGTACAGGAATGGATGGAGGAGGAAATGGGGAGAAGGTGGAAGGAGTATGAGGGTGCGCTAAAAGGAGCGATTGGGAGTAGGAGAGATATGATGAACCGGAAATTCGGGGAGGTGAACTACTTCTTGACACAGGTGCTCACTGGGGATGGTTTTCCACAACATTAGGAAAAGAGAGACTGGAGTGTGCGAGAGGTGTGAAGTAAAGGATGATGTGAGGCATGTATTTAGATACCGGAAGAACGAGGAAGTGCTGAAGAATTTGGGGAGGAAACTAGGGGAGGCGGTGAATGGAGCGGAGAACATGGTGGAGATAATGTTGAGGTGGAGGAGGAATGGATGGAGGTAAGTGGCGTAGAGGAGAGTATGATTAGGGGGAGAGAAAGACTCGATATGGCATGAGAATAGTGATAGGTAGGGATAAGACGACGGTGCCAGCGGAAAGTGTGCGAGGGACCGCCGCCCGTCTCAGTTATAAACTATTGAAAAGTACGACAAAAGAACAATCCTAGGACCAGATATCACATAAGATGGGGATGAATGACGAAAAAGAAATAGTGATGCTTGGGGGACAAAATATATAGGTTGGAGAAAGGCACAAAGGCTTTAATGGACAGGACATATTATGAGACGAACAGACTAACAGACTGGCTATCAATATGGCTTAGAACGAGGGAAAGGCCGACAAATATGCTGTAGAGGAAGACAATGCAAACAAAGGAGTGGAAAGTGACATATAAGGTTATAATAGAGTTGAAAACAATAACCAGACTAGCCAGGACTGACAACAGATTGTAAAACAAGGTAATTAGGAGGCCTGTAGCACCTCAAATGATGGATAAAAATGCCTGGGGATTAGTCATAATCATCATTGAACGGCTTGATGATAAAAATGAAAAAATAATTTAAAAAATATATTATCGGAGATAAAATAGCACTATTTGCCCAGTCTTTAAGAAATAATTCCGATAGGGAACAATTTGCTCATAGTTCTTTTTGTTACTGACTACTGACTGTTGACTGTTCTGCCGATTTGCAAAACTTTATCACACTTAAACATGCCCGTGTATTCAAAATTCGGCAGGGAGGAGTGTGAAATGCCGAAAGAAAAGAAAACATTGGAGGCAACTTCAACGATTTTTAATTTGTTTAATATTTAATTTTTACGTACCTATAATTCAAAATGTATTAAATAGAAGGTTCTATAATGAATATAGGAAACCTAATGGTGAACTTTGATTAAATCGAACAACAAACTTAGAACAAAGCAAATAATTCATATCATTATAGTTACTACTATAATTTCGTCTTATAATTTAAAATTTTTGTTACTACTTTCACCGAATATCGCCCACAATTAGTAAAAATATAATTTTTGTAATTGTATATTAGGGTTCAGTAACTGCCAAAACCGTTATTGTAATGAACTTCAGAAACAATATTAAAGTCAAATTACATTATTTATTCTGAACAGTTATACAAGGTGTTCTATGAATTATACCTACTGTGAAAGCAAAGAATACACCACTTAGCAAGAAGCGAAGATTCCGATCATATTTTGTGTGCGCATGTCTGAAAATCGCCATTTTTATAAAACTTGTCATACTTCACCTTGTCGTCTGACAATCAACTTGTTAACAGAAATTATTTTTGTGTATAATTTTTTTTGTCTCTTGTTTCGAAAAATATTACTTGTTGAAAGTAAAGTGTTTACTGATAATTAATTGAAGCTTTGGGAAGAATAACTTGTGCCGTCGATCGGGTATGTCACTCAGGAACAGGAGAAGGTATATCTATGTTTGGATTTCCGAAAAAGCGTTTCAATTATTCTTTAAAATGTAGACATTTATATTGATATTACATTGAATAGAAATTTCATGACGTGCGCAGTTTTTGTGATAGGTTAATAATTGTTGTGTTGACTTATTCTATCTAAGAATATACATATTATATTAGCAAAAAATTCACCAGCAAATATTATTTGTTTATTCTTTGATATTAGCATATGCCTTACTTATTGTCATAACATAAAAATGTTTTAGATCCCAGTTATGGTTACAGGCTTGTAAGTAGTTGTGTGAACTTTATTTTGAAGATAAATTTATCACCAAGGGTGGAAGCTCTAAGAGATTGTTCGAGTTAGCTGTACCTACGAAATTTCTAGAACTAAAGCGACACAGTCATGTTTCGATAAATGATCCCCCAAAAAAGATAATTGTTCACTCTGGTAAATATTAAGTTTGATTATTTATTAGAATCAGTTGATGTCTTTAAATGTTGTTCGCATTTATAATAAGTTTTTTAACACTGTATAGCTTCTTCAATGATTTTCCTTGCCCTTCTCGATAAAAATTACAACTATAAAATCTCCTAGCGGTTAAAAAGAATGAACAAAATGAACTAACTTTTTATGCGCGTTTTATATAATGCCTAGTCAGTTTATAATTTGTGCCTTATTTCATATATAGCGGAGCAGATCAGGCAATGCATATATTGTAATGTGTGTATGGGGTAATGAGGTTTATTATTTTTATTTATTAAATTGATTATTGAATTTGTGATTTTATTGTATTGCATAGTTGGGCGCCAATATTTATTTAAAAATAAACTAAATATGAAGTATTGAATACAGTTAATGATCTTTTCATTTTTTTATATAATTCCACCTATTAAAATTTTATTAAATTTACCTGACCTTTCTTTCTCAGTACAACCCTGTAACTTACTCTGAAAAAGCACGAAACTACCTATCTCAGTCGGATTCGTTAGTTGTGTTTGGAGTCGACGCTCTACGCACTCTTATTCATTATCTCCAAAATGGCTGTTCGATAATAGACAAGTTGTTGAATTAAACGAAGAAATATCATATTTTTATTGAGAAATAAAATCTAACACAGAGGCAAATTATGTATGATCTCTTCCACACTTGAAGAATAGTAAAAATAATTGCTGAATTCAAGAAATCAGTTTGCAAGTGAGAAGTGTTTACAAAAAAACAATGGTTATCATATAAGTACAAAATCAATGATGAAAATTGCTTATCGACCAACAAGGTAAGTGGAAATTAATTTTAGTAAAGTATTTGTTCATAAAGGAAAACTAGAAACTTGTTTAGTCTATAAGCAAAAGAAAAAAAATAGATAGATGTTTACAATCTAATAATAATACATAAAAATATAAATACTACAGTAAATAATGAATATGTCAAATCTTCTTTAATTGCTTTTTTTAGTTTAAATGCATTTATTGTTTTTGTTTGTCTTTTTTATTATTTTTATGGCCTTTAAGACTCTATCTAGAGTTATTTTTTTAGCTATAGTAAATCTTTTTAGAATATTATTGTTATTATTTAATAATTAACTTCCTTTTTCTTTTATATTGTAGGAAGAAAGAATTAGGTACCTTATTTTTTTCCTTGTTAGTCCTTCATCTTTAGATGCTCAGGGAAATAGCATCGGATTCCAAACTATTTTCTTTCCTTTTCACTTCAGGAAGAAAAATTTGTCGTCCGTAAACAAATTGGTGAGATTTTCAAAAGAAATCTTGTTGATTTCTCACTTTTGAACTTCAAAGTGTCCTCCTGTCAAAAGTCAAGGTAAGTTGACTCCCTACTTTATCGATATTGGAACTACTTTTTCTTAGACTTTATTGTGCAAGTGAAAAAACTGGAATGAGACATCCTCTTGGAGTTTTTACTTTTATTAAACTCACAAGTCACAGGTCACTATGTTAATGATATGTTAATGATATACGAGGATGGTCAAAAGTTATTTTGGTATTTTTGATTTTCTTACACACACCTTTTTTACACATATAATTATTATAATCTACATAAAACATAATATTAAATTTACAAATCTTACATCTTAAAACCTCTTCTAGACATAGAAATCACACTTTAAAATTTTCTCATTGTCAAAATGATTTCTTTTAAAAATTCTAAAATTAAAGCATTTTGGTTATTCAAAACCTTTTATAATATGTCCTTGCACCCTTTAGTTGCAGTTTATGTGTTTCTATTTTATTTACAAGTGTTACTATAGTTTATTTTCCTTAATGCTTAATGCTTATAATCATCAATACTTTTTATTAAATTCAGTTGCTGCTAAGTTTTTTAATAGATATAAACTTTATTTTGAATGCTGTTGTATTTTCAATTCGTTACAATATATACCGGCTAGACAGTATATATAATGCCTAATTTCATATATTGACTGTAACATATACATAAAAAAACTACACATTCAATATTCAGGCCACTTTAACAACCATATTTTAAATACACATATTTTTTCTTATAAAATCCACATGATTAATAAAATCTACACCTACAATATTTAGACCCTTGATTATCACTTGAAAATTTTTTTTTGTGTATATCAGTTACAACAATTATTGATAACATTATAATTGCAGATAACATACCGTCACCTGAACCAGGACCTTCTTCATGTGAAGCAGAACATTTCCCTAGCTGTTGAGCTTTGCCATTATTGGGTAAATATTTTAATTGTTCAGAAACATCTGTATATGTAATGCATAAAAACGTATAGTTTCTTATAAAATCCACATGATTTTTGTTTACAATGATACTCATTGGAAGTTCACTATATATATTTTTTAGATAATGAATTTGTTCAAATGGAAGTTGGTACTGAAGATGTCAAGTCTGGTGTAGCTGTGCCTTTGCCTTTGCCAACTCCTTCAATTTCAACCCACCCCACAGAAACTGACTTTTAGCACACCCCGTAAGCAAAAGTTACGTTTGCAAATTAACACATTGAAGAAAGACAAACAATTAAGAGTAGTTGTTGCTTGTTAGTTGAACGGACACTGTTTTTGAAAAATATTTTTCACTACTTTGTATACCTAGCTCGTTTTTTAGTGTTGATATGTACTTAAAAACTGAAACACTGCATGATTTCACCAATTAAAAGTGTACTGCTGAATTCAGTATATGAATATAATAGGTGTTTGTTAATTTTACTGCTCAACTTGAAATAAATATAATACGTGGTGGGCGCAGAGATTTGACTGTCAAGTAATATTCACTCAAAACAAACAATTTGTAGTAGTCTTGTATAAGCCAGTACATAAATCAGTAAGTAATCATACAAAAAATAATTGAAGCACTGAATGCTGTCAACGTCGGCCTCTCAAGGTCATAAATTTTAGTCACCAAATCATCAAAGAAAATGCTTCGGGCTTCGCTTCTTGTTGGTTGGTGTATTCTGTGGTGAAAGTATCTATATACGGTGCTGGTCGCTTCTGCAATAGATTTTGGATAAACTACACTATAGCCCGTTCAGTATTAAAACCGTTTCACGTCACATCTGTCATAACTGTACTACGTTGCCAAGCCCTTGAAATAATATGAGAATCTAGTATATGTCAAATGAAGTTTATCAAATATTCTAGGTTAGGTTTAGTTATTGATGGTTATTGCGTGCAATTTGTATGTTAACCGTACAGCACTAAGAAATTCTTATTTTAAAAACTATGGAATTATTTTTAGCACTAAAAAGGTATGTATGGAATAGTTAACACTTTTATTTGTATGTTTATACCACACACTTAATTAGTTAGAAGTTATGGAACTATTCTAGTATTTAAAATGCATGTATATATATAGTATCAAGGAAAAAATATTATCTGATATAATTTTTAGGTTACAATTACCTAAGTACATGTTGGCTTCTAAAATGTTGTCACTACAATATGAAAGATTGATGTGAGGTTTACAGACAAATTATAAATAAGAAAGTTCTGATAACCTGGATCTACATCCTTTTTAAAGGTAGGCAATTTTATTTTATATTTTGTTGAAATAAATCTTAAATTTTTTTTAGAAAAGCCGGGATGTGAAGCTTTAGTGTGTAGGTCATTCTCAACAAGGAAAATTATCCTGAGATATATGATCATTGATCATAGCAAAAGAAAATTGTGCAGCAAGCACCACCACAGCTCAGAAAAGGAGAGCAAATCCATTCTATTCTCCGAGTGAAGGTATATGCAAATGATTGACTAAATCGTAGCACTGAAATCAATACATATTATAATTATCAGTATATTGGTGAATTATTTATCACTCCACCATCTTCTAATCAATCCAAATTTATATTTACCATTTTGTTTTAGCTCTCCAGCATCTACCGCAACTGAAAGTATTGCTAATAAATGATTGATCGAATGAGACCTTTCAATTCAATAAAAACTATTAAATTAATTATTTGTAGTTTTTATAAAACTTTGTGATATACACATGTACCTTTAGAAAATGCTGCCTGAATTACTTATTTTGAATATCATGATTAAAATAAAATAATAAATAATGCCACCCCAATTTTTATGGAATTGTTTTATTAAAAAGAAACATTGCAAATATATAAATTAGTTACTACACCGAAAAGTTTGTAATACTATTTTTTTAAATAAGGTAGAACAATAATTGTCAAATAGAAATCTTTCAAATTTGAGAGGTTCACGGACAAACCAATTCCAACCCGCAACCTCTGGAATGCATCTATCGGCTTGCTTGGCAGTAGCCAGTATTAACTCAATAGGATTTTTGAAAAGATGGTAGGTAATACTTTGTGACTATACTGTTCTATCCTATCCACAATGTATTTTGTTGGGGGTTTGTTTCTGAAAAAAACATTTATTGAAAGCGCAGTATTCAAATAACCAATTCATTTCTTTTCAAATATACCTATATTATTATTTTTGTAAAAATAAAAGTAAAACAGCATTTATTGTCTATTAGGTATAATTTGAATGTATTAAACTAGTTGTGTAGTCTTCTGAATTCTAACATGTAATTTGCTATATCACTGTTCAAATACAGTTTGTATCTACTTACTAGGCTGTAATATAAATAAGCTCAGCTTATTTGTTGACTGAATTCTATATTGTGTCATTAACCTAATATTATCGAAAAGCATTATCCATAATTTATTAAAGGTTCAGAAAGATTCAATAGTAAGTAATTGGTTTTCAAACCATTTGAAAACATGTTCTTCATTCATTTTCCCATGATAATAACTCAACTGAGATTCATATAAAAATATACTTTCTGCTCCATCAATATAACCATTTTCATTCTCAGCATGTAATACAAAATATCTAGAATAAAAACAATTTTGCATTCTAAAATTTTACATAATCATTGTAACATACCTTTTGACATAAACCATTTTGGAAAATTCAGGATTCATTAATAAAAACAAATGTATACAGTGGTTTATTTTTGTTGAAAGTTCCATAAGTCCTCTTTGTGGATGTATCATATTTTAGTAAACTACTCAGGAGCATTCTACATTTAATAATTATTGTTCTTCCTCCAATTACTGCAGTAACATTCCTAAAGTGACATGATTATCTATAAAAAAAAATGTCCATGTATAATTGCCAAGTATTAAGAATAATGTAACAGAATATAATAAATACAGTTGATTGGGTATAATATTGAACTTATACTTACTTGCTTCATAAACGCTGTAAATAGTATCAGGAGCAGGAGTAAATGCATCAACTATTGCAGTATTATTAAGTTTCATTTATACGTTTTTTTGGATGTGACTTTAAGTTTGATAACTCATTACTGCTTGTGAAAGATTACTAACAGTTCTTTGCAGTTTTTGTCACAACATAACCCCAAAAATGTCAAGACGTCAACTGAACCTGAAATAAACCATTTTAACCTCGGCAACAGCTGTTGGCATTTTTGCCAACATAAAAAGTTTTTATTAAGACTGACGTTAGTTTGAGTTTAATATTTAATTAACCTACGAGCTGTATTTGATATGAAATTAATTACGAAACCTTTCTTTAAACATATATTTATATTTTGCAATGCGACCTACAAATTTCAATATTTATTGAGTTTAGAGAGGCTTAACATAATGATTGGCAGCAGCAATCGAATGACATGATATAAACGAACGTCTCTTTTTCGACACTTTGATGACGTGCAACGGTTTTTGTACTGAACGGGCTATAAGTAACCATTCCTTTAGAGAAGACTGAATAATTGGCAAAGCTACAGATAGTCAAGCGAAAAAAACCACTTACTTGGAGCCTCAGCTTGCACTCTTGATATTATCTGTACTGCAAATTTCGATGAATGGCCTTCATCGAAATACCTATGACCTCTAAATTAAAAAATGAGGTTGGTAAATTGAAACATTATGATTGATGTTACGCCTCTAAATTTACGAGAAAGGTCATAAGATATCTACATCTTTAATCAAACAAGGTAAATCTTAAATATAAAAAAAACTGAGACCGCCGTTAACGAAATCCCAGTCAAATATATTTTAAAACAAACGTGATGCACAAAAACAAATTCCAAACGAATCAACAATGGATTATGATTTATTATTTAACCATTACATGAGGTATGCCAAAATATTATCATAACTTATTTCGCAACTCGCAAGAAAAAATATTCATTCTAATTTACATTTAGTATGAGGAATATTATTTATGGCCGTATATCATGAGTGAATGTTTCCAACACAACGAAATTATGATTCTCAGATTGTACAATGGGGATTTTATCTTCAATCTCTTCCCACGTTTTTTTTTATATTCGACTTGAATGCACGAAAATTAATTAAATTATTGATAAAAAGTATATCCTCATGAAAGCTAGAAACTCTGTGAAAAACAGAACAAGAATTAATAAACTCCTCCTAATTGGATTAACATCCCCATAGTGTGATAAAGAAGTTTTTTTACAGTCAGAAGAGAAGTTTAGAAAAATTATTATTATTATTTCCAACTCAAGTGTACTCTTGCTCAGCCCAAACAATGTTCCATCAGAAAGCCACTTATTTGATGCTTCCATATCAATAAATGGTTGATTGAGGTCGTGATGATGTCGACCATGGCCCACTCCGCCTGTTTGTCAGAGTCTGTAACGATTTCAAGTTTCTCATCACGGTTTACAAGATCTAAGGGGGTATAGTTTTTATCTGCTTTCGCGACCAGCTCATGCAATTTAGACGTTTGAGCCTTGCCAATGAAGAATTTTTGGAGTTGGGATATTTGTTTGTAATGTAAATTAACTATGTCCGTTAGAGCTCTCCCTCCCTCTTTTCTTGGTAGTGTGGTACTAATAACTGATGATGGTCGGGTGGTGACATTTATGTTTGGTCATCATGGTTCGCGTTGTTCTTTGAATATCTTCCAGTTCTATTTTTGTTCACTTCAGAATTCCAAATGAGTATGTCAGGACCGGTATGGCGTAGGTGTTAATTGCTTTGGCGAGATTTCCTGCGTTCAACTGGGATTTCAATAAAGCGGTTATCCTTTGAGTGAACTGTCTTCGTATTTTGGTTTTTGCTTGCTTCCGGTCTAGTAGCTTAGCTTGCTGAAATCCTAGATATTTGTAGGTTTCGCCATTTTGCATGGCATTTATAATGTTCCCATTAGGTAGTAACACATCTCGGTTAACGATTTTACCTTTCTCGATATTCAAGGTTTTGCACTTGTCTAATCCAAATCCCATTTGTATATCACTGGAAAATTTTTCAGTGATATTAGGTAAATGTTGAATTTGATGCTTGTTTGATGCGTATATGTCATCCATGTATAAAAGGTGGAAAACAGTGCAGCTAGTGTTCCTGTTGGCTTTGATTTTAAAGCCGTAATCCGTATCGTTAAGTAGCTTGGAGAGTGGATTCATTGCCAAACAAAACCAAAGTGGACTCAGGGAGTCGCCCTGGAAGATCCCCCTACGGATAGAAATTTCATCAGTTTCGAGGTATTGACCATTTATTTGTAAATGATGGTTCGTTCGCCAGTGATTCATCGATGATTCAAGAAAAATAACAAGAGTGGGGTGTACTTTGTAAATTTGCAAAACTTTAACAAGCCAGGAATGTGGAACGCTATCAAATGCTTTCCTATAATCTACGAAAGCCGTGTAGATGTTGCGCTGTTCCTTCTGCGCCTGTTTTAGTATTACCGAATCGATGATGAGTTGTTCTTTGCAGCCTTGGTGATCTCGTCTGCACCCTTTCTGTTCTTCTGACAAGATGTTGTTTTGATCTGCATGTCTGTAAATACGGTTATTAATGCAAGACGTTGATATTTTATATATAGTTGGAAGGCATGTTATAGGTCTATACTGCGTAGGATCGTGAGTTTGATGCGTTTAAGGAAGCAAGTGGGTCGAACCCAGTGTCAGAAATGGTGGTGTATCTTCTGGATGTTGCAGAATATGTGAAAATCATCTTGCCATTGCTTCATGCAGACTGTCAAACTTCTTATACCAGAAGTTTTGGACATGGTCAACTCCTGGTGTCTTCCAATTACTGGTGCTCTTTATAGCTTCGGTTACCTCGCTTGTTGTCAAGTTAACGAAAGGCATTGGTTCAATGTTAATTTTTTCCTCCTCAGTGCGCGTTGGATTTATGTTCGATACCTTCGATGACCTTTACAAAATTCGTTAAATAAAGACAAAAAACTACAATTTGACAACGCCACAAAATTTTATTTTGCAACGACTATTCTTCAGTTAAGGAGCCAAATAATCTTCGTTTGAGCTTTATGCAAAGTCGATATTTATTTTGTGGAAATTCCCCAATAGGATTGAAGATTCCATTATATAGATACTGTTGCGAGGTCACCAATTCAAAGCCGGCCCTGTCTCTCGACTATACAATGTTGCGTTTTGTTTACGCATAGGACGGGCGTGGAAGTTCAAGAATTTTCCAGAATTGATCAAGACTATATAAACGCGGGTTTTTGAGTGAGTAGACAATTAGTGAAACGAAGACAAAGAGTTAGTTCACAGATAGTTTACAAAAGTTCTTAGTAATCGGACCGTGATTGAAATAATGAAGATAAATAGTGTAATATTCAAGTGGTAAAAATAAATTAGAACTATTATACCAAGTGTAAATAAATTAGTAGACATTAAGTAGAGTGTGTATATAAATTAAGTTTAATAAATAAATAAATAGATAGTAATTAACCATAGTGTGTATAATTTTATCCCACAAGTAAAAACCATTTAAATAAATAACAAAAACTTTACAATACGTTCATAAATGTACATATACAGGCGAAGCTAATAAAATCATGATACAAATACACACATCAAAAATGTCTAAGGAACACAAATATTTTTCCTCGTATATACATGAATTTTAATCGGATTTTTAAAAGTGACATATCGTTATGATGACTGATTAGTCAGTAATGAATTCATCTTAATTTCAGTGAAATTAATTTTCTCTTTGATGAAATAATTCAACAAAAATTAAAAGGTGCACTAATTTAATTGAAATTCCTAACACATCCATGAATGTAAAACATGAAAATCTAAACACAAAATGTTCTTAATAATCTGTATTTCCTCCAAGAGCATTAATTACAGCTTGACACCGTCTTGACATACTTAAAATTAAATTATCAATTTCGTTTTGTGGTAATAATGCCCATTCTTGTGTAAGAAGATCTTGGAGACCTTGACGATTATTAACATTATGCAAATGAGGAGCGATCCATGTCTGGAGCATATCCCATACATGTTCGATGGGATTAAGGTCTGGTGACTGTGCTGGCCAAGGTAGAAGGGTAATTTCCTCAGTATCAAACCAATCTCTTACTGTTGCTGCAGTATGTGGCCTTGCATTGTCCTGCATGTAAAGCAAATCAGCGCCTGCAGCAGTGGCAAATGGATTGACAACAGGTTCTAAGATACGGTCAATATATTGAAACTGATTCAAAGTGCCTTCCACAAAAACGGGAACAGTTCGATGATGAAAAATTATTCCAGCGCACATCATAACTTGTAGACCACCATACGGACGAACACCCTTTACACGTCTGAGTCTTTCTTGTCGACCAGGTCCTCTCTAGACTCTCACTCTTCTTGAGTCAGGATAGAGACAAAACCTAGATTCATCCGTGAATAACACAGAACTCCATTCTTGTAAGCCCCAATGAACATGTTCTTGTGCCCACATTAACCTTAGTCCACGATTTCCATGACGTGACATGGGAACCCTAAATGGACGTCTGGCGTGTAGGCCAGCATCATGTAGTCTATTCCTCAAAGTTTGGCCACACACATTAATGTTGTGGGCATTTGCTTAGGCCCCACAAAGTTAGCGTGCAGTGGCATTCACATTTCGGCGAGCCAATCCTACCACATATCGATCCTGTCGAGGCGTAGTTGCACTTTGACGACCTCCACGTCTTTCAGAGACATCACCAAATTGTTCATATCGATGCCATAATCGCGAAATCACGCCCCGAGAGACGTTAAAATGACGTGCAACATCAGCTTGCGAAACACCAACCTCAATCATATTCACAGCAATTACCATTTGAACACGTGATAAATGCCCACGCTCCATGACCACCGTTGCTCTTAACAATCTTGTTTGAGTATAAATTTGAAGATTACTAGAGCCTATCTTTAAAATTGGAAGATATTTGTCTATACAACTAGAAACAATAAACCTTGTTAGATGAAGCGCTGTCACTTCTGGCTTAATAAAACAATACAATTGACCGAATAATTGTCACCCCCTATCTTGAATTGTAGATAACAAATTTACGAATCGATTGGTATGTATTTACAAAAACTTGTTAAAGTTTTTGTTGAAAAAGGTAAAATATTAGTCGTGTTCCTTAGACATTTTTGATGTGTGTACGTTACCTACGGTAAATATGTGTGAAATTAGACATTCATAGTTCAATGACTATTATCATTTATTCCTTCTTAATGTTTAACTGTAGGAACTTACTCTGTCAAACTCAACCGGCCTTAGTTGGGTAATAACGGTAATACTGAATATTCCCAGAACGTAATAACTCATTTGGAATGCAGATGCTCATTGAAATGCACACACCGTTATAACATACAGCAACTTAACAGAATAGAAATAATATATCCATCTTTTTTGAAAAATAAATATGATAAAAATGTGGATTCACCAAGAAAAACATATTTCTGTATATTTTTAAAAAGCTTAGTTAAAAAGCATGAGATTTGTTTTTAGTGCTACTCGTAAAAAATCTTCATTTCCGTTACAAGATTAGAATAAACAAATAAAAGACTGACAGTCAACATATTAACTGACAGCCAGATAGCCCTAGCTGTTTTAAATAGTCGCGAGGTTACCACCAGATTGGTAGAGGGATGCCAATTAACTAAATGAACTGGCAGACCGCACTTAACTAAGATTAGTCTGGGTGTTGGGAAATAACAATATTTGCGCCTCGACAGTACAAAGTAGATGTCATCCATCCAGAAGCCCTGAGAGCATAATCCTGGACTGGAGACAACCCTGAAACCACATCATGAGAAGTAGTTGTTGCTTCTTAGTGAACGGTCTCTGTTCTTTGAAAAATATTTTTCAAAAACTTTGTAAGGCGTTATAATAGTGTTGAACTATTATCTTTGATGTCAATTTATTGTAGACCAGAACCAGTCCAGGACAAATACAAACATATGTGGGAGTAGAGTACCCGGCATGAGGACGGCTTCCAATAGAGAAAAAAAATGTGCTGTTTAAATTCTAAGCTCTTTCCTTTAGCGATTGCTCAGCAACAGTTTTTCATTTAACAACCCAAATTTGCCCGGTAAAATGAAATAACAGATGAACTAGCAGAGACGGGGACTGAAACACACTTTTGGGGGCCGAAACCCTTTTGAGGTATCAGCTCCAATGTAATATTGGAAGAAATAGGCAAAGCCGAAGAAAAGAGAAGATCTGACCATTGAAAAGATCTAGTAGGACTTAGACAATTAAATATTCTTCTGGGTGACTACAACCTGTTGATATCAAATGAATGCATAAGTCAAAGTAAAACTGCACTAATAGTTTTAACAGGCATCCTTACGGGACATTGTAGCCTGAATGGGCACCTGAAAAAGCTCAAAATAGTGGAGGAAGAAGAATGTAGATTCTGTGGCATGGGAGAAGAAACCTCCATCCACATACTTGCGAATTGCACAGCAATTCAGAATCCTAGGGCACAACACCTTGGTGATTACTGGATAGAAGAGGGACATTTACCCAAATTAAAGCCTGCAGATATCCTAAAATTCCTCCGGGAAATAGGACTAAAGGAGCTACTAGTCTCTGAGACTTTCCTCAGGAACTAAGTAGAAGTAAGGGGGCACAATAGATCTCTTAGGTCTCAGTGAATGTAAAATACAAACCTTTTGTGACTTATAGTAGTACAGGATCCGTGTACACTTGTACATTCTACCTGGACTCAATTCCAAAGATAAATAAAATTTGGGGGATTGTTTGGGGATGTGTTTGCTGAGTTTTCGAACACGGGTATCACTGGCTCGTTACGGGAGGCCCAAAGAACCGCGATTTTTTCGGACTATTTTTGCGGGGTGGGGTGGAGAAGAAGAGGTGCGGAGGGGAGGTGAGAGGGTATGCAGAATATGTGTAATAATGACGGATATGTGTGATCATATAGTTATTTTATTAGCCCAAGACCTGCATTTTTCAGCATTTCGAGAAATTTTACCTTTTATGACCTTTTTTTTGACCGACTCTATCTTGGTTCTTACCAACTCAAAAATACTTTTGGGCAATGAATTTAAAAGGAAATTTAATGTCCTTTCATATGGTTTTTCCGGCTTGTCACTAAACTGAATAGTTTAGAAAATATAAGGCAAAAAACCCGTACCCTGTAAAAAGCCTGCGGATCTCGTGTTCGAAAACCCAGTTCCAATTTCCCAAGAATAACTAGACTATGTCTTGTATTTTATCAGTTTATGAGAAATGTAACAAAAAATAAATAACTACTATTTCTGTTATCATAGAAAATCTATTAATTTCAATTGAAAAGTCTATTCCAGTGAAGAATAAGTACAATATAGTTATCTATGGGAAAATAAATGGTTTTAAATTTAAATAGACTTTGTATGTCTTTATATGGAAGAATATCACACTATTTTCTCTATTAGTAATGTAGTTTAATTTAATTTAATTATATTAGTTCAATACTTCTTTATGTGTTTTAGTCCACTTCAGTGCTGAATCCTTGTCTAATTTCTCGTATTCATATTCAAATCCAGCTATTTAATAAAAAAATCAAATATAAACTTTAATTAGGTATGAATAAACAAAAAAGGATTAAATAACAGAAATTAATACACGAAAAAAATATATGTTGTATCCTTTTTAAAAACAGATCAGGAATATTACTAAGAATGTATTACTTTTCTTCCTGAAGGCCAATAATTTATGAACTATTTGTCCTTTTAGACTTTAGTTAATACAAAATTACATTTTAAGAATGTTCTTCTTAGGGTTCAAATTTAAAGAATTAGAGTTTTGTCGAAGAATATCCGTATCCCAAAATAGGACTAGGTATATCGCACATCCCGTTAAAAAGTGGATTATCTCAAAAAAGTTTTTGATTCACTTCCAAAACCATGTTTTTTAATAATGTATACTTATCTCAATGATCATTAATAGTTTTTTAGCGCCCCAGTGATAGCGAGGGCTGGCAATAAAGTTCGAGACTAGTGAATATACCTACATACCGAGAAGTAATAAGATTTTTTCTCCTCTTCGCAGAATTTATTCTTGGATTTTTATTTATAGAAGAATCAGCAAATATCGCTTGTCTGTCGCTTCTGCCCAAAAAATCGTGGAAGAGGTATGAAGCAACGTATCAATACTTCAAGAAATGGTGCTAAACAAAGACTGCTACTGCAGTTTCAGAAACCGTGCTTTTGGCGTACTTTCACGAAAAATCTGCTGTATTAAAGTCTCCATCAAGCTTATGGTGTGAATATTCCATGATGAAGTCCACTCTTTCTATAGAGGAAAACATACAGATTGCGAAAGTCCCTTTCGTACGCTGCGACTTATACAAGTCCGACAAGGAAAATATGAGCAAAACTACGTGAAAGAGAGAGAAGACTTGTTAGCCCAACGATCATTCGTCCCCTCTACCAAAACAGTTGGGCGTGTATTCAGTCCCCTGCAGCAGATACTGACTCCCCACTCTGTGAGTACGTTCACTCTGGTTCAGTAGTTTCCCAACATGGAAGGAGTGAGGTTGTAAAAGAAATAAAAAAATACACTCGTTATTACGTAACCTGTACATCTTAAAATTCATTTTTGTCAACTTGATCGTTTCTGACCAAGCTGACAATTAATTTCTAACTACAATAGGATATTATTTTAGCCATTGTTACTTGAAAATAAAACATTTATTCTTGAGATAAAAATAATAAAGTAATTGGGTATAAAAAACTAAAGATCGATTCCATTAATTCCATTAACTGTTTTTGGTAGAGGGGACTGAATATACGGCCAACTGTTTTGGTAGAGGAGACTGATAGCTGGGCTAACAAGTCTTCTCTCTCTTTCACGTAGTTTTGCTCATATTTTCCTTGTCGTACTTGTATAGGTCGCAGCGTACGAAAAGGAATTTCGCAATCTGAAGATATTTCCAAGTATCCTAAACTTCGAGCATTTTTAAAAAGAAGAAATGACGGATATAAACCCAAAAAATCTAATTTGTTTGACAGGGAAGATGTCAATAAATTCCTGTTTGAAGCCCCGATGATATTTATTTAATGAAAGGTTGTAATCATAATGGGAATTGCTTGAGCTTGCCGTTCTAGTGAATGCTGAGCAATGAAAATGGACAATGTTGAATTAAGGCATGAAGTCATCATTTTTACTATTCCTGATTCCAAAAATGGAATGGCACGTAAATTTACACTTCGAAATTACATTGTTATAAGATCCCACATGACGAATTTTAATCCTCGCTTCTTCATGCGATATCAAAATGGAACGTCGGCATGTCGGGAAAAACTCTTCAATTCCAAGTAAAACTGCTAAAATTCTGAACTTTGAGAACTTTAAGGAGTACACTCCCTTAGAAGAACGTCGGCCACTTTATTAGCGAATACTGGAGTTGATGTCTTAGCTCTCTGGAAATCTGCTAGTATTGCGGAAAGTTATGTAGCGGAGAGCGTCAACAATAAAAAGGAAGTTGAAAATAAAATTTTATACAAAATAACGAAGCCAGAAGTCTCCTGTACTGCAAGTACAAGAGTAACAGAAAACTAGGTTACAGATGAAGAAATTGTGGAGTCAAAACAATACAAATTTAGAAAAAACGAGAAAACATTTATCCAAATTTTTTAAAATAATTTTCAATTGTTATATTCATATACATGTAAATAAATAAAATACACGTTTTATATGGCACAAATTGGTAAGATGACTTATAACCCGTCGTCAAGAGCAATCGATACCTTTTTGGTAATTGTTACTTACGTCCTTCAAAACAGTGGCAAAATATAAGGAGGAGAAAAAAGCATGTTTTAAGTGACTTTTGTGTATTATTTTTATTTATATCTCGAACAAGACCAACTACTAAAAAAACTGCATATTCCCGGAAAAACTGTATTATCTCAAATCAAATTTCAATTTTTGACGCAAATTTAAAAATGCATAGTTTTGTTCTACAGAAAAATTTGAAAATTTCTAAAAATTCTTACTTATTCATGAGACGATTATGCGCTGCCGGACTCTTCTTCCACTCTGTATATATTATTTGTTAATGATTCTGTCTAATGTTACTATGGCAAAAGTCAGTTAGTTGTCAGTGAGACATGCGCTTAAGACTAAATACATGCTTATTAAATTATTTTCTCGAGATATTTTCACTGTTTCCATAATTGCATAATTTGTATTTTGCGGAATAACCTTAGGAAACACAAGGTCTATAATTGGACTTCCGGTTAATATATATTACCATATTACTAGAGTAAACAATATAAAGTCTCACATTTTTGTAAGGAACATCAATAAATTTTATACAGTGAGGTCATAAAAGTTTCCATAAATTAGATATTCTTTAATTACATCTATTAATATACTCAGTACATAACAACTTTAACGTCAAACTAGTTACTACATACACAATTATTAAAAAACTTTGAAGGTTAAATAATTGACTTTAACTTATCGTTGCTAGAGTAATGTTTGTTAAAAAAAAATAATTAAAAAAGTGTGCCATAAAGCGTGTTATTTTTTTAGCGTTCTGGAATAAAAGTAGTATGATTACATCATAAAAATTATACACAATGACTTTTAAGAACCCAGCCAAAAAAGTATTATTCACTACACGTCGCTGATTCAGTTATGCATGTTGTAGGCGTGAATTGTCAGTACGAGTCTAAATTGTTAAAAGGCACTCAAAAAAAATGCAAATAAACGCCATGAGGATAATGAACCTTGTGTAATTCTCATTATTAATAAGTATTACAATTGAAATTTAAATTAAGTAGTACGCAGTAATGTCATACGAGGTTGAAATAGATCGAAAGATTCGTGAAAACATAACTTTTTCATAACAATTAACTTTGTTGTAGATAAAACTGAATGTTATATAACGTAGAATGCATTAAAATAAATTATCTTCAAACTTTCATATTATTAAATAAATTTTGACGTAATTTGATAGCATACATACAGTGTGGTTGGGTTTTTATAAAACAGTTAAGTCACTAACAAGTAATCGAAATATATCATGAAAATGTACCGGGTGGCCAGATCAGAATGCAAATTGCTGTATTTTGGAAACCATTTTTAGTGATGGCGCTAGAAGCATATAATAAATTCTCTGGAAAATTAAATGCAACAATATGACTTTTTTCCATATATTGTAGTGAAGCAGTCAAGTTATTAAGTGTTTTTCAGAGAAAAATCAGTTTAAAAGTTTTAAATGGTAGTTACACCCCTTGGCAGCCATCTTGGAAACCTGAAAATAATTTCCAGGATTTTGTTTTGACATTTTTTACCACAAGTCCCTACGACGAATAGCTTCAGAAATCCGGCACTTTGCATTCTTAAGCCGGTTTTCCACTAAACGGATAAAACAAAAACAAAAAAACTGGTGTCGAATAAAACAAAACTGCAACTTTTCGCAAACTTTTTGAAGACTGGCGAGTTTTGCGACAGTTGGTATTTTTTTTTTCAGGTCCCGTTCGGAAGCGGTAACATCAAAAAGTTTCGTCGTGTTTTGAAACTTGAGTTTGTTAGTTGAAACAGTGGTGTTGGGTTTTCATTAGGTATTCTACTTTTATATTTTCGTTTTGTGAGTCTCGACACAACTTTTGTACCAAATTGGTAGGTTGGTAGGTTGGTAGGTAGGTAAATAACGTATTTTTTTCATAGATAGGACATTTGTTTTCAAACGCAGTATATAAATTCAAGAGATTAAATGCGGGGTTTATATGCCGTAATCATAAACATAAGTATTGACCTTGTGAGTTGGTAATTGCAATCCAATGTCATCATTTTGGATATCCTTCATTAATTGCGCAGCACCATCTTTTCTTCTTCTAGATAAAAGTGATCGAACCCAATATCTGTGTTGTCGCCATCTTTTTCTCCTAAATGATAATAATGCTTTACTTATTAATAAATTATTGGTAGTAAAAAATAAAGATATGCTCTTACTTTTTTTCCAAGGACCGCAATATAAACCAGCCACAACTAAGAATAAGAAAATCTTTTTCTCTAAACATGTTGGTTGTTTATTGAAGAAATGTGTTCGGCTATCGCGACACCCAATGGAAAAGAACCGAAAACAAAACTCGAACAAAACGTAGTTCGCTTAATGGAAACAAGAGTTTTTGGTTTGTTTCAGTTTTGTTTTTGTTTTTCAGGTTCTAGAAAACACAAATAAAACACAAACTCAACTGTCCGTTTAGTGGAAAAACGCCATACCAGACCACCCGGTACATAATATAACATTAAAATTGGGTGTCATTATTGACAAATTAAATTTCTCCTTCAATCTTTGATGGATCTCCCTGTAATAAATTTCTTATACTGTTTTGCTTGTTTCTTTCATCATTATTTTGCACACTATATCTATCTTCTATATAGAGGGTGATCAACTTTTGTGACAAAGTCCATTATATCTGTTATTACCAAAAAAGCTATTCACAAAAATAGGAGGCAGATATAAGCTGTAAAAGTATACAGGGTCTTCCATAACACTGTACCGCATTAAACATATGTTTTTTTTAAATGAAACACCCTGTCTTTTATTTTAAATTCCAATTCCACTCCACTCTCTCGTTACAAGAATACAACGTTGTTATTTGTTATACAGGGTATTTAAAAAGTTATACCCAAATTTCAAAGAAAATCGTAGCAAGTTCAACGTCTTGTATAATAGAAAATGGGTACAAGAGCAATGATGTGTTGTAGCCATAGTTTTTAAGTCAAACTTCATAAAAATGATTGATTTTGCTAATACTATTTAAATGTAATACAGGGTACGTCAAAACACAAATTCATTATTTGCTCAGTTTTTTTAAATGCATCACCCTGTATTTTATATCACCATCATAAACTACAGTCAATGGAGTATTTTCTATACCTATAGTTTTCGAGATATTTTAAATTGTAGTGGAAAAATAGATATTTCATGAATTACATTTATTATTTCTATTTACTTTACTATTTGATAAATTATAGTTAAAAAAAACTAAAGAACACGCTTTAGAGGTAATCGAACTAAAAAGTTAAAAATAATTCTTAATTTAAGAATCAAACGATTAACGAGAAGATTAATGTCATTGTGGTAATAGCGTGGGGTGCTCTGTACTGCATTTATACACTCTGCATTTCGGAATAGAACTAGTAAGAAATTGTAACATTTATTATTATTACCTCTAAGGCGTGTTTTTTAATTTTTTTTAACTATAATTTATTTTTCACTTTTTAGTACTATATAAAAAACTTTCGAATTAATCTGAGCGTTTGAAGTGGGTAAAAATCGAGTTTAAAGGTTGAATTATAAATGAAACACCCTATATTTTACTACTATATTGTATTGTCATCGGTGCTTGCCGTGTGCGCAAAATTTCGAATTAATCTGAGCGTTTAAAGTGACTGAAAATCGAGTTTAAACTTTTTGATTCTTTTGAAACATTTTATCAGTAAGTATAATCTTATGTAATACTTTTCAAATTTGAGCAATTTAAATTCAAAATTAAATTATATAGATAAATGATACCTGATTGTCTTTCGTAATTAAAGTATTCATTTCTTTTCTTCTCTTGAAGGTCACACTGAATTCAATGTTCGGTGGCCCTGGATCAAAATTCTGGGTCATTTGAAAAGTTTTTTCTGTGCTGGATAAACGATTTCAATATTTATTTATTTATTTTTATACCAGTGTTCACTTAGCAACAAATATTTTATGGTAAGTATTACCTTTCACCTACTTATTTATTGTTATAATCACTTTATATTAGTTTAGTTAACTTTATATTTACAACTTTTTATTTATTTTTGAATATTTCAGCATAAATTTCAATTTTAGTTTTTTACTTCGAACAACCTCCTCCTTCCTTCTCAAAATCTCAACCCGTTGTTGATTTTTTCCTTTGTTTTTTCAACAAACTATCTTGGATTTTATTTTAAAATTATTTCTACCAATGACTGTCTGAAAAATTTAGTTACTAAATTATTATTTCTATTTTTGATTATATTGATATTTAATCGAGTTTAAAGGTTGCTTTATAAATTGATCACCCTATATATTTTTCAACACGCAAAAAAACTTTTTTTTAGCCGTGAACGGGATTAGAAACCACAATCGGTGAATCCGACGTCATGGAAGACGCGCGCCTTAGCCCGCTCGGCCAACGAACATACTTAAATTGTTTGGATATACTAACAGTAATAATATAAGCCACTTGCTAGGAGAGTTACAAATAAGCTCACACACATACAGGCGAAGCTAATATAAGCGTGTTAAAAATATCTACACTAAACATTAGATAAAAAAATTGTTATTTTTATTGTAGAAGGTGTTCGAAATGAGCTCCTATATCATTAAAATCAAGGTTGCTATGAATGTATGTGTCACAAATTGACAATTCAGTTTTAGATCAAATTGTTTTGACAATGTCTTGAATTTTTATTATTTTGCAACAGTCAACAATGAAATTTGAAATGGAAAAGCTGGTAGACATGGTATAGTCTAGTCTATAAGCTTAAAATGGTGTTAATTCTACATAGTTTTATTAAAATTATGTGGTTTAGCTCATTCGATCCGGAATAATGTCTAGATCGTTGTGCCAAATAATTAAATTAGCCCATAAAAAATTCCAAAAGTTATAAACAATTAAACATCAGTAATTTTTTGTTAACTTGAAAAAATTATTGTAAACAAAGTATTAACATTTTTAAAACAGTGCAATATTGTAACAACTCAAAATGACAAGTTTTGCATAAACATTCTTTAACAGAATTGATGGAAGACATGTTTCGTATTTCATTGAAACTGATCGCCTAACGGGGTTAAAAGGGGGTAGAAGGTTTTATTTAGGGGGTGATTTGCATCGAATTTGATATCAATACTCCTTAATGCTTTTGATTTAAATTACATTTTATTTTGACACGTTTGAAAACTCAATCCGATTTTATTAAAAAAATAACGTTGAACTCACTTAAAAGCTTGGTGTAATACTCTTTAAAATTGGAATGTCAAATATAAAAGAATATTTAAATCGGATTAGAATTCGAAATTTCAATTTTATTTGTTCTTGGTTATTTGAATGAAAAACTTAACATTTCAACATAATAATTTATGGGCAGAAGCTGGTCTTTAATATATTTTTTTACTTTTGAATTGACCTTTAGAAATAGAGCAAAAAAGATGTACAAGAAAACATAATATATGGATATACGTTGCATGGGTATTCATTTCCATCTCGAAATTTGATAAGCGTGTTACGAAATTCACACCTATGTGAAATCATTTGTTGGAACGCCTTCTCTTTCCGAGTAGTGCCGATTTCAAAAAACAAGCTACGTTGAATTTAATTATATATAAGAATCTCTACTAAAACTATAAATTACTTAATAATAATGGACAGACACCTAATACAAATGGAGATAAAATAGTATGAATAGCTGTAATCAAAGTGCACTCTGATTAAAGGGAATTCACTATTTTTACTTTACTATTACATTAAGATTAAGTGCATATCTGAATATTCACTGAAGTCATTTAGATAAGTCAGAAATAGAAAAAATTTCTTATCACACTGTCTGCTCGATAAATAGATTGCTATTTGACTACTCGATGAAAACATAATATACCGGATGTAAATGAATTATGAGCCACCCCTGTAACTTTTAAATGGGTGGATTACAAGGAGGTGGATTGTCCCGTTTGTTCCGAGAGATCTAGGTTTCCGAAAAAGCCAATTATCCGATTTGGAGCTAAGTCTGTAACCTGATTAAGATCTTAGTAGATCTGCTCCAGGTATTTAAGGCGTTGGCAGACAATTACTTCGCAATTGCAGATAATGTGTTCCGCCGTTCCATCTACATCATCGCAGAATCTGTTGCAGAGATGGTATCTAAGTGAGCAGTGTCCAGTGATTACTATGAGAACAAATTTCTGAAGCTCCAAGAGCAATTTAACATAGCGAGCAGAAGGTCGTAATAACTTTTTTGCCTGTCTTTGGTCTGAAGTATTTCTCCAGTAAGCTGCACTAAGTTCCTTTTCCCATTTTCGGACTTCTTCCACGATGCGTCTTTTTGGGATACCACAAAATGGTTCGGGTCCGATAAAAGGAAAACAAGCTCCTTCTTCTTTGAGATCATCAGGAATCCCTTTTCCGATAATTCCTTTATGCCCTGGCACCCACAAAAAGGTCTAGCCAGTTACTTAAGGGATTGTTTGCAGTTCCAGACTGTTTTAGACCCATAAGTTGTAGACTTTAAAGTAGCCTGCCTATCAGACGCAATTATTTCTGAGTTGAGGCGTTTTTTGAGGCACTCTTGAGGAGGATAGAATTTCTTCAATATTGTATCGCTACCACCGACAGAAGCAGCAGCAACCTATCAATATACAGAGTGTTGGAGATAGAAAAGAAACTGAAAAGATGGATTGAAGTGCTCAGTTAAATTAACGAATTTCAATGGTACCTACCTGTGTTAATTCGCAAGTTCTATCACAAGATGAAGAAACGGTAACTATTCTTGAGTAAACTTGTGATGAAATCGAGGAAGATGATGTCAACAAAGCTGATAATCCCATCGCAAATTGTGACGAAGAAATTTCAACCTGTGACGTTTCGACTGGTACTGAAAACGATGATCTCGCAACACTTGGTCCATCCGGGGCGACGCGAGAGGCTAAGATACGAGATGGACAAAGTAGAAATTTGGAAAAAGCACGTCAAAACTCTCGAAAAACATTCCAAGTAAAGTTACCAAATTACTGCGCATATAACCCATTTCCATGTTTTAGCTTTTTCTCATTCGAGCACACCTCGTATATATATATATATTGTAATGTTTTATTTGTATTTTATATTTAATTTTTAAATTTTGAATTTTTATTACAGTTTTTAATATTTTTATACTTGCCATTTTTCCAGCTAGCTCAAATGAAAATCGGGAACAAGAAAACTCTGACTCTCTTTGAGTTCTGGCGCTAGTAAATTATCTACTGAGTTTATTCACAGATATATGTGACTTGAATCAATTCCTATTTTTAAAATTTATTAAGATTGTTTATGAACTTTTTA
Source organism: Lochmaea crataegi (assembly GCA_947563755.1). Classification (NCBI taxonomy): domain Eukaryota; kingdom Metazoa; phylum Arthropoda; class Insecta; order Coleoptera; family Chrysomelidae; genus Lochmaea; species Lochmaea crataegi. The sequence goes on from OX387432.1 coordinate 28,088,262, forward strand.
TAAATTAAATCTTCCAGTATATTATTTAAATAAATGTGTATTAATAAAATTTTGTGACGCCTATGTACAAACCTTATTATTTTAAAATCACCCTGAAATAGGAAGCAGATGTCTCTGTCGATGTGTATATTGAGTGTGGAGAGTTGCAAACAATTCAGTTTACAGCAAATGAATATCTATTGGCACATATATAAAAAAATTTGTTGTTTATACCTAATAAAATGGAAATCAATTCAACAAAACAGTTTAATAATAATAATTGTGATTACCTTTATATGATATTTACATGAATATCAATTCAAATTTAACTAATACTACAAAAGAAACGAGACAATTACACATATACAGTTACTTAACCTATAATCCAATGAAGAAAAATTTTAAATCTAAGGTGAGCTCTTGTTTAAGTTTTATCAAAGCCAATTATTAATTATTTATGAAATACATTTTAGATGTACATCAGATATATTTAGAATGCATATGCTTTCTATAAAATTTTTATTGGTACCAATGAATATGACTAACCTTTTTCGACATTAATTTGTCAAACAAATGTCCAATAAATCTTTCCTATTACATATTTTATATAAACTAATTCTAAATTTCATTTAATAAACGTTTTAAAATTTTATTATACTCCTCCTATCACAACACATTATTCCTTATTTCCTAACAACCATTTCTGATATTATTATTCTTTGATTCTGTCTGACCGTTCTGTCTTCCCCAAAGCATAAAATTTCTTGACAGTGACATTCAATTATAATTTAGGTTAGAATTCTGCCAAAATATAATTTCTATTGATTATTAAATATTATGTATACTAATGATTTTTCTTTCAGGTGTAGGTAATACATATCTGGTATGAAAAACAAGCTTTTCTTATTCAAAATACTTTAAATGAAGAATTATAAATTTAATTTGATTGTTACTTGATATGATTATGTGAAAAATACTATATTTTGTTTAACTCAAGGTAAGTCTTTCTGTTTTTATTTCTAAACTTCTATTTAATATGATTTCTTATGAAGGTTTAATTCTTGCATTCTGTTTTATTATAATCCTTTTTATAACAAGAAATAGAGTTGATTCAAGTCTCATAATCATTTACTGATACTTTTCAAATATTTTCTTTCCCAATTTTCATATTTTTACTATTAAAGTAGTTTTAATTGTTTAATACCATTTCAATATATATATATATATATATATATATATATATATATACATATGCATATTATAATAAATTATTCTTACATGAGATTATCTATACATTATAACTTGAAGGAACATAATGAATATTTGTCACATAATGACGTAACCATTTATTGGTTATGCAAAACCAGATTGGAATATTTATTATATGAATTATTAAAAAGTGTGTACATGTTTGAAATTCTATGAAGTAAGTGATGCAAGCAAATAGGTCAGAAATGTATAAGTATAATATCAGCTGTATATCTAACAATATGTAACATACATGTTGTTGTCTATATTTTATGTGGATTGATATACAATTCACTTTTAATCGATCAAATTTTATTGTTTAAAAAATAGTGATATCAGTAACTATTATTCTCAATTATGAAAATAAGTAGAGACAATTTGCTAGCGAAATGCAAGAGATTAAAGAGGCTGTTAACACTAAATCACATTTGGATATTTTGTGGTTTGTATGCAATTTAAGATAAAAAATTTTAATTTTTGTATCCTTATTGAAGATATTTTTATAGAAGTACCATTAAAATTTTAAATCGATTAACCGGCTCTATTTCGGGATGAACGTATTTAAAGTTCGGATCTTCAACATAGAGAGCAATCGGGAGTTTGTTTTTTACCAGTTAGTTTCTCAATTCTAGAGAAAAAACGAACATTCAGAAACTGCCAAAAAAGTTTTTGACAGTTTCATTGTTGAGATATAACAACGCAAAATTTAAAAATTATAAAAAAAATATATAATATGCCAGTAAGCGATATGTTGCTTTCCAGTGCACTTATCAGCAAGCAAGATTTTTCCTTCCTCTCCTCGAGAAAATCCACATGAAGTTTTTCAATAAGGGGAAGGATGCAACATATCTGGGCATCAATTCTTGACGGCAATAGAATAGAACGTTCCCCGCGGATCATTCCTCTATTCTACTTTACTGCTGTTCTCTTAAAATCATAATTACGTATTCTGGAAAATCAAGGAGGGAGCATGAAACAGGGAACGAAGCCACAGCGATGCCAAATTTCTTGACCAATCATAAAACCGAATTTTTTGATAGACACAATGCGCGTATTTAAATCTGTCATGTGAATTTTCATCAGTTTTTAATTTGAAATTTTTTATCATTTACAAATACAATTATTGTTATAGGTTCGTTCCAACAACCATTCCGAGGACAGTTCTTGAACTGGTTACGAATTAATTTGTGCGCATGTCTCAGTAAAGCGCTTTATAGGAACGGTTCCTAAATTCAGGTTGGAACACTGAAATGAACGACCCTGTCATTACATCAAACATTTATCTATGGTCATTACTAATTTAGCTTCAAATTAAAATGAACAAAAATGAATGTACTGCAAGGTGAGTATCTGATGAAAATATTAAAATAATATCATAGAAAACTTAACCTCAACTTCTGAAAAACCAAATCTACATCAAATTAAACATCACTGCGCATGCCTCTAACAAATCGATTCAACAATTCTTGCTTCGCACCGCGAACCGTTCTCACCATCCTTGAACTAGTTCCAGAACAGTTCACGTTACGTTGGAACATGGAACCAATTTGGTTCCGAACCGATTCCGTTATGTTGGAACGAACATTTTCATTTGCGCGCGCTCCGCCAAGTTCTGAACTGATTCTAGACCTTGTTGAGACGAACCTTATATTGTAATAATAATAATTATGCCATAATATACTGATCGTAAAAAATCCAAGATTGTTATTTGTTATTATTTCAATGAATATTCCACTCATACATGTTGTATCAATGCAACGAATGCTAAATTATTAAATGGAAATTCAGCGGACATTCCACGTTGCCACGACAACCCAGCGACAATTCCACGTTGCCATGACAACTCGGCGATAATTCCACGTTGCCATGACAACAGTTGTCAAACAACGTTAAAATAATTAACGGGAAACGTCAAAGAAAAGTTTCTTAGATGTTATGAATCGATTCGGAGATATAACAGAACGGGAAATTGACAAAAATGTCATGAAAAGTGTACCCAAAAACACGGAAAAGAGTAAGAATAGTGTATGGAGACAATTTATGTTATTTTGCGACGAAAAAAAGTACAAATTCAAGTCGAACAGAAATATATTGGCAACATTTTAGCGGTAAATTCAAACGGACATACATATCTATCGTGTATCTTCGGGAATTCGAGACACTTAAGTACGAGCGATGTTAGTATTTGGATAGAAAAAAAAGGTATTGCACGTTGAAAGCTTCAACGTATTTTTCAGGCATAAGGATATCCTCTAACCAAACCTAACAAAACCTTCCCCAACCTAACCTATCTTGACCTCGCTTACAATACCTTGTTTTTTACACCAAATGGGAAAACAAGTCACCAAAACAATAATTTTTTAATAGAAAGGTTAGGTTAGGAAAGGAAGTACTCAAAAGATGAAATAAATGTTTGAAGCTGTGAAGGGGCAGATGCAGATAGCTACCTTATTCTGGTAGTAGCAAACAAACGACAAATAGTGGGTACACGATACAAGTTAAGAAATTAATGGGATTGAAAGAGAGAGTTTAAGGCTAAGGTTAGAATATACCAAACAATAATAGGACTATCACTAACATATGCCTGTAAGACATGGTTTATGAATAAAAAGGAAGAGGTCAGACTAGAAATGGGAGAGGAAAATGTTAAGAAAAATATTTTGGTGGTGTTAAAACAGAGTAGAATGAATGGTGAAGAAGAACGAACAACGAAAACCGATAACACCGATAACAAACATAGTAAGAACACAGAGGGCCATACGGTTGGGTCATATTAGCAGAATGTCACTAGACAGATGGGTTAAGATGGAGTAGGTAGCAAAAGAAGAAGGGGCCGAACAAAGTGGCTGGATGCAGTAAAAGCGGAACATTAGATGAAAGAAAAAGGAAATTGAAGCCAAGAGTGACTGAGTGCCTGCGGAGTCAAACCGTTTAGGCTACAGAATATGCCAAAGAAATTGACATACATAAATACTGTCGTAAAACATTACCATCATTCGGCAGTTGTGAAAAAATTATCCGGATGTTCCTGGTCTAGATTTTAGGTTAAAGTTGAGAAATTATTTTATTACCAGGTGTGATGTGTACGACTGAAAAAATTAATTTGAAATATTCTCGGTAAAGGTGCCTTTAGATCATAGGATTTTTCATTTGATTTTACTCTGTATTCGTTTACTCTGTTATATTTTCAATGATTTGGTCCATCTGATTTTGCATTTGACAAATCATACGATATCTGCAAAATAGAACCGTATCTATTTCGGTTCGATTTTTCATCTGATTCTTGTGATTAATGATGCGCATTGCGCATTATTTGTTGTTGATTACATTCTTATAGCACACGGGCAAAGAACAAGAAGATAATTATAGAATTATTTTCCTGTAAAATTGTCGTATTTAGTAAAGCGTGTTACCAACAGATATCAAAGAATAAATATTATTCTACGCTTTACAAACTAAGTTTTGAAAATATTTTTTTTAATTCAATGTCTGTAGAGGGGCATGTAGCCCGGGAAGTAGTTGTTTCTTCTTCGTTGAACGGTCACTGTTTTTGAAAAATATTTTCAAAACTTAGTTTGTAAAGCGTAGAATAATATTTATTCTTTAATATAAGAAGATAATTAAAAATTTTGGTTACTTTTTTGTTGAAATTGTGACGTACATTGTTATTGTTAGTAGATATCTCCACACTTACAAAATCTATTCATCTGAACACAAACCAAAAAGCAATAAACTTTAAATTTGTTAAAACACAAATCATAACCTTACATTTTCTATTTCTATTGACATGGATGACAGTTGAGTTTTTCCAAGTCGAACCGAAAATCAGACAAATGTAAACGGTAATATTTAGAAAGGTCCAAGTTCGACTCCGATGTAAAATCAGATCTCTTATCAAATGAAAAATCCTATGGTCTAAAGGCACCTTGAAACAATCACTTTAATTAATGACTGGATGAAATTTGGCCTTCCTTTTCTGTTCAATAAACAGAAAATATTCCTTATTAATAACGTGTCAAGAACAAAATTTCTAAAATCAAAATATAAACTAAAGATGGAAAGTAAAGCAAAAGTAAACCCCCTAGAGGCGTGGGTTTCGACTTTCATTAAACGTAAATCATTGATCCAAAAAATATCAAGTGAAATGGAAAATTATGTCGAATAATCTGTTTTAAGTGGCTTCCCTGATGGGAACACTCTCTAATAAAAAAATATTAGTCACGTTCTCTTTACACTTCATCTCGTGACATACTATAAGCAATGGGGTGTGGCCTCCTTTTGTTTATGGTTTTTTTTTCGCTACATTCATTCATACTATTGCTATTTAATAATAGATTCATTTTAATAATTGATGGCTAACAGAATGAATGTATTCACCTCCGAAGTTAAGAATGGGATAGTTGTTAACATTTAAATGACAAATGAATGTACTTTTAACAGGTTTAACTAAGCGACAGGTTAGCATTGAAGAATATCTAGATTAAAAATGATCAATCTTCATTATTTGAATTTAAACAATCATAACTTATCACTTTCACATTATGGTTTATGGAAATTTTTATACAGAATCTATTATGACAGTTTTTATCAATTTTATGACGGAAAAAATAAGTATTAATGAAAACATATTCGTATGTATCGTTATTGAAATTCTATTACCAAGGTGTGAGTCTAGTGTGGCTTTTTTTTGATAATGTGTAGAATATTAAGCTTCCATTCATAAAATCTTCTAGGTCGTCCAATGAAATTTGAGTTTGCACAAGTTTCCGTTTCCTGTAAATGAAGATGCAGTCTTCTGATAAACTGCCACCGTCGGTTATTATGAGAGGATCGATATCGGAAGCGTCTACAAATTTTATCAATTTACCAGTCTTTCAAAATTAGTTCCACGTAATATTGCTAAAGGGTTTTGGTGATTTTTTTAAGTGTTTCATTCCAAGTCCGAATACATTAGTTTTAATAATTTCTTGATCGTAAATTCTTTTACTTTCTGACCAAACCATTTCCATGCCGATGTACTAGCCAAACATTACTCTCTTTTTGGCAAATTTGTTTTTGTAATTTCCCATATTTGGTCCAATTAAGTGTCAACAAAGGTAAACAGGCAATAGATTCTCTCCTTCCGATAATGGCTAAAGCTAAAATTGATACTTGGCAACCTAGAATCAAATTATTGGAGTCATTTTCTCTCAGTGTCATGTTTAATTGTATTTCTGTTTGGGGAGTGAGGCATTTAGATATATTAGAAAGAATTCAGAATTTTGATCGACAAATATGGTGAAAAAGTACTGTTTTCACATCCAACCGATAGATCAAAATCTGCCATGGTACTTTTAACAGATATACCACTTGCAGAGGTAGTGGAACGCGTACGTCAATTCAAATTCAAACGGAAATTATCATCCTCAGTCCTGACACAGACATATTTGTGTTAGGGATTTATTTCTGGCATAAACTTGAATAACTAGGTTGCCGGGGATTATGGTTTGATGGATCATGAAAGAAAAACCGTTTTCTTGGGTGCCATTTGGCTGCACAGTCTCTTGGTGGAAATGTATTCAATATACTACCTGCTTTGCACTCTTTAATAGGCTGCGATACCACAAGTCGCGTAGGTACGAAAAAACAAATGCTAAACGCCGCGAAGCTTGATTTTGTTCAGAACGCACTCCTTACGTTGGGTGGCGGGCTTTTGACTAGGCAACATTTCCAAAATGTGGAAAAAGTTTGCACTTACCCAATTTCTAAACCTGGAACGCCCACTTGGAAAGAGTGATAAACAAAGCAAGACTATCCCTCTGGAATCTCAGAAGGGTATGTGGAAAATCTTGGGGTATGAACCCCATACAGATTTACTGGATTTACCAAACAATGGTTAAGCCAATGGTCACGTATGGCTCAGCTTTCTGGTGGACCAAAAGTCTGCAAAAGACAGCTACAGCTAAGCTGCAAGGCTTGCAGCGAACAGCATGCCTTACCGGAGCAATGTCATCCACACCAACGGAAGCTATGGAAGCCCTCCTGCAACTAACTCCTCTCCACATTCATTTGGAGAAGGAAGCCAGGAGAGCACCTCATAGAATGCTATCAGTGAAGAGGCAAGTAAATGGAGAGACTCTGGGGGATCACTCGGGAATGCTGAGGGGAAATACAAAATCACCACATTCTTGGGATGCCCTCGGATCTCTCTGTCCTCATTCCCACGAGAGACCAATGGGACAGCGAAGAAATCTCCTTCCTAGAAACGGACTACGTGATTTACACTGGCGGATCCAAAACCGGAAACGGAGCTGGAGCGTCGGTCTTCAGCAGGAAACCCAGAGTTGAAATCACAGCCAACCTGGGTAGGTACGCTACCGTCTTTCAGGCTGAGGTATACGCCATTGAACTGGCTGCAAAAGAGCTGATGAATCAACCTCTTGTTAAAAAGATGGCCAGGCTGCTCTTAAAGCACTGAGCTCGAACAGGATAAAATCTAAGCTAGTATATAACTGTCTACAATCCCTTGATATACTAGGCACGGAAAACAGAGTCACTTTGACCTGGGTGCCGGGGCATCGAGGAGTGGAGGGCAACGAGAAGGCCGACTCTCTGGCAAAGAAGGGATCAAAGTCTCTATTTATCGGACCTGAACCATTTTTTGGCATTGCGGAAAGAACTGCTAGATCAGCCATAGCTACCTGGGTGGAGAGGAAAACCTTCACGTACTGGGCAGAAATACCGGGGCTCTCTCACTCGAAGGCGTTCATATACAACCCTCCGAGTACAAAAAATAAGCAGATCCTGGAATGGAGTAGAACAAACCTACGCATTCTGTCGGGACTGCTTACAGGCCATTGTCGACTAAATTACCACCTAAAGAAGATGAGTCTGGTTCAGACCTCGGATTGTCGGTTCTGTAATTTGGAGGACGAAACTGCTGAGCACATACTATGCTCATGCCCAGCTTTGGGCTGGGTAAGGTATCACATATTCGGTTCTAGTACCTTAGAGCCGAGCGATTTCAAAAAAGTATCACCAAATACAACCATGGACTTCGTCAGATTCGTCAGAAGCACAGGCTTGTGGGGTGAATTATAATCCCTAGGGGTGAGCCACAATAGACCCAACGGGGGTCGCAGTGGAGGCGGCGAGAAGGCCCCACTCACATAGAACCTAACCTAACCTAATTTCTAAGCATCAAACAATAGCCGATGAACTTCGACATAAATTGATATGTCAAAACATAGGCTTTGCCATAAATTTGTCAAAAATTATATGTACCTACGATGCGTTGTATTTGCATTGTTTAAGAGCGTCAGTACAAATTTACCTTTGAAAATACTCCTCTGAGCCAATGTTTGAGCCCATTGATTTCCTTCAATTTGGCTAAGAGCTACGAGAAAGGAAAATTATATCCAAAGCTAATGACTAAAAATGCTCTTCCTGTCTCCTTAATTAAACTCTGTAAATGTATATCTATCTGTCGCACAATGTCATGTTCTTGTAGAAAAGAAAATTTAAATTGTATATCAATGTGTAAACAATAATTGCAACAATTTGAAACAAAATTAAAAATAGCTTTTATATATTAAATTAAATTTTTCCATTTTTCAGTTGTATTAAAAAGTTTTCCTTTATTGACTGTTGTTTTACTTTTGCCCCATACAAATACTATAAACACAGCCTCAAATATTTCATGCCTAAAACCAATTAAAATATTAGGCTCTTACTGTATGTTCTTCTATGTTTGTTACGTGACGTACTCGCTTTCGAGGCCGTGCGCGCAACCTAACAATGGCGCGCGGAGGGCTATTTTCAGCGTTAAATTCAAATTATAAATAATGGAGGTACAGTTCCGGGAGTTGGAACTTTATCTTTTGAAGGTGTTTATAACTTTTGGAATTTTTTATGGGCTAATTTAATTATTTGGCACAATGATCTAGACATTATTCCGGATCGAATGAGCTAAACCACATGATTTTAATGAAAGTATGTAGAATTAACACCATTTTAAGCTTATAGACTAGACTATTAAACAACAATTGCGTTTGGTCAACTCTGCAGATGTGAAGTATAACTGGTTAGTTCAGTTGAAAAAGTTCTCAGTTGATATTGATTGTGACCATATATGGAACAATTTGAATCATCCTTCTTTTAGATCACAGAGGAATGATTTGTTGTCCAAATATTTTGTACATATTTACATGAATCAGATGTCAGTATTACTTCTCGTTATTCTTTCATACATTTATATACTTCCTTTCCTATCTCTTGTGAACCAAGCATGCACCTGGTTTTAAAATTACCCATCCAGGTTACCCGTACTCTTGCTCAATTGCGTATGTCTAACCATTTTAAAATTAAATTGTATTGGATAAATTATTGACCCCGAACTGGATTGTACTATTTCTAATACTCATGAAAAGGAAACTACTCCACATACTGTTTGATTGTTCGATTTACACAACAATGAAACCAAATATCCCTTGCCTTGAAAATGTGAACTCACTCCTGTATTCACAATTTTTGAAGCTAGGAAAATTGCGGAATATATTGAAATTACGCTATTTTGATTTGAATGACTAACACAAGTCTGAAACAAAAATGCTGTCTGGATGTTTTCAACTAATTTCTATGTATTTAGGTGTTCTGAAAACTGAAGAAATACTCAAAAAAATCCAGTACATCAGGTTTTTTTGCAAAACGCAAAATTTTATTATCAATAAGGAATTTTTTGGGCTAACTTGAGGTCATAAATAATAAATTCTTCAAAAAGAAGCCTTAAAGCAGTTCTGCTTCACAATAGCGGTTTCTATGCTTCCATTACAGTCGGTCATTCCGTACTCCTCAAGGAAACCAACAAGAACTTGGAGATAGTAGAGACCGAGCAAATGAGCAAATCACTGGACCAAAAAGTGTTGGCATCCGAGGGAGCTTAAAATTGGCGAAAAAAACGTGCTGCATGAAACTTTGGTGCCTCCTCATAAAGTTCTTCTACCACCGCTTCACATAAAGCTGGGATTGATGAAGCAATTTGTAAAGTCACTTCCAAGAGATGTATATTGCTTCAAATAGTTAATACCAAAGTATCCAGGCCTCTCGGAGGCAAAGTTGAAGGAAGGTGTTTTCGTTGGACCAGATATTAGACGGCTTATGGCTGATCCACAATTCATCACAACCATGACGGATCCTCAAAGAGAAGGGTGTATTGTCTTTAAAGAGGTAATGGATAAATTTTTAGGCAATAACAAAGACCCTAACTACAAACAAATCGTCAAAATAATGTTAAAAGCAATTCAAGCTTTAGGTTGCCTAATGAGTTTAAAAATACATTTTCTTCATTCCCACCTCGACTACTTTCTAGAAAATTTAGGAGATGTGAGTGGAGAGCAAGGTGGACGATATTATTAAGATATTAAGGAGATGGAAAAAAGATACCTCTCAATGATGGCACACTACGGTTGGACGCTCCAGAGAGACCTTCCAGATGCTTCCCACAAGCGAAAATGTACCAAAAGGAGTGTCAAAGGGAAAAAGAAATGTGTTTAGTCAAAATATTTATGATACAAAAATAAGTTTTGTTACGCAATTAGACATTTAAAATAGTTATTTGTGAATTTAGAGCGTAAAGTAACAGCAATTTTACTTTACCCTCCAAAAACACACATAATTTTTTCTACAGTCGCTCTTTTAATAATTAAAACAGTTTTTTATATCATCTTAGGTTATAATAGAAGTGGATTATGATTTAAGATAGTACTCCTACATTTTAGTTGTCATATTATTTATTAATGTTAAATATGAAAGCACAATTGTTACAATTATTTATTGCAATTTTTGATTCAGAAGAAATTTCTTCCATTACTGAAGATTGAAAAAAAAATCACAAATGATATAAAAAACGTGTAATAACCTTTTTGTGTTTTTTTGGTTTATTATCTATTTAAGTACCTATTTCAATTTGAGTATTTGAATGCTTTCTCTTCATGGCGTTAAAAAGATCTACTGCAGAGCGCTTATACCTCCCTCCCCTGTCGACATTTGATTCGCCGTCGCTCTAGGTAGAGGCGTGCCCGAGATATCAACAATAACAATGACTTTTGAAATTCACCTTTTAATTTCTTTTAAATTATTATATACATTGTTATAAAAATTATTATAATGTTGTGAGAAATTAATAAAGCCGATTAAATTGGTTGATAAAGTAGATAGTATAGTATTATCTGGTAACTTGACGTTCATTTATTGGTTTTCGTCCTCATGGCTAATCCCACCAAATTTGATGAAATAAGCGAGCGAAAAAGACTCCTTTTTTGCGCTAGAGCGTAAAGTAGCAATCCTCGGCATTTGTCGACTTTACGTTTTCATTTGAATATAGTAATTAGTCATTTTACGCGCGACTGTAGGGAAACAATTTTTTAGTCTTTTATTTCAAGATGATAACTTGTTTAACATAGATACTTACATTGTCAGAAAACATGAAGTTCTACGACAAAATGAAAGTCATTTTCGGATTCAGCACACTCAAAAAACATAGGAATTACGCAAAAAAACCAAAACAGCTCTCAATTTTTTTGTTTACAGACTTGTGTAATGTTTAGTTTGTAGTATTATGATTCACTTAACCTTTTTAATTTTTTTTATAGAAATATATTTGTACCTTGCTGTAACATTGTTTCAGAAGCAGTAAAATTATTAATATTAATTGGTTCTTCATAAGTCTGCCTTGAATATTTATATTTTTAGACTCGGCCCAATCTAGTAATTTTGCTTTAGACCACAAGAACATGGAATTGGTTCCACTAATCATGAATGGTAATTTTTCTGTTACTTTTGAAAAGTATACCTCCTGCATGCATGATTGTATATCTTGAGCCCTCGCCTGTTTTCTTGCATATAACCTTTGCTAAAAATCCACGTCTCATCCAAAACCTGTGGTTTATATAAGTTGGTACCTTTTTCTTAGGAAGAAACTGTAACCTCTTGAGAGCCTCATTAAAATTTTATTATTATTAGATCGCTTAAACTTAGAACTAATTTTATGTATCCAGTTAATAATGGTACTTTTGCTACATTAGATATTTCTTCTCGGATTGTTTCTGCCGAAACATGCTTTCTTTCGCCGTACATTTTATGCACCACTTGTCGTAATCTACCTAGAATAAGAGGTGTACATCTAGTTTTATTTCAGTAATTTTCTCAGAGACAATTGTTTTGAATTTGGCATCATTAAGAGTCTTCATTTTTTTTGTTCTTCTTACAGTTTTGGTTGATATCCGCCTCTCCAGTTAGTTTCTTCGATGGGTTATTTAAGCTTTTTAAAAGATCGTTGTATTTTTTGAAAAAAGCGTTGGTTTTCCGTATGAACATCTTTCCTTCGTCGGTAATTCTTTGGACCATATTTATGTTTTGTGATTGGCTTGCAACTGCAATCTAGAGACACTTTTTTGAATAATATTTTTTGCCTTCTTTGAATACTGCAAACCATATCAACATTTATTCGCATATAATGTTTAGGAGTGTTTAAAATTATTCTGACAATTCAAATTTTAATATCAAGAAAAAATGACATGGTATATCAGAAGTGGGATAATAAACTCAGATAGCGCCTATGTACTTCAGGAATTTCCTTCAGTTTCTTAAAATTGAATCCGAGTCCGCGTTCGGTGGAATTCGAATCTGTTGAACAAGGGCCATCAAGTATAAGTCAGTGTAGATGAGCAAAAACAATGGCCTGATGTTTTAGTGGACCTAATGGCGGCTATACACGCTACGGTCTACCTGCGCATGCAGGCTGGAGCCGGGAACGTGTGTGGGAATAGGCCTGTGCAGTTTGTTTAATTTGTACAGGCGACCGATGCAAGATCGAAAATCAATTCCTTCGAGTGATGCCTGTGAGAGTGTGCATGTACTACGGTCGCCTGCGTAGGTTGCGTCAGTTGTTTGTTCATCTTCAGGTTCGAATTTTAATTCATTCAATAAGTTAACTATCAGTTTCCTTTTTCAATAACCAATGTTTACACCACTTCTTACGATTCCGTTTCACTGTTTTTGTTTCTTTTTTCTTCAAAATTAACGCGAGGCCTAACAAAGCCAGTGCGTCCTCATTCGATGCCATCACGAAAAAACTGAAGAGCGCTCCGGTACTCCGGAGACAGGCATACCTGTGCAGGTAGACCGTAGCAGATGACGATACTGCCTAGTGTTGTTTTTTGTTATTGGCCGGTACTGTCAAGTAGTTCAAATAGTGAATTGAGAAAAACACTAAAGCGGTTACAAAAGTAGAAGTTGTTAAATCATACAGTATACCAACGACTTGAAAATGGGATTCAGATTCTATTATACGTTTGATAGCAAGAAAATTGTGTGGAAAAAACAGACTGTTGACAGTTGTATGATGAGCGGGTAAAGTGTGATATTTTTCTATTATACGTTTGATATATGGAGGGTAGAAGGAAGGAGCACCATCTTGTATGGGTGACAAGTTGAAAAAGTGTCCACCTGTAAACAGCAAATTATAATTCGAAGATTCACCGAAATGGCGCTCGTGTAGCTAATGGAAATGATGTGAATTTAGGGTTATAAACCGAGTGAAGTGTGCTGGGTTGAAAAATCTAGTATTTTTCGTGACTTGTGTAGTTGAAAAATATGCAGTATTTAAAATCTCAATTATTTACGTAGTATTTCCTTTTTTAAGTTTGTATCTTACTCTAATAATTCATGGCGCCGTTTTTAAAATCCTTCCACTTGCTACTATGGCGCCATCTTAATTTGCTTCCTTTCGATGGACACTTTTTAATACATTGAGATGGTGCTCCTTCCTTCTACCCTCCATAGTTTGATAGCAAGAAAATTGTGTGGAAAAAACAGACAGTTGACAGTTGTATCATGAGCGGGTAAAGATACAAGGAGATCGAACTCCATGTATTCCAATTTCTGGTCATTATAGAGGGCACCACATAAGTTGCGATACCAAAAAATCTGACGGCAGCCAATCATAAAACTCGAGTTCATGATGTTTTACTGGTTGCTAGCTTCTTTGACAGTTCGCTGTTCACGTGTGAGGTAAGTGAGGTTAGGTCATAGAAATGGAAAATATTGTGAATAAGAAATTCGTATTTTGTCCTCGTTTTCAAAAATATCGAAAATTGTAATCGTTTGGTGGTAAAATAATCAGTTCCATTCTGCGCTGCTGAATTTATTTATGTTTTTACGTGATAAAAAATATGAATATCTACTATCATGTCTTCTCTTCAGTATGGAATTTTAGAACACTGTTAAAGGTCCAGCACAGTTAGAATGAGTATGTCTTTAAAAGAGAAAATTGCAAGTAAGTATATTCTAGAACCAAGTTCACAAGTTGGATTGCCCAATTATAAAAAATAAATTGAAGATGAATAAAGAGATATGTTTACAATATGTATAAAGTTTTTCAGAATCTGGCTTCCTAAATAGTAAAAAAATCTTAGCTACACAAAAATATGAAAAAACGGAGGAAAAAAAAGGAAAAATCACTTGAAATGCTTGGAGGAAATGTGCCACTTCAAATATACTATATTAAATGGCCTTCGAATAATTGAGAATTGCAACTAGAAGAAATACAGTTTGAAAACATAAAAGGTATGTATAGATAAATAGCCAGTAGTCATAAGCTCTATTAACACACAAATTTGGTCATATTAATAAGAAGTAATAAAACAATTACACAATTAATAATATCTAATAGTTTAGGTTATTTTCCATGAAATTAACGAAAAGATAATTGCTTCTGAACTGGTCAAGCCTTTACAAGAAGAAATTATGAAAATATAGAATATACAGAGAATTGCACGAGAAGTAATTTACTACACACTATTTAACTTCTTTTACCTAAATATAAAGTGTAAAATACTTCGATCATTAAACATTGTTCAAAGATACAATCAGTATTTTGTCTCTAACTTGATACCTACCTATCCTATTGCATGTTATACTTATTCAGCTTAGGTATTATGAGTAATAAGTGAACTGTTGAAGTTAAAATAAGGTAATTAGAATACTTCATATTTTTTGCTCAATTTACCAATAGGCTTTATAGGATTACGGGTACTCTTGCAAAAAAATTTAACTGAAGGATATCAGAAAATACATGTATATCTTGATACCAGATGCTCAACTATGCACACTATCGAACCTGACATCAAATGTACATACCTCTAGTCTATGATGAAAACATAGAGCTGCTATTTTTCTAGGCATTACTGAAGCATTTGATGGTGTTTGGAACTGTGGTATATTCTACAAACTATACGAAATGATGTGTTCTAAATACTTGCTTTTAATCTTGAAAACTACCTTAGTGATAGAACACCACAAGTAAAAGTGAATTACAGTTTTATTCAAAACATTTAAGGACTTCTCCAGTGTTCCTCACTGTCCTATTTACTCTACAATCTATCTATCTTGTTACAACTATGATTTAGCAACAGAACATTTAAATTTGCATACATATTGCGGTATATAGATGACATCGCTTTGATCAGTCATAATAATCTCAAAATAACAGTAAATAAGCTACAAAAACTTATAAAAGAATACTGAAATGGTTTAACATGTGTAGGATGAAGCCCAAAGTCTTAAAACTCAAAGCATAATCTTCAATCTGTTCAATAACAATGAAAAATACAATATATTTTCAATCAATAGGTACAACTTACTAATGACATTAGATCATGCACAGATTTTCAATATAAAATATATTTAAATAATTCCGTATCATACATGAAAATAATTATTTAAGTACTTTATTTTAAAAATACAAAAATTGCAATTTACAAAAGTTTATTTCCTAATGAAGCAAACACAGTGGAAAGACACAATTAGTAAAATACATAAGTATGTACACAAAATATATAACTGTGGACGTTCTGTAACTGAACTTGCACAAAATATACTCTACACTATTTTGAATCCTCTGTGTTTTATCTATGAATGTTGTACTACAAGTGTGCCACACTGGAATTAGGTAGCTGAAGATTGGTAAGAACCTACCGATTAGCTTCAATGTCTTATGGTTTTAGTAATCCCTTCATTGGTAAAGTGCACCAATAATTGGCAAACATAAATTTTATTCTATTTGATGTATATATTTGCTTCAATGTGAGAACACCTTATTTATATTTTCATTTCCTATTTTTATCTGAACATCAACTGAATTCCTATTTTTTTGTATAACATGCCAGTAATATTTTCAAATTAGTATTACAGCTTATTCCTTATCAACCATTTCTGGTTTTTCTTCAAATCTTTGTTCACCTTTTTTCTTCCAGTTCTCTCAAACTGTACTTGTATAGAACATAATAATGTCATCAGCAAAAGTAAAGTATTTTGTGTGCAATTGTGCTTTTTCTAGACTTCTCACAAGTAAGGTATATAATTTAAGTCTATCATAATAAATATTTCCTTTCCTACTTTATTTTTATCTTTGAATATTTCTTATTATTTTTGGTAACTGAAAAAACTCTGGTTTACTTAAATTAAATTCAATTCACGTCTTCCTTTTAAATAATCTGCACTACCAACCACTATTGCAATAAATTTCAACAACATTATCAATTTTTAACAATTTTAATTCTCTAGTTTTTATAATTCACGAGTAATGTTTACTATTTGCCTACTGTCAAATTGGTAAAATATAAAAAGTAAGGTTATTGTCATGACAGTTTTAAAATGGTATCTTAGGTACAATGCGCGACGCCGCGGTTAAAAAACAAACTGCTTAGATTGACGATTTTGAGGACACTTTTTGTCAATTTTCCCGTATGAGTTCGATCTCCTTGTATAGCCTCCATGGGGTAAAGTGTGATATTTTTTGGAAAGAAATGAAGCAAGACATGACAGAATTCCGTAAGTCTATTTCTGGCATTTGTAGTGTAAATCACGATTCGTAATTGTACTGACTGTTTATTTCGCATTGTTTTGTAAATAAAATATTCAATTTGGAGGTGTCTTTTATTAAATATCTTACAGGCATTTCTCCTAAATACTATACACTATGTCTCCAGTTTCTAAGACAGTTTAAGTTTGTTGAATTCTAATATTAGTACATGTTAATTATCGCCTACTTACACACTTATGTAAACATATAAACAATAATGGTAATTAGCTTGAGACCGATTATTCCAACTAATTGTAAAGACTGATAGTAATTAGCGCTAGGCTAAAAATAAAAAGAAAGCACCCACCACGACACACAAAGGCGCTCCAATCTGTTCGAATGTTTTCCTCGCTTCACTTCTCAATCAACTTTCTCAAGGCCGTCTACATACATGAGCAGTTTCAATGATTCATGGGATTTGTATTTTTATATTTTATCAGCTGGGTATTTAAACTGTAGTTAAGATCAATGAATTTCACTAAAGAAATAAAATTGTATCCGCTAATCCTGAAATAGTCTAGTTCAATGTACGCAGTTTATATTGTTTTGTGATCGTTTTCTTAATTTTTAAAATTTATTAAACAGTAGAAAGAACACAATACATACCTAGTTTTAATCTCTTGTGGAATTTATTAACGGTGCACAGTGTTGCCCCGTATTTAAGTGTTCAGGAGCCGAAATAAAAAAAGAAGACGAGTTTCATTCAATTTTTCATTTTCCCGAAGGAGAAAACTAAATATTAATAGTATTTTTTATGACATCAGTTGTAGAGGCGAAATCTCTCATTATTTCCATAGCTTTTGCAGCATCTTCCATATCTTCTTGAATGATGGTACTGAAGATTATTTCGGTAAAATTATCCATATCTATTTTGAATAAAAAATAACACACGAAACAAAGCTGAGAGCCTAAGCACACACAAAATCGGCAAAACATCGAATTTTGAGGTTAGATACTCTTTTCTTGGATTGGAGGCGGGGAATTTGAAATTGCCGGGGACGTTCATGTCACAGAGATATTTTCAATAATGAAAAATCACCGCATTAAGGTGATCCACGCCCAAGTCCCGGGGATATTCTCCTCCCAAAAATTCAATAATACGGGTCCAGTCAAGGCTTCAAGTCCTGGGAACCTTAGTCTTTTGGTTTTTTGGGCTCTAGGTTTCAGTGTCTATATAAAGAAACTAGTTGTCCTTAACACGAATAACAGTTTTTTCACAAAATCCTTCTTAAATAATTTTTCCCAAGAGCACCCAAATTGGCAGTCTGCGAGACTGTTCTCTCCTCTTCCATAAGATAAGGAAAATATGGGGCTTATGTGATACTAAGAGCCTCTCCACTGCGACCTTTGCAGATCTATTGTGTGTGCCCTCCTGTTAATGGATTGCTTGGCAGTCGGAGTATATAGCAATGGTCTTTTCTTCAAACTCTTGCCTTAATAGCTCTCCTGCAGAGTGCTGTAGCGAGACTCTTGTCTTTGGCTTTGCTATAAATTCTATTCCTGCTCCTCGGTTTTTGAGCCATCTGTGTAGCAGGCCATATCTGCATTAATAGGAGGTCCTTCCTTCCATGCTTCTCTGCCTGTTGTGACTGTTTTGAAGTTTTTCCCGAAGCTATACTTGGGAATTATCTCGTCCGATTGCACCTGCAGCTCTTAATAATATTTTAATGCAGGTAGGTACCTGTTTTAACAAATTGATATCAATAATTATTTCTAGTTTAGAAATAAGTTGTCATTCATTCATTCTTTGATTAGGAGGGAATCATTCCCAGTGTATTCAATGTTTAGTGAGAAAGGTTGTAAGTTATTGGTTATAGATAAATTTAAATTTTCTAAGGCAAATACATTGAAGTGTGGTAAGATAAACACGTTGGAATGTGTGAACCGCAAGTGTAATGCAAAAATTTATACATTAGAAGATCAAATTACCGCCATTGGAAGTGAGTTTAATCATAATCATCAACACGACAAAACAATAAGTAGACAGGCTATGAGTAACAGCCTAAAAAGAAAAGCTATAGATGATCCAACAGAGGCCGTCAAAACTTATTGATACTTAGGGAGTTAAAAGTATTGTAATGCTTTTGTTATTTATTTAAATAATTTTTACTTGTGGGATAAAATTATACAGACTACTATGGCTAATTACTATTTATTTATTTAAAGAAACAAACACTGTATTAAACTTAATTTATATATACACACTCTACTAATTTAGTTACTCTTGGTATAATTGTTCTATTTTATTTTTACCACTTGAATATACCACTATTTATCTGCACTATTTCATTCACTGTCCGATTGCTAAGCACTTCTGTAAACTGTCTGTGAACTAACTCTTTACTGTCCGTTTCACTAATTGTCATCTCACTCAAAAACCCGCGTATATACTTATAGTCTTCCTCAACTCTCGAAAATTATAGTATTTTCCGCGCTCGCGTCTTTTCGAGAATGTTCTCGAAAGAAGCGCGGCCACCAAAATTTATAGGGAGAGATAGGACAGTCTTAGAGTTGGTGACCTCGCAACAGTATGTTTTTAAAAATAATTGTTTCTGTCCTTAGTTGGTATGGAATCTATTATTCATTTTAAATAAATATAAAATTCCAATGTATCCAAAACTTAACTTACACAAATCGACAATAATTGTTTCAGAAATTAAAGTTTCTATAATCATTTATTTTTTTAAAAGTTAACAAATAATTTTGAAACTTTTTAGTTTTAAAGTTTCTAATTTTATTAAATTTTTAAATTTTTTTCAGGATAGTGAACACTGATGAAATAAACATCGAAGACTTAAATTGCATGCGAAAAAATATGTATACCTATAGCTAGCTGGTCGTAGCATTCTACCGAAGCTTCCTCAAACACAAGGCGAAGTACTCGATGTAATTAGTTAATATTATACAAAATTTTATGTTTGTCGAATAAATATTTACCTACTTCTTTGGAATAAATAATTACTATTTAGTTAATTTGAATTATTTTTTACCTGTTTCAGAACTGGACCAACAGACCTATAGGATTATATTGACCCATTTCCAGCAACAGATTATTTTGGCCGAACTGTGGATATTATAATGAAATTATACTGAGTGAATATCAAGGTCATGTTTCTATGTTAATCATTGATTGGATAGGTAGGTAATAATATTGCGCTACTGTAAAATAATATTAATTATATGTAATTATAAAACGTTTAAGTAGAATAACTTATTCAAACCATAACATAACTGCACCAAGGTAAAATAAAAGTAAAATAATAGTATTTTATGCAACGATCATGTAATGATAGCCATTAAGACACGAGCATGTTGTAGGATACGAAACGAGCCGCAGGCGAGTTTCGTATATAATACGCGAGTGTATTAATGGCCATTACATGAAAGTTACATACAATATTTTTTCTACTCCGATTAATAAGAATTATTTAATTAATAATTATCATATATAGTTACTTTTGAAAATCAAAATTATTTGACAGCTGTCAAATTAAGTGTCACCTAATATAATTAATTTCAGAAATGTCAACCAGGTATCCATGGCTATATTAAATATTTTGCGAATGTCGCATTCCTATTGGCTTAAAAATCTGTATCATAATGAAAATTTGTATCATAATGAATATCATTATGATACAGATTTTAGTCTTTTAATAAGTATATTATAAAACAGGAGTAGAAAAATATACATATTATGTCATAAAAAAAGAGGAAAATGGGAGAGATATTAACAGTGTGTCACAAAATGAACGCAATAGTCCCTAATTTTTAGGAGGGAAGTGGATGTGGTGTGTGGATCTGAGGTAAATGCTAGATATATGGGAAAGCAGGGATGGATTATGGACGATACAGGAGAGAGGCAGGAATAAGAGTGGTGGGGGATGGATTGAGGGCGGATGAAGTGAGGAAGGAAAACGGATGGTGGTGAACAGCCCAAATGTCAGCCTGGAAGAATACGAGAGGACCATGACAGGATTGGAGGACGATGAGGGTGTCAAAAGGAAAAAGGAGGATCATAAGGAGAATGGTGACAGGGGACTTCAATGCTAAGAATACTGTATGGGGTGGTGGAAGAAAACGGACAGGAGAGGGGAGATCCTGGAGGAAGTGTTGACATCCAACGGGTTGGTGGTGTTGAATGATGGACTACTGCCCACCTTTGCGAGGGGTGCCGGGGGTTCGTTATTCATTGATATAGCAGCATGTGATGAATGGATGGGGGAAAGAGTGGGTAGTTGGAGGGTGCTGGAGGATGAGGAAAGTTAGAGCATAAAAAGGTATGTGGAGACGGATATAAGGAAAGGGAGAATTATTGGAAGAGTGGGGATGGAAGTGGACGAAGGCCGAGGCAGAAAGTGTGAGGAAGAAAGTAAGAGATGAGATAGAAAGGGGTCTTGGACATGATGCAGATGAATTGTACAATGTGATACAGGGCTGTAAAAGAGAGGGAAAGAGGGGCAATAGGCGTTAGCGGAGGGCCAATTACTGGTGGAATGAGGAAATAGAGGAGCTGTGGAGGGAGTGTAAGAAAGAACGAAGACGGATGCTGAGGGGAAGAGGAAGGATAGAGGGAAGAGGGGGATACAAAGAGAAGAAGAAGGAGGATTGGAGACAGAATTCAACAGGGTGCTGAGGGAGGAAGACTTCCCGGAAGGTGGCCAGGGTGATACTGATGAAGAAGGCGGGTAGAGAGGAGAAGCGGGCGGGGGACTACAGGCCTATCAGCCTGCTGTGTGGTATGGGTAAATTGATGGAGGAGATAATAAAGGATAGGATTGAGGAGGAAGTTGGTAGGAATGGGGGTTTTAGGGTAAACCAGCACGGGTTTACGAAGGGGAAATCTTGCATCTCGACACTGGGCAGAGTGATGGGCTTGGTGAAAAGAGCTAGGGAGGGCAGCTGGAGGAACAAGAAATTGTAGTAGAGAGCATGGTTAGGGGGAGAGAAGGACTCGATATGGCATGAGAGGTAGGAGTGATAGTAGGGAGAAGACGACGGTGTGAGCGGAGAGTGTGCGAGGGACCGCCGCCCGTCTCGAAGTATGCTAGGGTAGTGATTCCGAGGCGAGGGTAACGGCAAGTTTGAGGTGGGTTTGGTTGGTAGGCATCATCTTGGGGATGAGTCCAACACTGTTAAAGTTTCCCATCTCGACCCGGAAAAAAAAATAAAAATAGTCCCTAATGGTAATTGACAAAAATTTTGGATATAAAATAATGTGACAAAAATTGCTTTTCAAGACAAGAATTATCTAACCTTAGTGCTAAAGATGCAAAAGATTGGAATTATATGATTTTGACTTTAGTTTAGTTTCTAAAAATTATAAATATTACAATTGACGTTGATTCAAAAAAAAATTGGGTTTCAATGTATTCTTTCTGTCCTCCGGCCGGAAAGCATCAACTTTCGGGCCGCTGCGCTAAACGAAGTTTCCGCTTTCTGGCTCCGTCGAACAGAAAAATAGTATACAAATCTTGGCCAGTAAATGAGAAAGACTCAGATCACGTTATGTTTGTCGACCTCAGCTTCGCTTTGGCCGACAATTACATGTGATCTGAGACATTTTTTACTTTACTGGCCTAGGTACGTAATATACTATATATGTATGGCAAATTAAGGCAAGATTAGAAAATTCATTCAAAAATGTTTATATGTATTTAATAAAAACCTCCTACTTATGTGACTAATTGGCGGAATAGTGAGTGTGGCGGTGGGCAAGTCTTACATATATTATATCTTCAAATATACAACCTGAACTGCACATTAATTACACTTTTCAAATTGCTAATGAGGTGTTAAACAACAAAAACATGACGCATATTGGAGAATCAATTGTTTTCAATATTTTCATATCGATTTGAATATTCAGCTTTTGGACGATTTAAATAGTCAGCCACTTACGATGTGACGCATATTATGTAAGAGAAGTTAGCTATAGTAAAATTAATACCTATTTAGAGGTACCAGCCGTTTTAGTAACTTAACGTATGCGGCTTCTTGAACCATCTGACATTAACATGAAATCAAAATTTGACGTAACTTCAAAAACGTGACATCTAATAAATTAGTTACGACGTTCATTTTTGTTGGTAATTTTTTGTTTCAACCGATTTATTAATAATAAATAAGGATGGTCTTATTCTAAATGGGTATAAAATTTACTATACATAAGGGTTGACATAGAACTACAATGTTGTCCTCAATTTTTTTAAGATCGTGATAACTAGGGAAAAATAGCGCAGACAGAAGCATAAGATATGTTATATTGCATTTAAGAGTTGTCTGTTTGTAATTCCACAGAATACATGTTAAAACTATTTTATGATTTCGTAAATATTCTGAAAACTTTCATATAGTTTTTGACAATGAAAACCGTTTTCCCAAATTCTAATGGCCTCTGTGTAGCTGGCTAATAGCTCATAAGACATATAATCAGAAAGCTGCTTCATCTACAGTTAAATGACTATTTGTAGTGAAAGTTGCAAACATTTAGGAATTCCTAACTCTCAGTTTTCTCTAAAAATATTCGACTTAAAACTTTTTTGAATCAGTTTTTGCAAATTAGAACTATTATACTTTAATAAAATACCAAAAGCCGAATATCAGTTACCCATTGCAGTTTTCACATTCTTAATCAATAAAATAAATAATATATTGTTTACGATAATAAACCTTCTCCAAGAAAATACTTTACAATTTTCGGTACCTTTCACCTCACCAGAAAAAAATATATGAAACTGATAAAGAATAACATAACAAGTTTTAGTAGGAACCAAATATTTTTCCTGATATTTTGAAGGAATGTTAACAAATTATTTCCAAGAATTATAGGAGTAAATTCTTTCCCGTACATTAACTGTTGGTTTTAGTTGAAATACTGCCGTTCTTTTAAAACGGGATCGGAGAAGTTAACAAAGCCTGCATAGGACACGAGGCTAATAACCGACACAAAAAATAAATCTCATTATAATAACATCTTGTAAGTTTTCTTAATACGTATACAGATCTAAAGTTCTTACCACAGTTTATTGCTGTACTAACCTGGAACAAAAAACAAAAAGATATTAAATTATTAGAAGAGAAAAATATTTTGTAAAAAAATTTAAACGCTAAAATAGAAAGTGGGCTCGCTTTTTGAAATAAACGATAGTCAGGTTCACAAAAAATGTTGAATCATACGCAAATAAGAAAATTGACCTTCTTTCTACTATCGGTTTATCGTAAATTTTATTGTTCCCATGAAACTATAAGTTATACTCGGAAGATTCCTTTTTGTTGGAGAGATCCTTCTTCCTCAATCTGCACAATCGTTTAACAGCAAACGAAAAGCCTCAAAAATATGTGTGTCTTAATTTGGCTTTTAAATTTGTACGTCTTTTAGGCAAACTTATGATAAGTCATTGTCATGAAATTTACTTTTAATTATCGATCCACAAGAAGAAACCTTAGATTAGATTAGATTGTATGTATGGATGTGACAATAATACCAGAGTGTAGGTACTCTTTTAAGAATTTATTTCCGAGCTTTCGAATATCGTAGGATTCATTTTCAAGGACTAAAAAATGTATAAGGTCAAATAAATTATATAGCAGATAAAATTAAATATTACTTAAGTACATATCTAATTGAGATTATAGGTAAAATATTTTGAAAAATGTAATAAATTTGACCATTAGTATTAGTCTAAGATCCGAAGTAAGGTCGACCTTCACTGAGCTGATAATAGAATGAAACATGCTTTATAATAAATTTAGTATATTAGAAAATATATTAAAAATGGGTTCCTTAAAAAACGTCAAAAAATAATAGTTCAATACGATTAAACGCTTTACAAAATTAGAAAAATGAATTTCCAAAGAGCAGACCGTCCACTACGAAGCAACAACTACTTCTCGGGCTATATGCCCCGACAGACATTGAATTACACTTCTAAAGTAAACGGGGTTGGTATATCTGTTAAGATAGAACCAACCATTCTGGTTTGCGATTAGAAGGAATAACATCACTTGTGGACTGGTTTCGGCGTATTGCGCCTCATCAGCACAATCCTGGACTGGAGACTACGTTGATACCACACCAATACATTAGCCTTAGTAAAGGAAATGTTAAGAGTGCGATATCAGCGACATCCCTACTAATCACTCACATCATTCCATGAAATATAATTTGAACATAATTAAAATAATTGAAAATTAATTAAAATACTTGAAAAGTATTTAAAATATTGAAAAAGTAATTAAAATACTTAAAAAGTAATCGGAGGTACTGAAAAGACTGGAAAAGTAATTAACAGGGAATTAAAATAATTAAAGGACTTGCAAATGTAATTAAGTATTCAAAAATTCATAGTGTACACCATATTTATAGAGAAGTGTAATTCAATGTCTGTCGGGGCATATAGCCCGAGAAGTAGTTGTTGCTTCTTAGTGGACGGTCTGCTCTTTGGAAATTAATTTTTCTAATTTTGTAAAGCGTTAAATAGTATTGAACTATTATTTTTTGGCGTCTATACATCACGCTTTACTAATGTGACAATTATTTACAGGTAACTGTAATTAAGTAAATGCCTTAAAAAATTCTGGACAGACTATTTTTAATTATTTAAAAAAAATGAAAGTACGCATGCTCGGTATTTATACGACAGAGAATGACATTTTGTGTATATTATCTTTGAATGACATTTTGACATTTTGGGGTAACTAATGACTTATAATATTATTATTATAATTATTATTGCAACGAAAACACGTGTTATTCTGTATCGTTGTGATAAAAAATGGCTAAAAAGTGTTTTTGTGTGGCTTGGACGATTCTTTAAATGATTTTACTGATGAAACTTTTAAAAATTGCTTTTCGTAAAAAAACTTAATTTTTTTTTAAATAATTAAAAATAGTCTGTCCAGGATTTTTTAAGGCAACCCATTTTTCTAATCTATTTTATTTATTTAATATACTAAATTTATTATAAAACATGTTTCATTCTATTATCAGCTCGGTGAAGGTCGACCTACTTCGGATCTTCTACTATATATAAAAACTGAAAAAACAATATAAAATTTGAAATATATTTGATTGATGTATAAATTTAATTCAATTGTTTAAAAATTCTCCATAGAAATTTTGTTTTTCTAAATCCAAAAGATATACATATATCAGTATATTGTGATTGCGCGCAGCGGTGAAATACCTCCTGGGGTACTGAAATTTGCCCTTAAGAAGGATGTTGTGATTGTGCGCAACGGAAGGATTAAGGCAATTAAGGCAAATTTTTTTATAAGTTATCTAACATTAGGGCATATAAATAAATTCTTAGAATGATACGATTCCAATATCTGTTTTCTTAATGACATTTTGTAAATTCTTATTGGTTGAAGACAGTATAAATACAGGAAACAAATATTAAATATATGGTATTTCGGAAATGGAGTTTATGTTGAGTGAACATGGCAGCAAATTAATTGTAATTAATAATTTTACATTTCGTAAAGATGGGGTACAATCTACGTGTTCAAAATATCGGTGTACGAATAAATTATGTAAAGCAAAGGAAAATTGCTTCCACCACTTCCCAAAAATTTGGACTACGTTTTCGACGCTTTGGCTACAATTGAAATTAAAACTACT
Source organism: Lochmaea crataegi (assembly GCA_947563755.1). Taxonomy (NCBI): domain Eukaryota; kingdom Metazoa; phylum Arthropoda; class Insecta; order Coleoptera; family Chrysomelidae; genus Lochmaea; species Lochmaea crataegi. The sequence goes on from OX387432.1 coordinate 28,115,009, forward strand.
TTAAATGAAAACTTCTTTCTTTCGTTGAATAAGGAGATGGGAATAGTTGTATTCAGCTGTGAAAAAAACTTACAATTTTTGTGTAGTGAAACAAAGTTTTTCTTCAACTACTGCACAAAATTCTTCACTCAGTTATTCACGATTCACGCGGTTCGTAATTGACATTATGTGCCGTTAGTTTTTGCACTTATAAAAAATAAATAGGCAGAAGCTTATGAACAAGTGTTAAGATCTATAATATCTGCTTGTTATAGCCAAAATCTGACATTTAATCCAAGTGAAATTGTGTGTGATTTCAAAGAAGCTATTCACTAAGCAAGCCGAAATGTTTGGCCTCAGCTAATATAACTGACTGCAGATTCCACATCAGCCAAGCTTGGCTGAGGAAATTGGACTCAAAAGAGAGTATTCTGACAATGACAGTGAGTTGGGGAAATGGTTACGCTGGTCTTTCGGCCTCATATATTTAGACAGTGCTGATGCTAGCCATTTTAATAATAGCTATTTGTGTATCAAGAGCAGAAAGTAGTACTTTGGCAGTCGAGACAGAAAGTTGCCGCGCGACGCGTCAGCGGAGCGCGGCAATCTGTCGAGACTACCAAAGGACTTTCTGCTCGAAATACACACAAGATTTTTTCTACGATCACACCAAAATAAAATTAATTTTTTATTAAAAACGTGTTACTTTCATCACAATATTGGAAGTTTATTTGACATATTAAGCCTACTATTCGAAGACAAAAGATTAATTGTGTATGTTGTGTTGCCTACTTATGACAATAGACTTTATGATTTAAAGATTTATGATTTTATGGTTGTATGAATATTATAGTTCATTAAATAAATTACAACTTTTTTAAATTTTATTTGAACGGAATACAGAACGATAATAAACAAACATACCTTTTACTTATTAACTAAATTAAAATTAAAGATACAATTTTGGCAATTTTTTATGTTTATGCCTGAGGTAGATGTCTCTGAAAGGTTAGAAAATGTCAAATCTTTCTGGTGATTGCAAGTATGTTGTGTTGCCTACCTATTGCCATTGTTTGTTCTTAGCAGTTTCGTGTACCTATGTACGTAGGCAACACTTATCACATTAATGTCAGATATTTATTACTTTAATGTCAGATATCTTTTAGATTTCCCTATTTCTCATTATATTATTACGGAAAATACTGTTGGATGCTTTAACATATTAGAAAATCAACTAAAATATTTATTTATTCTACAGTTTATATTAAAATATCTACTAGCTCTCTTTTATCTATAAATAAAATTAGGCGTGCGCCAAAGTTACTTTCTGCTTAAGAGCGCCAATAATGTCAAATTATGACAGCTCGCGGAAAACATCAACTTTGCGGTTAGATTTGAGTGTGCAAAAGCCTACTTTCAGTAGTGATCGTAGGAAAAAGATTTTATTCTCCGCATCCTAATATTTTTGTAATTTTAGACGAATTAAAAAATGTTTAGGTAGTAACTTTTGTGTGATTTAATAGCTTACATTTACAAAAATATATTGAAAATATTAATTAAAAAAGAAAATTAAAATATGTTACAAATTTGATAGGGTGAATTTAAAAATAAAGAAATATCCATAATAGATTTTGTAAAAAATAAGGCATATTCAAATGAAATATTATGTACATTATATGATACAATAAATATAAATTAAAATAATAAGTAAACAATATCTAGTTATTTTATCATAACTTTGCGCGCTTTTTAAAGACGTGCGCGCAATTGCATGATGGGTTAGGACAGCCGCTTGTGCGCAATTGCAGCCTGTCCGCATATATTATACTTAAATTATTTAGATCAGTTTCTAAAAAGATCCGTTTTTTATAATCAATAATTTATGTCTTTAAAATTTTGGCATGTTCGTCATTCTTTGTGTGGCATTCAAAAAATGCATTCAGCAAGTGCACATTTCTCTGGGTGAAGTTTGCTGTCACTTTTATGGGATGTTATTCTATCAGTAAGAGACCTTTTTGACTGACCAATGTATTTCTTATCACAATTTTTGCAAGGAATTTCATAAACTATGCTAGGTAATTTATTATTAGGTGTTTTATCTTTGCTTTAACTAAGAAGCGGATTGTAAGATGTTGTTTATTTGAAATTTTAATATTATGTTGTTTAAAGATTCCGGAAAGTTAAGGTGTGATTGTTTTGATATTTGGTAAAGATACATAAAATTGAATGGTATTTTTTATAGAACTGTTGTCATTTTATTCTGTGTTCCTTGTCATGTTATGATTATGTTTATATTTATGTATGTATTATTATGATATCAAAATAAGTATGTAATTTAAATAAATAATTAATTCATTATCATAATAAAATAAATATTTATTATACAAGGGAAAAAAGTATTAGATTTTAGATCGAGGTTGTCCCGACGCGAAGCGGAGGGAGACAAAAAACCGAGAGCTAAAATCTAATATTTTCCCGTGTATAATACACTATTTTTTTCTGTGACGGGAAAAACGACGATATAATATTGAAAAAAATATCACTTTTTATAAGTTTTATGAGTACTTTTTTCTATTGTACCCCCTTACTTCTACTTATAGTTCCTCAGGAAAGTCTCAGAGACTAGGAGCTCCTTAAGACCTATTTCCCGGAGACATTTTAGGCAGGCTTCAGTTTAGATAAGTGTCCCTCTTCTATCCAGTAGTCTCCTTAGGTGTTGTGCAATCCGCAAGTATGTGGACGGAGATTTAAAATACTTATTGATAATTTTTTTAAATTTTCATAATGTTTTCATTAAATAGTGGAATGTGGACGGAGGTTTCTTCTTCCATACCACAGAATCTACATTCTTCTTTTTCCACTATTTTGAGCTTTTGCAGGTGGCCATTCAGGCGACAATGTCCCGTTAGGACCCCTGTTAAATCTCTCAGTGCAGTTTTACACTGACTTTTATTTTTTGGTTCTCAACAGGTTGTAGTCCCCAGAAGTATCTTTGATTGTCTAAGCCCTACCAGATTTTTCCAATAGTCAGATCTTCTCTTTTTTCAGCTTTGCCCATTTCTTCCAATATTACATTGGAGCTGATACCACAAAAGGGTTCCGATCTCCAAAAGGGTGTTTCAATCCCCCTTTTTGCTAGTTCATCTGCTATTTCATTTCCTCCTATTCCAGTGTGTTCCGTTATCCACGGGAAGGTGACTATATTGTTCTCGCCTAGTTCAGAGTTTGCCTAGGCATTCCCATACCATTTTGGAACTGATTATACAAGAACTCAGTGCTTTAATGACAGCTTGACTATCCGACCTGATGATAATCCTTTGACTTCTATATACTACATCAATATTGAACTGGGCACACTTTTCTATGGCGTGAATTTCCGCTTGATAGATACTTGGGGTTTTTCCCAAGCTTTCGAAGTGTTTGGTTCCTGACCAGTACACTCCTATCCCAGTCCATTCGATTGCTTTTGGGTCGTCTGTGTACCATTGAATGGCATTCTTTCCAAGTCTAGTAGTTGTATTTGGATCCCATTCCTTCTTATTAGATTAGATTACATGAGGGTCGATTGGCCCAGCTGCCCTTACATCTATATTTCAGTCCAAGACATCTAGGCTTCTGAAAAAGCCTATTATCCGTTTTGGAACTAGATCTGCAGCCTGATCAAGCTCTAAGTAGACCTATTCCAGGTATTTAAGGCGTATCGCAGAATCTGCATGTTCCATGTGCCTATCTTACAGAGATGATATCTGAGAGAGAATTCCTGTGATTACTCGGGAATCAGATTTCTCAAGCTCCGATTTTACATCAAGGAGGCTGCTGTTTATAATAGAAGACTTATAGTCGTCACAAGTCACCCTGTATATTGTCGACACACTCATCTAATAAAAATTAGCTACCTATATTATTTTGTGGATAATGTTCAAGGACTCCCTGTGGTTTGTAAATATTAATTTCTTTTGTATTCAGAAATATCTTCAATTACGTCAGTACTAACCAGTTTTTCTTTCGATATTAAAACGCCATAATTCATTAGTGATAAATTGAAATTTATAGCAAAAAATAAAAGATAATTTTTATGTAAAATCGTATTTTCGTAATTTTTTTAGTACCAAGCACAGAGTTTTTTATAGGTTTTAAGTGTCAATCAATCATAAGTTTCCAGGGTCAATGTGTAAAAATAAAATGTCCACGACTTGTTGTTATCATTGGGATAAATATACATTATTATTTATGCATTCCTTTCTTACAAAAGCAATGTTACCAACATCAATAGTAAAAAACCTTGGTATAAGTAGTTTTCAGAAGATCAACAATATTCAATTTCTCGAATAACTACTAACTACCCGTTAATCATTATGAGCTATTTCAATAGTCCAGGAGCCAGTGGCAGATTTACATGACCAAGTTCCTCTCAAGCGATAATTAGTGAAATGCACCAGAGAGTTGTAGCTTCGTGAACGTCAGCCAAGGTTCCGAGGGGGGATGAGCGGAAAAATAAAACTTAAATTTTAGTGGGAGCCACACTTGACTCAACGAAGAGCCGCATTTGCCCACATACAGATATGTGCAAAGACAAACGGAACATAGCAGTTTAATGTATTCGATCTAAATATCCGATCTAAATAGTCCACCAACAAAACATTTCTATAACTTCACTCCAATGAATATCAAGTATTTAGCTAGACAGCTGGATTCAGAACCAGTCTAAGAAACCCCGCCCCTTCTCCTTCCAAAATTTGTTAGTTATGTAGTATGTGCGAAGTGCGAACTGCGATTTAGTATTGAATAATTATTTGATGGGGGTAGTAAACGTCGCTACATATTGAAACAATATGTATACGTTTTATGTTGTTCAAATCGAAAATCAATTGTTAAATTCTCTTTAACAATTAATGTTTCGAGCTAAGATAATATGTTTTGATTTCTTTTGGCCATAACGGCTGGTGGGAATTGTACGATACGTTATAGGTGTCCAAATAAACGACTGTAATAATCGTGTTTTTAATCTGTTGAAGCTGAATGCTGGTCGACTAGTTAAAAAGCAGTTCTGATACAATGCTTAAAATCCCTATCTTCCGTTTGTGTTTGAATGTATCTGTATGCTAGTCCAGTGTATGTTGCCTCAATCATTAGAAATAACTTTTAATAAAAATCTTCAGAGAATAATTTAAGATACGACATTTCCTCCCATATGAAAATTTGTTAGCTGATTTTTAATATATTGCTGTAATTAATAAAAAAATCAGCTAGCGGTAAGAAGGGGGAAACCTCATCAGCTGATGCATTTAAATGGGCGATAAATGCTCCCGTCTAACTCCTGCGTTATGACTTTCTGTCTGCTGTCGGTCTTTACACCGAGATACAGTCAGCTGACATATATATTTATACATATTTGCATAAAAGCTACCATCAGATAAATTTCCAGTTGAGAGGAAATCATTGAAAGTATATTTTTGTGTTCCAAAGACAAGCTGACGTATAATCCAACATGTAATTGTTTTCTTTAATCGATATATTGGGTTAGTAACAATTTAACAAATTTTCAGGTGAGAGGAAATTATTGAAATAATTTTTTTTTTCGTGCGTTGGAGGCTACCGCAAGCTCATCTCCCCCCCCCCCCCCCCCCCACAGAACCGTAGCTGACGTTCTCGAAGCTTCATGATACAACTATCTGATGCATTTCTCTATTTATCGCTTGAGAGGAAATAATTGATCAAATGTTTATCTGGCTCCTGGACTACAAGTACCGGGTGATCAAATAGGGGAGAATTTCGAAGGTTTCTCAGAAACTAGTCATTGCACATCCTGGGGAAAAACTGTTATTATGAAAATAGCTGTAGAAAATTGATTGAGATTGATTTTATGTCGTGATTTGATTATTAAAGTACTATGTATTAAATTTTTATGATGAAATTTAATATTTCTCTATTTTTTTAACAGTGTAGATAACGACGGCTTCAGCAGCCGTTAGAATAAAAAGTTTGTTTTGATTATTAGAGTGCTCTGAAAAAGTTTGACCAAATTTCTATGATGGGTAAAGAAAATAGAACATTTTTTATAATTTATTATAATGCATTGAATACATAACCTAAAAAATTTTTCTAATATGTAATTTTGATATCCATTAGAAATTTAATTAATCAGACGTAATTTAAAAGGGGATTATTTTAAAAGATTTGCCAAGCACACTACAATTAACTAGCACAGCATGAATCATGACTGTCACGAGGGCATCTACCATAATATAGTCACCCTACTAAAACTTCCCCCTTTGCATTAAGTATTTTTCTCATTTTTCTTTTGAAGCGCTGGATCAATATATAACTTCCTTTTTAAACATTAAAATAGTGAGTAATAGGATGATAAATATTTGAAAACTTCTAATTCTTTGGTAAATGCAATAAAAATAAAGAATTTCCACCAAACATTTGTTAATATCAATCAAAATAACTGATAAAACAATGATATACGTATTTTCTTTATAAGCTTCTCAGAATTCATAAAATAGAGTGGGTTTGTAATTTAATCTAAAATGAACATAATCTTTTTCACTAGATCTTTTTTATATTATTATTGTTGCATAATCAGTATTTAGCGAGGTATTTAGGGAATATTAAAAATTAGAATTATGTTAAGAGTTCACTTTTCAAATATAAGTAAGGTATGACCAAAGATCTAAGAAGGTCGTAAATAAATATAAGCCTATTGTTCGAAATATAGATAAGCAATAAAAATGTGTGTCCCTCAAAAGATTCCCAGGTCCGGTTTGAAATATATCATGAAATAGTTTGGCATTTTTATAATAGTAGGCTCTCCATCCAGGATATGGTATCAGCTTAAGTCAGCAGTTCGAAGAAATAATACTTCTCCAGCCTTAAGTTCAAGGTAGCTCTTATTCAAACAGAAACTGCAAACATTTCTGATAGCAGCTGGGCTAAGTGTATTTCCCATATTAAAAGGGTGGAAAAGTCATATATGTATATAGAAAAAATTCCCAAAGAAAACTTTAATATCAATTTGGATGACGATTGTGAAAGTGAAACTGATCTTCGTGAGTAATTTTGTTTATAAATACAAATATACTTATATGCAAAAACAGCAGCTTCACGAGTGTGTGTATATTAAATTTAATTTTAAACAATTTAAATATTATAAACTTTCTGAACTATAATCGCAATAATTATCGTGATGTTTATAAATGTTTTGTGTTACATATTATGTATACATAAATATTTCTTAATTAAAATCAAGCGATTTTCCTTTATAATTATCTTAAGCCGATATCATCATCATAAAACAAAGTTTAATGGCTAGGGCAGGTACAGCCCTGCGTAGATTCGACCGTCTGGCGATAACTCAAGTGGTTGGAGATTTATGACCTTCTTATATTTCTGGTCGTACTTTACACTAAGGTAGTAAAGAAACCGTTCTAAATTTACTAGCGCTCATAGAATGAACTAACTGATAGTGTCTTTAATTTTGACCTGAATAGGAGTCATTTAAAATACTTTCTGTCTAAAAGAAGGGTAAACAATTGACAAAATTGACTTTAAATTTTCGAAGAAATATGGCTAACCTTCAGATAGTGCAAAATTGACCGAAGTGGGAAAGTTTTGGAACACATTTAACTGAAAGAAAAATAAATGCTTGGCCTCAAAATATTATGATCTGACGCAACTTTCTTTGATAAAATATTGATAATAAAAAAGATATAGGGTGGCAAAGTTGAAATGTAATAAATGAAAATTGAAAGATTTTGCATATACGAACGTGAAAATTTGAAGATAGAGGTTTTGTAGTAAGTACCTATGGAAAGTCATAATATGATATCCGTTTCGATCTATTTTTTTCTTCTTCTGTTGTAGGTGTAACTGTGCGAAAAAATGGTTATACCAGAAGTGAACAGCAACTTTGTTGATTTAAATCAACTTTTCGGATTCTACGTTAAATTTAACTAACTACTTTATGTAGAATACTCTATACCTACCTAAAATGTATCTTTTTCGAGTTTTTTCATTTTTTTAAATCAAAATTTGACAGATGCAAATCTTTATGTTGAAAATTGAAGTAATCAGGGAGATTTGTTCAAAGGTAACTCGGAAGTAATGCATTACATTTTAATTAATAATTGCATCAGGTTTCATATAAAAAAACAGATACCTGTAGAATCTTAGCTGAATCTCATAATATATAGCTTGTTGCTATCGAGTGTCATCTATTTACACTAAAAAGTAGTTGTTAAATAATTTTATTTAAAATTATAGTTGATGGTGAAATTTGTACAACTTTCTATGGTCAAATCCGGAACGTCATTTTTTTTCACTAAATTCTCCGTTATATTAATTAATCTGACAGTTTTGTGACAACTAGGTAGGTATTTAAAGATGACAGAAGTCTGCTAAGTTTTTGTCCATTTTATTTGATTCTCCATATAAATGTATGTGGCGTGGGCAAAGTGCCGTGAGAAATAACATTTCTCACAGTATGAGCAATATTTGGTTTTGAAATTAAGTAAGGTATGAGAAATACGTCACTTTTCATAGCAGTTGTAGAAAAAGATATTTTTTCTATTCCAATGCTTGCAACATCCCAATATTCGGTCAATATCCGATGTGGATATGACTTCCTATCTGACATATCTTAAATTAATTACATAAGTAGTATACTCGTTCCTGAAATGTGTGCATCTCTATCGATAAAATTGAAATATGAGAGAAAATAGTGTAAGGAGCTCGTATACATTATTCATACTCATATCTTAATAGCCATCATTAAATGTCCAATGCATAATATACTATTAATGAAAAATCGGACTCCAGCAATAAATTTACATGGTCAAATGATTTAAGACGAGTTTTGTTAAAGTAGGTATATTTAAAAAAAGAAAAATTATGTTTTGAATATATTTTGAATCAACAAAATTAAATATTTGTTTGCAATTTATTCATTTTGTTCTAATTCCAAGCATTAAAACAAATAATAACAGGAACTGTCCGCTGCGTTTAATTTCAGAATGAAGGTGATCAACAATTGAAAGGAAAATCTAAATCCATATGCTTTATCTGCAAGTCTTGAAATAATTTCGGTATTTCGTTATTTTATAGTATATTACAGACCTAGGCCAGTATAAAGTAAGAAATGTCTCAGATCACATGTGATTACAAGGCTTTCTTACTTACTGGCCGAGGTGTGTATACTATTTTTCTGTTCGACGGATCCGGGAAGCGGCAACTTCGTTTAGCGCGGCGGCCCGAAAGTTGATGCTTTCCGGCCGGAGGACAGAAAAATATATTTCTCGTTCTCGTTCAATGCATTTTTATTATGTGTCAATAATATTCATTTACTGCCGGCCGCTGTGTGTATGGTCCAGGCCGTGTTAGGAGAAAAGGCAGCCAAAGAAATTCCAAAAATACCAATATCAAATAACACAGTAAAGACACGAATTGTCGATGTGTCTAATAATATTGAAGAACAACTGGCTTTACAGCTTCAAGAATACACTTATTTTACACTTCAAGTTGACGGAAGCACCGATAGTACAAACATGGCGCAGCTACTTGTTTTCGTGCGATTTGATTATAATGAAGAGGTGATAGAAGAGTTTCTGTTCTGCAAACCACTTGAATCGGAACTCATTTTTAAGGTAATTGATTAATATGTGCTCAAAGTAGGCATTCCCTGGTCGCTTGCGTACAGATGGGGCAAAAGCTATGTCAGGAAGATTGACAGGGCTAGCAGCAAAAAAAAAGAAAGCTGCTCCTGCATGCAAAAGTACGCATAGTGTCATCCATTGAGAAGCATTAGCTGCTAAAGGTATGCCGGAAAATCTTAACTCCGTTCTATCAGATGCTGTGAAAGTTATTAACTTCATAAAGGCTAGTGCTCTAAACACAAGATTATTCTCCTTGATGTGTGAAGGAATGGGTGGCAAGTTCAAGACTGCATATAGAAGTGAGGTGGTTATCTCGGGGGAAAATTTTGAACCGTCTCTTTGAAATGAGATCAGAAGTTTTTATGTTTTTAACTGAAAAAAATCATGACATGAAAAAATGGTTTGCTGCTGAAGAAAGTTTGTCAAGATTGGCTTAACTCAACACACTGAACTTGGGACTTCTGGGACCAAACACAACAGCCTTCACAGCCAGTGACAAAATAAACTCCTTCAAGAGAAAGTTGGTCCTGTTTTGTTCACAAATACAGGAGGAGAATTTATCTCCTCATTGTTCACTTGGAAGTCCTTCAAAAAAGCTTTAAGAAGTATTTCTCTGAAAGGTATTCAAAAGTGGACTGGATCAGAAATCATTTTTCGGGAACCTCACCAAATGAATTGGAACTAAAAGAAAGTTTTATCGATCTTACAGAATATAGTTCCAAGAAATATTATTTTAAAGAGAAATCTTTAATTAACTTCTGGATCGGATATAAAACCGAGTACCCTTTGATCTTCCGGCAAGATCTGCTATTTTTGATGCCATTTCTTACGATTTACTTTAGTGAGAGTGGATTTTCTGAACTCTTGTACATAAAAAATAAACATAGAAGCAGGATAAGTGTTGAAGAGGACTTAAGAGTGAAGATAAGTTCCATTACTCCTACTAATGTTGATATTTTAATCACAGGCAAACAACAACATGTTTCGCACTAAATACTATAAAAGTAATCCATAGAATATGAATTTTTCTTAGGAATTTAAATCAAAAAGCCTTCGAACACTTTTAGAAGAGTAAGTATTATACGTTTATTAAAATATTTAGGTCTGGTGGTACGCCAAAATTTCTCAAAAAGTCAAGTGGTACGCAGGTGCAAAAAGGTTGGGAACCCCAGACCTAACCTAACATTTGTTTACTTGACGAAAATAAGTAAATAAATATAAATATGAAGAAGTAAGCATGAATATCATAGGTATACCTATCTACACAGCAAAATATTTATTCAGGTAGGTGTACACAAATAGCATTCTGCCGAAATTTCTTTTGCCACCGACTCTTGTACGCAAATAGCACTAAATAATTCTTGTACGCAAATAGCACGACACCAAGCAGACACCCTAACCGCGTAGGTAAAAGTACCATTTGTTAGTGGATGAATTGAAAAAAAAAGTCTTAAGAACTCCTTTTTAATAATAAAAATGTTCCAGTAAAGGACAAGATGCAAGGGAAACTTTTATCAAACGTTGACAAATTGATTCAAGTATATAACTGAAAATAATTCGCAGTCTGTTTCATTTGACTTCCTAAATACCTCAAATAATTTATTGGTCGTGAAATGAGGTTGCTTCAATGCCAAATGGTTTACACTGTATATTATGTTATTATTTATTAAATAAAAGAAATATTGGGTCATTACCTTCAAGCATAACATTTCTCGCATAATCCTCCTCGGAGTAATCTCGAATTTGGTTTAAAGCACTCATTATATCAAAACGAGAACAAAACTAATACATTTTACCACCCTAAACGATCACAATGTATAAAAAGTTGAATAAATTATATTTCCTCGATTTTTAGCGAAAAAACGTTTTTAGGAAGGGTTCGATATTCTAGGGAATGACTATTAGATCACTATATAAACACTCCATACAACCGATTACTCGTCGTCAAACGTTCTCTAGGTTTCCGCAATGCACTGGTGATTTGTTTACAATCATTCACTATGACATTAATTTTAAAGACAGCTGATCGAAGACGGTGCCGGTAATTGTTCAAGGCCTGCTAAATTCACGGATGCCATGAACAACTATGTGTTTTTCGTCCGTGAATGCTATCGACATGCGCAAGTGCGTCAAACGCGTCGCGCCGCTTAGCGATCGATTGCTATTATTATGACCACACAGCACATATTATCCCTTTATGATTATGACGTATTAGATTATATAAATATTAAGTTTTATGTATACTGTTCTTCGGTTTATACTTAATCCGATTTTGCGTAGAATGTGAAAGGATATATGCCTGTGTACATATCTACATAATAATTTTAAACTGGTATTAAACCGGTATTGAACTGATGTACGAACAGGTTCACCTTACAAATTATAATAATATGAAACCACAAATATTTAAAACTATTACAAATATTTAAAAATATTTATTCTTGGGTGAAATTTTTTTTAGCTGAAACCAGTATAAAATTTTTTTTTCAGTACCTATATAGATGCCTCCCCAAACACAAAATCACAAAACATTTTCTGCGGAAATGCATCATTTTCCCGACTTTAGAATAACTGAAAACTTAAAATATAAACAATGTAATAGTTGAGTTTAATCCTCTTTCCCGACCTTTAACACATCAATGAATAATATGCATTCTTATCAGCTTAATATCGCTTCAAAAATCTCAAGACACACCTGTACTATTATTCCTGGCACTCTAATTATCGACAGAGATGCCTGCATTGAAGTAAAACCATCTTCCGACAATACTTTATCCGAGCAGCTATTGTTGCCATTGATAAAGTCACTTCACACACCAACACAAATTCGTTCATATGATTCTCCGTGAGCAAATCCAAAAAAACTGCATATAAAATATTTAAGGAAAAAAAAGTTCAAAAAGTCTTACCTACCTAAGCTCTTTCTGGTGAAAGATGACTATTTTCAAACCAGGTTTCCTTTGCAACAAAAACGAAGGTCGGCATTGTTGTAGTTTAGAACACCTATACATTCCCTAATCTGTCTCGGAAAAATAATAATGCGAAAATATATCCAAATTACTTGTATGTCCTCTACATTTTGTCCTACAGTAAGGTGGTTAAGGTGAGTTTTTCATTCAAAAAATATCCAAGAACAAATAAAATTGAAATTTCGTATTCTAATCCGATTTAAATATTCTTTTATATGTGACATTCCAATTTTAAAGAGTATTGCATTGCACCAAGCGTTTAAGTGATTTCAACGTTTTTTGAATAAAATCGGATTTAGTTTTCAAACGTAGAAGAGTCAAGTGGATAAAGGAGATAATTAACAAAATATTGAAAATGAGAAAAATCGATTTAAGTTTCTAAAAACCGTTTATCTACGACCAGCATTAAAATTAAGCATTTACAAACTCATATAAATACGTGAAATTACATTTTATACATACGTCTAAAGCGTGCGAAAAAGTACAATGCTTTTTAAATGGAAGTTTCATTATAACACCCAAAAGAGTGCGAAAAAGTACAATGCTTTTTAAATGGGATAATCATTATAATACTCTTCTTTATTTGTATATCTATTAAGTTGTAACTTAGATAATTTTGTGTTTTGTTTTCTGTCAAAGGTTCTGTAATTGTAATAATTTTGTATTGTCATTAAGAAGTGTGAAACGTGAATGGTCAATAATTGTCAGAATATGTCAAAAATTGTCAAAATGGTCAAAAACTGTCAAAAATGGTCAAAAATGGTCAAAAATGGTCAAAAATGGTCAAAAATGGTCAAAAATGGTCAAAAATGGTCAAAAATGGTCAAAAATGGTCAAAAATGGTCAAAAATGGTCAAAAATGGTCAAAAATGATAAAAATTGTTAAATATTTAAAAAAATGGTCAAAAATAGTCAATAAAATTTTTGAAAGTTGTCGAAAATGGTCAATAATTATCAGAAACTGTCCAAAATGGTCAATAATTGTTAAAATTTTGAAAAATGGTCAAAAATTGTTAAAAGTTTGAAAAAATGGTCAATAATTATAAAAAACTGTCAAAAATGATCAATAATTGTTGAAAATTGTCAAAAATGGACAATAATTGTTAAAATTTGGAAAAATTGTGTAAAATGGTCAAAATTTTTGAAAAATGATCAATAATTGTCAAGACTGTCAAAATTGGTCAATAATTGTCAAAAATGGTCAATAATTGTTAAAAATTTTGAAAAAATGGTCAATAATTATTGAAATTTTTGAAAAATGGTAAAATTTTTCGAAGAATTGTCAAAAATGGTCAAAATTTTGCAAAAATGTTCAATAATTATAAAAAACTGTCTAAAATGGTCAATCATTGTTAAAAATTATCAAAATTTTTGAAAAATGGTCAATAATTGTCAGAACCTGTCAAAATCGAAAATGGTCAAAAATTTGGAAAAATGGTCATTGATTGTTAAAATTTGGAAAAATGTTCTAAAATGGTCAACATTTTTGGAAAATGTTCTAAAATGGTCAAAATTTTTGAAAAATATTCTAAAATGGTCAAAATTTTTGAAAAATTGTCAAAAATGATCAATAATTGTCAAAACTGTCAAAATTGGTCAATAATTGTTAAAATTTGAAAAAGTGGTCAAAATTTTTTTTTGTATTGGTGTAACACTAAAAAAATTAAAAATTAGACGGAAAATGTACTTATTGCATATTTCTCGGAAAAGTCAATGGAAATCATCAACGTTATGATCCCATTATTCAATGTTGAAAACTACCATAAATTTAAATTTAAAAATTGATATAAGTAAATTTCATAAACTCATTACCTTCATAAAACGACAATCAGAGAGCCATAAACCAAAAAAATCAAAAAATTTCACAAGAGAACAGATTTTGGATTTTATAAATGGAGCACCAGATAATGAATTTCTTATGATGAAAGTAGGCAATAATTCAAACACAATTATTAAAAAGAGAGGTTATGTAATATACAATTAAGGGAAAGTATTTTTAATGTGGTCGTAGATAAAACATTGTATGGTACTCATGCGTGAATTACTTTTGCGCACTCGTTTCGAAAAAAGGCACTAGCTACGCTCGTGCCTTTCATTTTCGCAACTCGTGCGCAAAAGTATCACTTCACGCACTTGTATCATAAATATCTATTTCGATTGTACTTGTTTAATGATTTCATGTTTTTGTTGAAACTTTGCCGCAATTTTTTCAGCTGACAATTCACTAGTTTTTGTTCCAATCCTTACAATATCAACATTAACTGGTGGAGGTATGCGTGAGTTTCGAATAAGGTTCACTTCTTTGAAAGGAGTGTTGGGATCAAAGTTTTCTTTATACAAGTATGATCCATATTTGCAGACGCGTATCCATTTTATTCCGTCTCTAAATGGAACGTTTTTATTCAGCGTGTTCTTTTTACGATTAATTAAATTTAACTTTGTGGCTAAATCATCAAATTTCCTGAAGTGTTGAAGCATATCTGTAACATGATTATTTTTGCTAGATTGGCTTATTATAGTTCGATACTCGTCTGGTAAGTATGTTTTCATGGCGACGTAAAACTTTTTCAATGCGCCCAAAATCGCGATCTGAATCTAAGTAACTGTGGCCCACTTCAGGAAATTTATGGTCAATAATTTTCACCATGCCCTTAAGTATAAGGTACTGGTATAAACATAGCATTAAAAAGTTTTTATTTTGACCTGGACACGAGGCAGTCCACAATATTAGATACGTGGGATATAGCATTGACTGGAACATTATATTCTAACATTGTTAATAATGCGCTGCATACTTCAACGCTACCGTGGTGCGCCATTTCCTCAGTCCAAGTAAAGAAATTGGCTTTTTTTATATTTTTAGTAATACAACGGATGCCCAACTTATATACATCCACATTTGCTGTAAATGAAATGCCTTGTTAGTACTAAGTTTAGGAAGTGGGGGTGTTAGCTGTAGATCCATTGTTAAATAGCAAACACCTCCACTGTTTTTTGTATGGTCGCGGTCTGCACGTTGTAGTGCAAAGGCTGCCTCAAAATTTTCTTTATGTTCTTCGTCTCCTTTGCCGCTATCGCACGTACTGCATGTATCGCTCCTCGGTACTCCAAAAGAATAGTTGAATTCTGTGGAGAAAATTTTGCAAAAATGTGCAATATTTTATATTAAAGCGACGATCTTTATTTTCTTCCAAACACTTTCCTTGGTACAACTTGTACATCTTTGAAATATTTAAAATGGGAGATAGGTATTTTTTATGGGGTTTTTGTTCCTTGAATAGTGAGACTCTGTTGCTGGAAATAATCTGATATGTTCCATCACTTATTGTTTTATGTCATCTATTATCTTATGAGGCCGGTTATCATGTTTACCTCGTTTATTGGGATTAGTGGCATGAAAACCTTCTTTAATGCCCTTTTGAAGATATTCTACCTTTTTTTTGCCAATCTGATACAAAGAACAGAATGCTTTTTTGCATAATGTCACCTCTATATTATTATTAATGGTTACTTTATATATGAAAGAGGCAGACTTGTGACGAGCAGCATTTTTCTGGGGCCTTGCAGGTACTTTGCAAGTCATACTTTTAAAAAGTAACATGTTTTTTAAATTCTCTTTTTTCTTTTTTGTTTATTTTTCTTCCGTTAGGTCTTTATCTTTATTTTTATTGTCAGTTGCAGCTACATCGTTTTGAATAAAATTGATGGCACTATTTATATTTTCAAATTCTAACGTCTTTGCCTTTTTTGGTGTTTGGCATTCATGTGTATCCGAAAAATCGTCAGATGAGTTTTCAGAGTCCTCAGACAAGTTATCAGGAATAAATTCACCACCCTCAGAGTCTGGTTGATAAGGTTCATCTTCGGAATCAGTGAGAGAGTCTGTAATAAAAAAAAGTTTTTAAAATCTTTTGTTATTCAATTTGCATAGAAATTTACCATTATTAACGCTTTCAGTGAAATTCTTGCCTTTGGGCCCTATACGACAGGATCTATGGTTCAGAAGCTGAGCAGCTCAAAATAAGTTTATATCTAAACATTTTTGACTCCCGTGATAACATATAAGTTAAATAATAGTACACTACTTTTTAAAGCATACCTTTTGGTTCTGGAAAATCACACTGTTCATTATACAAGCTCTTTAAAGGATTTTTGAGGTTAACTTTCGAATTCCATTTTTCACCAATATCACCATGATTTTTAGTTGAACTAGATATTTCTATTGCTTTCTGCAGAATTAATTTACTTCTTGAAGACATGGTCATTAGGTTTATAAAAGAACAGCGATTTTATTTCCGAATCATAATATAAAAAGAAAACACACTTGCACTGCTTGACGTTACTATTGACCTATTTGAGTGGATAAAGGAAACAAATGTGAGTGAAGCGGTGACATCTATTGGATAAAGGAGGTATCTGCTAGTTTCAGTGGATGGAAGGGGCAAATGCGTTAGATACCTCTTTCATTCGTAAAAATTTAAGAAAATATGCACATACTTCCTTTATGACTGACAAATTTTCTTTATTTTCAATATTTTTGCGGCAAAGTTCCGCAGAAATCAGCAGATGGCACCACAGAACGTAAAAGGCTTTTTTGAGTTTCTAGCTTTACCACAAACTAAATATACCTACCTGTTAGGATTGCTATGTATGTAACACACCTATATAACCAACTGACATAACTGTAAAAAAAAACTTGGAATTAACATAAATACCTACTTCAACAAACAACAACAAATCTCACTTAACTTACCTACCTATAGAGACCTAAAAAACCCTAAAATTTGTAAGTAACCATTTGTGTAAGTAACTTTTAAGTTTCTAGTCCTAAGGGTTAGGCCTGAGCGTTTATTTAAAACTTTCATCCCCTATTTTACCCTCTTATGGGTTGAATTTTAAAAAACGCTGAAATACATAACTCATTATTTCTGCCGTACTCAATTCATACGAAATTTCATGCAAATAAGTCCAAGGAATAAAAAGTTCATCTTTCATCCCCTTGGGCGTTGAATTTTGAAAAATCCTTCCTTGGTGGATGCTTTCATTATATAAGGAATACATTTGCGAAATTTCCATTTTCTAGCCTTAAGGGTTTTGCCTGTTCGTTGATACCTCAGTCAATCACTTTTGCCTTATATATATATATTGTTATGTTATGTTAAATGTGTTAATGCCCCACGTTGGTGAGCTATATTGTTATGAAATGTTATAATACACCAAATGTTCCACGTTGTACGCCAATTTGTAATGTTAAGTTTAATATTTTTATTTTATGCAGGTTCACTATTATACATGCGTGGAGTGTTGATATTTGATTTATTATTATTTGAAATGTGGGTTGACTTCTTATAGAATATAAATGGAAAAGAAAATAAATTTGTAGATTTTTTTCTATGCTCAGCTAAACTCAATCAAACAAAATTCTCCATCAAAGGACGTGCTGTTTAATTCCTCACAGATGTATGTTTAACAAATCAAACTCCTAAACCTTCTTGTTGAATTCATAAAATTTTATTTGAACAATAACAAATAGAAAACAAATTTTTTTTTATAAAACTACAAATCTAAATACAATATCTTTAAATGTTAGTGTGACAACACTGTTCACTGATCGTGACGTTGACTGATGACAAGCTTCCTTGTTCAGTTTTACAAGATGGCTGAAGCTTAATACTCACTTAGGCGAAATTTGCGTTTTTTTGACATAATGTGTCAAATCCAGATTGTTGTCGTACATTCACGTATTTCATCCATACTCACTAATGCGAAATTCGCCTACGCGAAAGTGCGAATAAATCGCAAAAAAGTTGAAAAGATTTTAACTATTTTGCGAATTTCTGTCATTACTGTCATTTTCTGATGGTTTGTGCATGTCATATTTTGTTTTGTGTACATGATACACTACGAGTGACTTATTTTATTTTGTTTGTCTGTATAAACAGAACTATTTTCTTTTTATAAAAATTGCACCAACACCAACAAATAATAATAAAAATTCTAGGTTATGTTATTTCCCTTCATTTATGACAAACGATACTTATAATAATCGCCGAAAAGTTAAAATTCCCCGCCGCGAATATTTTTAAATATGGATTTGACACATTATGACAAAAAAACGCGAATTTCGCCTAAGTGAGTATTAAGCTTTACAGTTCACGCCACGATATGCATTCAATGAAATTATTCACAATTAAAAAAAATTGATGGTATGAATTATTATTATAAAATATCATGGCACGACTGAGATGTCGTCAACGAAGTTTGGAAAAATCCTTGAAGTTTATCAAGAAATGTAAGTATTGCTATTAAGTTCTATAATTAGTCTAACAAATCAAGTATAGTTATTAATATTAGTTAATCACTAACCTCTGGGTCGCATTGAACCATCAATGCGATTCTATTTTTGCCTTATTAAACACTCCTGGAGATAGTATTAAGACCTTTGGAATCTCCAACAAGTTACTTTAAATTGGAAATATTTTTATTTTCTTCTATATTTTGTAAAATCAGTTAGTATTACTCTTTTCTTTATGATTTAAAATGTTAAATTTGATTTATAATATTTTAGTAAACATCAAGCTGTCACTTCTTGTCTATTTTTCTTGACTGTCAAAGTTAGGTTATGTTCCTACTTGATTATAAAATTAATCTTTTTTCTAGGTTAATAAAACTTGAAACAATTGAATGTCAGAGAGAAACCAAATACATCCTTCCTGAACGACGACTTTTATGACACTAAACTGATCAATTTGGGTTCTCTAACCTTACTTTTATGCTCAAAATTTCCCCAAATTTCTTAATATGACTGCAGGATATGCAAAAACTATACTAAATTAAGGCTAATAACATCCTATAACTAAAATAAACCCTCATTTGCGTTTTATTGCTTATTTAGAAGATTTCAATATTTGTCACTCGAATGTTGTAAAAAGCACTATATTCTGTTAAACACCCGCGAAATGATTTTAAAGGCACTGTATTCTTTCGTAGAATGTTTTTCACATACTTTCCTTCACCTTTCTTATGCTAATTTACAATCCTTTTCTATATTTAAATATCAATGTTAAGGTTATGCCTTTTATTACAATTGTGTTCTTTCTGAACGTTATATCATTGCTGTAATGATATTGATAACCTTTTTAAACATAATATAAACATTTACTAATAGAATTATTAACTAAAAATCTTACTAGAAAATTTTATTTATTTGATTTCATATCTGTCAAATTTTCTTGCGACTACATATCTTTAATTTTACTCCCTGTGAATCATAAATTGTTATTTGATTGTTTATAATTAAAGAGGAAGGATTGTTCGAACTTATTCTTACATCAAATTGTCAATATTAATCTCAAGTGAGATAGTCTGAACCTAAGCTTTTTGAGATAGTTTTTCGAATGACAAGATTCTCATTATTGCATTTGAATTGTTATCAAATCAAATATTCTAGGTTTTTATAACTATGTAAAAGTGATAATAAGATAAGTTTAATTTCATAAATTTTAATTATATTTCTCTGTTAACATACAGAGTGTTTGTTTGTTAGCATACAGAGTATGTTCATATAGTATCACAATATTTTTGTAATTTCAGTAGTTTCTACCTTTCTTTCTCGTTGAGTTTTACATGTATTAAGTTTAATCTTTGTGAGGTTATTTATAACATCACAATATATAGAGAGATAAGACATAATTTAACCACTATCTGTTTTACTACGCCTATACTAATAACAATATTACGGTATTTTTCGATATCAAAGCTTCTGTTTACTTTTAGTTTATAGGTACTATACCTATGCCTCAAATGTAAATGAAAAATAATTTAAGCATACAATTGCATTTTCTACATACTTATTTATCCTCAAATTATAAAAAAAATATACATAAGCTATTTATAATAACCATTGCACAAAAGCAAAAGAGAAGGAGGTATGTTTACAGTAACTCTGTTTCATTCAAACATTTTCATGATATCATTCTCGGATATTTTGATTCCCACGACGCATTCCATGAATGTCTAAATTTTGCGCGCGCCCTAACCTCTTTTACGTCGATGCCACACCTAATTGAATACGAGATAAATGTACATTTTCCTAATTATTTGCTTATGACTTATCTTTTTATTTCTCTCCATAATTTGTTATGTAATATTTTTGTGTCCCGCTTGAATAGAATAAAACTCTGGTTTTTATTGTATTTTCAGCAAGAATGTTTATTACGAAATATCCATATTACATTTTAAGTTTTAATCAATAAATTGTAATCATTTTTTAGATCAGGTATGATCTTCGTAATAAAATACAACTACAGGTTAATGAAACGATGAAAGAAAAAGGTCTTTATACATTAAGTATTTTGCTCGATGAATCACGTTTTAGTCAATTCGTGATCGAGTGTAACTTTCGTAATCTTCGGTAATATTACTCGCTCAACATCATTTTTATTGCCCGGTGACACGTAGTTTTTTGCGAACCAATTACCACTTTCTTTTTCCCTCAATTAATTGAAAATAATATAGAAAAGTATTAATACTTTTTCTTCACCTATTTATCAAGAGAATATATTTCGTTAGTCTAAAACGATCTACATAATTCTACAAGAGCAAACATAAAAATTATGCAGAAACGAATTAACGTTAACAATAGCTATTTGTTCAACTAGGGAGGAAAGTGTCAACATACTGTTACGCGAGCTACTGCATTAATATGCTCACTTAGTGCCCCCAGTGAAATCCCCGTATGAGACGACTATGGCTCCTCCGCCCAATTTTCGAGAAGCATCCAAAATACGAAACATCGAGAATATCCAGTGCACCCGCCAGAACGTCGTTTTGCTTTAATCTCAATCTCAAGATATTGTTTTTCAGTCTTTGTAGGGTCTGAATATCAATCCTATTACAATCTATGACGGATTTCAGCAAGTATCATCACATTCACTTTGAATTTAAGGTAACCCCATAGGTAAAAGTATAGAGGAGTCAGGTCTGGTGATCTTGGTGGCCATTCAATGGATCCACGACGCTCAATCCATCTTCTCAGATACAAATTATTTAGAAAAATTCGAACTCGAGCAGCATAATGAGGTGGAGCTCTCCATCTTGCTGAAAAACAATATCATGAGTGAATTCGTTATTAGCAAAGAGATAATCGAGATTAAAGCAAAGTGTGATACATATTTGAGTTCTGCTTTTCTAACCCTTTCCAACGAATTATCGCACGACCCCCTTGCTATTTAAAAAATCTGAGTGGGTAGCTGTCAAGTATAGGGGTAAAAGGGGTGACAATTTTTCGTATGTTATGAAACACCTCGATTAAAATAAAAATTGACGGGTTCAAGGATTTTTCATCTTTGTCTTAAATAACGGAGTATCCTAGGGGGGTGAGTCTGCACCGTACAAATATGGACGAATTAAACGAATAAGTAGAAAATGTTATACCCTTCGACATACAGGAAGATGCAAGATTACTAAATGTGTTTATATTTCCGGAAAAATCAAGATTCCGATACATAAAAAAGTATGATATTCTAGTAAATTGAATGAGGAGAAAAAGGTTGAAAAATATTAGTGAAGAGGATTTTGGAGTATTTACTAAAAGTCTCAAAGACCTTCCAACCGTCTACATTCTTGTCAAAATATTCAATGTTCCAGTCTACAATTTTAATAAAGGAAAGGAAATTAATTAGTTGTCGAAGCACCAGATGATCAGTACTTAGTGATGAAGGTATATTTTAATCATTGGTAAGTCCAGTGGTAAAAATTTTGAGGTGTTCTGCAATTTTTGAAAAAGGTTTACCTAAGGGGGTTTTCTCCCATCGATTTTATCGTTCTTTCTCCGCCTTCCGTGTTGAAATATTGGATTTCTGGAACGATTGTCAATTGCCGCACAAGAAAAATTATTTCTTATAAGTTAAGACTATTCGACGTTATTTTCAGTTCGCAAAAAATAAAAGTCTCTAGGCACTACTTTTCTAACAAATTATTTCTTATAAATTAAGTATATTCTACGTTCTTTTCGGTTCGCAAATGTTGTAACCACTTTGTCATTAAAATTGTCTATCTCGGAGATAATTTTTTTTTTGGTTAGATAGCATGGAAAGAGCTGTTAAACGATCTTCGGTCTTTGAATTTCTAAGAAATGTTTTAATTCGTATCAGTGTTGGAAAACATCGTTCGGCCTCTGATGTTGTCACCATTTCTAATAATTTTCTAGTCTCCATCAACGTATCTCCTAGATTGATTTTTATTTAAAAAATTAGGAGAGGTAGTGCGCCATTTATTGTTCTGCAATCATTTCCTGAATAAATAACATACAGTTCAGTTCGTAATCTTTGTTTATCAAGTGTGTGGGATAATAGGAACATGTAGAAGCGAGTTTGTCCTCAGGAAATTTACCGCAATAATCTCCAAAGTATTCCGAAAAGAAAAGTGATGCCACTACAATACACAGAAACAAAAACACCCGCACCACGGTACTTAAATAGAACCGTACCGTATGCCTCGCTGCGCTGGCCTAATCGCAGCGATTTTCAGAGGGAAAATCACGCATGATCACGGCTTACTTTTAGGCAGTCAAGGGGGAGAAGTGTGCGGCACGGGTGTTTTAAAGTGCTCGCAGAGCACGTTGGTATGGCCCAGCTATATAATATATCAACAATTGCGCGAAATAGGTTCGTTATTCCACTGGTGGACTTTATTTACGCTTGTTTGTTATTTCAGATGTGGCTTCAGTGGCTTGTTTTTTATCATTATGACAATGCGAATGCCTTACAAAATATATTATAAATTTTATATTTGATAAAAGGAAATATTTTAGTTAATTAGAATATTTTTAGGGAACTCTGCAGCACTGCAGCGCTTATGTACTAGCCTCCACTGGGTAAGTCCACTCAGTATACTGGTAAAAATAGTAAGCAGCAAATTAATTTATAACAGGTATTTCTACTCAGTCGTTATTATATATTTCAGAAATTGCAACAGCAACAACAGCAGCAACTCCTTTATCGACAATCTAAATGTAACTTTTTCTCCCTAGGGAGAGAAAGTGCCGCTTCCAACCCTAAAAAGTGCCACTTTTCCTCCCACAGGATGTAGTTTACAGTAATCATTCAAGGGAGGAAAAGGCACTTTACTACTGTGTAATACATATAATTTTTTTCCTTTGCCCTTAACTATCAACTGCCCTCGCCACGCTACGCTTTCTCGTGCATCTAATAGTCTCGGGCTGCTAAAGCTCATTCTCTGCCCTTTTGACACAATATACTATTTCCTCCCTGGGGAGGAAAGTGAGTACTTTTCTCCCTAGGGTGGGAAGTACGAGTCTCCTTCCTGATATGAGGGAGAAAAGTGTGTACTTTCTACAGGGGTAGGAGGAAAACATCATTTTATTTAGCTATAATTGAAAGAACATAAGAACATGTTCTGCAGTGTTCCTTGACGTGGCATAGGCATTTGAGAAGGATTCAATAATAAATCAAGCAAGCTCTTACCTAAACAATTTTCGCTGCTTCTAAAATATTATATAACAAAAAGAGCATTCAGAGTAAATCAGGAAAATGCGTACTCAGCACTTAAAGGAGTCAAAGCAGGAATACGACATGTTAGAGTCACCTGACATACACTAGTGATATCCCAGAATTAGAACACGAGACGATAGCAGCATTTGCTGAAGATACTGACTGCTATAATGGTTGTAGGCAAAGATCACGAAGAAGTAGCAGCTAGCCTGCAAACTTCTGTTAATAAAATTAACTGGACCGAACAATGGCGTATAAAGTTGGATGAGGCAAATGAGTTCATCTCAATTTCACAAGCAAACAAATAAATAATAAATCATGATGCAGCAAAATATTTGGGTATGGGATTGAAAGCCAAGCTACGTTAAAAGGAAAAAGGGGGAGCTAAATAACCAATTTAAAAAAATGTATAGATTATTTGGAAGGAATTCCATTTTGTTAACCTACAGTAAAGTACTACTGTAGCAACAAAATATCAAACTTGTATGGTCATAGGGCATCCTGCTGATAACGAGCGTATTTGTACATTTGCCAAAAGTCACAAACAGTGACTACTTCATCACGTCAACGTCGAGACCATCCAGCTCCTCGACAATACAAACCAGACGAGAAGATTCAACAGGAACAAACCAGACCAAACCTCACCAACTTTCGTAAAATGTATCAGTGCAAACACAGAAACGATTGTGCATGCGTTTAGTAATAAGTTATTAGTGTGATGTATTTTGGGCATTACATAAAGAATTATCTATTATTAATTAATTCATTTAAGGTATTTATGTTTATAAAAACAATCTATTTAGTTATTTGTTATATCACGCGAGGTCACGAACGTGACAGTGAAAGGCCAGAGAACTATCACGTAACTGGATAGTTGACCTAGGGCAGTACGTATATATGCTGATGAAGTAGATAAGCGAACGTTATTCAGAATAATTAATAATTCATAAGAAGCATTCAGAAACAGTCGGAGACATTCCGATCTATTCACATACATTCAGATACATTTAGTTATATTTAAATGTAGTTTATCGATATCAGAACTAACACTATGTTATAGCAGTAACATGATCATCTTAAGTAACACATAAAACTAGTGTAAATAGTTAAGTATACAATAAAGCTCATCCCAGTGAATACTGTAGTTTCCGTAAGTAGAGTATTCCATTAGGACCCGGGCTTCCACTAGTCCCTGTGGAACTCCGCATTACCGACATACAATACATTAGTAAGTAAGTTTCAGATTTAATTTGTTTGTTGTAAGTATACAGGCTAGTTCCCCATTGATCAGATTTTAACTACAATTAGTGGTGTTTTCACACACACAAAATTTGGGTACCAGAGGATAATTGAATATTTCAAATCAACAACGAAATGTATGAAATTTATTATAAATAATTGTACATTTTCAATCGATTACAATTCTCCACACTTCTTTTAACCGCCCAAAAATACAGGTTTCAATTTAAAATAAGATACTCTTGTGCTGTCAATGCCGAATAAATAAAGTATAATTATCTGAAGAAAAAAAAGGGAATGACTTATTACCCGTATTCACACGATGTATTGACGAACGAGTTGTTTATGCATTTTGCATTCTCTCAAGCAATAAATTAAATCTTAAAATACTCTGTCTTTCAAACTAAAAAATAGCTTCGAATTGAAAAGTTGTTTAATTCATATGTTGAAATATGTTGAAGAGAAAACTATTTGTGGCAACTGGTGCCTGCAATGGAACCTAATTCCGCAATTTGAAATAGAGCGCATTGTACGAATTCCAGTATGTATTTATATTACTTTGAAACAAAATGGTCCTAATTAGTTTATAAGGGTGTTTTTTTAACAAAAATTATTTTAGCAGCTTTTAACATATATGCTGCAGCATCTGAAAGCATTAGAACTATTTTATTGGTTGTAATAGCATTGGGTAAGAAGAGGTTTGTTAAACTATCTTGTATAAATCTACTTATAGTTAAATTGTCTGTTTTTTCTAATTCTTTAACGGCAACTAAATAAGGTTTGCTTGAAAAGTTTTCGTTCAAAATTCCAATCATTAAATTAGCTATATATCTGCCTCATACATATGACAATATACAAGAAATTGCCATCTAACTCTCGTTTAATTTTTGGAATACATTCCACATAGCATTTGTCCAAAGTTTGTTTTCTCAACGTACTCTCCTCCGGTAAGGATTTATTAAAATGTTTTTTAAAAAATAACTTAAAACTAGGATGATTAACTTTATACAGAGGTATATTAGATGCAATCATCATCTTACATAAATCAAATTTAAATGTGTCCTCCTCCTTTTTTTTAACTGCTTACAATATCCCGCAGAGATGTTTGGACTAACTTAGAGGAATTTAATTTTTCCAAATTCCGTTTGTGAAGTGGAGTTCCACAATGCTGGTCAATAAAGTACTTTTTTGTACTTGAAATCTGAGAATTTAAAAAAATAAGAATAATTTAGAATTTTAATACTATGTAGTTATACGGTGACTGAGAGAAAGAAAAAATGAAACTTACTGATTTGCCACACGGTTTACAAAATGCTCCATCTCCTTCTGGAGATATTTCCGGATATGGTCAGATCCAAGCACTTAACTTAGAAGTCATCTCTCTAAATAAACTCACGAAACGTCTAAAACTTTTTAAAATGTGTTCTTTACTTTTCGGTATACGCAACAAAACTAAACTCTGATTCAGTAACCGTCTGTACAACTGATATAAAGGTCAAAACATTAGGGATTTCCCATTTGTTAAGCCTCTTCTTAATACGCAAATAGGTAGGTAGATTTTCCCAGAAGACCATTAACAAATAAACCATTAATATTTTATTACTAGCCCAAAATTTTATTACAGAAAGGTTTAGTAATAAAATGAAGTACTGAATATGAATAACATCATCAGTAGGGTAGCATAAAAGTTTAAAAAAGGCACAAAAAGGCGGAATTTACGAAAAAAGGCAAAATATACAAAAATCATCTCGAATAGGCAAAATAGGCAAAAAAATGCATTTTGCCTATAATCCGAGCTTTACTTATTACCTAGACACACTAATTACACAATATGTAATTTACCATTGGACCCTTAGGGTATGGACAGAAAGAAAGCGGGTTACCTGCTCGCTGGTTACCGGCGCCGATCGGCGCCTAAATTTACTTATGGTTGATAAACGTAAGCGCACCTGCTTTGTCTGGCATATTGTGGTTCTCTTAAGTGTCTTCTAATGTCTACTTCTTCAAGGAAATACAGTTCTTGTTTCTTATCACGAGTATGTAGTACTTCTAATTTTGTGTTAGATGTTTTAATCTATATGCTCGTAAGTGTTCGTTGTGTCTAATTTCAAAATTTCGACTGGTTTGACCCGTATAGACAGCATTACATTCTGGACATTTAAGTTTATATATCCCAGACTTTCTTAATGGGGATATTTTTGTTTTTACATTTAACAATTTTTTACTTACATTGTTTTCTGTTTTAAAAGAAATTGCTGTATTTGTTGAAGAAGATATTATCGGGGGTAATATAACTAGTGTTACGATTATTATCGATGATAGGCCGAGTTAGAGCCGATGAAGATTGAACAAGTGCGCAACACGAGTTCAATTTTCTGATTACTCTAACGAGTAGTATTTTCGATAATTAATCGTAGTACGAGTTATATTTGGGGAGAGAATATAATGAATGCCATCATATGAAAAAAAAATTGCATTCTCGGTGAATTTTACGCAGTAATATTTTGAATGTCAAAACTGACAGTATACCCATTTATTCCATTAGTGGGTCATAATAATAAACAATGACGTAGTAGAACTAAGCGAGAACATTCTCGTCACCTTATTGTGGATTCTGGGAAACACTGGAATAGAAGGAGATGAACAAGCAAAGAGAGAAGCTAAAACACTCTTTTGGGGGCCGAAGCCCTTTTGCGGTATCAGCTCCAATGTAATATTGAAAGAAATAGGTAACGCCGAAAACAGGAGATCTGACCATTGGAAAGATCTAGTAGGATCTAGGGCACGGCACCTAGGAGACCACTGGATAGAAGAGGGACACTTACCTAAACTAAAGCCTGCGGATTTCCTAAAATTCCTCCGAGACTTTCCTCAGGAACTAAGTAGAAGAAAGGGGGTGCAATAGATCTTTCAGATCTCAGTGAATATCACCCCAATCTACATTCATACGTACGTATTTTCTTTTCAATTCTATAGCGATCATTTGTAACTTTCGCAGCAAGTATGCTATGTCTTTTTTACATGTCGGAACAATGTTACTATGACCTCAAACGAGAACTAAGAATAAGCAGTAGAACTTTGACCAATTGAAAATGGCCACCAGGCTTACATTTTTATGATTGTATTGGAAGTTGGTGATCTGGGTTATTATTTGAAATCTCTTGTTTTTACACGGGTGAAGTTCGTTATCACTTTCTATTCTCCTGAGGACTTATTTAGATTCGATGCAGTTCGTAATATATATAGATTGACATTATAAAATTGAAATGCTAATTATTTCAGTAAAAAATACAAAAAATTCGTTTACGTAATTATCAAAGTATTTACGTGTTAGTTAATAGTGAAAATTGCTGATTTCTTACGAAACCACCGACGAAGCGACTTCCCGATAATGATCATGTCACGACAAAGAAACCGAAAAAAAGTGTTTAAAATACGTCTTCCACTAAATGCTCCTGTAGAATGATTCCTATTATTTTCCACAAATTATAATCAAAAGAGTCACGATATTGTACCAATGGCACTATAAGAACTTAATTAGAGAAAGCTATTGTGTATTTCCAGTAATTTTTATCTAATCGTGATCCATTTAATGAAATTATTTATTCAATGCAATTTTGGAAATAGAATATTTGCTACAAATTTATGAAAACTCCCTTATAGAGATGATATAAAATAAGAAATCAATAATAAAACTATTAAGAGGTTAACTATAATAATGTTAGAAAACTAGGAATTTGGGAAATTTGCAGTTTAAACTGGAAATTTATAGTTTTAACTGGAAATTTATAGCATTATAGCATTCTTCTAGCATCTAAACACATGCCCCACATCATCCTCCACTTCACTCCTCTTGCACACTCCAGTCTCTCTTTTCCCAATCTTGTGGAGGTACCCTACTCTCGAACCATTTCCTGTGAGCACCTGTGTCAAGAAGTAGTTCACCCCCCCGACAGTTTTAACTGGTGATTTACGGAAATTCACCATATGAATTGTGAATTCAACAGAGTATTTAATTTTAATCTGTATGATTTAAACTGGAAACTGGAGGAAATTTACAGTTTAAGCCGGAAATTTAAGAAGATTTGCAGATAAATCTAGAAATTTACCGAAATTCACAGCTTTAACTGGCAATTCACGGAAATTTACCATTTAAATTCTGA
This sequence comes from Lochmaea crataegi, assembly GCA_947563755.1. Classification (NCBI taxonomy): domain Eukaryota; kingdom Metazoa; phylum Arthropoda; class Insecta; order Coleoptera; family Chrysomelidae; genus Lochmaea; species Lochmaea crataegi. The sequence continues at coordinate 28,144,525 of OX387432.1, forward strand.
ATTTAACATAGTATCCAGTTTCCAAATACATGGTTTAGACTGCTGATTGAAGAAAATTTGCAGTTTAAATAGGAAATATACAGAAATTTACTGTTTAAATGGGCAATTCACGGAAATTTACTAATTAAATTGTGAATTTTATAGAGTATACAGTTTTCACAGAGAAGTTAGGGACATTTACAGTACAAGCTGGTAGATTATTGATCGAAATTGACAGCTTAAAGTTTAAATTGTAAAATTAACAGAATAATATAGTTTAAAATGGAAATTAGTAAAAATATCCTTTCGTACTATTTAAATTGTCAAAAATTAATAGTTACGTATTAATTTTAAAAAATCAACGACATATGTTTCACTTCTATATTAACGAAAATTGGGCTTCTCTTCAAAACGAAACTAATTACGAAGATCGATCCAACCTGTTAATCATGCATTAATTTCAAAAAGTGATCTGTTAAAAATATACACAGCGTTGCTGAAAAGTCTCGCAACAACTAATCGAAATTTTAATAATAGTTGGATATGGTGATCGCAAACGTTTCCATGACGAAGCAGCTCATCTTTTGAACGATTTAAATCCTGAATGCCCTCCTATAACTAGATCTACAGTGACCAAGAGGTGCAATTGAGTGGCCGGCAAGATCCCCGACTTCAGACCACTTAGTTTGTTTCTCCGGGGCTACCTGAAAGACCTCGTTTCTTTTTACAGACCAACTAACTTGAACAATTCAAAGGATCGCATACGTCTCGAAATACAGGGAATTACTTCACAAATGATCAACGATTCTATTCGTAGCTTCAACAAACAAATGGTCAGCATTTTGAGCACTTATTGTGATGAAGTATTTGCTTATAAATTTCTATAACATCCAGTTTTGTTTAAAATTACAATTTTAATATTTTTGTTAAATTTCTTATAATTTCCGAGTGAAGTTATACATTGCTATTATTTTTGGAAAAAGAAAAAAATAAGCTTCCTTGTGATACGTCACTCGAACTATGTTGCCATTTCAAAAAATTCAAGATGGCAGCCGTACGCTAAACGCTGACGTCAAAACATTTGACAGTATGACAGTATATTTTGTATATTTGTCAGATTACTAAGATTATTTCTGATTGAATTGACAAACATACGTTCTAGAGAAGTGAGAAGGCTTCAGAAAAGTTTGTCGAATGAATAGATTTGTCCGAAGACCGCGGAATAATTTCGACTTGAGTTTTTTAAATAAAATTGGCAAAAGAACTTTCAATTTTATACAAAAGTCTGTTCCTTATTCAGTTATTATCTCTTTCAGATCTTGCTCTCTTCCTTAGTGTGCGGGAATCGAAAACCTTATTTAATTAGGTACTTAGCACGTTGTATTTCTCGGGTCGAAAGAACCCCAAATATTCTTAAAATTTATCTTTCAACATTTATTAACAATGACGGTACGTTTTTATTTCTGACAATCAATATAATAATATTAAAACACTATAATATTAACAATGGTTTATTTACGATAAAAAGACGATGACGTTGCAAAACAAAATTTTGTGATGTTGCCAGCATGTAGATTTTTTCTTTATTCAAAGGAAGCTGGAAAAGTCAATGTGACAGTTTTTGTTTTTCATTCGCCTGTACCTCGTTATAAATCGAAGGTGTTTATTCGATAATAAAAGGCTTGTACGATATTCTCAGATTTATTTAATATAAGTATATATTTATGTGAAGAGAAAATATAAGAAACTGTAACCAATCATTCTATATCTGAATTAATGATTGATTATTTATTATTTTACATGTAGAATTAAATGACACACTCTAGAACACTGGAAAAAATAAATCAAAGCATCAATTATCTCGAAGAAATTGAAATATAAATATATTTTAATTTATAAGAGAATATCACATATTTTAATAAACTATCCTATCATTAAAAACATTCAACTTTATAAATTTAAATATAATATCATTTGTAATGATAATAATTAAAGTAAATGGTATCACTCACGTCTCTTACAGCAGTAAGCGAGCCCCATTGCAGCATTCTCATCAAAAATAACTTATCAAATATATAACTATCTCTTGGCATTTACTGTTTCACTTCTTCTGCATTTTAATGCGCCTAACTGTCAAATGCCAATGAACAATAAATGACATAATAAACCTAACCTCAATTGTGTCAAAACTGCTGAGTTTTTCCAATAGAGCGTTTCCAAGTGACGTCATCCTGCACCATGTTGTCAGCTGATCACGGAAAACCTTCAGAAAGATGGATGGAAATAGCATTTTTTACTCATTTAAATATGGAAAAGGTCAATTGATCTGACTACGACTTGAAGTTTTGCCAACCTGTAAGCTGAAAATTGCCCTTGTCTTTAAGAATAAATTGTATTTACGGCTGGTGAATTTATATTTATTCTGATATGCAGGAAAGTAACTAAAAATGACGTCATCGTCTTTTTATCGTAAATAAAACATACATGTTTTTTCCGAGTAAAGTTCTAGAAATATAATAAATTTTGCCTACATAAAACAATCTTAAAAATTATGTAGGCTGCAACATATATAGTTTTCTTATTATGTTGTTAAATAGATGCCTACAGATTTAATTTTTTGTATGGATGTAGTTTAAAATGTTTTTTCTCAAACGTAATTATGCGCACTCGCCATTTTTTCAAGTGTCAGTTCAAGTAGACATTTGCCGCAAGTAAAAGTAATTTAAACGTTTAATGTCCCTCTGAAGTAATCCTTAACTTAAAGGCAAAAGACAAAAAAACGATTCGCTTAATCTGAAGTAAACAGGTAAATAAGGTAATTAACTGCTGTTAATAACATTCCCATGTTGTTAGTTTCGTTTTATAGCCGGAGAGGAGGCTTATATTATAAGATGAATTATTCTATTTATTAATAAAACAACCTAGTTGATTTCCGTTTTAATAAAACTTTTACTTTCCACGTTAACGAACCTCTCATACTGAATTGAGATTTCGGATTTTTTTAAAAACATATTTCCTGCTAAATTTCTTCATAGACAGATGCACTGCAAAAAAATATTAGGCCAGTAAAATAGAATAATTTAACCTCGCACTAAATTTCCGATCCAATTTTATTTTCTATAAGGTTAAGGATCGCTTACTGAGTATGAAATCACAAAATGCTGAGAGATTCCGCTGGAGCTTCAAGCGCCATCTTGAAAAAAAAGTTTTTAGCCGATATCTCGGAAACTATGCGCTTTAGGGCATGAGGTATGTTATATTATAAAATTTCGCATATTTTGCTTCCTGTAAACTTTTTTTGTAAAACTCACCGTTTATGATTTAAGGCCCATTTAACGAACCGGTTTTTCTATCTCGGCCGATAACTCTTAAAATACTGGATGAATCAATAAAATGCAAATATCCATTTTCAAAGATCAATTAATTTTCCACAACTTCTGTTTAAGACTTTTTTTCTAGTGTCCATAGTTTTTGAGCTATAGGATGTTCAATGTTGGACTACCGGGCGTCGAAAATTTCAAGGTATGCATAGAGTATAATTCAAATTCAACAAATAAATGAAAAAATATATCCCGATTGTTTACGTACTTAACAATTAATAGTTCATTACCTTTCCTTAAAAGTAACGAACTTTTTTTTATTTTATTTTATTATATTTCGTACAACTACAAAATATTTAGTGCTTTGATTTGGTTTCGTTTGGATTATTAAGTAATTATGTTATGTTCAGATGCCATAATAAAATGAAAGAAAACCAAAGAGGAATATTTTTTAAAAATTATTCAAAATTTATTTTTAGAAAATACTTAAAATAAATGAAAATTCAATATTTTATCCAATTTTCGAGCGTTTTGGAGGCGGCGAAAATCTAATTATATTTGATGTTCCCTCTTCATCTTGTAACAGGAGATGTTTCTCTGCCCAAAATAATTCCTTTGGCTTATAAATTACCTATTTTAGTACCTCTCGAGTCATCTAACGGCGAGGCCTAAGAACGCATTTAACTATAATGTCGACAAACGTTAGATTCCTTACTTATGTTCTCATATCTTTTCTGAGAGGGCATTGTTAAAGATTTAAAACATCCGAAAATTGTCAGAAATGATGTGCGCAGGAAAGTTCGTTGAATAAGAAACCATTTTGGAGACAAGCCTGAGAAGCGTTCTCTTGATTGTCTAAAAAAGACAATTATAATGTGAGTTGTGTCGAAGGAAATTCTAAGTAAGTCAATACCTTTTTATAAATTAATAATGATTGTCCTGTATATATCTTTGAAATGTTTGTGGGATGACTCTGTCATTCAAAATTATTTGTTTTCGCCGACAGCACTTGTTGCTTGTAGAAGCTTCTAAAAATGCCTGTGTCTTTTTAGATTGCAACAACTTCACATTCTACAATCAATTCAATTCGAAAATCAATTCAATTCGATTCTCTACTTCCGACACTACGTTATATATGCTGTAAGAAGCATGGGTCATATTATGTCCAGTACTTTGTTGACATAAAATTCGTTTCTCATCTCTATTTGAGAATACGAAAACCATAGAGGCATAAGCCGATATATCTTTCAAATCTTTGATTAATCATACTGTTGGAGAACCTTTAGCGTTATCTTATGAATTTGTGTATTTAATGTACGACGGCCGAGGGCCATATTTCTTTGATTAATCGTACCGTTGTAGAACCTTCAGCATTGAACTAATTTTCCCTAGGAACCTTATTAATTTGTATATTTAATGTACGACTGCCAAGGGCCATATTTGTAAAAATAGTAGGGACCAAGTAGACTTTAAGTAGGATATTCTTCATTAGATTGTTAAGTTACTTTTCCGATTTTTATTTAATGATCATCTAAGTACCTATAACAAACCATATACTCTGTTTTTCGTCATTTTAGCAGGGTAAATTATATTATTTTATTTTACAAATGACGTGGCGCTCAAACAATTTATATGCCAGACAAATTTTTGTTATCTAAGTGTTATACAACATTTAGGCGAAAATTCACGGCCCATTGTTTTACCTAGAGCTTAGTCGAAGGCATACCGTAAGTAACACTAGAATTATTCTTTTATCACTATCTATATCTGGTAAGTTACAATCTTCGTTATTCTCTTCGGAGGAATATAAAAAATACTGTAAGGCCTCAACGAATTCTTTATTCTAGTGGTAAAAATCGTCAACATCTACCGACTGTTGGCTCACTCGTGCATATTAGTGCAGTCCAAGCCTGCTTTTCAGCACCCACATGCTCTTCCACAGCCAGTTCGGCATTTGCAGGATATAAACGCCAGACCCCCTCGTCCCTTGTTTCGTGTAGAGGCATATGCAGGAAACGGTTACTGCTACAGAAAAAACCTTTGGGCTGCCCGGTCAGCATTTCTACATTAAACGTCCTTTATCTCAAAGTACATTAGAAAAAAAGTTTTTCTACAATCATTAGTAAAAGTGACGTTTTTTAATCGATTTTCGTACATAAAATATGTATTTGTTAAACAGTTTAAGAAAGTGACATTAGAGAGAGATAAAGTGACATTAGGGTGAGATAAAGTAACATTAGGGTGAGATAAAGTAGTTTTCTTAACGCTAATTTTAAATATTTCCGCTAATAGCTCTGCAGATTGCACTCATCTGACATTTTACTTAGCGATTTGTCATAATGACAAACATAAACATTCAAATCGACGCCATTTTTAGCCCATTTGCTTCATTGTAGAAAAAATAGTGTATGCAACACATGCATAAAGTGTCTTTTTCCACTCGTGAAAGAAAAGCACCACTTTATGCACTTGTTGCATAAATAACTATTTAAACATAAGTTGAAGAGAATAAATTGATCTTTAAAAATGGATAAAAAATAGTGTATGCAACACATGCATAAAGTGTCTTTTTCCACTCGTGAAAAAAAAGCACCACTTTATGCTCTTGTTGCATAAATAAATATTTAAACATAAGTTGATAAATCGTAAACGGTGAGTTTTACAAAAAAAGTTTACAGAAAACAAAAGATGCGAAATGTTATTCTCTACAATAATGTTTCGAAAGACTTTTGCCCTAAAGTACAAAGTTTCCGAGATATCGGCCCGATAAGTATTCTACCTAGTTTATCGAAAATTTTGGAAAGAGCTAGGGAAACCTAAATAAAAAACTATTTGCTAGAACACTCACTACTTCCATCTGTTCAATCTTGCTTCACATTACAGATAATATTTCAAAAGCTCTAGATCAAGGTCAAAGCACAGTATTGGTAATGCTAGATTTTAGTCGAGCATTCGATACCATACATTATGATTTAATGCTGTATATGTTAAAATATATGGGATTTTCTAATTACGCTTGCTTTTTATTAGAAAACTATCTTAAATTTAGACAGCAGCAAGTTTGTTTAGACGGAGTTTATTCAAATTTTCTTTCACTAAGGTCAGGTGTTCCACAAGGTTCATTACTTGGACCACACTATTATTCAGTATGTATGTTATTGAATCAAATCTTAAACTGTAATGTTCACTTGTACGCTGATGATACTCAGTTATATTATAGTTTTAGACCTCATGAAGTGGACACTGCCTGTGAAGTTATTAATGGTGACTTAAAGAAGTTTATTGATTGTGCAACTGAACATTGTTTATTTATTAATCCAACAAAATCTAAAGTTATATTATTTGGTGTTACCTCCTTTTTCCCAACAAGGTTAAAGGAGGGTGGATATAGGGTAACTATACCCTACAGGAAACTGGAGGGTGGTGAAAATGTTCCCGACTTCTCGTTTGCGGAGAGTGGGTGGGTAAAAAGGTGAACGAGGGAAATGGGTGTTTCGCCTCTAGTGGTGTGATAGTCTGTGATTCCTATTATCATAGACAATAATGTGCGAAAGTTTCAATCTATGGTTGGAAGGTGTAAGTGAACTATTCGGTAGGCGTTTTGGTTAAATAGGATCTATATTCTCTATTTACAATGGTGCTCTATGAACTTTTTTGACTGACAGTGACAGCGCTTGGCTTGCCTTCATAAAAAACAGTTATAATAATGGTAGACAAGAATTACTTAATTAATTATATGGAAATATTCCGAAAAGTATACTTTTGGGATCACACGTACTTCCTTGTAAGTATTAGATTGTAATACATTGTGGTTTAGCTAACATGATATATACATTAAGGTATCTAACTTATACTAGTAAATTGAAGACTGTTTTAGATCCAAACTTATTACTGGTCCTAGCAAGTATAGGAAGAACTATACAGGATGAATATAAATATATACCTAGATATACCTAGGCACACTTAACTCAGTTAATGGAAAAACAAGTTATAAAAATAAAGTCTCAGTGGAGTCCAAATAAACTGTATGGTAAGGTTAACTTCCAAAACAATAATAACTATTCTTGTCACTAACGAGCCGGCAACAAAAAGATGAACTCTACTAGAATAGGTATCACGAAATCAGAAAGGTCTTACTTGTCAGTTCGTCTTGAAGTCCTTTGAAGCTACCTGCAGGTGGAAACTTCGCTCTGCAATGGAAGTAAATAATAGTATCCAGAGAGGACGGAACTTGTAGTAGACGTTGATGTTGGGGCTATAGGTAGGCCTACTTGTCGAAGATGAACAAGGTATTCTCTCATAGAAATATAAATGAAGAAAGAAAGGTAAGAAAAGAAAAAGAAGAAGGTCCTAGATAGTGTGTGACCTTTAAGCATTTGTTCAATCAGGAACTATATCCATGCATTCATGCACCTTACAATTCTTTCTATAGGAGAGTCCCTGATTAGTAATGTTTTTTCCCAATTCGCAAAACAAAACAAAACGAAGATTAAACAACCATGTGGACTTGGGAAAAGTACAATCCAAAATGGAGGGTTTCAGGCCAGTGGCCTGTGTCAATGGCCTTGAAAGGTCAAGAGAGGTCTTCTACCTTTTCAGTCGGGGTCAAGGTCAAGAGGCTAGCTGGATATTTGAAGAATCCAGACACCTTGGAATTTGTAAATGACAATAACACAGTTGTTAAATGTAAACAATCAGTGATTCATTCCTTCCAATTAAATAAACTATTTACAATGTTCACAATAGTTAATGTTCCAATATAAATATATATATATAGTTTTTAAGGTGATAAATAAATAAATCTTTTATGCATCCAAACCACAGTTATTAATTGAGTATTTATATTTTAGGGTGAACCATAACATTGGGAACAAAAATCAAAGCCAATATTCATTAAACTCCATAAATATTTCTATCAATAATGAAGAATTAGAGATAGTAAATGGAGGAAAAAACTTAGGGGTAATTTTCGATTCTGAACTAAGATATGAGAGATATGTAAATAAGTTATTACAACGTGCTTATTGTAGTATTAAAATGATTTATGGAAATAGACATTCCTTTCCTATTCACATAAAAAAACAGCTTTGTGATACCTTGGTTCTGTCTTTATTTAACTATGCGGATGTGTTATATGGTCCCAATCTAACAATTACGTACAAAAAGAAAATTCAAAAGGTTCAAAATTCTTGACTGCGTATGATTTTTGGTATACGAAGACGGAAAAAGATCTTGCATAAATTAAAAGTAATCCTTTGGTTAAATATGGAGAACAGAAGTAAACTTCACTTTTTTGCTTTAGGTCAAACGTTAATTGTGAATAAAAAGCCCTCTTACCTCCATCGCAATATTACGTACCGTTCTGATGTTCATAAAGTAAATATAAGAAAGAGGGGATTATTGACTATACCCTATTTCAAGACTGAATGATTCAGGCATTCCTTCAGTTACTTGATCTGTGACTTGTACAATAAAGCTGTTCCTCAGTTTAAAAAATTGAATATTTCAAAATTTAAATCAGTTATTAAAAGACACATTTTGGACAGTCAAAACTAACTAAACAGTTTTCGGATTTTTGTCATGGTTATTGTTTATTTCCTTAAATATTTACATTCTCCTTACATACATACATACATTACTTTTTGCAAGTAAATTTTATGATTGAAATGTTTAAATTGGCTTGTAAGATTAAGGCATACAATTAATTTATATCTGGCATTATACACGACCCCCTTTAATACAAGGGGCATTTTAATTAATATTCGACAAAATGTTATCTTTTTTTCTTATGAAATAGTTGTATATTAATAGGTACATGCTTCTTCTTGGGTTGAGTGGAAAAATATCTTTGTTGTGTCCAGTAGACAACAAAAATAATCTTCGCCCGTTAAGTATAATTATTTTTATTTGTATTTTTAATTTTTGGAAATAAAAGACGTTTATTATTATTATCGGCCAAAAATGTTTTTTCAAGATGGCGCCTGAAGCTCCACCGGAATCTGTCAGCATTTTGTGATTTTATGCTCAGTAAGTGATCCTAATCCTTATAAAAAAAAATTGGATCGGAAATTTAGTGCGAGGCTGAACAAAAGAAAACGGCTATTTATACTGGCCTATATGTGGAGTTATTATTATTATTAACATACAATAGACGTTCTCTTGATATTATAGCATTAAAGAGTGATTTTTGCTTTATTTTTCACACATAGGTGTCAGTTCATAAATAAATAACGAATATAATTCAAAACGTTTTACTCGTAAAGTGAAACTGAAATTTGTTTTTATATTTTTTAGAAAGATATTTACTATAATAAATCAACTGTGAAAGATAGGCGCAGTCAATGAGCTTTCCATTGTAGACAACGAATTATTTATTGGTTATACTTCGTTCCAAGATATTTCGTTTTGATTTATGCCAATAACATGATTGATTTAAGACCAAAACCCACAGCAGGTAGTCGTTAATCCAATAACAATAGCACAGTATCGTACTCGTTTCTTCGAAAAGCGAAAATATAATGCCTAATAGTATGATTATTTTACAACTGAAATGTTTGGCTGGTAAAATAATATTTGACTAATTTTTTAATTTATTCAATTATTCTATTATTTTTTTGTGCTTCGGAAGATATATTTCCGAATTTTGTACGATAAATGGTTGGACCACGGTATCTATAAATATTTTAATCTGATTTTTTAAATATAAAAAGAGTTTTCATTGCTTGTTTTCTTTTGTCTGACCTGTACTGCACCTACCTACTGTATTTCCAATGCCTTTTTTATATTTACATATAATGGGATTAATATATATTTTATAAATAAAATAGAAAGTGGGGATTTCGGGATAATCATTTTTAATATTGTCTCAGAATTTTGATTTGTAATAAACATTTCACACCGCAAGTAATCTTGTGGAATTACCGACGAAGGAAAGATGTTCAAACGGAAAGCCAACGCTTTTTTCAAGAAATAGATCGATCTTTCAAAAAGTTTAAATGAGTCAGCAGCCGAACTAGGCGTATGAAGACAGAAACAGAAAAAATGAGGACTCTTAATCTCCGAGAAAGTTACTGAAATAAAAACTAGATGTATACCTCTTTCCGCTCGGTTCCCTGCAATTTGTGGCAGTGATTTCGTGGAATGGGACGGAAGTGTATAACAGGAAGCCAGTGAAGCGCGCGCTATTTGATTTGACCAATCAGCACGAGCGGTGGTAAATTTCGTCGTCAGATGGTAGCAACGAATTTAACGAGAGGTCAGTATTATTGTCAGTCAACAGTGTATGAATCAGCTGTGCACTTAAGCTACAGTGTTGTTTATAAAGTTTGTTGTTTTATGAACTAATTTATATGCGTAAACTATTTTAATAATTTCATTTACTGTTGTTTATAAGTGTTAAATACTATTAAATCACAACTATACGTCCAGGGCCGGACCACGACATTTGGAGGCCCTGGGCTAACGATATTGGGGGACCCACGAAATAATTAAAATATTTGCCATTTTCCTAAGAAAAAGGATTATGCGGGGAAATTAAACATATATTTTTGATTTCTATTTTTTTAATGGTTTATTATTTTATTATTTGGGGCCCCTGGACTGGAGCCTATTAAGCCCATACGTAGATCCGGCCCTGTATACGTCTCATATTTTAGTTATCAAAAGTCTATTGTTTCCGCTCTCCCCCCAAATTGAAAAAAAAATAAAAAATGTATTTAATAAAATATTGTATTGGATACACCTAGTTATAATTAAATAAAATATGATTTTCATTAAAAAAATGATTATTCGTTACCAAAAATTATTTTAAATAATACATGAATAATTTTTTCCAAGATTTGATTTAAATGTTGCTCATTACCAGGGTGAGATGTCAGATGCAACACATCATATGCGCCTACTGCAAGGCGCTCGCTTTTTGCTATCATTTCATAATATTTAGTTACCAGGAATGAAATCAGAAGAGTTTTAATGAATAAAGGGATGAAACAAACAGGGGAATAGCTTAAGTCCGCTTTTATTTATATTAATAATGGATCAAATAACGAAGCGAATAAAAAACAAAACTGAGCAGTTGAACACGATAATTGGCTACACAAATCTGAAACCAGTAAAAATGAATTCACTACTATATGCAGATGATGTGGTATTGATATAGCAAATACCAGAAATAAGATGCAAAAGCTAGTGAATATATGGACCGAAGAAATGGAAAACATGAAAATGGAAGTGAATACCAATAAAACTAAAATGATTATCATACATTGTAAAAAACAGGATCAAATTACTAATGAAATAAAATGTAAACACGAGACATTGGAAAGAGTAACGACGTATGAACATCTGGGAACTATATAAGCAGAAATAACAAATAGGGAGAATAAATCAACGAGACTGTACTACACACTAAATAAGACAATACTTGGACATAGAGATATTGATATGGAAGTGAAAATGAAGATCCACAATACAATAACGATACCAATAATAACATATGCAAGTGAAAATTGGACACTGAGAAAGAAAGATGAAGCCAAGATGAACACAATTGAGATGAAGCACCTAAGAAGAATAGCAGGGAAAACAAAGTGGGACAAATGTAGAAATGAAGAGATAAGACAAATAACAAAACAAGAATCAATAATAAGAAAAATAAAGAGAAAACGATTAAATTGGTATGGACATATTGTCAGAATGAAAACAGATAGAATTACAAGAAAGGTGTGATGGAAGCTGGAATTACTATTCACAGAAGAAGGGGTAGACCGAGAAGAAAGTGGGTAGACCAAATAAAGGAGATAGGGAATAAGAAAGGAAAAACTCCAGATGAAATGGAAAGATTGGCAAGAGACAGGAAAGAGTGGAAGCATTGGGTACAAGAGGAACCGGAATCCTCGTCCGACACCTGAAAAGGTAGAAGGAGAAGAGAAGAAGAAGAAGAGTTACCAGTGAATCTGTGCAGGAACAAAAACGAAATTTTTAAGATTTAGGCTAAATAAAAGGAGGCCAATATTATTATATATTATACAATTTTTATTATAAAATTTTCTAAGTAGTTTACAAGTAGTGCATAAAATGTACGGCGAAAGAAAGCATGTATCAGAAGAAAAAATTCGTGAGCAGTTCCGAGAATAAATGTACAATGTAGCAAAAGAACCATTATCAACTGGAGTCATAAACTTGGTTTTAAGTTCAAACTAAGTAATAATAGATGGAAAATTTTTAATAGAAGCTTCCTGCAGTACAATCCAAGGAGTTACAGTCTCAAAGAAAATTTTCGAAAGAAAAAGGTACCAGCTTATATAAACCAAAGGTTTTGGATGAAACGTGGATTTTTAGCAAACGTCAAATGAGATACATTATTAACTCAGTGCAAGAAGTGCGAAGTGCGAGGATTTAAGATATATAATCGTGCATGCAGGGAGATAAGACGGTTTTGCTGAAGATGCAAGTACAGTTTTCAAAAGTAACCGAAAAACCGGCAACTACCATGATAATATGAACTGCGAAAACTTTGAAAAATTGTTCAAAACCAACTTTCTACCCAACCGAAAGTAACCCAGTTTAATTATCATGGATAATGCCAATTACCATTCACGATTGGTGGAACCAATTTCAAGTTGTAGACATTGAGAATAAAAAATAAATACGGATATTATAATTAAGGTATGTGAAGGCAATAACGCCAGGCTGGTAATAACGCCATGGTGTCGTAGATCAGAAACTTTTGATCCAAACAGCAGATGGCGCTAAATGTTGTTTACTCCCATAGGTATAGGTGTCCTGTTCAAAGATTTACTACTCTGTGGTGAGAAACGTCAGTGCTGCAGTGTGTTTTTCATCGGACGGACGTTTGTTTGTGGACTGATATTAAATATTGAAAACCTATCGAGTGCTGTGTTACAGAAACAAAATAGGTAAGTTAGTTTTTTATGTTAAATGTTTAATCAGGGTATTTTTGTGGTTACATTAATCAAAAAAAAGTTTTTTATTTCTTTTTCTTTCTTTAAGTAAACATAGGTTATGTTAAAAAATGTAACTGTTAGCAATAACGCCATACTAAGGTCTAAGCAATAACGCCATGGCGTTATTGCCAACAGCTGAGATTTAATACAATAATTTAAAGCAGCACTTCTTTGTGCGTTTCTGGTTTGTTAAATCTTTTTTTTTCTATTGCAGCGTTAGATGCCCAGACGTAGAAATCAGGGCCTAAGGGGCAACTGTCTGTGAATATGGCGAGTAACACATACGGCATTCCTCGGCGAACTTTAAGAGAATATCTGCAGAAAGGAAACATGGCAAAATTTGCAATGGGTCGAAAAACGATCATCTCGCCTGAACAAGAGGAAGAGCTTTGTAGGAGAATAATCCGCCTGTCGGAAGTAGGATACCCATTAACTGCAAAGGTATTACGTCGATGTGTTTACAATTTTTGTGTGACAAACAATATCAAGAACCCATTTAGTGCTGAAAAACAAATGGCTGGCCGTTTCTGGCTGAAGCATTTTTTTGAGAGGCATCCTGAAATCAGAGTGCGCAAAGCTCAAAATATGAATCCAGCGAGGGCTCAAAAGCTAAACAAATTTATTGTTTCTGACCATTTTAATAAACTCGGAGCTCTTCTTATCGATTTAGACATAATGGATAAACCGGAGCATATTTACAATATGGACGAGAAAGGATGCCGTTTGGGTTTACATCATCAGCAAGGTGTGCTCGCGAAAAAAGGTGCTAAAAGAGTTCACCTTGTGGCTAAAGAGCATTCAGAGAATGTAACAGTGGTTGCATGCGGCAATGCAATGGGATCTTCTATTCCTCCTTATATTCTTTTTAAGGGTATAAGAATGAAGCCAGAGTGGACCGACCCTTACCAGTAGGTAGTAAGATTGCAATGACGCCAAAGGCTAGCATGACCATTGAAACATTTAAAAAGTGGCTTTATCACTTTAACCAGTATAGATTGCCTGGACCTTGCGTGCTAATTTTCGATGGGGCCAAGTGTCATTTAGACCATTCGATTGTAACAACTGCAGATGATTTGGGCATAACTTTATATTGCTTGCCAAGCAACACAACACATGAACTGCAACCCATGGATAAGGCTGTGTTCCGTTCATTTGAACATTATTGGGACGATGAGGTCATGAAATTTTGGTCAAGATACAGAGACCGATCCTTAACTAAGCAACGTTTCGGAAGCATCCTCTCAGTTGTATAGGATAATTGTATGACACCAAAAATATCAAATCCGGATTTTCAGCTTGTGGCATTTATCCCTTCAATCCGGACATACTGCCAGAGGTTGCTTATGCACCAAGTACTGTGACTGAAAGAGAAGACCCAGAAATAAACCAAATTGAGCCAGCCCAAAGGGATGACAATCAACAAGTTTTATCAACAAACCGTTCAGTAAAACCTCCGATAATTCGAGAGAATACACCATCTCTTGGTCCTTCTGGTGTGGCTCCCAAACGTCGACGCTTGGGCAAAAAACGATACAGTAGCAGCAGTGACAGCAATGTGGAAGTGTTTGAAAGCTCTTTCGAGGGTGATACTGGCAACGATTCCGAAAGCAATTCCGAAAATTCTAATGCCGAAGAAAAATTAGACGTTGCCTTTTCTGAAATGCTTGAGACTCCAGATATGACCCAAAAACCTACAACTCGTCGAAATACAGCAATAAACAGCAGAGCGCAAAGGATTACCAAAGACATCTTTAAAAAGACTGATCCGAATGTTAAAACATTAGTGCGAACAAGAAAGGAGTCAAAAAACATAACCAAGTGCAGTTCGTCAAAATCGACACTAAAGGAAGGCGATAAAGCCATTAGCAAGAAAGTTGCTCCTAAACTTCAACTACAGAAAAACAGTTCAAATAAGGCTAGTTGGTATTGCAAAGCCTGCAAGGAAGACAGGAAAGCTGATATGCATTTATGCTTTTCTTGCAAATGCTACCTGCATGACAAATGTGTAGGTTTAACTAGAGAAGACAAGGAGGAGGGTTACATCTGTCCTTACTGTGCTTAAGAGTTTTTAAATGTTTACTAAGTAACCAAAGAATGTTTATGTTCAGTTTTAATGTTTTAATTTTATAATAAAGAAATGTTTGCAGTAAACCGTTTAGTTTTTAATATTTTTTAATAAAAAGTTCTATGTTCTAGGTATTAAACGCATATGGCGTTATTGCTTACACTGAGTTAGCAATAACGCCAATTCGCATTAGATCACAAAAAAAATTACTGTGGCCCTAATTTAACCTAATTTTATTTAATATGTGTTTTATTACTTGCAGTACAGTCCTATCACCCTGTTTAATATTTGAGATCTATAAAAATAACTTATTTTCATTACAAAACAAAAATGTGAAGCTTAAGGTGGCGTTATTGCCTACGAAGACCTTAACATAAAATCAATCTTTCATTCTTAAGCTAAATAATATTGTCCTCGTATTAGGTTAGCTTCTATTGTGGCCCTCGTAATAGGCTGCAAGAATATTTATCATAAACGAAACATTTTTAATAAGCATCGTACCTATTATGTATTAGTAGATAAAATAAAAGTTTATGCTTTGAAATTCTCGTTCTAAATTTTGGTGAAGGTGCTGGTTCGAGATAGATTTACTTTTCTGGTGACTTGTTTTTCTACATACAGAATGGTAGTATGCTGTGAATTTACTCATACAATATGCATTTGTCGTTTTTGACTTACAGAATATTTATGCAGCATCATTTAACAATTATTATAATGTAAATTTTATCGATTAACAATAATAATTGGCAATCGTTAGTTAGACTTTTAACTTTGATTTTTTTCCTTAAGTTCGAAATATTACTAGTAATCTAGTAATTAATAAGGTAGGGAAAAACATTACCTACCTCATTCCATTTGCATACATGTAAAAGTAGAAACATGTTTTAGACGAAAAACGATATTCCGGGAGAAAAGTTAAAATTCGCAAATACCATGCAAAGCAACATTATTATCATGGAGACTGGATAATTAAAACGTTCGCTTGTTTTCCGTAATTTGAAAATCTGTCTCAGTATTCTCAGGAAAAAGGATCGATTAAAAATACAGAAAATGTCATGTCCCATGGTAAAAATTGTTGCATTAAGCAATAGTCAGAAAGTTATGGCCGTTTGCACCAACTATTCTTTAGGTGAAGAATTCAGAGGGGATACCTAACTTTAGGAATTACTTAAAATGCACATGCCTTGCACCTCCTTACATTCTGAATTCACTTACTAGTTCAGACTTGGTTAGTTTTATATATCGGCAACGTTGCAATTTTGTTCAGATTTGTCTGTCATAAATCTGTGATGAAGCTAACCTAAAGTTTCAATTTCAGTTTGTTGGGGTGATTATTTTTTTTTTCAACACCTCTACTAGGAACAAGCTAGGGACCCAAATTTCTACACCTAATTTAAGGAAAACCTAAAGCAAGATAGGGACTGAACATCAAGTGGTGCAAGCGAAATCGACACATATGGCTAATTTATTCCTTCCCTAGAGTTAGGTGTTCCCTAAAATAGTTGGTGCAAACGGCCATTAACTAGAAACGTTTGGAAAAAATAAACTTTTAAAAACAGTCAGAATATAATTGGCAATCCAGCGACCTGTCAAATAAAATTCAATATGGCGTCTCAGGGCAAACAAGAATATGGCTTTGGTCTTTTGGTATACACAAGAGTGTTTATTTTGGAGAAAGGTAATTTTATTTCGCTCTAAGGATTGTATTGTGTCTTGATAATAATAATAAACATTGAAAAGTTTAGTTTTATAAAACTTTTGTGTGGATTTTGGATCAACTTTTGGTCACTTTTTAAAATGAAACTAGTGTTTCTAATTAATTCCACTATTTAATGAAAAAATTATGAAAACTCTAAGATATTGATAATTATTTCGATATCTTAGAGTTTTCATAATTTTTTCATTAAATAGTGGAATTAATTAGAAACACTTAGTTTCATTTAAAAAAGTAATATAAGTAGATTTCACAAAGTAAGGGTCCAGACAGTAAATTCAACTTTTGGTTAAGTTGTGCCTAAATGAAAACATTCATTTTTCGTTACTTTAGTTTCATTACTATATCTCTTTGTATTTAAATAAGCTAGAGAGCTGAATATGCTTTATTGTCAACTGAACACTGTTTACACTACCACTAGACCAACACTAATACTTTACACTATCCTACACGCGTTTAGATATTCAAGTTATCTTCTTCAGAGACTGAAGGTGAGTTTACCTTAACTATCTATCTATCTCGGGCAGCTAAAGCTCATCTTCTGCCCTTGTGTCACAATATACTATTGAACTCTGTTTACCGTTGAATAGACCAATGACTTATTGGAATAGAAAATACAAAACTGACCAGCTGTCCAAATTGTTCACCCTGAATGACCATATCAGGTCACGTGATCTGGATTGCCTAATATAATGGATGAATATTATTATTGAGCATGCTTAGTTGTAGGTATATTACTACGACAGAGGAACTATTTTTATTTCTGTTTAAATATATAATATAAATAATATTGAAATAATCTTAATTGCTTTTCTATTTCCCCTTGTAGCATATGGGATTCCATATAAGTAAACCCAATCTTAGTTAGATATCAGAACCAGTAGCAAGTACAAATAAAGGCAGAACTACATTCCACAATGCAATCGTAAATATCAACCTCGAGGTTATAAAATGCGGGGGAGAAAACGGAAAAGTAAATTAGGAGAAACTGAAATAAAACATCTTATCTATTCGTGCATTTGCACGGAGAGTGAAATTTTCACTTTTAATTTAAGTTCTGCAATGACACTTTTCAGAGAGCGACTCAAGCGAAAGTCTGATATATTATCAGATCGAATAAAAACTAGCGATCGCCTTTTTAGGATTTACCACATCCTGATCAACTGTATTTAAAAGGAGTGCTGAAATTAATAATCTTCCGTTACCTTTATAAAGATAGCTAAGTATAAACTGTGATAAGGTTTTATTTTTAAAATATTTTAATTTGGGCACTAATAATTCCAAAAAAAACACGTGTTGTAGATATGTATTATTTATATATTCGACTGGGCCGTATTCATAAAACTGAAGGATATCCTTGTAAGTATAAGGTGGAAGTATAAGGTTTTGAAATGAAGAAAAAGGTAGGAGTATAAGCACTTCCTTTTCATCGTATTCATGATAATTTCCTTAAACGTACTTGCAAGAATATCCTCCCAGAATAAGTAGAAGGTTATTGGCTTGTGACTGTGCCGTGGCAGGTTCCAACCTGTTTTTGATGGTTTGTTTATTTACGATATTTCTTTCTCATCGGTGTTATTTGAGTACAGTACTTCAATCAGAGAAGATGTATTCATCCAGCAGCGATAGTGAAAGTACAGAAAAAGATAATGCTACAACCGAACTGCAGTTCATAGCAGATGAAATTGCCAATGCCCCAGTGATTTTGGAGAAATCCCAAAAATAAAAGCTAGACACGATGAGGCTATTGGAAATGTTACCAGGATGTATGAGGTGACATTTAGTAAAGCACTGGATGCGAAATATGGAAAAAAGCTTAAAGAAAAAAACTGACTTGAAAAAAACTGCAAATAAAGCAATCAAATTGTTAGAATAGGAGAAAAAGTTGTTAAAGGCTATGGAAGGCGACAGTAATACAACAATTGGAAGAATCGGAGGCACACTACAAATTGGTATTGAAGATGGATCTACTCAAAATAGAGTGAGTGAGCTTCTACTATGCGAGAAGAGTCTGAATCAGCCATCAAACCACAATCTAGTAGTGTCAAGAGTGTCGAATCTCTTCTGCCAACAAGAAAAAAAACAACAACAGAAAAGTACCAAACAAATGAAACAAAAGGACTAACAATTAAAGAGCTTCAACATTTAGTTATTTTAAAGCAGTATCGAACAAGTAGAGTTCAAAGGGAATATTATGAAAAAAAGTTGGAGAGGATGAAGGGGGAGGATCAGCAGCAAATATTGTTAGCGAGGGGGAGTTACTACCATATGTGAAGAATTGTCGTACAACGTATTATATTGACAATATATGAAATGAATATGAAAATCGAAAATGGGCAAGATTATAAAGAATATACTGTGAAGTGTATGTGGAATTCTACAGCTAAAGCTCTTCAAGAGATGTATTTCAAGAAGTATAATATAAAAATAGATCCATTTCAAGCGTGCGAATCTAAAAGTTCTCGAGATGCACGCATTGCCAAGACACGGAAATTGCAGAAACATCAGGAAAAACCGAAACGGAGTCCAACGGCCTTAAGTATAGAAAATATGTTTGCTATTATTGACAAATGCGATGAAAACCTCCAGATGGTCTTCCATAATTTTTTTACTATTTGGCTTCAGTAGAATTAGCGTGGCGTGGGGGATAAGGATGTTCGGCTTTGATTGAACATTTCAAATTTGAAATTCAGAATGATGGTAATGAATCAGGTAGGGTAGAATACAACACAATTTTTAGAAAAACCTGTCAAGGAACCATAAATGCGCAGACAGCAAGTGGCTTACTAAAAATGAACGAAACTCACAGCGCTGTCCAGTTAGATTGTTCAGAGAATTGATTAGAAAAAGAGGACCAGGATTCACATGTCCACGTTTGTTCCTAACTCCAAATCCATTCTGGCAAAAAGGAAACTCATTGTGGTAGGTATAAGAATTCGCCTGTTGGAGAAAACGAACTTTCAAAATGGACTAAAATGGGAGCGAAGCCTATTGGTTTAGATACCAACCAATTGAAAATTATAAACCATTCTTGCAGATCAACTGCAGTTTCTCAACTGGCAAAATCCGGAGTACCAGAGCAGCAATTCATTCAAATTACTAGACACGCTAGTACTTCTTCAATTCAACCTTACTTGCAGATGGATGAACAACATCACCAGGGTATTTTTAACAGATTGAGAAATCAGAATGAATGTGGATCTTCTACGGTTAATACTGCCAGTTCTTCAGAAGCTGAACAAATGTCAGAAATTACACATGGTGAAAATGTCACATACAATAATTTTGTTTTCAATTTCAATTGATAAATTATAAAGCTGGTGCTGTTTTTGTTTGGATTTTGTTGATTGTTGTTGATATTATGAATAAATTATTCCATATTGTTTCAGTTAGTGAATATGACTGATATAAAGAATTGAATTCAAGAAATATTGTTCATAAATATAACACGATCTTGTTAAATTGTCGACTATTTTTATTGCTGCTAAATTTCTCTGGTACTTATTAATTTGACTCTACATTATGTTGGCATTAATAATGTCCCGTTAGATTATTATAAAATACAGTCGAAATTTAGATGCAACAAAATAGTCGACTATTTATCAAGGTCTTGTTATATATCCTTGAATACTATGAATGCGAGCTGAAGGATTTCCTTTATATTCTGCAAGTATAAGCATAATCTTTTTTTAAGAATACTGCCCATTATTTATTGTATTGAAATCAATCTGAAATGGTGAAAGTAGTTCTTGTGTATGTCACATGTTAATAATACCTTAAAAGTGAATGTACCTATGAATGTCTTAAAAATTGAAACTGTCCTCCAATATTTCCACAAATAAATCGAAAGCCTAAATTTTCGCCTAAAATACAGATACATAGGATACTAGAATGGTTGATATTTCTGTTCTAGGTCTGCCACCGTATACACCAGCATTAGAACCTGAGGGTGTTTTCGAGCCATCCGTGTACCAACAGCTATCTGCTTTCAGCAGTTCCTCCTTATGGAAAATGCAGTCATCTTATCTGTTACTTCCAGTGTCCACCAGAAATCTGCTAATTGTCGTATATGCCTGTTATCTGCATTCGGAAATTCGGAATTCTACATATTGTCTATCTAGTCTCTCTTGCTAGAAATATATAGAAAGGAGGTAGGTCCAGAAGGATTTCCATGGCTGTTGACGGTGTGGTGCTAATGGCGCTAGAAGCTTTTAACAACCAAGCAATAGTCCCATATGTGAATATTGGTCTAACAATCATCCAATAGATTTATTTGGGTCCCAGACCCCAAGATATTCTACAACATGTCCATAAGGATAGTCTGCGTTCCATGTTAGCATCTTATTTAGGACAATTCCCAAATATTTTACTCCTGCTACAAATGGAATAACCTCACCATTGTAGAAGGAGAAGCTTCCTCCAATTTCACTTTCCTAGTGAAGGGAACTGTTACAGTTTTGCCGGAATTAACAGACATGTTCCCTTTGGCACCAACTGTGAACATAGATGATATTACATGCTACCCTTCCTGGCTTGTTAGTTGACATGATGACAAGGTCGTCGACATACGCTTGTAATTCTACCCCTCTTCCTTCGAGAGCACTGAGCCAGTCATCCATCAAGAGTAGGGGGATAGTACCCCGCCCTTTGGGCAGCACCTGGAAACTTTAAGCGGTTGGCCTCATCCTGAAGAAATGTAGTGGCTTTTCTATTTTTGAGCAGGACATATATCCAGCCAGTAATGGTTAATTTTGTGTCAAAGCTGAACCAATGGAGTTCGTTGGTGCACTGTCTAATATTCTTTCGATGTCAAGAAATATGGCCACCGAAATCTCCTTGTTATTAAGGGATTGGGTGATTTTTTCAACGCAAGGTTGTGTAACGCTAAATCTGTTGATTTGCCAGTTTGATAAGCATATTGATGGGTACTCTTCAATAGAAGTTGATGTCAAGACTAATTTAGGAAGCAAATTTTGACCCGTTGGTTAGAAGATATAAGATTGACACCAATGAACTGAAATGCAAATCACTGCTATTTTTGGAACATGAAAAAGAGCTGGATGTGGTAAGAACAGTGGGCAGAGATGCCAAAATCAATATGAACATAAAGAAAGCTCTCTAGGACTAAAAGGTACCAGAAAAAATACTCCCAAGAGTAGTCAAGGCAATGCCCAGAAAGAACAATGTGATTGATTTTAATTGAGGAAAATAAGACGGGAAAAATATTTGACTACAATTTATGAACTTTTTTATGTGGTAGAGTATTGTAAGGGCCCATTCTACAATTTTAGTATAAAAGTCAGAATAGTTATTCCTTCGATATTTCATACCTAGATTTATACCGAAAATAACTGCTTATCAGTTATACAATGGATGTTTATAAACAGGTACAGCTATTCCGAGAATATCTCGCTGGTAGTTCCAATGAACCAACGTTTTGACATTTGATGCTTTCAAAAGCGGGAAATTCTGACAATTCAACTAACCATAACTCACATTTTTGGTTCATTTTGATATATTAGCAAGTGGAAGAGAATTCACTGAATGTTGATTATTTTCACATCAATGAAATCAATTAAATTTATTTCAGAATGCAAAAAAGAATAAGAAAGAAACCTCATTCAACGTATGCTATACTTTACCTAAATACTTTAGGATATAAGTATAATATTAACCCTTCAATTTCCTCATCTTCTGACGCGAGACATGAGAGCAATTGTTGTTGATATTCTTGCGCAAAACCAACCAATTGAAATGCAGAATAAGTTTATTCCTCGGCTATATCCTCAAACCAGAATAGATAACTTATACTTTGGTTTATAGTTGGAATAAGGATATACCTCTATTATAGAACGCAATAGTGACCCGTTATCCTACGTATAGCGAATACCAGGTTTATACTCAAATTGTAGACCCGGCCCTAAGTTCATAAAAATTATTTCTAATTGATTTCTAGCTTAGTGTCTTCATTTTAATAACGCTTTTATTAGCTTTAAACGTAATTTTATTGACATTTTAGCAATCTAATGTGTCTATGTATTTAATAAACAGTTTTTTTAAACCAAATTCGAAGATTCATACACCTACACAGATGGTGGATATACAAAAAAAATTAACATGCCATTCGAACTCTTTCTCCAATTTGTTCTACTCTAATTTTTTTTTACTCATCCAGTATCAATTTATTTTATGTTTGTTCGTTTGGATAAATTGTATCATTATAAATATTGTTAATTTTTTTTCAGCAAGTTGTGCGTTGTAAAAATCTCAAATAAAAAAAATAAGGTGAAAGTAATTGTAATTCATTTGAATATATATAACACGTCCGCCCACAGTTTGACCAAATAAAAAAATTAATTAATGAAAGCTATGAAAAAAAATGACGATGCTTAAGGTAGATTACGAGATAAACAGTTATACATTCAGTATATGCACTGTCTTGAGCTATGGTTGATTATATCAGAGAAAGAGAAAGAAAGTGACCATAAATATTCTATGATTATAGTCAATCACTCGTCGACTCATTTATCTGTTTGGCGACTATTGTGAATAAGTCTATAAAATTAATATAATAACAATCCCAAAACATCAGGAGCTTGTCAATTAAAATTCTTCATAGACAGGACCGGATTCCATCGATTTTATTGAATAAACTGGATGAATTCGTCGAGCAGGTGGAACATGCTTAGATCACTATTTTGTTATGCAAAATAATGGAAACCTGCATTAACTCTTTCATTTTAGTAGATTATACAACTGATCATGATCCAATTGTTCTGGCAATAAGTAATGCACATAGTAAGGCAGACGTTCCACAGACCGAAAATAGTTACAAAAAGTATATTGACTACAATAAACTTAGAAATTGTTTAAGTAGGGAAACTTGGAATACAATTTTTTTATCGGAAAACATAGATTCTGCTGTAGATATCTTTATTGGTAAACTCAAATTAAATTTAGAAAATTGTACTAATTTAGTTAAAATGAAATCAAATAAAAAAAACCTGCATAACGAAAGATCTACTTAAGCAAATCGATCTAAAAAGTAGCTTCTACAAACAATTACAGAAAAATCCACATAACCTAAAATTGCAAAAAGAATATAATGAACATAAAAATAATCTTACCCGAGATATTCAAAAAGTTTAAAAAAAAATATGTTGAAAAGGAAATCGATAATAATAAAAATTCTTCAAAAATTATGTGAAACTGCATAAATAAAATCTGTGGGAAAAATAAATCTGAAACAAAAATAACAACTATTGAACTCGACAACAATGAGTCCATAACCAATGAATTTGAAATCGCAAATAAATTTAATATTTTCTTTAGTAATGTAGGTAAAATGTACGCGGAAAAAATTCAAACCCCTACTGACTTTGTGGAAGAAATACCCGGTTTAATGAATACCATGTTTCTAGATCATACTAATGAGTTGGAAAAAATAAACGTCATAAATCAGTTAGAATCCAAAAAATCCCCTGGAATCGATCAAATAAGAGCAGAGTCGTTGAATGAAATCTCAGATTTGATTGAAAACCCATTAAATTTTATAATAAATAAATGTTTTGATGCTGGTTATTATCCGCAATCCTTCAAAATTGGGCTCATTAAACAACTCCACAAGTCAGAAAGTAAATTAGAAATTAACAATTATCGACCTATTTCCCTTATATCGACATTATCTAAAATTATGGAGAAAATATTGAAACAACGGCTCACCAAATTCTTAGATAAATTTGATATAATTTCTAATAAACAGTATGGCTTTATTGAGGGTAAGTCGACGGAAGACGCTATTTGCTCATTAACTTCTCTTATTTATGAAGCAATTGTTAACGACCTCTCTAAGGCCTTCGATACTGTATCCCATGAAATGGTACTACATAAACTTCAATTATATGGAATCAGAGGGAATTCCTTCGAACTTATAAAAAGCTATTTATCAAATCGTTTTCAACAAGTGTCCATAAATAATACGTTAAGTCACTTAAGAACAGTTTCATACGGAGTCCCCCAAGGTACAGTTGTCGGTCCATCACTATTCACTTTATATATAAATAGTCTCCTTACCTTAGATCTAAAAGGAACTGTACTCAGCTTTGCAGGCAACACTATTATTTTTTATACAGGAGAAACGGTAGAAATTGATCTTGAAGACGTAGATAAATGGTTCAGATATAATAATCTTACCCTCAATACTAAGAAAACTAATTATATGTTTACTTCTTACGTAACACATCTTCCTCATCTTGGCCCTTTAAATATATCCAACAACATTTATAATCAAGAAGCCGAATATGTCAAATATCTATCTCCATCACAGTTTTCCTATGGTCTGTTGGGGTGGGGTTGGGTTTTCTGACAACTTCTCAGAAAAATTAAACGTATTACAAAAATGGACCCTTAGAATAATATATAAAAAATAAGACCTTCTAAAGTGACGAACTATTTATAATCAGTAATGTTTTTGATATTAGACAGCTATATGTTCAAAAAATTCTAGTAAACGTATATAAAAATAATATTAAATTGGAACCTTCCAGTCATAATTATAACACTAGACAAAAATTAAATAACGTAAAAATTCCAAAATGCGAAAAAACTTTTAAACAGCGCAGCATAGCATTGAATTCTTAGCTGCCAAAATTTATAAAGATGCCAGAAATAAAGATCATTAATACAGTAAATATGTTCCAGAAAAAAACTAAACTTTGTATTAAAGGAACTGATAGATCTACTTTAAATAATATTATCAATAGCTGTAACTGAAAAAGCATGTTCTAAATGATCGATCTTCCTGTCATTTTCACAGCTAAGAATTCTAAAATGTCTTAAATATTATTACGTATAGTTACCTAACATGACTAATTCAGCCAATTACCTTCTTAATATGATTTACCCTATTGCCTATTACCTTATTTATTGCCAAATTGCGACTTATTATCTGATTAAGGAAACACTTCATATTATACATTATGTATTTTGTATTATGTATTTTTTGTATTATTATGTTTATTTGTACTTGTATCTATTTATTGTAAATGTTGTATGTACTTTTATTTTATCTGTTTTCTCTATTGCAAATAAACATTATTATTATTATTTATTATTATTAATCACAGACAATGCTGACCATTTAGTAAGTGTGAAGCTGATATCTAAATCCAAAGCAAGTATACCAACTGTTGGTTGTTGGTGGTTTCTTTTAGCAAAAATATTGAATTCCTTCATCATTATGTATCTAAGAAATTTTTTTAACTATTTTGCAAATTTAGGTTTTTAGAATTTATAGTTTCTTAGGTCACTGAAAACCTTTGAAATTGCATTTTACTTACTCTGTCTTTCCATTCTTTGAATTCAATTTGAACGGATGAACAATAGTATATTTCATTACGAGTCCAGAAAATAGGCTTTTCCCGTGTGCGCGCGACGGGTTCCCGTGTGAGGCGTAGCCGAACACGGGAAGTCGTGCAAGCACGGGAAAAGCATTTATGGATGTGTAATGAACATTAATTTTCATTCTACCTTTCTGAAAACAAAAACAAGTAAGTATTTCTGAAAACTTCCATTTTCCAACATAAATGAACAAATATCATCCTACAACTTATATAATTTTTAATTTTTACTGAAGGAAATATTTATACTACAATTTGAGTTGTTATAAATATAAAGTCCTTTAGTTAGTACTTCGTTTTGTAAAATTGTTGTTGATGTGGATGGGACATTATTCTCGTGAACTACAATATCTTCAGGTGTTGACTTTGTGCTATTGGAGGATTACACAATTTACGGGAAATTTCAATTTTCCGTTTTCCCGATGTAACCTTTAGCTACAGTCGAGGAACGCCAATCACCATGTCGTTTTAGATTAAGCAAATCCCCACCTCCTTCGACTAACATAGATGCTGAAGATCTTCTTTAACCGTGTCCCATATATTCTTCAGGTTTTTTTAAGTTCAGATATTCTACTATTGCGATATGCAATAAATAGTCTTCTACTATTCATATTTTTAGGTCTTAAATTAATATATTTACTATACAAAATTTATGGGTCAAAGGGACATCCTTCCTTTATAATTGTGAAGCTTCTTGATCTGAGAGCTTTGCCGACTCTACCACTAAGAAACGGCCATTATCTTTCACGTCTTCCAAAGTTAAACGGATAAGGTCATCTCTTCGGCATGCCCCGAAAATAACAAATATTAAAATTATTTTAATTAATAATCAATTCTCATCTGGTGCTTCAAGGATGAATTTGGCAGCTTGGTCTCTACTTAATACTTTAGATTTTTTCGGGGTGTAACCATGACTTTCTGGGCACTAATTGTGCACTAATTTTTGCTGTTTCTAGCGATATTTGTTCTTCATGAGAAATCATTTTAACAATGTAGAATAATAATTCTAAACACTGACATCTAAATCCAAAGCAAGTGTATCAACTGTGTTGACTGACATCTGCTGTCATAATACAATTGTTGTTTAGTGTTGCTAAGGGAATAGTACTTATATTACAGACCTATGCCAGTAAAGTAAGAAATGTTTCAGATCACATGTGATCTAAGGCTTTAGGCAGGCTTCCGACCGGAGAACAGAAAATAAAAAATAACGCATTTTAGCGCGCAGGAAAACTTTTTCTGTGCGATCGCGGATGTGTGGCTGAAATTTAGGGTGTTTTCTAGTCTAGTGATCAATTTTATTCAGAATATCTTGTTCTACTCTTACATTTCTAACTGTCCGGTAATGACCAGTGTTGCTAGAAGTTCGTAGTAAACTTCCTGTATCCGATGAGTGTTGGTGAATACGTACAAATAAATAATGATGAGGCGTCACCCGTTGTGTACCATTGAATGGCATTCTTTCCAAGTCTGGTAATGGTATTTGGATCCCATTACTTCTTGATGCTTAATTTAGATTTTCTGATTTCTAAGAAGTGAGGAGGTGGTTTTTGCAATGATTCCCTCTGTTTTAATTAATACATATGAATATTGCAAAAATCTGGTTTGGCACCTGGGACTGCTTTCCCGATTACAGGGTGATACGCAATGTGTATAATATTGGGCAAATTTATGGTCATTGGAAGTAAGTGAAAAAGTATAGTTCTTTCTTTGGAAAAACTGAATAAACGGCAATTTTTTGACATATATTCTCATAAACAGGTGAGTACAATTGACTTTTTAAGAAATCTGTCAAAAACGCCTGTTACCATTTCCCCTCTTTAAGCTTTTTCCATTTTAATAAATAAAAAAACTGTTTTTTAAATAATAGTAAGATTATAGAATATGGAATCACTTTGTGATTCAACTTGTTTTGTTGCATAGAAGTTCAACGTAAATTTGAGGTGAGAAACAAAATTGATTCGGAAATGACTGAACGAATCTTGTTTTTTTTTTAAATAAAACCGGAAACCGCAGACATATCCATAGTAACATCACTTTAACAAAAAAAGTTGTTTGAACCGATTCGATGCAATCGCACTTTCACTCTCTTTTGACTCCATTCATACGATCGACCATATTTGGGCTAGCCGAAATCAATTTAAAATAAATGAAATGGTTTTTACAGTCCATCCTTTCGTACTCACCTTTCTTTTTCAGTGCAACCACAATAATTGAAATAATGTTTCATTTTTATATTGCCAAGATATTTGTTTATTTGCTTCTAAAATATTGAAAATTGAAAGCCTAAAAGTCGCTGTGAAAAGTCGTTTGGAACATTTTAGAGTTAGAGTACCTAAAACAATATGTTGAAGCTATTCCATTATAGTTACTTTGTACATCGAGTGATAAACAAAGTAACTATAATGGAATAGTTTCAACACCTTCCCTCATTAAGTACTCTTGATATTCACAAGTCCAATATTTTCCAAAATATAATCCATTCGTGGCTTGAATAATGACTTCGTCAATATATCAGCGAATTGGTGTTCCGAAACAACCTGTTCTATATCAATACATCCTTCTGTTACCAATTCTCTTACAAAGAAGTGCCTGATTTGAATATGTTTCGTTCTTCGGTGATATTCTGGGTTCTTTGCTAACTTAATAGCAGCTTCATTATCAACTGATAGCGTAGGAATAGTTTGTAAATCTATGATTTCTCTGACACCTTCACTTGCAGCAACTATTCCAGCTTCTGTTATTGAGAGTGCTACTGATGACTGTCTTTGACTAAGCCAGGAGATTGGACCTCCAGCATATTTACAAATAACGCCTGTAATTGATCTTCTGGTTGCTGTATGCTTCGGAGGTCTTCCATCAGCTTTCCATTTGACGCATTGCCGAACTTTATGACCCATTTTCTTGAAATAGTGACATACTCTATATATCTTCTTCTCGAAATTACGTCTATCCGTACTTCTTTCTGTAATTAAAGTCCCTTCATTTCTACTCTCCGTTTTATTGGATAATGCTTCTTCACATAGCTGGTTTGTAAGATTGTCTACTGTTCTATCGGATTTTGACATTAGCATCCAGTTAGAGTTAAATGAAAAATATTCTTCTGGTAGTGTATCAAGTATCTTACAGATTAACAGTACTTCAGGTAAATCACACGAACAAGAACTAACTTGTCTTTGCTGATTTATTGCTGAAGTTCTTGCCAAAGATTTTTCAGCTTTGATGTGTGTGTTGCAATGTCATCACCTGCTTGTCGTTTATAGCTGAAAAACTCAGTACATAACTCATAAGTTTCATCTTCTGTTTTACCATCAAACAATCTGTGAAATTCTAATCAAACATCTCTTGCTGTAGTAAATCTCATTACTTTTTGAATAGTTTCTTCAGTCGTATTAGCTGTAAGTACCAGCAATGCACTAGTATCTGCTTTAGTAAAATACTCGACCTTCTTATCATACTCCATGCGTTCTTCTGTAGATGCAGCAGAAGATACAGGAACTGGTCTGGGCAATTTACCTTCTATAAGATCAGTTACGCCTGGTATTTCTCGTAGTAGAACACACAACTTATATTTCCATGTATTCCAATTTGCTTTACAATTCAGTAAACCTATTTGAACTTTCATCATTTCCATTTTTATCCTTTAACTGCGTTCTTTACAACAAGAACAAAAAAGTAGTTACATAAATTATTTCTAGCAGCTGCGCATGTCTGGGCCCATAACCTGTTAAAGTTACTATCCGTGAACTTAAATGTTTTTAAATTTATTAACTTTAACACAATAAACTAGTTGTGTACAAGAATTATAACTAGTAGCAATTAAGACTGATTAAATGGGGGTTAAACTACTTCAACTTTACCAACAGTGCTGAAAACAAAATGAAATTATTCATTGTATGAGCTAGAATGCTCGTTAGATCGAACCATAATATATGTTTTAGTTTGTCCAACATATT
The DNA here is from genome assembly GCA_947563755.1 of Lochmaea crataegi. NCBI lineage: Eukaryota > Metazoa > Arthropoda > Insecta > Coleoptera > Chrysomelidae > Lochmaea > Lochmaea crataegi. The sequence goes on from OX387432.1 coordinate 28,174,922, forward strand.
TTTTAAGCGAGTGGTTTAACTGCTTCCAGAATTGGTTCCAAAGGATGCAAAAATGCATTTCTCTTCATGGAGAATACTTTGAAAAACAACAGTGTTTAAAAGATATCTACTGTTTTTTTCTAGCTCTATATGCAAAATATAAAAGAAGCCCTCGTATAACAAGTCGAATATAACTGGTAGTTGATGCGATCAAACCGGAGATCAAAGATTTTATCGGAGAAAAAATGATCAATAGAAGTGAAACATAAGTCAAATCTACTTGAATATTTTATTCTTTTTTATATCAGCTTTTATAACATGATCTGTCCCACAACTTGGTCAAAATTAATATATGGATTTGTTTAAAACAGAAAAATGGTTTTCGGTTCGTGACTATAATTAAAAAATTATATTTGGTATACAAAGCTATTAACTAAGTCACAAAAATCGAAAGTCGGCAATATGATCAGAGCCGGATTCAGAGAAGGAATATACATATAATTTTCATTCATTAGAGGATTGTCAGAATCTTCAAGCTGATTTGGACAATTTATCTCGGTGGTGTACTGCCAATGGCATGGAACTGAATCCAGCAAAATGTCAGTTTATTAACTTTAGTAGAAAGCGTCACCCTATTGTTTTTATCTACAACATTAACCAAACACCTCTTATTAATGTGTCAGAAGTTAAAGATCTTGGTGTTGTGATTGACTCTACCATGTCTCTTCGGCCCCATATATATGCTTCAATTAATAAGGCATTAAGGATGCTTGGTTTTATCAGAAGGATTACTTGTGACTTTCGAAACGTGCAATGTCTTAGAATACTTTACTTCTCCCCCTTATTGAATATGCATCTTCTGTTTGGAATCCCTTCTATACGAACCATATTCACAACATTGAATAAATACAAAGAAAATTTCTAAGACTCATTGCCTATAAATCTGGAATTCATCCTGTTAACACCTACCACTTAAATTACCATGAATTGCATTCCCAGTTTATGTTGGAGCCTCTTCGTTAGAGAAGGAATTGCAAGGATCTTTTCATTCTATTCAACATAGTCAATTCTACTCTCGATTGTCCTACTCTTTTGTTGAATATTGGTTTTTCCGCACCAACTAGATCTACTAGAAATAGTGTTACTTTTTCACAACCACACTACTATACTAATTATCGCAATAATTCGTTCATCCCCAGGTCTACAAGATTGGCCAATCGATTGAATCTTGATTTCTTTACATCTTCTTCTGAGTTTCGCCGACAACTCCAAATTTGTGATTTAAAAAAATATTTTTAGTTGTTATTGTAAGTGATATGTGCTTTATCGTATGTGTTATTTAATGTATCTATAAGTTTATGGTTTTTTCTATTTATATATATATATATATATATATATTTTATTCTATTTTTCTGTGTATCAATTATTGTATTCTATTGTATTTAATGGGTTCTAGCCCGTCAATAAATAAATAAATAAATAAATTATAAAATATATTTAGTCCCTGGCTCGACATTCAAGGTGTCTAAATTCATTAGAAAAAAATTCAGGAGGTGATTCGTACTTCAAACATTTTTTCTATAGTTTTTTTATATTTTTTGCGTCCTTCATATATTATATTGATTTCTATGATTGCTCTCTTTGATGTTAAATATTCATCTTCAATAATTATATATTCAAACTTTTTATTTAATTTTAATTGTTAATTTATTTCAAAAATTCCTATCTCAGGGTTGGGTTCAATACTAAATTATTTTCAAATCAAATTCTGTTTAAAATATCCTTATTTATTAGACAATTTGATTAAAAAATTACAAACTTCAAATTTATAAATTAAGTATTATTATTTTTTTTAAGAATTGACTTACTGTTAGAAACTGGTCTAAAATTTATGGTGAATTTCTTCGGTCTTCAAATATTTTCTATTCTTAATATTTCCAAATGCCAATTTATTCTATTAAGTATTTATTCAAAATATACTTATTATTGAAATAATTGGAATATTACTTCCCTGTTAATTCAGTATCACTGCCAAATTCGTCTTTTGTGCTATAATTTATATCTCCAATTTTTATATGATTTGCATGATTACTTCTTTCTATTTTCCAGTTAAATACATTTTAAATTCAATGGATTATTTTAATTTTGATTCGATTTTTTTCTCCTGGCTTAACCTGGCTAATGTGTCGTTCGGCCATCTGCAATTGCGTGCGGAAAAGTATCACTTTCCGCACTTGTGGTAAACTACTGTTTTCTACTAGCGTGCGGAAAAGTCCACTTTTCTGTCCACTAGTCACTTAGTGCGCAAAAAGTAAATTTGTTAAGTTTTTGGGGAGTATACTGACATTTGAATATTTAAAATATATATTTGTATGGTTGTGGTTTACAAAATGCCCTGAAAAATTAAGAAATTTATTAGAATTCTGCTATAATTTTTAATAAAAAGAAACGTGTTTCAATAATTTTTTAATGGCCCTGGTATGAGCCTCATCAAATGAATGTCAAATAATAATAAACATCTGACATTTTTTATTTGTCACTTTGAATCACCGTAGCAACAAAGAAAAAATAAACCTGTCAGTCAAAACTTGTCAAAACCAATTTTACCGTCGCAGCTTTTTCTAGAAGATAATTTTTCATGGATTCTTCAGACAAAGATTTTCGAGAGTCAGTTTCAGTTCCCATCGCCATGGTTGCAACAATTAGTGCTGACAAAGCAGTGGAAAACCGAAATCTGACTTCATTGGAAAACATTTTAGGCTCTGCAATTAATTTGCAGAATGCTACATATTGCACGTTCAATGTTAATAATAATAATAATTAATTTGTTGATATGTATTTAATAATAAATGTTTCTTTATGTTAACTTTTGGGTTTTTTTCCGTACTCCACTCACCTCCATCCATTCCTCCTCCCCCCTCAACATTATCTCCACCATGTTTTCCCAGTACACCGCCTCCCCTAGTTTCCTCTCCAACTTCTTCAGCACTTCCTCGTTCCTCCAGCATCTAAACACATGCCCCACATCATCCTCCACTTCACATCTCTCGCACACACCAGTCTCTCGTTTCCCAATCTTGTGGAGGTACCCTACTCTCGACCCATGTCCAGTGAGCACTTGTGTCAAGAAGTAGTTCACCTCCCCGAATTTCCGGTCCATCCAATCTCTCCTATTCCCAATCGCTCCTTTTAGCGCGCCCTCATACTCCTCCCACCTTCTCTCCATTTCCTCCTCCATCCATTCCCGTACCTCTTCTTTGGTCGCACCCCTCCAGCGTTTGCTCCTAGCTCTAGCCAACACGTCCAATGGGTAGGACCTTGCCAGCACCGCTGCTGCCAGTCCACCCACTGTCCTGTACCCCTGCACCACCCTCAGCAGTATCCCTTTGTGCACCCGCAGAAGTGGCCTAACCCTCGCATTCACCCCCGCTCTTTCACCCCACACCTCCGCACCGTACAGCATACTCTGCTCTACCGTCCTACCAATTACCCTCCTCTTCCACTCTCCCGGCCCTTTCACATTACACATCAATCTCCCCAGCCATGCTGCCCTCACTTTACCCTTCTCTGCCGCCTTTACCATATGGGTTTTGAAGGATAATTGGCTATCCAACCACACCCCTAGGTATTTCACAGACTCCTCCATGCGAATTATCCTTCCCTTAACCATCACCCCCACTTCCCTTGCCCTGCTCCGTCCCTTCACTAGCAACCCCACCGTCTTCTCTTCCGCCACTTCCAGTCCGCACCGCTCTATCTTCTCCACAATCTTCCTGCACATTCTCTCCGCCTTTCTTTCTATCTCCGCCTCTCCCTTTGCCGTACATACCAGACACACATCATCCGCATACACCGTAATCTCACATCCCTCTTCACATACTATCCCACAAACCTCATCAAACACACACTTCCAAAGCGTCGGTCCAAGAACCGAGCCCTGAGGCACTCCAGCCTCCATCTCATATCTCCTCCCTCTGGAGTCTATAATCACACGCCCCGTCAGGTAGTCCTCCACCAGGTTAACCAACCCCTGCTCCACTCCAAGCCTCAGCAACGCGTTCAACACTGCCCGTTTGCTGACACTGTTGAACGCGTTCCCGACGTCGAAGAACACGAGTAGGGCCAATTTCTTCTTCCTCCAGCTGCCCTCCCTAGCTCTTTCCACCAAACCCATCACCTTGCTCAGTGCCGAGATGCAAGATTTCCCCTTCGTGAACCCATGCTGGTTTACCCTAAAACCCCCATTCCTACCAACTTCCTCCTCAATCCTATCCCTTATTATCCCCTCCATCAATTTACCCATACCACACAGCAGGCTGATAGGCCTATAGTCCCCCGCCCGCTTCCCCTCTCTACCCGCCTTCTTCATCAGTATCACCCTGGCTACCTTCCATCCTTCCGGGAACTCCTCCTCCCTCAGCACCCTGTTGAATAGTTCCCAGAAGTACTCCCTATTGTCATCCAACAGCCTCTTCACCATATCACCCCTCAGGCCATCTATCCCTGGGGCTTTTCTCAATTTAATATTTGCCCTTTTGTCTGGTTTTCTTTTTAGCACGAAGTTTTTTCTTTTGCTCGCTTTTTTATTGCGTTGTGTCACAATTTCTAAAGTTTTACATGTTTAGTTAACGTATTTCTTCTAAACTATGTTTTAATATCGTTTTTTTAGGAAATCTTTACAAAAAAGAACATTTATGGCCGTAGTGATGTGGTTACAATAATCTGTGAGATGTATCAAGTTTTGAATTTAATTGACTCTTATTTTTAATATATAGTATAGACGGCTTGTTAACATTTCGAAATCACCTATTGTACGTATAATACTGCTGATTTCTTAAGCAGGTGCGCTGATAAATCACAAGTAGAGTATTTACATTAACAATTAATCAATTCACTAATTGCGGTTGTCAATAATATCAGACAAAGCTATTATATTTCATCAATGCTTTAAAACGGTTAGATAACATATTTAGATAAATGACTTCAATATTACTTATATCGAGTAAATGAATCGTTCGATAACAATCACAGACCTTTTAGCTATATTGGTTTTCGAAAAAAATATTACAACCAGGGAAACGGAAAGATTTAGAGATAATTTTGAACAAATTGTTGGTTACTTTGTTACGTGATATTATTATTAACTTTGTACCTAAATAAAAATCGCGAACCACTCATTATAAATCAAATGACCCAATTAAACCATGTGTCTAGTTTGCAAATCGGACACGTGGTTAAATGCTCAGCTTTCGTTGGTTCTTTCTTTTATTAGAAATATTTGTACGTTAAAAAACGCCAATATAAACGATATTGTACCGGGTGATTCAATAAGGGTAACGAGGTACCATATCTCGGAGAACGTGTCCTAGCTAGAGTTTGCGGTAAAAAATTCTTATGAGAAAATCGGCCCTAAAAAATGATTAAAAATGTTTTTCGCTAAGTGGTGCAATTTATCACTCAATTTAGGTTGGTAAAAAATATCAACTTTAGAAACTACTGTCCTTTTGTCCTGTCATTTTTCTGTATCACCTATTCTGAAGTTTCGTTTCGTATAGTATATTTTCTTGTGGCTCTTTATGGATCTGAGATGCTGAGATTTGGTATGACGCTTTGATAGTATTTGACCCACCTTAAAAAAAGTTAGCATCAATACATTTTCAGCCGAAAACAGAAAAAAAACACTTTGATTGGGATGGTGTCAAACGTAACAAATTGCCCGAGTAGGGGCATATTATTACTCTGCTAGGAACATCCGGAAATTGAATAGTAATCACCTTAAACAAAGTAACATTTTATTTTAAAGAGCACATGGAAAGAAATTATTCAATATCAGAGTGGTCGGAGAAAGGATCACAGCGCACATGAGCCCACTTCTGGCACGTTCTGCACTGTATCCAGTTTTCACCGGATTTACTTTCGGAATCCATTTAGTATGGTTAATTACATATCCGAGCAGGCTGACAACCTACTGAATACAGGGGGTAGCAATAAGGGGTGAAAGTGCAAAATTTTTGGGGAAAAAATCGTCATCGAAAATATGTCATCCATTTTGACCACTTAAAGTTGAACCCCTAAGGTGCCCAAATCCGAACGGGCTGACAGGTAGGTGGATACAAAGGGGTGGCGGTTAAGGGTAAGAGGGTGAAAATTTAGGGAAAAAATCGTCATCGATAATATGTCAGCCATTTTGACCACTTAAAGTTGAACCCCTAAGGTGCTTAAATCCTAAAGGGCTGACAGGTAGGTGGATACTGCGGGCAGTAAAATGGGGTCAAATAGTCCGAGCGCTTATGCTTTGTATATGTATTTTCTAATTTTTGTAACTTAATTTACTTAGAAAACATATATATTCTTGATTTATTTATTTAATTGTCTTAAAATTCTTTGAAAACTAGTGTAATTTATTTAAATATAGTTAATAAACAAATTGTTGGACAACCCAATATCTGGACATATTCCGCTTTATGTATGAAATAATTTTTAAATAAAAAAATTCGATTGAGGAACTTCTAAAAACCAATTCTTCGACATTTTGTATTAAATTTTTTAGACATTTTTAGACATTGTGATATCTGAGTGCAAGTGATTTTTAAACTATTGTATAGAATAATTTTTAAAAATATTCTTTTTTATATATCAAAAGTTGTAACATAAATTGTTCCAACATTTCAAAAGTTTAAAAAATATAAAAATTAAATATAAATGAAGTCTATTCAAATTAAAAAACCGCGCCAAGAATCTAGACTTTCAGACAATATGTATAAATTTAAATGGTTTGATGGATCTCACATGCCAGAGATTGTTCGTGATATTGTTTTGGAGAATGAAACAGATGATGAGATGGAATGCGAGCAAACTGATGATGATATAGATAAAAGCGATAGTGATGAAAATGAGTGTGAATCTAATATTGATGAAAATGAGTGTGATACTAATATTGATGAAAATGGAAGTAACTTTAGTATTTTAATTGTAATATTTTATTTTTCAATAAATTAAAATGTATTTCAATATAATAATATAATTCTTATAATTGTTTTGTAATAAAATTATTAAGTGATTATTAAATTATTGTCCTACCTTTGTTCCCAAAATTTTATTTGTAGAATTTTCTGGTGGCCAATTGTATCCTTTGATTAAATAAACAATAATTTTTATTAATTTACTTAATTTTTAAATTCTAATAAAATCTTGAGAATTTAGTAATAAAAAGTAATGATTAAAAGTATTCATTGCATTTACATAATTAGTATAAAAAAATCGCTGATGTTCAACTGGTATTTTAAAATTATAATATTCAATTCAAGTCTTTTACATAAAAAATTATCAACATATCAAAAATAATAATACTTTTATATTAAAATAAACAACAAATATGTTGCATTATTATTTTACATCAGAGGACTAAAAAATAATCCAGAAGATATTGCCATTAATTCTGCAAGAGTTATTCTTTCATACTAATTGATTTAAAATTCATTTATTAATTGTTATTTTAACTGTTATTTTATAATACAATAGTTTAAAAACCACTTGCACTCAGATATCACAATGTCTAAAAATGTCTAAAAAATTTAAATTGGTTTTTAGAAGTTCTTCCATCAAAATTTTTTATTTAAAAATTATTTCATAATAAAGCGGAATACGTCCAGATATTGGGTTGTCCAACAATTGGTTTATTAACTATATTTAAATAAATTACACTCTTTTTCAAAGAATTTTAAGACAATTAAATAAATAAATCAAGAATATATATGTTTGCTAAGTAAATTAAGTTACAAAAATTAGAAAATACATATACAAAGCATAAGCGCTCGGACTATTTGACCCCGTTTTACTGCCCTCAGTATCCACCTGCCTGTCAGCCCGTTCGGATTTGGGCACCTTAGGGGTTCAACTTTAAGTGGTCAAAATGGATGACATATTTTCGATGACGATTTTTTTCCCAAAAATTTTGCACTTTCGCCCCTTATTACTACTCCCTGTATCCAGTAGGTTGTCAGCCTGCTCGGATATGTAATTAACAATATCAAGTGAACATGTTTTACGGGAGAAACTCCATATTACCGATGACGATGATTTTTCGGCTCCAGCTCTTAGACTATTGAGGCATACTTTTGCTGCTAATCCTAGCTCAAAAAAAGGCAAATGAGATGACTTATTGACCTGTCAAATCCGCGAACTGATATTTTTTGTCATTCCAAAGATATTGGCATTTTTTGGTGAGTGTTGATGATTGTTGGCTCACCCAGTAAGTTGTAAGAGAAATTATGTTGCTAAAATTGTTTTAAAATAAAATAACAAGTAAAAACGTATCACAAACATATTTATCAACATTACATAAGTAATGAAACAAAATTAAGGAATCTACTCATAACTAAATCTTGGATTCTTCCTCATAAGTGAAAATCTAAAACCGTAAGGTCCGGTGACCTTGCTGGCCTCACATTAGGATATGAAAGATAGGATTCGGTAAGCAGTTCCCTTGCCGAAATTGAGACCAGTGTTAATTCCACTATAAAGATGTTGGTTTTGTTGGAAAACTAAACAATTTAGTAATTGAAATGACTATAAAAATAGTTAGATTCAGTCCTTTGAATAAATATAGACTATCTTGCCTTAACAATATATCAAAAACCAATTGCTGAGAATTTCTTTCAGTCAGATGGTAATTTTTCAAAGCGTCAATTGGTTGCTATTGCCCTTAAAAAAATCAACAGGAAATACTGGAAATGAAGCAACTTTTATTTAATATCGAGTAACACATCCTCGTTTCTCAATTACTGCTATTATAAGGTAATGAATTAAATACATTAACTGACAAATTCATTAGAATTGCATCCTGATATTAAGTCTCCTTTAGTGTTAAATTGTCTTCATTCGCTGTAATTTGTTTCGTCATCCAGCCCTATAAGTTTTCTATGATATCTAAGTGTGGAGACAGGGCAGGCCATTCCAAAATATCGGTCTTGTTGTCGTTAATTTCTGTGTCCATTAATAACCTTTGGATCAGATACAATGTTCGAGAAGGTCAGATTGATACAACTGGGACATTACTAGACGAACCCATATTTCACATGAGTTTTGATAGCATGACACCAGAGAATATATTCACTGAGCGAGTGAATATCATCTTCCCATCTAGGGAACAGGTGATGCACCCAGGTAATTCTGGAAAAATCATCTGGTTCACCGATGACTCCAAAACAAACCATGGCACTGGGGCTGGTATAAAAGGACCTAGAAAGAGAATGTTCTTTAGCCTTGGTCGACATACAACTGTGTTTCAAGCAGAGACGATTGCCGCTATAGCATGTATTGATGAAAACATCAGAAGGATATACCAGACAAAAAATTAAAATATACACTGACAGCCAGGCTCTGCTTAAGGCTATAAGTAATCCATCAACTAGGTCTAGACTGGTGAAAAACTGCAAAGAATCCCTCAACAGGCTGGCAAGAGACAACAAATGTCTCTAATATGGGTGCCGGCACATGAGGGGATTGCAGGTAATGAAATGGCGGACCAGTTAGCTAAAGAAGGCTCTAAAGGAGACTTCATAGGTCCGAAACCGTTTTGTGGAATCACAAAAGATTGCATAAGAGGGGAAATCGGGAACTGGCTAGATAGGGAACACCAATTCAAATGGAGGTTGTCACAAGGGCACCTTCATACAAAGAGTTTACTGAACAAGCTAGACAAGGAACTCTCAACCAGGCTACTGAAACTGGGCAAGAGACATTTGAAGACAGTTACCGACATGGTCACTGGACGCTTCACCTTGAGGAAACATCTGTACAATATGGACAAAGTTAGTGATCCTATGTGCACAAAATGTGAACTTGATGATTAAACACCTACTCACATACTCTGCTTCTGCGAGAACTTACAAAAACTTAGACTTTGGAGAGGAATTAATACAACCATCATAACTACTGAAAATCCCTCCAGTCAAACTAGTGGCCTTTATAGAAGACTCGAAGCTTCTGGAATGGAAGTAGATAACATGGGAAATGGTACAAAGATTCAGTTCAACTGCTTGGGTTGATGAGCACAACCCAAATATATGAATGAATGAACCTTTGGATGATTCGTACGGAAGGTGACTATGAATGATAAATATAGTGAGATGAATCAAGAGACGTAATAGAAATGACAATGAAACCTTTAAAAATGTCGAAAAGATTAGCGATTTGAAATATTGGGGTAATGTTGAGCGTAAACGTTGTTGAAATGTGTAATCTAAATTTATGCTTAGTTTTACGAATGTATCTTTTGATTGAAAAAACATAAAAATTTGAAGTAATTGTATAATTATTACTCTTAAATTATACGATTAGACAACATCTATGCTGATTCTGGATTTTAATGCTGGCTCAGTATTCTAGTAGGTTCATTGATCGCAGGCATATCTAGTTGTATGTTGTTAAGGACACTTGAACTTATGATTTTTTTCAAGTTCAATAATAGTTGTACAATAGAATGGCCTTCTCATTAACGTTTAATAACTGACAAATGAAAGTAAGAAAAAAGAATGAAATAAGTTTTTGTGCCATAAAAAGAAATGATTAATGGCTTTATTTGTTAGTTTAACATTACATTAAGATTCTACTATATTATGTTTAAGCCCAATCATTTTAAATAATAAATAAACTAATGTTCACTCGTCGTTTTCAAGAGAGTTACACAAATACTCCAATATCCATGTATCCTTTGTATAGAGAAAGTAACGTGACTAAAGCCCCTTTCCTCATTCAACAGTTGAATGATAAGATTGATTCAAAGGAAATTTACAAACGTAACGGAAAGTAAAAGGACATTTTTCCATCAAAATACTAAAACTTTCTAAATTAATTTTATTGAGGTTAATAAATAGGTAGTCATTTTTGTTTATCCCGTGTAGCATTTGATTATGCCAATAGGATTATGAATAAATTTATTATTAATTAATATGTGCTCTTTATTGAGGATACGATTATAACTGAGTCAACATGAAGTTAGCTTAGTATTATATATTGACAATTACATGACATAAGACAATTATTAGTGAACACTATTCCTTTTGATGATGTATTCAAAAGAACTCTCTTTTCTTTGAGAAAGTTACTAGACGTAGGTACACCTCTTATTCTAAGTAGTTTACGACCAGTGGAGCATAAAATGTACGGCGAAAGATAGCATGTATCAGCAGAAATAATTCGTGAGCGGCTCCAAGAGGTACAATTTAGCAAAAGAACCATTATAAAACTGGATACATAAAATTGGTTTTAAGTTTAAACAAACTAAAAATAGAAAAATTTTAATGGAGCTTCCTGCGGTACGATCCAAGAGATTACACTTTCTTAGAAAATATTCCCAAGAAAAAAATACCAACTTATATAAACCAAAGGTTTTGGATGAGACGTGGATTTTTAGCAAAGGTCAGATGAGAAAAATATGGCAAGATTTCCATTTTTTGTATGTGCACCATTACTTAGCAGCTAGGAGACTAGCTTGTCTAAGCTAGAGATTAGTGAAATATCGCTTTCGCACACTTGGTGAACTTGGTGAATCAAATGCTAAACTATGCTTGTTTATAAAGTTGTTCGAGTGTATGATCCTTAAAAGTCATCAATTTGACAACCACTGACAGTTTAAAACCGAAATAATAAAACACGTACGTTTTGTAACTGTATTTAGGGGAGAGAGGGGCAGATTCAACCAAGGGGCACATCCAACCAGTCCCTATAAAATATATTTAAATTTGAATTTACCGCCGGAAAGTATAACATAATCATGTGATTTGTCCCCCCCACTAACCCAAAAAATTTGGAAGCCATAACTGCGTTATTTCGTGTGTAGTTATTGAGTGGTCGAAAATTGTGTCCAAAAGGTTTTTATTTTTTCATTTTGCAGTTTATTGCAATCTTAGTTGCTTATCAGTGAAATACCATATTATAACAGTTAGTAATTAAGATTTTCCATCATTCCTAACCTCAAAATTACTCGCATGGTAAAAAACCGTTTTCATGTCGAAACTTTGAGATGGGGCACATTCAACCACTTATAAGCGAGGCAGTTTCGACCAGTGGTTGAATCTGCCCCGACTATGGTAGCTGAATCTGTCCCGCGTAGATGATGATTAAAATTATTTATTTTTAAATTTGAGATGGTAAGAACTTACGTAAGAAAGACCGAGAGGAAATAAATGAGGTAGATCTAAAAAACGCAATTCGTGAAGTCTTAAGGCGCAGAATGTCAGAGAGAGTGGCTGCAGGAAATTTCAATGTCAAACGGGATACATTACATTCTAGAATTAAAAAGCTAAGACAAAAGTACTCGCCGGAACGTTTAGTTAGAATATTGTATATTCTCTGGTAATGAAAGTAATGACAACGAAAATCCCCAACCCATAAGCTATTCCAGTAAATATACTGTAGCCCAAGTTTTCACTTGAGACCAGGAAGACGAGTTGGTGAGTTATGGACTGACTTACAACGAATTCAGAACTTTAGCTTATGAATATGCGAAAATACTTTCTGATTGTAAGTTTCCTGATGGATGGAATGGTATTAAAAGGGCGGGTGTAGACTGGCTTAAAGGGTTTATGAAAAGAAGTCGTGATTTAATTAGTTTAAGAAAACCGGAAAACACAAGTTTGGCGCGGGCCACTGGTTTTAATAAAAGAGCGGTCAATGAATTTTTTGATAATTATGTGAACGTCTTGAAGAAATATAATTTTAAACCCGAGAATATTTATAACATCGATAAATCTGCTCTACTCTGCCCCCAATCTATGTATTTCCCAGAATACGCCATCCCGAGGAATATCTTACTGAAGCCCCAAAGTCAAGTCTGGGCCTAGGAAGTAAAAAAGGTTGGATGACTTCCGACTTATTTTTGAGTGTTCTTGAGCATGTTGTTAAATATTCTAAATGCAGCAAAGAAAATAGAATTCTTTTCTTGATGGAAAACCATGAGTCGCACATCACAGTCAAAGCTGTAAACTTTTGTCGTGATAACGGTATCACAATGTTATCGTTTCCACCTCACACGTCACATAAGTTGCAGCCGTTGGATATTGGCGTTTTTGGGCCGTTTAAAACTTACTGCGCTTTTTCTTTCAATGACTGGATGACGATGAATCCCGGAAAAGCAATAACAATAAAACAATTGGCCCAGCTAACAAAACCGGCATTTCAACAAGCGTTTTGTCAAAAAAGTATCACAAAATCGTTTGAGAAAACAGGACTTTCGCCTTTGAACCGGCTTGCCTTTAATGACGAAGAATTTATAGCAAGTTTTGCAGATCCTACGCCTCTACCATCTGGAGTACAATCCACTTCTCAGATTAATTCGGAAGCTTCTGTAGTTCAGAATGGGAAGATACTTTTTAATAGAAATATATTTGTATCACAGATTTACTCGCAGATTTAGTCACACAATTGAAATCAGACCGACCATCAACATCAAAACCTTTGCAAATAGATGGATGCACCATCGACATCAACCGGAACAACACCAAAACCTGCACAAAGTGATTGCAACATGGAAACCGGTAAATACCTACTATTTTCTTCACCTTAAAAAATATTTTAATTGCGTTTTTTTTTCCTTTTAAATACGCAAAAATCTCACAGAATCACACCAGAACCCGTAAGGCCATTTCCAGACCAAGAGTAAATAAAAAGCAAAACAATAAGAAATCAACACTCGGAAAATCAAGAATTTATACGGACACGCCTGAAAAGAATCGATTAGAGAAATTAGAGAATGAAAAAATAAATAAGAAAAACAAACAAGAAGAAAGAAAACAGAAAAAAGGTTACCAAACGGGTTTTTTCAGACGATCGGCAGTTGAAAAACAATAAAGGAAGGAAGCAGATAAGGAAACAAAGACTTGAACTTAAGACTAAGCCTAGCTCCAGTAGCTCCGATGCAAAAGAATCAGTTCCATTAGAATCCGATGGTCTAAGTGATGATTTCAACGAAGATGAAAATTCTGTGTGTCTATTACAAGATGACGAGGAAATAAAAAAAGGCGATTTCCTACTGGTAAAATTTCCGATGAAATCCTACATTAAATATTACGTAGGAAAGGTGTTGGAAAAAATTAATTAATCGACGATATATCAATTGTAGAGAGAATTGACTGTTTTGAATGTTTTATTTTTTTAAGTATTATTAAAAAAATAGTGGCCTGTTCTTGACATGAGCCTTTTATTTACAACTATCAAATTACATCTTCGGTTTAATGTGCCTCTATAAATTGTTGAATGTGCCCCACCGGAAGGGCACATTCAACCATTTGTTAACGTTTTTAAAAAATAAATTTTTGGGCATATTCTTTTTTATTATGTATTTCTGTTGGGTTATTTTACAATGAAAAAGTGCAAGGTATGTCTTAAAAATATTTTGGTTTATTTGTTTTATTATGAAAGGTCAGTTAGTACAGATTTTCCTAAAAATGGTTAAATCTGCCCCCCTATCATCTACAGTATGATCAGATAAAAGCGGGTCGTTGCACCAACTAACATACTAGTGAAAGCGGTTTAACTAGTCCAGGTTTATAATCTTTAACGAGTTCAAGTTCTGTGGGCTGCACCTGCATTAAACCGGCTCAATAATACCGTGCAACACAAAATTTACATTCAAATCAGGTTTAAGCTTAAGGTTGCAACAGGCCATTAAAAGACTGTACTAATGAGACACTAAACAGTTTCTTTCTCTTAAATTTCGCCGTACATTCACCTACAATAAAAATTCTAAACTGTCTCTCCAGACATAGGTTAACTAAGCGATTTTTGTAAGTAATTACATCTTCAACAACAAATCCCATTAATTATCGTATTTATTCAACTCACTTTAAATAATCGGGTCGAGTGTCCTGTTGTAAAACTTTTACTTTTTTCAACAATACCTTATTTGTTAGAAAAGAGATTACAATCGCCTTCTCTCGAGAAATCAAACGTGGGTTGCTATTTACCAAAACAATTTGTATATATTTAAATACCTGAAAGTGTTAAAATTTCGTTTTACGATCCGATTCACTTTTGTTCCTGAAATTCTCACCAGATCACTTCGTAAAGGTTAACAGTACCTGAAACAAAGAAAAACTTTTACAATTTTTTGTCTAAAAATGCATTCTCATTTAGTTGGTGTAATTAACAATTTTGTCTCTTATTATGGGTTCATTCATGAGAATCATAGTAAGTATAGGTCGAGTAGGTGAGATTTTTAATTGTTGAGAAATTCAACAATGGACGAAATAATCTAGTTGAAAGAAATAATAAAAATAAGTGAAGTAGAAGAATTTGTTATTTATGAAACAAGTGCATAAAGTAAAATTTTTCACGATTCAGAGGTTTGACACTTTATACACCTGTTCGATACAAAATTTTGTCGACTACCGTTAATAAAAAAATATTATTTACCACCTTTTATTTTTCGTAACACATTCGAGATTCATATCTCAACAAGAAAAAAAAAAGGTGAGCGGTCTCGGACCGCCGACAGTGACCATATTTAAAAATTTTTGACAATTTTTCAATAATTTTAACAATTATTGACCATTTTTGACGAATTTTGACAATTATTGACCATTTTTCAGAATTTTCAACATATTTGGCAATTTTTGACCATTTTTTCAAAATTTTTACAATTTTTGAACATTTTTCAAAATTTCAACAATTATTGATCCTTTTGGACCATTTTTGACAATTTTTGACGAATTTTGATTGTTTTTGACAATTTTTGAAAATATTTTGCAATTATTAACCTTTTTTCAAAATTTTGACAGTTTTTGACTATTTTTGATCATTTTTCCAAATTTTTGACAATTTTTGACCATATATAAAAATTTTTGACAATTTTTCACACCTATGGGTGTGCGAGCTCAGTGCGGCAAGAGAGATTGCGCACAGTCGCTTGAATGAGTTACCGCGTGACGAACGCTTTTTCGTAACATTACACGTTTCACGAGTTCACTAGCCTTTTCAGAAATATGGCAACACTGTTGCGTGACGAACTTTTCGTAACGGTTACACGTTTCACGAGTTCACTAGCCTTCTCCAAAGTCCTATGTCGTGCAATAGCAAACTTCAAAATAACTATGTATGACAACTTGTTTATATGGCTTGTATAACTTAAGATTAACCCTCGTACAACTATGAATAAATCTTATATTTCTTATAAGCATTGGAGATTTATGCTGCAAAGGCATGCAGTTGCTTTAATTCAAGATATTCGTAGCCAATATTATGCTGCTGAAGTGCTAGATGTTAGACGTTGTGCAGTTCAAATAGCTATTCAGAGGTTTAATGAAATCGGTATTTACACTAGGAGGCCAGGATCAGGCCTTAGAAGGGCAACATCTGCACGTGATAATCGATTTGGTCCCATCATATTGAATAAATGGGCCTTTAACTTAAATCGAGCTGGCAAATCGTCTAAGAGAAGTGAGAAATGTGTATGTAAGCAGGTGGACAGTTCGTAATTTATTATCCAGAAAACCAGCCCTCTGTCCACAGCTACCCGTGGAGCATTGCATAGCTTGCTTTTGCAAGACAACATGAAAACTGGAATGGAGCAGATTGGAGTAACGTGTTGTTCTCGGATGAGTCTAGGTTTTGTTTGAGGTCACCAGATAGCCTCGAAAGAATCTGAAGAAGACGAGAACAACGCTTTGGACAAAGCAATATCATGGAAAGGATTGAGTTCCAAGGCACGAGTTGGTTATTGTGGAGGGAGGCTCTACGACAGGAGAACGATGCATAACAACCGTTTTAGATGAGGATGTAGTACCTTTCCCTCCATGCATAGGTCTCAATTTTATTTTATGTACAAAACACACGTCGATATCGTGCTAGGATCTTCAATGAATATTTAGAAGAGGTCGGAATTGTCCGAATGAATTGGCCAGCGTTTGGTTTAGGTTTATTATGGCAAAAAATGCCCAGAATATGAATTTTAAGGATTAGAGTTGTTGTTCACAAATATTTTATAATAGTAAAGACGTATACGCTGATGATGTTGCACTAGTAACAAAAAATAGAAAAATTATGGAAGAAATGCTACAAGAGATAGAGAAAGAAGGAAAAAAATTGCTCTTGAAATAAATGCGAATAAAACCAAGCTATTAAGATTCAAAAAGAAGTGTGAGTACAGGCATATTAAGATTGGAGATTATACGTTTCAGGAGGTAGATAAAATTAAATACTTGGGAATAACAATATCTAATGACGGAGACAAGGAAACCGAAAAAAAGGAAGAATAGCAGCAGCAAATAGAGCATTCCATACCAATAACAGTTAAGAAATAAATTAATAAGTAAAAGGACGGAAATGAGGATCTACAAAACAAACATAAGACCTGTATTGAAGTATGGATCAGAAACATTAACAATGACTAAAAAACGTCAGGAAGATTTGAGAATACAAGAGCGTAAGATGCTGAGAATGATACTAGGACCGATAAAACTAGGAGATGATTATAAAAAACGAACAAACATAGAATTAGCACTTGAAATAGGAAAATATATAGTACAAAAGATTAAGGAACAGAGAATAAAATGGTAGGGACACATGTGGAGGACCGGTACAAAATGAACAATAATATAATAATAATTGAGTGGAAACCTTGTGATAAGCGAAAGACCCAAAACAACATGGCTACAAGAGGTTATAAGCGACCTCAATAGCATAGCAATAAGGCAGTGGAAGGAAAAAACCAAGGACAGGAACTGCCAACATAAATAGTCAAGTCATAAGTGAGATTGGCCGTGCCAGAATAATAGGTCTAATTAAAGACAGGCCTAGGAGCGGTAGAAGGCGTGTTACCAATTAACAGCAAAACCGCTATATCCACTTGGCGATCCGGAGAAACCGGTCCATGGCATTACCAGCACTCCAAACAGATATGAGACATGCCTTGTGAATTCTAGGATTGAGGTTTCGTCGACCAATAATAGTAGCCCGACTACTACCTGCTCACAGACTTCGCCGTCTACAATGGACCCAAAAGCATTGCCCGAAGAATTTTGGAATTATGTACTTTTTTCTGATGAGACAAGAATTTGTTTGGTACATGACAGCCATCGAATACGTGTGTGGATGGAACCAACGAGAGCAGCCCAGCTCGCCCATACCTGCCCAGTGCTGCCCTTTAGAGGAGTTGCTATGTTTTGGGCTGGGATTATGTCCAACTACCGCACAGAATTAATCCATGTTCAGGGAATAATGACTAGTGATAGATAACTCACGGAGATTCTACATTCTCACGTGAAACTATGGCGAGGAGCTGTTGGCGACTCTTCTGTTTTTATGGACGATAACGCCCGTCCTTATCGCACCAGAGCTGTAAATGAGTATCAAGAAACCGAAGGAATCAATCGTTTGGACTGGCCCGCCTTAACGTCAGACATGAATCCAATAGAACATGTTTGGGACATGCTTTCCAGGGCAGTGGCAGCACACAGAAATCCACCCAGGAGTGTACAATAGCTTGATCATGCCGCTCAGGAGGGATGGCAGAATATCCCGCAACAGAAAATCAGAAATCTGGTTAACAATATGGGTAGGCATCTCCAAGTCTGCATAGATTCTTTTTTCCAAAAAAGTAATTTGTAAATTTAATTTTTTTCCAAAAATACTCTTATGTTTAAAGTTTATTAGTGGAGAATGAAAAAATGTTGTTTTTTTACATGAAACGAATCAATAAGTTAGTCTCCAATCCATTCTTGATAAAGAAAAAATTACTTTTGGTGATATTGGGTGATGCAAAACTTTTGAGTCTATGTGTATTAAGAAGCCGCCATCTGTCGATATCCAGATCAGTACTACGCAAAAACGGAACATTGGGATGAATGGGAAAATTCTAGGAGAAATCTTAACCAAATGTATTTAGCTAAACCGCCATTTAACAATAGAAAATGTATTACAGAGTATCGCGAGTAAATACATTATTTAAGTAGGGGTAATTAAATGATTTCAAATAAGAACTAATAGGATTCAATCATTCAAACTATTTAAATAAATTATAAATTTCTTTTGAATGAATAATTGTTTTTCCTCAAGATTTTTTTCGTCTTATAATTAATCTGTACCTTCTTGAACTTTAATGATTTTACGTTTGAAGCCGGATCCACTCGATTGCTTTCATCTTAGCATCTAAAATAACAAAGATGAATGGTTAGACTGCATCCGTTCGTTTAATTTTACAATTAAATCAGCGAATAAAACGAATATACACTTTTTAGAGCTATAAAGAGGAGCATTTATACGCTTCACGGTTTATGAACTCTGATTTTACCTCATTATCATTTATCATTATATTAATAATGACAATAATTGTAAATTATACTTTTATCGCAACGCTGGACGTAAGGAAAAGTATAGTATATGTTAATATTTCTTTGTTTCAATTCAAGATATAGATTTGTTTCTATCAAAAAATTGGAAGTATAGTGAGTAATTTTAGAAGTTTGGACAATAAGCAAAGCAAAATATTGTTCGGACCTGTACTGAGGATATGTAGAGGTCCATGAAGAAAAAGAAGAAGACATATACATCTAGAATCATCTAGTACTGTTATCGAAAAGTCTAGAATGTCATGGAAAAGTCGAGAACTGTCTGGAACAGGTGAAAAGTATAAAAATTGACATTAGTTAGTTTTAGTTTTAGTATTAGAAATTTGAGTTCTGTGATCTGATCGTGAGACGTTATTTGTATCGAATTGTAAAAGATAAAAGTTGTAGAAATAAAGAAAGTTAAAGAAGTAAGGAGTAACATTGGTGACAGCGGTGGGATATAAGAAATATTTGTATCTGCTTATGGTAAATACTATAACCACCGTATACAACAGAGACATGGATACTTCCGGACCACCAGCATGGTTTTAAACGATGGAAGCAGAGAAGGAAAGACGTGAGGAAGAGAAGGAGAGACGTAGAAATGAGGAAGAAGAGGAGAATGAGAGACGTAGAAAGGAGGAAGAAGTAGAGAAGGAAAGACGTGAGGAAGAGAAGGAGAGACGTAGAAAGGACGAAGAAGAGGAGAAGGAGGAGAGGCGTAGACAAGCAGATGTAGAAATTATGAATGGTCTAACATAAATTCAGGAAACATTAAAGCTAGAGGTAGGACAGCTTAATAAGAGTAGATCATTTAGAACACAGAACTCAAATTTCTAATACTTCAAAACTAACTAACTCATTTTAATTGTCCCGCCTTTTATACTTTCCACATGTTACAGACAGTTCTCGACTTTTCCATGACAGTCTTCTTATTTTTCTTCATGATATCCTCGGTACAGGTCCGACGTAACAATAGGTTTGTTTCTATGGATAATCGAGAATCGTAAATATTTTAAATATTCCCACGCTCAAAAATTCAGAGGTTTGTGTTCAGGTGACCCTGGGGGAGGAGCACCGTCATGTGTGAACCATATACGTTTTTTAATCATGAGAGGTACATCTTCCGAAATAACTGGAAGTTCTTTTTCTAACACCGTTCAATCGTTGAGGAAGAAGAAATGGTCCTAATAAATAATCGTCGATAATACCAATCCAAACATTGACCGAAAAGGAGTGTTGGAATCGTGGTACTCATCGTGCTAATCATGTCTTGAGAAGTTGGTTTCATCTGTAAACAAAACAGTGGCAGCGTGGGATTGTTTGCAATTTTTCTCAAAATGCATAGGCAATACTGCATACCGAGCGGATAGTCATTAGGTAGCAAATGTTGAACACGTTGGACATGATATGGATACAATAAATTTTCATTTAGACCATTTACAACAGTTTTGTGACTAAGATTTACTGGTTGAGAAATTTTTCTGGTACTCGATTCTGGATGTTTGTCAATAATTTGAAGAGCCTGACCTTCGAGTTGTGGGGTTCTCGCAGTTCTAGGTCGTTCAATGATATTCCTTGATTTTTTAAAAGTTCCAGTTTCTTGTGAACGTTTCAGAACATGGTAAGCGGATATTTGGATATCCATATAAAAACGTATATTAGTAAATACAGGCATCGTTATTAAATGAACACTAACGAAAGCAGAGTTGGTGCTACACAGTTATTGTCAAAATTCAAAAGACCTCTGAGAATAAACATATTCTTTCTTATTACTTTCAGATTCCAGTAGCGTCTCTTACGAAAAATTATGATCGAAATAAATTTCTCAAAAAAGCCAACACCCTTTATCTCATCAACGAGAAAAGTGATCACACATTTTTATAGGAACTTTGGCTTCACTAATTTATATTTGTGAACGTTTTCACACCATCCATTATTATTTGAACAATCGTATTTAATTAATGACGTTTATAAGAAATATAAACTTTCATTCACTTGTTAACTAAATGTTTATGTGGTGATTTGCCAAAAGCTGATATGTCGATTTTATTAAGTTTACAGGACGCCACTTTAAAGTTTAAAAAAAAGACAAATCCATTTTCGCAAACAATTTTCTCAAAATAATGTCTATTTTCTGTACGTAAGTATTTTTATTATAATGTTAAAATACGTAGTTCACAGTTTTGATTAAAACTTTTTTCAAAATTGAAATAGGTGAGTTTGAATGACATCAACTTTTAACGTGAAATCATTTTTGACATATCACCAACGGGAATGACCTTATTACTATGAGATTTATCATATTTTAATAATGTGTGTTTATCTAAAGGAACACCAGAGTGTATTATATTAACATACTTTATTATCAAAATTTAAGTATTATAACAACAAAATTTCATAGAGCATCTTCAGCATTTGCATTTACGGTAAGATTCTGATAAAATGGGTGGTAAACGCTGTCTATGTATTTTAACAAAAACACAAGATACTCTTTCTTCTTTGGATTAATATTTTTGGGACCATCATAAACCTGTGGCAAAAATTCGGGGATAATGTTATCTCTTCTTTTAATGTTAAGCCGACAAAACGGCACATTCTCATCGTGCGAATACTTCACTTCAATAACTCCAAGTGGCAGTTCTTTTGAGAAGCGTAACACTTTAATATCATGACAACGTATATTTGCTCCTGCTTCGGTGTGATCGCTTAACAAAGAAGAATATAGCAGGAAGTCTTTTTTTTTGCATTTCAACAACCTTAAAAGGTTTCTTTCTTCGAACGGTTCGAATAAACTGATACCAATCATGAGGAATCCTTATTTCGATATCACATGCGGCTTTTTTGGCTCGTTCGATTCGTGCATGATCGGAGTCACATTCTAGTCTGGAGTGGCCAACTTCTAAGAACTTGTGTTCAATAATGTTTATATTTTTCGATTGACGCAGAAACCAAGAAAGTGCAGCTGCCACAGTATTATTTTTATTTTGACCAGGTCAAGAATCTAAATATAAAACTACCTTATTAACACTATCGGGCAAATCTTTCAAAAATTGAACTTACAAGAGGCAATTTGATCTGCTCCACGGTCTGACAAAGCTTCGTGCCACATAAAACAAGTTGTAATTTCTGTACAACAATCTCTCATGGTAAAGTTATAGGTCCATAATTGCCTTTTAATATACTTCACTTGTGGTCAAAGCCGGCGTAGGTAAATTCTGTTGAAGATCGAAAACAATGACACGCTCCGTTTCGGAATTTCTAGCTCTCTCATGGTAAATTTTTTTTATTGTAAGCTTTTTCCGCCAGTTCCAGATGTTTATCTTTCTCCTCTACTTTCTTGTTTCGTTCTTCTTCAGTAGCTGCACATTTAATATCATTTTGGAGCTTGTCGCACGTTTTGCAAGTATCAATACTTGGGTTTTTTATTTCATAGCCTAGTTCATTAAATATTTTTGCATACATTGAATAACACAATGGTTTTTCCATTCCTTCAGACTTTCTTTTGTTAACATACATGTCATACATTTTTGCAATGCTAAGCGTAAGTGCTAAATACAATTTTGATGTATGGCTTCTCAAGTAGTGACTCTGATATTTTGGGAAACTCTTAATATGGTTTATTACTTCTAGACTTTCTTCATCTTTTGCATTTAGCGGTTTCTGCCGTCCACTAAAATTTTCGTCTATAAATCCAGTTTGGCACGCACGTCGCTTTTGAATTAAAATATCACTTTTTCCCCTTGTGACTGAATAGACTTTTTGAAATATAATCTTGCAAATATTTATTTCCTTATCGTTGAACGTAACAAAGTAAGACGCTGTTATTTGTCTATCTCTCGCAATGCCAGTTTTATTTCTTCCTTTTCGTTCTACTTTTTTTTCGGACAATTTAATCCTGTCGCTTAAAACTTGATCTTTGTTTGTAACATTTTTTAAAAAGTCATCGAACATTATTTTTTGACTCTCTGGAGTTAGTTTTTCAGCACAATTCTTCCTGCAACAGCTAATGACAGGTGTAAACTCTTTGGCCGGTACCAAAATACCCTTTCTAGTTAAATACTGTTCCCCTTTCAATTTCTTTTCCTTCATTAATTTTCTGTTAACTGACTTTCGTTTCCTGACTTGATCGTTTGCCGCTTCGATCTTGTTTTCTTCATTTGCTTGGTTTGTTGTGTTTTCTTCCGTATATAGATTCATTGAAGAATTATCTAATCTGATTGTCTTCGGACCAATTCTTAAAATAGATGGTTAATTTTCAGATTCTTCCGATGAATCTTTAGGAACATAATCGACATCCCTGTCGTCGTCACAAGACTCGCTATCATAATCATTTTGTAAATCACAACCAATATTTTCATCTTCTCGACTTTTACTGCAGCTTGATTCAGATTTGGAATAATAATTTAAATTATTTCTGTTTTCCTCTGGTTGAGTTTCGTTTATGTTTGGTGGAAGGTGGAAGGAGCTAAATCAGCTAGACTGGGATTTTTTTTCAACAGTGACTTTCCGAGTTTCATTGGTACTAATTTTTTCATTAACCTGAATTTTGACAACTTCTAACATCCGTTTTTTTTGTGACATGGTTTAAATCTAAAATCAATAACCTGTATTATTATTATTATTATTATTATTATTATTACTGGAATGGTTTATTTTTAGACGTCAAAAAATAATAGTTCAATACTATTATGCGCTTTACAAAATTAGAAAAATTAATTTCCAAAGAGCAGACCGTCCACTAAGAAGCAACAACTACTTCTCGGGCTATATACCCCGTATTGAACTATTATTTTTTGACTAATATGACAATTACTTACAGTTAACTGTAATTAAGTAAATAGATTTCTTTTTAGTTTTTTTTTTAATTTTACTAAGGCTCAGTTAATTCACCGTTTAATTAAATATGTAAATCTATCCAGTTGTTGTTATGATTAACGATTCCCCATTGGTAGATCACTGGTAACTACGTGACAATTATCAAATTTACTTAAATGTGAATAAACCGGCCCTTGATTCAAAAATTAATTTAGTTCTAATTACTGAATTCCAAAAACCAGTTGTATTTAGTTTCTTGAAGTAAACAAAAATTAACCTACTTACCTGTTTTATTGGCTTTTTATATCAAAAACTAAACTAAACAGAAGCTGCACTGACATAACCTCAATACTATTTGTCAAAACTTGATATGTCACCTTTCGAAAGCCGACCAAACATGATATGTCAGACATAACAGGTTTTGGCAAAAACTGAAATTGCGTTCACAGACATATCAACTACTGTCAATTTTAAACGCATGCTCAGATTCTTGGATTGACATATCAGTTTTTGGCGTAAATAAAACTTTAGACTGGTGATATAACCTGAAAATAAAAAAAACTACATATGAGCTTTTGGCAAATCACCACAATCACAATAAAATATTTAGTTGTAGTTACATTGGAAGTGCAACTAAGTACGTTGATTGAGGAATAGAAGGATTGTAGATATTGAAATCAGAGATAAATTAAATACTTACTTATTATCGCTTTCTCTGCAGTTTTTGTTAGGGCGTGGACTGATCAATGATAGTTAAATATTAATTACAATCTACCTATTTGTTTTATAATTTCAGCTTGGAGGTATCAATAATTAACATATTCTTTTGTTTTTTGGAGCTTGCTTTTTATTGCACGACATAGGACGAATGGCATCTACCTTGTGCTGATGAGGCGCAAAAACGCCGAAACCGGTCGACAAGTGATGTTATTCCTTCTAATCGCAAACCAGAATGGTTGGTTCTATCTTAACAGATATACCAACCCCGTTTACTTTAGAAGTGTAATTCAATGTCTGTCGGGGCATATAGCCCGAGAAGTAGTTGTTGCTTTTTAGTGGACGGTCTGCTCTTTGGAAATTAATTTTTCTAATTTTGTAAAGCGTTTAATAGTATTGAACTATTATTTTTTGACGTCTATAGATGTTTTAGTTCGTATATTGATTACAGTAAATAATATTGAACTTAGAATCGAACTATTTTGGAATAACAAACCTTATCATCGTCATTTTTAGTCACTGTAAATTTACGAACCATTCCATTTTTGGAATCAGTAATAGTAACAATTATGACTTCATGCCTCAATTCAACATCGTCCATTTTCATTGCACTGAGTTCACTAGAACGGCACGCTCCAACAATTCCCATTATCATTACAACCTTCATCATTAAATAAATATCATCGGGGGCTCCAAACAGGAATTTAGTTACATCTTCCCTTCCAAACGCATTAGATTTTTTGGGTTTATATCCGTCATTTCTTCTTTTTAAAGTATAAGTAGTTTAATTAACTATTAAAGATAGGGCGTAGATAAATGTTGAGATGAAAAATAACACTCACTACTTCACTGACTACATTTCACTTAGCAACCATAAGCAATGAAATGACAGGATGCTCTCCTATACTTTGTTTAACCGTGTTTGCCGTTACGTCATACATTGTCACACTTTATCTTGCTCTCATGAAATGGATGAGACGGAATTATGACGCCATTAACGTATTTCCAAACTAATGTCGACGTAAATTTAATTTGTTACTTTTGACAGTTCAGTTGTCATATTTTGATTTGTTCAGTATTTTTGGTCATTTAACATATGTCATTAATTAAAATTTTGAGGTTAAGTGTAAAATAACATTCAACTAATATAAGACAAACGTAAAATAGCAGAATATGTCACCGATTATGACGTAACGGCAAAGGATGGTTAAACAAAGTCTAGTAATGAATGCTGTTTTTAATAAGAACGAAGGTGTCGCTTCTGTGTGAGTGGGATATTCTGTGCCAATACTGCGTTTCCCGTAATCAACCGTTCTGTGTAAATCACTTGACAAAATAGTGTGACATAAAAATTTCGTTGTCAAAATTATTCTTTAATATGAAAGATATTATTAGCCACTTCGGAAAATTAATCTCAAATACAATCATGGTTCACATTCAATCATATCCATAGAAATATTTCTGGTCCTGATGTTATGCGTAATTCACATACTCCTCCTATTTGAAGTCAACAACGTATTTCATAGAACAAACGCTGAGTCGCTCGTCAAACTCAGATTGAAACACCTTCATTTTAACGAAGCTGACTGCTGTTCATACCATTCCGTTTCAAGAGTTCAGGTACTTCCGCAAAGAATTGAAACAAACATGAAAAAATCTTAATTTGTTCCAACGTGCAGAAAACTAGTCAGAAAGAAAAGTTCAAAATCGAATTTCGAGTGGGTAATTCCCCGCAAGGAATCTTCGTAGTAATTCCCCGCAAGGAATCTTCCTTTTGTCCATAACACCCAGCGAATATGTAAGAAAATACAAGGAAAGAAAAAACAGGGAAGCTGGTCTCAAGTCTTGCATTCAATCCTCAAATTCTCCATGATATTCAGGTATACCATTGTTTACGTGACAGCAGAAAAAATGGTGACTTTGACATTATTTGCTGCAAAATATTTTTACTTAATTAAAATACAAGATATTTGTGGTCCATAATTAATTTATAACACTGCTAAAATTTAGACAAAATTAAAAACAGCCGGCCATATTGATATTATAGAAGTTGTTAATGCAATATTTCGGGGCTATGTTGTAACAGCAATCTTATTGGGTACAATCCAGTTGGATGTTTCCATCTTCCGTAAAGTGCATAGTTCCATCAAAATAATCACCAAAGTCAGACATTTTTTCGTCTGTATCTGAAGAGTCTTCATATATATCTCCTTTTTCGTCTACTTCCGTTTTTTCTTGTTTGTCCTCTTCCTCTACGTTAAAAATAACAGCGTGCGTCGTTGCTTTTACTGATTTATTATTTAACGTATTACTTATAAGGCTGTATAAACTGTTTTTATTAAAATCTGGATAAACCGTTCTAGGATCTCCTAAAATTTGACTTTTAAAATTTTCCTCAATGTGGTTAATTCTTATTTTGAGAGTTTCTTGAGATACGTTAGCCATGTCGTTGTGATCGTTATTTAGAGCCTCTTCCAGTAAAGAAGTTAAAGATTGTATGCAAGACTTGAGACCACCTTCCCTGTTTTTTCTTTCCTTGTATTTTCTTACATATTCTCTAGAAGATACCTAATCTCCTAGTTAGTAAACTATTTTAAGTTATATTAAGTAATGATATTAAATAGTTGAATTTATAGATTTGATAGTTGTTTGTATAAAGTAAAATAAAAAATATTTTTCTGGGTAAACTTTAATCAATGCCTAAATTCCCATTTAAAATATAAAATGCCAAACGAAGTACCTCAAGAAAGTTCGTCAAATTCTCTACCCTATTTCGAGAAGTTACGAGGAGGAGAAAATTATTCAGACTGGTTTTTTGCAATGTAAATGTTTTTAAAACATTAAGACCTTTGGTTTAGTGTGATACGCTATCCAGAAAATGATACAACACTTGAAATATTGAAAGTAAAAAAAGATCAAAAGGCTTTAACAAAAATTGGCTCGATGGTTTAACCTTGCTGTTATCCTAATGCAAGAGAATCAATTTCAGCTAAAGAAGCTTGGACAAAACTGCAATGTGCCTATGAAGATAAGGAGCGAAATAGACGTATTACCTTACTTCGATCTTTATGTTCAAAAAAATGGAAGTTTATGCTATGAAACTCTCCCAAAAATTGAGTGCAATAAATAAACCCGTTGATGATGAATTACTGGGTGCTATGATATTACAAGGCTTACCATAAAGCTATGAACCTATGGTAATGACAATGGAGCATTTCGGTGTAGTAATTACTAGCGATTTTATCGAGTCTAAACTGCTACAAGACACCAAATGGAGTAATCATAGTCATAATTCAAATAAAGCATTGTGGTCTAAGTAAAATTCCACAAAGGTTGACAAAAATAAGAAACCTTCTTGCTGGCACTGCCGTTCAATAGGTCATTTCAAACAAAATTGTCCCAAGATGTCTGCTACAGAGCAATGTTCGTCTACATCAAGGAAACCAGATATTAAGCAGAAATCTAAAGCGTTACTTACAGCTTCACGATGCCAGAAGAATCCCAAAAACTGGTACATTGATTCTGGAGCATCGACTCATATGACATACCTACCATAAAGATTGGCTCATTAATTATACAGATAAGAGGAATAATGGTGTGGAAGTGAGTGTCGCTGATAATCAAACCATATTCACTGAAAGAATTGGTGATTACTTATATCACTTATGTTCCTAATCTAGCATCAAATCTTTTATCAGTTAATCAGTTGGTATCAAAAGGATATGTTACTGTGTTTGATAAAGAAGGATGCAAGATACTAGATTACGACGGGTGTACTATTCAAGGTAAGGTTGAAGCAACTGCAAGCCAAATAGGTGGGATTTATAAACTGGATACCTTAGAATATGCTTGTGCCGTGAATCAAATAGATTCACAAATTTTATGGCACGAACGACTTTATTAAAGAGCGATACCGAAGGCTGGCAGTAAAGTTCGAAACTAGTAAATATACTTACATCCCGTGAAGTATATAAGATTTTTTCTCCTTCCCGCAGAAGTTATTCTTGGAGTTTTATTAATTTAATCCGATACTTCGCATGAAATTATGGACAGCTTTGAACGGTTTCTATAGCGTCATAAACATTATTATTTTATCAACAACGTCAAGCTGACAGTTTATTATAAAAAATTTAGAGAAATTGGAATTATTGATTTGTATAACAGCCAAATGGGTATAGAAGAATCAGCAAATATCGCTTGTCTGTCGCTGCTGCCAGAAAAATCAAGGAAAGGGTATGAAGCAACGTATCAGTACTTCAAGAAAGGGTGCCAAACAAAGACTGCTACTGCAATTTCAGAGAACGTGCTTTTGGCGTACTTTCACGAAAAATCTGCTATATTAAAGTCTCCATCAAGCTTATGGTGTGAATATTCCATGCTGAAGGTAGATATTTCCAAGTATCCTAAAATTCGAGCGTTTTTAAAAAGAAGAAATGGCGGATATAAACCTGAAAAATCTAATGTGTTTGACAGGGAAGACCTAAATAAATTCCTGTTTGAAGCCCCCGATGATATTTATTTAATGGTGAAGGTTGTAATGATAATGGGAATTGCTGGAGTGTGCCGTTCTAGTGAACTCTGTGCAATGAAAATGGACAATGTTGAATTAAGGCATGAAGTCATAATTGTTACTATTCCTAATTCCAAAAATGGAATGGTACGTAAATTTACAGTGACTAGGAGTGACGATGAGAAGATTTGTTATTTTAAAATAGTTCGAAATTACATTGTTATAAGACATGATGAATCCTCGCTTCTTCATGCGATATGAAAATGGAAAGTGCTTAAACCAGCCTGTCGAGAAAAAGTCGATTTTTTCAATTCCAAATAAAATTGCTAAATTTCTTAACTTTGAGAACTTTAAGGACAACCGACAACTATTGCGGAAAGTTATGTAGCGAAGAGGAAAATAAAATTTTATACAATATAACGAAGCCAGAAGTATCCTGCAGTACTTCAAGAGTAACAGAAAACTTGGTTAGAGATGGAGAAATTATGGAGTCAGAACATTTCATACAAACTGAGAAAAAAGCAGAAAACATTTTTCCAAATTTTGTAAATAATATTCATAATTGTAATAATTGTACTATTAATATTCATATAAATAAATAAGATAAAGGCATGAATTATTACCACCCAAAATTGGTAAGTTGACTTACAACCGGTCGTCAAGGGCAATCAATACTTTTTTGGTAATTGTTACTTACGTCCTTCAAAACAGTGTCAAAATGCGTTGATTACGATATAGGGAGGAGAAAAACAATATTTCCACACTCTATTAAACCGTCAATATTGCGAGTAAATGCAATCGATAGCTATGTTTTAAATAGTAAATATTACAAAAAACATTTTATGTATTTAAACTGTTCCCACTAACATTTAAACATCCACCTATCTTAGAGAATCTTCGACATCCACATCTTAATGTTAAGTCCAACTAGCAGTTGAAGCACATCTGCTAGTTTGCAAAAACCAAGAATTTAACAGGTGGCGTTAAGATCGGCGCTTATGCAACATTTATACGCATGGAAAGTGTCGCGGGTTGTCTACTTTTCACATAGCAACCATAAGCAATGAAATGACGGGATGCTCTCCTAGCAATGAAGGCTGTTTTTAAAAAGAGCGAAGGTGTCGCTTCTTTGTGAGTGGGATATTCTGTGCCAATACTGCGTTTCCCGTAATCAACCGTTCTGTGTAAATCACTTGACAAAATAGTGTCACATAAAAATTTCGTTGTCAAAATTATTGTTTAATATGGAAGAATTCGGAGAATTAAACTCAACTACAATCATGGTTCACATTTATTCAGATCCACCTTTTTCCATAGAAATATTCCTGGCCCTGATGGTATGCGTAATTCACATACTCCTCCTATTTGAAGTCAACAAAGTATTTCGTAGAACAAACGCTGAGTCGCTCATCAAACTCAGATTGAAACACCCTCATTTGAACGAAGCTGACTGCTGGTCATGCCATTCCCAGCGAATATGTGAGAAAATACAGGGAAAGAAAAAACAGAGAAGCAGGTCTCAAGTCTTGCATAAATAATAAATCAGTAGAAGCAACGACGCACGTTATGGTAGGTGAAAACACCCAATTGGATTCTACCTACCTAATAAAGTGGGATTGCGGTTATAACATAGCCCAGAAATATTGCACTAACAACTTTTCTAATATCAATATGGCCGGCTGTTTTTAATTGTGTCTAAATTTTAGTAGTGTTATAAATTAATTCTGGACAACAAATATCTTGTAATCGTATTAACTAAAAATATTTTGCAACAAATATTTCAATCGTATGATTTACTTTTTTAAGGCACAGTACAAAGTACTTTGGCCTGTCCGATATGTCGAAAATTGCCATTTTTTCTGCAGTCACGTAAACAATGGTATACCTTAGTATCAAAGTGTTGTAAAGCGTTTGAATAATTTATATTCTTCGATATCTATTGGTAACACGTTTTACTAAATACGACAATTTTACAGGAAACTGTGATAATACTTTACTTGTACTTTTATTGTCAAGAAATTGGGGATGCAGTGGGGTTTGAATTTAAAATTTCGCGTTATCTATAAAAAGAATTCGCACAAAGTAATAATTTGGAACACTAATATTGACGTCCGTTTATAAACAATTCCTCTGTTTCATAATCATTAAAATTAAAATAATCAATTTTTATTGATAAAAACTGCTCTGCAATATTAAAGTATTGATTTTAAATAAGGGATGGCTACTTTATACTAATAACTGAAACGGTAACAATATTAAAGACTTTCGACACTAATTGCTAGTGAATTTTCTCAACATTCTTTATAGGTTTGTAATTATTGGAATATATAAATAAGAATTAGTAGCAACAAGTGCATAAAGTGGTACTTTTTTTCACGAATGGAAAAGTTGGAAGCTGGAAATTTCATAAGTGAAAAAAGATACTTTATGCATATGCTGCATAAAATATTTTTTCTACAGCCCTATACAAATAATTAAATCAAAATAGTAATTTGGAATATTTTGATTAAACTCCTTCAGAGAATACAATACTATTAAGAAAAATTAACAACTATATTTTGTAGGTATTTTAGTTTTATTTCGCAATGTGAATATTGAAAACGCAATTGTATGGTAGACTAATGTGAATTTTTGATCCAGTCACGTTTGTTTCTGTTTGATTCTTGGAAAAGGCTTCATTTAAATTGTGAATATTTTCGAAAAAGTGTTTATACCAAGTACTTTTTTTGTACATTTGCCATTTCTATATGTTGAAAAAAAATGGTTGCTGGTTGCGTTTTCGGTCTCAGATTAGCATACTTTTGACATGAATGTATTGAATTAATGCTTGTACGGATTATCCAATAACCGTAAAACGCCGATGATGATGACTAGAAATTCCCCTTTATCTTCAATGTCATCATTTTTCATTTTATACCACTCTTTTCTTCGACAACCTCCAGCTATTCCCAGTATTAACGTTACCTACAAATTTATAAATAAAGTAAGCAAAAACAAATTAACTATTTAAAACTTTTACCATTAACGGGTCCGGTAAGGTTCGCGACCCTCGAAATTTTGCAACGATTTTTTTTTATTAGAAAGCCCTATTGCTATAGAACATTTTAAAAGAAAAAAAATTCTTGGATCATGCACTTTTGAAAGAGAAAATTGCAATTGAAAGTACAAAAATCCGCCATTTATTTTTTTAATTTTTGACAATTATACTTTAGATAGAGCGATGTATGGACAATGTTGCCAGTTCTCATTTCTGTAACTCGTGATGGCTTGGAAATACTTTACACAAGGTTTTAGATATTTTTACTAAAAAAATTTGAAGTACATTCAGAATTTATAGAGAAAAATCCAAAAAACAATATTTTTCACAACGACCACTATTTGAACAGATGTTTTATTTAAAACAAAATAGTTAAATACTTTATATTCAACATGAATTTTTCCGAGATGAGGAATAAATATGTACCTATGTATTAATGTAGACATAAATATCAAATAATTTGTATTCCACATGAAGTTTTCCAAAAAGGGGAAGGGAATCCCGTCCCTTTTTTGGAAGGTAAGAGGATTAGCATGTAAAGATGCTGAAATAGTATATCACATAGGTAGTGATATACCAAGAACATGAATTATGATAACGAATAATATTAACTATTTTTGTCTTTCAGAAATACATGACTCGAGACCTCGTTCAAGTTCGAGCACTCTTCGAACACAAGGAGAAGGGCAAGGAGATAGAAATAGCATCATGCTACTTTGCGGGAGACGGGATAGCTCCACCCCCCCGAGGTACAAAGGCTGGTGAAGTACTGTGAAGAGAAGAAACTACCTCTACTCTCAAGTTGTGATGCCAATGCACACAATACTGTTTGGGGCAGTAGCAATACCAATCAGAGAGGTGAGCAACTTTTAGAATATATCCTTAATAAAAACCTTATTATTGACAATATAAGGAATACCCCCACATTTGTAACAAGGGTAAGGCAATAAGTTTTAGATGTCACACTGGCAACACAGGATCTAAAACATATAGTAAAAGATTGGAGAGTTTCGGGCGAACCATCTCTCTCCAATCATAGCATATCTCATCGTACAAAGGGGTCTGAACTATACAGATAGCTGGTGTAGGCAAGTGGGATTGACCATCAACCCCACCAAAACCATCTCAATAGCCTTCACTAAAAAAAGAAAGCTCAACCTCAAAACAATTAAACTTGATGGGAGCGAGGTTGAATGGAGACAAGAAGTTAAGTATTTAGGTTTGACTCTAGACAGTAAAATCCTGTGGAACAAACACGAAAAGGAGATTATATACAAAGCTAAAATGGCTCTGACGGTGTGCAGGAATCTGGCAGGGAGAAATTTGGATTGTAACCCAAAAATCCTGAGATGGTTGTAGTGAGACCAATTACCTCTCAAGGAGCCATTGCGTGGAGTAGTAGAACTAGCCTATCAACGACGAGAGAAAACCTCTCCAAAATTCAAAACTAGCCTGTATGTGCATTACAAGAGCAATGAGAACATGCCCAACAGCAGCCATGGAAGTGATTCTCGATCTCACACCACTACAAATGGTGGTGGAAAGTGTTGCAGAAAGAACAAGATACAGACTAAATAGAGAGGGAATCATTTAAAAAAACCATCTCCTTACTTCCTAGAAATCAGAAAACCTGGGACATGCCACAAGATGTATAACTTTTCAAAGAAATTCGTTACGGAATTAGGCAACAAGACGGAATGGGATCCAAATACCATTACCAGACTTGGAAAAAATGCAATTCAATGGTACACAGGCGGCTCAAAGGCAATAGAAGGAACTGGGATAGGAGTGTACGGGCCAGGAACCAAACACTCTGAAAGCTTGGGAAAAACCCCGAGTATCTCAAGCGGAAATTCACGCCATAAGAAAGTGTGCCCAGTTCAATATTGATAAAGGATATAGAAGGCAAAAGATTATCATAATGTCGGATAGTCAAGCAGCCATTGAAACACTGAGCTCTTGTGTTATCAGTTCCAAAATGTTGTGTGAATGCATAGGCAAACTAAATGAACTAGGCGAGAACAATATAGTCACTTCACCGTGGATTCCAGGACACACTGGGATATAAGTAAATGAAATAGCAGATGATCTAGCAAAGAGGGGGACTGGAACACCCTTTTGGGAGCCGGAACACTTTTGCGGAATCAGCTCCAATTTAATATTGGAATAAATAGGCAAAGCCGAAGAAAAGAGAAGATCTGACCATTGGAAAGATCTAGTAGGACTTAGACAATCAAAGATTCTTCTGGATGACTTCAACCTGTTGAGATCAAATGAATGCATAAATCAAAGTAAAACTGCACTAAGAGTTTTAACAGGGATCCTAACGAGACATTGTCGCCTGAATGGGCACCTGAAACAGCTCAAAATAGTGGAGGAAGAAGAATGTAGAATCTGTGGCATAGAAGAAGAAACATCCATCCAGATACTTGCGAATTGTACAGCAATTCAGAATCCTGGGGCACAACACTTTGGAGATTACTGGATAGAAGAGGGACATTTACCTAAGTTAAAGCCTGCAGATATCCTAAAATTCCTCCGGGAAATAGGACTAAAGGAGCTACTAGTCTCTGAGACTTTCCTCAGGAACTAAGTAGTAAGGGGACACAATAGATCTTTTAGGTTTCAGTGAATGTCACCACAATTTACATACATACATACATACATTCCCCTTTTTGGAAAACTTCATGTGGAATACAAATTATGTATTTGATATTTTTTCAAGAATCACATATTTCCTTCCACCAGTCGAACCAATTATAACCCGACTAACAGTCGCAAATATTTGTAGTGAAATTGTAATGGAATTTTTCAGTGCCGAATTAGCATAATTAGGAATAAGATATCTTTTACAAATAATAATAATAGCAATAGTTCTCATAATTCAATTCATCATCGCTTCCCGACCAACTGGCACAGATGAAAGTGTAACTAGAACCAAAACCTAACCTAACTTACATTAACCAAATGAAACTCAACAATGTAATAAACTAGAGAGGTTAAGCTCCGAAGTATCATTTCATTTATTTTAAAGTAATAATATATAGATGAAATAGTTATTTTCATTATACCTCACTGAAAACCCTATCTTAATATGCCTATCAAGAGTACCGAAAATTACCTTTTCCTGTTCGCTAACATGCCTTATTGTTCAGTTCCTTTAGCAACACTAAACAACAATTGTATTATAACAGCAGATGTCAGTGTTCTGAATTATAATAATTCTACTATGACAGCAGATGTCAGTGTTTTGAATTATAGTCTAATATAGTAAATACTTACTAGTTTTTGTATTAAGAAAGGTATAATGAAAAGTATCGTTCATTACACATCCATAAATGCTTTTCCCGTGCTTGCACACGGGAGAAGCCTATTTTCGGGACTCGTAATGAAATATACTATTACGTGTCAAGCTCGGAAAGTGATACGGTTTTAAGGAAACCGATGACATATTTGGAAAAGTGTTCATCTTTTAATATTCAGAAATTGAAAAATTAATGTTAATAGACAAAATCCAATGAAACAAGCACATTAAAGAACTAACGTTTAATCATTCCTTTCGCAGCTTCAAACTATAAATACTACAAAAAACATGTTATTTATTTAAACTGTTCCAACTAACATTTGAACATTCATTTATCTTATAGAGTCTTCGAGATCCACATCTTAATATTAAGTCCAACTAGCAGTTAGATCACATCTGCTAATTTGCAAAAACCAAGAATTTAACAGGTGGCGTTAAGATCGGCGCTTATGCAACATTTATCGCATGGAAAATGGCGCGGGTTGTCTACTTTTCACATAGCAACCATAAGCAATGAAATGACGGGAAGCTCTCCTAGCAATGAAGGCTTTTTTTAAAAAGAGCGAAGGTGTCGCCTCTGTGTAAGTGGGATATTCTGTGCCAATATTGCTTTTCCCGTAATCAACCGTTCTGTGTAAATGACTTGACAAAATAGTGTGACATAAAAATTTCGTTTGTCAAATTTGTTCTTTAATATGGAAGATATTATTAGCTACTTTGGAAAATTAATCTCAACTACAATCACGGTTAACATTCAATCAGATCCACATTTTTTCATAGAAATATTCCTGGCCCTGATGGTATGCGTAATTCACATACTCCTCCTATTTGAAGTCAACAAAGTATTTCATAGAACAAACGCTGAGTCGCTCATAAAACTCAGATTGAAACACGCTCATTTGAATGAAGCTGACTGCTGTTCATGCCATTCCGATTCAAGAGTTCAGGTACCTTCACAAAGAACTGAAACAACCATGAGAAAATCCTACTCTGCTCCAACGTGCAGAAAGATAAGTACAAAATCGAATTTCGGGAGGGTAATTCCCCGAAAGGAATCTTCATTGGTTCGCCATGCTTACAGCGATAGAGTAGACTATCTTTTGTCCATAACACCCAGCGAATATGTAAGAAAAGACAAGGAAAGAAAAAACAGGAAAGCTGGTCTCAAGTCTTGCATAAAGAATGGATCAGTAAAAGCAACGAGGCACACTGTTAGATTTAACGTTGATGAAAAGGACAAACCTTCACAAAGAACTGAAACAACCATGAGAAAATCCTACTTTGCTCCAACGTGCAGAAAGATAAGTACAAAATCGAATTTCGGGAGGGTAATTCCCCGAAAGGAATCTTCATTGGTTCGCCATGCTTACAGCGATAGAATAGACTATCTTTTGTCCATAACACCCAGCGAATATGTAAGAAGAGACAAGGAAAGAATGAACAGGGAAGCTGGTCTCAAGTCTTGCATAAATAACAAATCAGTAAAAGCATCGACGCACACTGTTCGTTTTAACGTAGAGGAAGAGGTCAAACATGAAAAAACGGAAGTAGACGAAAAAGGAGATTTATATAAACAGTCTTCAGATAAAGTCGAAAAAATGTCTGACCTTAGTGATTATTCTGATGGGAGTATGCATGTTATGGAAGATGAAAACATCTAATTGCATTGTACCTAATAAAGTGGGATTGCGGTTATAACATGGCCCCGAAATATTGCACTAACAACTTTTCTAAAATCAATATGGCCGGCTGTTTTTAATTGTGTCTAAATTTTAGTAGTGTCATAAATAAATTATGTACCACAAATATCTTGTATTCGTATTAACTGAAAATATTTTGCAACAATTATTCCAATCGTATGATTTACTTTTTTAACGCAGAGTACAAAGTACTTTGGCCTGTCCGGTATGTCGAAAATTGCCATTTTTTTGCAGTCACGTAAAGAATGGTATACCTAAGTATCAAAGTGTTGTAAAGCGTTTGAATAATTTATATTCTTCGATATCTATTGGTAACACGTTTTACTAAATACGAAAATTTTACAGGAAACTGTAATAATACTTTACTTAAAATTACTGTATGTCTCCACTATATTGACTTTGTACTTTTTTTCGTCGCAAAATAACATAAATTGTCTCCATAAACTATTCATACTCTTTTCCGTGTTTTTGGGTACACTTTTAATGTCATTTTGGTCAATTTCCCGTTTTATTTGGTTGCGATAGTAATATTCTGAATCTTTGTACCATCAATTCCAATACGCAGATAAATATACTATTAATGGAATGGTGGGATAATTTTATTAATTTATTTCAAAACACGAAGCAGATGTCCCAATTTTCGAGACCTCGAAAATATGAATAACCAATCATCGACATGTATCTGGACCAGTTTTCGACACAGAGTACATAAAAGCAGTTATCAATTTAACAAAAATGTTCTATTAAACTAAATACAATATAAATTCTTGAACAAAATAACCTCACTTCGCTTTCTTGTGCCTTGATTTGGTGGTCCCACAACATTTGTTTTGGAATATTTATCATGTTTGATATTATTGGGCTGAAAAGGACATAACCCACAACTACGGAATCCATTTTTGAAAATGTCAGGCGTATTTTTGAATATATTCAGAACTTTGTGCAATAGAGGGGCGAAATCTTCTTTCCTTAATCTGGCTCCTTGATTTTCCATCCGCCAATTGATGACAGCTTTCTTCCATTCATGTTTCAATGGTCGGAATAGTGCTACATCCAATGGTTGGAGGATATGGGTAGAATTTGGAAAGAGGCCTGATTAGCTAACAATTCCATTGTTAAAACAAAACTAGCTTAACGTCATTGTTAGGTGGGAACTATGTCCATCTACGAAGAGTATCACAGGAAAGGTGATATTATTTCCCTTCAACCACGGAAAGAATACATTGGCAATGTATTCATAAAATGAATCTCCGGTCATCCAGCCTGAATCTGAACGACCTACCGCCCAGTTGTATGGAATTTTTGCTGTGATATATTGAGGTAACCTTTTATAAGCAAACATTACCATTGGATATGGTAAGTTCCCTGCTGCATTGGACATAACTAACGTGGTGAAGCACTCCTATCTCGTCATTGTTTATGAATGACTAAATGGCTTTATCTCCTTTTTTAACGAGCACTCGCTCTCCTTTAGAGCTGAGGAAAAAGGCCGATTCATCACAATTGAATATCCTTTTAGAATCATTCCACACGTCGGCTAAGTTGTTGTCGTCTATGTAATTTTGAATTTCAGAGAACCATCCTCTGATTTTCAATTCTGTAACAGAAGATCTGGCCTTGGTTAAATTTTGTGTCACTCTCTAGGTGGCGTTTTAAGAATAATTCGTACCAGTGCCTTCCTGGCTTACCATTAGTGAATGGTGTTACTCTTCCAGGAAAGAAGTTAAAGATTGTATGCAAGACTTGAGAACACCTTCCCTGTTTTTTCTTTCCTTGTATTTTCTTACATATTCTCTAGAAGATACCCTCATCTTCTAGTTAGTAAACTATTTTAAGTTATATTAAGTTATGTTATTAAATAGTTGAATTTATAGATTTGATAGTTGTTTGTATAAAGTAGAATAAAAAATATTTTTCTGGGTAAACTTTAATCAATGCCTAAATTCCCATTTAAAATATAAAATGCCAAACGAAGTACCTCAAGAAAGTTCGTCAAATTCTCTACCCTATTTCGAGAAGTTACGAGGAGGTGAAAATTATTCGGACTGGTCTTTGGCAATGTAAATGTTTTTAAAACATGAAGACCTTTGGTTTAGTGTGATACGCTATCCAGAAAATAATACAACACTTGAAATATTGAAAGTAAAAAAAGATCAAAAGGCTTTAACAAAAATTTGCTCGATGGTTTAACCCTGCTGTTATCCTAATGCAAGAGAATCAATTTCAGCTAAAGAAGCTTGGCCAAAACTGCAATGTGCCTATGAAGATAAGGAACGAAATAGACGTATTACCTTATTTCGATCTTTATGTTCAAAAAAATGGAAGATTATGCTATGAAACTCTCCCAAAAATTGAGTGCAATAAATAAACCCGTTGATGATGAATTACTGGGTACAATGATATTACAAGGCTTACCAGAAAGCTATGAACCTATGGTATGGCAATTGAGCATTCCGGTGTAGTAATTACTACCGATTTTATCGAGTCGAAACTACTACAAGACACCAAATGGAGTAATCATAGTCGTAATTCAAATAAAGCATTGTGGTCTAAGCAAAATTACACAAAGGTTGACAAAAATAAGAAACCTTCTTGCTGGCACTGCCGTTCAATAGGTCATTTCAAACAAAATTGTCCCAAGATGTCTGCTACAGAGCAATCTCCATCTACATCAAGGAAACCAGAAATTAAGCAGAAATCTAAAGCGTTACTTACACCTTTAGCATGCCAGACGAATCCCAAAAACTAGTACATTGATTCTGGAGCATCGACTCATATGATATACCTACCATAAAGAATGGCTCATTAACTATACAGGTAAGAGGAATAATGGTATGGATAATCAAACCATATTCACTGAAGGAATTGGTGATTACTGATG
This sequence comes from Lochmaea crataegi, assembly GCA_947563755.1. Classification (NCBI taxonomy): domain Eukaryota; kingdom Metazoa; phylum Arthropoda; class Insecta; order Coleoptera; family Chrysomelidae; genus Lochmaea; species Lochmaea crataegi. The sequence continues at coordinate 28,215,193 of OX387432.1, forward strand.
TCACTTATGTTCCTAACCTAGCATCAAATCTCTTATCAGTTAGTCAGTTGGTATCAAAAGGATATGTTACTGTAGGGCTTTCCGGAAACTATGATCGGGTTAACCCGATCAGGATCTGAATGTTCGGAAAGTAATCCGGATCTCGATCACTTACGTTCGGAAACTGAACGAAATGAACGGATCATACTCATATGATTGAATCATTTCTAGTATACCGGTGGGTAAATGCGATCAGCTGACGGGTTTTTGCGTTGTTTTGTTTTCTTTAACCTTGAAAGTTATGTTAGCTGTGTAGTTGACAGGTTTTGAAGTTTGCGAGTTTTGCACTTTTCAGCTTTTTTATAAAAAAATAACTTGTTGGCTTCAAACTTTAGTATTGGTTGGTTGTTATTATTATTTAGCGTGAACGATGAGTGAAAAACAAGTTAGGATATCTCAAATCAGCTGTAATCGAAGAGGGGAAATTGAATTTCCTGTAAAACAATATGGAATACGAATATTTACCAAAATCAGTGTATCTAGGAATAACACTCTCAAAGTAATTGGTAATACATTTTCGTCTTTTTGAAGCATTCAATGCATATAGATCAATAAATATTCCTCCTCGTCTTCCTCATCCACCTCAAAAATAATAGTTTGGACGTATTGTATAAAAACCTGTCCATATTTGTAAGTCGCTGATAACTGCTTAATAATAATTATTGAACAATTAAAATCTTTTATACAACTGAATAAAGGGTCTCTGATAAAGGTCTATAAACACAGAAAAACTACAAAGATATAAACATAAAAAATATATCCACGAAACTTTTAAGGTGTATTCTTTGCTTTTAATAATAAAAGGTTTGTAGGTTAAGTTTTAAGTTTGACATTTCCACAAACAGAACGCGTCGTTCGAAAACTCTGATCAAAATCTGCTAGTTTGCAAAAACCAAGAATTTAAGAGGTGGCGTTAAGATCGGCGCTTAAGCAAAATTTATACGCATGGAAAGTGGCGCGGGTTGTCTACTTTTCACAAAGCATACTGCGTTTCCCGTATTAAACCGTTCTGTGCAAATCACTTGACAAAATAGTGTGACATAAAAATTTCGTTGTCAAAATTATTGTTTAATATGGAAGAATTCGGAGAATTAAACTCAACTGCAATCATGGTTCACATTTATTCAGATCCACCTTTTTCCATAGAAATATTTCTGGCCCTGATGGTATGCGTAATTCACATACTCCTCCTATTTGAAGTCAACAAAGTATTTCGTAGAACAAACGCTGAGTCGCTCATCAAACTCAGATTGAAACACCCTCATTTGAACGAAGCTGACTGCTGGTCATGCCATTCCCAGCGAATATGTGAGAAAATACAGGGAAAGAAAAAACAGAGAAGCAGGTCTCAAGTCTTGCATAAATAATAAATCAGTAGAAGCAACGACGCACGTTATGGTAGGTGAAAACACCCAATTGGATTCTACCTACCTAATAAAGTGGGATTGCGGTTATAACATAGCCCAGAAATATTGCACTAACAACTTTTCTAATATCAATATGGCCGGCTGTTTTTAATTGTGTCTAAATTTTAGTAGTGTTATAAATTAATTCTGGACAACAAATATCTTGTAATCGTATTAACTAAAAATATTTTGCAACAAATATTTCAATCGTATGATTTACTTTTTTAAGGCACAGTACAAAGTACTTTGGCCTGTCCGATATGTCGAAAATTGCCATTTTTTCTGCAGTCACGTAAACAATGGTATACCTTAGTATCAAAGTGTTGTAAAGCGTTTGAATAATTTATATTCTTCGATATCTATTGGTAACACGTTTTACTAAATACGACAATTTTACAGGAAACTGTGATAATACTTTACTTGTACTTTTATTGTCAAGAAATTGGGGATGCAGTGGGGTTTGAATTTAAAATTTCGCGTTATCTATAAAAAGAATTCGCACAAAGTAATAATTTGGAACACTAATATTGACGTCCGTTTATAAACAATTCCTCTGTTTCATAATCATTAAAATTAAAATAATCAATTTTTATTGATAAAAACTGCTCTGCAATATTGAAGTATTGATTTTAAATAAGGGCTACTTTATACTAATAACTGAAACGGTAACAATATTAAAGACTTTCGACACTAATTGCTAGTGAATTTTCTCAACATTCTTTATAGGTTTGTAATTATTGGAATATATAAATAAGAATTAGTAGCAACAAGTGCATAAAGTGGTACTTTTTTTCACGAATGGAAAAGTTGGAAGTTGGAAGCTGGAAATTTCATAAGTGAAAAAAGATACTTTATGCATATGCTGCATAAAATATTTTTTCTACAGCCCTATACAAATAATTAAATCAAAATAGTAATTTGGAATATTTTGATTAAACTCCTTCAGAGAATACAATACTATTAAGAAAAATTAACAACTATATTTTGTAGGTATTTTAGTTTTATTTCGCAATGTGAATATTGAAAACGCAATTGTATGGTAGACTAATGTGAATTTTTGATCCAGTCACGTTTGTTTCTGTTTGATTCTTGTAAAGAGCTTCATTTAAATTGTGAATATTTTCGAAAAAGTGTTTAGACCAAGTACTTTTTTTGTACATTTGCCATTTCTATATGTTAAAAAGAAATGGTTGCTGGTTGCGTTTTCGGTCTCAGATTAGCATTCTTTTGATATGAATGTATTTGTACGGATTTTCCAATAACCGTAAAACGCCGACGATGATGAGTAGAAATTCCCCTTTATCTCCAATGTCATCCATTTTCATTTTATACAACTCTGTTCTACGACAACCTCTAGCTTTTCCCAGTATTAAGGTTACCTACAAATTTATAAATAGAGTAAGCAAAAACAAATTAACTATTTAAAACTTTTACCATAAACGGGTCCGGTAAGGTTCGCGACCCTCGAAATTTTGCAACGATTTTTTTTTATTAGAAAGCCCTATTGCTATAGAACATTTCAAAAGAAAAAAAAATCTTGGATCATGCACTTTTCAAAGAGAAAATTGCAATTGAAAGTACAAAAATCCGCCATTTATTTTTTTAGTTTTTGACAATTATGTCTAGATATCAGATGGTCACAAATTTTAGATAGAGCGGTGGATGGACAATGTTGCCAGTTCTCATTTGCGCAACTAGTGACGGCTTGGAAATACTTTACACAAGGTTTTAGATCTTTTTACTAAAAATTTTGAGGTACATTCAGAATTTATAGAGAAAAATCCAAAAAACAATATTTTTTCACCACGACCACTATTTGGACAGATATTAAATACTTTATATTCAACATGAATTTTTCCGAGATGAGGAATAAATATGTACCTATGTATTAATGTAGACATAAATATCAAATAATTTGTATTCCACATGAAGTTTTCCCTTCCCCTTTTTTGGAAGCAAGAGGATGAGCAAGCATATAAAGATGCTAAAATAGTATATCACACAGGTAGTGATATACCAAGAACTTGTAATATGATAACGAACATTATTAACTATTTTTGTCTTTCAGAAATACTCGAGACCTCGTTCCAGTCCGAGCACTCTTCGAACACACGAAGGATGGCAGAAATAGCATCATGCTACTTTGCGGGAGACGGGATAGCACCACCACCCCGAGGTACAAAGGCTGGTGAAGTACTGTGAAGAGAAGAGTCTACCTCTACTCTTAGCATTTGATGCCAATGCACAAATACTGTTTGGGGCAGTAGCAATACCAATCAGAGAGGTGATCTACTTTTAGAATATATCTTTAATGAAAACCTTAATATTCACAATATAAGGAATACCCCCACATTTGTAACAAGGGTGAGGCAATAAGTTTTAGATGTCACACTGACAACACAGGATCTAAAACATATAGTAGAAGATTGGAGAGTTTCGGGCGAACCATCTCTCTCCAATCATAGCATCATAACATTCAAGTTAGAACTAGGTGAGCCCCAGAAGAAAACCAAGAAAAACAGATTGGGACAACTATAACACCTATCTGAAAGAAAACCTATCACATATCCAGAGAAAATGGAGGGCTAAACACCATCTCGATCTGGAAAATGAGCTGGAGGACCTGAACAGGGCAATAATCAATGCATTTGAATCGAGCTATCCTCTTCAAGATCAACGAAGTAGCATAGATGCACCCTGGTGGAATAAGCATCTGCCAGAATTAAGATCTCAAACCCGGCTAAAAGAAATAGCTTCAGAAAATTCTGTGAAGATATAAACACTACACCTGCTGCGGCAAGACTCTACAATTTCATGGCAAGAAGTAGGGTCAACACAGATATGGCTTTGAGGAAGCCAGACGGTAAATATACCGAAAATGGAGAAAAACGAGTGAGACTCTTACTAGGAACTCATTTTCCTGGGAGTAGCCCAAATAGGGAAGATAATCCTCTTGAAGGTCATGAGACCTTGAATGGAGACAAGAAGTTAAGTATCTAGGTTTGACTCTAGACAGTGAACTGCTGTGGAACAAACACGAAAAGGAGATTATATACAAAAGAAAAATGGCTCTAATGGTGTGCAGGAATTTGGCAGGGAGAAATTGGGGTTGTAACCCAAAAATCCTGAGCTGGTTGTACACTGCCATAGTGAGACCAATTACCTATCAAGGAGCCATTGCATGGAGTAGTAGAACTAGCCTATCGACGACGAGAGAAAACCTCTCCAAAATTCAAAGACTAGCCTGTATGTGCATTACAGGAGCAATGAGAACATGCCCAACGGCAGCCATGGAAATGATTCTCGATCTCACACCAATACATATGGTGGTGGAAAGTGTTGCAGAAAGAACAAGATACAGACTAAATAGAGAGGGAATCATTAAAAAAACCATCTCCTTACTTCCTAGAAATCAGAAAACCTGGGACATGCCACAAGATGGTATGATGAAAAAGTAATTCGTTACGGAATTAAGCAACAAGAAGGAATGGGATCCAAATACCATTACCAGACTTGGAAAGAATGCAATTCAATGGTACACAGACGGCTCAAAAGCAAAAGAAGGAACTGGGATAGGAGTGTACGGGCCAGGAACCAAACACTCTGAAAGCTTGGGAAACACCCCGAGTATCTCAAGCGGAAATTCACGCCATAAGAAAGTGTGCCCATTTCAATATTGATAAAGGATATAGAAGGCGTAGGATTATCATAATGTCGGATAGTCAAGCAGCCATTAAAGCACTGAGCTCTTGTGTTATCAGTTCCAAAATGGTATGTAAATGCATAGGCAAACTAAATGAACTAGGCTAGAACAATATAGTCACTTCACCGTGGATTCCAGGACACACTGGGATAGAAGGAGATGAAATAGCAGATGATCTAGCAAAGAGGGGGACTGGAACACCCTTTTAGGGGACGGAACCTTTTTACGGTAATGCAATATTGGAAGAAATAGGCAAAGCCGAAGAAAAGAGGAGATCTGACCATTGGAAAGATCTAGTAGGACTTAGACAATCAAAGATTCTTCTGGATGACTACAACCTGTTGAGATCAAATGAATGCATACGTCAAAGTAAAACTGCACTAAGAGTTTTAACAGGGATCCTATCGGGACATTGTCACCTGAATGGGCACCTGAAACAGCTCAAAATAGTGGAGGAAGAAGAATGAAGAATCTGTGGCATGGAAGAAGAAACATCCATCCAGATACTTGCGAATTGCACAGAATCCTAGGGCATAACACCTTGGAGATTACTGGATAGAGGAGGGACATTTACCTAAGTTAAAGCCTGCAGATATCCTAAAATCCTCCGGGAAATAGGACTAAAGGAGCTACTAGTTTCTGAGACTTTCCTCAGGAACTAAGAAGTAGTGAGGGGGCACAATAGATCTTTTAGGTTTCAGTAAATGTCACCCCAATTTACATACATACATACATACATTCCCCTTTTTGGAAAACTTCATGTGGAATACAAATGATGTATTTGATATTTTTTCGAGAAAGGGGAAGGGAATATATCAAGATTCACATATTTCCTCCCACCTGTCGAACCAATTATAACCCGACTAACAGTCGCAAGTATTTGTAGTGAAATTGTAATGGAATTTTTTAGTGCCGAATTAGCATAATTAGGAATAAGATATCTTTTACAAATGATAATCATAGCTATAGTTTTCATAATTCAATTCATCATCGCTTCCCGACCAACTGGCACAGATCAAAGTGTAACTAGAACCAAAACCAAACCTAACTTACATTAACCAAATGAAACTCAACAATGTAATAAACTAGAGAGGTTAAGCTCCGAAGTATCATTTCATCCATTTTAAAGTAATAATATATAGATGAAATAGTTATTTTCATTATACCTTACTGAAAACCCTATCTTAACTTAAGAGTACCGAAAATAAGCTTTTCCTGTGCGCTAACATGCCTTATTGTTTTGTTCCCTTAGCAACACTAGACAACAATTGTATTATAACAGCAGATGTCAGTGTTTTGAATTATAATAATTCTACTATGACAGCAGATGTCAGTGTTTTGAATTATAGTCTAGTATAGTAAATACTTACTAGTTTTTGTATTAAGAAAGGTGTAATGAAAAGTATCGTTCATTACACATCCATAAATGCTTTTCCCGTGCTTGCACGACTTCCCGTGTTCGGCTACGCCTCACACCGGAACCCGTCGCGCGCACACGGGAAAAGCCTATTTTCGGGACTCGTAATGAAATATACTATTACGTGTCAAGCTCGGAAAGTGATACGGTTTTAAGGAAACCGATGACATATTTGGAAAAGTGTTCATCTTTTAATATTCAGAAATTGAAAAATTAATGTTAATAGACAAAATCCAATGAAACAAGCACATTAAAGAACTAACGTTTAATCATTATTGACATATTGTTAATAATAAAAAGTCCATTTTCTAATTATTATCACTACATACATAGCACTTTAGCTTTTTCATAGTTAAACGTGGCAATATCGAATGTTTCCGACCACATTCCTTTCACAGCTTCAAACTATAAATACTACAAAAAACATGTTATGTATTTAAACTGTTCCAACCAACATTTGAACATCCATTTATCTTATAGAGTCTTCGAGATCCACATCTTAATATTAAGTCCAACTAGCAGTTAGATCACATCTGCTAATTTGCAAAAACCAAGAATTTAACAGGTGGCGTGAAGATCGGCGCTTATGCAACATTTATCGCATGGAAAATGGCGCGGGTTGTCTACTTTTCACATAGCAACCATAAGCAATGAAATGACGGGATGCTCTCCTAGCAATGAAGGCTGTTTTTAAAAAGAGCGAATGTGTCGGTGGGATATTCTGTGCCAATACTGCGTTTCCCGTAATCAACCGTTCTGTGTAAATCACTTGACAAAATAGTGTCACATAAAAATTTCGTTGTCAAAATTATTCGTTAATATGGAAGATATTATTAGCCACTTCGGAAAATTAATCACAACTACAATCACGGTTAACATTCAATCAGATCCACCTTTTTCCATAGAAATATTTCTGGCCCTGATGGTATGCGTAATTCACATACTCCTCCTATTTGAAGTCAACAAAGTATTTCATAGAACAAACGCTGAGTCGCTCATCAAACTCAGATTGAAACACCCTCATTTGAACGAAGCTGACTGCTGTTCATGCCATTCCGATTCAAGAGTTCAGGTACCATCACAAAAAACTGAAACAACCATGAGAAAATCCTACTTTGCTCCAACGTGCAGAAAGATAAGTACAAAATCGAATTTCGGGAAGGTAATTCCCCGAAAGGAATCTTCATTGGTTCGCCATGCTAACAGTGATAGAATAGACTATCTTTTGTCCATAACACCCAGCGAATATGTAAGAAGAGACAAGGAAAGAAAAAACAGGGAAGCTGGTCTCAAGTCTTGCATGAAGAATAAATCAGTAAAAACAAAGAGGCACACTGTTAGATTTAACGTTGATGAAAAGGACAAACCTTCACAAAGAACTGAAACTACCATGAGAAAATCCTACTTTGATCAAACGTGCAGAAAACGAGTCAGAAAGATTAGTACAAAATCGAATTTCGGGTGGGTAATTCCCCGAAAGGAATCTTCATTGGTTCGCCATGCTAACAGTGATAGAATAGACTATCTTTTGTCCATAACACCCAGCGAATATGTAAGAAAAGACAAGGAAAGAAAAAACAGGAAAGCTGGTCTCAACTCTTGCATAAAGAATAAATCAGTAAAAGCTTCGACGCACACTGTTAGTTTTAACGTAGATGAAAAGGACAAACATGAAAACAAGGAAGTAGACGAAAAAGGAGATTTATATAAACAGTCTTCAAATGCAGTCGAAAAAATGTCCGACCTTAGAGATTATTCAGATGGAGGTATGCACGTTATGGAAGATGAAAACACCCAATTGGATTGTACCTAATAAAGTGAGATTGCGGTTATAACATAGCCCCGAAATACTGCACCAACAACTTTTCTAATATCAATATGACCGGCTGTTTTTAATTGCGTCTAAATTTAATAGTGTTATAAATTAATTCTGGACCACAAATATCTTGTAATCGTATTAACTAAAAATATTTTGCAACAATTATTCCAATCGTATGATTTACTTTTTTAACGCACAGTACAAAGTACATTGCCCTGTCCGGTATGTCGAAAATTGCCATTTTTTCTGCAGTCACGTAAACAATGGTATACCTAAGTATCAAAGAGTTGTAAAGAGTTTGAATAATTTATATTCTTCGATATCTATTGGTAACACGTTTTACTAAATACGAAAATTTTACTGGAAACTGTAACCGTTTATAAACAATTCCTCTGTTTCATGATCATTAAGATGAATCATTTTAAAATTAAAATAATTAATTTTTCTGTCATCCGGCCGCAAACAATGAACTTTCGGGCCGCCGCGCTATACGAAGTTGCCGCTTTCCGGCTACGTCGAACAGAAAAATAGTATACAAACCTCGGCCAGCTCAGCTTTGCTTCGGCCGACAATTACATGTGATCTGAGGCATTTCTTACTTTACTGGCCTATGTCTGTAATATACTATTTCTTGATAAAAACTGCTCTGCAATATAAAAGTATTGATTTTAAATAAAGGGAGTGGCTACTTTATACTAATAACTGGAACGGTAACACATTGACAATATTAAATACTTTCGATGCTGGTGAATGTTCTCAACATTCTTTATCAGTTTGTAATTATTGGAATATATAAATAAGAAATAGTAGCAACAAGTGCATAAAGTGGTACTTTTTTTCACGAATGGAAAAGTTGGGGGTTGGTGATTTCATGAGTGAAAAAAGATACTTTATGCATATGTTGCATACAATATTTTTTCTACTGCCCTATACAAATAATTAAATCAAAATAGTAAATTGGAATATTTTAATTAAACTCATTCAGAGAATTACAACTAATGAATGCATAATGACTGAATTGGGAAATGTTCACAATACTATCAAGAAAAATGAACAACTGTATTATGTAGGTATTTTGTTTTTATTTCGCAATTTGAATATTGAAAACACAATTGTTTGGTATACTAATGTTAATTTTTGATCAAGTCACGTTTGTTTCTGTTTGATGCACACAATTCTGTTTGGGGCAGTAGCAATACCAATCAGAGAGGTGAGCTACTTTTAGAATATATCCTTAATAAAAACCTTAATATTCACAATATAGGGAATACCCCCACATTTGTAACAAGGTTGAGGCAATAAGTTTTAGATGTCACACTGGCAACACAGGATCTAAAACATATAGTAGAAGATTGGAGAGTTTCGGGCGAACCATCTCTCTCCAATCATAGCATCATAACATTCAAGTTAGAACTAGGCAAACCTGAGGTGAGCCCCAGAAGAAAACCAAGAAAAACAGATTGGGACAACTATAACACCTATCTGAAAGAAAACCTATCACATATCCAGAGAAAATGGAGGGCTAAACACCATCTCGATCTGGAAAATGAGCTGGAGGACCTGAACAGGGCAATAATCGATGCATTTGAATCGAGCTGTCCTCTTCAAGATCAACGAAGTAGCATAGATGCACCCTGGTGGAATAAGCATCTGTCAGAATTAAGATCTCAAACCCGGCTAAGAGAAATAGCTTCAGAAAATTCTGTGAAGATATAAACACAACACCTGCTGCGGCAAGACTCTACAATTTCATGGCAAAAAGTAGGGTTAACACAGATATGGGTTTGAGGAAGCCAGACGGTAAATATACCGAAAATGGAGAGAAACGAGTGAGACTCTTACTAGGAACTCATTTTCCTGGGAGTAGCCCAAATAGGGAAGATAATCCTCTTGAAGGTCATAAGAGACCTTGAATGGAGACAAGAAGTTAAGTATCTAGGTTTGACTCTAGACAGTGAACTGCTGTGGAACAAACACGAAAAGGAGATTATATACAAAAGAAAAATGGCTCTAATGGTGTGCAGGAATTTGGCAGGGAGAAATTGGGGATGTAACCCAAAAATCCTGAGCTGGTTGTACACTGCCATAGTGAGACCAATTACCTCTCAAGGAGCCATTGCATGGAGTAGTAGAACCAGCCTATCGACGACGAGAGAAAACCTCTCCAAAATTCAAAGACTAGCCTGTATGTGCATTACAGGAGCAATAAGAACATGCCCAACGGCAGCCATGGAAATGATTCTCGATCTCACACCAATACATATGGTGGTGGAAAGTGTTGCAGAAAGAACAAGATACAGACTAAATAGAGCGGGAATCATTTAAAAAAACCATCTCCTTACTTCCTAGAAATCAGAAAACCTGGGACATGCCACAAGATGGTATGATCAAAAAGTAATTCGTTACGGAATTAAGCAACAAGAAGGAATGGGATCCAAATACCATTACCAGACTTGAAAAGAATGCAATTCAATGGTACACAGACGGCTCAAAAGCAATAGAAGGAACTGGGATAGGAGTGTACGGGCCAGGAACCAAACACTCTGAAAGTTTGGGAAACACCCCGAGTATCTCAAGCGGAAATTCACGCCATGAGAAAGTGTGCCCAGTTCAATATTGATAAAGGATATAGAAGGCAAAGGATTATCATAATGTCGGATAGTCATGCAGCCATTAAAGCACTGAGCTCTTGTGTTATCAGTTCCAAAATGGTATGTGAATGCATAGGCAAACTAAATGAACTAGGCGAGAACAATGTAGTCACCTCACCGTGGTTTCCAGGACACACTGGGATAGGAGGAAATGAAATAGCAGATGATCTAGCAAAGAGGGGGACTGGAACACCCTTTTGGGGGCCGGAACACTTTTGCGGAATCAGCTCCAATTTAATATTGGAATAAATAGGCAAAGCCGAAGAAAAGAGAAGATTTGACCATTGGAAAGATCTAGTAGGACTTAGACAATCAAAGATTCTTCTGGATGACAACAACCTGTTGAGAACAAATGAATGCATAAATCAAAGTAAAACTACACTAAGAGTTTTAACAGGGATCCCAACGGGACATTGTCGCCTGAATGGGCACCTGAAAAAGCTCAAAATAGTGCAGGAAGAAGAATGTAGATTCTGTGGCATGGAAGAAGAAACCTCCATCCACATACTTGCGAATTGCACAGCAAGTCAGAATCCTAGGGCACAACACCTTGGAGATTACTGGATAGAAGAGGGAAATTTATCTAAGTTGAAGCCTGCAGATATCCTAAAATTCTCCGGGAAATAGGACTAAAGGAGCTACTAGTCTCCGAGACTTTCCTCAGGAACTAAGAAATAGTAAGGGGGCACAATAGATCTTTTAGGTCTCAGTGAATGTCACCCCAATTTACATACATACATTCCCCTTTTTGGAAAACTTCATGTGGAATACAAATGATGTATTTGATATTTTTTTCGAGAAGGGGAAGGGAATACGGTATCCGCCAAAATAAACAGTACCGAAACAGATAGTGCTGTGGAGTTGTTTATGTAATATGGATTTGTCATATTTGACTTAATTGTCATTAGTTGATATATTATTAGTACGCTGCAGTTAAATTTGATTTAAAAATGGTTCTAACAACGGAAGAAAAAGTGTTTTTGGTAGAGCATTATTTTCGTTCATACGGAAAATAGAATAATTTCTCGGGGAACAGACTTCGAATATCCTTCTCATTCACCTGATCTCACGCCACCTGACGCATACATTTGGGGCATAATGAAGGACAAAATATTTCACTCGGAAAATCCGCCGGCGAATATTGCCGAACTACGGGAAAGAATACAAAATATTTTTCGGCAGTTACATCAACCACTTTCTATAAATATGTTTATTGACTTACAAAATCGATATGAAGCTTGTTTGCGTCGAAATGGTGAACATTTTGAACACTTACATTACAGAAATTAAAAATTAATTTTTATTTTTATTTTCGGTACTGTTTATTTTGGCGGATACTGTATATCAAGATTCACATATTTCCTCCCACCTGTCGAACCAATTATAACCCGACTAACAGTCGCAAGTATTTGTAGTGAAATTGTAATGGAATTTTTTAGTGCCGAATTAGCATAATTAGGAATAAGATATCTTTTATAAATAATAATCATAGCAATAGTTTTCATAATTCAATTCATCATCGCTTCCCGACCAACTGGCACAGATCAAAGTGTAACTAGAACCAAAACCTAACCTAACTTACATTAACCAAATGAAACTCAACAATGTAATAAACTAGAGAGGTTAAGCTCCGAAGTATCATTTCATTTATTTTAAAGTAATAATATATAGATGAAATAGTTATTTTCATTATACCTTACTGAAAACCTTATCTTAACATGCCTATTAAGAGTACCGAAAATAAGCTTTTCCTGTGCGCTAACATGCCTTATTGTTTTGTTCCCTTAGCAACACTAGACAACAATTGTATTATAACAGCAGATGTCAGTGTTTTGAATTATAATAATTCTACTATGACAGCAGATGTCAGTGTTTTGAATTATAGTCTAGTATAGTAAATACTTACTAGTTTTTGTATTAAGAAAGGTATAATGAAAAGTATCTTTCATTGCACATCCATAAATGCTTTTCCCGTGCTTGCACACGGGAAAAGCCTATTTTCTGGACTCGTAATCAAATATACTATCACGTGTCAAGCTCGGAAAGTGATACGGTTTGAAGGAAACCGATAACATATTTGGAAAAGTGTTCATCTTTTAATATTCAGAAATTGAAAAATTAATGTTAATAGACAAAATCCAATGAAACAACCACATTAAAGAACTAACGTTTAATCATTATTGACATATTGTTAATAATAAAAAGTCCATTTTCTAATTATTATCACTACATACTTAGCACTTTAGCTTTTTCATATTTAAACGTGGCAATATCGAATGTTTCCGACCGCATTCCTTTCACAGCTTCAAACTATAAATACTACAAAAAACATGTTATTTATTTAAACTATTCCAACTAACATTTGAACATTCATTTATCTTATAGAGTCTTTGACGTATAAACCTCCTTGTCACCTACTATTAATGTCTATGATTATTCTTTACATTGATTGACAAGTCGTGTCATGTGTATTTTATATTAAGTCGGATTGAAGTTAATTAAAGCTAAATAACTTATTTAGTTTGTTTAATTTTGCTTCAATTTAATTAACTTAATATGACCGACACTGATACGAAACTCCCGCCCAATGTGGCAAGGTACCTACGACCCGAGAAGTTCGATGTGGATCCCACCGCAACAGAAGCGGACCTAAAGTGGACCCATTGGAAATATACTTTTGACAATTTTATACTCGAAGAGATTCCTAAAGGTACCGACTCCATAAAGCTTAAACTTTTGATGAATCATTTATCAGCGCATATCTTTCCGCACGTACGTGATTCTTTCACCTATGATGATGCCATGAAGGTACTTGATAAAATATACCTCAAACCAAAGAATGTTATACTGGCTCGTCACTTACTAGCCACGCGTAAGCAGAAGCCTGACGAATCTATATCCGACTACGGAAGGTCACTCAGACTCTTAGCCCGCGATTGTAGCTTCGAAGCTGTCTCTGCTACAACGCATGAAGAAGAAGCTATAAGAGGTGCATTTATATCTGGAATACTATCACTGAAAATCCGGGAAAAATTACTTCAAGAAAACTCTCTCACCTTAGATAAAGCTCTCGATCAAGCTCTCTCCGTGGAAACTGCGGAAAGGGATTCCCGGGCCATGACCAGCGGAGTGAATGAAATAAATCTTAATGCTTTACCAGTGCCGTCATTATCAAGACGCACGACTAGAAACACCCAGAATCCCCGAGCTACTTTGGAAGAGCCAAGTAAATGGACCTGTTTCTATTGCGGAGGAACTACATAACACCGAAGACTCAAAATGTCCAGCTTTCAGTGCCCAGTGCCAACTATGCTCCAAGAAGGGACATTTTGCTAATGTATGTAGAGCTATGAAGGTTACTAATAACGCCGTTACCGTTGAAGAATGTGTCTCGGACTCGGATGAGTCTGAAGTGGTTGCTAATGCTGTCTCAGCTGCCTCTCCATCGAGTCTTTCAAAGGCTACTATCCCCGTAACTCTCAACAACTATCACGCCGACGCGTTAATTGACACGGGAAGTTCAGTGAGCTTTATAGATGAGAAGATAGCAAGACTAATGCAGTTGAAACTGAAACCTCACAAACAGACTGTCACATTAGCCTCTCAAAATAACGTATCTTTCGTAAGAAGTGTTCGCTTTGCAACTGTAACTATGAACGAATGCTCACACAAACACAGTCCATTTCTCGTCGTCAGCAACCTTTGTGCTGATGTTATCATAGGCCATGATATACTTAAAGAACACTCCAGTCTCCAATTCAACTTCGGAGGATCTAAAGAACCTTTGGTCTGCAATGTAATGCAAGCTTCAGTGCCCCCCGCCTCAATATTTACTAACCTCTCTCCGGATATCAAACCTATAGCCGTGAAATCCAGACATTATAGTGAACAAGACGAAAAATTCATCAAGGAAGAAGTCTCGAAGCTACTGGAAGACGGCGTAATAGAACCGAGCATATCTCCTTGGCGTGCGCAGGTCTTAGTAGCAGGAGGAGGGGCATACCGAAAAAGGCTCGTGATCGACTACTCCTTGACCGTAAACAAGTTTACAGAATTGGACGCATACCCGTTACCTCATATCGAGACCATTGTGTCGAAGGTTGCGAAATTCAGTGTCTTCAGTCAGATAGACTTAAAGAGCGCCTATCACCAAGTGCCTATTAAAGAGAGTGAAAAACCGTACACGGCATTTGAAGCTGCAGGAAAACTCTATCAATTTACGAGAATCCCATTCGGAGTCACCAACGGTGTCGCAGCATTTCAGCGTACGCTCGAATATATAATAGAAAAGGAAAAGCTTAAAGGGACTTTTACTTACCTCGACGATGTCACCGTATGCGGAAAAGATGACAGCGATCACGATCAGAACCTACTGAACTTTCAAGCTGCTGCAAAAAGGTACAACCTAACTTTGAATGATCAAAAATGTAAATTTCGTCAGCTAACCATAAGGTTGTTGGGCTACACGATCAAAAATAATACCATTGAACCAGACAAAGAACGTCTCCAACCACTACTACAGCTACCAGTCCCCACGAACACTGCTGAGCTGAAACGCGCTCTAGGGCTGTTTGCCCATTACGCAAAATGGGTGAAAGATTTTTCGACTAAACTACAGCCTTTAACGAACGTAAGCAGTTTCCCGTTACCTGAAAGTGCCATTATCCAGTTCGAGCAATTAAAGTCAGATATCTGTAAAGCTTCACTGGTAGCAATTGATGGAGATGAGATACTGACTGTTGAAACTGACGCGTCAGAGTATGCGATAGCTGCCACGCTCTCTCAAAAAGGCCGACCAATGGCATTCTTCTCCAGGACACTATCGAATGCTGAACGTAGACACCCATCGGTTGAAAAAGAAGCATACGCTATTGTGGAAAGCCTAAGAAAGTGGCGGCATTTCCTGATGGGGAAATACTTCATGTTGATAACGGATCGACAATCCGTGTGTTTCATGTTCAACCAAAACCACTCTAGTAAAATTTAAAATGAAAAAATTCAACGCTGGCGTCTTGAGCTCTCCTGTTTTAAATACGATATCATCTATCGACCTGGCTCCCAAAACACTGCAGCAGATGCACTATCCAGAGTCTGCGCACTCATGGATAATAATAAATTATATGAGTTACATGCTCTACTATGTCACCCTGGCATAACGAGGATGTACCACTGGGTACGCTCAAAGAACCTCCCGTACTCGATCAATAACATAAAGACTATGACGACCTCTTGTAGAGTATGTGCTGAACTTAAACCACGCTTCATGACAACAAAAGGACAACTAATAAAAGCGTTGGCTCCCTTTGAAAGGCTGAATTTGGACTTCAAAGGGCCTCTTCCATCAAAATCGGAGAATAAATATTTACTCACCATAATTGACGAGTATAGCCGATTTCCATGGGCTTACCCTTGCAAAGACATGTCATCTGCAACGATCATCAAATGCTTACAAGACCTTTTTAGTACGTTTGGACATCCGCTGTACATCCATAGCGACAGAGGAAGCTCCTTTATGTCAGAAGAACTTAAAACTTTCTTGAGAGCTAACAGTGTTACCTCTACCCGAACTACTCCGTACAATCCACGAGGAAATGGCCAAGTAGAACGCCTTAATGGTACTCTGTGGCGTGCAGTACAACTCAGCTTGCGTTCCAACAACATAACAGTAGAACACTGGGAACGAGTCTTGAAGAACGCTCTTCACTCCATTCGATCACTTCTCTGCACATCTACCAATGAGACGCCTCACGAGAGACTTTTCAAACATCCGCGGAGGTCGCCCAATGGAGAATCAATGCCTACATGGCTAGCGCCAGGACCGGTTCTCGTTAAAAATCACGTTCGCTCAAAAAACGATCCCTTGGTGGAAGAAGCTGAACTGCTTGACTATAATCCACACTATTCCGTAATTCGAAGGTCGAACGGCACGGAGAGTACAGTGTCTAATAGGCATTTAGCCCCGCTTCCGAACGATTCTCGCTCTTCAATTGAAGAGTCATTTGAAGATGATTCCTTTGATGAATGCTTTCATTCAGTGAACGCGGACGGCCCCACTCCAGATCCTCAAGACGTGAATCTTCCGGGCACTTCACAAGAAGTTAGGGGAGAAACACCTGCCAACGAAAGACCCAAGAGGAATCGCCGGCTACCTTCTCATCTACACGACTTTGTGGTAGGAGGAGAAAAACATAGACGGGGAGAATGACGTATAAACCTCCTGTCACCTACTATTAATGTCTATGATTATTCTTTACATTGATTGACAAGTCGTGTCATGTGTATTTTATATTAAGTCGGATTGAAGTTAATTAAAGCTAAATAACTTATTTAGTTTGTTTAATTTTGCTACAGTCTTCGAGATCCACATCTTAATATTAAGTCCAACTAGCAGTTAGATCACATCTGCTAATTTGCAAAAACCAAGAATTTAACAGGTGGCATTAAGATCGGCGCTTATGCAACATTTATCGCATGGAAAATGGCGCGGGTTGTCTACTTTTCACATAGCGACCATAAGCAATGAAATGACGGGATGCTCTCCTAGCAATGAAGGCTGTTTTTAAAAAGAGCGAAGGTGTCGCCTCTGTGTAAGTGGGATATTCTGTGCCAATATTGCGTTTCCCGTAATCAACCGTTCTGTGTAAATGACTTGACAAAATAGTGTGACATAAAAATTTCGTTGTCAAATTTGTTCTTTAATATGGAAGATATTATTAGCCACTTCGGAAAATTAATCACAACTACAATCACGGTTAACATTCAATCAGATCCACATTTTTTCATAGAAATATTCCTGGCCCTGATGGTATGCGTAATTCACATACTCCTCCTATTTGAAGTCAACAAAGTATTTCATAGAACAAACGCCGAGTCGCTCATCAAACTCAGATTGAAACACCCTCATTTGAATGAAGCTGACTGCTGTTCATGCCATTTCGATTCAAGAGTTCAGGTACCTTCACAAAGAACTGAAACAACCATGAGAAAATCCTACTTTGCTCCAACGTGCAGAAAGATAAGTACAAAATCGAATTTCGGGTGCGTAACTCCCCGAAAGGAATCTTCATTGGTTCGCCATGCTTACAGCGATAGAGTAGACTATCTTTTGTCCATAACACCCAGCGAATATGTAAGAAAAGACAAGGAAAGAAAAAACAGGAAAGCTGGTCTCAAGTCTTGCATGAAGAATAAATCAGTAAAAACAAAGAGGCACACTGTTAGATTTAACGTTGATGAAAAGGACAAACCTTCACAAAGAACTGAAACAACCATGAGAAAATCCTACTCTGCTCCAACGTGCAGAAAGATAAGTACAAAATCGAATTTCGGGAGGGTAATTCCCCGAAAGGAATCTTCATTGGTTCGCCATGCTTACAGCGATAGAATAGACTATCTTTTGTCCATAACCCCCAGCGAATATGTAAGAAGAGACAAGGAAAGAAAAAACAGAGAAGCTGGTCTCAAGTCTTTCATAAAGAATAAATCAGTAAAAGCAACGAGGCACACTGTTCGTTTTAACGTAAATGAAAAGGACAAACATGAAAAAAAGGAAGTAGACGAAAAAGGAGATGTATATAAACTGTCTTCAGATACAGTCGAAAATATGTCCGACCTTAGTGATTATTCTGATGGAGGTATGCACGTTATGGAAGATGAAAACACCCAATTGGATTGTACCTAATAAAGTGAGATTGCGGTTATAACATAGCCCCGACATACTGCACTAACAACTTTTCTAATATCAATATGACCGGCTGTTTTTAATTGTGTCTAAATTTTAGTAGTGTCATAAATAAATTATGTACCACAAATATCTTGAATTCGTATATATTAACTAAAAATATTTTGCAATAATTATTCCAATCGTATGATTTACTTTTTTAACGCAGAGTACAAAGTACTTTGGCCTGTCCGGTATGTCGAAAATTGCCATTTTTTCTGCAGTCACGTAAACAATGGTATACCTAAGTATCAAAGAGTTGTAAAGCGTTTGAATAATTTATATTCTTCGATATCTATTGGTAACACGCTTTACTAAATACGAAAATTTTACAGGAAACTGTAACCGTTTATAAACAATTCCTCTGTTTCATGATCATTAAGATGAATCATTTTAAAATTAAAATAATTAATTTTTCTGTCATCCGGCCGCAAAGAATGAACTTTCGGGCCGCCGCGCTATACGAAGTTGCCGCTTTCCGGCTACGTCGAACAGAAAAATAATATACACACCTCGGCCAGCTCAGCTTCGCTTCGGCCGACAATTACATGTGATTTGAGACATTTCTTACTTTACTGGCCTAAGTCTGTAATATACTATTTCTTGATAAAAACTGCTCTGCAATATAAAAGTATTGATTTTAAATAAAGGGAGTGGCTACTTTATACTAATAACTGGAACGGTAACACATTGACAATATTAAATACTTTCGATGCTGGTGAATGTTCTCAACATTCTTTATCGGTTTGTAATTATTGGAATATATAAATAAGAAATAGTAGCAACAAGTGCATAAAGTGGTACTTTTTTTCACGAATGGAAAAGTTGGAAGTTGGAGATTTCATGAGTGAAAAAAGATACTTTATGCATATATTGCATACAATATTTTTTTACAGCCCTATACAAATAATTAAATCAAAAAAGTAATTTGAAATATTTTAATTAAACTCCTTCAGAGAGTTACAACTAATGAATGCATAATGACTGAATTGGAAAATGTACACAATACTATTAAGAAAAATGAACAACTATATTATGTAGGTATTTAAGTTTTATTTCGCAATGCGAATATTGAAAACGCAATTATTGTTTGGTACACTAATGTGAATTTTTGATCCAGTCACGTTTGTTTATGTTTGATTCATGGAAAAAGCTTCATTTAAATTGTGAATATTTTCGAAAAAGTGTTTAGACCAAGTTCTTTTTTTGTCATTTGCCACTTCTATATGTTAAAAAGAAATGGTTGCTGGTTGGGTTTTCGGTCTCAGATTAGCATTCTTTTGATATAAATGTATTGAATTAATGTTTGTACGGATTTTCCAATAACCGTAAAACGCCGACTTGTATGAGTTTTTGATCTGGAATCATGATGAGTAGAAATTTCCCTTTATCTTCAATGTCATCAGTTTTCATTGTATACTACTCTTTTCTTCGACAACCTCCAGCTATTCCCAGTATTAACGTTACTTACAAATTTATAAATAAAGTAAGCAAAAAACAAATCAACTATTTCAACCTTTTACCATAAACGGATCCGGTAAGGTTCGCGACTCTCGGAATTTTGCAACGATTTTTTTTTATTAGAAAGTCCTATTGCTATAGAACATTTTAAAAGGAAAAAAATCTTGGATCATGCACTTTTGAAAGAGAAAATTGCAATTGAAAGTACTAAAAATCCACCATATATTTTTTTAGTTTTTGACAATTATGTCTAGATATCAGATGGTCACAAATTTTAGATAGAGCGGTGGATGGACAATGTTGCCAGTTCTCATTTCCGTAACTCGTGACGGCTTGGAAATACTTTACACAATGTTTTAGATCTTTTTACTAAAAAATTTGAAGTACATTCAGAATTTATAAAGAAAAATCAAAAAAACAATATTTTTCCACCACGACCACTATTTGGACAGATGTTTTATTTAAAACAAAATAGTTAAATACTTTATATTCAACATGAATTTTTCCGAGATGAGGAATAAATATTTACCTATGTATTAATGTAGACGTAAATATCAAATAATTTGTATTCCACATGAAGTTTTCCCTTCCCCTTTTTGGAAGGTAAGAGGATTAGCAGATAAAGATGCTAAAATAGTATATCACACAGGTAGTGATATACCAAGAACTTGTAATATGATAACGAACATTATTAACTATTTTTGTCTTTCAGAAATACTCGAGACCTCGTTCCAGTCCGAGCACTCTTCGAAGGTACCACCCCCCCGAGGTACAAAGGCTGGTGAAGTACTGTGAAGAGAAGAGTCTACCTCTACTCTTAGCATGTGATGCCAATGCACCAATACTGTTTGGGGCAGTAGCAATACCAATCAGAGAGGTGAGCTACTTTTAGAATATATCCTTAATAAAAACCTTAATATTCACAATATAGGGAATACCCCCACATTTGTAACAAGGTTGAGGCAATAAGTTTTAGATGTCACACTGGCAACACAGGATCTAAAACATATAGTAGAAGATTGGAGAGTTTCGGGCGAACCATCTCTCTCCAATCATAGCATCATAACATTCAAGTTAGAACTAGGCAAACCTGAGGTGAGCCCCAGAATAAAACCAAGAAAAACAGATTGGGACAACTATAACACCTGTCTGAAAGAAAACCTATCACATATCCAGAGAAAATGGAGGGCTAAACACCATCTCGATCTGGAAAATGAGCTGGAGGACCTGAACAGGGCAATAATCAATGCATTTGAATCGAGCTGTCCTCTTCAAGATCAACGAAGTAGCATAGATGCACCCTGGTGGAATAAGCATCTGACAGAATTAAGATCTCAAACCCGGCTAAAAGAAATAGCTTCAGAAAATTCTGTGAAGATATAAACACAACACCTGCTGCGGCAAGACTCTACAATTTCATGGCAAAAAGTAGGGTCAACACAGATATGGCTTTGAGGAAGCCAGACGGTAAATATACCGAAAATGGAGAGAAACGAGTGAGACTCTTACTAGGAGCTCATTTTCCTGGGAGTAGCCCAAATAGGGGAGATAATCCTCTTGAAAGTCATAACAGACCTTCGAGAGAAAAGCAATAGAAGGAACTGGGATACGATACACGGGCCAGGAACCAAACACTCTGAAAGTTTGGGAAAACCCCCGAGTATCTTTCAAGCGGAATTTCACGCCATAAAAAAGTGTGCCCTGTTCAATATTGATAAAGGATATAGAAGGCAAATTATTATCATAATGTCGAATATTCAAGCAGCCATTAAAGCACTGAGCTCTTGGGTTATCAGTTCCAAAATGGTGTGTGAATGCCTAGGCAAACTAAATGAACTAGGCGAGAACAATATAGTCACTTCACTGTGGATTCCAGGACACACTGGGATATGAACTTGCAAAGAGGGGGACTGGAACACCCTTTTGGGGGGACGGAACCCTTTTGCGGTATCAGCTCCAATGTACTATTGGAAGAAATAGGCAAATCCGAAGAAAAGATAAGATCTGACCATTGGAAAGATCTAGTAGGACTTAGACAATCAAAGATTCTTCTGGGTGACTACAACCTGTTGAGATCAAATGAATGCATAAATCAAAGTAAAACTGCACTAAGAGTTTTAACAGGGATCCTAATGGGACATTGTCGCCTGAATGGGCACCTGAAAAAGCTCAAAATAGTGGAGGAAGGAGAATGTAGATTCTGTGGCATGGAAGAAGAAACCTCCATCCACATACTTGCGAATTGCACGGCAATTCAGAATCCTAGGGCACAACACCTTGGAGATTACTGGATAGAAGAGGGACATCTACCTAAGTTAAAGCCTGCAGATATCCTAAAATTCCTCCGGGAAATAGGACTAAAGGAGCTACTAGTTTCTGAGATTTTCCTCAGGAACTAGGTAGAAGTAAGTGGGCACTATAGATCTTTTAGGTCTCAGTGAATGGCACCCCAATTTACATACCTAGGTACATACATACATTCCCCTTTTTGGAAAAAGGGGTCGGGAAGCGATGTAGAATTGAATTATGAAAACTATTATTATGATTATTATTTGTCAAAGATATGTTATTCCTAATTATGCTAGTTCGGCAATAAGAAATTCCATTATAATTTCACTACAAATATTTGTGAGTGTTAGTCCGGTTATAATTGGTTCGACGGGTGGAAGGAAATATGTGAATCTTGGTATATTCCCTTCTCCTTCTTGGCGACCTCCCAATCGTTCTTTTTGGGGCGCCTTTTGCCTTCAAAGTGGGATGGTCGATAGTTATCCAGAGTCAATCTTCCAGGAAAGTGATTTTTAATTAAAAGCTCTAACGTTTCTTTTCTAGAGGTCGTAAAAGTGCCATCAGGTCGCTTTAACGACCCTATCTCGACAATCGACTCTTTAGAGAGAATCTTGTGAATTCTAGTACTGCGAGGTATATCAGAAATACTCTCACAGAACTGCCTCCAAGACTCCCGCTTCGCACTATATCAAGCACACAAATCAATTAATCAGTAATGACTGGGAAAAAGAAAAATACATTGATGCATCTCATTTTCTTCCTGTTATCATAGATCTCAATGAATCGGACTCCCACAATGATGATGAAGATGATTTTGTCAGTGATGGAACTTAGACTTTGCATATTATTTCATTACATATGCTATTTCAGTTTACCTTTCTTATCCGTTTGTTCGTTCCTGTTTTTATTGGGAGTTTTTTCAGAAATAAATGTATTTATTGCCTGTTTTCTCCTATACATGTATTTTTGCATTTCTCAGGAATACTTACGAAATTGTTTCTCACAATGACACAGACAATAATAATAAATAAAAAGGTACGCAACGCATAAACCAAAATACAATTTTTGGCACTACCAATTTATTCATACAAACACACCTTAACATGCATCATTGAAAACAATTCTTAACATATGTCATTGATCATAATTTTGAGGCTAACTGTAAAATAACATTCAACTAATATAAGACAAACGTAAAACAGCAGAATACGTCACCGATTTTTCTAATTATTATCTCTACATACTTAGCACTTTAGGTTTTTCATAGTTAAACGTGGCAATATCGAATGTTTCCGACCACATTCCTTTCACAGCTTCAAACTATAAATACTACAAAAAACATGTTATTTATTTAAACTGTTCCAACTAACATTTGAACATCCATTGATCTTACAGAGTCTTCGAGATCCACATCTTAATATTAAGTCCAAATAGCAGTTAGATCACATCTGCTAGTTTACAAAAGCCAAGAATTTAACAGGTGGCGTAAAGATCGGCGCTTATTCAACATTTATACGCAGGGAAAGTGACGCGGGTTGTCTACTTTTCACATAGCAACCATAAGCAATGAAATGACGGGATGCTCTCCTAGCAATGAAGGCTGTTTTTAAAAAGAGCGAAGGTGTCGCCTCTGTGTAAGTGGGATATTCTGTGCCAATATTGCGTTTCCCGTAATCAACCGTTCTGTGTAAATCACTTGACAAAATAGTGTCACATAAAAATTTCGTTGTCAAAATTATTGTTTAATATGGAAGATATTATTAGCGTTTTCGGAGAATTATTCTCAAAAACAATCACGGTTCACATTTATTCAAATCCACATTTTTCCATAGAAATATTTCTGGCCCTGATGGTATGCGTAATTCACATACTCCTCCTATTTGAAGTCAACAAAGTATTTCATAGAACAAACGCTGAGTCGCTCATCAAACTCAGATTGAAACACCCTCATTTGAATGAAGCTGACTGCTGTTCATGCCATTCCGATTCAAGAGTTCAGGTACCATCACAAAGAACTGAAACAACTATGGGAAAATCCTACTTTGCTCCAACGTGCAGAAAGATAAGTACAAAATCGAATTTCGGGAAGGTAATTCCCCGAAAGGAATCTTCATCGGTTCGCCATGCTAACAGCGATAGAATAGACTATCTTTTGTCCATAACACCCAGCGAATATGTAAGAAGAGACAAGGAAAGAAAAAACAGGGAAGCTGGTCTCAAGTCTTGCATGAAGAATAAATCAGTAAAAACAAAGAGGCACACTGTTAGATTTAACGTTGATGAAAAGGACAAACCTTCACAAAGAACTGAAACAACCATGAGAAAATCCTACTTTGCTCCAACGTGCAGAAAGATAAGTACAAAATCGAATTTCGGGAGGGTAATTCCCCGAAAGGAATCTTCATTGGTTCGCCATGCTTACAGCGATAGAATAGACTATCTTTTGTCCATAACACCCAGCGAATATGTAAGAAGAGACAAGGAAAGAAAAAACAAGGAAGCTGGTCTCAAGTCTTGCATAAAGAATAAATCAGTAAAAGCATCGACACACACTGTTAGTTTTAACAAAGATGAAAAGGACAAACATGAAAACAAGGAAGTAGACGAAAAAGGAGATTCATATAAACTGTCTTCAGTTGCAGTCGAAAAAATGTCCGACCTTAGAGATTATTCAGATGGAAGTATGCACGTTATGGAAGATGAAAACACCCAATTGGATTGTACCTAATAAAGTGAGATTGCGGTTATAACATAGCCCCGAAATACTGCACCAACAACTTTTCTAATATCAATATGACCGGCTGTTTTTAATTGCGTCTAAATTTAATAGTGTTATAAATTAATTCTGGACCACAAATATCTTGTAATCGTATTAACTAAAAATATTTTGCAACAATTATTCCAATCGTATGATTTACTTTTTTAACGCACAGTACAAAGTACATTGCCCTGTCCGGTATGTCGAAAATTGCCATTTTTTCTGCAGTCACGTAAACAATGGTATACCTAAGTATCAAAGAGTTGTAAAGCGTTTGAATAATTTATATTCTTCGATATCTATTGGTAACACGTTTTACTAAATACGAAAATTTTACTGGAAACTGTAACCGTTTATAAACAATTCCTCTGTTTCATAATAATTAAGATGAATCATTTTAAAATTAAAATAATTAATTTTTCTGTCATCCGGCCGCAAAGAATCAACTTTCGGGCCGCCGCGCTAAAATAATATACACACCGCGGCCAGCTCAGCTTCGCTTCGGCCGAGAATTACATGTGATCTGAGACATTTCTTACTTTACTGGCCTATGTCTGTAATATACTATTTCTTGATAAAAACTGCTCTGCAATATAAAAGTATTGATTTTAAATAAAGGGAGTGGCTACTTTATACTAATAACTGGAACGGTAACACATTGACAATATTAAATACTTTCGATGCTGGTGAATGTTCTCAACATTCTTTATCGGTTTGTAATTATTGGAATATATAAATAAGAAATAGTAGCAACAAGTGCATAAAGTGGTACTTTTTTTCACGAATGGAAAAGTTGGAAGTTGGTAGCTGGAAATTTCATAAGTGAAAAAAGATACTTTATGCATATGTTGCATAAAATATTTTTTCTACAGCCCTATACAAAAAATTAAATCAAAATAGTAATTTGGAATATTTTGATTGAACTCCTTCAGAGAATACAATACTATTAAGAAAAATTAACAACTATATTATGTAGGTAGTTTGTTTTTATTTCGCAATGTGAATATTGATAACGCAATTGTTTGGTATACTAATTTGAATTTTTGATCCAGTCTCGTTTGTTTATGTTTGATTCATGGAAAAAGTTTCATTTAAATTGTGAATATTTTCGAAAAAGTGTTTAGACCAAGTTCTTTTTTTGTACATTTGCCACTTCTATATGTTAAAAAGAAATGGTTGCTGGTTGCGTTTTCGGTCTAAGATTAGCATACTTTTGATATAAATGTACTGAATTAATGTTTGTACGGATTTTCCAATAACCGTAAAACGCCGATGATAATGAGTAGAAATTCCCCTTTATCTTCAATGTCATCATTTTTCATTTTATACAACTTTTTTCTTCGACATTCTCCAGCTATTCCCAGTATTAACGTTACCTACAAATTTATAAATAAAGTAAGCAAAAAACAAATCAACTATTTCAAACTTTTACCATAAACGGATCCGGTAAGGTTCGCGACTCTCGGAATTTTGCAACGATTTTTATTTATTAGAAAGCCCTATTGCTATAGAACATTTTAAAAGGAAAAAAATCTTGGATCATGCACTTTTGAAAGAGAAAATTGCAATTAAAAGTACTAAAAATCCACCATATATTTTTTTAATTTTTGACAATTATGTCTAGATATCAGATGGTCACAAATTTTAGATAGAGCGGTGGATGGATAATGTTGCCAGTTCTCATTTCCGTAATTCGTGACGGCTTGGAAATACTTTACACAATGTTTTAGATCTTTTTACTAAAAAATGTGTAGTACATTCAGAATTTATAAAGAAAAATCCAAAAAACAATATTTTTTCACCACGACCACTATTTGGACAGATATTTTATTTTAAAAAATAGTTAAATACTTTATATTCAACATGAATTTTTCCGAGATGAGGAATAAATATGTACCTATGTATTAATGTAGACATAAATATCAAATAATTTGTATTCCACATGAAGTTTTCCCTTCCCCTTTTTGGAAGGTAAGAGGATTAGCATATAAAGATGCTAAAATAGTATATCACACAGGTAGTGATATACCAAGTACATGTATTATGATAAGGAACAATATTAACTATTTTTATCTTTCAGAATACATGACTTGAGACCTCGTTCCAGTTCAAGCACTCTTCGAACACAAGAAGGAGGGCAAGGAGATAGAAATATCATCATGCTACTTTGCGGGAGACGGGATAGCACCACCTCCCAAGGTACAAAGGCTGGTGAAGTACTGTGAAGAGAACAGACTACCTCTACTCTTAGCATGTGATGCAAATGCTCACATTACTGTTTGGGTCAGTAGCAATACCTATCAGAGAGGTGAGCAACTTTTAGAATATATCCTTAATGAAAACCTTAATATTCACAATATAGGGAATACCCCCACATTTGTAACATGGGTGAGGCAATAAGTTTTAGATGTCACACTGACAACACAGGATCTAAAACATATAGTGAAAGATATTGGAGAGTTCCGGGCGAACCATCTCTCTCCGATCATAGCATCATAACATTCAAGTTAGAACGAGGTGTGCCCCTGAATAAAACCAAGAAAAACAGATTGGGACAACTATAACACCTGTCTGAAAGAAAACCTAGCACATATCCATAGAAAAGGGAGGGCTAAGCACCATGTCGATCTGGAAAATGAGCTTGAGGACCTAAACAGGGCGATGCATTTGAATCAAGCTGTCCTCGTCAAGAATAACGAAGCAGCAGAGATGCACCCTGGTGGAATAAACATCTGTCAGAATTAAGATCTCAAACCCGGGCCTTTTTAATAGAGCAAAACTCACCGGAGACTGGCAGAGATACAACGAGGAAATTAGAAAAGCTAAAAGAAATAGCTTCAGAAAATTCTGTGAAGATATAAACAAAACACCTGCTGCGGCAAAACTCTACAAAGTCATGGCAAAAAGTAGGGTCAACACAGATATGGCTTTGAGGAAGCCAGACGGCAAATATACGGAAAATGTGTTACGTAGACTTTTGTTTTACCGTTTTATTATTATTTTTTTTATTTAAATTAATTGTTCTTTATTTACCGTAACCCAAAAATAAAATTAAATAATATGCCTATGGCTGTGCTGTGCTACAGCCACCTTCTTCAACTATTACCAATTTGCAAAAAATTTTAAATAGCCACCGTGTAAATTAAAATGTTAATATATAAATTAAATTAAAATGTTAATATATTAATTAAAACATAGATGTCCGACCAAGTCCATATAGTCGTTTAATTTTTTGCCAATTTTAATCTAGGATTGATAAAAAACTGTACCGAATGTTGCTACCACGAACTACCACGAAATTATTAGTTGGGAAATTCGCCGTGGCTAATGATACCGTTAAGGGATCTTGCTGAGTATCTACTTGGACGGCATTGGAGGTTCCTGTTCAACATCTAGACAATCAGATAAGCCCATTTCTGTTATTTTGTGCAAATTTCATTCTATTTTTACCGCGGTTATACCTAATATTGCTTTGTTCGGGTTTTAATGATAAAAAGGACCCTACATTGAACAGTTTCTTTAATTTACCTTTCTCAAAACCTGTTAGAATGGTAAAATAAACGAGTTAATATTTTATTAGATTAGTTTAGGGTTATTAGTAAAGTGGATGTAAGCTCCACGTGTACACGTTGAGGCATTAAAGTTAAAGTAAAATTCAAGGAAATAATTATATATTGTACCGGTTCTAATATATAGTTTCTAATATTGACATATTTACATGTATTAAGCCTTTTTAGGCAGTACTAATTATTGTTAGACCATTATAAGGGTTGCGGTTACAATTGAGTTTCATTTATTCTCTTTCTCTTTTTTTCAACTGCTCGGTTGCTAGGAAAAACCAGACCTGATAACAGCCAGAGGTTCCCTGGCTTAGACTTGTTGATTTATAAGCCAGTGGCTCCCATTAAATAAAAAATTTACACGTACTACGGCCCAACTGAGTTAGGCCAAGCATTTTGCTCGTGCTCCACTTCTGGTTTTCTTCTTTCAATAAAATAAAGCACGTAGGAAATGAGGAGGAAAGAGTGAGACTCTTACTAGAAACTCATTTGGGGAATCAAATAATGGGGGAGATAATCTTCTTGAAGGTCATAACAGACCTTCGAGAGAAAGTACTACGATGGCTAAGCACATTTGTAGTAACGAAAGGTTAAAATGGGCTATGAACTGAACACCTTTTCACCTTTCAAGGCATCGGGAGCCGATGAAGTTTTCCCAGCATTGTCCAGCAAGGACAAGACGAAAATCTAGGACAAGACGAAAATCTACCACATTTGGTTAGGATCAGTCGAAGCAGCTTAGAACTGGGTTATATACAAGAAGCATGGAGGAGAGCAACAGTAACCTTCATTCCAAAAGCTGGAAAAAGGGATACAATAATCCCCAAATCCTTCAGACCAATTAGCCTAACATCGTTTGTGCTCAAAACGATGGAAAAGCTATTGACAATTATATTAGAGCGGAAATCCTAGAGAGACTACCCCTCCACCCGCATCAGCATGCTTACCGGGCAGGCAGATCTACGGACACTGCATTGGTACAACGGACGGAGGATATCCGAGGTGCTCTAGACAACCAAAAAGCCGTAGTATGCGCCTTTTTCGATATAGAAGGAGCTTTTGACAATACTCCTCATGAGGCTGTCAAAAGAGCATTAAATAGAAGAGGTGTAGACAGCACAACATCCAAATGGATATCGGAAATGCTCACCACTAGAGTAGCAGAAACGAGGATGAGCAAAGCCATTGTCTTTGTCTTTTGGGTTGTAACCCAAAAATCCTGAGCTGGTTGTAAACTGCCATAGTGAGACCAATTATCACTTATGGAGCTATTGCGTGGAGTAGTAGAACTGGGCTATTGACAACGATAGAAAGCCTCTCCAAAATTCAAAGACTAGCCTGTATGTGCATTACAGGAGTAATGAGAACATGCCCAACGGCAGCCATGGAAGTGATTATCAACCTCACACCACACTACATATGGTGGTGGAAAGTGTTGCAGAAAGAACAAGATACAGACTAAGTAGAAAGGGAACCACCTCCTCACTTTTTAGAAATCAGAAAACCTGGGACAAGATGGTATGATGAAAAAGTATAACTTTTCAAAGAAATTCGTTTCGGAATTAGGCAACAAGAAGGAATGAGATCCAAATACCATTACCAGACTTGGAAATAATGACATTCAATGGTACACAGACAGCTCAAAAGCAATAGAAGGAACTGGGAAAGGAGTGTACGGGCCAGAAACCAAACACTCTGAAAGCTTGGAAAAAACCTCGAGTATCTTTCAAGCGGAAATTCACGCCATAAGAAAGTGTGCCCAGTTCAATATTGATAAAGGATATAGAAGGTAAAGGATTATCATAATGTCGGATATGTCAAGCAGCCATTGAAGCACTGAGCTTTTGTGTTATCAGTTACAAAATGGTGTGGGAATGCCTAGGCAAACTAAATGAACTAGGCGAGAACATTATAGTCACCTCACTGTGGATTCCAGGACACACTGGGATATGAACTAGCAAAGAGGGGGACTGGAAGACCCTTTTGGGGGACAGAACCCTTTTACGGTAATGTAATATTGGAAGAAATAGGCAAAGCCGCAGAAAAGAGGAGATCTGACCATTGGAAAGATCTAGTAGGACTTAGAAAATCAAAGATTCTTCTGGGTGACTACAACCTGTTGAGATCAAATGAATGCATAAATCAAAGTAAAACTGCACTAAGAATTTTAACAGGGATCCCAACGGGACATTGTCGCCTGAATGGGCACCTGAAAAAGCTCAAAATAGTGAAGGAAGAAGAATGTAGATTCTGTGGCATGGAAGAAGAAACCTCCATCCACATACTTGCGAATTGCACAGCAATTCAGAATCCTAGGGCACAACACCTAGGAGATTACTGGATAGAAGAGGGATGTTAAAAACACGTTTAACAATTTGTGTTCACCCCGTATACTTCCTTTTTGAAAATTAGTTCGGCCAGTTGGACTGTCCTCGACTGCCCGATCAACTTGGCGGTATACCGGCTCCGTTCTCTCTCTCTTGAAAGGAAGCCCTCATAGAGCAATGTTGTGGTAGTGCATCAGCTCACTATTTTCTATTTAAAACATTTTAAGTGTAATAAATTATCTATTTCTTTTGCAACGTATATAGTATACGTAAGTGTAGTGCTGAATATGTCTGGTAAGCCAAAAACTTAGTCGTTTCTTGTTTAAATATGACCTGACCACGTTTTGCCGATACCATTTGTTGCGGTGTTGCCTAACGCAAAAAGCATTCGAATAAACTTATTCATTAATGTCGTTCTAACAGATTAGAAATCCCTTCAACCTATATTGTTTGTACTTTACATAAAATTGTGATTACCTAATATTAAGACTTTTCATATAGAAATATATGTAACTCGTTTTGTGAGTGCTGGTGTGCGGTTGCCAGATTTTCTCATTGTTGGCGGTTGACGCCGCATATATGTTTACATTTTAACATACTGGTTCCTAATAAATTTGAACACTTGTGCTATTTTATAATTGTATAAATTGTATTATTTTTGTTCAACCTTTCCTTTTCTCACGGTTTCGTGAGTGGTCCTTCGAGTCTTATCTTTATGATGTATTTATATTCTCTTACCAATTGAAACTATGTATGGCGCTATTCTGAACCACTGCTCTACCTCTTCGTTTCCATACAAGGGACATTTACCTAAGATATCCTAAAATTTCTCTGGGAAATAGGACTAAAGGAGACGTTCCTCAGGAACTAAGTAGTAGAAAGGGGGCACAATAGATCTTACATACATACATACATACATTCCCCTTTTTGGAATATACCAAGATTCACATATTTCCTTCCACCCGTCCAACCAATTATAACCCGACTAACAGTCGCAAATATTTGTAGTGAAATTGTAATGGAATTTTTTAGTGCCGAATTAGCATAATTAGGAATAACAAATCTTTTACAAAT
Organism: Lochmaea crataegi; assembly: GCA_947563755.1. Lineage (NCBI taxonomy): Eukaryota > Metazoa > Arthropoda > Insecta > Coleoptera > Chrysomelidae > Lochmaea > Lochmaea crataegi. The sequence continues at coordinate 28,247,417 of OX387432.1, forward strand.
AATAATCATAACAATAGTTTTCATAATTCATCATCGCTTTCCGACCAACTGACAGATCAAAGTGTAACTAGAACCAGAGACAACCAGAGACGGTCAAGTACATGTGAAGTTTTGGTTCTACAGTAGTGAATTGTTCCACTGGTCTATACAGTGAGTGGAGATGGCGCTCGCGATTTTCAGAAGCCCTCTTTCGTTTATTTTTGTTTTATTTTTTCATTTCCTTCATTAAACAAACACAAAACAAAAAAACATGGTTTATTGAAAAATACAAAAAGTGGTTATTACATAAACATTATTGAGGTCCGGTAAGCTCTTGATTGTGTTGCTTGGAGCAGCTAGTAATAGGTGGGTCATCAACTAGAACTGCTTCATCTGCAATATGTAGGAGCCAGATAAAAATGACTTTAATATCCCTCTCATCATTACGAGGAAAATTATGCAGTTTCTCTACATAATCTGCACTGCTTCCACAAGCGATACAACGTCGTACTGAAGCCATAACGAATAAAAATAATTAAAAAATAAAAATGTAACCGCGTCTTTAACTTCAATACCTATCGATATCGATAGAAAACACAAACAAAAACTAATCCCCGATCAAAAGTCTAAAATAATTGTAAAACAACCCACTGTTACCAAATGCTGTTACACAGTTTATACGTTAAGTACGTTAATTGATAAAATTATACTATATTTAATAAAACACCACAAATAAAACAAAGTTAGGCAAACACATCAAAACAATAATGGCGGCTGAAGACTTTGGCACGTCTCGTGTCACGTTCACCACAGATCATGACGTTCACCGCTTAGAACATCAAACAAACTTCATGTTCTAAGGTTTGCCGTTAAGTCAAAAATGCCATGCTCCTACTGCGCTTACTTTGCGAAGATAAGACAAAGATGTGATATGTCCTAAACTTATAAGCCGAACAAGGATAGAGCTAGCGGACTATTTTATTCGTCAATCAAACAATCATGCTCATGTACTTGGCCGTCTCTTGGTTGTCTCTGCTAGAACCAAAACCTAACCTAACTTATATTAACCAAATGAAACTCAACAATGTAATAAACTAGAGAGGTTAAGCTCCGAAGTATCGATTCATCCATTTTAAAGTAATAATATATATATATATATATGAAATAGCTATTTACGTGTCAAGCTCGGAAAGTGCTATGGTTTGAAGAAAACCGATAACATAATTGGAAAAGTGTTCATCTTTTAATATTCAGAAATTGAAAAAATAATGTTAATAGACAAAATCCAATGAAACAAGCACATTAAAGAACTAACGTTTAATCATTATTGACATATTGTTAATAATAAAAAGTCCATTTTCTAATTATTATCACTACATACTTAGCACTTTAGCTTTTTCATATAGTTAAACGTGGCAATATCGAATTTTTTCCGACCGCATTCCTTTCACAGCTTCAGTTATGTTTGCCAAACTATAAATACTACAGAAAACATTTTATGTATTTGAACTGTTCCAACTAACATTTGAACATCCATTTATCTTATAGAGTCTTCGAGGTCCACATCTTAATATTAAGTCCAACTAGCAGTTAGAGCACATCTGCTAGTTTGCAAAAACCAAGAATTTGACAGGTGGCATTAAGATCGGCTCCTATTCAACATTTATACGCAGGGAAAGTCACGCGGATTGTCTGCTTTTCACATAGCAACCATAAGCAAGCAATGAAATGACGGGATGCTCTCCTAGCAATGAAGGCTGTTTTTAAAAAGAGCGAAGGTGTCGCTTCTGTGTGAGTGGGATATTCTGTGCTAATACTTCGTTTCCCGTAATCAACCGTTCTGTGTAAATCACTTGACAAAATAGTGTCACATAAAAATTTCGTTTTCAAAATTATTCGTTAATATGGAAGATATTATTAGCCACTTCGGAAAATTAATCACAACTACAATCACGGTTAACATTCAATCAGATCCACATTTTTCCATAGAAATATTTCTGGCCCTGATGGTATGCGTAATTCACATACTCCTCCTATTTGAAGTCAACAAAGTATTTCATAGAACAAACGCTGAGTCGCTCATCAAACTCAGATTGAAACACCCTCATTTGAATGAAGCTGACTGCTGTTCATGCCATTCCGATTCAAGAGTTCAGGTACCTTCACAAAGAACTGAAACAACCATGAGAAAATCCTACTTTGTTCGAACGTGCAGAAAACTAGTCAGAAAGATAAGTACAAAATCGAATTTCGGGTGGGTAATTCCCCGAAAGGAATCTTCATTGGTTCGCCATGCTAACAGCGATAGAATAGACCATATTTTGTCCATAACACCCAGCGAATATGTAAGAAAAGACAAGGAAAGAAGAAACAGGGAAGCTGGTCTCAAGTATTGCATTCAATAATTAACTTCTCTACTGGAAAAGGCTCTAAGTAACGATCACAACGACATGTTTGACGTATCTCAAGAAACTCTCAAGAGAATTATTAACCACATTAAGGAAAATTTTGAAAGTCAAATTTCAGGAGATCCTAGAACGGTTTATCCAGATTTCCATAAAAACAGTCCACACAGCTTCATAAGTAATGCGTTAAATAATAAATCAGTAGAAGTAACGACGCACGCTGTTAGTTTTAACGTAGATGAAGAGGACAAACATGAAAAAAAGGAAGTAGACGAAAAAGGAAATTTATATAAACTGTCTTCAGATACAGTCGAAAAAATGTCCGACCTTAGTGATTATTCTGATGGAAGTATGCACGTTATGGAAGATGATAACACCCAATTGGATTGTACCCAATAAAGTGGGATTGCGGTTATGACATAGCCCCGAAATATTGCACTAACAGCTTTTATAATTGCGTCTAAATTTCAGTAGTGTTATAAATTAATTCTGGACCACAAATATCTTGTATTCGTATTACTTAACTAAAATTATTTTGCAACAATTATTCCAATCGTTTGATTTACTTTTTTAACGAACAGTACAAAGTACTTTGGCCAATCCGGTAAGTCAAAAATCACCATTTTCCTGCAGTCACGTAATCAATGGTATACCTAAGTATCGATGGAAAGCTCATGGAGCAAGCTATCAAATAGCATTTACAGTGCTTATAAAATATGAAGTTGTCATGGCATAAACCAAAAACTAAATAAGCTGAATTATCTGAAAACAACACTACATTAGCGTTTTTCATGAAAAAGCGGAAAATAGCGGAGATATTGTCAGGAACGCCTTCTTCGGACACCACGAAATTCCCGTCTGCCTTACCTTGTTTTTCGCTTTTTAATAAAAAATGTAAATGCAGTCGGGATATTTCAAAATATTTTATTTTTTTATACACCCTAAAAATCATTCGTTCGTTTGAGTTGTGCTCAACAGCATTTTAACTAAATCTTTGCATCGTTCCCATATTTTCTACCTCCATTCCAGAAGCTTCGTGTGTTCTATATAGGCAACTAGTTTGACTGAGGAGATTTTGAATAGTTCTAATGGTTGTATTATTTCCTCTCCAAAGTACTTCCGTCTGAGCCGTTGTGAGTTCTCACAGAAGTATGTGAGTTGGTGTTTCATCCCTTAGTTCACATTTTTTGCACATAGGTCCACTGACTTCCCATTTTGTGTATATGTATTCTCAGGATACAGTGTTCAGTGATCAGGCCAGTAATTGTCTTCAAATGTTTCAATAGCCTGGTTGAGAGTTCCTTTTCCACCTTGCTCAGTAAACTCTTTGTATGGAGGTGACATTCTGTCCACTTAAATTGGTCTTTATTTCGCCAGTTCCTGATTTCCCCTTTCATGCAATCCTTTTTGATCCCACAGCACGATTTTAGACCTATGAAGTCCCCTTTAGAGTCTTCTTTAGCTCAATGGGCCGCCAATTCATTACCTGCAAACCCCTAATGTCCCAGCACCCAAACTATAGACACTGTGTTGACTCTTGCCAGCCTATTAAGAGATTCTTTACAGTTTTTTACCAGTCTATACCTACTTGGTGGTTGGATTGCTGATAGCTTTAAACAGAGCCTGGCTGTCGGACATTCTTTAATTTTTATTAGGTATATCCCCTTTTTGATGTTTTCATAAATTCAGGCTATAGCGACAATCGTCTTTGCTCGAAACACAGACGTATATCGACCAAAGCTAAAAAACATTCACTCTCTAGGTCCGTTTATACCAGCACTAGTGTATCTAAAACATCGTTTTAGACTTCAAAGGCCCATAGCTTCTACTTTTTTTGTTATATTTCTCCATTTTATTCGATCTCTTGCAATCCTATTCCAGTCCTCTACTCCTATCTGTTTCAAGTCTCTTTAACAGCATAATCAACGTAACAACTAAATTTTCTTGTAGCTATGGTCAGTTGTTTTTTTTTAACATTTACGAGAATCTAATAAAAGCGTGTTAAAAATAGCTTTGGTACTTTTACTTGCCTACGGCTATTAAAAAATTATAAAAGCGAAGACACTGTTATGCAATATATGGTTTCAACTATGTAGGTCACACACCAATCAAAGTAAATAGTATAGCAGAGACTTCAATAGACCATGAGGCAAGAAAATAAATAATACTAAATTCTAGTCTATAGACCAGTGAAATAGTTGATTAAAATTATGGGAATTTACGGTTAATATGGTTTTGTCTAGAATTCAAAAATTTCAACATCTTTACGATCATTATCTTTTACCAGCTAATAAAAAAAGTTGCTTGGTAAATAAAGTCAACATTATAAATTACGACAGATTGAACATTTTGATTGAATTTTTTGAAGGCGGAGCCTTAGAGAGAAAGGAGTGTGGGCAGATATGCTAACGTAGTTCAAACTGAACAGAATGGCATCTACATAGTTGCAAAAGAGATTTCCATACAGACAGAAGACAAGCACTACTAGCCATGAAGAGACTACGTATCATATAAGGGTCAGAACTATAATGTTACCATGCGACAAATAACAATGTAGTCACAGTGCCAAAGGACATAACCGCGCGGCTGATACTCTGGCTATGAAGGCAGCAGGTCAAAAACTTTTTGAACCTACCTGTTGCTCCAGAGCAAACGTTTCAGTAGGAATGATGAAAAAAATACTGCGGACTAGTCAAGGATTTACTGTACTATCCTGGCAGAGCAGCAGCAGCGGAGCCTACGATTTGCAGCAGATATTTTGACCAGACATTGCCAACTAAACAAACATCTTTATAGATTGGGGCTATCAGACACATCCTTATATCGAGGATGTGAATAGGAAGATGAGACGGTAGAGCATATCCTCTTTGATTGCTCGGCTCTATCATCCATTGGTAAATCCGTGTTCGGTGAGTTTTGGCACCAACCATGCTGAGAGAAAATCCTCTTGGGGACGTTTTTAACTATGTTGGTTGCTGGTTGACGCACTGAGAGGGACCTCCAAGAGGATGCACAAAGGGCCTAATGAGGCCTTGGGGCTGTTAGGTTTCCCTACCCTCCAAACTTATCAGATTAGATCAAACAAGAATAAAACTGAATTGATAGAATAGTTTTTGCAGTTTCGTGTGATGGCACTAAGAGAAATTTTGTGGTTTTGCCTTTGGAATGGAGTTGGGATATAATTGATTTGATTTTCTGCACCATTTCGTTTTTTTGTATAAATGGCTTGTAGGTTTTCTATAACACTGAGTGAGTCGGTAATTATCAAAGTATCCTTATCTATGGCCAAAGGTAATATTGTGATGCCTCTTGGCATAAAATAAAATAAGAAATAAATTCCCTTGAAACTATTTTCAATAAATCATTGAAAGTTAAAGAATGCATAAATAAAACCCACGAGGCCGACAGGTATCGAGAGTTTTGCTTTACGATAAACAAATATATAACATTCAATAGTAAATATAAACATGAACTTGACCAACAATATAAATATCATAGAAGCAGACGATAACATATTCATTCTTGATTCAGTTATATTCATTCTTAATTCAGATATATTCAGTTTATAATATAAGTATGCTATAATGATAGTTACTTGACCTGGGAGATCACCAATTAAAGAGGCCTTTCCATAACAACATCCCAACATCATAAACCGGGTGTCCCAGAAGTTTCTGAACCATTTTAATTTCAAAAATCTCGTAACTCAGAAACAAACTGTCTTGTATGATTGATTGATGACTGATATTCAATAGACGGAAGAAATAATCAGAGATATCTCAAGTAAGAGGAGAATAGCTGAAGCTAGATTTTCTCCTTGGAAAAGATTGCTGGTAGACGCAGTCACTGCTTTACATTGTTGTAGAAAACTGCTGCTCCTACTCCTGTAGATGTTTTGCCATCACAAGCGTTCAACGTGGGAGGGCAACAGGTAAATTTGGTTAAATGTTTTGTCAAAAACTTTAAGGTACTTTCCAAAAAATATTTGCTACCTCACCTCATAACTTATTGTAATAATAATAAATTAAGGCGAAAAATTGAGAAATAAATCACAGATACCACCAGGATTTTATCAGCATAAAGTTGGAGATTTGGGAAATAGTTGCTAAAATTGAATAAAACTAAAAAATTTACTGTTTGGACTCTTACTTTGTGGAATCTACGCATATTACTATTTTCAATTATGGAGCGAAGAAGGAATGAGCACCATCTGAATGTATTAAAAAGTGTCCATCGAAAGGAAGCAAATTAAGGTGGCGCCATAGTAGCAAGTGGAAAGATTTTAAAAACAGCGCCATGGATTATTAGAGTAAGATACAAAATTAAAAAAGGAAATACTACGTAAATAATTGAGATTTTAAATACTGCATATTTCTCAACTACACAAGTCACGAAAAATACTAAATTTTTCAACCCAGCACACTTCACTCGGTTTATAACCCTAAATTCACATCATTTCCATTAGCTACACGAGCGCCATTTCGGTGAATCTTTGAATTATAATTTGCTGTTTACAGGTGGACACTTTTTCAACTTTCCACCCATACAAGATGGTGCTCCTTCCTTCTACCCTCCATATTTTCAATGAAACTGACTGTTCCTAATTAATTCCCCTATTTAATGAAAATTCTAAAAAATTATTGATAATTATTTCGATATTTGCATATCATCGTCAGAACGACAGAAGTTTAATCAATTTTTTCATTAAATAGTGGAATTAATTAGAAACAGTTAGTTTCATTCAAAATAGTAATAATATATGTTAGTATCTAAAAAATTTGGTACCTTCAATAACAATTAACTATAAATTTATGTCTACTTTTTGATATGAATAACAATGTATTATTATTTTATTGGCTGCTTTCATTTTTAGTAAACTATTACACATATTTTAAAAACAAATAATATGATTATCAAAATATTCTTAGATTCAATTAGAAATTGAGCCCTCTTACTATTAAAAGCTTCACTAAACTCTTACGGTCAATGATCCTTAAGGTTCATCCTCAGATTCAAGCGAATGTCAATACGAACCTGTTCGAGTTCATTAGCATATTAAGAATGGTCCGAATCTGTTATGTTATAACTATGCAGAATATTTCGTTTATGTAACGTAAACCGTTATTTTACATACATTTAATTGGCAAACTATTAAATCGTTTAAAGCATCGCATTATAATACAAATTTTTGACAGTACTTCACTCAAAAGCTTCAATCATCAGCAGAATGACATTAAATCTAAAAGGCTCTCGAATAATTTCATAATAAATGAGTTTTTGTGTCGATCTCCTGATCAAAAGTTCCCATTTCAGGATGTTCTATCATCAACTTAGATCAGGCATTTACCACGGACCAACATCAGCTCTACAGCATCAAAATCCTCCACATTAATTTAGCGGGGTTGTAAGAATATATTGCCCGTTCAGTATTAAAACCGTTGCACGTCACATCTGTCATAACTGGACTATGTTGCCAAGCCCTTGAAATAGTATGAGAATCTAGTATATGTCAAATGAAGTTTATCAAATATTCTAGGTTAGGTTTAGTTATTCTATACCCTATAAATAGGAAAGTTTTGATAACCTGGATCCCTTTGTTAAGGTAGTCAATTTTGTTTTATATTTTGAGGAAATGAATCTTAAAATTTTTTTAGAAAAGCTGAGATGTGAAGCTTTAGTGTGAAGGTCATTTTCGACAAGGAAAATCATCCTGAGATATATGATCATTGATCATAGCAAAAGAAAATTGTGCAGCAAGCACCACCACAGATCAGAAAAGGAGAGCAAATCCATTCTATTCTCCGAATGAAGGAATATGCGAATGATTGACTAAATTATAGCACTGAAATCAATACATAGTATATTGCTGACTTATTTATCACTCCATCATCTTCTAATCAATCCGAATTTATATTTACCATTTTGTTTTAGCTCGCCAACATCTACCGCAGCTGGAAGTATTGCTAATAAAACGATTGATCAAATGAGACGTTTCAATTCAATAAAAACTATTAAATTAATTCTTTGTAGTTTTTATAAAACATTGTGATATACACATTTACCTTAAGAAAATGCTGCTTGAATTACTTTGTATTTTGTATATCATGATTAAAATAACATAATAAATAATGCCACCCCAATTCTTATGGAATTGTTTTATTAAAAAGAAACATTGCAAATGTATAAATTAGTTACACTGGAAAGATTGTAATACTATTTTTTTAAATAAGGTAGAACAATAATTGTCAAATAGAAATCTTTCAAAATTCTAAAGATCACAGACAAACCAATTCTAACCCGAAACTTCTAGAATGCATCTATCGGCTTGCTTGGCAATACCCTGTATTAACTCAATAGGATTTTTAAGAAGATGGTAACACTTGATTATACTGTTCTATCAAATCCACAATGTATTTTGTTGGGGGTTTGTTTATGAAAAAACATTTATTGAAAGGGTAGTATTCAAATTACACATTCATTTCCTTTCAAATATATTATTATTTATTGACTATTAGGTATAATTTAAATGTATTAAACTAGTTGCGTAGTCTTCTGAATTCTAACATATAATTTGCTATATCACTGTTCAAATACAGTTTGTATATACTTTACTAGGATACTATATAAATAAGCTCAGCTTCAACATTTGTTGATCGAATTCTATATTGTGTCGCATTAACCTAATATTATCGAAGAGCATTGTCCATAATTTATTGAAGGTTCAGAAAGAATCAATAGTAATTGGTTTTCAAACCACTTTAAAACATGTTCTTCATTCATTTCCCCATGATAATCACTCAACTGAGATTCATATAAAAATATACTTTCTGCTCCATCAATACAACCATCTTCATTCTCAGCATGAAACACAAAATATCTAGAATAAAAACATTTTTGCATATTAAAATTTTACATCTTACATTATTGTAGCATACCTTTTGACATGAATGCAGCCTACAGCACCATTTTGGAAAATTCAGAATTTATTAATAAAAACAAACTTATACAGTTGTTTATTTTTCTTGAGAGTTCCATAAGTCCTCTTTGTGGATGTGTATCATATTTTAGTAAACTACTCAGGAACATTCTACATTCAATAATTATTTATTATTCTTCCTTCAATTGCTGCAGTAACATTTCTAAAGTGACATAATTATCTGTAAATAAATGTCCATTATTATGAATTTAACAGAATATAATAAATTCAGTTGATTGGGTATAATGTATAATATTAAACTTACTTACTTGCTTATTCGCTGTAAATAGTATCAGGTGTAAATGTATTAACTATTGCAGTATTATTTAGTTTCATTTATACGTTTTTTGGGATGTGACTTTAACTTTGATAACTCATTACTGCTTGTGAAAAAATACTCACAGTTCTTTGTAGTTTTTTAATAACACGTAGGTAAAAGAATCGAAAAATTAAATGAGCAAAATATACAATTGCCATAACATAACCCCAAAAATGTCAAGACGTCAACTGAACCAAATAAACCATTTTAATCGCGGCAACAGCGCGCATTTTTGCCAACCTATAAATTTTTTAGTACGACTAACGTTAGTTTGAGTTTAATATTTAATTAACCTTCGAGTTATATTTGATATGAATTTAATTACGAAACCTTTCTTCGAGCATATATTTATATTTTTTGATAACATGCGACCTACAAATTTTAATATTTATTGAATTTAGAAAGGCTAAACATAGTGATTGCCAGTGGATTGACAGCAGCAAACGAATGACATAATATAAACGAACGTCTCTTTTTCGACGCTTTGATGACGTGCAACGGTTTTAATACTGAACGGGCTTATAAGAAGTAATAAGTTTATAACGACTACCTGACGAAAAACACGGACATAGACAAGTTTCGGTATGAAATCCAAAAAAAAATAAGAGGAAGAGAGCTAGCAACAATGCAAACAAGGGTGGTTTTTATGTTATATATTTACATTAAAGAGAAAATTTTTTAAATTGTAAACTCTTCATGGAATATGGTTTACCTAACAGTTTCTTACATTTTGTAAGAACATATATTTTTATTTTTGTCCACTATTTACTCATTTATAATCCTTTCCTTTCCTTATATTACTTCTGAAAATATTTTAATCATGACTTCCGTATTTTCCATACCTTTGCAGCTCTTATCTCTCATTTCTAGGCTGTATATCTCCTTGAATTGTCTCTAGCAAAGTTTCAGTAGTTTCGTTTCTCTGACGTAATCTCATAAAAAACTGATCATTACTAAGTATTTCAAACTGCAAAGAATTCCTTAACAAGCTGGCAAGAGACAACAAGGTGTCTCTGATATGGGTGCCGGTACATGAGGGGATTGTAGGTAATGTAATGGCGGACCAGTTATGTAAAATATATATTATAGGTCCGGAACCGTTTTCTGGAATCACAAAAGATTGCATACGAGGGGAAATTGGGAACTGGCTAAATAAGGAATACCAACTCAAATGGAGGTTGACACAAGGGCGACTCCATACAAAGAGTTTACTGAAGAAGGTAGACAAGGAACTCTCATCCATGCTATGAAACTGGGTAAGAAACATTTGAAGACGGTTACCAACCTGGTGACTGGACACCGGACCCTGAGGAAACACAAAATAGCAAAGTTAGTGAAATAGAAAATGTGAACAGAAGCACTTTGGAGAGGAATTAATACAACCATTACAACTACTGAAAATTCCTCCAGTCAAACTAATGGCCTTTATAAAAGACACGAAGCTTCTGGAATGGTAGATAACATGGGAAATGGTACAAATATTCAGGTCAAGTGCCTGGGCAGTTGAGCACCCAAACGAATGAATGAATGAAGTATTCCACTCCTTTGCTTGGAAACGCTACAAGAGCTGGGCAGTCATAATAGATTGTCCTTAGCCTGGGTACTTTCAGATCACAAGGCAATGAAGAGGCAGACTCACTAGCCAGAGAAGGGGCTCGATGTTCTCCCATTGGCCCAGAACTTTTCTGTGGCTTAGCGAAAGCGCTGCAAAAAAACAAATAGCAGTACTTGGATAAAGCAGTCTCGAGAAGTTGTGGAAATCTCAGCACACATTCTGTGTTACTGCGAAGGCCTGACTAGGCTAAGGTTTTCGACGATAGGAGAGGAAAAACCACAACCCTCCCAATATATGGAGTACTTGAGGTTTGGCATTCGAAGTCTCTAGTAAAAAGGACGGGACTAAACAAGGAACTCTAGCAAAACAGGAGGGCACACACAATAGATCTGCAAAGGTCGTAGACGAGAGGCTCTTAAAAGCCCCATTTTTATCTTATATCATCTTTGATTTTTAGTTAATCAATAGTCCTTGCCATAACAAGAACTTTATTAGTTAGTTATATGCAAAATCAAGTTTTCATAGAACAGTAAACCTCTTGGCAAATCATCTTAACCCTAACTATACCTTATTTTTAAACTAGGAGGAGCATATTAGGAAACCTCACACACCACTAGAAGTAACTAGATTGGGAGTGTGTTCCGAAAGGGTCGTATTCAGACTTTTTGAACTAATTGACATTTACGTGAAATATGTATTGTACTGCTCGCAGTTGTCGTGGCCAATGAGGGATCAAGGCATGTCTAAATATCGAATCATCATTGGTCACAGGCCATGGCGAAAGTAATGACCAAATGTCACATTATGGTGAAAAAATGTATGGTTGGTTATAATAAGTAATTTATATGGAACTGAGGATAAATAAGTATGTAAAAATGCAATTGTAGCTTTAGATATAGCTATGCTTAGGTATAGCAAAAACTAAAAGTAAACAGAAGTTTTGATATCGAAAAATGCTATAATATTGTACTGTTATGTACACAAAAATAAGCTTTTATTTGCCATCAACAAGAAAAAACAACTTGGTTGGAATATAACAAATGCAAAAAAAATGGTAATAAAGATCGAACTATAATGAAAATTTTTACATGAATAAACACAAAACTGACAAATGTCGTTGTCAGTCGTAGCAAAAGAGCTGTGTGAAACGGGCGGCAATTTGACCAATCACTAGGCAACAGAAATGCCAACTTAACTTCAAATCGCTCCTCTTAGTTTAAAAACAAGGTATTGCAATCTTAATTAGAGATGGTAGAATCGGGTCTTAAATCAAAATGCTTATTTACATTTTGTATGTCGATGATGGGAATAAACATATTTTTCATTTTCTTATCCTCCTTATTAATCCGCCATATTCTGAATTGATAGATCTGTATACTTAATTTTCCATTGCGTCTATAAATAATATGATAATCGAGGAAATTGTTGAGAGCTTACTTATTTATTTAATAATAAATGTCTGCATTTATCGCGATGATTTATTGAATTCCATAACTCAGAATGATCTCTTACGTTTAATATTCTAGCACCAATCAACATTTCCTGGATGAAGAAATACCTACTAGATTGGATAATTTTACAGTCCAGTTAATAAATAGTTTGTGTTTATACTACAAATTGTCGATAGAATATTTTCGAAGAATAATTACTTTCTTATTTTAAGTCATTTATTATTTTAAAATAGCTTTTTTCTCCGATTGATATTGAACGTCAGTTTTAGTGACATTTATCGATCGTAGAAGTAACACTTTTACTGCTTAGGCAGTAAAAATGATTTTTAATGCCTAGGCATTAAAAAATCATTTTTCTTCTTTTTTTTTTAAATCTCCCAGACTGATGTTCAACTTAAATCCACCGAGATGTACAACTACAACTTTGTGATATTCCGAATGCTGGTTCATGACCAGGGAGGAACCTTAACTGCTGCCAGATATATTGAGCACATTCTCCAAGATTTTTTTGCTCCTCATATTTGCTTTATTGGAAATGACTTTCTTCTGGTTCATGATAATGCCCGACATCACGGCGCGAGAATAACAACACTACTTACACGAGGTAAACATTCCTTGAAACGTTATCTTTGCCGATAACATTTCAAATATAAAAATATTTCAATATTCCTTAAAATGTATCTGGGAAGGAATAGACAATAAGTGTATTGGGACTAAAAATCAATGGGAGCGTTCAGCCACGCTAGCGCAAAGTTAGCAGCAGCGTTCTGTGAAAGCGCTTGAAGGTGGCTGAATGCTTTGATGCTCTGTGACAAACAGATAAAAAAGAGGAGATAACTAGAGGAGCATTTTCCGTCATCTGCGCATGCGACTCTCTCTTTTCCCTCCCCTTTTTGGAAAACTTCATGTGGAATACAAATTATTTGATATTTTTTCGAGATGGGGAAGGAAATATACCATGAGTATAAATGGTTATTCAAGTTAAACAGGGTTGAAAAAAATTTGTCGCATTTAAAACACAATACCGACATTTTAAAATTAGGACAAAAAAGATTCAGAATAGTATTCAAAACAGAACCGAATTTAAAGTTAGGTTATGCTATTATTTTATCTGCATGCGCAGATGACGGAATATGCTCCTCTAGTTATCGCCTCATCAGATAAACACATCACATAACCTTTAAATTTATTTTCTAAATATAAAGCGCCTTCGATGGAAAACCTTATAAATTACCTAATCCTGGAAGAACTTGCGGATGAAAATAATATTGTGGAATTGATTGGAAGACAAGAAGAATATGTAGAAATATTAGCATTCGGAGGAGCAGAAAATCCTGTAAGAAATTTAAATTATTTCGAGGAAGTGATTCGCTAATAAAAACTTAATAACACAGAAATGTTCACTTAGAGGTTAGAATTAATGTTTATTGTTGTTGACATAACAAACCGCTGACCAACTTAGCGGAAAATAAATTCACTGGAAAAAATAGCGACCGCTAGAGCTAGCGCTGTCACTTAGCGGTCAAATTCGCCATCCGCTTACTCAGCGCTAGCATGGCTGAACGCGCTCAATAATTATAGTTTCTGGTTATCAACTTTTAAATTAAATTATTTAAATTTTACATAAATATGAACGGAGAGGTTTTCGGTCTTTTGTTCATAACTGCCTTTAAAGCTATAAAGTAATAAAGAACTGTGCAGTAGTTCTTATATTGTAGAGTTTTCCTTAAAAATATAAGTAGAAGAAGCTTCTAAATTTCACTAGGATGACTGCACAGTTCCTGGGATAAACTATTACATATAGATCCTGAGGTATCTAGTTCCTGAGATATACAGTTGCTGGAATATACAGTTCCCGGACAAGACAAGTTGCTAAGTTCCTGCAATTCAACCTCCTGGAATGAATATCACCCAGAAATAAAATTTCCCTGGATTCAATCCCGGAGTATAAGATAGAAGAACTTTAACTCAGTCAAGAAATTTGTTAAAATTGTAAGGCTTCACCTATGTTTTTTTTAATGTTGTAATTTTATATTTGTTTACTCTAATTTACTAACCCATTCGCCTAAATTTGTAATTTTCAATTAATTTGTTTTCATTATATATCTTTTTTATTTATTACACCGGAACCAAAATTACCTGTATTGTTTTAAAATCCCTAGGTAGATGACAATAGTTAAATGTTAGCTGGTTTTTAATTTGAACTTTTTCTAATTTTTCTTAAGAAATAAAATTAGTGGCACCCTTATAAATATCTGTAATATTTCTTTATCTAACTTTCATAGGTAACAAATCTCTGAGAACTGGCTTTGTTATCTCCAAATTTCAATATCAGTTAGTCAAGAACCTTCGCTATTCAATTTTCAAATTTTGATTCACTTACGCCCAACGTCGAGAGTTAAATTTGTTTTGTTATGGAGTGGCCAGCGTTAAGTTCAGATGTTAACCCCATGGAGCATGTTTAAGCGAAGGATGCGAAGCCATGCTCTTACTCCTTTAACTTTAAATCAGTTGCAACAAGCTCTTTTGGAGTAATGGGAACTTATTCCACAAGCGATTTTTATAGCAAGTCGTTCCAGTTTTGATTAATTCACGGTAATTTTGCCACAACACCACATGTTTTTTCGTAATATTTAATTTAAATACAGTTTCAATAATTGTTTTTTATTCAAAAATAATTATATCCCTGCGTACCTAATAAATTACGTTTAAGAGTTAAATTGTAGCATAATCTTCATACGCACATTACATTTAAAAAAGAATAATTTCTGTATAATAAAAACCGTTGCAATAAACTATATGAAGCAATGATCACTCATTTGAAAATATAATAATTGTTATATAACACTTAAGGTATAATAAAATAACACGCGATCGCTGGTTTATAGTTATGCAGTTATTTTTACCGGTATTTAAGGATACTTTTTCTCCAGATTCACATGATATATATTTTTAAGATTTATGCATATTTAATTTTATGAAACATCTCTTGTTATGGATCAATTCTGTGCACATCTGTAAGCAGATCTATAACTTTCTGTAAGTCTATAGGGCAAGTTCACGTGACAGTTGCCCTGAGATAAACAAGCGTTTTCTGCACAACACGTGTTTGCCTGTCTTGGCAGCTACGCTCGAAATCTGAAATTTCAAGGTCATTTGTGGAACGAATAGCCTTAATAGTTATTTTGATCGTGTTCGAGTCCATTTCATTTTGATTTAGTGCTTTTTTCGACGTTGTTTTAATTCCTCAGGAATTTCGAAAGCTATATATGACTGTTCAAAGTTCATAGTTATCAGTTCCAAAATGGTTTGGGAATGCCTAGGCAAACTAAATGAACTACACTATATTCATAAAGAAGAGATATTAATAAAAATGCAAATTTGGATAAATTTTGTACTGAGTGATCAACCACTTTTTCTTCTCTTTTAAAAATTTTCTAATGTATCTCAGGTTAAAATCCTTCATTTTTATATAACTCATCATCACTCTCGTTTTCGTGCAAAGAAATAATTAACGGTTCCACAGTTGCTTCGATTAAACAATCAAGTTTCCACATTTTTTCTTCTACTTTTAAAACATGTTGAACACATTTATGCCAATTATCTGGAGTTATTTTTTTAACTGATTCTTGAAAAAACAACTCCACATCCTTTAATTTATAGGTAGTATTTCCTTGCTACATACCCTTCATTTGGGCCCATATTAATTCTATTGGATTAAGTTCACAATGGTAAGGCGGCAGTCTTAATACTGTTATGTTTCGTTTTCCAGCCATATCATCGACAACTTTCGCATTGAATTTTTCTTTGTGGCTACTTACCAATGATAGTAGTTCTTTTTTTACCATATCTGCCTCAAAATTTATGTTTTTTTCTGTAAGACACTTACAAATATCAGCTTTTCTCCATGCTGTGGTTGGTACTTTTTTAAGGTTTCTGGAATGGTAACTATTACTGAACCAGGAGGTATTATGTCTAACATTTGCTGAAAGTATTCTTCAAATGTATCGCCATTCATGCCCTCGTGATAATCGCCAGTATGGTTTGACGGAAAGACCAAAAGACCTCCTTTTACAAACCCTTTTTCATTGCCAATATGGATAATTATCAAACGTTTTCCCTTTCCTTAAGGCGGCTTCATCCCTGTCGACCAACCTTCCATGAATGCCTGTCGGGCACTTTTCACATTTTTGTCTTGCCAGTGTTTGCCAACAGTGTGACCTTCATTTACCCAAGTTTCATCAAGAAAATATATATTTTTGCCCTCACTTCGAAATTGCCTATTTTGCCTTAAATATTTTCTTCTCCAGCAAACTATCTCGCCACTTTCTATTAAAACCGCCTTTCTGTTATGTTTTTCCCAAGAAAAATTAATTTCTCTTAAAGTTTTCCAAAATTTCGTTCTCCCAATATTTGGAAACACACCATCTTGTTTTATTGAAGCATAAACTTTATCAACAGTGGAAACTTCCTTTCTAAAATAAAAGGAATTAACTAACCGCCTTAATGCATTTTTTTCATCATTATCAAATTTTATTGGTTTTCTCCCAGACTTTGATAGCGGCGATTTTAATGATTCTAATTTTCTTTCATGTAGTATTCTATAAATAGTTGATTTTCCAAATTGGGTAAAATTAGAACACTTCGTTACCAACTTATCCACTGTCAATGTTTTATAGTCTTTTTGCAGATTATCGAACACACACTAAGAAGTGTTTGTTTTTCTCTAAGCGTTAAATGCGCACGACTTTTATTTGTACTCGGAGTAGAAGCCATATTTTTTTTACTTTCTAGATACACAAACTGCACACACTTTAAAAGTTGAAACTATAATAACAAGCAAAGCAGATTTGTAGTCAACTTTAATATTTCGGAACCAACTCATAAGTACCTATAGTCGATAGTCGAAATTCTGTAAAGTGACGTCATCGGTTATCTACCGATTTAAAGTGAACTCCATGAGCGTATCATAGTTTAAGGGTGCGAATACTGAAATATCTGGAATTTCAATTTTTAACATTTGAAATAATAACTTATCACAAGTTGTTCATAAGTAAGTTAAAACAAAATAAAAAAATGTTTAAAAGTCAATTCCAACTTACTACTACTAAAACTAAAATTGAGGTAACATTTTCGTTATTTGCTAACCGGCATTATCATTACGCAAAAGAAAGTTGTTTGTCAAGACCAAAATAAATTACCGATAAGTATAGGTATGTTGCGAGGTCACTTGTAAAATGTCTGACTAACTGGAAGCGGTATCACTCCCTGACGACTCCTCAGAATCATCGCTTTCTCCTCCTATATCGATAATGAGTGGTTCCGTCATTACTTCTACACGTATGTCTAAATCCCAAAACTTTATTTCTTCTTTTAATACGTGTTGAATACATTTACGCCAACTCTCAGCAGTAACGGTATGCAGCGCCTCGTCAAACAGTTTCTCAACGTCAGCCATTTTGAATGTACTGTTTTTTCTCGCAACATAATTTTTCACTTGGGCCCAAACCAGCTCGATGGGGTTTAACTCACAGTGGTAGGGAGGAAGTCTAACAACTGAGACGTTGAAATCTTTCGCCATTTCATCGACAACGTACTTAATATAACTGCTTTTATGTTTCCGTACGAGAGATAATAATTCAACTTTTAGCATTGCCTCGTTGTGCGGAATGCTTTTACTCTCTAACCAATCAATTATAACCCTCTTGCGGCTAGCTGAAGTAGGTATTTGCTCCAGTCGACGAGAGTGGTATGAAGCATTATCCATAACTATCACTGAACCAGGAGTTACCTTTGTTAAAATTGATCTAAACCATGTTTCAAACCGGTTACCATCCATCTCTTCATGGTAATCGACAGTTTTTTTGGACTGAAAACTTAGTAATCCACCTTCTACAAATCCTTCCTCGCTGCCAATGTGAGTGATAATCAGTCGACGTCCTTTCCCAGAGGGAGCTTTTAAACCGGAAGAGAAACCCTCCATAAAGGCTTGTCGATTGCTTCGTATATTCATGTCTTGCCACACTTTTGACACAGTGTGGCCTTCATTTAACCATGTTTCGTCAAGATAATATATGTGCCGTCCTTCGTTACGAAACTGTCGTATCTGTTTTAAATAATTTCTCCTCCATTCCACAATGTCATTTCGTTCAATTAAGGCACTGTTTCTACTTCTTGTTTGGTAACGAAAATTCATTAATTTTAAAGTTCGTCTCAAAACTTTATCACTGATGTTTGGTAAAGTATCATCAGCTTCTATTACCTTGCTCAATTTAGCTACCGAGGGGATTTCATTCCTAAAATAAAAAGAATGTATTTCCCTACGTATAGCATTCCGTGTTTGGTCGTCCAAAACAATTTTCTTTCTTCCCCTACTTTCCGGTTTACAGTTTTCACCTCGTTCTCTTGTCAAAGATCCGTCCCGCGATTTCTTTAGAATATTGTATATAGTACTCTCAGAAACTTTAGTTAAATAACTGCACTTAATCACAGCGTCACTAACACCCAACTGTTTGTCCATGGCACGCAGTCCTTCGTACACATTTAATATGAGGACTTTTTCTTCCCGAATTAAATTGTTACGACGCCTTTTTTTATCGCCAACACCGCTACACTCCGCCATTATTGTCACTAAATATACCGATATAAATATTACAATAAATACCAATAATAACCGATTTATCACACAAAACCACAACACAAATACTGATGTTACGTTCATGAAGAGAATAAACACCTCACATAACTGTTCACTATCACTGTCTCATTCGCGTAGCTCGATCTATCTATCTCGTTCTCAAAGCCGGAACATTGAAGCGACTCTCCAACATTGTCAAATCGGCGAGTTTTTCACAACAAACTTTGCGTTCAAGAAATATACATAAACACTTTATTTCACATTTCAAGTAAACTAATTATTATTAGTCTGCTTGAAATTTGAAATAAATATATTAAATTGGTATTGACTTAATTACATTGCATCTTTTGTACCTGAAATATTGACACAATGGATTTGAAGTGTATTTATAAAATACAGCATTTCTCTCTAGAATACATATGGCAACTGCGCTTTAACCAAAGTGTTGATTAGATAGCTCTGACTCACTTTACAGAATTTCGACTATCGAGTATAGGAAGAAACAAAATATGCTAATAATCTAAAATTCTTAAAATCCTAAAATTATATTATTACATTGCTACTTAACCCTCACTTAAACTTAATCCTCTAATTATGCACCGGAAACGATTATAATGGCATTATCTGCATACCTACGTATTATAGTGCAAAAACAAAACACACATAATAAACAATTTCTCTATCAGGTTAAAATATAACATATATTTTTAATTGCGGTCTTTTTTCTATTTTGTTTTAAATTTAACTGTTGGCAAAACACCTACGCCAATGGTACGCTCGAAAAAATTGGTTTTTCATCGTTTTATTACTCTCTCTTCTTTATGAATACACTATAGTCGTTGTTTTCTATGGTATCTAAAATATTTGACTTTATGTTCATTTTATTGGAGATTATTCAGTAAAAATTAGAAAAAAATAAAAATGAAAAAACTTTTTTCTCTTGATTATTTTTACAGGCATAAAATTGAACAATGTGTGACGTCACATAAGGGGGAGCGGGTTCTGAAAATGTGACAGCCTGTGACAAAGACGAGTGAAAGGGTTAAAAAGTCCTAAAATTCGTGTGACGTAATTTATGGATGGCCCCTATACACAAATTGTATTTTTTGGTGGTCTGGGTCAGGTTTGCAATAAAATGGTACTTCTTTTTTGTTTATTTTAATTTTAAATAATTGAATATTCTGAATGTGTTTAATCTAATATAGAACCAAATTGTAGATATAACCCATTCCAGAATGCCGTCACTGACAGGTCGGCCATATTATTCTGGAGGACACACATTCTATTTAGTTATCAATGTTCACTGGTAAACAACGGATGATAGTTAAACTTTAATTAGTAATCAGTTCTTAAAATTATCTAAACTGCCATCGTTTGTAATGTTGTTAAGTACAGAATGTGAGAAGAAGTATCTTTTTTTTTTCGATTTCCGGCTGTTTTAACGAAGCGATGCTCTCTCTGAACCACGTCGTGATGCTTGGATCAGTGCTTTAAAACGAGGGTCTCTCAGTGAATCACAACAACAAATGTATTGCTTACAACAATGAAATTATTTGGTCGAAAAGATCGATATTGTCTATAATACGAATTTTTTCATTGTACTGGCACTGGATATCATCTCTAAGAGATAAATAATACGTACCTACTTCGAGATATATTTGTTACAATTTTATCAAAATAAAACCAGAAAACTAAATTTTTAAACTAAACACATCCGAAAACACACCAACTAATCGATTTGGTTGCCCTCCAGCACGATATGGCCGACCTGTCAAAGTCACGTATTCTAAGCCATATTTTTGCGATCTAGCGTCTTTAAGCGGATTAACAGTGTAGCTTAAGCATGACGTCATAACGGTGACGTCACGCTTAACCTCGCAAAAATGGAAATATCTAGCGATATTCTGACAAATGACATTTCCCTCACGGCACTTTGCTTATTTTTTTCTTTCTAAAATTCTGAATCTGTAGTAAGCAAAATGATATTAATATACCTAAATAAAATAATTTTGCTTTTGTTAGAATTTGAGATCTTAGAATTGAGAATGAAAAGGGGGAGAGACTTAATGGTGCTGCTCAGTGAGGATACAGCTTTTTCGGTGGTCCTTTTAATGAGAAGTCAGCTCTCAAGAAGAATAAAGAGTTTGCAAATAATTTCTTCAATTCTAAAAGACTATCACATCAGGTCAATTTATGAGGAAGAATGGATGAGCCGTTATCTAAATTATGACTTTTATATTTTATTTCGAATGTCTAAAGAAACATTTTATGAACTTTTGAAAGTCCATTGGTCCACTCTCTATCAATTTATTCTGTCAATGCTGTCAAATGAATGACGCACAACAGCTGAACCGCTTCAAAGTTTTCTGGCGCACTCTCGACCACGCCAGTTTCCGCTTCAAGCGTTTTTAGCGTGACGTCATTACTTATTCGCGAAAATGAATCGCTTTAATCAGCTTAAAGACGCTAGATCGCAAAAATATGGCTCTAGAATGGTCTATTAGTTGCATTCTTTTTGACTGAGATATCATTTACTTCAGTTAATGTGATCTGAGATATAGAGATGAGAGTAAGCAATAAAAAAAACGCACTCAATTGAAACGCGAGATCTGCCAACTCATGCAAGATACAACTGAAACAGATTCGTATCAGCTTCTAATAAAGTTATTCTTTCCATAATCCCATAGGTAACATTCACTTAAAACCAAAGAAAATTAGGTTATGTTGTTCAAAACCCAAACAAATCAAATCAATTATTTTATATTTTAACAAATATAAGGAGTATAAACTAGCTTTACATTTTAAATTAATAAATCACTTGGTGTTTGTTTATTAAAAACTTCTGTGCCTTGTATCTATTTTCAGAATTATTTTAACATATTACTGACATCAGCGGTAGTTTTAGCAGTACCTAGGTACTTGTTTTTTATTCGGGTGTATTGAATACAAAATAAACATGAGATCCCGCTTTGTCGTACTGTTCGTTGTCCATTTTCAAATATTAATCGTGAGTCATAAGATTTGATTGTTTTTAAAAATGAGTACCTACAGATTGTACCTTCAATAAAATTAGTGTTTGATTTTTTTCCAAAAGAATGCAGTGATGATGGTTCTTCAACTAATTTTATTTTTCAGAAACAATTTAAGAGTTTTATTCAGAATTTGAAACAATAAGAAACGTACCAAATCTAGAAAAGCTATATTTCACACACTGGTGAAATAAATAATCACGATTTTAGATCATGTGAACAAAAACTTTAAATTTTAAGCAATTCTCGGTTTTTCGAATTTATGAATATGGATGATGACAATCACTAAGAATAACTGAAATAAGTATTCATTTGAAATAATTGTATTCTAGAATAATCACTTATTTTTACATTACAATTGTGATTATATTTATTTTAGTAAAAATATAACATGACAATCCGCCATCTTAGCTAAAACACTGATCACAAACGTGTGACGTCAATCTTTTGTATATCGTTCGAACGTTCATCGTATTTTCTGGTTTTGCATCGTTTAAATGATATTTACTCGTTATAGAATTCATGACTGTCTCGCAAAATAATTCAAATTAGTAATCAAAATAAATTTTTAATTTGCAAACTGTGAAGTATTTACAGATGTGTGGTGTCATAGAGACGCCATTACTATTCTAGTGTTTTGGCGCGAAATTTGTATTGTAAACAATATTTTTTTTTGGATAAGCTTAATCAGTCATATATACCTACAATATTATGTTTGCATGAAAAATTAACAAAAGTAGTGCTTGTTCTTTTGTGTACTTTTGATCGCAAAGCACTATTTCAAACACCCTGTAATATTACACCCCGAGATATTTTTCAAATTTTTTTTAGACTAAATTAACTACCAAAAGAAGAACGGGTGAATATACTGAACACATACAAGAGTATAAAGAGGTTCAAATTGATAAAGAACATTTACTAGACATAACTTTCAACACTTAAAATTTGTTGTAAGCATTGGTTCATCAGAGGAGGGCTTCTCTGGAGACGACGAAAGTGACATAAGTTTAGGGATCGAAATCTCTTGTAAATAAATGAATGATATGAATTCTAATAATGTACAGGGTGGCCCATTAAGCGAGGTAACCGGCTGTATCTCGGAAAGTATTTGTCTCAGGTTCAACCTCAAAATTTCACCCCTAGGAAGCGTTGCTGCTATGTTCAAATCTAAAATTATTATTATCTCAGAAAATCGCAGAATGACCTATAACTTTGATATCATCATTTGAAAGCCTGTTTAATACCAGATAATTTTCTATAGTGACATTTCTTTGTATCTGTCATAATAAGCGAGAAGGAAGACCATCTATTTTTCAGCGTTCAAATTTTAATATTTCGTTAACTATTCAACCTATCCGACTGTTTCTGGACTCATATAAAAGAGAGTTGAGTGGATTTTGAAGACTGTTCATATACCTTCTGATTACTTTAAAACAAATAAACTAGAGGTCGCTTTATGCAGCGACTACTTATTTTTACGAATTTAAAAAAAAATTAAATGCAACGTTACTCTATTAGTTTCGTAAAAATGTGAAAAATTACGATGAAATCCGATGATCAATACCTAAGCATGTTAGCTGCGAAAAAAAATCTATTTTAACTCATTTTTTTGCCTTGCCAAATGTTCCAATTCCCTGCCATTATTATTGACACATTGATCTAGACGTTCTCGAGTAGACAAAACGGTCGCTTCTATATCCGCTGGTGTTTTGCTGCGAATGGTATTTCTAATTATTTCTTCAATATCTTCTCTTGTCGTAGGTCTCGTTTGAAAGACAAGATCTTTATTCGCCCCCACAAATAAAAGTATTGGCAAGTCAGGTCGGGTGACCATGCTGGTCAGGGGCATCCTCTTCCTATCCATCTGTCTGGATATGTTTCATTCAAGTGTTGCCTAACAATAACTGAAAAATGTGCTGTGCAGCCGTCAAGCTGAACAAACATATTTCTCCTGGGTTGAAAAGGCACATCTTCTTACAAAACTGGTAACTCATTACGAAGGAACTCCAAAAATGTATTGCCAAGGCCAAAGCCTGCTTATGGTTAGCTAATTTGCTAAGTTTGATTTTTTACATGTTAATTTTTCACATTTTTATGATAAGTCAAAAACGAATCGAGATATCAAGATGTGGTTTTCACTAAAATAGAAGAAATTTAAAGTAATCAATAAGGTATATGAACAGTCTTCAAAATATACACAACTCTCTTTTATATGAGTCCAGAAACAGTCTAAGAGCCCGTGAACCACAGACCTTTTTTATTTTATTAAAGCTGAAAGTTTGTCAGCGCATGCTCCCAACACAGGTAAGAACGATGGACCATTATGAAGTTTGGGTTACAGTGGCTTTGGCAGGTAAACGGTACTAAAGGTGTGTAAAATACCGATCAAATTTCATCAAATAATAAAGTGCATTTTTTTGGTATTACCTTCAGAATATTATTAAAAATCACGTTATTCATTGCCAGACACTTAACATCGTGGCAACCCCTTGCCAGACACCCTTAATGTTCATGAAATTATAATGTTACTTACGTTATAGTATAAAATAATATATACTATCTTCAAGTATTATTAATTGAATATTCATTATTAATTAACAATATAAAATATTTCGAATATATACAGACTATAAAGTAAATTCAATATTTTTGGTGTATGATGTGTAGATTATATGTTTACAATTTGTTCATGTGACTGTTCAAATAAAAGTGATTTTGTATTAAAAAACAAGTCATGGGCGATACATTAATTTGTGTTATTTGCAACAAAAGTAGTGGCAAAATAACATTATTTTCTGACCAGACATTGAAAAAATGTGAATTAATTTTAAAATTGCGAAAAAAACATAACCTTAAATATAATGATATCATTCTTCCACGTGAATATACAGAGGGAGGCTATCACAGGGAATGTTACAAATCATTCACAGGGCTAATGAAAAAATATTTTAGCTCAGAACCAAAAAATTCTGAAAAGACTGTTGAAACAGAGCAAGAAAAAGAAACATCTAAAGACGTTAATATATCAACAGACGATTCTATACCAGGTTCATCGCATTTGGCTGAGTTTAATTGCATAAGTCATTCTAATCACGAATCTCTTCTTAGGATCCATAATGTTTGTCTGGCAAGGGGTTGGAACTATCAAAAATGTCTGGCTAATGAGGAAACATCATCTAATTATTACATAAGTATTATATATAAATACAAAAATTAGAAGATATAAAAATTAGAGAAGAATATGGAAAGCGCATAGAAAAATTACTGGATGATAAAGGAAAAGAAATACAAATCGATGAAGTTCAAGGTAAATGGAGAAAAATTGAAGAATGTATTAATACATCGGCAAAAGAAAAAATAGGCATTAAAAAGAACAGTACAAAAAGAGGATGGTATAATGAGGAGTGCAGAAAAATAGTGGAAACAAAAAGGGATGCTTGGAGCCAATGGTTTAGAACGAACAAAGACGAAGAAAAGAACAAATATAACAAGATAAGAAAACAAGCAAAAAATGCAGTAAGGAAGATTAAAAGAGATTGGGTGGATAGCACACTATAAAAAATAGATGCCGAAAACAATAATAAGAGCTCAAAATTATTCTACCAGAAAATTAAAGAACAAAATAGAGTATTCAAGCCCAAACAAATTGGAATAAAAGACAAAAATGGTAAAGTGGAAGAAGACGAAATAGAATATAAAACAACATGGTTGGAACATTTTAAAAACGTCTTAACAGAGACGGAAATACTGGAAGAATTTTCGGAAGACGAAGAATTAGAAGTAGAGCAAATACCAGAACCAACGCTAGAAGAAATAAAAGAAATCATTAGTAAAAGCAAAAACGGGAAAGCACCAGGAAGTGACGGAATAAATATTGAATTGATTAAATATGGAGTAGAAAAACTGACAGAACAGATATACGAATTAGTAAGGTGCAAATGGAGGGATGAAAAGATGCCGGAAGAGTGGAGATCAGGTCAAATAGTAACAATACATAAAAAAGGGGATCAACGAAAGTGCACAAATTATAGAGGAATTACTCTACGTAACACGACCTATAAAATACTCTCTACACTCATCCAAAAGAGACTGGCAAGCAGTATAAGCACAATATTAGGACAATATCAATACGGATTTAATAAAGGCAAATCAACCATAGGCGCAGTTCATATACTGAAGCAAATATTGGAAAAAACTCACGAACATCAAATCGGAACAGAGATGCTATTTATTGATTTTGAACAAGCCTTTGATTCAATAAAAAGACAACTAATGAGAGCACTTTAAACTATGGAGGTAAACAAAAAACTGAGAAAATTAATCTGGATTACTATGAAACAATCAACAGCTACGGTAAAAACACAAAAAGGTGAAACGGACATGTTCGAGATTAACAGAAGAGTCAGACAAGAAGATTCTCTGTCAACAACTCTATTTAATAGGGCGCTGGAATATGTAGTCAGAAACGTAGAAAAGGAAACAAAAGGACAAGGGGCGGACAATTGATAGCTTATGCGGACGATTTAGACTTGCTAGCAAAAAACAGAGAAAAAAATGTTTCAAGAAATTGTGGAAGAAGGTAAGAAAATGGGCCTTAAAATCAATGAAACAAAAACAAAAATAATGACTGTGAACAAACACCTAATGAACAATAATAATAGCATCGTGACTTCAAATTTGAAGAAGTTGATAAAATAAAATATTTAGGAGTTACAATAACCAACAATAGGTATGGAGAAATGGAAATTAAGGAGAAAATAATGGCAGTAAACAGAGTCTTCCAGGCAAATAAAAATTTATTAAGAAGTAAATTTCTAGGCAAAAACACCAAAAATGAAAATTTATAAAACAATAATTAGACCAACAATAACGTATGGAGCTGAAGTTATGATAATGACCAAGAAACAACAAGAAGAACTAAAAATTTTTGAACGAAAAATACTAAGAGTCATATTAGGACCCAAGAAAATAACTCAAAATGAATATAGGAAATACTAAGAGTCATATTAGGACCCAAGAAAATAACTCAAAATGAATATAGGAAAAGAACAAATGAAGAACTGAAAAAAGACATCCAGAGAGACATCATAAGTGTAATAAAAGAGCAAATGTTAAAATTGTTAGGACATGTGTGGAGAGCAGGCCCAAACAGCACAATTTATGCGATGACTGAGTGGAAGCCAAGTGGCAAAAAAAAGAGAAAGGCCAAAATCAACGTGGTTACAGGAGGTTATAGATGACATAAACTGTCTAGGTATCCGAAACTGGAAGGCGAAAACAACCGACAGGAAACAGTGGAGGAACATAATTAAATTGATTTAAAAACTTGGAAATGGGGCCCGATCCCCCCCAACAAATCTGGATCTAAAAAGCCGCCCCGGCGACTAAACCTCTCTTGGGGTATATAGTCACTATATATATTATATATAAAAATCAGCTATTACACTATACTGTAAGTAATAATATAATTAATATTATTCTTATCATTAATAACGAATATTAAATTAACAATCCTTGAAGATAGTTTTAGTTTATGTGAGCATGTATTAAATACTAAACAATACAAGCGCATCTCATTCTCACCCACCCATATTCATACTGCCTCGCGCTCGCTCCTACAGCGACTCTACATGCTTGTCTGGCAAGGGGTTGGAACTATCGAAAATGTCTGGCTAATGAGAAAACATCATTTACTTATTACCTCTTGCTCTAAGTCGGATAGGTTGAATAGTTAACGAAATATTAAAATTTAAATACTAAAAAATAGATGGTCTTCCTTCTCGCTTATTATGACAGATACAAAGAAATGTCACTATAGAAAATTATCTGGTAATAAACGAGCTTTCAAATGATGATATCAAAATTATAGCTCATTATGCGATTTTCTGAGATAATAATAATTTTAGATTTGAACATAGCAGTAACGCCCCCTAGGGATGAAATTTTGAGGTTGAAAATAAATTGCAGCAATTTTTCTTGACCACTTTTACTATCAATATTTTTCCCCACAACCTGGGACAAATACTCTCCGAGATACAGCCGGATACCTCGCTTAATGGGCCACCCTGTACAGTTTATGTACTTGCAAGTATTACTCTGCCATCCTAGGTTGGCACTTTGGGTATGCGCGAACTAGAAAGAGTTAAAGAGTGCCTGAATAGAGATAGAAGACATTTTTACGACGGTACGGGTGGTTTATCTATGGGTAAGGCGGCTTGCAACACCAGTGTCGTATAAATAAGAGGGGCTTGGGTTAAATTTTTAATTGTAATAAGTAGATACATTTTATTTTTTATTTAAAAAAAAACATTTTACAAATATTTATTGAAAAATAAAAATACCGAATTTATTGTATATTTTTATTTATTTAATTAAAATTTACATTAACATTTGTTTATTTAATATTGGGTCTTTTAATATTTTTGTTTATAATACAAGCAATACAAGTTATGAGACAAAAAAGTATAACCAATTATAATTGTTTAAGGTTTATAAACGGTTTATTTCAATATAATGGGAAATAAATCCATAACAAACAATTTTAATGTTTTAAAATATGTTTAAGTCTAATTTTGCTAAGTGATAATAAAATTAATAATTAAAAAGTGTACACATACATGCTATTCTTCTATAAAATGCATTGTGGTAAATATATTCAAATACTTACTTTGTTAAATGGAATAATAGGTTTCATTTGTGCTGTTTCTTCCTTCATACATTTTATTGAATTACTAACTAGCTCACGGCTTTGGCCACTTAAATCTTTATCATGAATTTTACTTTTAAAGTCCATCGTAACACTTTGAAGTAAAATCAAATCGACACAAAACAGATAATATAAAAATTTACTACGCCTCTGGAATTATGATTATGATTATATGATGTTAACAGTAAGAAACAGTAACATCAACTGAGCTCTCGGTGTCGATGGGCGGGGTTTGTCAAAGCGCATCTTATGGTCGAGTGCCAACCTAGGATGGTATAGTTATAGCTGTCAAAAAATAAAGATTACTTTTTCGTATTTGGGGTATAAAATAGTATTGAAATTTGAAAGGCATTTTTAGTTATATTGGGTTGGTAACAAATTGTTTGTTTTGTTAAACAAGTTTTTATAGATATCTAAACATGTACTAAAATGTTTGATGATTTAATTTCACTAATTATATTCTATTTAATTAAATACTGTTGTACATTTGGGAACTGCTAGGGACCCAATAATTATAAAAAAATAAGTACGAGTCCCTACCCTACTTTTTACTTTTTATGTAGCCAAGCCAACTATATTCTGTTTAATTTATTGTTTGTTGTTGATTTGTTAATTAATAAATGCAATTTATGGTAACTAAAAATTTACCATTTGATTTAATTGATCTCATATATCAGTCTTAAGTGTAATGAAGCAAAATTTCTCGAGACACTCGAGAAATCCTCGTCGAAGAATTCTGGTGTCTTGAGAAATAAAAAAGGTTGAGGAACCAAAAACACTAATGTCTATGTAGACAGTCTATATCTTCTTGAAGACAACATATCACTTACTCTAGCCAATTTTACAGATTTATCTGGTACCTAAGAAGTTAATATAAATAATCCAATTATTGAATTGAATTAAATTAATTGAAACAATTACAGAACTATTTCAAGTATGAAGATTGCAATGACATACATTTTTATATTCAAAAAATCAAATGATTACGATTTATAACGTTTGTGTATATTTTTTGCATCTTTGATATTCTACCGGCTATTTTTATCTTTATCATAATTCTATAGGACATATCAACACTTCACGAACTAATTTCACCGTTAATGATACATTTTGATGAAGAAGTTTCATTTCATTTAATATGAAATCTACAGCGATCTTAAATAACTACAATCCATTATTTTTATGTAGATCATTGATGATAGATATAGAACGAAAGTAAAAGACGTATCCTTCTAGTAAAAGTGCAGCATAAGTGGCAAAAAAGGTAGAAAATTTAAATTTATACAAATTATTGCAAGCACTTAATAATATTGTAACGGGTTTTTATAAAATTAACTATAGTGGTTGTTTTTACGTTGATATTATAAAAAACAAATAGAAAACGTATAGTAAACTTAACTTAATCTATTCTAGTCCAACACATCAAAATCAAGATCCGTATCACTTTCATCTTCTTGCTGATTTTTGCACATTTATTTATGTCCTTCACAAAAACAAAATACTGAACATTTAAGATTATTGGCCAAACGCTTGCAATGTTTTGTGTTACATCTGTTGTTTTTTGCAAGAACTAAATGCAAAAGTTCATCTGGGGCAGTGTTTGCGACAGAAGAATATTAGTGTGAACAGGTTATTTTCATCTCTGTTCCACCCAAAGTGGAGAGGATCTAATAATGTTACATCTTTCTTAAATAAATAGACCCATGTACTGCCAAATCATTTGAAAAGTTGGATTATTTTTGTATGTTCATTAAAATTTTAGTTTTTTCAGTTTTTCACACTGTTTTTCTTTATATTCAGAAAACCGAATTAAGTACATTTAACTCATCCGGGAGTTTATTTGATTTGAACATACCGAATTCTGTATATTCACGAAATAGTTCTTTAAAATACAAGCAATATGAAACCGATAAAGTGGCCAGATCTGCCGATATTCCCCTGCGTACGTGTATACCATTCAACTTCAAATTTTGACCCCATTTTTATTAGGTAATATTAATAAGTGACAAATATGAAATTCAAAAATGAAATTATTTTAAATTTGGTCCTTAGATTAACAGAGAAAAATGAAAACAAAAATTTACTAATACTATGCAACTTATAATGCAGATACGTCACTAGTTTAAATGTGAAGTTGTCGATAGTCTTCCTTTGCTGTTTCATGTTGTTTCAGCTTCTTCTTATTTTTCCTACATTCGGATGTTTGAGTTTGTTCAGGACAAAAATCTTGACATCTGACATCTATCACTCTGTTGTTTACCTTGTTTAATTTGAGTATGGAGCGTTTTATTGATAAAAGGTATATAAAGCTTAAACTCGAACCAATCAAAAATTTAAACCAAGATGAAACCACATGCGAATGCAAACAACTCACTGTCACTCTAACCTAAACTTCTTCTTTTATTCTTCAATTTGGGTAGCTACCCTCTGTTATGATTATTCAGTTCCATGTCAAAACATATGACTAACTTCAACTTATACTAGTGACGTCAAAATCTAAAAGGCGGATTTTAAGAAATTTTTAAAATAGAATTTTCTAAATGGGGATAAAAACAAAAATTTGATAAAATACGGTGCGACGAAATTTGTTCACTTAGAATTAACGATCTGCTAATAATTAATGAGAAACTATTTTTAGTTGAATACTCTATTACACTACCACTATACGAAGAGGTAAAATTATTCACTTTTATTTTGAAAGTAGCATTTTGAAAACCTATTACATACAAAAATTAATTACTTACAACAATTAGAGATAATTAGGACTAAAACTAGTAAAAAATAAATTGGTGATTTATTTAAAGATATATCATTCTACCACTGAGTCACATCTCCTTTATTTTTAATAACTGCTTCAATTCTTCTAGGTATAGTTTTTACTAGAGTCTGACACTCCTCTGGAGTGAAATTATCCAAACTGTTCTGTAGCCTGGGTTATGGCAGAGGTCTGACAGGATAAAGGCCGAATCTCACTTATCAGCACCTCATAGGAACAGCAACTGATCATCACAATCAAATTTTATTTCTCATGTGTATTTAAATGTAAGCGCGCCTACCAAACAGCATCAGCACAGCACCGACAAGGCATATCAACGCCTCAACCACAACACATGTCTTATAGGCATATTGCACTATTATCTGCGACGTACGAAAATATTTATAACATTTTTATTCGTCACTTATCAGATGTGGATTTAGAGTAAAAAATTCTCCTTCCTGTTTTCGTAATTTTAAACTCGGGTGTATCCAGTATCTCTTTTTTGGGCGTTTATCATTCCCCTCTTCATCTAATGAAACAGCAATCACAGCTAATTCTAAATTTGAAGACCTGAACATTTCCTAAATATGTCTAAGAACACACCAATCTACTTCTAGAAACGAAACGCAACTGCTATAATACAATATAATATGAAGCCTATAGTCGAGTACCGTGGCGGTGCTGATCCTGTGTCGATGCGTTAAGTGAACCCATATGCAACCGTCAAGTTGACCACTCGACGGTGCTGTGACGATGCGTGTCAGGTGCTGTGCTTTTAAGTGAGTTACGGCCTTAAGCCTCAAAGTCTTGACTGGCGAGAACCAAAAGAAATTCCACTCTCTTCCAAAGTAGTCCTCTACGATGTCTAAATATTTATATCTGTTATCAATACCGACGAAAAAGACTTCGATCCCCAGACCATTACCGAAGATGGAAATTTAATTTAATCATTTAAACCTGTCTCGATTCTGTTTTAGAGTCAATAACGGTTTTTCTTTAGCCTTCGCAAACGAAGAAAATAGTTATTTTTTGCTATTTTAGTTTGTACTCAAAAAACGTACCTTGTAGGTACCAAATCCCAGTTTTCAGGCTTCAGACTTTCATGTCATACATGTATACTCAACTCCCCCTAGTTGTCACGCCTATTAGACTCAATAATTCTGGCTAAAGCTCATCTATGACTGTCTGTTAGTTTAGACTTTTTCACATATCGGGGCTTTTGGACAACCAAACCGTTTGATTTGTACAATTGGACAATATTAATAAACGCCTTTATTATTTTCAAATAAAAAAATTATTTACATTTTTTTTAAATTTGAATGCATGATGTAGCAGTAGGTACCTATCGAAAATAAAGGACGGAGATCATTTTCTGCAATGACACCTAGTATCATTAAAATGTTCTTCCACTCAACCCATAAAACCCACAAATGTCTGTCATACATAATTGAGAAAATAGAAAAAAAAAAGAGTAAATATTCTGGTATATAATTATAGTATAACAAGTGTGGGGGAGAAAACAATTAATTATGATTGCCTCTGAAGTAATATATTTTTAAACTTGGCTTTGAAAGTTAAATTATTATATCTTTTTAAGTTTTCAGAAACGGAGTTATAATTAAAAAATATTTTTTATTGAAAGGGCCGTCTAAATAGTTCAGTATTGAATATGTGGAGATAGTAGACCCTTAAATCTTAGATTTAAATTATGAACATCAGTTTGAAAAGAAATTTTTTGGTGCAATAAGTAGGAGTTTTAAAGGTAATAATTTTCTGAAAAAGACAAATTGCATGAAGCATTCTTCTATTATCTAAATTTAGCATCCTATTTTAACAAACTTATGTGATATACGCTGTCGCTTTTTAATACCATATACTGCAAGCGCCAAAAGTGATGGCGAGCCCGCCCCCATGCGCACAAACTCATTTTCAATGCTACCTCCCACTACACCTCTTGCAAGACATACAAATGCTCTGTACAGAGGCGTATCATTAGTTGTCCTCTAATTATGTTGGCGTTTAGCATTGTCTGAATAATTTTTGTGTTGTTTCTGAGAAAATGTCATCGCCTAACAAAAAACCAGTTATCAAGAGTCAGGCACGTGAAATAATGTTTAAAGTGTTCAATTATTTTCAAAGTGTCAAATGTGAGTCGGATACGTTATCAAATGTGAAAAATAAAACATCTCTCGCTACATTAAATAAATTTCAAAAATAACTATTTCATTACAAATCTTTATTTTGTATTAGGTATTTCGATAAGAATCATTGAAAGATTTGTTAAAGAAGGGGAGCAATTAATTCCTGCAAATAACGTGCAAGTAAAATTTTCCACCCCAAGAAAGAAGCGGCCTAGAAGAGCACCAATAACTGAAATTCCCGAGTATGAGTATTCCAATATTAGACGGATTATTTACGACTTTCATAAGACGGAAGGGTGTCGTATTACGGTAAAAAAGTTACAACACAAAATTAATGACGTTTTGGAAATTGTGGCTTCCGGAACATCTCTTCGTAGAATTTTAAAGAAAATAGGTTTCAAATGGAGAAGGACTGAAAATGAGAGAGCATTGAGGATCAAGTATTTACAAAAAATCAATTATTTTCGTAGCCAACAGCAACCAATTGTGTTGATGAAACATACCGTCATAGTGGACATACATCTTCTAAGAACTGGACGGATGAATCAACCAAAGGGTTATTTAAAAATATTTCGAAGGGACCAAGACTCATTATTGTCCATGCAGGAGGTGACATGGGCTTTATACCTAATTGTCTGCTTGTATTTAAATCAGGCACAAAATCAGGGGATTATCATTCAGGAATGAATTCTGAAAATTATGGTAAATGGTTACAAGTTGATCCCAAATTTACCTGTGAATTCGATAGTCGTGACCAATAATGCTCCATACCATAATATTCAAATTAATCCAGCCCCCAACACAAATTCTAGGAAGGCTGACATGGTGCACGACAAAAACATTTTGTTCACCCCTGACATGCTCATACCCGAATTATACGAGTTGAACAAGAGAAATAAAAAGCATCATATTAGATACAAATTTGATGGGGTTATGCTTGAACACGGACATAACGTTTTGCGACTTCCACCCTACCATCCGGATTTGAATCCCATTGAACTCATTTGGGCTACTGTCAAAAACAATCTGTCCCAAAAGAATGCAACTTTCAAGTTGGAAGATGTGAGGAAACTGGCGGAGCACGAGTTTGATCAAATCACTTCCGAGAAATGGCAAAAGCGTTGCCGACATGTAGTAGATATAGAGCGGAAATATTGGGAAAATGAAACATTCACAGATGTTCAAACAGAGGTAAATCCGGTGATTATAAATTTAAATGACGATAGCACCACAAGCACAAGCAGCAGTGAAGATGAAGATGAAGAAAATTTGTATTCAGATAGTGACTGATTTAAGTTTATTTTTTAATAAGTGTATCATTATATAACATTTTAATGAACTGTACTACTACCTATAATACTGAAAAAATATGAAAAGAAATTACAAAGAAATCATGTTCCATTTGCTACCCTAATTAAAACTAATTATAGGTACGACACTGACCGGCAAGGGGCTTATCGTAATCCAATAGTAATTTAGTTGGGAGAGTCTATACCTGCGCGATCGCTCGCCATCACGTTTGGCGCTTGCTGTATACATCTTAAACATGAATTCTGTACTTTCTGTATTTTGTTTTTATAAAGGAGGGTAAAATTTGAGCCATACACTAAATCTGCAAAATTAAAATGTGACAAAACGAGACTTCCACACAGGGTTTTTTTAACATGATATGGGAGAAAATAACGATTTCCATATATCAGTTTTAATGAGCCGTAAGCTCGTTGAATCAATTTATTGATGTGTTTCTCAAATCTTAAATCTGAATCTATAATGACACCTAAATTTTTAGCATGTTTAACCAAGGCTAACTCTTCGTTATTAATTTTTATATTTATTAAGTTTTCAATTTTAGCCTTGTTATAAGCGGAGCCGAACAAAATTACATAAGATTTAGAGCAATTGATTAATAAACAATGATCTGTCGCTAATTTTATGAAAGTTCTTAGTTATTGATTAATATTTTCGCAAGCATTATCGACGGACACTGGAGGGAAGCTATAGTATATCTGAGTGTCATCTGCGTATACAGCCCAGGCACTTGAACTGAATCTTTGCATCATTTCCCATGTTATCTACTTCCATTCTAGAAGCTTCGTGTCTTCCATAAAAGGCCACTAGTTTGACTGGAGGGATTTTCAATAGTTGTAATGGTTGTATTAATTCCTCTCCAAAGTGCTTCCGTCTAAGTACTTGTGAGTTTTCGCAGAAGCAGAGTAAGTGAGTAGGTGTTTCATCATCAAGTTCACATTTTCTGCATATAGGTTCACTAACTTTGCCCATTTTGTGCAGATGTTTCCTAAGGGTGCAGTGTCTAGTCACCAGATCGGTAACTGTCTTCAAATGTCGTTTACCCAGTTTCAATAGCCTGGCTGAGAGTTTCTTGTCTACCTTATTCAGTAAACTCTTTGAGCTGGTGTTCCATATCTAGCCAGTTTCCGATTTCCCCTCTTATGCAATCTTTTGTGATTGCGCAAAACGGTTCCAGACCAATGAAGTCTCCTTTAGAGCCTTCTTTAGCTAACTGGTCCGCCATTACATTACCTGCAATCCCCTCATGTGCCGGCACCCGTATTAGAGACACTTTGTTGTCTCTTGCCAGCCTGTTGAGGGATTATTTGCAGTTTTTCACCAGTCTAGACCTAGTTGTTGGATTACTGATATCTTCAAGCAGAGCTTGGCTGTTAGTGAATATTTTAATTTTCTGTCCGGTATATCCTCTTCTGATGTTTTCATAAATACAGCCTATAGCGGTAATCACCTCTGCTTGAATAACAGTCGTATGTCGACCAAGGCTAAAGAACATTCTCTTTCTAGGTGGTATTTATACCAGTCCCAGTGCCATGGTTTGTTTTGGAGCAATCAGTGAACCAGATCATTTCTCCAGAATATCCTGGGTGCATCACCTTTTC
The DNA here is from genome assembly GCA_947563755.1 of Lochmaea crataegi. Classification (NCBI taxonomy): domain Eukaryota; kingdom Metazoa; phylum Arthropoda; class Insecta; order Coleoptera; family Chrysomelidae; genus Lochmaea; species Lochmaea crataegi. The sequence continues at coordinate 28,284,282 of OX387432.1, forward strand.
CCTAGATGGGATGATGATGTTAACTCGCTCAGTGAATGCCATGCTATCAAAACTCATGAGAAATATGGGTTCATCTAGTATTGTCCCAGTTGTATCAGTGTGTCCTTCCCGAACATTGTTCCATAGGTAATCGTTGGCCTTATCACAGTTGTGTAAAGCCAGTCAGGTCGTATTCCCCAGGCTTTGTCCATAACTCTTCTGCATTGCCAGAAAAGCCAGTCGCCCTGATAGTAATTTTTTCCAGGTGTGCCTTTTTTCCAACATTAGTGGTCCCAAAATGGATCCCTGAGAAACTCTTGAATTCAACGCTGGAAGTTATTGTTGACGATTATTTAAATAATTACGCAAAAGGTTCAGTAAATCTTGTATAATGTAATATGTTAAGTATTAATTTATGATTTATAGTATCAAAAGCTCGGCTAAAATCCAACAATGCTAAAATTGTACATTTACCGACATCTATAGCAGAAATGATATCATCAACTAGACTCGCTGAAGCTGTGGTGCAGCTATAACCTTTGCGAAAACCAGATTGAACACTAGGAAGTATTGAGTAAATTGTTAAATGTTCTCTAATTTGCAGTTCCATGGCACTTTCCAGAATCTTAGAAAGCACAGGATTAATACTTATTCCCCTTAGATCTTTGTACTCGCAGGGATTTTGATTTTTTGGCCACATTTTTACAATAGCTTTGCTTCCATACATTGGGAACTACCTGATGGGTTAAACAAAAATTAATTATATGTATCTGGATAAGCCGAGTCATATTCCAATTTCACCGTGTGATTTGCCAGATTTGTGTAAATTAATAATAATTGATTGAATTTTTTTATCAATTGCCCATTATTAACCACAAATAGCACTATTAAACTGCTTTACAATCTGTGAAAAAAGTGTTGTTTCCATAGCAATCTTAGTCCTCGTCGTTAGCAGTACTTAGATAATGGAATGCAACGAAACTCCCATTTTGACTAATTTCTATTTTTCATGAGACAGTACCACAGACCTTTGATCCCAGATCTTTTCCATATTCCTCTAAATACTTTTTGTCTTACATATTACATTGTAGAGGCTGGTTTTCCTCCTTGAGCGATAAATGCCAAAAATACTACAAATTTTATATGTGGGCCAACTGAAGCTGGACGGTGCTCGTCCATATTCCCGTAATTCCAGTTCATCAATGTATATAGTTTATTTTAAATCACTGTAAATTTTCTCTAATAATTATCATCAGCATGAAACATTTACTGATGGTAGGAGCTGAAATAAACGGAAGGATAGTTTTTCATCCTGCCCCCTCTGAAGGGGAGCAGGCCGCTATATGCTTTCCAGGGCCTCTTCAGCCAACATTGGAAGGCATAAGGATTGTTTGGTTCAGGGGATGGGAGTGGAGGGAACGGTGGTAGGTGCCTGAGAGGTGTGTATTGACCCAGCATTCGCCTATTGCTACGAGAAAACCCCTGAAAAACTCATAGCAGGTCAGGCGGACCTGGGATTTGAACCCCGGTCCTTCCGAATTTCGTGGTCTTTATATAATAATGGACAATCGGGTGGGTGAAATTTTTATTTTTTTCATCTCAACTGATTAAAAAAATACAGCCGATCAAAGATTTTACCTTTTTGAGAGGGTGGGGGCTGAAGAACGCGTAATTGGGGTTGTCTAGAAATGTTTTCTTGTAATATGTTTACATATAAAATGGGTGATTTACTTTAATTACTAATTGCACAAGACACCCCAATAATTTTTGATCCCGATGCACACAATGTGTGTCCTTTTTAAAATATTTATTTTAGATGTAAAATATAGTCTCGACAATTTAACAAACATTTATTTTATTCAAAAATTATTATTACAGCTCGTATGAAATGGAAACAAGTCGTTCAATCGAAGGTATTCCCACCAAATGCAATACCCACACCTGAGAGTAAACCTACATATTTATCTAATACTTTTCATTCATCAAAGAGATAATGAATCAAATGAAACTGTCCAGCAATTATGTACGGACTATTCTCGCTGATCATGAAAAGTAAAAGTATGTTAAATCGATGAACTTGATCTTACTTTTCGAATAAAAATATACTAGTTAGATTCTTTAATAAATGAATACAGCATGAGAAGATATAAAGAGAGAGGGAGAAATAAGCATTATTGTTATGAAAAATTATACAATTTTATGGATAAAGCGACATAATTTAAAAATAGATAAAATATGAAAATAAAAATTTACCCCAAAATAAAAAAAAGAAATAATGTATGTATATTATACAAATTTCATATATTATACCGTACACCTTACTAAATATTGAATCATGCCAATGTAACTCATAAGTCTAGGGTAGATTGTAGAATTCTGTCACTGAATAATAAGGTCTTCCTTGTCAATCTTCGGAACTTGTTAAATGTATTTGTCACTTTTAATTCTAAAGGTAGCTGATTGAATAATTGATTGGTATTGAAGGTGATGGAATTTTTTACAAGATCAGAGGTGGGCAATGTTAAATAAATATCGAAATTTTTTCTTCTAGGAGTAACTATGAATTGGTCTCTCAGTTAAATTGTGGAAGTGTTTTCGAACCAAATACACGGATTCCAAAATGAATAGAGCGGGAAGAGTTAAAATAGTGTATTTTTTTAAATATAATTCGCAATGCGTCCTACTACTTAAACCATAAATATTACGAATAGCTCTTTTTTGTAATTTGAAGATAGATTCGAAGAGGTGCAAACTGTACAAGATCCCCCAGAGAGGCAAACCATAGCGAAGGAGCGATTCGGACAAAGAGTAGTAAGCTGTTGAATCAGTAGAAGAATCATATTTAATGGCAAAACAAACAGAGGATAATTTTTTCGCTAAAGTGTATGCATTGTACAGACTATTTAAGGGCACCTTCAATATGGAGACGAAGAAACTTAATCGAATTTGAAGATCTTATTAAGTTATTGTTAAGTTTAAGTGGTTGCAAAACTCCTTTGTAAGATAAAACTAAAGTTTTCTCAGTGTTAAAACAAAGCCCGTTCGAGTCAGACCAGAGGGTGTATTCTCAAACGATGACATATTTTGTCGCATGCGAGATTTTTACATTTTCGAACAAAAATCGTAATTCCTTATTCTCGAATGTCGCATTCGAAAATTTTCGATAGATAACTTGTAGATAATTGTAGAGTGGTTTGAAGCGATCGACAATTTCATGTCGAACGCGACATGGTTTAAGAAACAGGTTTTTTTATTAATAATAAAAAATTGGATTTGTATCTAATTCAGATAGTTTTAGATTTAACAACATTTTTGGAATGCCAGGAATTGTGAAGAAACAGGTTTTTTTATTAATAATAAAAAATTGGATTTGTATCTAATTCAGATAGTTTTAGATTTAACAACATTTTTGGAATGCCAGGAATTGTGGGCTGTATTGATCGCACACATGTGGCAATTGTACCTCCAAAAAAGAATGATCCATTGGCACCTGAACATATTTTCGTAAACCGAAAACAGTATCATTCTATAAATGTTCAGCTGGTAAGTTATAGGTAGGTGATATATTATTATTATTATTATTATTCTATTACCTACATTTCAGATATGTGATGAAAATATGGAGATAATTCATATGAATGCAAAATATCCTGGAAGATATGTGATGAAAATGAAGTTGATTTTGGTTTTCTTCCTCATATTGATCAAAACCAAAATGAAAATGCACAGAGGAAACCATTGCTAATACGGGGAATGAGGCTATAGAGGAGGCTTATTAATAATTATCGTTAAATTAAACAATAATATGTAAAATGAGATCATTTATTTTTTTTACCAGATTATATGATATGTTGAAACTAAACTTCATTTTTAACCTATCATTTAACTCAAAAGTAACATAAACTTTAAAAGTAAAACTAGAACAAAAAAGTTAAACTTAAAAAACTAATTTAAAAAGATTAACAAAACTTGCTGCAAGTATAAAAAACTTGAAAAAAAACTAGAAAACAAAAATAATATTTCAGGTACCGACATTAAAAGTTATTTCTTTGTAAAGAACTGCCATAATTTAAAGTTCTCAACGTAACCTAACCAATACAACAAACAACAATACAACTGAACACAAGCGTCAAACAAATAATCCAATCTACCACGCAAATGCAAATATAACCAAAGGGTGTTCTTTATCTATGAATATAACCTTCAAAAAACCAAAACCCACAACGCTGGACGCCCACAACACATGTCACATTGGCATAGAACATATTTGAGAATCGTTAAATCGGTGCTATTCGAGAAAATATTATGTCTCATGCGAAACCAATTGAGAATACCACAATTTCAAGTTGTGCGACAATTTTCATCGACAAATGTCGAATTCGACACATTTTGTTCGACATTCGAGAATAGACCGCCAGGACTTAGGCTACATTCGTAATCAATTCGCTGGCCAAGTGGCACTTTGGCACGAAAGCTAAGCAAATCTATTTCAGTGTCATCGTTCACAACGCAATTTGGCGACAGAGTTGAAGTTGAAGTCGTCGAAATTTCTTGCAAGCTGCAAACTTTCACTTCGACTTGCACTTCGTGCCGGCTATGGGACATGCGCATTAATTTTTGTTATTTGTTTTTTGATATATCTGACATCTGTCTGATAGTCCATCACTACTAAACTCCAGTATATACTGCTATAAAAAATAAATCCAAATCCAAATTATATATTATAACCTCAGACTGAAGTAAATACAGACAGAATCATGCTTCGACCATATGTTGAAGGAATCCTGACAATTATTTAGGTACGAACGCGCTTGCGTTAAAGTCGACTTTGAAGTTATTGTGAATGGCAAATTTCGTGCCGACTTGCGTGCCAAAGTGTCACTTGGCCAGCGAATTGATTACGAATGTAGCCTTAATAGTAACGAGGACTTTGCCTATGGTAGAATGTAAAGTTGGTATATCTGAACTCCTCCAGGTTACACTAGTGTCAACGGCAAAAAAATTTACCATTCATTCTTGAGTCTGTGACATCGTTAATGAATACTAAAAAAGGATTAGATCTAAAACTGAACCCTGGGGTACACCACTGCTAACTGGTAAATTTTTCAAAAATAAAATAAAACTGTTTTTATAATATTTATATTGTAAGAACTTGAATATTTTCAAAACAATACAGTGCAATAAAACAAGAATGTTTTAGCATTTTCTATGTATTTTTCCATTAAACAATACTAATAGGAAGCAAATGTTTGATGTAAAAACTAGACATTCTGGAAACTTTAACTATACTTTTAAACGCTCATCTTAACTAACTTTTTTATTTCAAACTTTTTTCGTGAAATAGAAGTTAACGTACGATTTTTTGCATTGAAAAAAAAGTTTATGCATTGTGTACTTATTTTACTCAATGCTTATAGAACAGGCAAATTCGTTACAATAAACTGAAAAAATGCGAAGCTGTTGAAATTTTACATGGATGTTCAAAAACATTTGTGAAAATCCGCACGCCGTAAAAGAGACGAAGTACCAAGTTTGAAGTTTTTTTTTTCCAAATATGCTTAAAAAACTGACTTAACCTCGTCTTCTTCAAAGGGCGCTAGCTCCCTTAAGAGAAACTTTTCGATCGAGGTAAATTAGGATAAATGGACATAAAATCACATCCAGAATCTGTAGTTAGAGTTTGGCAGGAGAGTTTCTTGACACTCTGTACGTAGAACAAGTTTACTACTTTCCGTATGTTCATGAATTACTGAATAAATACTGGCCTACATACAAAATATATTTGAATTCCTTATTCTCAATTATGTGACAGTTATGTGTACTTATAATGACCATGAGTAATGCAAATAACAAACTTAGAAATATGTGTTGTGTAGGCTTTTAACGAAAACAAATACCAGCCTCAAGTCGATTTGAATAGCATTATTTCCATACAAATTGCTTAATTAAATTTGTGTTGAGGGTCACTGCAATTATTATATAAATAAATAAAAAAATATAAAATCCACAACAAAATTTCAAAAAATAAAAATGATGAATATACTATTACCTACAATTTAAAAAAATACAAAGATTTGATATATCATAATACAATCTTATTAACATCATGACAAATCATCACTTAATGGAGCCATTGCGTGGAGTAGTAGAACTAGCCTATTGATAACGAGAGACAACCTCTGCAAAATTCAAAGACTAGCCTGTATAGGAGCAATGAGAACATGCCAAACGGCGGCCTTGGTAGTGATTCTCAACTTCACATCACTACAGATGGTGGTGGAAAGTGTTGCAGAAACAACAAGATACAGTAGTAGAGAGGGAATCATTAAAAAAAACCACCTCTTCGCTTCTTAGAAATCATGAAACTTGGGACATGTCACAAGAAGTATAATGAAAAAGTATAACTTTTCAAAGAAATTCGATACGGAATTGGATCCAAACACCATTACCAGACTTGGAAAGAATGCCATTCAATGGTACACAGGCGGCTCAAAAGCAATAAAAGGAACTGGGATAGGAGTGTATGGGCAAGGAACAAAACACTCCGAAAGCTTGGAAAAATCCCAAGTATCTTTCAAGCGCAAATTCACACAATAGGAAAGTGTGCCCAGTTCAATTTTGATAGAGAATTATCATTATGTCGAATAGTCAAGCAGTGAGTTCTTATGTGATCAGTTCCAAAATGGTATGGGAATGCCTAGGCAAACTCAATGAACTAGGTGAGAACAACATTGTGGATTCCAGGAAACACTGGAGTAGAAGGAAATTAAATAGCAGATGAACTAGCAAAGATGGAGACTGAAACACCCTTTTGGTGACCGGAACCATTTTGCGGTATCAGTAATATTGGAAGAAATAGGCAAAGCCGAAAAAAAGAGAAGATCTGACCATTGGAAAGATCTAGTAGGGCTTAGACAATCAAATATACTTCTGGGTGACTACAACCAGTTGAGAACAAGTGTATGCTAAAGTCAGAGTAAAACTGCACTAAGAGTTTTAACAGGGATCCTTCGTCGCCTGAATGGGCACCTGAAAAAGCTCAAAATAGTGGAGGAAGAAGAATGTAGATTATGTGGAAAAGAAAAAACCACATACTCACATAGAATGCAAGGGCACTACACCTAGGAGAATACTAGATAGGAGAGGGACACTTACTAAACTAAAGCCTGCAGATATCCTAAAATTCCTCTGTGAAATAGGTCTAAAGGAGCTACTAGTCTCTGAGACTTTCCTCAGGAACTAATTAGAAGAAAGGGGGCACAATAGATATTTTACGTCTCAGTCACCCCAATGTACTTACATTGGGGTTGTATGGGTTGTTCCAACTAACTTCGTACAAACTTATACCCAAGATATCAAAACACGGGAAGAATCGAAGCATGATGACATTTTAGTCGTGGAACATAAAAATAAAATTAAAAAATATATGTTAAAATTATTCCACCTTCCATTTTCTTTTTCTGCTCTCACGTTGTTATTGCATTTCCGACTGTCATAATGAAATATAAGACTTTTACTTATTTGGCCAAAGGCAGACGTTTCAAGAGAATCAAAATATTAGCTAACGCATTAAAGGTCACACCCATTCAACCTTAGCTATAATAAAGCATAAGTAATAATGTTGGCACGCCTAAAAATTCTGTAACAAAATTGCTAGGACCGAATACATTTAACGGAGATTTATTTTAACTGAAAGTATACCACTATTAGGAACAATAAATGAAATTAGTTTTAGAAAATAATATCACAGTGACGAAAGCAACATTATGTACTGAAAGTTGAGCTCGGTACAACGGGTCACTTCTGCAACTTTTAAAAGGTCAGATAGATTTTCTTAAAATTTTGGGGGGTTATATTGGGGAATTTTTCCACACCCGAAATCAATATGACCGCCTTCCGGTTTAACTGTAAATGATGTGAAAATGAATAATTTAAATGGAACACCCTGTATATTTCAACATATTCGGATTCGCCGGCTTCAACTTCATATAATTCGCCCATTAAATGTCAAATAAATCGCTATTTTAATTTCAATTTGCCATGCCAATGACCGTCGTTGAGCGTCCACTGTGTCATGCAGAACGAGAAGACCACAAAGTGTCAAGTGAGCTGGAGTGCGCGTTAGACAAGGAAAACTATACTAGAGCAATTACAGTTTCTGAAGAAGATAACTTTGTTATCGAAACTTGCGTAAGATAGTGTAAAGTGTTAGTCTTGCTATAGTGAGTTGATTATTTTTATTCTGGATGTGTTCTAATTCCTTGAACTATGAAGTAGTGTCAATATTTTGGACCATATGATTTTATCTGCAAATCTCCTATTTTTTCCATTACTTTCATTACATGAATCATCACCTTTCTGTTAAATTATATTTATTCTATTCCATTAAAAAAATGAATAATAAAATATAATTTTATCATCATAAAATTTCTCTAAATCTAAGACAAAACAACCGATTCCTAATTTATGTATCCCAACAAAGTCCCGTTTTTGAATTCTACATAACCCGCTTTTGAGACAAATGTCTTTTTGGAAACACTTCGAGAGCGGATATCTTTCATCGGTTTTGGTTCATCTTGGAACACCCAAACAGCAGTAAATCCAGGACTCATCACCACTGTCAAAACTGATGTATATATTTTTTGAGTTTACTGCGCTTAACCGGTTTATAATTTGTTTTACACCAATTGACTCCAATTGCTTTTTGTTGTTAACAGATGTGGTATTCAACGAGAAACTAATTTTCTTTAAGATAATTCTTCATGTAAAATTTTTTTGAATTGTGGTCTTTGAAATGCCCAATCAAGTTCCAATTTCTCGATATGTGACATTTCGAACTTCTTGGATCAGCTTATGTACAGCATCGATGTCTTCCTGGGTGACTTCCGTTGTTGGTAGACCTGTTCTTGGATCGTCGCTAAGATTAATCCGTTCACGTTTAAATTCTCCATGACAACGAGAAATTTTCTACTGATGTGGTGCTTCATTGCCGAAAACAGAAACACTTTAAAAATTCAGTTTAGGCACAGCTTTGAACGAAGAGGTCTGAAACTTTTGCGGTGAGTTAACTAAACATGACAGTTAATTTTTACAGTTGATATTTGTTAACAGGTGCGAACTATGTTGTTATATTCAACAATTAAAAGACATCTCTCGTATAAAGTAAGAAGCTTATTTTCAAATCAACCATAGATATACAGAAATACATCATCCAGAAAGAAGTTAATGATATAAACTACGTGTGCGGAAGTTACTATTCATACCACCAAATACACAATACACCAGCAGATAAAAATCTTTTGATTAGCAAGAAGAATATTTGGGCATTTACAGAAAATATGCAATCTGTAGGCACCTCAAATTTAATACACGGTAGCGAAGAGAAATATCAAATATTAATTCCACGGCAAATAAAAAAAATTCATACAATAATGCGGAAAGCAGTCCTGGAGCTGTGTAGATGGCACTACAGCTAATTTCACAAATAGGTAAGGAAGAAGATGAAGAGAGCTAAGTAGTTCCATTTTGATATTTCTTACAAGTAAGTAGATACTTACATATAATTATGAGGACAAACTTATTCATCACCAAAATAAATATTTGTCATCCAACAAAATCCTCTGATTATTAGTTTTAATCCCAGAAATTATTTTTTTCTCAGATTTATATATTTGTTTGCAAACATATGTATCCAAATGTGTAACAGTGTAAACAAAATAAACGAATAATCATCGTAACTTATGTCCAAAAATTCTATATTATGTTCGGAATAATAGGTAACTGTGTTCTCAAAATGATAGGGGTGTTGGTAATTTTGCCAAAGAAGGTCATAAAATCATTTTATTATAGGTAATTTCGCCAAGAAACCTTTTCAGGTATAAAATTCAACATGTAATCTGGCCAAAACCCACCCTTTTCGGATTATTTATCAGGTAAAAGTTGCAGTTTTTCAATTTACGAGGCCATTTTTTTCACCTTATTCAATCATTTTCCTTGCCCTTATCGATAAATTAACCAATGATCTGTGATTGGGGCTGGTTGATGTAGGGGCTTTTATTTTGATAATAAAAACTTTTGTGGACTGTATATCTTTAATTTTTAAACTAATTATCAGAAAACTAATTATGTTTTCGGCTGATTGTATGTACATTTATAGGTAATCTTTTTGAAATAATTTGGTGTTAATAGGTTGGTGACTGATCTATCATTCTGAAAATTTTTTGACAGTACTAGCAACCAATCAAATTTAGTCATTTTGTGTCATATGAAACAATTTAACCCAATCATGTCAACATTACACTGAAAATTTTATACCAGTTAATTTTAGCCAATCAGATGCCTGCATTTTGACATGTTGCTATGACAATAACCTAATTTCTTCGGAAATTTCCCTGCGTAGAGGGAAATTAATAAGTGGAAATTTCCTTCTGGCTTGACAGCTGTCATAAACACAGTGGCGTAAAATATTTTTGATAGATATTTATTCATAACTTAATTATAGGTACATGTTATTATCTGTTACAAATTTCAAATGTATTAGAAATTCCTTTTCCACGTCTTTTCTCCTCAATGGCGAGTAAGGTAAGTATGTCACCAATTTAATTTCTATTTTAAAAAAGTTTTGGTATAAAATTTTCTTACCGAATCTCCCGCGAGCACGAATTATTTCCGGAAATTTTCCTCAGTTGCGAATTTTTTAAGAAAATTTTCAAAAAATTCGCTCTTCGGGAAAATTTCCGGAAATAATTCGTGCTCTAGGGAGATTAAAAGTGAAAATGTTTTGCTCTAGTAGATATCCAATGAAATCAGTTAATTTGAGATCATTTGATTGAACACAACCAATCAGAACAACATTATACTGAAACACACTGTTTTCACTCTATTAGGTACGTTGCCATGGATACATTTTGATTTATTTCGATTTTGACGTTTCAAATATTTAATATTTCAAAATGTCACGATTTTGTCATAATACTGAAGAGATCATTAATGAAATTATAGAAGCAAATATACTATGTATTTTTATCTATAATTAGCAAAAACTTTTCTATTCAAATAACCCTCGAACATTGATAAATGCTCAAAAATTTTTTCGAACAATTATCAATGTCCTTGGGTTATTACTACTGAAAATTTTTTTCATCTGTCAAATTTGACATTTCAACAATGTTCCGACTTTTTTTTATTGTTGTTTTAGCCAATGAGCAAACAATTAGGCGATAATTTTGCACTAGTGCAAATTATCGATAATTTGCACTAGTGCAAAATTATCAGGTCCTTTAAAATAAATTTAGACGTAATTATAAACGTTTATTATTTATTAAAGTAACATGAAAACTGTTAAACCTAGTTATTGAAATTTTTACAATTGAAAACGCAATTATTGAAATTTATGACTCAACCAGTCGAAGTTTGTTGTTGGTCAGAAACAACGTGCAGACCCTCCGGCTTGTTTTCATCGTAAAGATTCAAAATTTGTAAGTAAAAGCCGATGAGCTTTCTTTTCTCTTTTCCGGGTTCATTTGTAATATTTTGCGCGCAGCATCTGGTGCACCCACCCAAATCTTACATCATTAAATCGACCTATTGCAATGCCGAAATCTTCGCAATATTTTTCCTGAACAAGTTTTGCTGTCACGTTCCACATTGTTTTCACCACACTTTCTTTATAAAGGGATCCATGCTTCTTGCGCATGTTGCTTGCCCAGTCCTTTAGAATTAAGGCAATTTTTTCCACCGAAGTTCCTCGTTCTAATAAGTGATTTCTTTCTGCACAAAACTCTTGAAATTGTCTCCATACTGACGTTTTTGACTTTTTTGTATTCGTTGGCGTAAGATTGTCTATATTCTTATCAATATCTACAGCAGAAGCGTTTCCAAATCGCGACATTGCACTTACATTTTTTCAAATGGCATTAGGTATCAAGTCACACCTCATTTAAAAGGTCTGGTAAATCTCTATTCAATTATTTTGTTTTGCCTTTAATACCAGCCTTCCATTGTTATTTAATCGTTGTTTAAAATTGGCTCTCTTTAAATTTTTCGTATGCCCCCGTATTGTGTTATAATAGAAAGACTCTTTAAAGAATAAAAAATTTACAAATAGTAAAAGGACAACTGTTAACAAAAAAAAACTTCTATTTAATCATGTGTACAAAGTGACCACCGTTAACATTCCGGCAATAAAAGTTGAAAAAGAGCCAATTTTAAACAACCATTAAATAACAATGGAAGGCTGGTATCAAAGGCAAAACAAAAAGAATGAATAGAGATTTACCAGACCTTTCAAATGAGGTGTGACTTGATACCTAATGCCATTTGAAAAAGGGTAAGGGGGGTCTCCAGTATGGAGGGGGAGAATCTGACGTTTATGGCATTATCGCCAAAAAGTGTCCCCCTCAAGTTATAAGTTGACGTGTTTCGGCATTTCCTTCTAATATGTCCCATTTTTGAAATATTAAGGGTGGGTCCTTTTCAAATGAATATTGTGTATATTGAATATCGGTATTTGCTGGTAAGTGAGTTTAAGTATTATATATTTTTATGTTTTACCTATTATTTTGTCTTTATTTGCTTATTTAATAGTTGTATAGCCAATAACGCACTTACCTCGAATAAGGTTAGGTATGGGGGGCAAGTGCGGCATATAAACAATGTATAGGGATTTCATATTTTGATGAAATTTTTTCTATTCAGCGTTTTTTACATATTGAACTTTGTTTTTTATTATTTCAGGTAAATATTATTATTGCACTAGGCATGGTACGAAATTACATCAGGAAGACTCAGATAGGTTCAACTTATTCTAAAAAAGACCTTGAGAGTGCGGTGCAAGCTATGAAAGATGGAACCATGACGGCTATGGGTGCTTTTTTTATAGTAATTTTTTTTAAATCCCAAGGAATACCATTCGCGACCATGTTTCAGAACGACGGGGAGCAAAATCCTTGAACCAGGGCAGTAACACGGTTATCCCTATTGATGAAGAAAAAAAATTAGCAGACGGATTGCGAATCATGGTGAGAAATGGTTTTGGATTATCATTTACCAGAAGAGGGCTACCGTCATTTGAAATTATTTTCGAAACTATAAATTTTTGCTAATACTATTTAATAATTAAATATTAAGTACTTACTAAGTAATAATTTTTTTTTCACCTGTAATATTTACCAAGTTACAACTTCTATTTTTAATTAATTAATATGAATAAACATTTCCGAATTTTGTATTTTCCGACTTTTCTAGACCACATTTTTTAAACTTCCGAAAAAACTGAGATATTTTAGTGAGAACCAAAAACTACATCCTAGCTTATATTTTATTCTAAACGTAAATGCTAAATACTAATAAATACTAAATACTACATATACGAGATATACAATTGAAAGCCGCACTAGCCCCGAAAATTGGGGCAAGTGCGGCATTTCGCTGTAAAAATCAAATGTAGTTAAAACAAAATCCTTTAGATGAAGTTGATTCCACTTTTCAGTTTAAATGCATTATAGTGGGATTTACAACATATCCAAATTTCAAATATATAACTTAATAAGTTTTCCAATGATAGCTGCCGAAAGTTGAACTTTTAAAATAACTGCCGCACTTCACCCCACTCCACCTTAACTACAAGTGGTAGAAAATTGCTTTTTTGCAAATAAAAACCAGAGTGTTAAAAATATTATGTCATTATAAACGTCAAAAAAAATATGTCAAAAAAACACGTTTTGATTGGTTAAAATTTACAAGTGTGGAATTTTCCGCCGATTATTTCCTTCCTATTAATTTTGACCAATCGCTATCAAGAATTGGTATGTCAAATATAAATTTTAAGTGGAAAAATTACTTAACAACTGTCAACTTGGCTGTCAGCAGTTTTTCCGGAAAAAAAATCGAAAAAATTTCATGTAAGTTTGACAAGTTGCCTTGTAAAAACAAACTTGATGGTTTCTATGCTGTGTTGCTAGTTATAGTTGAAAGTTATATTGTTCTTATTATTTTAATTAAAAAAATGTTGTGTTAAAATAAAATGTTTATTTAACTCGGGAAATAATCTTACCAAATATCCCTCGTGCATCTAATTTTTCCTGTGGAAAAATTGGAACACTCGTTTCTAAGTAATCTGTTTTAACAAATATCATTCGCGAAAGTGGAAAAATCCTCGTCTTCGACTCGGATTTTTAAAACCACTCTCGCTCATGTTAAAACAAATTACTTAGTTACTCGTTTTTCCGAATTTTTCCGGAAAAATTAAATGCACTAGGGATATTACCCTCGAATATCTCTCGGACATTAGACAAATACCTCATAATTTTATGACAAATTTATCAAGCTCGTTGCTTAGTAACAGGAACGAGCTTTCGATTATCATAAAAGTATCTCGTTTATTATCAATGTCCCGAGGATATTACTACTGAGAACAAATCTATTTATGATAATAATCAAAACCGCATTAGTTTGGTAACCGAAAAAATCACACCCTACAATTATGTATTGTAGCTATTAAAAATATATTCAACCTTACGGTTTTACTGTTTTTAGGCAGTAAAACTTTGATGCTGGACAATCGTAAAATCATTCAAGTGGGATTTCTAATTAATAGAGTACCAACCCTGTGAAATAATGTATGTGTTCTACTATTTGTTATTAAGTAATATAAGTTAAATATAGAGGTAGTCTGTCAAATTATTCTTTAATGTTAATTATTCTTGGACCTTGGATCTCAGTAATGAATTAACTGAAAATTAGAATACATTTTTCACAGCACTACCAAATATTCCTGTAATTTTTTTCCTGATAATGCGAAAGTAATCGGTTCTTGATTATTAACGTGTTAGCCTTTATACTGGTAGATTATGACATTATATTACTTAAAAATTAATAAAAAACTTTCATTGTATTACGTTAATTGGAATGTTGAATAAAATAAAAATTAATAATCAGAACATGTTTTCCGATTTAAGAATTTAAATAATAATATATTTTTTATTATAAATAGTATAATATTTAAATTTATCTGTTTAAATTAACATGCATTATGTAGTTAAGTATGTTTTGATGACTTAAGTACCTGCAATTGTCCAATTTTCCTCGTTTTGCAGCATCGACCAATCTAGTTGTAAGTCCTTAAAACTGGCCATTTTTCACAATATTAATTATTTCTGTTTATTATTGATATTTTTTCTATTCATTTCACGCTACGTAACACTAGAGCACCGTACTTGATAAGCCGAAACTACCGTATAAGAAATGTTTATCGTTTTTTTTTTCAGTACCGGTTGTTTATTTGTCCGAACAAAAACTTATTTATACAAGTGAAGAAGATGATACTGAAGCACATGTTAGTGAGAGAAGTCAGCAAACGTATATTTCATTTTTAAAGTCGCGCAGACTCGTACTATCGTATCAAGATTCCTGCCGGTGCCGGTGTGGTCATTCAACAGGTTGCTTGTAGGTACTCGTTTTTTACAATCTCTATATCTAGAGACTACGGTACTATACATATGTGAACAGGATTGCCAGATCGGTTGAAATTTCTTTAAAAACGAAAGTTAATACTATATAAGCAATATTTTTAATTTTATATTAGCAAGAAGAGGTGCTGGGTGGGTAAAATGAACAGGAAAAAAGACATACTTGCATTAAATGAAGATCTTTGCAGTTAAATCAATTGATCTGGAAAAGGAAATTAAACACCCATTGTTAAATATGGAAATAATGGAAATATCGTGAAATCCTTTTCTCAATCTCGACACAGATCAAAGAAAATAATATCTATTGCTTTCAGCTCAATATCTATATCGCTATGAATGTATAAGTATTACAGGAGCAATGAGAACATACCCAAAGGCAGCCAAGGAAGTGATTCTCAACCTCATACCACTACATATGGTGGTGGAAAGTGTTGCAGAAATAACAAGATACAGACTATAAGTAGAGAGGGAATCATTAAAAAAATCACCCCCTCACTTTTTAGAAATCAGAAGACCTGGGACATGCCACAAAATGGTATGATGACAAAATAGAACTTTTTAAATAAATTCTTTATGGAATTAAGCAACAAGAAGGAATGGGATCCAAATACCGTTACCAGACTTGGAAAGAATGTCATTCAATGGTACACAGACGGCTCAAAAGCAAAAGAAGAAACTGGACCAGGAACCAAACACTCTGAAAGCTTGGAAAACCCCAAGTATCTTCCAACCGGAAATTCACGCTATAAGAAAGTGAACCCAGTTCAATATTGATAAAGGATATAAAAGAATTATCATAATCGGATAGTTAAGCAGCCATTAAAGCACTGAGTTCTTGTGTAATCAGTTCCAAAATGGTGTGAGAATGCCTAGGCAAACTCAATGAACTAGGCGAGAACAATATAGTCACCTTACTGTTGATTCCAGGTCACACTGGAATAGAAGGAAATGAAATAGCAGATGAACTAGCAAGCAGGGGGACTGAAACACCCTTTTGGGTACCGGAACCCTTTTGCGGTATCAGCTCCAATGTAATATTGGAAGAAATAGGCAAAGCCAAAAAAAGAGAAGATATTACCATGGGAAAGATCTAGTAGGATTTAGACAATCAAAGATTCTTCTGGGTGACTACAGCCTGTTGAGGAGATCAAATGAATGCATAAGTCAAAGTAAAACTTCACTACAGGTTTTAACAGGGATGCTAACGGGACATTGTAGCCTGAATGGGCACCTGAAAAAGCTCAAAATAGTGGAGGAAGAAAAATGTAGATTCTGTGGCTGGAGGAAGAAACCTCCATCCACATACTTACGAACTGCACAGCAATTCAGAATCCTAGGGCACATCACCTAGGAGATCACTGGATAGAAGAGGGACATTTACCTAAATTGAAGCCTGCAGCTTGAAGCTCCTCCGGGAAATAGGACTAAAGGAGCTACTAGTCTCTGAGACTTTCCTCAGGAACTAAGTAGAAGTAGAAGTAAGGGGGCACAATAGATATTTTAGGTCTCAGTGAATGTCACCCCAATATACATAGCGAGAAGAGGTGCTCGGTGGGCAAAAAGACATACTTTCATTAAATGAAGATGAATGCAGTGGAATCATTTGATCTTTAAAAAAAATTTAAACTCCCATTGGTAAATATGGAAATAATGGAAATATCGTGAAATCCTCTTCTCAATCTCGTCACAAATCAAAGAGAATAATATCCATTTCTTTCAGGTCAATATCTAGGTATATCGCTATGAATGTGAATGACGTGACATGATATGACAAGTAAATGCCCGAAATTGTAGCAATGTTATAATGGATTTAAAATTGCATATCTCTGCTATCTTCTCCTTTGGGAGGACACAGTCATCACTTTTCGGAATTAGAACGGTATACGTTAGGTTAGGGTTAGGTTTGTGGTGAATGGGTCTATAAGACCCAACACTGCGACACGCCAGAGTCTATTGTGGCTCATACCTATTCAGATTTCACTAAACAAATTCAGCTTCTTAACAAAGCCGATTAGTTTGTTTGGTGAATGATATTTCAGGTCCGAGGGCGAGAGAGAGACCCTGCCAATCATCAGATACCGCGGCGGGGCAGGCACAAATTATATGATCTGTGGTTTCATCATCTTCCAGACAAAGAAGACAAGTCGGATCTTCCGACAGTCTAAGTCTTAGCATATGATTATTCAGATGACAGTGGCCTGTTAAAAGGCCTATTAGGCAACGTATGTTATGGCTGCTATAATCCAACATTTGTTTGGAGATATTCTTTGAAGGATGTATAAAAGCCTTTGAATCAACCAATCCTGGTATATTATGCCAGAAGTCTAAAGCTCTTCTTGCTGTCTAGGTATTTAGTGTTTGTTTGGCAAAGCTTATTGCGATACCAATCGTACGGTATTGTACGGTATAAGGCAGGTCGTAGTTTACTGTTGAATGCATTATGTCAGAGGTAATTAGTGTCCACCGGCAATCTACCTGTATTGTGCGCAGTTCTATGTGTTGTCCATCTAGCCTCTTTTACCATAAATATATGGAGAGAAGCTAGTAACTACTTTACCTTTATATTCTTAAGTATTTTTGTTTTTGAATTATATCCGATATGTCTTTTATTCATTGAGATAGTTCGTACGAAGTCAGTTGGAACAACCTACAGATTTATAAATTATTACATAACATATCTTATTGCATCTTGATCAGCTCCATCTATCTTCAAAAACATTCCAGCATCGTTTCTTTTTTCCCTCACTTACAAACAATTTTTCATACAGTTAATGTTGGAACTTTCGTTAATGTAGCCATTTCTACTAACGATGCTTGCCTGCTGACATTAAATAAGGATTGAATAAACATTTATAAGCTACATATTCCGAAAATTGAAAAAGCGAAACCATCGGGGAATTGAACCCAGGTCTCCTCAGTTACAAACCCTTACGCTAAGCCCAGCGCTACGACGTTTCCCACCTATCGATGTTCGGGTGGGTATTAAAAGTTACCATTAACTGCGACTGCGTCTTACATTCGGCCAGCCTGCCCTGCTCCTCGTCCTCGAGGTACCTAGAGTCTAGAGTGCTGGACCTGACGTTTTTGTGCGAACACCTATCTCACCTACGCGTTCGTGAGCATGATGCCTTGCCTGCCTACGCCTATCTCGCTCTCCTGGCGAGCCTGACGTCTGCACGCCCATTCCAGTCACCCCCTCTCACTATCACATCACAGTATGGCCTCATGTGGACATTTCGTAGATCAAATCCCACTTCTGATATATAAGCTACATATTCCGAAAATTGAAATAGCGAAACCATCGGGGAATCGAACCCGGGACCCCTCGGTTAGAAGCCCTTACGCTAAGCCCAGCGCTACGACGGTTCCTACATAACGATGTTCGGGTCGGTATTATAAGTTACCATTAACCGCGACTGCGTCTTAAACATTGTTAATACTTTCCTTAGCATCAGCAGATAGGTAGACCTTTCGGCGGAGGACATTATGAATTACAAAATACTCATATTAATTAATAATTAATATTTTTGATTTTTGATTTGAAACACGTGAAATGGCCAAATTATACTTTACTTTAAACAACGAAAACCTTGCTATAAATATTATTCAATTGTTTGTTCATGACTACCCTAGAATAATCAGTTTTAATAGTAATCAGTATAAGCATCAATTGACTTTACCGTTCCTTTATTCTTCTTCCGATATAAATTTCCAAAATTTTCCCTTAAAAACCCTTCAATTTAAAAATTCACATTGTCCTATAAACAGGTTGTTTTAAAGAGTAGGTATTTACTTTATTTTAAATATAGTTTACCTATGCATTTTGTATTTATGTATAAAACTAGTTTTGTTTAGCAAGGTAATCATGTAACTTTTAATTGTGAAGTGAGTAGTAATAAGACAAGTAATTAAATAATAATAATCCACTATGTGCTTTCAATAGTTGTTTATGTAAAAGTGTTATACAATGCCTAACTAGGTAAATGTGAATAAGTAAAATTGAATTTTATGTATCAGGTCAATACACACATAACAGAGAATGGCAATAAAAAAATAATTAAACGATAAATGTTCCAATATAACCAATATTAATGAAATTAGCCTGTATGCACCTAATAACTAAAACTTTATAGATCTATTGTGCCCTTTTCTGGTACTCAGGTCCAGAGGAAATTCTCAGAGACTAGTAGCTCCTTTAGACCTATTTCCTGAAGGAATTTTAGGATATCTGCAGGCTTTCACTTGAGTAAGTGTCCCACTTCTATCCAGTAGTCTCCTAGTTATTGTGCCCTAGGATTCTGGATTGCTATGCAATCTGCAAGTATGTGGATGGAGGTTTCTTCTTCCATTCCACAGAATCTACATTCTTCTTGCTCCACTATTTTGAGCTTTAGTTCTATGTCCTGGTGGAATTTTACGGTATTCCTCTCCTATCCAGCGTTCTCCCAAGTGTTGTGCTATTTAATAACTAGGCCAAAAATACGAATTTTCCTTAAATAATGTTTCTACGTATGTCGTAAACGTATTGAGTCCATTTCCACTAAAATATTTTCATTACAAAGTGGTCAATTGGCATGGCTGGCCTTACCTTCGTGCGACCTATATAGTCTTCTGAAAAAGCCTATTATTCGTTCTGGAGCTAGTTCTGCAGCCTCAATAGGCTCTAAGTAGACATATTCCAGGTATTTATTGCGCTGGCGAATGATTATCCTGCAATTGCAGATAATCTGTTCCGCCCACTCATCGGCGTCCACTTTGCCCATCTTCCAGAGATAATATCCGTCCAGTGTGAATTCCTGTGACTACTTTGAGGTCAGATATCTGAAGCTCCAAGAGCAATTTAGCATCGTGTGCAAAATGTCGTAATTACCTTTTTGCCTGTCTTTGGCATAGAGTATTTTTCCAATAGGCTGCACTTGGTAATGCTCGATTTCACCTACCTTTTCCTAAAGTTAGGTAATACCTAAATCGGATTTAGGAATTCCTAAATGCAATTTATGTTTCACCACGTGCTACCTAATACCTAAGAGTGATAATATTAGGTTGGTGGAATCGGGCATAAGTTCTTTTGCCCATTTTCAGATTCCTTCCACGATGGGATTTTTTGGTTTTAGACTTCAGACCCTGACAATCAGACACAATAAATATTCTGGTCAAGATGAGGCGTTTTTGAGGCACTATTGAGTGTTTCCCAGGGCTGTTGATATCCTAGTATTAGGACCTGTAACCCTTACCCCTTGGTTTGTTTTACTATAAGCCTTAGTATCTCAAGATGTACTAGATCGCCGGCTTTCAAAGATTTAGCCTATAGGCATTTTCCAGAGCGATGCTTCGTACATGTAGGTATAGTGGAGGAAGGTCTAGCACAACCTCTAAGACTGCACTGGGACACAATCTCATTGTAAAGTGAAACCAGAGGTCTAAGAAGGTCGTATATCAATATTAGCCGACGATCCTTATTATTACCCATTGTTCGAAATATAGATAAGCAATAAAAGTGTATGTCCGGATTCCCAGGTCCGGATTAAAATATCTCATGAAATAGTTTGCAATTTTAATAATAATGGGCTCTCCATTATTTTTGGCTTTTGTTGACAGTTTTATATTTAAATTTAGTTGATAATAAAAAATCTCGTAAGGTTGATTTAGAGCCCTTTGGTAAGGATATGTTTTAATGTGGGTAAATAATAAAATTTACTTACCTGGACACCAGACTTTCAGTACTAATGTACTATTAACGAGATTAACTTACCAGATTTGGAAAACAAGACTGTTTTGAGAACTGACCGCTTTCCAATTTCAGAAATAAAAGGGGGAAAGTTGAACAACATTTAGTCATTACCTACCTAATATACCGTTGTGTCAGTGTCTATTTTAAAGAGTCTATTCGATTTTTGTGTCGTGAAAAATGTGGCGTCCAAGGACTCATCCTGAAGCTAGTACTTCAACTGGTGGTCTTAGTATAGCACTATTCGTCAAATGTTTATACTTCCCTTCTGGCACGTGGAGTGTCCAAGAATCAAGATGTGCAAGAAATTACTTGTTTAACAATAACACCGTATTCCACAGTGTTTAAAATAGTAAGTTACCCTATTTTGAAAAGAAAGAAACGAAAAGACTCTGGTTGTTCAAGGAAACTAGATGGCTGTGATGTAGATATAATTTGAATTATAATATGCCTTGTATAAAGAGCAAATTGTGCCTACATTATATATCTTTATGCAACGGGTTAAAAAGAATGAAACTGTTATCCAGTGTTGCAAAGAGACTTTAAGGAAGTCTCTTTCACAAAATGGATTTAAATTTAAAAAACTTGCTAGTAGCAGAAGAATCATAATGGAATCTGTGCGCCTAAGAAGTGGATATTTGAATATTTATTGGCAATGAAAAAATTTTGAGAATATGGTAGAGCAGTAGTGTATTTGGATTAAACTTGGTTCGATACACACGCGATATTCCAAACAAAAGTTAGTTAGACTCATCTGACTTGTGCCAAACTAATGCGCCGACTAATAAAGTTTATTATCAATTTGGATGACGACAGTGAAAGTGAAACTGATCTTCGTGAGTAATTTTGTTTATAAATACCTTTAACTTATATACATATACTTATATGCAAAAAAAAGCAACTTCACAAGTGTGCATTGAATTTAATTCTAAACAACTTAAATATTATGAACTTTCTGAACTATAATCGCATTCATTATCGTGATGTTTATATTTATGGCTAGGGCAGGTACAACTCTACGGAGAATCGACCGTCTGCTGATAACTCAAGTGGTTGGTAATTTATGACCTTCTTAAATTTCTGGTCGTACGTTATCCGTGATTCCCATGGCGAGTCGTTGCAGTTTTGCAGTTCTGTTTTTGTCCTTTGATGCGTTGTTTTGTTCCACCAAACCAGTGCAGCATACGTCACCGTATTGGGGATAGAAAAGGAACAGAAAAGCTGGATTGAAGTGCTTAGTTAAATGCACGAATTGCAATGGTATTTGTGATGATTCGCAAGAAAGCGATGAAGAGGGAGACTGGACCTCGAGCAAATTTTTGATGAAATCGTGGAAGAAGATAAAAACGAAACTGATAATCCCATTGTGTATTGCGAGGAAGAAATTTCATACCATGACGTTTCCATCGGTACTGAAGACAGTTTATCCACAACACCTCTGGTCCATTAAGAAGAGCGAATAGTGTATTTCATGTGGATAATGCCTGGGGAAATCACGTTGAAAAAACTTACTCTATTTTATGGTGGTGTTTTTGGTCCTAAACTCATGCTGTAGTAGCGTTTGCGGCGTTCGTACGCCGAAACTTCATATGTTATTGTCAAAAAATGTGTTTTTCTACTACCGTGCGTAAAGTACTTGCTTTAGGCACACTATGGAGTGCGTAAAACTTCAGTTTCAATTTGTATGTAGTTATAGTCTTATGAAAATATATAATAAATGGATATTGAATCTGAGTTTTTTTTGTAAATCAAATATTGAAACATATTCAGTAAAGTACTCACCTAGGTAATATTAGTAAATATTTGATTAATTCTGGAAAATAATAATATAATTGTGAGTGACTAACATTATTTCTTCCTGCATCTTACTTTACGCACTAGTGCGTAAAATTACTATTAAACTTCTGTTTTTAATAAAATCTTCGGTAGTAGAAAAAATATTGTTTGCAATTTGTGTAAAGTACCTACTTACTTGAAAAAAACCTTTTTTTGAAAAATTATTTTAATAAAAACGTAGTAGGAAACTTTAAAAGAAAATTTAACAATACATGCAATTTATTGACAAAATAATGCCCAATAATGCGGACCTACAACATCAGACTATACACTAAACACTAAATCATGATTTTGATTAAGGGTTGGTTTATTTTTTCAATTTTTGCTCTACACTTTCCTTCAAATACCTACTTATTTATTCGCATCGATTTCCTAGGTGTTGGCGGTACACTCCTCAAGGGTCATTTAGCGCCATTCTTCCTCTATCGAATGGTACAAAAATGATATCCATAGCTGTTATGGTTTCGAATAACTGATATATTTTTAAAAAAATTTAGTTTTTCACAAAAAAAAAATTCATAATACAGGTTTATTTCCAAAACTATGGAAGAATATCAGATTGTTACGTATTTTGGATCAAAAAAAGTCTATAATTATTTATCAATCTATCACTTTTCATTAGTTTGTCTATATCTACATTATCAAATGTTGTTGTATATTTTTCGCAGTGAACAATATCATATGAATACCACATAAATAATAAGGAAATAATAATGACTGCTTTTATCTTCTTGATGTAATTGCTGGAACATTTTTTTCTCGTTAATAGTTTATATTATTTGTTAATTTACTGTTTTATATCTCCATTACCAAACATCTAACCTGTCCTAGGTAAGATCCTTGGTAAATCGGATAATTGGAATATGCACATGTAGTTCTGTCCAATTACGATACTGTCAAACAATTCGTTTGCAAGGATATTTGGACATACATTTATTGTATCCCTATATTGTCTTCAACGAAATTAGGACTTAATTATCCCATATAGGGGGAGCTTTTGACAATATTCGACACGAGGCTATCAAAAGACCATTGCATAAAAGAGGTGTAGGCAGCACAAAATCCAAGTGGATGTTGGAAGTGCTCAGCGGTAGAGCAGAAACTTCGTCTCCATCTGTACAACCAGAGGATGTCCATATCCTCGCTAATGTAGAGTCAGACGGTAGAAGATGAGCTCCTCTGCGAGGCTCGATTTAGATATGCCGATGAAACCGCGAGGGGAAAATTTGAGAATACCCTTTTGCGACATCATACCATGAGAAGCCAACTACAGGAATAGCTAGTGTAGGCAGGTGGGATTAAACATCAATGTTCAACCTTCAAAGAGGTCTGTTTATAATATAATCAGTGTTTTCTTGTTTTGTTTTTATCATGAAGTTAATAATTTTGAGATGGGGGGATGTGTTAACAAGTTTTCATGTATTTTCAATGATGAGGTTTTTTATAATTTATTCATGTTCCATTTTTTTCCTTTTTGCGAGCCGTTCTCATGCCGGGAGCACTGCAGCATGTTGGCTTATTGTACTTTACTCCCACATTTAGTCCACCCATCCATTTACCCCCGTAACTTCGAGTAGACGATATAGGTCGACTGGATGTGTGTGCCATGTTTCAGGTGGCACATTGGCTTCTCCGAAAATTGTTTGTCTCCTTGAGTCCAGTGCCTTACAGTCAGATAAGCTATGGGTTACGGTCTCGTTATCCATGCCACAAAGTCTGCAGCTGAGATTCCTGTTATGTAGCCCTGTTTTATGCAGGTGATGTTTTACCTGGGCATGACCCGTTAGATAACCTGTAATTATTCTTAGCTGATTCCTACTGATAGTAAGTAGGTAGTTCTTCTGCCCGTTTAACTCATGTGTAACCTAAAAAGGTCTTGTACCTGCTTTGGAGTGTTCCTCCTCTGTAGTCTATGTTGATAGCTTTGTACCTCGGACCACTTTCCCAAGAACTGCTTCTGGTCCAACACATTGCTGCAGCTCTTCTTGCGCGTTCATCAGCTTGTTCATTTCCAGAAATATCGTTATGTCCCGGCACCCGCACTAATCTCACTTTAATGTGGTCTGCCAATTCATTTAGTTCTTTCTGGCATTCCTCTACCAGCCTGGATGTTACCTTGCGGCTATTTAAAGCCACAAGGGCTTCCTGGCTGTCAATTAATACGTTTATCCTATGAGTATCATGGCCCATCTACCCAATTGAATTCAAAAGAATCTTGATGGGGACGGTGAATTCGTTTTCCCGGGTCGCCGAAGTCCCTAGTGCCTTGGAACGGTAGGAGTGTAATTTCTTGAGAAAAAATATAGAATTTGTTCTTTTTGAAAAAAGCCTGATAGTACTGGTACCTACTATCCATGAGCTAAAAACACACTTTGACCCACAATTGAAAAAAGTTCTGATTTTCCAAATATTTTTCTTGGTTTTTTTTTCTAGCAAAGACGACCTTCTTTAAGCGTCGATAAAGGAGGAGAAGAGGAGGAAGAGAGCAGAAGGTAAAGGAGATGAAATACACACTCAGTTCCACAATTTTTATTACTAAATTACAAAATTATATAAAAAATCACCTTACTCACTCTTAGACTTTTTCTCATCTTCCTTAAAATGTAGGAAAATGAAAGAAAATACGAATACGCCAAACATCATCGAGAATGCACCAGTATAATAAGGATATGCGCTGGTAATGAACCTCTCATATTGAGTATGTTTAAGAGGGCGTACAGAAACTTGAGTAGTACTGAACAAACGCGTATAACCCACTCTGTCGTAATCGACTTTAAACTGATACACGCCATAAACATCTGGAATCTTAAATTTGGCCTCATATTGACCTGATGGTTTTCTTTGAAGTGTTGTGCGAACGAAGGGGTCTATACGGACAAACTCCAGTTGGATATCGTTGGCAGTGAAAGGTTTCCATTGTCCACTTTCCAAAATTTCAATTTCGATCGTGTATATCTGCAAAAATATGAATTATAAAATCTACAGAAACAATGAAAACTCATTATAACATCAATGAAAAAAGAGCTTGAAGCTTTTTATCTTAAAATCCTCTGTCCCCAGACTATTAAATCAGTTATTAATAATATTCAATAGTTTGGCTTGAAGTCTTGATTGGTAAAACTTTGCTCAAGTTCAAGATTCACCATAAATTACTTTGTTTTGATATGATACAGATGCTTATTGTAAAAACGACCATCTCTAGACTCGTCAGCTGAACGTCACCGAACTAGTCGACAGAGCCGTCCGTACATACGCGTCACGATTAAACACGGTTCGCTCCCAAGAAAACCCGCACATAAATAGAAACACGTGCATATTGAATGACCTAGACAAGTGGATAAGGTTGAACAGGGGGCGTATTGAGGATGATGTGATGTATATAGTATTGACACAATAAGTTATAATCACAAATAAACAAATATTAATAATTTTCAACAGAACAAAGAACATAATTCCAACAACTCAAAACACAAATCAAGTAAATTAACTCTTGTAAATGGCTAATATACACAATAATTAATTGTAATACCAACACAGTCAACATGTACGAACCTGTAAAAACTTCTGTTGCCCTACTGCCAACATTTCAAAGCGAGTCGTCCAATACGCTGCCGACTTAGAATACATCACGCCTGGTCTTTGTTTACATATGGACTATAGTTTCTTACACTTGACTACATTTATACATTTGGGATGGATACATTGTTAGACACTAACTCTTGTCAAACATAAATGGAAGGTACTTACAACATTGTCCATTATGGTATAGTCTTGAGGAGCTTCTTTTTCTCCTTCTTTCTGGTGCTTTACAGATTTCACCCTCAACTGACCATGCTCTCGAAATACCCACTGACTAATAGCTGTGGCAACATCTTCATTGCCAGACTTTGGAGCTGCCTCCCCTGTCTAATGCAAAAAAAGAAATTAAAATTCAGTTACAGTTCACACCAGAATATGATTTTTCTACAAATTTAAAGTGAGTGATTTAACAGTGTAATGTAATTGTAAAAGGTAATTTTCAGTATTGGAATTAAACGTAATTGAAAATTAAAATTTCGCATGTTCTATACATTCATAGACATACACTACAAGTCAGTATGGTATGAGATTTATTATAATTTTTTCATTCCATTTTTTCTTTATACATATTAATAAATACAATAAAAGAACCTATAGGAGGAACAAGTGCCTGTACATATGATGGTCCTAAACTAAATCAGAAGTTTTTGTAATGTTTATGATAAGCAGTGCCGTAAATAGGGCGGTGCCACCAGTGCCCAGGCACAGGGCGGAGACTCCGGAGGGCGCAAGAATGGCCAGACCAGGCAGAACTATTATTTTTTCGGTTTGCTCCTGATAAGTTCCCGCTGCGCCCCTAGTGCTCGATACCAACACATACGAATATGTTGATAGGGTGAACGTAGCTTTACAGTCGAAAACTATTGCTAGCGACAAAGCCTCTGAATTAATCAAGGGATTAACAAGGCAGATTCAGAATATTCGCGAGATTGTAGATAAAGTTTTCGAAAAAGCAAAAAAAGTTTGTGAAGAATGTGAAATTGAAGACAATTTTCCGGAAAAACGTAAAAAGCGAGTAAAAAGACACGCCGCAATATGTATGAAGCAATTGATAAAATGATTTCTGAATTCACATGGCGATTCGAGAAACTTCACAACATTCACCACCATTTAAATTTTTGAACAATAGAACAGATTGCTAATTATCCAGCTGAAGAACTAAAAAAGCATGCCGCTGATTTGAGTATGAAATATTCAGCAAATAATAATGCTACTGAATTTTGGGCTGAATTAGACACTTCAAAGAGTCAAGTTGAAACGACTATGTTAATTGATAAATGTGACCGTAGTTCAAGTCTGGATCTTCTTAAAGCTATAGTCGAACTAGATTTCAAAGAGATGTTTCCCAATGTAGTAGCTGCTATAAAGATTTTTTTAACAATGCCAGTGACTGAATATAGCTTCCTGCGAAAGATCATTAAGTAGGTAAGCTCAAATTAATAAAAACTTACTTGCGCTCGACGATTTGCCAAGGAAGGTTGACTGGCCTAGCGATTTTGTCGATTGAACGCGACATAGGACGGTGCCTGTCATATGAAAAGGTTATCAACGATTTTGCAATGAAGAAAGCACGACAAATAAATCTTTAAAAAAGTTTATGGCTTGCTTTAATCAATCTCCACTATCTGAACTCATTCATTTGTGTATTGTGTAGTTGTGAATAATCTTGCAAATATTTTCGAATTAACGTTTTTTCGCCAATTCATACTTAAACGTAATTTATATTATGCTACCTTCCTTATTCAAAACTCTACCATACCAATTACTTAAAATTAAATTGATTTACAGTATACTGAAACTTTGCAGAGTGTTATTTTATTATAGAAGTATGAAGACCATAGTGGCCAAAGAATTAAATCTTAAACATCAGGGTAGGCAACGCATTTGCACTAGTGAACTTGCGTTTGAGTGTTAGCGTTGATTGAGAAAACTTCTCAATCAACGGTGTTAGTGAGTGGGACACAGTGGGTGGTATAATAGGCGAAGGGTCCACTCAACATCAGATGGCTCGTCTGCTTGTTTGCGAACATCAGTTATTTAAAAAAATTGATTTTTCTTCCAAAATATTAGATAATTGGTCCACCAACACCAAGTTCCTTGTGCTTTATTTTATCACCCTGAATGAAATAAAGTAGAACTATACATAACATTGCTCTAGGGTACCTATAATATCTAAAAAAAACAAGGGCGCATTTATAGACGCTCGCACAGGGCGCAGAAAAGGCTATTTACGGCACTGATGATAAGTACATGATTATAAATACTAACCTGACTTTTCTGAACGGAGGAACTGAAAAATTCATCTGAGAAGAAAGACAATGATCCACTGAAAACGACTCGAGCATTGTTTCTTGCTTGTAAACCAGCAATCAAAACTGTATCTTTTCCTACAGCATGTGGATACTAGAAACATATAAAAAGGACATCATTTATCAAGTTTGGATAATATACTTTATACTTGAGCTATTTAGATATCATATCACATCAAATTTACAACTTGTTTTCCAAATTCATTTCATCATAATTTAAGTATAAGTTGATATGATATACATTTTGTTTGGCTGTTTGATATTGGAATGATTTTATGTGAAATTATATTAATATTTTAGTATGTTTCAAACTATTTCCCCAAATTTTACTTATTCTATTTACCTCTTTTACTGGTAGATTTGGATTATAACTATAACTGGTACTATCGGCAGTCAACAATGGCAATACTAAAGAATTTTCAGGGTCAGCTAAAATTCCAGTACCCTGGTAAAGTAAAGGTGCCACTCCTTTTTTAGGTCCAACAATAACAGGAGAATCAATTAAATTGTCAGAAGAAATCACTAATTTTGTATGCTGTCCTTCATCGGTAACATCATAATTGAGATGGTCAATTACGAAGGTTCCTTCTTCATCAATCTATAAAATAAAGGAACTAAATTACATATTTGACATAAAATTAAAATGTATAAAAATGATTGTTGAATATTATTTCAGTCACATCAGTGGGATGCAGGGATACTGAATAGACTATAATAACTATCAATAACACCAATTAAATATTTTGAAGCAGTTTAACTTTGGTTAAACATTTCTCACACAACTGTTACAAAAAATAATTTACAAGAATTTCTTAAAATTCATATCTCAAATGTCTAGCACGTTGTGTAGTTATTTAGTTGCATTTTTTATATACCTCAAAACCACATTCCGAAGCTATTTCTGATAAAATATCACCAGTGACACTACTTCCTGCTATTAAAAGATTTCCGCCTTCATCTACAAACTGGGTAATACTTTCTACATTCAAGTTACCACCAAACTCTTCTACAGATGGAGCAAATACAATAACATTGTCATACAAATATTCTCCATACTTTGACAAAACTAGGGATGCATCATCAGCGATTTTAAATGTAAGTGTGTAGCCTCTCTCTGAAAAAGTGATGATAATTAATAAAAGTTAGACTTACATAAATAAATAGGCATTAGAAATTGTATTCTGATGAGTAGTCTATTATAAAAAATGAACTAATTTGCAAAATAACCCTATGTCTAGAGAGGAGAAACAAGTTATCTAGAAAATTATATATATTATCAATAACCCAAATACCATTTTTCAATGGTGTAATGTAAGACATTTCATTACTTAACATTACATATTTTTCTTACATTTGGTAATAATGTTACGTGGAAATGTCTTTGTGAACAAAATTGGCCCATTCCTTTTTATTTCTTGCTAATATTTTTGCCTCATTCCATGATTGTCCTTTTTTTGCAGAATTTTTCTAATGCTGCTGTCCCATGTTTCAGTCAGTCTCCCAAGTTTCCTCTTATTCACTTTTCTTGCCTCCCATACTTGCCTAACTTGTCTGGAATTTGACATTCTTTGTAGGTGTCCCCACCATCCCAATTGTCTTTTTTGAATACATTCAAGTGTCGATTTTATTTCTAGATCCTTTCTTATTTTTGTTTTTCATACTTTATCTATTCTCATACTCTACTTTATCTAACTCTTCTGAGATATTTCATTTCTACTGCTTGTACTTTGTTCTTCTGTCTGCCTGTCAGTGTCCATGATTCACAACGAAACATCAAAATTAGTCTATATATAGTCTTAAAAACATTTATTTTTTACTTAATTACAGCTAACTGTAAATAATTGTCATATTAGTAAAGCGTGATATATAGACGTCAAAAAATAATAGTTCAATACTATTAAATGCTTTACAAAATTAGAAAAATTAATTTCCAAAGAGCAGACCGTCCACTAGGAAGCAACAACTACTTCTCAGGCTATATGCCCCTACAGACATTGAATTACACTTCTAAAGTAAATGGGGTTGGTATATCTGTTAAGATAGAACCAACCGTTCTAGTTTGCGATTAGAAGGAATAACATCACTTGTGGACTGGTTTCGGCATGTTGCACCTCATCAGCACAAGGTAGATGCCATTCGTCCAGAAGCTCTCAGAGCATAATCCTGGACTAGAGACAATAAGCCGAAACTGGTCCACAAGTGATGTTATTCCTTCTAATCGCAAACTAGAATGGTTGGTTCTATCTTAACAGATATATCAACCCCGTTTACTTTAGAAGTGTAATTCAATGTCTGTAGGGGCATATAGCCCAAGAAGTAGTTGTTGCTTCTTAGTGGACGGTCTGCTCTTTGGAAATTAATTTTTCTAATTTTGTAAAGCATTTAATAGTATTGAACTATTATTTTTTGACATTTATTTTTGTCTTCATTGATATCTCTTTTTTGTTTATAAAAGCCAGGTTCATTGCATAGCATTATTTTAGTGTTTTTTGCACTCTACCGTTTATTTCTTTTTCATGTCTCCCATTCTCTTGTAGCTCTACACCTAGATATTTGAAGCTTGTTACTTGTTCAATTAAACATTGTCTACGTTTATCTAAAAGTATTTGTTTTCGCTTCCTACTGCCATAATTTTCTTTTTTTATTATTTAAGTTCATCCCATATTGTCCCATGGCATCATTCCAAATCTCCATGTTCTTTTGTAAGTCTACCTCTCTTTCGGCCACAATGACTATATTATCTGCAAATGCTCCTTCTGACACTTGTACCATTTCCATATATCTGTATCCTACCTTGAATTTTTCAACTTTCAGTTTACATTTCTTTATTACCTCATCAATATATATTGTGAACAGTGTAGGACTTAGACCTTCTCCTTGCTTCAATCCTTCTATTGTTGTGAAAGCTTCTGAGATGCTATTTTGGAGGTGTTTTCACTGTATATATTTTTTAATACTCTGATCATTTTATTTTCTATTCCATCTAGAAAATGATAACAGTTTTAAATGGTGTAACTTATTTACAATCTTCAATAATCTGGTTACATAAACTTAGGAATGGGGAACAAGTTATTGAAATTTAGAAAATTCAGAATAGAAATGCAAAACCTAGTTCTTTGAGTTACTCATATGAAGCCGGTTAGGTACCTATCCTTATTACAAACCTTGTAAAGATCTGAAGAATATTGAATGGGTTTCTTTGATTACTTGATTATCAAGCAAAACTAATGTTGGTCCTTGGGCATTACAAGCCACAAAAGCAAAAATTAATGGCAAAAGTAACTTCATCTTTGACTATCTGTACAATTTTCCATCCAGAGATAAAGAAGGTAAGAAGGTTAGGTTAGGTTTCCATCCACAACACGACACGTCACCTCTCTTCTTTTTTATTTTATAGTTTTGGTCTGATAACCTACGATTTCGTTCTGGTCTCGTACATCGCAACAGCCAACCCTACGATTTCTATTTTCAAGACACACAATGGAATTCCTTAGCGATATTTCGTATTCCGTTCTCTACACGACTTACCCCTTTCCCCGACTGGTAACAAAGACAACTCCTGTAATATCTGTGGTCTGATATACGTTAAGGACTCGTGGTTTGACTTTGTTTATCAATAGTAGGGATGTACCGGCGGTACCAATAAATCCGGCCGAACCGCGATTGCGGTCCGGCCGGAACAATAAAAATTTTCAAAATAGGTTTAATGTATGGAAAAAGCAAGAAAAATATTTTGAAAGTCGTAAATCGTTAAAATATATTTTTTAAACAGACCAAAACCAAAAACTAATATTCATCATCATCATCATCGTGGCCGTTCAATCACGAGGGATTATGGCTAGCTGAATAGAGCTGTGTTTAATCCTATTGACGAGGTGGATTACTCCTCTTATATGAGTGTGACTATAATCTTTTATCTGCCCCGGCTTCTTTTGTTATAGTTCTCCATTTTCTTCAGTCTTTGCATTTTGTTTTCCAGTCTCTGATTTTCAATGCTTTTATATCTTCCTCTACTTGATCCCACCATCTGCTTCGTGGTCTTCCTCTTGTTCTCGTCTTCAATGGAACCCATGTTGTTATTCTTTTAATTATTTCTGTTGGTGCTCTTCTCATAATGTGTCCCATCCATTCCAGTCTCCTTGCTTTTATATATCGGACTATATTTTCTCCGCCTGCTTCCTTTTCTATTTCTATGTTTCTTTTTAATCTTCTTCCTCCATCTCCTGTTATATCTGGACTGAGATTCCGTGTACTATAGTTTTCTACATGTAGAATTCCACTATTGATTTCGACATGTAGAATCAATTAAAAATTCCCGAAAAATGAATTAACATTAAAAATTTTCTTGAAAAAATAAGGTTTTCAAACGAATATAGGTACATATATTAATATTCACTTCTAGGACGGCCGGTATATATAAATATTCTTCGTAGATATGATAAACAACTTTACTTATTTAACGGCGGGTGACTAACGCTAAATTTTTGTTGATTTATATTCAGTAGCGAGTTGACTTTCGAATAGGAAACATCGGCGGCGTGCGTTCGAAATTTATTTTCGGTAACGTTATAGTGTATCGGGTAGTGTAGTGAATAGTGCGTCTATGGATTACTTGGATTACAATCTGATACATATACGGTAAGTTTTCATTTTCATACGAACAATTTTATTACAAATGAACAATTGATTTTTAATATATAAACCAAGTATTTTACAATTATTATTGTTTATTAGATTTCAAATTTGCTTAGAACTTTTTTTGATAAATAGGTACTTTTTGGTCATTTGTATAGACGAACTTTTTTTATAAATGAATAATAGGTTTTAACTTTGCTTACCTAATCTATTAGTATAAAATATTGTTTATTTATACTTAATCCATGTTTGCTTTCTTTTACAATTTTTTTATAGGTACCAAAATATTTAAAATACTAGCTATGACAAACTATATAAGTGGTTAGGCATGATAAACTGTATATACTTCTACCTCGTATTGGGGCTCCTATAGGAAATATTAGATGACAATTTAGTTAAATGTGTATGCTTCCATTCTTTCTTAATAAACAGAATTTATATTATATTGTAATATTGTAGTATTGGTTGTTATTATTATTTTATTTAATGATTTAATTTTATCATCTTTCCTATTAATAAATTTAAAATTTATATTTCTAATCAGATATGCCCGGCGCCAGCTCACATTTCAAATAAATGAAACAGAACAAAATAAAACAAAATAAATACTCAAATTCTCAAGGTGGGATCAGCCTTCAAAATTGACTCTGTTGTAATTTCAATAATGAAACAAAAAATTTACTGATTCTGAAATCAAACTCCAATGAATTTGTTTATAAAGACTTTTAAACAATGATTCTATCCTAACTTACACTAATATACAAATTTTCCTTTTCAAGGATTAACTTCAAAATTCAAAACACAGTCAAACTATACTATTTATTTTAAATGTTCATACCTTCATTCACTTTTGAAGCAATGACTCTTCTTTCTTCGAGACCTCTCTAGGAGATGAAGGATCTGAATTCTCTGTTCATATAATACTTGCAATGCTTTAAGGAACGCTTCTTCCTTTTATCTCTTTGTTGAGCAGATATTTCTAACATTTCCAATTGATCTAATATATAATTTTTAAATTATGGAATTTTATTACCTCGTTTCTTGCTCGAAGTCTTTTTCTTTCAATTCCTTTCAAAATTTTTCTAAATTTCTGTATCAAAATCAAAATTAATCTGACATTTTTTCTCTCTTTTTTAATCAACTCTTGTCATCATTTCGTTTCCATGTAAACTTCCGTTCACCGATATCAAAGGCTTCCCTTTCTTTTATTATTTTCAAAATACAGGATGTTTTCCTTTTAAATAGATATAATATTTTCAAAATATTCCCTCAAACATTTCCATAAAACCATTCTAATCCTAACCATCTATAAACTCAATATGACAAAACATTCCAATAAAATATTTTAATTAACTAATTTCCATTAATGTCTTTATAAACAAATTCTCTTCTTTATACTACTATAAAAATATGTATCCCTTTCACAGCTCAATCTCATTTATCATTTAATTAAGCTGTCCGGGCATAATGTTTATAAACAACTAACCAAATACAAATCGTTAAATTTATTGCTCATGTTTAGCCATTTATCAATATATTGTTTATTTATAATCCATTATTGCATCCTTTTAATGTTTTTTTATACCAAAATACTAAAAATTCTAAAAAGCCGGCCAGTATATATTCCTAGCTATGACAAATTGTTCTTATATGGGAGGTTAGTTCTGATAAACTGTACATATACTTCTACCTTGTATTGGGGATCCTATGGGAAATATTAAATGGGTCAGGGTCTTTAAAAATTAGTTTATTTTATTCGTATAAAAGTTTAGCAAAATAGATTCAGAAAAATATATTGATTTTTGGTATAAATGTTCAATTTTTAATAACTAATAATCTTAATTCGTGTTATATTTTTAATATTTCAACTAGTTTACTTGATTTTTAAAACCGATTTTCAAGAGAAAGAAGCTGTTTTGAATAATATTGAAACATATCGCCCTGTATAATATGTATTTAATAATTCATAGGTACTTGCATTTTATCGAATTCTCAGACTTTTCTCATGGTTTTACTCAAAATAAAAACCTACTGCTGATTTTAAACATAAGAACTTATAATAATGTTATAAACTGCGCATATTTCAATACAATTCCCAAGATTTCTTTAGCTGAAATAACGAGCAAAAAAATTATTATACATTGTTTCCTCGCAAATGTTTTGTTATTCAGCAAACAAGATTTTTTTAAATTATTAGTTTAGTAACATTATTTAGAATCGTTCTTTAATAATTCTTTTATTCTTTGTTTTAGGTTTCGTAAAGTATTGGTCTACTCCAAGGGAGTGCGTGAGTATACAGTAATTCTCAATTCTCTCCGAATTCCAGAACAAAATCTTTCCATCTTCTTATTTTACTTTTACCATTGTCTAAAAAAGAGTCCATAAACCATACGGTTTAATAATTTAACAGTTTTTCGTAATTTTGAACTAAACGCGTATAGATGGCGTATTGAGAAGGGTGGACTAAACGTTTTTGATGGCGCTGAATGAAATATTTCACTTAGAATTTGGAAAGATGTCTGCTTATTTTGAGTGATTATGTTATTAAACGCTAGATGTAACTGACGACACTTGGGTATTTTATAATTGGTAGGAAATAAACGTTATAAATTATTTTCAATGTCTCAAAGTTTAAGAAATTCCTACATTGGTAGAGTCACTGGCACCACTTTTTTGCTTTTTGTTGTACGTGTATGCTTCAGTTTATGTTCTCATCCAAGAATAATTCCAAATACTTCATATATACTATCCACCTTATTTATAGTTTCATTTCCTATTTTTATCTACATATTTACTGAATTAATATTTTTCTGCATAAAGAGCATATCGGTAGTTTATTTCAATTTAATTTGCCGTTTTGGTATTTTTCCAAATGATTGTTCACTTCTACTTCCAGTTGTCTTAAATCTGTACTTGTATGTAGACCAGCTGAAGTAAAATTTTGCGTGAAATTGTGCTTTCTCTAGACTTGTCACAAGTGATGTAATTTCAAACTTATATGAAATTTTTATTCCTACTTTAACCTAGAATATTTTAAAGTACCTACCTTAAAATTCTTCTGAAATTTCACCTTAGAATTTTACTTTCCCTTTAGTGTTTTGTATGGTCATTTCCACCAATTCCCTAAGCTTCTTTGGGATTCCTAGTATTTTTAGTGTTTCTATAATCTTGTGTCTTATGATTGTGTCAAATGCGTTCCTGAAGTCTATAAAAATGACGTGTAGATCATTATTGTATTCCAGGGATTTTTCAAGGATTTGTTCGAGTGTGTGTATTGCCGTTACTGTTGATTTTCCTGGTCTAAACCCGTTTCGGTAGTCTCCTATTATTTTTTCTGTGTATGCCTTCAGTTTTTGATTTATTATGTTTGCAAGTATTTTGTAGGTGGTATTAAGTAGGGTTATTGGTCTATAGTTTTTGCAGACTTCCTTATCTCCTTTTTTGTGGATGGGTGTTATTATTCCAGTGTTCCATTCATTTGGCATTATATTATTTATAATTTATTTTATTTAGATTGTGATGAATAAAAATATAAATAAGAGATTTTCTGCATTTTCAGATCTTAGCCTATTATCAACATATATGTTACCAATTTCCAAAAATAGTCTCTCTGAATAAACACTAGTTGCTGGACTTTATAAAAACTGCTTTACTAAATTAATTAGACCAGGAAATGTTCCACTGTGCTCGCTCCACCAGTCAAATGTATACTTCAAGTTGATAGAGTAGGTATATTGCCTTTCGAATCACTAGTAGAGGATGCAGGTGTCGAAGGTGGAACAAAGTTATCGTAGCACTTCCACAGCGTAAAAGATGAATTTGTTGAAGTATCATTTTTTTCATATGTCATCCTCGCTCTCCTTTCGTAAAGCGGTTAATGGTTCTTTATCCTCGTCTTCGCTAATAACCACGTTAGTCTCATCATCTTCTTGTATTCCAGATTCGGATTCATCGGTGTTGCTCTTATTAATGTCTGTGATTATTCTCACAAGTTTGTTTTTTATATCTTCAAGTATACTTTATATCTGGGATATAAAATAGTCGATATGGTAAAGCAGTCCTTGGACTCGGAGAACCTTTGGTTAATTCCTGTAATGAGACTTTCTTTCATAGTTCCAACGCCATATAACTTTTTTAATTTATCGGACAAAAGGTAGCGCTTCAATATAGCAATTGTTGGAATTACTTACTTCTGAAATAACGGAGTCCAGTTTCATTATCTCTTCAAAAGGTCTAAGTAATTCAAGGACAAATTGCAACAGGTCCCACTGATTATTGGTTAAATTGTTTATAGACTTTATAGCGCTATTTTCAGTGTGATAAATAGTTACACAACGTTCCAAATCAAGTAACCTCTCTAACATGTAGAAAGTGGAGTTCCACCGCGTTTGTACATCTTGGAGAATTTTCTTCTGGTCCATATTCAACTCTTGTTGTATTTCACTCAATTTGCTGCATGCTAGAGAAGAGTGATTTAAATGAGTTACAATTCGGCGGGCACAACTAATCATATCTGATACGGTTCTTTGAGAATTTATACTGTCATCGATTATTAATTACAGTTTGTGTATAAATCACCCCTCACTGTTTATTTCTGCATCTCTACAGCCTTTGACCATATTTAGCTCCGCTAAATTTTTTTTCTCAATAAACCAACTGTTGATTAAGGACGTAATTTTCTCAGCTATTGCAAGTCCGGTATGACTTCCTGAAAATTTATCGCAACATAAAACAACATAGCATTTTTCCCACATTGCAGAAATCCAGTCTAATACTGATGAAACTTTCATTTGTATTTGAACACGTCCAAATATCTGATGTAAAAGAAATAGATGTTGCTTCACTTAAAGCATTGGAAATTATTTCTAACCTTATAGTAAATATCAGGAATTATTTTCTCACTGAAATATTTTCTGGAGAGGGTGTTTTATATTGAGGAAAAATAGTATTCAGCAGTCTCTTAAACCCAGTATTTTCTATTAAGGAAAACGGTTGATTATCTAAACAAATCATTTCTGCAATTTTATAATAAATTCTCTCTGCACGTTTATCATACTTTGTGTGAAGATTGAAATTCAGTCAAAGTTGGCTGTCTGGTCTGGACAGAGCATGTAGAGGTAGATGCAGAACTGCCTTTCTCTACGGAGTGAAACAATCAATAATTTTTTTATTGTAATTTTTATTTTATATGGTTTTAATTTAAAATACAGGGTCCGGCAACGATGGGGGGTTGAAAGATTTCGAAGTTTATAGGACGTTTTTTAAAAACTTTTGATACAGGAACTGTGACATCCAAAAAACGTATTATTTAAATGAGATATATTTTTCGTTTTTGTAACAAGCGGCCAAGAAAAAACAAAACGCATAATAAAAATTACGAAATGTTGTATTTTAAAATTTGCTACGTGAGTAAGTGGCAAATGAACAACCAAGTAGAATGCTTTTTGTTTTATTAAATTATTTTTAAAATTAACGGTGTCACGGGATGATGTCGAAATCACAAACTTCAGAAAATCCCCCTGTATCTAAGAAACCAATACACCCTCAAAAAAATAGTTTTACTTTTTTAATATATCCTGTTTAGTAACATTGAAACGTTCAACATCCACGCAGGAGATGTAGGAGTTCGCTGGCAAAATGGATTAAAAGACTCGACAATTTTCTTATTGCATCAGGAATAACCGACATGACAGAAAAGAAGCAATGTTTATTACATTGTGTCGGCGAAGAACCAATTTCTATTTACCCAACAACAGACACTCCAGTGGTTTCAACAAACTATGAAAAGGCAAAACTCAAGTTAAACAATTATTACTTTATGCCTAAAGTGGGCATTGAATTTGAAATATATAATTTTCGTCAGGCAAGACAATATGAAGGAGAAACATTGGACGAGTACTACGCTAGGCTACTCAAACTAAGTACAGACTGTAATTTTAGTGACCGAGACAGAGAAATAAAATCTCAAATCATCCAAGGGACAACATCTTCCAAGCTGAGACGTTATGCAATTACTGATAACGCAACATTAGCCCAGCTTTTGGCACAAGGCAAAGTTTTTGAAGTAACTGATGTACAAGTCAATCAAATGGCAAACATGTACATAATGGAATAATGTAAAAATAAAAACAAACAAAAAGTACACAAGCAATGAACACAATCAAAGTAACAGTAATTATCAAAATCAAACAACAAACAAGATTTGCAACAATTGCGGAAACAAATGGCATTCCAGAGGCAGAGAATCTTGTCCAGCCTTCAATATAACATGTCACAACTGTTGAAAACAGGGACACTTTGCAAAAGTCTGCATTGCAAAGCAAAAAAGAGCATAAAATAATCAACAACAATGTTTAGACAAATGCACAAACCAAACTCCAACAAACAATAAAACTCAACAGATAAATAACTCAGTAAATTATGCAAACAATGAAGACAACAGCTCAGATTGTTCATTTAATTTAAAAACAAATAACATTCCCTGTCTTCCAAGAACAACAATACAGGTAAATAACAAAGTCATCAACTTTATCATAGACACAGGCACATCTGTCAACCTTATTAGTGAGGAAACATAAAAAAGTTTTTTCAAAGAAAATGTACAGCCTGACACAGGTAATATATTTCCAAACTGTCAAAAACAAAAACTAAAAACAATTGGCAAATTTCCTGCAATACTAAGCCATAAAAACAAACAAATAAATGCAGAAATACATGTCATAGAAGGCAACTCTGAATCATTACTAAGCTATGAATCTTCACGAGATTTAAACTTGATTACAATTTCAACAAATTTTGTTCAATCAAACATTGACTTAAAATATGTAGAACAGCACTACCCATCAATTTGTCAGGGTGTTGGAAAGCTAAAGGATATACAAGTCAAACTCCACATAGATCAAAATATCCAACCAGTAGCCATGAAACATAGACGTGTACCATTCCACCTACGAACACTAGTGGAATAAGAACTAGACTAGAACAACAAGATATATAATTGAAAGAGTAGAAGGAGCTACCACACCATGGGTATCTCCAATAGTCATTGTTCCCAAACATGGAAATCCAAACAATATTCGAGTATGTGTAGACATGAAAAAACCCAACAAAGCCATCATGAGAGAAAGACATTTAACACCAACTATTGACGAAATCATAACACAACTGAACAGATCGGTAATATTTAGCAAAATTGATCTAAAAGATGGCTACCATCAGTTAACATCATCAGATTCAAGATACATAACTACCTTCTCTATACATACATTGGTTTATTTCAATACAAAAGACTCAGTTTTGGCGACAATTCAGCAGCAGAGAGCTTTCTAAATACAATAAGCCAAATATTACAAAACATACAAAGGCGTAATCAACATAAGAGGGATGACATTTTAATTTTTGGAAAATCCAAACAAGAACACGATACAGCTTTAGAAAAAGTCCTGAGAACCATAAACGAAAATAATTTAACCATAAACAAAGCAAAATGTGTTTTCAGTGTTTCAAAAATAAACTTTTTTGGATATATTTTTTCACAATACGGCATTCATCCAGATCCAATCAAAGTAAACAGTATTATGAACTTAAAAAGCCCAGAAAATGCAACAGAACTAAGAAGCTTTCTAGGGATGATCAATTATGTAGGAAAATTCTTACCTAACCTGGCAGAAAATTCGAGCAATCTAAGAGAATTAACCAAGAAAAGCACTACTTGGAATTGGACCATAGAACATGAACAAACTTTCAATGAACTCAAGAGACAACTCAGTGATACCACTAAATTTAGCCTACTTTGATGTCAATAAAAACACCCATTTGTACACAGATGCGGGTCCTAATGATTTAGGTGCAATATTTTAGCTCAAGAAGATGATAACAAAAATGTACAGACTGTAGCTTATGCAAGTACCACATTATCACCAGTTCAGAAAAGGTACAGTCAATTCGAAAAAGATACACTAGCTTGTACTTAGGCTATACAGCATTTTCATAACTACATCTTCGGTTCCAACTGTGTTCTCCATTGTGACAATTTACCACTAGTAAAGGTAATACAAAACTCAAGATCAGCACCAAATGCAAGAGTTGAAAGACTACTTTTAAGAATTCAACCATTACTTACAAATACAACATCAACAAGGTATATCTATAACCCATCAGATTACCTCTATATCGAGACACCCAGTTGAGAACAGCAATCAGCAAATATATATCAATGATAAAGTGGAACAATATGTCAATTTCTGTATTAACAACTCTCTACCAAGCGATGACTCTCAAACAGGTGCAAGAAGAAACAGAAAAAGATGCAACACTGATGCTATGGAAAACTGCAATTCTAACAAAGAAACAATCTAGCTGGCTAATACCTGAATTAAGTATTTACTCTAAAATCAAAGAAGAGCTGATCTATAGCAGTGATGTCATACTAAGAGGCAATCGTATAGTTCTACCCACGTCACTACAAAGAAAGGCAGTAGAGCTTGCACACAAAGGTCATTTGGGAATCACAAAAACAAAACAACTCCTAAGAACTAAAGTTTGGTTTCCCAACCTGAACATTATACGGAAACATTCATCAAATCCTGCATAGTATGTCAATCAGTCACAAAATTTAATCAACGAGATCCAATAATTCCAAGTCAACTACCAGATTATCGTTTCCAGTGCATTGATGTTGATTTTGCAGGACCATTTCCAAACAAAAAATACATCCATGGTAGATGAATACTTCAGATATCCAGTAATTGAGGTAACTAACTCAACATCCTTTTTGCATGTGAAACCAGTCCTTGAAAACATATTCTCTACATGGGGATTGCCAAAATCAATAAAATCAGACAACGGACCACCATTCAACAGTTTAGAATTAACAAATCTTTTAAACAGTTAATATACGGTATCAAACATAGAAGAACAACACCATACTGGCACTAAGCTAATGGAGAACAAACAAGAAGAAAAACAGAAGCAAAAGACTTATGCTGTTAACAGAAGAAGAACAAAAAATCACAATTTTCAAGAAGAAGATTTAG
The DNA here is from genome assembly GCA_947563755.1 of Lochmaea crataegi. Classification (NCBI taxonomy): domain Eukaryota; kingdom Metazoa; phylum Arthropoda; class Insecta; order Coleoptera; family Chrysomelidae; genus Lochmaea; species Lochmaea crataegi. The sequence continues at coordinate 28,326,850 of OX387432.1, forward strand.
TACTATGCAAACAAACTCAAAAAAATAGCTTGTAAATTTTTTTGATCCCAAGCCATACACAGAAAGCAAAGTTTATGGTCTCCATAATGCAAGTCAAAAGGGGGAGAAGAAGTCAAAACAAGAAACTCCTCATTTTTCAAGAAACTAATCCTAGAAAATCCATCAATAGCACAAAAGACACCAAAGCATGAAGATCCACATCTATCCAGGAAAACACTACCAAGATCTACACGCTGGATAATTAATACTAACAAAGTAAACTCATCACATGACATCTTTCCACCTATACCAGAAAGTATTGAATCACCCTCTGAAATACCGCTTAACGAAGAAAGCACTTTACCTGAAAAGGAGGAAGGTGCAAATGAAGAGATAAATAACCCATACTGTTGCAAACATCAAATCTATTTGAAGACTCGATCAATCCAATTGAAATAATAGAAGGAACCTCATCAAGTGAAGATACAACTTGGTCAGAAGAGTTGGATCCCATGACAAACATTTACGAATCAGAAAGTGAATCGTCTTCGACAAAAAAGGTCTGAGGCCCAGAAGCCACCTTAGAAAACTGAATTATTTAAACGACCTTGACAGTAACTAAAAACATTTTCTGTATTAAAAGTTAGTTGTATTCAATATAAAGCTAGGCGAGAATGTAATATCTGTGGTCTGATACGGAACATGGTGATGCAATGGTCAGGGAGCAGACAACAGATAGATAGCAAGCGCAATAAAAGTTAAGACACGTGGTTTGACTTTCTTTTCATTTAACAATATTAACAATGACAAACGTTTATCAACAGAACCTTATTTTATATCGTACTCAAGCGATAGTATATACATAAGTCATCAGCCAGAGATCATCATAGATCACGTTCACGTGTATTAGTGCGTTTTCGTTTATTCAGCTTACTAGACGTTGTCGCTAATTTTTTTAATAACGTCTGGAAGAGGAAAATTAATCTTTGAAATAGTTAAAGTTAATGAATTGATATATGCCCAATAAGTTCATCGAAATAAAAATAAACCTTTACATCGACTATAAAGGTAAATTTAAAACCACGAAAACCAAGCATTCCTGGACAATTACGACTGTAACTGTCCACTAAAGTGTCGAGAGGTTGTTTCTGAAAAAAGAAAAGAAGAATATGTTCGTTTCTGGAGTCTTGGTTGATACAACTCTCAAACAGGTTTCATTGCAAGTTTGGTACAAGAAATACCAAAAAGAAGGATTTATGGAAGAAATATCGAAAAACGTTTATATACAAGAAAATACTCGTTGTCTAACGAACAAGTTTGTAAGCAGATGTTTCTGAATACCTTGAGAATTACATCCAACGACTGTTACAACAGCTCTTAGAAAAGCACATAATCGTGCTACTCTTCTTGACCAAAGAAACTTCTGCAATGTTTTTACCTCCGCATCTTTCTTTAGCAAAAATGTATGATATGTATAAAAATGGAATTGAAAATCCTGTGACTTTTCCTATATATAAGAGAGTATTTTATAATAAGTTTAACTTGAGGTTCAAAGTTCCACAAAAAGATACGTGTCAAATCTGCGATACCTACTTTTCGAGTCAAGTTACAACTAGAATCGGATCAACATAACAAACAACTATTGCAGATCCAAAAAGACACTCACCAAGAATTGGCAGAAAAGGCCAAAACTTTTCTTAAGAATGACTTGCAAAGAGCCAGAAATGAGAAAAATATAGAATGTCTAACATTCGATTTGCCGAAGACTCTTCCTTTGTCCAGAATCCCTATAATCTTTTACAAAAGACAAGTTATAAAACTAGTTATTGCTATGTATGGATTGAAGGAACAGGAGCATAGGAGGTTGGCTCTTGTCTCTAAGGCACTCAATAACCTTGGCTAACACAGTTGAACACTTAATATTGTGGTCTGACTCTTGCGGTGGTCAGAACCGCAGTATTAAACTTACACTAATGATGGCAAGTTCACTTTCAGTCAAGTCCTAGTTCAAAAAGTGTCACTTGTAAGTTCCTCGTTTCAGGTCATATTTTTTTACCGAATGATAAAGATTTTGGTGACGAATGTAAACTAAAACGACATGAACGCATTATTTATGCTCCCTCGGATTATGTGAATATTATAAAGTCATGCCGTAAGAATAATTCAATAGCTATAACTGAAATGAAAGGGAGTGGTTTTAGGGGACTAGCAGAATGGAAAATTCTATAGTTAATAGAAAAGTAGACATTAAAAAACAAAAAATTAATTGGCTAAAAGTAAGGCAGATAACTCTGGGAAAAGAAAATCCATATTACATTTTTATGAAGACTGATTTCGACACAGAGGATATTTGTGCGTGGACATACAGTGACGAGGAAGAACACAGATAGAAAACTTTTCTTCATTACTTGTAGAACTGTGGCCCAACGGAAAATCTTTTTTCATTATAACTTACTGAAAACCCTATCTTAACATGCCTATTTATAGGATAAACGAAAATGACCTTTTTCATTATACCTCACCGAAAACGCTATCTTAACATGCCTATGAGGAGTACCGAAAGTGACCTTTTTCCGCACGGGAAAAAGTTTTCCTGTGCGCTAACATGCGTTTCTGAGCGAACAGAACACAGTTCCCTTAGCAACACTAAACAACAATTGTATTATGACAGCAGATGTCAGTGTTTTGAATTATAGTACCTATAGTATAGTAAATACTTAGTAGTTTTTGTATTAAAACACATTCGTCTCCGGCAACGCACGTCGCGCGTTGTTGTAAATTTTACCGTGCCCCACTAACGCGCCTGGCGCGGTCCCGACCTATTTTTTCATATTTGCCTAAATTGATGGTACCATGTTATGTAGAGTATTGAAAATATAATGGTACATAAAATAAGGTGTAATTCGTTTCAGGGAATACTTGTATTCAATTCATTTGTTCCATTAATGTTCAATGCATTTCGAGTTTTTGTTCTTTTTTAAAAATAATTGTTACGTTTTGCACAAAAATAAAATAAATGTAAAAATTATTATCGAAAATCGAAATGCGCCCAGTGCGGTGGCGGCACATGGAACAAAATTTCAAACCATATGCCAGCGCCGCGTCAGGCGCGGTCATTTTTTATTTTCATTTTACACGAAATAGTATATTATGCAATGAGCACAAAATGATGCCCATTTTGTTGCGAGTTGCATACTATACTTTTTCTATGACAACATATCATAACATAACATCATAACATACGATTTTGTCTTTTGATCTACCTTCCATTCAAAAAAAAGGTTATAAGCGCGTTAATACATTCTCTTCGACGTTTCCGGTAATAAATTCAGTGTTGTTACCTTCGCTGCTTCTATTATATTCGGAGGTGTCAAATCTAAGTCAATATCACTATCAGTTTCCATTTTAATTAATAGTTTTTATAGAAAACAACTATGAAATTACTCGTTACCTACTAAAACTTTGACAGAAACGATCTGCTGACATTTCATCAATTTGTCGCTGGACGTCATAATTTGACAAGCCGTAGTCGTCTTGATTTTAGAGTGAACCTATACCTAACACGAAATATTCCATTTCGCATTTGTTGCTTAGCAACTTGCCTAGCAACCGATGCAAAAATGAAATTCTGTACAAAAATTGCTTGTTTATGATTGAAGTTACGGTTATAAAATGAACATTTATCGAGGTTGTCGTAGAAAAAAAAAATTAATAATCTGTTTATCTAGATACAGTTTAACATTTAACAATAAAATATATCACAATGTTTTGCAAAAATCGTACTGGCATGTAGATATTATTTGAAAATTATACCGGAGACGAATGTGTTAAGAAAGGTATAATGAAAAATATCGTTCATTACACATCCATAAATAAATGCTTTTCCCGTGTGAGGCGTAGCCTATTTTCTGGACTCGTAATGAAATATACTCTTTCCTGTGCGCTAAAATGCGTTATTGTTCATTTCCCTTAGCAACACTAAACAACAATTGATGTATTATGACAGCAGATGTCAGTGTTTTGAATTTAGTATAGTATAGAAAATACTTACTTACTAGTTTTTGTTTTCAGAAAGGTATAATGAAAAGTATCGTTCATTACACATCCATAAATGATTTACCCGTGCTTGCACGACTTTCCCGTGTTCGGCTTCGCGCGCACACGGGAAAAGCCTATTTTCTGGACTCATAAAATGAAATATACTAATCTGATCCAAAGCTGAAAGACATTGAAAGCTACTTGCATCTTATACCAGACGATGCGCTAAACTCTTTTATACGAATTTTACGACCTCTCCAAGAATCATAGAAGACATTGATCGATTCAATCATGGAGAATGGATTCAATACTGAGCTAGACTTCGACATAGAGGCAGATGAACTTTAAATTTTAGTTTCTTGATTCATAATAATTGATTTTTTTGTGCCTTAAAAAATATTTTGTTGCATTTTTGATTCGGTTTAGTAGAGTAAAATATTTCAAAAATTCACTTTTTTTATTTATCTGAAATGTGCCAACCCACATAACCATCGTTTGTCAAAATATTTACTCACTTAATGTTTTTCTCTAAAATAGTCTAACCCACAATTTTGTAATTATTCCAAAAATTTTGAAATATGCAGTAAATTATCGGGGGTAATACTCGTTCTTCGAACTCGTGGAATTATTAACAACAAGCTTTCATGGAAATTATCGGTAATTTTTAAGCACAAAGCGGTATTTAGGTAGAATATTTCTCGAATAAAAATACAAATTACTGTATATCTCCACTATATTCAGATAGATAATGTATAACGTCTCTGACAAATTATTTATATATTGAAACAGTAACGTAATACATTTTTTCTACTCCTGTTTTATAATATACTTATGAAAAGACTAAAATCTGTATCATAATGATATTCATTATGATACAGATTTTTAAGCCAATAGGAATGCGACATTCGCACAATATTTAATATAGCCGTGGATACCTGGTTGACATTTCTGAAATTAATTATATTAGGTGACACTTAATTTGACAGCTGTCAAATAATTTTGATTTTCAAAAGTTCCTTTCATTGTTCTTGCTTTTTATAATAAATGATAATTATTAATTAAATAATTCTTATTATCGGAGTAGAAAAAATATTGTATGCAACTTTCATGTAATGGCCATTAATACACTCGCATATTATATACGAAACTCGCCTGCGGCTCGTTTCGTATCCTACAACATGCTCGTGTCTTAATGGCTATATCATTACATGATCGTTGCATAAAATACTATTTGTCAATTTCCCGTTCTATTATATCTCCGAATCGATTCATGACCTCTAAGAAACTCTTGACGTTTCACGTTTATTATTTTAACGTTATCTGACAATGGTTGTCATGGCAACGTGGAAATTCCGCTGAATTTCCATTTAATAATTTAGCATTCGTTGCATTGATACAACATGTATCAGTGAAATATTCATTATAATACCATTACAGTTGCAGCTACAGGAGAAAATCAATGTGCTCAAATTATCAAAATTTATCATTTGTGGGTTGGACGTTTTCTGCTTGACTACCAATTATAACTTATTCACTTTAGTTTTTCCATTGATTTTAGTTTAGATTGCTTGGCTTTCTTTCGTTTTATTTATTATACTCGCTGTTCCATAAGTATTACTATTGTATTTATTAAAGAAATTTATGTAAGTAACAGCTTGTAAATGTGTCCCACCTAGTTTTCAATAATGCTTCAAATTTATACAAGGATTGTTCAAGTTTACATTTATCAAGGACCAGGTATTATATTTGGTTTGTTTTGAAGTTGTTCAGTGCATTGTGTAGACACATTAAAATAATGAATGTCAATCACTACTGTTATGTTCCTCAATGCCATTCTTGGGCTATAAACGATGTTAACAAAGTGCCTGAAAAAGGCCAACGTGTTTGTTTTAAAACGAAGATAGAAAGTAAGGTACAGCTGTATTAAAAAAAAGGATAGAAGTATTAAAAAGAACCGTTAATGTCATCATATTTGAATACAACTCAGATTTTTGCAAAATGTCCATCATGTATAACACATATATTATGAAAAAGTAATAGAACTCATATATTTATTAACTTAATACAACTTTCTAAAACATACATAGAAATATTTACTTTGTTACAATTGAAAACAGAACAAGTTTAACCAGAAAAGAAAAAAATTAATTCTAATATGTTGAATTCTTTCAAGAAATACCCCCTACCTCTACCATTTTTCTTCGCCAATAGTACTATCGCTATCCCATCTACGTGACCTTTTCGGCGGTATTACCGGTTTTTCCAACTCGAGCAAAAATTTTTCCTTCGCCTTTTTTTCTTCTTGTAACTGTTTAGTTTTATCTTGGATTTCTTTTAATTCTGTTTCCTTTTTACGGATATATTCGGACATTTTTGTATTCCCACTTTCAGTGTCGGTAATTACAGCTTGTAGAATTTCTTGATTTTCAATTAAATGCATTTTATAGGTTTCCTCTGCTTTTTGATGTTCCAAGTTTAATTCATTTAACTTATCTTGTTTTACTTCTGATTGTCTACCAACATCTTCCTTTGGCGATTCCACTAGATCTGTAATAACAACCTTCAACAGGTCTACTTCTGAATTCAAAAGTTCAATGTCCGTTTTTCTTTCTTCTATTTCTTTAGACAATCTGGAATTAATTTCCTGATCACATTTGATTGATTCTTCAATTTTGGTTGAACGTTCTTTGAGAGAATTAATTTCTTTAAACACCTCTTCTCTTTCTATAGTTTTTTTATTTAATGCTTCAGATTTGTTTGATAAAGTCATTTGATTGATTTCTGATTTTTTTATAGCATTTTTTAACAATAAAAGTTCTGTATTGTAATTATTTTCTTTGTTTACTAAACTCTTCAGTTTATCTCCTAGATGCTGTGAATCCTTAAATAATTCTCTGATTTTATTTTCATAATTTACAATGTTTAATGAAATGCTTGCATCCTCGTCTTGGCTTTGCAAATTTATACTATCAAATGATTTAAAAGCTAGCAAAATTTCATCATCCTGATTTTTTAAATGGTCATTCAACATAATAATTTCTTTTTTTAAATGATTATTTTCTTCAAAACCAATAACATCTTTGATTTTTTTCTCATAAAATACAACTTCATGGGTAAAATCTTCTATTTCCAATATCAAAGCACTGTTCTCTTTAGCCAAAGTTTCCTTATTCTCCTTATCTTGAAAATGTACTTTTACACTTTCTTCAAGTTCTGTTTTTAATTGCGTTTCTTTTTGGTTATAGTATTGTATCCGTTTGTTATATATCTGCTCATTTTCATTTACTATACCAATGAATCCTTTTAGTGTAGTTTCTATCGAAGTTATAACTTCGTTGAAGTCCAAAAGAGTTGTTTGAACAGTTTGAGCTCTTGGTATAAATTTTGTATTACAATATTCTTCAATTCCGTTTGTGAAATTGCTTCTATTTTCTATATCAGCAAAATTTTCGTTGATAGTTTCTTTAAGATTCCTGTCAAAATGTCTCATATTTGTTAAACTTTTTTCATTTTTTGTTATATTCTGTTCTAATTCAGCTATCCCTTCTTTTTGCAATTCCATATGTTCCATCATCCTTTTTGTTCCATCTAAAAGTAATTTAAAGAGTTAATAATTCTTATTAGTATGTACCTAACCAGAATTTAAAATCAATCACATAAATTGGTAATTTGTACACACCTAGAACTGTTATTAGATCCTCTTGAAAACCGATCTGGGATGATGGACTGTCAGCTTTTGCACTTTCCATTTTGAAATTTTAATTACAATATTTTATTTAAAGCAATAATAATGTTTAACGCTACCTAGTTGAACACAAAAATTATCCAAAATGATAGAACATAAAACTTTCAAAACTACAATTAAAAAAACGTTGGCTGTCTCTGGTAACTGTCAATCTCATAGCTACCCTTGATCATTATAAAGGTCGTTCGGCAATGCTACTCCATTGACTCCGAACACTCCTCCCTTCTTTAAACTGTTCGGCTATTACATAACGTGTAAAACGAGCGGTCTTTGAATCGTTCGTTTACTGTGGAGTGGTGTGAAAAGAGTTGCTCCAATTGTACCACCTCGGCCAGGTTGGGTTTTAGGAGTGAATATGCGCATTTCGATTACCGGCCCAAAAATAAAATTATTATGTATTCTAGGTTACATGGTTTACAATTGCGAAATAATAATTATTCATATTTTATAAAAATACTAAAAAATATTACCACGAAAGACATTTGTTTGAATTTGACGTTTGATAGATGTCCCTCGTTTGACAGTCTGAGAGTTCGGTAATAAATGATCCTTCTACTCTACGAGAAATCTGCTCTTGCTCCACTCCTTTCACTCTCCATTTCGGTCGGAGTTAATTGCCGAACGGCCCTATTACATTCGAATATTTAACTGACATTATTTTGCAAGAAATATTCTGATTTCTTTTAAAAAACTTGAAAAAACCATTTCTTTATTTTTTAAATAAATAGGCCCGGTTATAAAATGGTTAAGGTAAATTTTAATTAATTAATTTCATTAAACCGCCACAATCAATTTTTTTAAACAAACGTCATTATTGGAAGTGTATAATGCTACACGTGACGGAATTATACTCGACATAAATTAAATAAATGTGATATTATAACTCATTAGCTTCAGTAGAGTTGTTGGGCGATAAAAAAGGTTAACGGTTTTCATGATCAAATTTTACCGCATTTATATTTTAGTCTTTCTTTTTGGTATTGATAGCACAAATCCTGTGACTCTTCGTTTTAGTGATCACTCATTTTTGACATCTGATAAAGATTCTAACCTTATAAAAACATATTTGGCGCTCTTTTAATAGAAACCGTTTTGAATAAGTTATTAAAAATAAGATTATCAAATAAATATAAAATGTTAGTAGAATTAACAGATGGTGAAACTGGTAGAGTATATACCATTGATGTAACGGAACAAGAAGAGAGAATCGAATGTAAGTAGAAAAATTTATTAGTTTTGATTCATAAGTTCACTAAAGTTTAATAAAAAAAATATAATCAACCTTTATTAGATGATATAGAACTCGCTCAGGAATGTTTGGAATTATGCTAGAAGCGTGATAGAAATGATAGTAATATGAATATGGACATGGCTGAAGAGGTTTTCGAGGAAGATACGATGCCAAGTCCAACTGTACCTGATAGGAGACGACTTATTTCTTCTATTGAAAGTCATTATAGAGATCTTGACTACTTGACTTTGATGTATGTGCAATATGTGGATTTCAAGTATTTATGATGGCATTTCGTCAAAACCAATACAAAGTGGTGATCTGCTTTGATGACTCAACTAAATGATATTTAAACCCATCTTTTACAGTATACACGAATCGGATGTTATTATGACTCATTAATTTACTTAATTACAGTTACCTATAAATAAATTGTCATATGAGTAAAGCCTGATCTATAGACGTCAAAAAATAATAGTTCAATACTATTAAACGCTTTACAAAATTAGAAAAATAAATTTCCAAAGAGCAGACCGTCCACTAAGAAGCAACAACAATGTCTGTCGGGGCATATAGCCCGAGAAGTCATTGTTGCTTCTTAGTAGACGGTCTGCTCTTTGGAAATTTATTTTTCTAATTTTGTAAAGCATTTAATAGTATTGAACTATTATTTTTTGACTCATTAATTATTTAATACAGGGTTGTCTCTGTTAATACTCAGTAGTTTCAAAATGGTTGGAGGAATGTCTCTGTGATTTTAATTATTTAATGTTTACAAAACTTTTTTGTATTAATTGATTCAAATTGTAGGAGTTTATTGGAGGAAGAGGAAGTAAGTGTAGATCAACTAGATAATAAATTTGAGAAAATTTTGAAAGTATGTGGATCTATGGTGGATTCTGGAAAAGCATGTTGGCCAACAAAGGTACAGTAGTTATTATGTATTATTGGAAATTATTTAAGACAGCAATTATCCTAGTTATTGCAAATAGTTTATTATTAAATAAATAGGTAAACAGAAAATATTGTTTGAATTGGAAGATATTGTAAGAACTTGTATGTTTTGATGTGTTCTTACTAAAAAAAAGTGAAAACAAAATAAACTTTTTAAACTAGACTTTTTAAAGTGTTAGGTACACAATTAAGTAACTGAAACAATAATTAATTCATATCACACAAACCAATTTCACTTTTATATTACTTAATTTCGTATCTCTGAATATATTTTTGTGGTCTGGTGAAGAATTTCTGTGTATTGCTAATTATAATATTTGGGATCATCGTAAGCTCTATCATTTAGTTAGATAGTCCTTCAAAATTCTAGTTAATGTATTTTATTTTAAAATTTAGGAATAAGGTATTATAATAGGTACTGAAATTATTCGTTGATATTTATCAATTTTGAAGAAACTAGATCATTTTTTGAAATTCCAATGATATTTGGATAGTTACCAACAATCATTGCTTAAATTGTCAGACCCATGAAGTAACTTGTAACTCTGCTTTTACTAAAGAAATACTCATTCAGTTTCTTTCCTTGCTCCATGCTTGTTCCATTACGCTGAATACACGCTCGCAAGAAGCATTAGAGACAGGAATGGAAAGAACAAACGTGACCATTTTTTTCAATTCGAAACAAGGATTTCCAACTTTTGATTTAATAAAGAAGTCAACCCAGCATAAATCCACTCGATTTTCTTCAACGAGATGTGGCTGCATCTCACACAAAAGTTCAACCTCATCGTAAAGTTTGTCACTATCTAAGTTAATATTTAACTATTCCTGGAGTCAGTAGTAGTAGTAATTCCTGTCCATGTGATTGGTTTTTTTAGAGATACAATTTTCATTGCTTGGTATTCCGCAACTTCAAAGTTATACCACTTTTTTAAATATGTCAAACAATGTGTAAAAAAGTTATTGACATCAGTTTTAAGATTTGTTTTTTGCGGTTCACCCGTGCGAGCGAAGGATATGTGTATAATTTTTTGAAAAACCGGAGAAATGATTGTTCCCAGGGTAGTCGGGAGGTGAACCATTATTACCGGAGTCTCCCGGGCATTTTGGGAGGGTTGGGAACCCTACATCCCATGGAATATAATAAAACTACCAATAATATTAATGGCCTAAAAAAGAATAATGTAGAATATTTATAGGTGCAACTTTGCAGAAAGTATGTATTGTGCTATTTGCAAAATTTAAATTAATTGCATTTATTTTTATTTTACTTGTGACGTTTTTGAGAAGTGAAAAAATGTGTAAATTATTTAAGCAAGGAAATGTGCTGCTGGTCATAATCGAAAATTGTATTTTTAACCCATGATTTATTGTTAAAAAAAGTGAATATCAAATAAAGTGAAAGTGATATTAACAATAGGTTCATTATTGTATAAACCATATTCTTATATGTGATTGGAATATTAATAAAAAAATGCATTGCTTTCAATAAATTATTTTGTACTAATGAAATTGAAAGTGAGATTCCCATTCTTTTTTTTTTCTGAAATAAAAATAATAGGGTGTAATCTAATATTTAACAAAATGGTCATTATTTTTTATTTAATTTTTCATTTTTTAGTAGTTCAAAATGTTTAATTCTATAGTTATATTATTTTCATTCTCCCTAAATATAATTTTTTATTTTAAATAGGCAAGTGAAAGCAAACATAAAATTGGGTAGGTTATTGTTTACTAAGAAGAGAGACATTTCAAATAAATTAATTTTTTTTCCATCTATTCCAGTGACATTAAGAAAGTAAGAGACTATAAACAACATTTTGAAACAATATCTGCTGAATATGACAACATTTTGCTAAGAAATTTCCACACTCCTCGTAGGAAGTCACAAGAAGTAGAAGAAGTTCAAAATGTTCTAGTAGCAGTTCGTTCTTGTTTTGGACATCAAACTCTGGATTATAGCAATAGTATCAGTGTGCTGTAATCCAAAAAGAGGCATGAGATTTTAAGTACAGTGAGTATTAATTCATTTTATGCAAAACTTATTCTAACCTGTGTTTAAGAGATTACATTTTATGAAAATTGGTAATTTAGTTCAGTTAGTACTTTAATGTACAAAAGATAAAACAAAGTATCAACTCTATTGCACATTGAATTAATATGTTCTGATCACTATAAACTACAATACACAATAAAATCTAAATTTTTCTGATGCCTAAAAGTTAGTAAAATAGTATTCAAAAGTTCGGCTTGCTTCCTCAATTAGATGTAGAACTATATACAAAAGAAACAAGATCTTTGCTCGCTTACAATCCAGTGACATATTTAATTAAATTAACTATTACTGATTAACTCCAAGATATTCTAATGCATTAAAATTCCGTAATAATTTAATCTTTTGGATCTCCCTACAAAATAAATCACCCTCAATTTCCAGTGTAATGCCAGATCTGTTGAATATATTTATTTTTTATCCATTTTACATGTGCTTTCCCATTAATAATTATTTTATGTTTACATTATCTAATCTTTTTACAAATAATTGTATGAATATTGATTCAGTATTTTTATTGATTGATAATTAAATATACAATCTCTTTGCAGTTACTCTCATATATGCACGCTTGTACTACATATTACCATCAAGGCTATGATTTATGTGCGGATTTGGAACCATTTTTTAAAACGTTAGACGTAAGAAATGTGAAGGGGATAACGAAAATAAATAAATTGATGAAATTGTTTTTTATTCAGGAATTGGCCAGCACTGATCGATATCTGGAATATTCTACCTATTTTCAGACCAACTAAACATTACACAATCCTACCCTAAACTATGTCCAGGTGTAAATACTGATATATTGGTATTGGTCCAGTGATGCACCCTGAAGTGCGCCAATATAATACATTATGGCGCGCAGGCATTGGTCCTACTGGTGGCCAGAGTGTCCTATTGACATTATCCCGACCTTATTTGCCACTATTTTGCCCAACCTTCTTTATATCTGGTTTTGCTGTAGCGGAAACTTCTGGTAAGCAGGTATTAGGCCAGTATGATGCCAACCGAAATTGTTTGCTACTTACACATAGGTGGCATTTCCATAATTTTCTTTCTAAAACTCATTAACTAAAAAAGTCGTAAACATATTATATTCCTAAAACATTTAGGGGAAATGAAAAAGTTCCTGAAATTTCTTGAAAAATTTTTAGAATGACTAGTAATCCAAATGCGCCATAATGATAAAACCCGACAATGAACGAACTGTCCAAAGAAACATCCCAGTCCAAAGCTGAGCTTTGCCTGGTCTTCCCTAGTTGCGTTTAGATGTCGGATTTAGTTTTTTGCCGAAAAGTGTAGATAAATAAGCGAATATTTGCGTACACAACAGCGCACGGACAGCATTTGAAACTACATTATTAATTTATTTTATTACACATTTTTTTCTGTATAGAACAATACACGTACATATATTATTAAAAGAAATAAATTAAGTAATTAATTTAGTTAGAGTGTATATCTGCTCGATGATTGACTCATTATCAAATATCTTAGCACTAGGACATAACATACAATATAATAATTATGATTACACATAATTAAACGTTTTCAAACATAATAAATAAGAATACAGAACACAAATTATACTATTTTGAATTAAAATCTGGAATGTAGTCTATACCATTAGTGGCTACAGTTTTTAAAAAGTCAATATATTCGTTTGGTAGCCCTGTTTCTTCGGCACCTTGGACTACTGTATTTAAATATGCTGGAGTTGGTCTGCGATCATCTGGTAAATTTGTTACATCAATTTCTTCATATTTTTTTACTTGTTGATAGGACCTGCATTTGATTATTTTACCATCAGGGGTTTCAATTTCAACTACTATAGGACGATAAACATTCAAATGTACACCTTCTTGTCTAAAACAAACGAAACTTTCTTTCTAAACTATGTTAATTATAACTATAGAACGATAGCCCATGACACATGTAGGCAACATTATTTCGAATGGAAGCCGTTTTCACCATCGAGTTTCATGTGAAAAACAAGAAGAATAAGGCTATTCCTGAAGACCCAAGCTGGATAATCGACGCTAGAGTGAAATAATGAAGCCTACATGTGTCATGGGCTACTGATCTACTATAGTGATTGTTATTATAGTATCGTTTTAAAATGGCGAAATCAAATCAAAAGGAATTGGACAACTAAAGACACACCTCTTTATTTATTAATGGACCAGTATATGGGCTTCTCTAGCCTCTTCAATAGCAGTGTAAAGAATTAGGATTTCGGTTTTGCCCTTGAAATATTTATACAATTATCAACTTTCAACAAAATAAATCAAAGTACCTTAATTTTTAGGTTCTACGGATAACATTTGCTAAAAATCGACATATATAGTTTTTAATTTACTCGATTACTGTAATTGTTCTGTATGAAAACTGGGGCGACATTCACTGAGACCTAAAAAATCTATTGTGCCCCCTTTCCACTACTTTATTCCCAAGGAAAGCCTCAAAAACTAGTTTTTTAGGATATCCACAGGCTTCACTTTAGGCGGTAAGTGTCTCTGTTCTATCCCATAGGGTCCTAGGTGTTGCGCCCTGGCTTAGGCATTCATTTGATATCACCTGATTTTAGTTTCCCAGGAGTATATTTGATTGTATTAGTCCTAATAGAAGTAAGTATTACTTACTTGTCTAAATTTCCAAAATCTATGTCATTCAATTCCCATAAAGCTCCCCAAACTTTGTAGCCGGGTTTTTCGACAATTGTAGCACCGCTACCTTTCCAAAAATTTGAATAACTCCCAAAATCCAAGGTGTAATTCTGAAACATTGAAGTCTTAAGGTATTTTTTACATGATGTTCATTTCAAATGGCCCCAGTATTGATATATCGGAAACAATAAGAGATACGAAGCTGGTTTAATGCGATGAAATTTGCCATTAATATCGTATTGACAAATGCAAAAATAATTGACCAAAAAACAAAATTTGTTCATTTGCTATATTATGCTATAACTTTTTTAGATTCAGGTAGGTTGATTTATGCAGATGACATGAAAATATTCCTTCCCTCATCAAATGAAGCTGATTGTTTAATATTGCAATCCAACTTAGAAAAAATATTATGGTAATTTTGTCTATAATATAGATGGAAATGTTCTATCTCAGCATTCATCTATTAAGGATCTGGAGGTTATTTTCGATTCACGTTTGAATTTTATTGAACATATTGAGACTACAGTAGCTGAGGCATTTAGGTTTTATGGTTTCACTGTAAGGAACTGTCGAGGTTTTCAAAATGCTGTATTAAAAACATTCTACTTCTCTTTTATTTGTTTCAAAATGAAATACTGTTCTGCAATTATTTGGTATCCATTCTATGACAATCAGAATCTGTACAGAGGAAGTTTCTAAAATATTTAGATTTTAAAGTGAGCGGATCTTATCCATCAAGAGGAGTTGATTATCAATCTCTCTTGGACAAATTGAATTTTGAAAGCCCAGTTTTTCGTAGAGTGTTGTTATCCTTATCTCCTTTATATAAGATTTTTCATGGTGTAATTATGTGTCCAAAGATTCTAAGTAAGATCAGTCTTAATGTGTGCCTAATTACAATAAATACTAGCCAATTTATTTTTTTATTGTGAGGGATCTGGAACTAATATTTTATGTAACTCGCCAGTAAGTAATTTTAATCATTTAGGTATGTGACCTGTTTGCTGATAGTCTGAATTTTATCAAGAAGAGGGCTCATTTTGACTTTATGATGTAATCTATTTTTTCTACTCCTATAATATAAGTTGTTAATTAAATGCCAATTTTAAGTTTCATAATGATACTCATTATAACACTGATGTTTATTATGAAACTGAAAAATTGACCAATAGAAAATCTAGATTTTTAAATAACCAAGTAGGCAGACCCAATATTTTATGTAAAATGTTTGACAGTTTTTCAGAGATTCGTGTTTTATGACAGTTTCAATCTTTTGCGTTAGTCAAAAAGGAAGATACCTTCCACTTTTTAAAAGAAATGTTTTAAATGTAATTTATAATTTATCTTGTTTGAATTCGCTTATGTTTATTGTTAATAGTTAAATTAAGTTCATCATTATAGTGGTTATTTTGTAAGAATAAAAATTAAGTTGAAGAACTTATTTTTCTTTCTTATTGTTTGTATCAAAAAGTATTCAAAAATTTAAAAAAAGCAATGTTGTTGAATTCAAATAAAATTTCTTGTTCGCAGAAAAAAGTGATGTAATGGTTATTACATACAGTGACGAAAATTTTCTTTTTATAAAGGGTCGTAGAAAAAATCATTTTTTCTTCTTCTTTTTAATCTCCCAGACTTTACTTATCAACTGCAATGATAATGTGATTTAAGCAGGTCCATGGAATCAAACAATCACTTCCACGTCACACATACATAGGCTAAATTCACTGTGCACACTATTATTGTCGATATTTAACATTATATTTATTATCTTTCGGTAGATATTATTATGTATACAATTTAAGGTCTAATCGACAATAATAATTGAAAAATACGATTTAAGTATTACCTATGACATACGATTAGAAAAAATATTACAAATTGTGAGTCCGCCATAAAAAAGTTTTCATTTTAAATTGATTTTTCTAAACACACTGTACAAACAATCGGAGAAAAAAATTATATGTTTCACACGACAGAGAATCAGATTTACTGCCTTGGCTAGTTTCATTGCCTCGGCTTCGCCTCGACAATGAAATGCTAGCCGCGGCAGTAAATCTGTTACTTCTCTGCCTAGTTAAACAAATAACTATTATTTGTTTAATTGCAAATTTCATTATTATTATTATCAAAAATTGTAATTAACTTTCTTCTCTAATTCACAGAGACTATGGGAAAACGTTGTCACAATGTTTGTACGTTTCGTTTCTGTATTTTTATTTTTTATCACTTGTATCACTTATTGTTTACGAGATCCCAATACTGGGAACATTGTTTGAAATAGCTATCCAGTAGATATATTTTAGAAAACTACTCACTTTTAATACTCCTTTTCCATATCGCACTGCGCTTGGATTCAAATGGTGTATCCGTTTTGTTAATAAGTTACTACCGTATGCAAAATAAATACTTTTTGCCATCTTACACTGAAATAAGAAGTCTTTAATATTTTCATTCGTATAGTATGTAATTAACACTTCAAAGGACAAAAAATATGATCTAGTAGCATACTTTTTTAAAATAGTTATTCTTTTGAAATATCAACTAACAGATAACTCACCGCGTTTGACATCATTATTGATAAAGTAATAAATAATATTAAAGTTGAAAAAGACGACATTGAATATTGGGTGAATAACCCAGTTTTGATTGTCAAATACGATGTTGAAGTTCATTCGAGATAAATATTTTTAACATTACTGTCTGCATTGCTAAGTTTATCAATAAAGTAAATAACAGGGCCGTACTTCGATGTAAGATAGGTAAATTTATTATCTAGTAATTACTTTAAATTAAAATATATTCGAAGGAAGCAACACTACACAAATTAATAGTCAAAGTAGTTTAAGATAGTCGTTATCAATGAAATGAATAAAAACGATGTACAATTCTGGCACTTATTATGCAAAGAACAAAAGAAAAAATTACGAACGAACTTCTATATACTGACAGTTGAATAAGTAACGGTTCATTTAAAAACTTTTTTTTGTTGATTTACAGTGTGTCAATTTTAAAACAATGAACTATAAATCTCGTGAACGAAAAGATATGTCAAAAAATCTCAAAACGGTTTCTAGGGTAGAGAGGGGGGACTATATTCATTGTAAGTTTCAAAATTAACCCACTGTATAGCAACAGCAGATATATAAACTTTTTTCCACGCAATTAAATAATTAGTTAAAATATAATTACCATGCAGATAATAATTGAAGATTAAATTGTATAAAATATTATCAGATTATTTTATAAAAATTGCAGAATAATACAAAAACGGACTACCATTAATAAAGCACACTACCCCCACCCACCACTGTTCAACATTGCTAGAGCAACATACGTCGAGAATCAAAATCAATATCGAAATTTAAATTAGATATAAATCTTATATTGTTCAACTTTCATCATCAATTTGTTATGTAATGCATATTTATTTAATGTAACGCGTGTAAAAATGCAATAAAATAACTGTCTATTGTGCTTGTCAGTGATTCGCCCTGCGACAAATATCCAAAAAGGCAGTTCTGATTTTTTTTACAAAATTTCATTTTATTTTCTTCTACACATTCGGAACGATCTAACCAAAAATAATTATCTATGGGGCTGGTAAAAAAAGCAACACAGGATTTTTCTAGACGGAGATGACGAGCTGCCGAGTCCATATGACATGTTAGAGTTCTAGATACTGAAGCGAATAACCGAATTCAGATAAAGTAATCGGTCGAAGGGTTGGACCAGACGTTAGTTCATCGAAAGCCGCGAAAGCGAAGTTGCAAACATAAATAGCGTTTTTTAACGCAAATAGCATTTTTTAACGTCATTTTCTATGTTGGCAAGTTTAAAATTTTATTTTTAGATTTAAAAGTAGATATTTTTTATGTTTTAGGACCTAAGAAGGAGATATATGGAAAAACACCAAAAAGAAGACCCTCAGAAATACCACCGAATACAAATCTGACAGCGAGTTGAGGATAAATATGAAGCCCGAGGCAAGAAGTTCGCACAAATGAAAAAAACGAGGAACAATAGAATAGAAATAGTGAAGCACACAGAAAAAGTACTAAAAATACGGATTAAAACGCAGAAATAGAAGCCACTAGAAAAGAAATGCTGCTAAGGAGTGACATTGAGAAGCTCGAAAGAGTAAACAACGAACAGGAAAGAAAAATTAAGGAGATGGAACGATGGAGAGACACAGACAATGAAAAAAGAAGCAGAAACCGGTAAGAGAGCGTCCAAAAGAAAGCACAGAGGATAGAATCCCCTCGAGACGAAGACAATGAGCAAGTGGTGTCCATCAAGAAGATAAAAAAACATCAGAGGAAGGAAGTCGCCCAAAGAAACACCAACTAGGAGAAGTTGATGGACGAAGCTATTGTATTTCCAATATAATAAAGTATTGTAATTTCTTCATTTCGAATAACTTGACAAGGTCAAAAGTAGAAAGTGACAAATCCCGTAACCCCGGAATCCTACTATATCTATAAACTAGGTAATAACACTATATATCTATATTGAAAGTCTTAAAGTATATATAACAGATTTCCCCCTTCACTTGAAGTTATATCTGTCAATTAGTTTCTTAACTCTGGTAGGTACCTACTTCTTCTTAATTCTATATTTGTCTTGTTTTCATTTGTTTTCTGTCCGACAACCTTGTTTGAATTTGATATTCCGTCCTCTATATTATTTCTTTCCTGATTATCGGTGTTAATTTCTTTTCCTGATAAACTTGGAACATTCACGTACTTGTGGTGTAGCTAATGTTCAAGTTTATTTAAATGTTCTTCCAACCACGGAATCCTATTATATAAACTAGGCAATAACTATATATCTACAATGAAAGCCCTAAAATATTTATAACAGAAGTCATAAAAGAAAATAAGAAAACAATAAACAGCAGGTCACCACCCGTCATCCTCCAAAGCGTCCACCACTGGAACTCTGTCCGGAAGGACACCCTTAGGCTTGGGATACAGGGAAGATTTATTACCATCAGACCGGCTCGGAGAAAAGATACCATGAGAAGGACACGAGGACTGCAGGTACCTGAATGAAGAAAGGATAGAAGTATAATGGTACGCATACACGCCAAGAGAAACGAAGAAAGGGAGGAGGATGCGAAGAATGACAAACATCGAGGACATCAAAGAACTACGAGAAGACATCGAAAAGGAAGGGGTCCAGATCGGCAAAATCTGCCAAATCCACTACAACCAAAGAAAACCATTGCTCATCTACATTGTGAAGTTAGAGGTAGAAGAAAAAGAGAAGATTCAATACAACAGATTCTATCAATCCGATGGCACTTGTCATAGAAATTCAAAATTAGGAACTTTCAAGGTCAGGTCTGGGAACTAATCTTTTAATTTGTTAGGACTAAGGATTTTTTTATCAACTCGCCATACGACGCCTGCGTTTAACAAACATCTCTTTACACGTTGCAAGAAGAAATCAAGAGGAGATTCCGATAAAAAATAATAGTCAATTTTTTATAACCAGTCTAATCCACAGGGTAGATTAGATTTGATGAGGTGGCTAATCGGTCTAATCCACTACGACCTTTACAGATTTATTGAGATCCTCTAAATCTAGATTACATTTTCCAGCCCCACAGGATAATATATTGAACTGGAAATTTTAATTATTGTCAGTGTGAACAAATTGTACTATTCCTAAACATAACGTTTATAAGAAAAATCAAGGAAAAAGGAGGTACACTAGAGCGAAATTGTTTAATAGCCAGTACGTATCTGATTTTTCTTACGGCGGCGAAGCCAAACATGCAACAAAAACAAAACTAAATACAATCAAGCGAAATGCGATCTTTTACAGAATATAAAATTATTTTATTTACCCTGCTAGCTTTCTTCTTGTCTATCTTTCAATTTGCTTTTGTAATTTTGCTATTTTCAGTATTTTATATATTTATTTGTACTCCAAATTTTCACATTACTCAATGTTCCATTCTATTTTGTAGAGTCTTCTTCTATCAACAAGTCATCTAAGCACATTTTAGCTCCAGCCTCATGTACCCAAGGCGTGTTTTTATTTACATGTTGGCATATTTCATCTATAACTACAATAAAAAGTAGTCGATCAATATGCTTATCTAAACCACCTTTTTCAAATACAAGATTAATATTTAATAATTTTGTAGTTTATTGCAAAATATTTTTAGGAGCCACTAGGTACGAGCACTTAATGTTAAATTAAACTAAATGACTAAAAAACTTGTAGTAGAAAGAATGACTCAGTGGACTGAAAACTGGGTGAACAGTACATTCATACCAAATAAAAACTTATAAATTTTACAAGGCCTGTTTGATCTAGATCTACTGCTCCTCCATATTCCTGTTTCTTCCTATTTACAACATTATCGAGTGGTTCGTCTACATTAAGCTTTTCAAGCAGCTATTAAAGGTCTAAATGGTATGGGAATGCATGGGAAAACTCAAAGAACTAGGCGAGAACAGCATAGTCACCTCACTGTGAGTTCCAAGACAAACAGCAGATTAGCTACCAAAGAGAGGGGCTGAAACACCCTTAGAATGGAAAAAGACACCTGCATTTATACTTGAGCTGTACCTAGGAGACTACTGGCTAGAAGAGGGACTTACCTAAATTGCAGCCTGCAGATATCCTAAAATTCCTGCGGGAAATAGGTCTAAATATCTCTGAGACTTCCCCGGTGACTGAGTAAAAAAGGGGGCACAATAGATCTTTTAGGTCTCATTGAATGTCACCCCAGTATAAATACTTAGGTTAGGTTTGTGGTGAGTGGGTCTATAAGGCCCGCCACTGCGACTCGCAAGAGTCTATTGAGGCTCATATCTATTCAGATTTCACCAAACAAATTCAGCTTCTTAACAAAGCCGATTAATTTGTTTGGTGAATGATATTTCGGGTCCGAGGGCGAGAGAGAGAGTCCCTGCCAAACATCAGATACCTGATTCAAGCCGCGGCGGGGCAGGCACAAATTATATGCTCTGCTGTTTCATCATCTTCCAGACAAAGACGACAAGTCGGATCTTCCGACAGTCTAATCTTAGCATATGATGATTCAGATGGCAGAGGCCTATTAGACCATGTAGGTCATTCCTCCTATAGTCTAACATTTGTTTGGAGACATTCTTTGAATGAACCAATCCTGGTATATTATGCCAGAAGTTTGAAGCTCTTCATGCTGTCCAGGTATTTAGTGTTTGTTTTGCAAAGCTTATTGCGATGCCAATTGTAGGTTCAGGTCCGATAAAAACGTGTGCGGCACCCTCCCTTGCAAGAGTCCGCCTTCTCATTTCCATTTGCCAGAATGACTAGGGATCCAGACCAGGAGAGTCTTTTTTGGCAATCTAAAACCAGTTTCGACGTTACACGGTAAGAGCTAAGTGCTTTCAAAGCCGCTTGGCTGTCCGTGAAATTTTTTATTGATTTATGTGTGAGCATGAAGCAATGGCGTAAATTTCCGCCTGAAATACGGTTGCATAGAATCCTAGAGAGGTTGAAATGTCTGTCCTAGGTCTGCGCCCGTATACATCTGCACCAGAGCCTGAGGGTGTTTTTGATCCATCTGTATACCAACAGCTGTCTGCTCTTAATAATTCATCCTTACGGAGGACCCATTCGTCTCTATTTGGAATTAGGACGGTATAAGGCAGGTCGTAGTTTACTGTTGGAGGCATTATGTTAGAGGTCATTCCCAGAATACTGTGACTTTCAGTGTCCACTAGCATTCTACTTTGCTCTGTATAAGCCTGTTTTGTGCATTTAGAAATATGCGCAATTCTATATGTTGTCCATCTAGCCTCCCTTTCCAGAAATATATGGAGAGGAGGTAGGTCTTGAAGGATTTCCATGGCTGTTGACGGAGTGGAACTGATGGCACCAGATAATTGCCATACATTGATGTTGATACCACAAAAGGGCTCCGGTCTCCAAAAGAGTGTTTCAGTTCATCTGTTATTTCCTTTCTTTCTATTCCTGGAACCCAGTAGGATGACGATATGTTGTTCTTGTTGTAGTTCATTGATTTTTTTCTAGGCCGTTGGTTCTATATTTTCAGCAATCTTATCTTCCATTCTTCCTCTTTGAGTTATAGTTTCTTATGCTTTTAGTCTGTAGCAGTCGCAAGAATTAATTCAATTGTTTCATTTTTCTGGAAAAATATCTCCCTCTGTATCTAAGATTATTTGGTATTTATTTTTTATTTTGTTCTTTAGATGTGGTACATATTTGCGTTTCCTCTAATTTTGTCTTTGACTATCGTTTTCATTTTCTCTCGCTGGTCTTCTTATTTCAAAATCTTCGCTGTTCATTACTTTTTTTATTTTCGTTAAATAATTTTATTTCACAAAACACACAAATTTCACATTGTAAACACAACAACCAAAAGACATTATACTTGCTTGATATGTCGATATTGTTATTTCTCCAGTTATTGCTTATTGTGAAAATTATTGCAGCTATAAGTAAAATGTTTTTGTTAAAATTTGTTACAAGGCAACAATCGGAATTGTACTAAATAAAACATCAAAATGTGTGTTTCCGAATTAGATAATATAATAAAAATTGGCAAATAAAATGATTATTCTTTATCACAGAGATATTGAGAAAGTCTTATCTTCGTATCAATGAATCCAGACTGAGCAAAATTTATGTTTACTTAAAAGTACAATAACCTTTTTAATCTCTATACCTACTCTAAAATATATAACATAACATAAACAAGCTTCATAGTAATTAAGATTGTAAATCTTTCGATCATAGATATGTGAAACATATTAACCATAAATACTGAAAAATGTAGTTCTGCAATAATCAGTGCCTAATTTTTTCAGTGAAATACTTGGACTTCCCATGTCTCAAATATATGTGACCTGGTAAATGTTGAGTGTATTCCAATCCTGCGGAAAACTGTTATAAAAAAGAAAATACACAATTGCTTAGCGATTCCTTAAGTACATAATGACACTGGCGAATTTCAGTTACCTTCAAATATGACCCTACCATGGAATCGCGCTAGCATGTCGAAACGAACTACAAATGGTCGTCTCTCTGTTGCGTTTCGAGCTGAGGAAAGTACCTAATCTAGATGAAGACCACAATCGATCTTAAAAAGATCAAAATGGAATAGACCAGCAGCCACCTCTTAACATGTAATCTAATCTAATCTAAGAAGTAACTACAGTCCGGGCTATATGCCCGACGAACTTTCAGAAGTAGGACTGTTCGCATTATAAAACTTGTACGTAATTGAATTAAATTTCGGAGCTTCATGGTATAAATAAAAACCAATATAACAAAAAATAAATGTATTTTTACAACAAAAACGTGTGATCCAAGTTTTAATTCTCCAGAAATTTAGAATTTACATCAAGAAGGGAGCCACAAATATGATTTAGTTGGTCATTTGGACATAAAATTTATAGTTATCTGCCCATAACTTTGTTTTTGGATTAGAAGTTTATGTTGATACATTTTAATCTCTACCCCAAGTGTGAGTGTCAATGGGTTTGTCGATTCTATATATTTCTTCCCCAACATTGAAATATCCCAAATATTCGACGTTTTCGGGCGTTGTATCGTAGTGGTAGTGACCTGCTTCTCCGTGATGACTAAAACTATGGAAGTGTTGAACACGCAAGTCAAGTCCCTAAAAATAAAAATATATAATAGCATTGTTGAGTGTTTCTTGCAAAGTTTTTTTTAGAGTCGTCGGAAAAAATTCATTACCCCTTCTCCATTAACCAATGTTCCTACAGCGATTAAAGGTGCTGACATATTATAAAATTTCAACCATTTATTCAACATTTCTTCGTTTTCAATAGGTGTTTTAGAAAAATCTCTCATTACATGCTGTTTAACTTTGCCTTCTTTCAATAAGAAAACTCCTCCAATACCTGTAAATTGTCGAAAATAATAATATAATAATACATTTTACACAAAATGCAAATGTTAAAGTCTTCTCCTGACTAAAATAACGCAACAATATATTAAGTATTCTGACGATATGTCAATATCGAAATAATTATCAATATCTTTTCATAATTTTTTCATTAAATAGTGGAATTAATTAGAAACACTTAGTTTCATTTAAAAAAGTAGAACTATATTAGATATAATTTAGAGAATACAATTCATGTTACATCTGACCCTTTTTCTACAATTTAATTGTCTGAAATAGAGTATAAGGGGCTATCAAACTGATGATAGTTCTAGCACCACATGCTACTACTTCATCGTTTATTATTTTCATCTGATGGCATTCATTATATTCTCTTCCCAAATATAACTCGTGCTACGAGTAATTATCGAAGATTCTACTCGTTAGAATCAGGTCTCGAAAGGAGTCTTGAATCATAAGGAAGTAGCCCTTGCAGCATTCCTAGACATCGAAGGTGCTTTTGACGACACATCGTTGTCATCAATAAACAGATCCCTTAAAAAAGAGGGATTAATAGCATCACATGCAAATGGATATGATCCATGCTCGAGCATAGGAGAATAACAGCATGATAAAACAAACACCGATAGAACAACTAAAGGATGTCCTCAATGGTCGATTTACGACTGTGCTTCAAGCAGAGACGATTGCCGCTATAGCCTGACAGCCAGGCTCTGCTTAAAGCTATCAGCAATCCACCAACTAGGACTAGACTGGTAAAAAACTGCAAATAATCCCTTAACAGGCTGGTAAGAGACAACAAAGTGTCTTTAATGTGGGTTCCGGCACATGAGGGGATTGCAGGTAATGAAATGGCGGACCAGTTAGCTAAAGAAGGCTCTAAAGAAGACTTCATAGGTCCGGAACCGTTTTGTGGAATCACAAAAGATTGCATAAGAGAGGAAATCGGGAACTAGCTAGATAGGGAACACCAACTCAAATGGAGGTTGACACAAGGGCACCACCATATAAAGAGTTTACTGAACAAGGTAGACAAGGAACTCTCAACCAGACTATTGAAACTGGGTAAGAGACATTTGAAGACAGTTACCGATCTGGTGACTGGACAGTGCACCCTGAGGAAACATCTGCACAAAATGGGCAAAGTTAGTGAACCTATGTGCAGAAAATGTGAACTTGATGATGAAACACCTACTCACATACTCTGCTTCTGCAAGAACTTACAAGTACTTAGATGTAAGCACTAGAAGAAGAATTAATACAATCATTACAACTACTGACAATCCCTCCAGTCAAACTATTGGCCCATATAGAAGACATGAACCTTGGGAAATGGTACAAAGATTCAGTTCAAGTGCCTGGGATGTTGAGCACAACCCAAATGAATGAATAAATGAATGGTACAGTCAAATAATAGATGGTGTATGGTCTCTAGATATTTTTTGTTACATATTGTACAAGCTTTTTGTGGATCGACATTATAACATATTCCATTAAAAGTTAATTTCATGATATATAATGACTAGACATTCTAAGTTGGCTTAAAAGATGCACAAATTTGAACGGCAAATTAAGACACAAATATTTTTGAGGGTTTGCGTTCATTGTTAGCCGATTATGCAGATTAAGGAATGAGTATCTCTCCAATAAAGAGGAATCTTATAACTCGTGGCAAAATAAGCGACACATTCCTTTTCTTTCTATTAGAAACATAAAAAGATACTAACCCACTAATTGATCCTTGTATTCCTGTTCCACAGCAGTTCTAATTGAAGCAATGAAGTTATCCTCACCAATACGTTTTTTAACATGTACTTTCAAAACCTTAAAATAAATAATTAATACATATTAACATTAATTTTTAAAATTGTTCAATTAATTCACCTTTCCAGGTTTTCCTTCCGAGACAAATAAATTGCCCAGTAATGCTAAACGTGTTTCACTATTGGGTAGTAACACTTGGACAGATTTATCATCATTTTCATCCACTTTGGATATTCTACTAAGCTGTTTTGTGACAGTCCCATTTTTAATAAGCAAATTGTAGATACCCTACAAAGTAACTTTATGCATTATTTGATTTTGTGCTGCTTTATAAAAAAATGGATTATGGGATTTCATTTTAAGTTAGATCATCTTTAAAATAGAGTCATATTATTGATCAATTTCTGAGTATACATATTTTATTTTAGGCTGGCGAATGGAGTTAGTATCTGCAGCCAAGGGAAACCAAATCACACACACATATCTTTTATTTCAACAATTTTAAGGAGATGTATTGGTTCGTGAATGAAAAGAGATACTGGTTGGACAATAATTATTCAAATAAATTAACTGACTTACTGCCACCCGTTTTTTTTCTGTGGGGTCACCTTAATTCGCGCGGTTATTTGTAAAACTCGACTGACCTCTACTGACGATTTACGACAACGAACAACTCAAGCCTGTCGTGATATTTGTATGAATATGAAAATAGGTTATACCATTGATTAAAAAACAATAG
The DNA here is from genome assembly GCA_947563755.1 of Lochmaea crataegi. NCBI lineage: Eukaryota > Metazoa > Arthropoda > Insecta > Coleoptera > Chrysomelidae > Lochmaea > Lochmaea crataegi. Next base: position 28,353,923 of record OX387432.1, read on the forward strand.
AAACCATTTTGAACACTTTATAATTAATTACCATTATTGTAGTGTTTGTTTTCAATTTTTTTTGCTTTGTTGATACACTTTGTATAATTGTTACCATTGGAAAGCATTTTTTATGGGCTTTCCAAGGACGTATCACAAATAGAGGGTTGCCATTTCAATTTTTGTATGAGGGATAGATGGGGAGCAGGTGGTTGACGGGAGTGTAATATCTCTTGTCATTTTAGTTCCCCCTCTAAACCCTATAAACGGTTTTGAGAGTTTTTTGAAAACTCTTTTCATTCACGAGATATAATCCATTGTGAGTTTTAAAATTGACACACTGCCTATGCAAATTAGTTTGATATTTGATATCTGGATTAGAAATATAGTGTTATCTTTTAAATATACGATACAATTATTTATTCAATAAACAAAATTAAAATTTTGTCTAAAATAAGTTTCAAATCCAGTATTAAATAATTCCATTGTTATAAGTTAATTAACCTATATAGTAAGACTAATGTTTTAATAAGCTATCAAATGTAAAATTTAAGTGAATAATATTACTTTCTAAATGACTTCACAATACAATGCAAACAAATGTGCCTTATTTTTTATTTACCTCACAATTTACTCCAATATAAGGATAAGGACCTGCTCCGGGTCCAATGATAAATGCTGGATCAGATTTAACAAGCTTAACAACATCTTTCAATTCATATATTTTCTCTCTTTGAACACTTGGCAATAGATAAGGATTACCTCCAATTTCAACTAGTTTTTGATTTCCACTTAAACCTAAAATTGTATAATTAAAGGAAATATCACATCCCAATATGAAATAACTTGGTAACGAAAACCAACATTGATTTCAATTGAATAATTAATTTGCATTTGTTCCAGCATGTAGATATATGGGACTTGAACAGTTGCATCATGTGGGGTATTATCAAAGGCTCCTTCTATGTCAAGAAAAGCACATGTATATATAGGGGTGATATTCACTGAGACCTAAAAGCTATTGTGTGTCTTTTCTTCAACTTAGTTCCTGAGGAAAGTCAAATCCGTTAGTGCATTCTTACTCTGGTTCAAGCATTCATTTTTTCTCTATAAGTTGCAGTTTCCCAAGAGTATATTTGATTGTATTAGCCCTTAATTTTTTTTGAGGTTGCCTACCTATTTCTTCTATTATTATATTGGTGCAGATACTGCAAAAGGGTTCTGGTACCCAAAATGGTGCTTCAGTCTCTCTTTCTGCTAGTTCATCTACGATTTAATTTTGTGCATTCTTTTCTGGAGTGATCTTCAATAATCTCTCTGTAAGGTGGTATAGAGCATACTCTCTGTGGATCTGCCTGTTGTTGAGACTGCATGTTTATACCAACTATTGTTCATGCATTAACAAAACATAATTTCATTATTTTACATTACTTTTACTTACCACTAGCTGCTAATGTGAAGGGTTCTTGTGTTAAATCTGGACAGTCCACTACTTCTACACATACTTCAGCAAAATTTGTTTTCAATGTTTTTTTGATAACTACAAAAAAATGTTATTAAATTGTGTCAAATGACATGCAAAATTATGGAGTTTATTCACCTTCTGCAAGTTCAGGTAATGGAGGTACAAATAATTTTTTTGTCTCCACCAACAGGCATTCTGCATTAAGAGCCATGTTCCTATAATGAAAATAATTAAGAATGTAATTGAAAATATTACCTTTGAAGCAAATGACCAAATTAACTGAAACTAATAACGATTGGTACAAACTTTTAAGTGGAAGGTAATACAAACTACAAATACTGCTAATAATTTTTGATATACACTGTATGAATATGCTTTATTTTTAGATGTTTTATTCATTAATCATTATCCAATAAATTAAGTGTAAGTATAATAATCATTTTATAAGTACTCACATCAGTACCTAAAGTATGTATGATTTTAAGAAGTAATAGGAAATAAGTAAATTGTCTGTCATACCTTCTTAAAGATAAAGAGACTAAAACCAACAATAATTTTTTCATTGTCTACTCATTAAAATTTCCAGTGAAAGGATTTCAAATTGACTGACCATGGACCTGCATTGTCGCCTATTAACCAATACTATCATAGATAACCCTGAATGACCTGAATACTCTGATACCGGCCATTATTTCTCTATGCTGAATACTTTCAAGTTTATAATAGTAATAAGAACCAATTTTAGACGAAGAAAATTTGTTAAAATAGAAAATTTAATTCATAAAATAGGCATAAATAATTTACTAACCTTCAAGAATTAATTTTCTTCTACATATTAAATAAATTTATAGTATTTATAAAAATGTACTTACCTCAGAATGATTTAGCACTATAAATGGAAATATATTTTGTTTATTCAACGTTTAACTTCACACGATAAACAGTTATAAATACTTATGTAAATTGATAAAATTATTATCTATAATACATAAAAATTAAAAATATAGTAACGAGTTCACTTTGAAAATCGGTACGCTACCCGGTTAAGCGGTTAACAAAAAATACAATTTGTTCAAGTTCAACAGCACTGACAATAATTAAAAAAAATATTCAAAATATCTAAAATATTACTACTTCATTACTCACGTGTAATAACAGAATACAAATTTTGATAAAATCACTGTTAGAAATGGGACAATAATTTTTCTTCAGTAGGCATTAACAATTAACATTGATACCTATATTATTAATAAGTTATACTCAACTCAACATGGAAATTCTTTCACTGTCTGTAAATCAAATATTGCGCTCATAATTTATGTCAAAGTAAATAGTCCATTTTTCGAGACCTGGTAATTTATCTGTCTACAAAAAGAAGTCGGCAGTACACATAAGGTGGATTCATGCAAGAAAAAATTAAAACTAAAACTAAGAAGATAAAACCATGTAATGTAAAGTAGATGTTCATGCAAGAAATTAAGATTTAAATTAAAATTAATAAAGATGTCCAACTTTCAACTAAGAAATTAATTTCTTCCATGAATTCGACACAACGCATGCGTCAATCCCTGGCCACAGATTACCTTCTGGTGATTTGTGTGAATTTATTGTGGTTATATTATATGTGTGGAAATATTTTTACAGTTTACAACAATGTTATTTGTGAAAAAGTTGGTTTACGTTTAATTTTATCTTCGGCTTGATGTTGCATGAATCCACCTGAAGTGTAATCATTAGTCCTTTAGTAAGTTTGTGATTTGGTTTATAATTGTGTATCACAAGGTTGTAATAGGAGTTTTTGATTATTAAAATAAAACTATTTGTGGTTTTGTAAACTTTCACTTTGGAAATTCGCAAGTTAAACATGTTACACTATAACGGAGTACGGTGCAATGGTGTAAAGTCACAGAAATATGCGAGTAGCTAGCTCACTTGTTTCCGTGGGTGTAGTCTGCTCCAAAAAACGAAAAACACCAGACTTTGAATATTTATTTCCTCGATTGAAAAGACCTATCCTTATTATTTTCGGTTGAAGCAATAACTCAGATAAATAATTTTCCAACTAAAAACCTTATCCTTACCTTGATAAAAGACAACAGTCACGAGAAATTGCCAAATTTTGTTGATTCCGTTGTTTGCTAACTTCATGCTCTTGTCAGGTTTATCGAAGGAAGAGGAAGACCAAGCAAGCAAGCTGTGCATGAGCAAAGTAGATTCAAAATGAATCCACCATTTTGTATTTTGTGATTGTTTGATGATAAAGTATCATTATCTGGTAGTGTTTTTATTATTAAAAAAATTGCATTATCTTGAAAGAAGTGCAGTTATTTCACTCGTATTTTGAAAGAGGTAAGTTTGCATTTACAAACAACTTCATTGTATAAACTAACGCCGGTTGCGTCTTTACGAAAATCAATAGCATTATTGCTATTTCCCTTTAGGTGCACCCTCAAAATGTCCCGATACTCAGACTGTAAAGTTTATGTAGGAGATTTAGGAAATAGCGCTTCAAAACAAGAAATAGAAGATGCTTTCAAATATTATGGACCGCTGCGAAATGTTTGGGTAGCCAGAAACCCACCTGGTTTCGCTTTTGTTGAATTTGAAGACGCCAGAGATGCTGAAGATGCGATTCGAGGATTAGGTAACTTTGAAGTTGTATTGTGCTGTGCTATTGTTTTGTTGATCTCATAGTTTTAATATTTTTGGTATATATTGCACTTTTTCATTTCAATATATGAAATTAGCTTGATTTTTTAGTATATAGAAAAACCCGACGCTTTCCACAATAATTGTTACAATAAGTATATACTTTCCAATTAAAAATCCAGGAGGATGAATTGAAGTTATTTTTAGATTTATTTTGTATGTATTCTGCAATAATTCCTAGGCACTGTATTCTCATTTTCTTATCATGTTTTTGTTGATATGCTGGAGATATGGAGATATTTTGTGGGAATATCTACCTAAAATATTTCTTTACAGGTAATCATTCTCCTTTTTTATTTATTGATACAAACTAGATATTATGTGATAATACCAGAAATTTTAAGTATGGGATTTTCAAAGTAAAGAGAATTAATGTATTTGAATAAATTTATAGAGGTGACTTTTGCAATACTGCAACTGACCATTGGCTGACTCAATGTTATTTGATGAAGCTGATTTGTGGGTGTTTGGTAACTGCAATGACCAAGAAAATGCCAAGTATATAGCACTCCGAGATGTTTTTTTAACAAATATTGATCTTTGGCTGTCAATAATGTGTTCGGATGTTGAATGTATGACTGCTGTAATGATACATTTTTCATTTGACAAGCACCAAAATGTCACTTCTAATCCAATTTGGAATTGAATGTAAAAGTGCCTTAAGGGCTAGCGCATACATACAACTTTTAGTTGAACAACTGTTTTGTTGTGTATCATATGTTCAAAAGGATATATGAAAGCGCACATACTGTCAACTCGATAGTTGCTCGACAAAAAAGTCAAAAAGCTTTATCGATTTGCTTTTGATTTGAAAGTTGGACAACTAACGATCAAGTGCTCAATTTGTATTGCATTGTATTGATGTTCGCAGACAATCGACTAAACAGTCGATCAGCTGACCGCACTGCGACTGCCAGTCTCGTATAAGCATTTGAAGAGGTGCTACGATTTGAGGAGATAAAAAAATCGATTGTATGCGCACCTCCGCAACTAAATTGTTTAGTTGAGTAGAAATCACGAATATATTCTGATACACAACAAAACAGTTGTTCAACTAAAAGTTGTATATATGCGCTAGCCCTAAGTTGTGTGCATTTTTTGTTGCTTGAAGGCATGAGTCTAATTGTGTAAGACAGCTGGAAATATATCAAGGAGCATTGAAGATTTTTTATTTTGAAAATTGAAAATCTCTAATAGTACACTTTATATTGTAGTTGGGATGTGAGTTAAGATTCATTTAGGTTATTTAATATCTACCCAGTGAAATATTCAACATCTGCGATATTATGGATTATGGACATTATCTTTTCATACAATAATGTGAAATTGCACTAGTTAAAAATCTCTTTAAATACAATAGTTCTCTTAACATAACATTTTTAGTTTTTTTTTATGCCTAATGTGCTACAGGCAGCTCTAACAGTCCAACATGTTTAATATCCTATTCAGTTTTAAAGTATTGTTTCAATTTATTTTTTTTATTTTTTTATTTATTTTGTAATATTTATAATTTATATTATGATAGTGAAGATCCTGTAGCTACTATTGGTCAGTTAGAGCTCCAAGTATCAAATAAAAATATTTTTTGTTGCAAGAAACTTCCTTATGGTCTGCGATAGATTTGCGTCAGATATTTCAAAACAAAATACTATAACCACAGTAACTACTCGAATATTTTACACAATTTTTGATATTTTACTCATATGACATAATTTGATAACCCTAAAAAATTGTATATTTATCATTCTCAATACTTTTGTATGGATACCATATATATTTATGACACTGGAATTGATAGTGAAGTATAGGCACAAATGTGTTTCTGTTCAAATTTTAACTTAAGATAGTTGTCCTGCTACAATATTGTCGAAAAGTTTTGGCTCAATTCCATGGTAACAGTAGAGAGGTTTGTAGCATAATGCACCATACTTTTTGCCATAGACTATACCCAGCAATCCAGCGATCTGTCAAACAAAATTGAGTATGGCATCCCACAGCAAACAAAAATATGGCTTTAGTCTTTTGGTATACACAAGAATGTTTATTTTAGAGATTGGTGATTTTATTCAGCTTTAACCTTAATATTACATGGGTAATTCAAATAGACTACTATTATATGTATTAACATCTTTTACATCACACAAATTTAAAAATAATTTTCATTCACTTGAATTACAATCCAAAAAAAAATTCTTTCAACTTCATTCAAACACACTGCAATATTATAAGTTGTATGGAACAGTTTTGGAATTTATAAAATCATTTACTTGATCACTCAATATCATTGGTCTACCATCATTAAAATAATTACAAAAAAGAACTTCTTTCTTTCTACAAACTTCTGCATGTGACGAGGGATGCTTACAATAAAATTTTGACAATCTCTTGACCTAGCTATTCTTATTAATCTACATGTTGTAGGGTTTCCCAGGTACTTTTTTTTTCAAAGCCAAATTCAAAATATTTGTAGGCTTGTAAACTTCTGAAAGCCTCCATATGCTCTGTGTACCAAATAACTATTTATATCCATATCTAGGAGTACATCCATTTCTCAAATGTGGTTAAAATCCAATGAAGGTTTTCAAAGAAACACAAAGTCAAACCACAACCCATACATATATAAAACACACTAATAAATTCAACAAAAAAATTATTGAACACTGCTTACCATTAAATAGACAATACAAAACTGATCAGCTGTCCAAATTGTTTGCCCTGGATGGCCATATTAGGTCACGGGATCTGGATTGCCTAATAGAGATGTGTAATAAAAAGCTGTCCGTAAATAAAAAATAGTGCGAATTAATTTCACACATAATGTCTACTTTCTTTTCTCTTAACAAACATCAATAAAGTCCCAACCTGTATTAATTGATTCATTTTTTTTGTTTAAATTATCACCAGAATGATACTATAATAATTACACAATAATTGTGTTGTTCATATTTTTCACGTGTTTAATGTTTTTCAAAATTTGGCTCCTGCTCTTTTTGTATTAATGTAATGACTCCTGAACAATCATAGCACTGAAGTAATTTTAATTATTAGAGATATTTTATATGCTGCGGCTATAGTATTTTGTGAAGAAACGAATGTGTCACATCTGTCAACTTCAGTTATGTTGAAAAATTGAATAATTGAAAAATATCAAAATTTTTTGAAAAAACTACGAGTGTCTTCGAAAATCAGCCCACCTCAACGAACATTAACCTCTTTCTACCTGTTACTAAACTGTCTTCATCTTCATTTGTCAGATGGTCGTAGAATCAGCGGTCGCAAAGCGCGAGTAGAGAAATGTATGCCTGTCTCTCTTTTGAATCACTTTTCACACTAAATTTTTGTTTTCTCCTAGATGGTCGAACAATATGCGGTAGACGTGCAAGAGTAGAAATGTCCAATGGAAAAGGCGGTAGTGGACGTTATCGAGGACCTCCGCCGAGGTCTCGTAGCAAACCCTTCCATCCGGATGACAGATGCTATGAATGCGGAGATAGAGGACATTATGCAAGAGACTGCAGCCGATATCGATCATCCAGAAGACGCAGGTATATTGTTTGCTTTGGTTTTCTACATTTTTCAAATTCAACCACGGGAAGCTAGTTTTCTTATGTTGGGTATTTTGTATTTAAATTATGACTATTTTTAGAAACTTTTGGATCACAATGGTAATTTTTACAAATTTTACAGTGGAGGACCAGAAATGTAGCTCTGGGGTTATTAATGAACCCAGAATATATTTATCTTTATAAATAATTTGACCATCACTTTTCCAATAATTTAAATACTATTAGAGTTCTGAAGTGAGAAATGGCTAATCATTTTCCACCTCTCCAATCTCCTCACCTTATTTATTGTTGTCCTTTCATGTTAAAAACAAACTAACTAAAAAAAAAAAGATTTTAGTATGTGTTTCGGTATCCTTCAAACTGAAACTTATTTATTTTATTTATTAAAATTGAAAAACAAGCATAACCATTTGAAGATATATCTTAATAGATACCTAACAAATAAAACTAGCTTTCAATGCATACTAGTGTTGTTTCTTAATACTGTGCATGGCTAGATATATTTTTATTTCAAAACCAATAGAAATTTTTTACAACTAACCAACATATATTTTATTTCTTCTATTTTTAATTTGTTGATTATTTTGAGAACAATCAAAGATAATAAAATACTTGTTATTGAAGACGAAATTTAATAAAAAATTCCCAGTTTTTAATTTTTATTTTTATTAAGGTCATTATTTTATTTAAAGTGTAAGTCCAAGGAATCATTTTCCCACATTGTGGTAATTATCTGTTGAATTTTTTTGACTGATTAATTATTGTCGCTAATTATACACTTTACAATCATCTCGATAGATACTTATAAGCATTTTCCCAATATGCATTGGCCGAGGGAACAATTAAACATATATTTTTAAATATGGTATAATAAATATTAAATTTAGCCATTCACATTATTAACTTGAAGGAATATAGAGGGCCGAAATTGTAAGTTTTACATTTAGTTGATCATCTACTTCAATTTAAAAAGTAGCAATCATACTTTATTATGACGAATTTAGAAATATACCACCAGATGTTTTGATAACTAATAAAAATTCAGTTCTTGAACATATATTTTTTTAAATTGCTTATTTATTGTTTATGTTACATGTTTTATTTTAAAGATTTTTACTTAATACATTACAATTTTCTAAATTTAAGGATATAACAGTCTTTTTAGTTGGAAGTGATGAGTAATCTTCTAATTTAATAGTGCTTGAATTACGTGATGATGACTATTTAATAATCATTATTATAAGTTTAAATTGAAACAATTGATGTACACTTCTCCATAGAATATTCTTAACCTTTCAAAGCAGATCCTAAATACTTTTTCTACAAATACTGTTATAAAGATTTTTATGCTAAATGTCACCATTTAGAAGGGAATTACTTGACCCAGCTTGAAAACTGACTAAATTTCTTCGAATTCGTTATTTTTAAATGGGTCAAGTAGTATTAAAGTTACAATTACGCCCCTTGGGCGCTCTAGCAGTTTATATATCCATTGAGTTTGTCCTTTACATTCAAAGATAATGTGTGAGGATGTGTCCTCCTCTTCCAATGCACAACCAACATATAGGTTCATCCCTATATACCTGTGAAGGTTGTGTTTCTGTTAGCTAGACTTGATACTAATTCCATATACTTCTACCTTCTTCAAGCTTAGTATTTATTTATTTATCAGTCATACCATTTTAATACAAAATTAGATTAAAAGATTAATTCAAGGTACAATTTTTTTGCTGATGATGTTGGAATGTTTCTTTGGTTCCCATAGTTTTGTGGCAAAATATTTCACAAAGCCTAACTAGTATCTCATGCTCCAGGATGATTGTTTTCAGAAGAAAACAGTTGAGGTTCATATATTTTGGTAATACATTTAATGTTGCCCTTCAGGCAGCTTCTTTAACTAATATTTAGAGTCCTTAATTTACACAATGGGCTTTATACAATTTTTAAATGATTTGTAGAAACAGTAGATTTGGTACACATAAAAATAATTTTTTGTTTCATTAAATAACTAACTGCACATCGTTATCACAGAGATATTTTTTTTATTGATTTTTTTTTATTTTTGCGAATTTGAGAATTGAATTTTTGTTTGAATGGTTTTGTGGATATGCAACCTTTTAGTTAATTGGTTGAAAATAATCCTTTTAAAACTTTATTTTTAATGTATAACCATGCCAGAAAAGAATCAATCATTAAACAATTGAAAGGTCACTGCTTTTTTTTGTATAATTGGTTTTATTATTTATTTAAAATTATAGAATCTGGAATAAAAGATACTAAATATCCACTTGATCATTCTGAAACAAATGGTTGGTGTTGAACATTCGGACATAAAAATTGGCTTGACCTTACTGCCATGTTTATAGGTTAAGAGTCTGTGGACAGTAGACAGGTAAAGAACAATCGATCGATATGAATTCAAATTGACTCGCCTAGTACGACTAGTTGTTGTCTCCCACTGACTTCGTAGACTTCCACGTAGAATTTCAACGTTCTCTACTACAAATCGAACGGCCGGCATACTCAAAAAAATTCAAAATGTGAGCCAGTGAGAGATAGTCGACTCAATATTGGGCTTGCCCGTACACCCCTCTAGCTCCTACAATTTCTACAATAGTGATTGATAACTCTTCTACTATCTACAATGTTTACGTCATGACTACTAGTGCTCTCTCACAAAATATAATGGTAAAATTACTTTTAATGAATATAAACTATAGGGTATAATGAACATTATTGTTAAACAATCATAGGAGTGAGCGTAAAAAAGAATCAGTTCACTAATTAAAATGAAATAAAATAAAAATGAAATTCCGATTTTTTTTTTGAAATTTTTGCGGACTGGAGCAAAAGTATTTTTATTTATTTATTTATTAATTTACCATCTAGTTCTTAGAATATTTTGGTACAGGTCAAAAATAAGCCAAAGGTTCAACTTGAAGGCTATACAATATTCTTAGAAACTTCCTAGCTTTATTCTCTTTAATAGCATAGTATTTGGTAATAAGCGAAAAATGTTCATTGCTACCAGAGGATAAGAATAAACAAAACTAATTTTTTGATTTCCACATTTCTCTACCTCTCCCAAGTGTCTTCTGCCACAGCTCTATTCGTCACAACTTAGGAATGTAATCATTTGTAAGTTCTCTTGCCTTCGATATTCCCTATAGCTGTTTATAACCATAATGCCGGCCCTAAGTTCGGATAAAAGAAGGTCAAAACTATGGACTAGCTCTTAAAATCGTCTAGGCCTCAAAATAAAAAAAAACAATACCAACTTGAGTACTCGGGATCTCTATGTGGTCATGTCTCTTGGAAATTATCTTTAAATATATCTATGATCTTAAGGACGATAAGATCAGATCTTAGCTCATGGAATAAGGATTTCAAAAATATATAGGGTGATCTATTCAATTTATTACTAACTTTGGAAAATGAATAGCCTTCAGTTGTACCGTTATTAATTAGGAGTTAGTTTTATCAGTCATCTAGAGTTACGGCAACTATGGGAGGAGTCAGAAATAGTTGGCATAGTAAAGGCACAAAGAATAAGAAGGGTAGTGCATATTGCGAGAAACCTCGCAGAATGTTTAAAAAATCTAAATGGTGTAATAAGTGGAAGGAAAGAAAGGGGAAAGGCAAGGAAAAGGTGGGTGGAGGATGTAAAAAAAGTTGAAGGAGATAGGAATCTAAGACGTAATTGAAACAGTAAGGAGAAGAGAAGACGATCAAGCCAAGGTCCTACTAGACATGTAGCGCTACTGTATATACTCAGGATGATTCATCAATAAGTACATTTTTACACAGAAAATTCTAATCCTAAGATTGGTAGGGGGAATGTATTTCAAACTTGTAAGCAAGTATGATTGGAAAATACCCAAGTCTTGAAGTAACGGGAAAAATAATTTTTAAATTTAGTCAGAATAGAGCCATATTTTATTTGTGTTTTGCCTTGAATCTTATATTTTAGGCACAGAATTGTCTGTATAAAGTATCTACATTTATTAATTATTCACCCTATTTAGTTTGATCAATCTAATGCACATTCGATATGGTAGTCGTGTTGGGAATGGAATGGATAGTGCAGCTCGAGTAATCGACCTCTTTCTCGCCCTGTTGCAATAATTTTGATACAATTTTTATGCTTAACAGTCCAATGAAATTTCATTAAAATTAGGAAATGGTCGACATATATTGGGGTGATCTACTTACAACTATGTATACTGAATATATCACAAGATTTTAATAGGCAATTATTTAAGATACTGAATATTTTTGGTTAAAGTTGTTATTGATACATATAGACAAATGTAAACATTAGTTACTTGATGAAATAAAATGCATAGTTACTGTTGTTTTTCTAACGCTCCCACGTTTTTTCGTCTGTTGACATTGGCAGTAGTTAAAAAGGTTATAAAATCTATTTTTAAGAGCAAGGAAATTATTTAATGATTACAGATATAAATACACCAAATTTTTTTTCAACCTAAAATCCGAGTTTCCGCGTGAAAAAGAAAATAGAAATAATTTTATTGATTTGAACAACTGTTTAGTTGCTAAGAGCATATTAAGTAAAATTGGACGCTGCAATTATTGTATTCATATAATTGATATTTATCGAAATTAAAATACGAATCGGACTTCAGTTATTCGCCAAGGAATTTTTCTTGCTACCATGTAGAAAGTGTGCGTGTTTATTTAATTGACAAGTGATAATATTGTTATGATATGATTGTAATCATTATTGTTTGAAATCAATGAATTAAAATCATTTTATCACAACTGAATACGCAAGAACAAGGCTGTATTGGACTTGGTATTGCTTTGCTCATCAGTATTTTGTATGCCAATCTTTAATTATATTGAACTTCCAAAGTCATTGTTGTAATTGAACGAAAATGAATTTAGTTTATTTTTATGGTAAAAATCTGTTCTAACTGTACAATACAGAGAATGATTTTCAAATGTTTCGAATGCTGAAAATACATAAGTTCAAAAATATTCAGTAATTTTTCAGTAATGCTCCTAAATAAATTCTTGCGATGTCCTCAATACGATTTTAAACGCATATTGGATGTTTCATATCTCGATATTAAATGGTTTTAACTGTTGACATAATTGAAAAAATTATGTGTTGAAATTTTTTAACACGTTGCTATGAAAAGCTAAAAAAATATCTAAGCGCTTCTTTGACAAGTTTAAATGCGATTTTCATTGATATTTTTGCGCAATATATCTTTGTTTCATACGTTTATACTGAAATGGGATAGTTTTAGATTTTAAATGTTCGTTACTACTTTCTATTCCCAACAGATTGCATAACCATTGGTTGTCTATTTCGAATTTTAACATTACAAAGTGTTTACAGAACATATTTATATGCAAAAAGTTATATTGTATTGATAATATCAATGAGAATAGTATTTCTTAATATTGTAGAACTCTCAGATATTGACTTTTACTTTTTTATCAGTACACCATTAATTTTTGACATATATTGAGTTGATTGCGTTTCTTCAGCTTTGACATCAAAATGCGTTTAAATATTCACTATGTAATAATATATCCTAATATCAAAATATATTTCACGAGAAAATAGTTCATGTAGCTTAATAATTTCAAAAACTTTTAAAATAAAAAGTATACAATCTAATTTAGAGTGCCTGTATTATAGTTATGGGAATTTATAACTTTATAAAAAAATGCCCTCTCAAAATTACAGTTATATTAAATATAACATATAACTTAAATCTAAAACACTTCTTGAAATCAACACTGAGACTCTGTACCAAATATAATTCTACTTTTCGCTATCTACAGTAGATTTCTATTATCCCAGTCAACAGCAGTCAAAAGTCTTACTCTAAACACTCGATTACTCTTCTTTTCATCTGACATAATACTATCCGTTTCAATTACAAGTTTTTATGTGAAAATCTGAAGAATGCTGAAGAAATAAGATTTCTTTTTTACTATTGTAAAAGATGAGTGTGTATGTGTCTCGTTTATCGAAGTTCACTAAGCGCGGGAACTTCGAAAGACATTACAAAACTTTACATAGAAACTATGAAAATTTTTCCTGCAGAAGAGTGAATCAAGAAAACGAAAATTACAAGATCTGAATGCAGAGCAATCCATGTTCATAACACCAGCCAAACAATCAGCAGCTGCCATAATCGAGTCTTTTAAAATTTCTTACATATTGGCAAAGCACAAGAAACCCTTTGAGGATGGACCGATAGTGAAAGATGCATTTATCGAAGCAGTTCAAGTATTATTTGGAGATTTCAAAAATAAAACAGATACTTTCAGTTGTCAAAGAAGTCCAGTTATCTCGTCCAACTGTTACTAGACGTGTGGAGATCATAAATACTTTTCCTTGCAGTTTGACGAGTCCACTGATGTGACAAATACTGCTCAGTTGTGTGTTTTCATTCAGCCGGTGTTTTCTGATATGTCGGCTAAAGAAGAATTGTTAACCATGCTTGCCCTGAAAGAAAGTACTCGTGGAGAAGATATTTACAAAGTCTTTATGTATGTATGTAAATTGGGGTGACATTCACTGCGATCTAAAAGATCTATTGTGCCCCCTTACTTCTACTTAGTTCCTGAGGAGAGTCTCAGAGACTAGTAGCTCCTTTAGTCCTATTTCCAGGAGGAATTTTAGGATATCTGCAGGCTTTAACTTAGGTAAATGTCCCTCTTCTATCCAGTAATCTCCGAGGTGTTGTGCCCTAGGATTCCGAATTGCTGTGCAGTTCGCAAGTATGTGGTTGGAGGTTTCTTCTTCCTAAAGGTCTTTATGAGTTTTGTGAATGAAATTGAACCTCTGATTTACAAACTCCTGTGCATCACAACAGATGGAGCACCATCCACGAATGGCAATAAAAATGGGTTAATTGCGTTGTGTCGAGCTAATGATGACTTTCCATCGTTTTTTGTATTCCATTGCATCGTACATCAGCAAGTGCTATTTTCCAAAATATTGAATATGAAGGACGTCATGAGCATTGCTACAGAGATTGTGAATTCCATCCGTGCCCGAAGCTTACAACGTCGTCTTTTCAAAGCGCAATTAGAAGCTAACGAGTCTGCCGATCACACTGATTTACTTCTTCACACGGACGTGAGGTGGTTGAGTCGCGGAAAGTTTTGGTTACGTCACTGAGGTACTTAAGAGCCAAAAATGGCTCTGTGATTTAGCTTTTTTAACAGATATGACATGTCATTTAAATGTCGTAAACTTGGAGCTGCAAGGTAAAAATAAAATAATTACCGACACGATCAGCACAATAAACTCGTTTAAAAACAAATTGAAGCTGTTAATTGGACAATTTGAAAGACAAGATTTGAAAAATGTTCCTGCATTGAAAGCAAGGGCAAGTACTCACACGAATTGTGATATTTACGTGACAGAACTAAGAAACATTCTGGGAGAGTTTGAGAGACGTTTCTCTGACTTCGACAGACTGAAAAATATTGCCACTTTCATGATTTATCCGTTTTCTTGTGAAGACGTTGAAACATCTGCTACTGAAATATCAAACACAGTTAATATGGAAATAACAGGTATTGCAAATAATTTCTGACATTCATCTCAAAGCCAGAGCCACTGATGCCAATTTCTGGTCTTTCATATATGAAGACAAATACCCATGTTTGAAAGAAGTAGCTCTTCAGTTAACGCGATTGTTTACATCAACTTATTTGTGCGAGTCTGCATTTTCAGAAATGAACATTATTAAATCCAAATATCGCAATCGGCTCACTGACGAACACCTGACATCATGCTTGCGGTTAGGATTTAGTAACTACGTTCCGTCCTATGAAAAGTACGCGGATGATATGCAGTGCCATGTCTCATCATCAATACAGAATTTGTGATTCGTGAGTTACAATTCATTTTGTAAAACTTAGCAATTCAAAAGTGCAGTAAAACCATTTAAAAAAATGTTTTTAGTACTTATATACATAGTAATTTAGTCGATTGCTTTCAAAATATTTTCTGGTAGATCGCCTACACTATAAGTTTGAGCACCCCTGCTATACAGAGTCTCACTACAAATTCAATTGCATTCAAACTTATTGGGATATACTTATTACATAGAGAAATTGGAGTCGATCATTATTTTATTTCTAATAGTTTAATTTTTGAATGGATTTTAAAACAAGTATTAGTTTTATTTACAAAGCCTTCATTCGGTACTAGTGGAAGATGAGCCAATTTCAGGGATATCATTGAAATTTGTGAAGAGTATATACTATACATATTTCAAATTTAGAGTATTAATGAGTTAGCAAATAATAAAATAAGTGTTTCATATGATAATAATTCAAATTTGCTAGCATATTTCATAAACACTACTTAATAACTTCAACACTTATATACTCTTCACGGGCGTATTAAAACAATGTTAACCGTTATGTTTCGTATTTTATGTTAACAGATCCAAAAGCCGTTCAAGAAGTCGTTCTAGAGATCGCAGATCAAGAACAAGAAGTAACACTCGCTCCAGAAGTCGCTCTAGGAATCGTTCCAGATCTGATTCAAGGAAGAAAAGTCGTAGTCGTTCTCGCAGCAACGAAAAACGTTCAAGATCTAGATCTCGTTCTAGATCCAGATCGCGCAGTAGGTCTGTCAAAGAGAATGGCAATTCGGCTAGATTGGATTAGATTTTGAGTTGTGAGCCATCTTCAGGATTTCTATTTAAATTTCTTATATTTCTTTGATATATTAATGATACTTCATTAGCCTTTCGGTGGTGACGTTTTACAACGGTGCAGGAATGGTAACTTCGGTTTCGTACATAAATGATGAAAATAAAAACAGCTATTTACTGAATCAATTATTACTACTCTCATTTTGGATACTCTCTAGTTTTGATATTTTAGATGATCTTAAGTCATATTTTTTTGTGCCTCTCTTCCATCAATATCTTACTACTGATGTTCATTGCATTTTCTTGCCTATTTATGTACCATTAATTCCTTTGTACGTCCGCTTCAAATGAATTTGATGTTCATATTTTTCCTTCAATTACCCATAACTGAAATATACACACATGGAATGTAAATTCCATCTACTGCTAAAGGTGGCACTCATTGTTGCGAGAATTCGTAGATACACCACCACTGAAAGGTTAATATACGATTTAACATAAGCAGTAACGAATGGTAAAATTGTGTGGTTGGGTAAAGTCTAAAAATGGATACATTTTAGTAGAGATAGTTTGTAATTTAACGTTTGTTGCAAACTACCGTATTTATTATTCCTTTGTAACATTGGCAGACATTTCACGTTCCTTTCAATGAAAAATAAAGGAAATGTTTATATTAGCACGATTTGCATACTAAACTTATTCTACTAATTCTTAAATTTATTATTGTGAAACAAACAACGAAAAAGTATATGTTGCCAAAATGAACAAAATTAAAAATACAACATCTACCTGAAGATCAATTGGGGATGGAGCCAATGTATATTACTTTCATTACTTTATGTTGCACAAGCACAACATATTTATTATTATTGGATATATATGGATATCTTAGAGTTAACTGTAGTAATCGTTTATTTACTGCAATAATGTAGGAATGAAAAATTTGGTTTATAAACGACAGCAAAAAACCTAAACTGACATTAAAAAAACAATTAGTTTTTTTGAGTAGATATTATTGCAATAAACGAACATAATAGCCTTAGGTATGTATATACAAATTGGATGCCTCATTGGTACATTCTATTTATGGATTTTTTCGAAACACTGGATTATTTCACTTGAAAATAACAGTAGATTTAGGATTTTTTGTCGGAAGAAGTTTTAATAGACATCCTGTTTAATGGACTCCGTAATTTTGTATTTTTTAAATTTAAATACTCCTTTAAGGATTTAGTTTATAGATGGTAGATTAATTGTTCGTATGCTTATTATACGTAATATAATTGGTGTTGTACAGAAGTTTGAATTTTATTTATTATACCAGTAAAGAATTATTACAGTGTCCTGTAAAATTGTAGTATTTAGTAAAGCGTGTTACCAATAGATATCGAAGAATAAAAATATATTATTCTAGCGTTAGAATAATATATTTTTATTCTTGATGAATGATTTTCTCCGCCGGTAATACTATTTAAAATATTTGCCAATTTAGTCCACTCTTTTACGGAATCTTCGAAGTTATTTGTGAATTTTCCACCAATTATTTGAACCTTCCCTTACAAATATTCCACTAGTATTTTTTTGCTTTTCCTCCGCGTACGCGCAATTCATTATTTATGTTTGGATCCTTTTCTTACAACATTTTTAAACAGATATACATGATCAGTAAACTGAAATAATTTGACGACGCCAAGAAGAGCGAACGCTTTATTCACGGCATTGCCAAATTTCTCATTTCGCGTAAGGACGCCCATTAAAGAATCACCCCAAGAATTGCATAGTAGTAAAGCCTTCGCTAACTACTGCTCGTTATGCTACGAATTCGCTCGACAGCGAGTGATGTTAAGAATTGGGCTACAAGTATTTTCAAAGTTAACATTCACCCGACATGCGCAGTGTTTTGTTCTTGGTTTTGTGGTTATGTTTTTATACTTTATTGTTACTTGTTAGACTACGTTTCACATAAGAAGAAGCCACTTGAAGTTTGCCAAACGACCGTTTCATGCCATTGGCGTTACAAACGATTTTCATGCCGACAGCCATTTTATTATTGACATTTGAGGTTGTGTTTGAAGCAGCCATTTACTGTCGAATATTCTTGATTTTTGAATATTTCAGGACGTTTAGCTAGTGTATCTGTGAGTGTTTTGTGTGTTTTATTTAATCTAAAACCATGCCTCCTAAAATACTTGTTGGCGTTAAAGGATAAATTATCCACATTATTCTAATTTTGTGTTAACCTCAAAATGTGAAAACTGATTTGAAGTCGAATGTCAATTTTACAATATGGCGCTGGTTTTGACAACAAGTTCGCGCATACGACTGCAACTTCACGTGGCTTCTTACGCGAAACGGAGTCTACCGCTACCACTACCACTTTACGCGTACAATTCATAATTATTATTTTTATAGAACTTGGATTAATAGTGTTTTTTTCACTTTTCGGCTTTTAGGTTAGGTTATTTAACTGCCACATTAAACGAATCGCACAAATGTCACACCATCGAACTCCGCCCTTGTATTTCATTTGTGTGCGACCATTGTCTAAAAAAGAAATAGTCTGTCAACCTAATGAGTATAACAGAGACCCTAAAAAGAGAGATGCATATATACTGAGAGGTGGCGGTTTAAGTTAAATTGCGGTGAAATTTGAGACTTTCAAATACTTGCGTAGCCGAGATACTACTGACCGATAGGTGGCACCATGATAACCTTGAAATAAACAACAAGAAAATACATTTCAACTTATCTATGTATAGTAAATTTTATACCCATTTAGAATAAGACCATCCTTATTTATTATTAATAAATCGGTTGAAACAAAAAATTACCAACAAAAATGGACGTCGTAACTAATTTATTAGATGTCACGTTTTTGAAGTTACGTCAAATTTTGATTTCATGTTAATGTCATAACGCAAAATAAGATATAAAAATGCGATATTCTGATGAATCCAAAAAACTTATGCTTAATGTAGTAAACTATTTTCAAAACGATTTAGGATCTCGATTTAAGGCAATTCAAAAAGCGTCCGAAGCACTAAAAGTTCCAGAAAGCACATTATATAATCTTGAAAAACCAAACAGAGCTACAGATTTCGAATTTAGAAGAAATATGTCTGCAAGCGTTTCCCGGAGCAAAACCCGAATTACAAAAAATACCCTGCATTGTTTGAGGGAAGTAATTTATAAAATGTATGCGCGAAAGGATAAAATCACAGTAGAAACTATTTTACGGCAATTTATCGAAGAGTCTCCAGAAACTAAGATTTCCAAAGGTTCGTTATATTTGGGAATTAAAAAAATGGGTTTTCATTTCAAAAAACAGGATGGAAGAAAACTTATTGGAAATGCCTGCAGTCAGATTAAAAAGAATATTATTTTTGAACAAATACCATGCTGCTAAAAGCGAAAAGCTCTTTACACCTGTTTTTCTGGATGAGACATGGGTTTTTAGTAAAAGCGGGGACAGAAGAATGTAGCAAGATATGGTACTAAACACAGTGATTTAAAAATAACTGGAAGTGGGACACGATATGTAATTGTTCATGCCGGTAATAAAAAAGGTTTTGTGGCAAATGCATCGCTTATTTTTAAATGCAATAAAAAAACAGGCGATTACCATGATAACATGAACACCGAAAATTTTGAAAATTGATTTAAACAGCAACTAATTGTAAACTTGGAAGAACCATCGTTAATTATAATGGATAACGCAACGTATCACAGTCGCCTGGATGAAGAAATCCCAAGAAAAAGTTGGAGTAAAACACGCATGTTAGAATGGCTCAAAAAAAGAATATTCCTTTTCCAGATCACATTTTAAAGGATGCTGTTTGGAATATAATTGAAAAGCAAGTTTTGCCAGAAAAAAATTATCATTTAGACAAATACGCTGCCGAGCATGGTCATTGTGTTCTCAGGCTACCACCCTATCATTGCCATTTTAATGCCATCGAAATGGTATGGTCAGAAACTAAAAGGCATTATGACCAAGCTATTACGAAAGCTGCAAGGTCACCTACTGAAGTCTTAAAAGTATGGAATGACGTTGTAAAAAATGTACCGGAGCAACACTGGCAGAATTACATAAATCATACAGAGAAAATTATTTCTGAAGCATGGGAAGTAGAAAACAAACTGGACCTACTAAACATCGAACCTATGGTGATCTCTGTATCCAATGAATCCGATGATGAACTATCACTTTCCGAAAGTTATTCTGATTTAGAAACTAATTAAACTTTGCCTTGAAGATCACGTTGTCTTTTTTTTTAAATCTAGAATTTGTACTTAATCAAACTCTGAATTGCCATATTTTTTTAAGAAAACTATGTATCTAGTTAATAAAACAATGTTTTTAAAATTAGTGCGCTTCTTTTATATTCTTTTATTATGTCAACATCTTTAGAATTTTATGAATTTCATAAAATTAATTTGTATTATTACAAACCGCCATTGATCATTAGAAATTTCAAGTCACTACGCCAATGCAATAAGAAATATGTCAAGCATTTGACATGACAAAGGTCATAACCTAATTTTTTTCATGCGGGTTCAGATGGTTCAAGAAGCCGCATACGTTAAGTTACTAAAACGGCTGGTACCTCTAAATAGGTATTAATTTTACTATACCTACCTAACCAACCAAACAAAATTTTACCTTTTTTATGTAAAACAGTGAGAGCATTAATTATACCCATCAATTGTCTTCATGTAATGTAACTTAAGGGAATAGGCGAGAATATAAGAAAGCTGTCTTTGTGACAATCATGGAAATTCAAATACAATCATTATTTCTACATTTACCAAAACTTTCATTAAAATAAATTAGGTATATCTATCAATTAATTTAAAAGAAGTATAGGTAGGTATTCGAAATTCGGATGAATGCTCTTTTAATATCTCTTCTGTTTGTTAGGTACCTATTATATTGTTTTTCGTCATTTTTGAAATGAATATTCGATGTTTATACACAATAAGCCTTACTAAAAGTATATTTCACAATATTTCGTTGACCGGTATCTGGTCGGATTAATAATAAAAGTTCATCAATCCCTCATTGTAAAGTACCTAACAGTTACAGATCCGTAGCCGGTAAAATTTAGATACTATAAAACATAAATTAAATTTATTTTGTGAAAAAAATCACTGAATTTCTTAAAAACATATTTAACTTTTATTTATTAATTGGAATTGAATAAATTAAACTGTTGAAACATACAGGGTGGCCCACCGTATACGCTTTAGTTTATTTCATCTAGTCGGTAGATATGTTATCAAAAAATGAATCAAATAAAAAATATATAAGATACTGTGTTATCGGATTAACGTGTACCTGCTGTGGGTTTTTCTCTTGAATCAATCATATTGGTGTTAAGTTAAACCTTAAACCGAAATATCTTGTAATGGAGTTTATATAGTGTGAACGTAATTTCGAATTTTAAATGAGATAAGAATTAAATTTATTTCTTTTAGTTAATCGTATTTTACATTCCGTTCGATACCTCTATATCTTTCCACAAATGATGTTAATTCATACGTTTTTCATAAAAAAAATATTCAAAAGAAACCTTCTTTTGTTGGACAAATAGATGAACACATTTATATATAATCTTTATCACAGAGATGAATTCCTAATAGAATCGGTAAGAACTTCTTGTATAACAATCGGGTTTTGGGTGAAAGTATTGTTATGGATTTTGTAAAAAAAAATTATTAACGCAATAACAATTTTTTATTAATTTTCCTTTTATTCCACTAAATTGAACATAAAATAACAATAAAAACAAAAAAATTCAAAGATAGGTACATTAAACTTTGATCTAACTCAAAAGTGAGCTAACCTAGAAATATTTGAAAATGAAACGTAAAGTACATAAGAATCTAAAATATGGATGTACAACTGTCACTTATTTTGCAAAATTGTCAGATTTTTTCAACTTTTTTGCAGCAGCAGCAGCTTTCAACGATCTATATTTGAGATCCTTAAAAATTAAAGTTCTTATCAATAATTCTAATAAAAAAGATCTATGTACTTTACATTCATTTTCGACAAACCAATCAGAGTGCTTTCGCAATTTTTTGGTAATTTGATTTTTCATCTTCTTAGATAATTTCGACTTTCCCATTAATCCCACAAAATATTTTGAAAAATAATGCATACTTATTTTTGTAAATTATTTTAAAATAGGTGAAGGCACTTTCCAGTGTCAAATTGAAAAGTCTCCTATATTAAAATTCTTTAAAAATATAAGACATTCATTATTATCCTGAGCTTGATTCAGATCATCTTCTAAAAATTCTTTGCATACATTACACTTGTATTTATCTAATACCTTTTTACACAAATATCCTGCAAAATAAACTTCTGAACTAATTTTAAGAGTAAATTTCACAATCGCTTTCATATGAAGAACTTCAGAGATTTTGGGCTCAAATTCGACAGTCCAGAGTTAGCTAAAAATATAATTGTTTCTTGTTAAAATGTGCGGTTTATTGCATTAATAAAAAACAATGATTATTCTAATCAATTTTAAGATACATATTTAAAGAACAGAAAACAGTTTGCTGTCATCTTCAGTACAAATAATTTTACCAATACCTTTTAATCTATATAATGCATAGTTGGTGAAACACTATGTTTGCTTAAGATTAATCAGCTCAATGAAATATTTTATGGTTACTTTCTTAAACAATGGTACTACATACAATCTTGCAAAGTGTTTAAAAAAAGCTACAATTTTATAAAAATTCAAAATGACAAATTCTTAGCACAATGTAAGTACCTATCAAGTAATAAGTCTAATACTATTTACAAGAAATAAACAGATTTACAAAACCTAATTGCTTTATGTAAAGCTACACTTTTGCGATTAAAGAACAGGGAAAATAAAATGTGATTGTTGTAATGTGAACTACTATCAGGATTATTCTCATTTGATTAGTTAGGTATAGAAGTTAGCATTATGCAAATGATTTGAAGATTCTTAAATAATTATATTCTTGTTTTACTTCCTTTTCAATTAATAAAATACAAAGAAAAATTAATAACATTTATCATATTTGAAGACACAAAACCTGCCAATTACGGCCAAAATTCCCTGTTTTTTTAGTGGCGCGTTGGGTGTTGGCAACTTAAAAGTAATCTGTTTATTCTCTGTACATACTTAATATAACCTGTAGTAATGTTTATTGTTCTTGTAATTTTTACAAATTCAGAAACACTATATAAATGTAATAGTTTTCCCTTCGAATTGATGAATTGTAGAGCTCATTAAATCATGAATATTTCAATTTTCAAGTAAAGATTTTTCTATTTATGATTAAGTAAATTACCTGAGTTGTGAATCCACTCAATGCATCTTTTTTCATCATGAACAGGAAATGTAAATTTTCTCAATCCAGGGTTATTTCTAATGGATTCTCCACAATGATAATAGGCACATTTGTTACATGACATCTGTAACACAAAACGATAATTATTAATTAGGAATATGTTATACAATAACTAAATATATTACTAAAAAGTAGTGCTAACATTGTTATTAGGATCATAATATGCACATAATTGTATTCAACAAGTTCCTTATTCATCTGTTTGGTGTTCACATTTTTTTTTATATATGTATGTATTATTTTTGGAATTTTCTATTCATATCTTTTATCTTTACTAGTTTTTTGGGATTCTTTGATTTCTTACCTTAATAGGTCTTTCAAGACTAAATAGATGTTGAATTATCAAATAAAATAATAACAAATTCCAAAACAGAAATAAAACATTTATTACTGCACTGGTTTTACAAATTATATTTCTGTTGTGGAATTTGTTATTTTATTTGATAATTGACTTTTCATATAATATATTATAGTCGAGATTATAGTACTTTGGTTTAAGTTTTCATTTTTATATATTTATGTACAATATTGTTCCTGTACATTTCATTTAATATTATTGCCTATGGACTGAAGATACAGATGCCGTAAATTATTCACACAAAATCTTAAACAATAGTGGTAGCATAATTGTGACATAATGGTCCTTACTCACAGTGAAATATTGTTAGCGACCTTTATACCTTTAAAAGCTTTGGTTGGATACAAAGATAATATATGTAATAAGACCTAAACTTGGAGGATATGGAAGAAGTGAACATCTAACTTGTAAGTGGAATTACTAACTTCAACAGATTTTTTAGTGGTTAAGATTAGAAGACGTAGAAACGAAGAAAAAACATGAGTTTTATTTTTTGAAAGTAACATTATTTTTATATTTGAGCATTTCATATGTCGCAATTATGCTACGACTATGTATAAGATTATGTGTGAATGATTAACGGCATCTGTATAGGTAAAAAGATTAAATGAAATCTAAGAGTTATATGAAAAGTCACTCTGACAAGACAAAAACTATGTACATTCGCGTTGCTAACCAAAGTCAAGGCATGTGATAATTTTAGTTAGATAGACAAGTCTATAATGCATAAATATTATTCATGTTAGGACAAACCACTCATTTCTTAGAATTAGCACAAAGCATAGGAACATTTGTACCCAGTTAAAGATTTTATTATCATGGAATTTCAACAATAATTATGGAAAAATTTCACTTAGTAAGGATTGAAACAATTAATTGGATAGGTAATTAATATATGTTGCTTCATATTCCTTTAAAATCCATCACCAGGGTTAATGTTATGTATTTATCAAATTAAATAATTTATGCAATATGTAGGCATCTATTATAATTATAAATATATATTATTATTTGTGTATGTATACTTAAGGTGGATTCATGCAACATCACTTAATTTAACTTAACTTATCTTAATAAGATGAAGTATCCACAAATAACACAAGCATTCAAACAATTACTTAATTTATCTTAAGAAGTTCGACAAATTTTATCCTTTCATTTAAGATTCTTCAGTAATTTTGCGTATGCGCATGTGCGGAAACATAGGGTCATAGAACACCAGACATAAATGCCGATGACTGATGAAATAGACAAACATTTTCTCATATCGTCCGAATAAAGGCCTCCTTTTGAAAAAAGGCTTCACCCCAAATCTGCGTATCCTCCTTTTAGGGATGACCAATGCAGAAGCAGATAGTAATAATTTTTTTTTTCCTCAACATTCCCATTCATTACAGAACACAAACAATCCGGGTCTGTCATTCTCAAAACATAATAATTAGGATCTTTTGCGCATGCGCCTTGGCTACTAAGTAATAGCTAAAGTTATGATGCATGAACTAGGTCAGCTTTCTTAAGTGAAAATCATAAGTTAAATTAAGATAAGTTAAATAAAGTGATGTTGCATGAATCCACCTTAACATTGAATAAACTTAAAACACTGGTTAATGGCACTTAGTGTCCTTGAACAAGAATAAATAAGTACCTACAAACTCTCTGGTAAAAACAATATTTTCAACACGATGCTCGTTTTAAAACAACCACTATTTATAATAAGTATGTAGAATAACAGCAAAATTATCCAAAATTCAAGAAAGTTATGAAAACGATCCACGCAATTACGACAAGAAGTACATACTTTATAAATGCAAGCAAAATGCAATTTATCTCTGAATGCAATGCTAAAACCTTTTCACCCTTCACCTACTATTTAAGTTATTACGGATGACCTTCACAAACATTCTTGTGCTTTGCAGGCAGGTAGATTTATTTGGAAAATAGAATAAGGATACGAAGTGTCGTCACATCTAGCGTTTAGTAACATAATCACTCAAAACATACAGATATCTTTTCTAATTCCAAGTGAAATATTCCATTCAGCGCCCTCTGAACGTTTTGTCCAGCTTTCACAATACGCCATCTATACGTTTAGTCCAAAATTACGAAAAACTGTTAAATTATTAGTCCGTATGGTTGTAAGACTATTTCTTTTTTAGACAATGGTGCGACGCAGACCTGAATGTCACAGTGTTTAATTTTGGAACCCACAGGCACGCATGCGCATTTTATGATCAGTTTGTCTTTACTTGTCATTTTGAATTTTTAGGTTAGAATAATTAGAAACTGATACTGTAACTGTTTCTAATAAGTTTCATAATTTTTCTTGGTTAATTTTTGAAGAAGGGGAAGGAAAAATAACCATTCCATTCACCCTTTCCCTTCTGTATAGCTTCTTCAATAATTTTAGTTGCCCTTCTCGATACATTTGGAGGAGACAAACTGATCATGTAATGCGCATGCGGCCCTGCGGGTGCCAAAATTAAACGCTCCGGCTAGACGCAAGTGTTCTATTCGAGGCTAGTCAATTGAATAATTAGAAAAGAAGAAGAAAATATTTAAAAATGGCTTTGGCTCCTACATTTTATCAATGTATTTTTTGTAACTGAAGTGTTGTAAGTTTCACAAACAATTTAAAAATGGCTGTTATAGCAGCTGCCCAACTCTTAGATGAGTTAATGGGTAGAAATAGAAACGTAGCACCTAACGAAAAATTTAAGGAAGTGAACTGGGAGGATGCGGAATACTGCAAATTTTTCTTAGTAAAGTTTTGCCCTCATGACCTGTTTGTAAATACCAGAAATGATCTAGGTGCTTGCCTTAAAGTCCACGATGAAGAAGCTCGAAAATTATTCCAAAAAGCAAAACCTATTCATCATAGAAAACTTCAATACCAAGAGGATTTCCTTCGGTTTTGTGTTTCGATGATGAATGATTTAGAACGCAGAATTGTCAAAGGTAAGCAAAGATTAGCTTTAAATGCGAGCGCCAAAGAAACTCCACCGTCTGCACAAGTTCTGCAAAATGAAGAAAAGGTCAAAATTTTGAATGGCAAGATTGAAGATTTGAAAGCCAAAGCAGAACAAGTTGGTACAGAAGGTAATGTCGAACATGCTCAGGGTATATTAAAACTATGTGACCAGCTTAAAGAGGAGAGAGATGTTCAACTAAAACCTGAAGGTATTAAGTTTAGTACAGCTAAACTTGCAGCAGCTCAAGAGAAGCAAATGGAAGTGTGTAAAGTTTGTGGTGCATTTCTCATTGTCGGAGATGCTCAACAACGCCTAAAAGATCATTTGATGGGAAAACAACATATGGGTTTCTCTAGAATGAAAACTGCAGTGGATGAGGTAACTGAAGCAGTTAAAGAAGCAAGAGAAATGCTGTATGGTGGCATATTATCAGAAAAGAGAGACCGAGAAAAGGATCAAGCTAAAGATTTTTCAAGAAGAGAAAAAGAAAAGCAAAATAAGGAAGTACGAGACTATGAGAAAGATCTCAAAAAAGCACGATTTGAGAATAGAGAAAAGGAACGTGGAAGAGAAAAAGAAGAAAAGGAAAATGAAAGAGATAGAGGAGCTAGAGAAAAATTCAAAATGGAAGAACGCTCTGAAAGAAGAGATGCTTATCGAGACAGAGAATCAAATAGAGAAAAAGATAAACATAGAAAACGTGATCGTGAAAGACATCGTGATAGGGAAAAAGAAGAGAGAAGACATAAAGATACTTGTCATCATCGTTACAGTCACCATAGGCATAAACATTAATTATGAGTATAATTTTTTGATTCAGGTTGGTGCCTGTCCTGTGGGATGTATCTCATGTTTAATCAAAGTAATGCAAGTTAGTGAACATTATAAACTTTTAAGTATTGAAATTGCTTTCTATAATATTAATTTTTAACTTGTAAATTTAATTTCAATACAGTCCACAATTCCTGGCATTCCAAAAATATTGTAAAATCTAAAACTAACTGAATTAGGTACAAATCCAATTTTTTATTATTAATAAAAAAAACTGTTTCTTAAACCATTAAGCTTATTCATGTTTCTGGGAAATTTTACAAACCTTACAAGAATCTCTGGAGTATTGAGAGCTAATGTTATTTCACTAACACATCTGCTCACTAATGCCTGGGACTAAAAGCAAACATTTTATTATCTCCTACACTACCCTGGTAAGATCCTGTTGCATAGAAATGCAGTGCCACAAGAACTTAGAGAACAGAATAAAAAGTTATTAGAAAATAGTGTATAAGATACATAGTTATAGCACCGTACACTAACTAACGACAAGTAAATTCACCTGCGTCGGAACGTTTGAAATTTTTGGTAGGTACATCGTTTCTCTGGCGCCGTACTCGCCCGTTTTCATAATACAACAATTACGAGGGACAGACGTGTGGTTAAATACGTGTATGTACTGATTTACAGTGACCATTATGACTAAATACAAAATTATAATAAAAATATATATATGTTCCTTTTGTTATATTATATGGTTTATTTAACTCCTAATTTTTATGTTATATCTATATATGTTATAGCTATTCAATCCACGAGTAAGGAGTTAGAGGTGGATGAATTGGAGAGTATCGAGCAATTATCAAATGATGGTATGTATAAAATAGTATATCTTCTGTATGTTCCTTTTGTTATATTATTTGGTTTGTTTAATACCCATCAAGAACTAACTAAATTACATATTTTATAGTATTATATTAGTAAATGAATAAATTGTCTACAGATACTTCAAAGGACAAAAATTGATTTCCCGAAGAGAGGTCCAAGCATTCTTCAAAGGTAAGAAGTTTCGAAAAACAAATATGTAAATGTTTACATTACAATTATATGTATTGTGTGTTTGAGCTAATTAAAAATATCCAACTGTAGCTACATAATAAATTATATAGAAGTAATGATAGTCATAATCTTGTAAACTAAATTTTTTAAATGGTGTGCACATTTTAGTTAACTGTGTTATTAGCAAACTGTAGAAATGGATGCTTCATGTTTTTTTAATATAAGCTATTTTTTGATTTGTATGAAAAAGTGTTATTCTTTATAAATATTTTTGAAATACATTTGTCAGTTTACTCATATTACTATCTTTATTTGCAGAAGCCGGTGCAGCAAAGATTTTCATAAGACAGTGACCCTCATAAAAAATCTTGAAGGGGTTTTGAAAGGTATTGACATGAGAGTGATTAACTGTTGTTATTTTTGATACCTTGAAGGGTGGATGCAAGTAAGTAAACAGACCTGGATTCAATCTAATGTAATATATTGCAACATTAAACATATATACAAACTTGTATTCTTGAATTATTAAAGAGAGGCGCCTAAAACAAAGTATAGAGAATAAATCTCCGGGCACCTAAAATACTTAATAAAATATATAACATACCTTTCGTAGTATAAGCAATACCGACAGACTATAAATGCTTATAACTGACCAATTCTTGAATTCAATAGTTCAGACCAAACCAAATAGAAGAGAATCTTGTGCAATGATTATCTTCTCTGACATTTCATTCAAAGTATATCTTGACACATGATTTTTATAACAAATTAAGTTGGCCAAAAGCATTTGGCCTTAAGGCATATAGTCTACACAAAATAATTATACTTCAACATTAACAGAGATGGTCCATTTCAATTGTCCCATAATAAATATCTTAAACGCCGTAAGAGACCGGAAAAGAGATCATTATGAGTTATTTTGAAATAGATCAGCTTGATGATTGGTCTTTTATCAACATCATTCAAAACACATGTCAGTTTCTTTTTTATGTTCCTTGTATATTCATTATTTTGTTGGTATTTTTAGTTTAATTTTCCTTTTTGCCCATTTTGTAATTATCTTCTCATATTTGTGTATTACTATAAAAGTTATTTGTTTGAAAACAATACTACCATCTCCTCGCTTTTTATTTTAGTATTTATTTTAATGATTATTGATTTTTATTAAATGTTTGTGTCTTTTTAACTTCACTATATTATATTTAATTATTTTTGCATTCCAGAATATGCTTCTTTTTCTGTATTTCAATATTAAGGGTGAGAGGGTCACTGTTTCACTATTTGTTCTACTTTGCTTCGTTGATCACTTATCACTTATTGTTAACTTATTAAGATTAAAAAAATCGTTTTATCTTACATCGCATACTGAGATTTTTCAAAGTTATTTACTCAGTTTATTGTTTTTGTTGTTAAACTCCTAACATTTATTGTTCTTCCTGTTTGTCATTCAAAGATTTTAAAAACGTTTTATTTATCGTGTACTTTTTTATATTGAATAAAATATATAAACTTGATGATTATTGTTTTATTTTTTCCACTTCAGGCATTATATGGTCCATTTTTTGATATTTCATTTAATTTAACTTGACTATTTGATTGTTATTATTGTAATATCAATCAAATATTGAGTTAATTTAAATGAAATATCAAAAAATGGACTATAAATGCCATTTTGCAATGAAAGTAAAATTACAGTAATTTTGAATATGCCGCCAAAAACTCTAAAATTACAGGAATCTTCTTTTTCTGCTGTTAGCGAAGATAACAACCATGTCAAAGGTGCTAGAGCTACTGCTCAGGCTCTCAAGGTGGCGCCACCCGTACAATTAATTCGCCACATGAACCGCCACGGGTCAGATGCCTATCTATAGGTAGGTGATCTGTGGGCGGGGTAAGGAAATTTTCGGTAACCGCTGAATCGACGAAGTGAATTTACTTGTGTTAGTTAGTGTACGGTGGTTATAGCTATCTATACGTAGTCAATAAAGTTGAGTTGTATACAATGACCTAGATCATGCTTACCTTTTCTTCAAGTGATAGTGCAGAAGAATGTCCCTGCTGTACCACAAATGCTTCCAAAAGAACAATTAACTCGCGCACTAATTATTTACTTAACCTAAATGTTTTTATGAATTTCTTGTGGGATAATAATCTGAAAGCATCTTGAAATATTCCTCTTCTATCTCGAGGCCGTTGATAATTTTCTTGATTTTCCAATTTTCAATTGCTATTAATAAAGATGCCATTCTAAAATAACAATCTCTACAAATCTCTAACATTCTAAACCTGCTTCTGTTACGGCTAACCTGCGCAAACCTAAAATAATCCTGTCAAATATTTCCTGTCGCGTTCGATATGGAATTGTCGACCGCTTCAAACCACTCTACAATTGTCTACAAGTTATCTATCGAAAATTTTCGAATGCGACACATTCGAGAATCCTAAGGAATTACGATTTTTGTTCGAAAATATAAAAATCTCGCATGCGACAAAATATGTCATCGTTTGACCTGCAGGACGTTTCTGTCTACATTAATATTGAAGTGAAAACTTCTTTAACCGGCAGCCGCGTTGAGCAAAGGCATGTTTTGGAACTTTAGTTTATTACGTTAGGATGGAGCGACGGGGGTCGCTCAGCAAAAAATCTGACCGTTACGTTATATTACATGCGGTATAGTCGGTAATACTGCAAGCGCCAAACGTGATGGCGAGCCCGCCCCCATGCGCACAAACTCATTTTCAATGTTACCTCCCACTACAGCTCTTGCAAGACATATAAATGCTCTGTACAGAGGCGTATCATTAGTTGTCCTCCAATTCTGTTGGCGTTTGGCATTGTCTGAATAATTTTTGTGTTGTTTCTGAAAAAAAATGTCATCGCTTAACAAAAAACCAGTTATCAAGAGTCAGGCACGTGAAATAATTTTTAGTGTTCAATTATTTTCAAAGTGTCAAATGTGAGTCTGATACGTTATCAAATGTGAAAAATAAAACATCTCTCGCTACAGGTAACATTAAATAAATTTCAAAAATAACTATATCAACACAAATCTTTATTTTGTATTAGGTATTTCGATAAGAACCATTGAAGAAGGGGAGCAATTAATTTCTGCAAATAACGTGCAAGTAAAATTTTCCACCCCAAGAAAGAAGCGGCCTAGCAGAGCATCAATAACTGATATTCCCGAGTATGAGTATTCCAATATTAGACGGATTATTTACGACTTGCATAAGACGGAAGGGTGTCGTATTACGGTAAAAAAGTTACAACACAAAATTAATGACGTTTCGGAAATTGTGGCTTCCGGAACATCTCTTCGTAGAATTTTAAAGAAAATAGGTTTGAAATGGGGAAGGAGTGAAAATGAGAGAGCATTGAGGATCAAGTATTTACAAAAAATCAATTATTTTCGTAGCCAACAGCGACCAATTGTGTTTCTTGATGAAACATACCTTCATAGTGGACATACATCTTCTAAGAACTGGACGGATGAATCAACCAAAGGGTTATTTAAAAATATTTCGAAGGGACCAAGACTCATTATTGTCCATGAAGGAGAGGTGACATGGGCTTTATACCTAATTGTCGGCTTATATTTAAATCAGGGGATTATAATTCAGAAATTAATTCTGAAAATTATGGTAAATGGTTACAAAAAAGTTGATCCCAAATTTACCTGTGATTTCGATAGTCCTGACCGATAATGCTCCATACCATAATATTCAAATTAATCCAGCCCCCAACACAAATTCTAGGAAGGCTGACATGGTGAAGTGGCTGAACGAAAAAAACATTTTGTTCACCCCTGACATGCTCAAACCCGAATTATACTAGTTGATCAAGAGAAATATTAGATACAAATTTGATGAGGTTATGCTTGAACACGGACATAATGTTTTGCGACTTCCACCCTACCATCCGGATTTGAATCCCATTGAACTCATTTGGAGGAATGGCAAAAGCGTTGCCGACATGTAGTAGATATATGGAGCGGAAATATTGGAAAAATGAAACATTCACAGATGTTCAAACAGAGGTAAATCCAGTGATTATAAATTTAAATGACGATAGCAAATGACAAGCAGCAGTGAAGATGAAGAAAATTTGTATTCAGATAGTGACTGATTAAAGTTTATTTTTTAATAAGTGTATCATTATATAACATTTTAATGAACTGTCCTACTACCTATATATAATACTGAATAAAATATGAAAAGAAATTACAAAGAAATCATGTTCCATTTGCTACCCTAATTAAAACTAATTATAGCAAGGCAAGGGGCTTATCGTAATCCAATAGTAATTTAGTTGGGAGAGTCTATACCTGCGCGATCGCTCGCCATCACGTTTGGCGCTTGCTATAGTTCTGGCGCTGGGGGATCGCGCAGCGAAAAGTCTGACCGTTATTTTATGTTTTTGTTTCATTCAGAGTAAAATAAATTCTTATATTAACATGTGTGTATTTATTTATTGATTCAATCAGTCAATTAAAAAAATATATAAAAATATTAAAAAGATCATACAACATAAAAAGAAACTAAAGTTCCTACCGTGTGTCCCGCGACACGTTCTACTTTTTTCCAATCCTCCAATTCACCAACTGCGTTTTTATATTCATTTGTGGATTTCAGATTGAAGAGCTGACGCATTCATTTATTACTCTTGCATCAACCAAAATTGCAAACCATTCCACCGCTGTTTCGAGGTGGTGGATAAATTTGGTGGCTTCCAAAATGACAGCTTAACCTCAGAAAAGTAAATATTTGAAGCGGTTATAACGAATTATTAGAGAATTGGTCGAATAAATAGAAATCAATTTAGAATGTGATAATAAAGTATGACTGCACTATTAACAGCGTCAGAAATTGAAGAAATTTCAAGTGGTATCCATTGTCAGTTCGTCAGATATAATGATGAAAAATTTAAACAACAACTGCGTTTTTTTATGTGCCATTTGTTGACTCTAACATGTTGGTGCAGCGGAGACTTGCGTCAGTCAACCGATGGTAAATCAATGATGTAAAAAAACGTTCCTCAATAGGGCATGTCCATACCAACTGACAAGTTGACACTAATGACAGTCGCCCTGAGGTAAACAGTTATTATATAATTTGGTTGTTTTGCATTGATTTAATGATCCTTTTTATTATAAACAGTCATATATAACTTTTAAAAAATACCTAAGCAATTAAACTAACGCAGAAAAAAGCTCTAAATTAAATAACTATTAAAAGCACGTGCTGTGCATAAAACGCTTGTTTATCTCGGGGCGACCGTCAGATGACGTAACGTGGACAACTGTCATACTGTAGTGAGGTTAGGTTGGGCTCTTCTTGTTTCCTTTATTGGGTAATATACCAGGGGATGATTTGCCCAGCTCATGCAGAGTCTTGCTCTAGGAAATCGAATAAAAGGGATCACGTGAACAGAAACTTGACTAGTAAAATTAGCATCTTTCCAGAGTAAAAATATCAGGCCAGAATGTTACTATACCTTATTTTTAAATTAGGAGGAGCATTTTAGGAGACCTCAAACACACCACTAAAAGTAACTAGATTGGGAGTGTGTTCAGACTTTTTGTACTAATTGACAATTACGTGAAAGTAAACAAGCTATGTGCGTTCGGGAATATGGCGGAGGCGCCAACATGGGAATCTCCATAAGGAAATCGCGAAAAAAGCTAAGGTCAAAAATAGCAAAAATGGTTTCCTTCAAGGTCACGCGCATTTTGAAGTGTTTGGAAGACTTTTGAAGGGGTCTGAAGATGTCTCTGAACGCGTTACGTCCTACTTCTAAACACGTCACAACCTGCTTTAAACCACTTCAAAATACTTCAAAACGGAACAGCGACATTCTTCAAACCCCTTCAAAAATCTTCAAAACACTTCAAAATGCACGTGACCTTGAAGGGGACCATTTTTGCTATTTTTGACCTTAGCTTTTTTCGCGATTTCCTTATGGAGATTCCCATGTTAGCGCCTCCGCCATATTCCAGAACGCACATAGCCTATTTACTCGTGAAATATGTATTGTACTGCTCGCAGTTGTCGTGGCCAATGAGGGATCAAGGCATGTTTAAATATCGAATCATTATTGGCCACACAGGCCATTGCGAAAGTTGTAACCGAATATCACATTATTGTGAAAAAGTATAAATGGTTATAATAAGTAATTCACGTAAAATTTGTTAATAATTTGAGGATGAATGAGTATGTAGAAAATGAAATTGGATGTTCAAATTATTATTCTTTATTTTCATTAGAGGCTTACTAAAAGTTTTTATATGGGAAAATACCATAATATTGTGCTTTAACGTATGTAAAACGTATGAAAAACTTGATGTAAAAATACTCACAAAAATAAGATTTTACTTGGAAACTTATATTATTAACAAGAAAAAACAAGCATGGACTGTAGATTTTGTTTATCAAACTGAATAATTCTTAAAAATAGCAATTAATTTGGTTGGAATATAATAACTTTGTTGAAAATAAAACAACAAACGCAAAAAGGCAACAGAAATGCCAACTTAAATTCAAATCGCTCCTCTTAGTTCAAAAACAAGGTAAAAGCATTATACAAGACAAAGGTGAGAAGTTTAATTTGTGTACACTGCATTGTTTAAATTGTAATTTAATAAAGTGAAAACTTCTTGAACCACGTTGTGTGATTTTAGGTGGGGACAAAACTTATGTACTGGTCACCGCTTATCATAGGCATACTATTCAACTTTCGAAGGGTGTTAATTTATTTGTAACAATTTCCTTTTACTATGGGCGTTCTTACTATAAAACTTTTAAAATGGGTTAATTTGCAGAAATGTCCGTCTACATTGGGCGTACAATTTAATTTTCACTCGGGGGGCGTCTATTAATTACGTGAGGCATTTTTGAGGATTTTTTACCTATCAGGTATTTATTATCCAATTTTAAGAGTCGCGCGTGTCGATGTCCTTTCCAGCTAGAAAAAAATTACGTGATATTTGCCAAGACCCCCCCTTGCCCCAAGTGAGATTTGGCTCGATCCCCTCCCCCCTGAACACCTCACGTAATTAATGGACGTCCCCTTAGGGATCAAATAATCAATTAATTTGGATTACAGGATCGGATTTATAAAATTTTTCCTTTGCGATGCATTTAAGCTCTGCAAATGAAAAAACATGCCTATGTCATAAAGTAAAAAAAAACTAAATTTGGTGGGAATCGGGACAATGGTTTTTAAAAATCTTCCGCTAAGGATTGTCACCTCTGCATTTTATAATATGGATAAATAAATAAAAGGTGGGATTAGTTTTAATAAAAAACTTTATTATTAAAAATATAACATTAATATTTACAAAAATAATCCTTGTATGGATATCACCTAAGCAAGAACAGACATTTAGATGTCACACTTTTTAATTGTATCTGACATACATGAGTTATGTATATCGTCACGATACTTACTAAATTAAACTGTGATACTTATGCCCGATTGCACCAGTTTAGCTTAAATGTGGAACTTAACAAAGTCCAGCTTATTGATAATTCCAATCTTTCGTTGCTCCATGTTTGGCTTGGTAAAACTACGCTTACATACAATACCGTATGTCTTTACTTTTATATAATAGGAATTTTTATTTTTTATTAATTAGGCTGTCATATTTTCAGTTGGCAGCTTCTGCGTATACCATAGATATGCAGAATACTTCAATCAGTTTAAAAGTGTCTAAACTACTATACATAAGCCATACAAACCGGGTTAACTGTAAGTTAACCAGTCAATATTCCTCGACTTGTATTCCAAACCATGACGTAACAGTTAACCAACCATACAAACCAGCTCTCTGAGATAGTTTGACACAGTAGTTATCTTATTAGAGGTTTGTTTATTTCTTAGTTTCTACCTACTGCCTGTGTCTACCTTACATCAAACATAAACAAACTTCAAACAAATTGACATGTCATCTTCACAAACCGTTACGTCATAAAATTTTACCGTGACGTCATGGTATTGTTAACCAGGTTTGCGTGGATAAGTTCAAAGAAAAATGGCTATAACCTTCTTGATATTTGTTCAATCCAAATAATCCAATTTCTATTATGGAAAGTTAAAAGTGAATTTGATCGGCAAGTTTCAATCCAGAAGAAAAGATGCTTACCTGAATATGGGTAAAAACATAAAGATATAATATAATACAAAAAGACGGACGAGATAAAGTGGAAAGAGAAATAAGTAGTGTGGAAAAAGAATTTAACATTCAAAGCCCTTCCGCAAACTTTTAAACTAAAATTCCTAGTTCTTCATCAAGAATTTTCTTCTAAATGAATTATTTTTTGCTAATTAAGTTAGATTTAATAAACAAAAAAATTAGGTTATACTAGCTAAGTTGTCACAAGTTACACAAATCAAAAACATCACGGAACGTCAGAACACCTATGAACGCGCAGTCGCATATCTACTGCTTAAAAATAAGCCATGGACAAAGCTATGCTTAATATTTCGAGGAGTTAAGCTTAGCTCAGATGACGGTGCAGCGAGCTTAATTTTTTAAGCCTGTCTTACTTGTTAAGCCAAAGTGGTGCAATCGGGCAAGACAGTAAAACATGGGCTGAAATAACCCTTCACCTATGAGACAAATTTTAAAATAGTGGAAGTTATATATTATATTAATAATAAAAGTTGTGCAGTTTCGTTTTAATTAGTAAAATATCTGCTCCGTAAATTGTATCGAAATACACTAGTTTAGTTGACTAGTGAAAAGTATTTTTTGAAACTGGATTTATATATTTCTGTAATATGACCGACAACTATTTTTATTGTGCTTCTCGTTACATAAAAAACATCCTAAGACGGTTCCAGACACTATATTATATGTTCATCTGGCGAATATTCGGTATTATTCGCGAAGCGTGTAAGAAGTTAACTTCTGGTTGGTGGTCAGTAAACTGGCACGAAGAAAAATGACTCCGTAGTGCGACCTCGGCAGTGCTCGCCTATATGCAGAATTACGGTACTGAATAGCAACCAGGTCGCCTCTGCTCTACATACGGAAAATATTTGTCAAATAGACGCACTTAAAAGGCCGTGTCTATTCATCGGGGCGCACCGATGAATAGAATCTTTGTCTAAACATCGGGACAGTAACTACGAGATACTAAAAGGCACTTGCGACTCTTATTTTTTCAGGAAGGGGAAGGAAAAATAACCATTCTATACACCCTTCACCTTCAAGAACCTTCAAGAAGGGGAAGGGTGAATGGAATGGTTATTTTTCCTTCCTTCCTGAAAAAATAGGAGCCGCGAGTGCCCCGCCGTTTAGACAAATATTATATTCATCGGGGCAGAATATCAGCATGCGTACATCACGCCCCGATGAATAGCAAATATATCTATATGACGGGCGCCCCGATGAATAGACACGGCCTTTAAAAAAATACTGAAGCGTGTAAGAAGGTGGCCGAAGACGTATTAGTCAGAATTAGTGATGGGCAGAATCGCATTATTTCAATAATCGGATTATCAGGTCATGAGTGATTTCAATAATCGAATGATAACTCGAATTATAAATCACTCATATTCCAATAACACTACAGGGAGCAATATTTGTCTGTCAACTGTCATCATGGATTTCAAATTGTGTATTCAACCAGAAAATTAAATTTGCTTTTCTGACAGTCAAAACAGACGGAGTTTTTATGGAATTTCAAATTTAGACTCACTGACTTGCGCATTGTAACTTCCAACTTAACCCCTTTGTTCATCATTCCTTACAAAAAATCGAATTACTTTGCCATAATCGGATACTGCCGATTATCTTCATAATCGGATTATGAATGATTTTTAATTCGAATTATGCCCATCACTAGTCAGAATGTTCGCATATTCGTCAAATGCAGGTAATGTCTGGTACCGCCTTTAGAATAACAGTTCTCCTGGGTGGTTAAGTTAAATAACAATAAATAACAAGATGAAGATTCGTGAACACGAAAACAAGTATTTGGATAAAGAAAACAAAATAAATAACAATAACAAAACTATCGTTCAAATAATATGAAGATGTTAATTCTAATTTTCAGGAGTTACATCATTTAAGGATAAGCTTATCCTTATACAATGGTTACACCTTTATATAGGTATAACTATGCTTTATTTACGATAAAAAGACGATGACGTAGCAAAACAAAATTTTGTGACGTTTCCAAACTGTTTTTTTTTATTTATTTATGTGAAAAGTGTGGATAAGATACAGTAACAACATTAAAAACTTCTACGTTTAAATATATCACATTAATATTAATAATAATGAATGTAAATAGTATCTTACGTCTCTTACAGCATTAAGCGGGAGAAGCGGGAACCCACTTTGGCATTTTCGTTCAAAATAACTTAACGAAGATGTAAAGGTGGATTCATGCAACATCACTTTATTTAACTTATTATTTTCACTTAAGAAAGTTGACCTAGTTCATGCATCATAACTTTAGCTATTACTTAGTAGCCAAGGAACATGCGCAAAAGATCCTAATTATTATGTTTTGAGAATGACAGACCCGGAATGTCACAATTGTCACAACTCTCACATCATTGTTTGTGTTCTGTAATGAATGGGAATGTTGAGGAAAAAAAAGTTCATCTTATAGCAGCAACATTGTTACTATCTGCTTCTGCATTGGTCATCCCTAAAAGGAGGATACGCAGATTTGGGGTGAAGCCTTTTCTCAAAAGGAGGCTTTTATTCGGACAATATGAGAAAATGTTTGCCTATTTCATCAGTCATCAGCATTTATGTCTGGTGTTCTATGACCCTATGTTTCCGCACATGCGCATATGCAAAAGAATCTTAAGTGAAAAGATAAAATTTGTCGAACTTCTTAAGATAAATTAAGTAATTGTTTGAATGCTTGTGTTATTTGTGTATACTTCATCTTATTAAGATAAGTTAAGTTAAATTAAGAGATGTTGCATGAATCCACCTTTACTATCTCTTGACATTTATTGTTTAACTTTTTGGGCATTTTATTGCGTTTAACTACACACTGTAGATTTGTCTGAATAATTAGGTATGAAAATAACTGTTTTTTCTTTAATCTCAAAGAAACAATTAATTCCAAAGCACAAAAAAAGTAAATACTAAGACGATGATCGAATGTCAATAAACGTCAAACTGAACTAAACAATTTCACCAATAGAAGAGTTCTATATAAGGTCAATGTAGCCAACACAATAAATTAAAATTATCGCAATGACATAAGAAGTGGGTGTCACTGAGAGGGGTCACCATTTAACTTACTTCTTGTTTCTTTCAGATATACTCAATGTTTTATATAATATATATTGTACCCAAAAGATGAAAAGCTCGTTTTAAGTTAGGGAATTTTGCTTCTTAAGGATTATGGCCTGTCTGTTAACTGTCAAAGTCAACGTCATAACATTGGTTGTCATAGCGTGGTTTTATTTTTATAAACTTTATTCGTTTGTATATATGTCTTTCCAGTGTTTTATAATTCAATTTTGAAAATTTGAAACATACAAAACAAATACCAAGCTAAAGATACTCCTATGTTGCTTGTACTGACAATGTTGACAGTTTCCTGTTACATTTGTGGTAAACATTAGAAAGCAAAACACCCTAAATTAAAACGAGCTTTTTATCATTCGGGTTCAAGATATGTTGCATTAAACATGGTTTATATCGGGAAAACTGAAAAATTAAGTCAATAGGTGAACCCTTTAAGTGACCCCCATTTCATATGTCATTTTAATCATTTTATTTTATTGTGTTGGCTACATTGACCTTATATAGAACTCTTCCATTGATCTGACAACGTCTTGAAGTTTTGCCAACCCGTAGACTATAAATTGGCCTATCCATTAAGTATAAATTGTATTTTACGGTTGGTAAATTTATATTTATTCTGATAAGCAGAAAAGTAACTAAAAATGACGTCATAGTCTTTTTATCGTAAATAAACCATATATGATTATTAATTGAAAATAAAGGTGGCACTTAGATGTAAATATTTTTAAATTAAATTGTTAGCTGCTTCCCTCAATTTTCAAATAGGAAGGTTAATTTTTTTAAATAGTAAATCCACCGTCCTAAAATAAAAGATTGAAATATTTATTTTGATTGAATTATAGAAATAGAGCTTTTCATTAATTTTCCTTGTTTTTTATGTTTAATTAAAGTTTCGTACGTACTACTTAAATACTAAATGAAGTACCTAGCTGTTACTTTGCCAACATTTGATTGTTTTTATTGTACATAACTTTTAACCCTACTTAATCTCGTTGACACAGCTTTTTGTTCGTTAGTTGAGAGTAACGGTGTGTCTAATTCCCTATTCAAAACCCCAGCGGAAGTTTGAAGTTGTGGCGCGTTTTTACTAATATAATCAATATTCAATGGCGGCAATTCACCTTTAAATTTTCCGAATTGAGGTCTAGCAGTTACATAGGCCGAAGCTTTTGACAATCTTTGATTTATGATTGACGGTTGGTCCGACAGTTTAGCGGTCAAACTTTGTCCTGACAATTTTTTTCCATCATAAGTTATTACAACATCCGGTGGAGAACCAAGCATTGGGTTAGATTCTGGTAGATCAATATCTATATTTGAGGGTTCCCTAACTATATCCACTGGTTGTGCATTGGTAGGTGGTAAATAGTAACTTTCGATTCTTTCGTTAGCTTCAGCTATGGGTTCCTCAAAGCTGTCGTCTAAACTACGTGGTCTCTTAATAACTATTTTCGTTATCTGGTGCTTCTTTTTGGTTAAAGGCCGTTTACTTACTTTTACTTTCTTTTCAGTTATCGGTTTATAGGAGTACATAGGAGAAGGGATGAACATTGGTTCAAGTACCTGTACATGCTCTGTTTCTTGGTTTTTTATTTCCAATTTTCCTTTTTCACTCTCATATTCTACTATAGGTTCTTCTTCATCGATTCGGTCTTGAAATTCTTTTGTGATTATGGGCTTGAAACCACTTTCAATTTTAATGGAACCGGGCTTAAATCCAGTGTTATACGCTGGAAAGAGAAAGGTTGGTGTAATATCTGCTATAGATGTACTAGGTGCTGTTTGAATTTCCAGTTCTCTTTCCGTTGAAGCTTGTTGGGGAGATATTTCTACATTTTTAACCTCTTCAATAATTGATTTTTCAGTAAAAGGTTTGACTTGGTTTTCAATAGGAGCTTTAGTTACTGACGCTGGCGGTATTTTAGAGTACACCACGTAAGGTTGTTTGAATCTATAACTGGGTATTCTGTGAATGAATTTCTTATGAGACATTAGTGGTGAAACACCATAGTATCTTATTCCTGCAGGATTTGGTTGTAGCACCTTTATCGGTACTTTCAGATAATTTACAGGTCTTCTGTAAATGACAGTTTCTCGAACTGGAGGCGGGGGAGGTACTAAATAAGTCTCATTAACAATAATATTGTCACTAGCTACGGCTATGTTATCGATCATTTTGGGAGGTGTAGGTTTTTCAGTGGTAGTTGTGCTGGTGATAGTAGTGGTGCTGGTAGTAGTAGAAGTAGTAATACTTAAAGTTGGATTTACTGAAAATAGGTTTGTGTTTTCTATTCCAGTATTCAGGAGTGTGCTAGGTTTGAAGAAGTGCAAATTTTTAGGCAGTTGTTGATGTTGGTGAGAATAGAAGTTGTGTCTGGTTGCTAGGTGAATCGGATGAAAATTTTGCTGTGCCGGAGATGGATTTAGTTTTGGTAACTGCTCCGATGACTTTGGTAAAGATGCGGTGGAAATTACTTTTTCTGAAATGATTGATTTAGTGTCTTTATCTTCGTTATCCTGTGAAATTATATTAATTTGTTTTACCCTTGTTTCGACGCTAAGTGAAGGACTATCTTCGAGGTCCGTGTCAAGTTTGTCCCTAATGTGCTGAGGGGCAGGAACAATAGATGGTTGATATTCACTAGCTGCTGGCTGTTCGTCGCAACTATCTAGGACATTTATTTTCCATCCTAAGTGTCGATGAGTGAAGCACTGGAAATGACAAAATTTTAATTCAATATTACAAGAATTTCCGCTGAGCTGTCACTTTTTAATCATGCAAAAAGTGTTAAGTGTACATCAGAAGATAAACTTTGTGACTGTATATTGTCTCTTCTTTTCTTTCGTAAGCTGCAGGACACAGTTCGAAGTAATTTTTTATATTTACCTGGTAATAAACCGTATCTGGGGTATTTTTATTTGGCGTCCATTCAATAAAACCAGGCTCTCCTGGATCACATTTAAGTTCTAAGCTTCGTTGATAGGCTCCGAATGACGGGTAGTCATCAGCATCTAAATCGCCTGTTGCAACCCAGTTACATAACCTTCCGGTACCAGTTGGCTCCTCACTCCCATCTGCGGACTTACGCAATCCAGCGAAAATGGTTATATTCTGGAATCAGAAAATACATAAATCTTTATCGTATTTGAAAACAGTAGTTAAGAAATTTAACGAACCAGAAATAAGCCAAAAAATGAAAGTGGAAGATGGTACGGTCCATATT
Organism: Lochmaea crataegi; assembly: GCA_947563755.1. Lineage (NCBI taxonomy): Eukaryota > Metazoa > Arthropoda > Insecta > Coleoptera > Chrysomelidae > Lochmaea > Lochmaea crataegi. Next base: position 28,397,363 of record OX387432.1, read on the forward strand.
AGTCCAAATATCAAAATGGTATGACATACATAAATGATGATAGAAATAAATCGTATTTTAGACAGAAATAAAGGCAAGGCTTCACCAACATTGTCTTCTATGGAGAATGTTTGACATCCATGATATTCTATTAGGATAATTGGAATGCCTAGAAAAAGTTAATGAGCAAAGCGAAATCAAAATCGTCACCTTACTGTTGGTTCCAGGACACACTGGAATGGACGATGAACTAGCAAAGAAAAAGGCTGAAACATCATAATCCTTTTGCGGTTTCAGCATCAATGTAAGATTGGAAAAAATAGGCAACGCCGAAAAGAAGGGAAGATCTGACCATTGGAAAGATCTAGTAGGGCTTAGAAATCAAAGATGCTGGGAAACTACAACCAGGTGAGAACAAGTGGATGCCTAGGTCATAATAAGATAGGTGTCCTGACAGGACTCCGTCACACCTGCAAGGTCACCTCAGAAAGCTCGAACTAGAGGAACAAGGAAAATGTAGATTCTGTAGAAATGAAGAAGAAACCTTCATTCACACCCTTGCGGAATGCATAGCAATACAGAATCCTAGGTCACAGCTCCTAAGAGACTACTGGATAGAAGAGGGTCACATACCTGAACTGAAGCCTGCGAATATCCTAAAATTCCTTCTGGAAATAGGTCTAGAAACTATTAGTCTGTCACCCTAGTATACATACATAAATTCGGAGAATGGTGAGCTGTTTAAAAAAAATTTGGCAAATATGCTCAGTTTAAGTAACCGCCAGATATCTTTGGGGATGAAAGCTAGAGATTAGAAGGCTCATTGGGGTTAAAAAACATTTATTTTCATAGGTGATTTAAAAAAATTGTATCGCTTAAATTGTTTAACTAACCTTCCTTTCTTCTGGAGTCTTATATTCATAACCTCCAATTGGATCGTCAGTAATATAGAAGGGATGATACTTAGCTGGTATATCTGGATCAACACCTCCTTCTACAACGAAAGTGTATGTTCTGCCTCTAACAACATTGATTACAGGAATGAGAAGTCCGTTGATATACCATGAGATACCCCATCCAACATGACCTTAAACAAACATTATTTTATATGAATTTTTTAGAACGTAGGTAGGTACTGATTTCAATTCCCATGAAATACTTTTATTGAAGAATTAAATAAAAAATTTCACAGGTATACTCCATTCCAAGATATTCCGTTTCAACTTGACACCAACATGATTGATTCAAGAGAAAAACCCACAGCAGGTAGTCGTTAATCCGATAATAATAGCACATTATCGTATCGTACCTACTCGTTTCTTCGGAAAGATAATGTCTAATAGTATATGATTATTTTACAACTGAAATGTTTGGCTGGTGAAATAATATTAAGTTTTAGTATCTAAATTTTACCGACTACGGATCTGGTACTGTTTAGTGTAAATAATATTTCACAATATTTCGTTGACTCGGCATCTGGCCTTAAGGATTTAATAATAAAAGTTTATAAATCCCTCATTGTACAGTAAACTGTAACAGATCCGTAGTCGGTAAAATTTAGATACTAAAACATAAATTAAATTTATTATCTCGTAAAATACTTTTAACTTGAATAATAAAAAATCGGACATATATCTTACGAAGCACAAATAAATAATAGAATAATTATATAGATTAGTCTTAAATATAATTTTACCAGCCAAACATTTCAGTTGTAAAATAATCATACTATTAGGCATTATCTTTTCGCTTTTCCAAGAAACGATACAGTGCTATTGTTATCGGATTAACAACTACCTGCTATGGGTTTTGGTCTTGAATCATCTTGAAATATACAATGAGGGATTCATAAACTTTTATTATTAAATCCAAAAGACCAGATACCGAGTCAACGAAATAATGTGAAATATACTATATTGCAATAATTGATGTAGATATCCAAAGAAATGAGAGAAGATCACAAAAAATAAAAGTTGTATCGTTCTGTGAGAAGAAAAATTTATTTGAAAGTAAATGCTTACCGGTTATAGCTGGATATCCTCTTTTTCCACCGGTAGGTCCCATTTGAGCGTATAAAACTCCATCTTCTGGTTCATTACATTGAATGGGTGGTATAACCCAAGGTACTATCTTTTTAACACTAGTTTGAGTAGATCGTTCTTTTTGTTGTTGTCTTTTTCTAGAAGGTTGAGTTTGTTCTTTAGGTTTGGAAGCACTGTTTTGCGAGTCATCGATATTTTCTTTCGGTCTTTGTGTAACCCTTTGCGAAATTCGTCTTCTACCTGTTGAGATATTTCATATACAATCAGTAACCATGAAGATTTGTATAATAATTGAACAACTCCTTTATCCTAGATTAAGTCAGCCCTTTTACAGCCCCTTTCTGCCTTATTGTACCCATACGACTTCAGATTATTTAATTGCCATACTGTTTTAGTGATAAATACCCCTATGGAACAACTATGTCGTTTTTCAGTACGTGTGAGTCCAAAGCGAAAGTCTAATGAAGTGAATCAACGTCCCCACTAAGCACCAACAAAATATTTTGATACTACAATTCCAAACTCGGAGAATTATTGACGTAAGAAGAGCAAAATTACACTACAGGCGAAAATTTATAAACAACGATGGCCAATAGGAACAAATTGAAAAGTGAAGCTTAAAAATATTTTTGCATAGTGCTGTGGGAAGATTCGAGGTATGTTTAATATTGGTATGAAATAATTGAAAATAACAGATACCATTAGTTTTTTTGGGAGTGGTAGTAGAGGGCTCTTCATAGTACTCTTCCTCAGCTGCTGGTGTTGGCTTAACGTCATGTGGTAATTGTTTAGCTAAAATTGAAGAAACTGCAGTCATCGAAGGCTGTTCAACTTCCGGCATTGGACAATTCCATCTGGCTGGTCTTCCAAAATCAATGAGATGATTCTCTTTGAGGTATTTGCTATGGAATGACACCTCTTTTCTTTGATTCAGTGGTCCAATACCCCAAATGATGGCTTGGGAGTGGTTGGTGTAGATAGGACGATCAAACTGGTCTGAAGCTCTTAGAGGTCGTTGATATGTTACAATAGAATAACCGTTCACCATTGCTGCATTTAATAATTGGATGCTGTTGGTGCTTTCCTGGAACAATAAATTGCCAAAATAAATTTTTTTCTAGGCAAATATATTTGGTGCAGATAATAATGGATGTAGAAATCAATTTCAATAATATACTTACACCGAGTCTATTGTCTGGACAAGATCCCGTTGGTCCTGAACATTGAGATTTGTCATCTAAGTAGTAATCCTCAGCGTATCCTTTAAGGGTGTCTTTGTCTATCCAAGCAACTACTACATCTCCTCCAATCATAACCGTTTTTGTGTCGTCACCAGATGGACCAAAGGACATATATTCACCATTTTCTACAACAAAATAAAGTGTGATTTATAACTAAATTTAACTTTAAATACTTAATTCTATGAATATTATAAACTATTTATTTATTTTTGTCTATGAGCTGCTAGCTGTTTATGTTTACAGATCTCTAGTGGTTTGCTATTCAGTACGCGTTTTTTTATTAAATTCAAATTGGGACAATAAAAACCAGAAGAAATGTGTTACAGTTGAGGTTTCGCATCCACCAGTCAATAAGTGTTTGACAACGCATTGAATACCTAGAGTCTGATCAGGCTATAGACCCAGCCCCAAAGCAGATAATAGGCCAATCGACTCCCTTGGTCTTGCAAAAAAGGAAGACCAAGACCAGCTGAAGGCTTGCAAGCCTAAGACCAAGTCGTGCAAGACTCTTGCGGTATTGCGTTCTTCAATTGTTGCCTGAAAATAGAAGGTAAGTATATAATCATTCTTGTCAAAAAACCTTGGTTCTCGATATTTCTATTATTCTAGTCAACCCAGAGCAGTAAGCAACGAAGATATTTTAGAATGGTGGAAACGTCATCAGTTAAAATTTCCTCTCTTAGCGAAGATGGCACGTGATTTTCTGTCCGTTTCAGCAACTTCGGATCCAGCTGGAAGACTTTTTTCAAAAGCATCATTAGTGATACGCAAACATGGTGATAGACTAAACAAAGAATCCGTCCGTTGGCATCTTTGCATTAAATATAATTTAGCCTATTTTTCTTTTTTGTATGTTTCAATGTCAAACTTTTCATTAAATGTCTTCATCCTCGGATAAATATTTGAAAGGACAAAGGTCAATTACAGTGACTGCTAAAAATGACGAAATGTTGGTTGTTTGTTATACGTAAAATAATAAGGTCCAATAATTCAAATATTTAATCATACTTAAAAGTGTATTACGGTGCATCCTGTAGAGGTAAGTAGCAGCCCAGTCATCATTTTTAGCGGGTGCTTTTTGGCATATCTGGTTATATGCAAGATAGGAAATTTAGAGATTGTTATCGTTAAAAATCATTTTATACCGGCAACTGTTGGAAAAGTTGCCGAGCTAGAGTTTTTCATTAACGTTAACTGATATTTTTCCATAAATGCAGCGAACGGTGAAGGTGAGTTTGATAGCGATCCAGAAGGTCTATATAAAAGGATGACCAAAAATCAGTGGCAGTGAGAGGTTTGAAAAATAAATATGCTTTGTGCAAATTAATAACTATATCTAAATCTAGTTTTTTAACTAATAGTATGATGGAAAGTTGTTTAAACTTAATAGGCACATTTTTACAAAAGTTTTCCATTTAATTTGAGAAGACAAAAAATCAAATCAAATTGTTTAAAATATAGTTTATTTTTAATTTAATTGGTGTTACGACATAATATTGGTTCTTAAACATATTAGAATGGTTTGAACACCTAGGCCATGGAAAGTTACAGTTCATTGTCCTAAATGTGAAAAGTCAAATGTCAAATTTTATACGATTGTAATTTTTGCGTAAAAATTAAAATGGGTTGAACAATTATTCAAATCATGATGTGGGTCGATCCAATCTACTGAACTAAAGATAGTAAATTACATAAAAAAATCAGGAGCGGCTTTTTCCTTGAACTTTAGGTAAATGTGGAACTTCAGGTGATTGACATCGAAATCTGTATTGATTTCTCAGGGTCAGTTGGTGAATGGAATTAGACCTACTAGTTCAAGTACGAATGGATTAAAGTTATTTGATAATGGCTTGTAAATTATTTTTTAGTTTTATCGATGTTCAAATTAACAAACAAAAGTAATTATTTTTATATATTCAGTTGAAGACAGCCATCAAATATATATTATAATAGATAACTATATAACTATGTCTAATTCGACTTACAATTTCATAAAATGAATTAATGTATTATGTTTGAGATGTTAAGGCCCGACTTCTATGATTATGGCCCCGTTGTACTAAAGTCTGATTATCCAAAGTTCAGATCAAAATTGATCCACGTTCATTTTAAATAGCTTTGTTGAACTATTTAGTTGATTGATCCTTGATTAACTTGTGAGTAGTTAAAAAGTTCCCAGCAATGTCATTTTGGAAGAAGAAATGTAATTTGTGAACATCAAGTGATTGCCTACAACAGGTGATCTACAGATCAGAATTGATCCACGTTCATTTTTAAAAGCCTTGTTGAACAATTCAGTTGATTGATCCTTGATTAACTTGTGAGTAGTTCAAAAGTTCCCAGCAATGTCATTTTGGAAGAAGAAATGTAATTTGTGAACATCAAGTGATTGCCTACAACAGGTGATCTACAGATCAGAATTGATCCACGTTCATTTTTAAAAGCCTTGTTGAACAATTCAGTTAACTGATCCTTGATTAACTTGTGAGTAGTTCAAAAAGTACTATTAATGCCATTTTAGAAGAAGAAATATAATTCGCGAACATCAAGTGATTGCTGCCTACAACAGGTGATCTACAGATCAGAATTGATCCACGTTCATTTTAAAAAGCCTTGTTGAACTATCCAATTAACTGAACCTCGATTAATTTGTGAGTAGTTCAAAAGTTCCTAGCAATGTTATTTTAAAAAAAGAAATGTCATTTGCGAACATCAAGTGATTGCCTACAACAGGTGATCTACAGATCAGAATTAATCCACGTTCATTTTTAAAAGCCTTGTTGAACTATTCAGTTAACTGATCCTTGATTAACTTGTGAGTAGTTCAAAAGTTCCTAGCAATGTCATCTTAGAAGAAGAAATGTCATTTGCGAACATCAAGTGATTACCTACAACAGGTGATCTACATATCAGAATTGATCCACGTTCATTTTTAAAAGCCTTGTTGTACAATTCAGTTGATTGATCCTTGATTAACTTGTGAGTAGTTCAAAAGTTCCCAGCAATGTCATTTTGGAAGAAGAAATGTAATTTGTGAACATCAAGTGATTGCCTACAACAGGTGATCTACATATCAGAATTGATCCTCGTTCATTTTAAAAAGCCTTGTTGAACTATCCAATTAACTGATCCTTGATTAACTTGTGAGTAGTTCAAAAGTTCCTAGCAATGTCATTTTCTAAGAAGAAATGTCATTTGTGAACATCAAGTGATTGCCTACAACAGGTGATCTACATATCTGAATTGATCCACGTTCATTTTTAAAAGCCTTGTTGAACTATTCAGTTAACTGATACTTGATTGACTTGTGAGTAGTTCAAAAGTTCCTAGCAATGTCATTTCAGAAGAAGAAATGTCATTTGCGAATATCAAGTGATTGCCTACAACAGGTGATCTACAGATCATTCATTTTTAAAAGCCTTGTTGAACCATTCAGTTAACTGATCCTTGACTAACTTGTGAGTAGTTCAAAAGTTCCTAGCGATGTCATTTTAGAAGAAGAAATATCATTTACGAACATTAAGTGATTGCCTACAACAGGTGATCTACAGATCGTTCATTTTTAAAAGCCTTGTTGAACCATTCAGTTAACTGATCCTTGATTAACTTGTGAGTAGTTCAAAAGTTCCTAGCAATGTCATTTTAGAAGAAGACATATCATTTACGAACATCAAGTGATTGCCTACAACAGGTGATCTACAGATCGTTCATTTTTAAAAGCCTTGTTGAACCATTCAGTTAACTGATCCTTGATTATCTTGTGAGTAGTTCAAAAGTTCCTAGCAATGTCATTTCAGAAGAAGAAATGTAATTTGCGAATATCAAGTGATTGCCTACAACAGGTGATCTACAGATCGTTCATTTTTAAAAGCCTTGTTGAACCATTCAGTTAACTGATCCTTGACTAACTTGTGAGTAGTTCAAAAGTTCCTAGCGATGTCATTTTAGAAGAAGAAATATCATTTACGAACATCAAGTGATTGCCTACAACAGGTGATCTACAGATCGTTCATTTTTAAAAGCCTTGTTGAACCATTCAGTTAACTGATCCTTGACTTACTTGTGAGTAGTTCAAAAGTTTCTAGCGATGTCATTTTAGAAGAAGAAATATCAGTTACGAACATTAAGTGATTGCCTACAATAGGTCATCTACAGATCAGAATTGATCCATGTTCATTTTTAAAAGCCTTGTTGAACTATCCAATTAACTGATCCTTGATTAACTTGTGAGTAGTTCAAAAGTTCCTAGCAATGTCATTTTAGAAGAAGAAATGTCATTTGCGAATATCAAGTGATTGCCTACAACAGGTGATCTACATATCAGAATTGATCCTCGTTCATTTTAAAAAGCCTTGTTGAACTATCCAATTAACTGATCCTTGATTAACTTGTGAGTAGTTCAAAAGTTCCTAGCAATGTCATTTTCTAAGCAGAAATGTCATTTGTGAACATCAAGTGATTGCCTACAACAGGTGATCTACATATCTGAATTGATCCACGTTCATTTTTAAAAGCCTTGTTGAACTATTCAGTTAACTGATACTTGATTAACTTGTGAGTAGTTCAAAAGTTCCTAGCAATGTCATTTTAGAAGAAGAAATATCATTTACGAACATCAAGTGATTGCCTACAACAGGTGATCTACAGATCGTTCATTTTTAAAAGCCTTGTTGAACCATTCAGTTAACTGATCCTTGATTATCTTGTGAGTAGTTCAAAAGTTCCTAGCAATGTCATTTCAGAAGAAGAAATGTCATTTGCGAATATCAAATGATTGCCTACAACAGGTGATCTACAGATCGTTCATTTTTAAAAGCCTTGTTGAACCATTCAGTTAACTGATCCTTGACTAACTTGTGAGTAGTTCAAAAGTTCCTAGCGATGTCATTTTAGAAGAAGAAATATCATTTACGAACATCAAGTGATTGCCTACAACAGGTGATCTACAGATCGTTCATTTTTAAAAGCCTTGTTGAACCATTCAGTTAACTGATCCTTGATTAACTTGTGAGTAGTTCAAAAGTTCCTAGCAATGTCATTTTAGAAGAAGAAATATCATTTACGAACATCAAGTGATTGCCTACAACAGGTGATCTACAGATCGTTCATTTTTAAAAGCCTTGTTGAACCATTCAGTTAACTGATCCTTGATCAACTTGTAAGTAGTTCAAAAGTTCCTAGCAATGTCATTTTAGAAGAAGAAAGGTCATTTGCGAATATCAAGTGATTGCCTACAACAGGTGATCTAGAGATCGTTCATTTTTAAAAGCCTTGTTGAACCATTCAGTTAACTGATCCTTTATTAACTTGTGAGTAGTTCAAAAGTTCCTAGCAATGTCATTTTAGAAGAAGAAATATCATTTACGAACATCAAGTGATTGCCTACAACAGGTGATCTACAGATCAGAATTGATCCACGTTCATTTTAAAAAGCCTTGTTGAACTATCCAATTAACTGATCCTAGATTAACTTGTGAGTAGTTCAAAAGTTCCTAGCAATGTCATTTTAGAAAAAGAAATATCATTTTCGAACATCAAGTGATTGCCTACAACAGGTGATCTACAGATCAGAATTGATCCACGTTCATTTTAAAAAGCCTTGTTGAGCTATCCAAATAACTGATCCTCGATTAACTTGTGAGTAGTTCAAAAGTTCCTAGCAATGTCATTTTGAAAGAAGTAATGTCATTTGCGAACATCAAGTGATTGCCTACAACAGTTGATCTACAGATCAGAATTGATCCACGTTCATTTTTAAAAGCCTTGTTGAACCATTCAGTTAACTGATCCTTCATTAACTTGTGAGCAGTTCAAAAGTTCCTAGCAAACTCATTTTGAAAGAAGTAATGTTATTTGCGAACATCAAGTGATTGCCTACAACAGGTGATCTACAGATCAGAATTGATCCACGTTCATTTTTAAAAGCCTTGTTGAACTATTCAGTTAACTGATCCTTGATTAACTTGTGAGTAGTTCAAAAGTTCCTTGCAATGTCATTTTAGAAGAAGAAATGTCACTTGCGATCATCAAGTGATTGCCTACAACTGTTTTATTGGTATATTTGTTATTATTTTATAAGACAAAAAGTTTTGTTGTGGTATAAATTAAAATAATGGAGAAAAAGGGGCTTGGAAATCTGAATCTCTCTTGAACTCAACTTGATCGCTCGCTAACAGACGATCACTTTAATTTGTAGATGATCCATAGATAGTAGTACGTAGTAGTACGTAGTAGTACGTAGTACAAGGAATATTTGATGATGATCTGCGATCAACTTTGATCTTCAATTAAACTAGCTTCGTACAACGAGGCCTATGCCCTTATGGCAAATTAAAGTGATCGTCTGTTAGCGAGCATTGTTTTTACAATTGAAGTTAGGAATAGAAACTGACATTTATGATTTATTTTTCTTGTGCTGTTGATATCACATTGGATTGAATTATTAGCATGGATCATTATTTTGAAGACCTGACTGACGATGAAGATTTTTTACAACTAGTTCAAAGAGAATTGAATCCGCGAGTACCTAGAGTATTTCGATAACGTCCAAATAGTTTTGAGAAATGGAGGGATATTAAATTTTTAGATAGATTCAGATTTTCGAGCCTCTTTTTCTCCATTATTTTATTATATACCACAACAAAACTTTATAGAATAATAACAAATATATCAATTAAACAGTTAGGTTGTAGGCAATCACTTGATGTTCACAGATGACATTTCTTCTTCCAATATGACATTGCTAGGAACTTTTGAACTACTCACAAGTTAATCAAGGATCAGTTAATTGAATAGTTCAACAAGGCTTTTAAAAATGAACGTGGATCAATTTTGATCTGTAGATCACCTGAACATTGGATCATCAGACTTTGGTACGAGTCCTATGTCGAAATGTGCGATTTCTAATATAGAGTGATGGATATTCGACAGCCATGGAAAATACTTATAACGAATAGGTTTTTATAAACGAATTATTAGTTTTGAAAGACTTTCCAGCTTCAACGTCCTGTATCTTAAAAACTGGTCATAGGACTAACATGTGCCCGGGGACCCTTTTGTTCAGTAGATTAAACTACAATTAAAAAAAATTAATCGAGATTCATAGGAGAAGCACGGGATCTTTTCAGATTATTTTATGTAAATTCCATCCAGTACTTTCACTAACTGGCAATGTAAGTGGAAAAGCTTAAGTTTATTTTTGTGCCGCATTCTGGATTTTGGCAATTGTTTAGTTTTCATTGAACCTTAATGGCATACATGACGCACTGATGACGATTTTTCGTCCAAACGTTCATCCACTTTATCCCCGTCCGCCATTTATATCCACCCACCTGTCCGCCCTTCAGAGATTGACTTAATTATGTCAACCCTTTTATTGTGCAAATTTTCAAGCGTGATATCGAAGCTGATGATTTTCCAAAAAAAGTCACTTTCACCCCTCTGGATCTACTAGGGTGTCCGCCAACGCGGAACGTAACAATATTTTATATTTTTTAGGAGAAATTCCATATTGTTAATGACGAATTACGAAATTTCAGCTTCAGCTCTTGAACTATTATGGTGGGATTATGAGAGTGAATTATAATTGAATTCATTACCCATGTTGCAAGTTAATAGTAGCAATTCATATTATTATGAGTGTAATATAGGAAATGTTATAGCACGTGTAAAATAGAGATAAGCACGTATAATATACAAAATTTTATTTACGCTTATCTAACTTATAATTTCTTTATGTATAAAAAAACTACTAATTAATCTACTACCGTGTAACCGTAAATAAAATAACTATTTGCTAAGCCAAAAACTTAGATTTTTGTTTTCAAGACTCTGTACTGGATTCTGCATTGTACAACAAAGTTTTATTATGCAGAGTAATTAATATAATGGCGTTATCGAAGACATTTTCAGATTATCCTTAACGAGACATTCGTCTTACAAGAAGCACTACGAATCATTGAAGACTGGTGCTTTGAAGAAGACCTTTTAGATTTACGAATAGAAGAAATCTCCCTAAAGGTAGACTACAACTGTTCGGAGAAAAACTTGAAGTATCTAAATAAATTAAATATCTGGGAGTGACACTTGATTTTCAAAATGAATTGGAGGACACACCCGGAAAAATTACTACCAGATCAACTAGGCTTTTCTGGCAATGCAAAAGAGTCTTGGGCAAAACCTGGGGAATACGACCCAAGATGGTTCACTGGCTGCACACAACTGTGATAAGGCCAACGATCACCTTTGGAACGATAGTCTGGTGAAAGACAGACGTGTCTTCTGCAGTGAATATATTAACTGCAATCCAAAGTTAACATCTCCTTAATATTATCGGGGTTTTCCTTCTCTGGAACATATTTGCTTGATTTTTCCTTCATCCTTATTAGATGTCCGAACCAACTGAGTTAATGTCGTTCTATACTTTTCAATATAGGTTCTACTTCAAGCTTTTTCCGTATATCTTCGTTTCGTATTTTGTCAATTTTTGTTAACTGAATTTTCCTTGAAATTTTCATTTCTGCCGCCTGTACTGTGCTTTTTTGTTGTTTGGGAAGATTCCAGCTCTCGCATCAATACATTTGGACTGGTCTGTAAATTGTTTTGTAAACTGTTAATTTTGTTTTCTTACTGATTTCCCTTCTATCTTCTTGTTCAGGGCGTAAAACAGTTTGGTTGCGCTTTTTATTCTATTACTCATTTCTACATCGTTTTTTCCTCCCTTTTGATCTGTAACTTCCAGATATTTAAAATTATCTATCTGTTCTATTTCTTTGCTTTTTCAATTTTACACTATCACTCCTATCACCATTTTCGATGTTTATTTTCAAGTATCTCTGCTTAAGTGCCATGTCCCATTTATCTAAATTTTGTTGCAGGTCTTTTTCATTTTTGGCATATATTATGAGGTCGTCAGCATATTGGCATTATGTTAAATGTAGGAGGAGAGAATGTACCAAACAAAAAATATTGACAGTCAGGATCTGATTAAAACTATCAGCAATCCAACCACTAAGTCTAGATAGGTAAAAAACTTTGGGAGTTGATGAATTGATTGAAACAGGTCCATATTTGAATGTTGTAAAGAATCCATTAAATAAAATGATAACGAGTGTAAAAGATACTCTTAAAAATTGTAACAACGTTGTTACTGGAAATTTAAAATATAAGTTACCTGTTAGTAAACCTACGATATCAAAGCTCCATTATTTCCTAAGATACATAAATCTGGGAAGGCAATGAGACCTATTTATTCACCTACTTATAATATAAGTGGTTATCAAAGGAGTTTGAACATTTACACATTCAGCCAGAAAGTTTTGTAATTAAAAATTCATTAGAATTTTTGAATAATGTTGAAGATACGGTAATTCAGGATGGGAAAATGTTGATCTCGTTTGATAATAGTTCATTTTTGCCTAGGGTGCCAATTCCACAGACCTTGTAGTACTTACTTGGAGGATTTACTTGTTTCCAATAGTTTGAGTCACGAAGTAACCGCAGATTATTTTTTGGCAAAGATGTGCATGGATCAAAATTATTTTCAGTATGGGGACCAATTTTATAAACAATATGAAAGAAAGGCTATGGGTAAATTGCCTATCACTGTTTATGGCTAATTTAATGGAGACTATACAAGGGGATCGAACTCCATGTATTCCAATGACAGCCAATCATAAAACTCGAGTTCATGATATTTTATTGGTTGCTTCTTTGACAGTTCGCGGTTTGCGTGTGTGGTAAATGAGGTTAGGTCATAGAGGGCGGAATGGGAAAAAAAGGAGATTAGATTGGGGCGGAACAGGGTAAGTATTATAGAGGGTAGAGAGGATGACAGATGCTTTGGATGTGGGATAAAGGGCCATAAAGTAGCAGGGTGTGAGGTGAAGGTAGTCAAGGAGAGGAGTAAGTGCTGGCTATGTAAGAGGAGGTCGGCAGGCCTTCCTTTGTGGGGAATGGGGGGAAAGGGGACACAAGCCAGGGGAGATAGAATGTAGTAGGGGGTAGATGAAGACGATGGAAAACAGGAAGGAAAAAATGGGAGGGACCCTCTGGACCACTCAGAGGGGACGAGTCTGGACCAATGGGAGGAAGGGGAGAGCAGTGGGCGGGAAGAAGGAATGTAGAGGATGGATAGCGCATGATATATTGGATCAAGTGATTTTTAGGAGGGAAGTGGATTTGGTGTGTGGATCTGAGGTAAATGCTAGATATGTGGGAAAGCAGGGATGGATTATGGATGATACAGGAGAGGCAGGAATAAGAGTGGTGGGAGACTGAGGGCGGATGAAGTGAGGAGAGGAAACGGATGGGTGGTAGTGCGAATGGGAGACATGGTGGTGTACAGTGTGTATATAAGCCCAAATGTCGCCAGGAAGAATATGGGAAGAGCATCACAGGATTGGAGGACGATCTGAGGGTGTCAAAAGGGAAAAGGAGGATAATTAGGAGAATGGTGACAGGGGACTTCAATGCTAAGAATACTGCATGGGGGGGGGAAGAAAACGGATAGGAGAGGGGATATCCTGGAGGATGTGTTGACATCCAACGGGCTGGCGGTGCTGAATGATGGACTACTACCCACCTTCGTGAGGGGTGACGGGGGTTCGTCATTCATTGATATAACAGCATGTGATGAATGGCTGGGGGAAAAAGTGAGTAGTTGGAAGGTGCTGGAGGATGAGGAAAGCTTGAGCTTACATAGGTATGTGGAGACGGATATAAGGAAAGGGAGAAAGGATTTATTGGGAGAGTGGGGATGGAGGTGGACGAAGGCCGAGGCAGAGAGTATGTGGAAGAAAGTAAGAGAGGAGATAGAAAGGGGACTTGGACATGATGTAGATGAATTGTACAATGTGATACAGGGCTGTAAAAGAGAGGGAAAGAGGGGCAATAGGCGTGAGCGGAGGGCTAATTACTGGTGGAATGAGGAAATAGTGGAGCTGTGGAGGGAGTGTAAGAAAGAACGAAGACAGATGCTGAGGGCAAGAGGAAGGATTGAGGGAAAAGGGGGATACAAAGAGAAGAAGAAGGAACTGGAAAGTAGGGTGGAGAGGGGAAAAAAGGGAAGTGGGAAGAGTTACTGGGGGACCTGGAAAACAATCCATGGGGAAAGGCATATGAGATAGCGGTGAAGAGGATGGGTGGAAATAGAATCGAAGTGCTAGAGGAAGATTGGGAGAAGGAGGTTATAGGCAAATTGTTTACTGGGGGAGAAGGAGGAGTTGGAGGCAGGATTCGAGAAGTCCTGGATACCAGGCCTGAGGGGTGATATGATGGAGAGGCTGTTGGATGACAATGGGGAGTACTTCTGCGAGCTTTTCAACAGGGTGCTAAAGGAGGAAGAGTTTCCAGAAGGATGGAAGGTGGCTAGGGTGATACTACTTAAGAAGGCGGGTAGAGAGGGGCAGCGGGCGGGGGAGTACAGGCCCATCAGCCTGCCTTGTGGCATGGGTAAATTGATGGAGGGGATAATAAAGGATAGGATTGAGGAGGAAGTTGGTAGGAATGGGGGTTTTAGGGAAAACCAGCACGGGTTTGCGAAGGGAAAATCATGCATCTCGGCGCTTGGCAGGGTAATGGGCTTGGAGGAAAGGGTTGGGGAGGGCAGCTGGAGGAACAATAAATTGACCCTACTCGTGTTATTCGACGTCGGGAACGCGTTCAATAGTGTCAGCAAACGGGCAGTTTTGAGCGCATTGCTGAAGCTTGGAGTGGGGGAGGGTTTGGTTAACCTAGTGGAGGACTACCTGACGGGACGTATGATAGTAGACACTAGAGGGAGGAGGTATGAGACGGAGACAGGAGTGCCCCAGGGCTCGGTTCTTGGACCGACGCTATGGAAGTGTGTGTTTGATGAGGTTTGTGGTATAGTATGTGAAGAGGGATGTGAGATCACGGTGTATGCGGACGATGTGTGTCTGGTATGTATGGCAAAGCGGTGCGGACTAGAAGTGGCGGAAGATAAGACAGTGGGGTTGTTAGTGAAGGGACGGAGCAAGACGAGGGAAGTGGGGGTGATGGTGAAGGAAAGAAGAATTCGCATGGAGAAGTCTGTGAAATACCTAGGGGTGTGGTTGGATAGTCAATTATCCTTCCGAACACACATGTTGAAGGCGGCAGAGAAGGGGAAAGTGAGGGCAGCATGGCTGGGGATATTGATGTGTAATGTGAAGGGGCCGGGAGAATGGAAGAGGAGGATCATTGGTAGGACGGTAGAGCAGAGTATGCTGTACGGTGCGGAGGTGTGGGGTGGAAGAGCGGGAGTGAATGCGAGGGCTAGGTCGCTCCTGCGGATGCAGAGAGGTATATTGCTGAGGGTGGTGCAAGGGTACAGGACAGTGGGTGGTCTGGCAGCAGCGGTGCTGTCAAGGACCTAGCCATTGGACGTGATGGCTAGAGCCAGAAATAAACGCTGGGAGGTGCGACCGGAAAAGAAGTACAGGAATTGATGGAGGAGGAAATGGAGAGAAGGTGGGAGGAGTATGAGGGCGCGCTAAAAGGAGCGATTGGGAATAGGAGAGATTGGATGGATCGAAATTTCGGGGAGGTGAACTACTTCTTGACACAGGTGTTCTCTGGACATGGGTCGAGAAAAGGGTACCTCCACAAGATTGGAAAAAGAGAGACTGGAGTGTGCGAGAGTTGTGGAGTGGAGGATGATGTGGGGCATTTGTTTAGATGCTGGAGGAACGAGGAAGTGCTGAAGAAGTTGGAGAGGAAACTAGGGGAGGCGGTGTATTGGGTGAATATGGTGGAGATAATGTTGAGGGGGGAGGAGGAATGGATGGAGGTGAGTGTCGTAGTAGAGAGCATGGTCAGGGGGAGAGATCTACTCGATATGGCATGAGAGGAGGGAGTGAAAGTTAGGGCCCACCGTCCGTCTCGAAGTATGCTAGGGTAGTGATTCCGAGGCGGGGGTAACGGCGAGTTTGAGGTGGGTTTGGTTGGTAGGCATCTCCTTGGGGATGAGTCCAACACTGTTTGGGTCCTAGACCCATTCGAACATGAATTTCCCATGTCGGATCGAAAAAAAAAGGTTATAGAAATGGAAAATATTGTGAATAGGAAATCCGTTTTTTGTCCTCGTTTTCAAAAATATCGAAAATTGTGATTGTTTGATGGTAAAATATCCAGCTGTATGTATTTATATTTTTACTAAGGTATATTTCAGTCTATCACAATAAATATTCTTTCCTACTTCATTTATCTTTGAATATTTTTAATTAGCTTTGGTACTTAAAAAATTCGTGGATTTGTTAAATTCAGCTCACGTCTTCGTCTTATATCACCAGCACTACGACTAATGCAATTTTTAACAACGCACACCCTACCCATTATAAATTTTTATTATAACAATTTCAATTTTCCAGTTTTTAAAGTAATGTTTACTATTTACCTACTGTCAAATAAAAAAAGTAAGGTTATTGTCGTGACAGTTTCAAAATGGAACAAGATCTATAATGCGCGACGCTACGGTGAAAAAACAAACTGCTTAGATAGACGATTTTGAGGACAGGTTTTGTCAATTTTCCCGTAAGAGTTCGATCTTTTTGTTTAGTCTCCATGGCTAATTTATTCATGAGTTAATAATAATTTGAGTATTTTCCTAGAGTGTGTTATAGATATGTGGATGATATTTTTGCTGTATTTGATACAAATAAAGCGAACGTTGACGATTTCATTTTAAAATTGAATTCAAAGTTTTCAAGTAATAAATTTACTTTTGAATTAGTAATAAAAGGACAGTTACTATTTTTAGACACATGAGGAATTAGAAATAAAAATAGGTTAGATTTTGATATTAATAGAAAAGATACTGCTACTCACAGGTAAATCCCAGCTGATTTTTTTCATTATAATCAACATAAAATTGCGAGTCTTCATTTTTTAGTACATAGACTAATTAATCCTCTTCCTCTTAATGATGAAAGATATAATAATGAAAATAATTCAATTGGGGATATAGCTGTTATTAACGGGTATGATAGGAAAATAGTAGATAAGCTAATTAATCAAAATAGTAAAATACCTCTTAACCCTTATTATACACAAGTAAGTAATTTAAATATCAAACGAATCTTTGAAACAGTTGTTGGGTAACCCCAAGGATGAAACAATGGGTTTGGAAAAGAGTGGTATTTATGAAATTAGTAGTAATGATTGTGATGTGAAATACGTTGGGCAGACTAAGAGGTCTGTAAAAGTTCGTTTGCAGAAAATGTGAACTGTTTCTTTGAGTACTTACAAGGACTCAGGCAGAAGCACTTTGGAAAGAAAATAATACAACCATTAGAACTATATATAGAGGGCATAAAGCTTCTGAAATGGAAGTGGAAAAAATTGGAAATGGTAAGTACAATGATTCAATTCAAGTGCCTGGGCTGTGGAGAACAGCCCAAACGAATGAATGAATGGATGATGCGTTTGTCAAGGCTGGATTAAATAATAAAATAATCACCGATTTCATTAGTTTTTTTCAAATACAAAACGAATCTTCTGTGAATCTTTAATTGCGTGTTGTTTTTAAAGAGATGCGATTAATCAATATTGTACTACTTTTATTATAATATTGAAATTATTTTTGTACTACTGTTAATGTATAACCAGGCTAGATAAACTAAATTGAAAACTAGTACAAGAAAAACATTGTTATATTTTGGATCTTGTAGACTAGACTTCTTCTATTACTTGAACGTTTCTGATCTTTTGACAGTTGTTAAATGAATACATTTTTTGGTACGTTGTAATTATAGTTGAATTTTGTTCCTCTAACTACCATAAAGGAACTTCATCCTTGACTGATCTTTTGGATTCTTCTATGCTACTGACCAAGTAGACAATTTCTAATTTGAATACTTGGAACAGTTCTCACATTGACAGGGTTTTTTTGTATTCACCGTATCATTGCTCTTATAACTTTTTTTCCTTCTACGAATCTGTCCTTTTTTAACACATACAGCACAGGAACAATGCTGCTTAGTTTTCTCATATTTCATGGATGGATCTTTTGTATTTCCAGCTTCTGAACATTTTCTTGTCCTACATTTTTTAATATTAACATTTTTTTCAGGTATTCCAGAACAAATAATTGATAAAAGTTTCCATTGAGGAGTTTCTTCATTTTTGGATCTTTGCTCCACACAGTGGGAGCAAAGGCAAGGTTTAATATCCATTGGAGGTTCTATTTGAGAAATGTCTGATTTAGGCGTTTCTGTGAATTTATCAGACGTATCAACTTTTGTACAAGTGCATAGGCAAGCCACGCAAGAGCATTTTATTTTTTGTGATGATTCTTGAATCTGCTGATCATCCGGCTCGACACAAATACATGTACAATTAGGACATTTGCAAATATTACGTGTGTCTAATGATTCTTTCCTGAATCTACAAATATTGGAATCACATGTCAAGGGTTCACAAGAAATTGTAGGCAACAATTCTTCTTCTTCAGCTGTTTCGTCTACTTGTTGGATTGTTTGTAATTGAGGTTTGCATTTGCAGCAAGTGCAATTTGGATTGTGTTTTTTTCTGTTTTTGTCAGGAAAGTCTTCTGTAAAACATTGCGTATACATACATTTTGTGCATTGAAAAGCAGTCATTCCAGATCCATTTCTAATTTTTGGCAGTGCTGTATCTGATCCCACTTTTTTATCTGTTTCTTTTAATAGTATACAGTCACTACAGATGCAATCTATACAATGACAACTGATGTTCAAGTTTTTACTTAAAATATCTACTTCAACAATGCTTCTTTCAACATATAGTTCATTGGGACTCACCTCTAACATAAAGGTATTTTCATTAACACTTAAGGAATTAATTGTTGTACTCTGAGATTTATCACAACTTTCTTTTATGACGCGTCGATCAAATGGTTTTTTGTCTATACCAGAATATGTACTTATCGGTGAATCCTTTTCTGTTGATCTCCATTTCGTTTCTGTAGCTGGAACGTATTCTTCATTTGTTGAAGTTCGCATGCAATCATCTCTCGAACAATCTTGGCACTGCCCTTGTGATAAAAATGACTCACGTTTCTTGGAATAACCAGGAGGTACGCATATCTCGATGGTCGTATTGTCTGTCTGTAAACCTACATCTTTTATTGTTGGTTGATCATGATTTTGTATTTTCAAACCTTCGCATTCTAAGCAAGTACATAACCCACAATCACATAATGATTTTGTTGTATATTTGGTCGAACTCCCAGAAAGTATTTCTTCTTCCTCTTCTGTATTTTGAGATTTTATAGGACATTCGATGCTCACACATTCACATATTAAGTTTTCTGTTGCAATATTTTTCCCAGTGTCGTTTGGATCGTAGTTGCAATCTTCGCAGGTTTCTTTCGGAACAATCGAATTAATTGATTCACTTCTATTATTGGTACAGCAGCAAAGAAGAGGTTTGACTGACATCAGTATGGTAGTGACGTACAAAT
Organism: Lochmaea crataegi; assembly: GCA_947563755.1. Classification (NCBI taxonomy): domain Eukaryota; kingdom Metazoa; phylum Arthropoda; class Insecta; order Coleoptera; family Chrysomelidae; genus Lochmaea; species Lochmaea crataegi. The sequence goes on from OX387432.1 coordinate 28,417,066, forward strand.
CATTTAAATCCGCAAAATGCCAAGTTGAAGTTTTGCTACAAATGAATCGAGGTAAACAAAGTTTGTTTACAGTTCAATTGTATTGTTGAAAGTTTTGAACGTGAACTCGGAAATGTATGTTAACTGCTAGGAAATCACAATGCAATTAAACCGTAAACAAACTTTGTCCCTCAACTAAGATGGCTGAACTGACAAAGTCACGAGTTCTGAAAAAGTCTATGTTGAAAATATTAAGATTATATCACTCATTTATATAATATTTGAAGAGGAAACTTCTTTAGCCGTGCTGAGCAGCTTTTGGTAGGGGTTTGGTGGTGGAACTAACACCGCTTAATCGACATTTGTCACTGTCATGCTGTAGTAAGTGAAATTAGGTTGGGCTCTTCTTTTTTTCTTTATTGGGTAATGTACCATGGGATAATTTGCCCAGCTTATACAGTGTTACGTAACGATAAGGTAATGCCAATTTGCAACGCCTCCAACAATGTTGGGCGCTAATTTGTAACGGCTACTCAGTTTAGAGAGCACCTCAGGTGTAGATTCTGAGACCAAACTAGTAAAAATTCAGAGAGTAGTCTTACCGGTTCTCGGGTAATCCTACTTGAAATTTATTTTAATTAAGGTACTGAAGTAAGTTAATTATTGTATTAATCAAGTGACTGAAATAAATAAAAGGAAAAAATTATGAAAGTTAAGAAAGGTAAGTGGGCGCCACCCTGAATAATACTAGTTTATTTGTTACTCACATCAGCAGTATAGCGACAAATCCTGGAATATTGGAAGGGAAAATAAACTTTATGAACAACGTTATTAAATTTACAAGTTGTATATTGACTTTGGAAACAATTTAAAACAAAAAAAGATTGAATGACTAGTTCATAGAGGTTGTTCTTGGTTGAAGAAGCGATAGTTAAAATATCTAGGTGTTACTTCCCATGGTTCCAGTCCTGGTAATATTCCAGATATAGGTATAGTGATATCTTGGTTTCAGATCCAGGCTTGTCCCAGGTAAAATTTCGGGTCCAGGTAAAGTTCCCAGGTCCAGTTTCTGTCCCAGGTAAAGTGCATTCACATAAATGCACTTTTTCAAGATACGATATGTTTGCTTCAATAGCACATGTTCACAGGAAAGAAGAATGAACCCTCTTCGCCATTCTTTAAATACAGGAAATCATATGAAAGATAACAGACTTACGTCTCATGTCAAGCTCAGACGTCTTAACCAGAAAAGGAATTTACATTTCAATAGTGAATTCTTAATTCATATTTAATTAATAAGTGGTAGAAGAAGAGATACGAACGAGGTCGAAGTGGGAATATCAAAATAGCAGTGGATATTTTCACGACAGACGAAACTCGATCGGCCCGTATAGAAACGTTGATTTCGACTCTCGTCGACATTAAATATATTCAGCCTTGAAACATTTCTCGGTGTTGGGTATGAGAAAGGACTGGCTATTCGCCGCCCATACGATAATTTATTATTAATCAACTGAAGGAAAGTGAAGTGAACGAAATTAACGTTACAACAGGGGAAATATTATAATCTTGCTCTTGCAATCGAATATCTCCAAATGGGATTACTTGAACTAAAACTTGACTAGTTAAGACAGCAGCTTTCCTGTCTAAAATTCCTCTCGAGCGAAAATGTTAGAAATGATAAAACAACACAATGATGAAAATTTTAATTTGTATACAGTGCATTGTTTAAATTGCGATTTATTGAAAAGAAATTTTCTTCAGCTACGTTATATGATTTTCGGTAGATAAGATCAAAATTTATGGGTTGGTCTCCGCCTATCATAGGAGTACGATTTAAACAATGAAATAGTATTAACCTATTTGCGCGCTGTCACTTATGATCTACAAAAATGCGCTTGCTGCGTAACGAACGCTAGTAAGCGAGTGCGCAAAGTAGACAGCACTTAAATAATTCGCTAGGAAGCGAATAACCTTGCGTGTTGCGAACGGTCAAGAATATATCTAGATTTTTATCTAAAGATAATCAAAAACTAAACATTTATATTATATTTAAAAACACTTACCTAATTTAGCGACAAGTTGAAAAACAACACTTTCTCCTGCAACAGCCCATCGAACTTCAAACGCTAGATTATCCAACAACACTTCGCAATTCAGTTTTGACTGTAAACAAAAAAAAGGACATGGTAAGTATAAGGATAATTGTTCACACGCGATTTTCTGTTCAGTCGCAGAGATAAGAAATATTACATGCTCATGTACACATATGGGATTGAGTAACCGCAATCTGCGATTGTCGTGATTTAAAAAAAATCACACAGGCTTATAATACATGAATTTGCACGCATTTGCTACTATTAAATTAATCATAGACAACTCTGAGATAACTGTTCTTTCAGGACAGGATAGGAGAGAGAGAGATAGGAAAGAGAGATAGGAAAGAGAGAGAGAGAGAGAGAGGGATGGGAGAGCGAGAGAAGGAAGAGAAAAAGAGAAAGACGGGAGAGAAAGAGAGTGTATTGCGTGTGAGTACAATCATTATTTTAAACTGTCAGAATCTAAGACGGATTCGGTAACGCATTTTTTTCTCATTAGAAAGCCCCCCATTGCTTATAGAACATTTTAAAAGAAAAAAATTCACTTTTGGAAGAGGAAATTGCTTTTAAAAGTACTAAAAATCCGCCATTTTTTTTCAATTTCTGACAATTATTGATCATTTTTCAAAATTTTGACAATTATTGACCATTTTTGACCGTTTTTCAAAAATTTTGACAATTGGCCTTTTTTGACAATTTTTGAAAACTATTGACCATTTTTGACAGTATTTGACAATTATTGACCATTTTTCAAAATTTTGACAATTTTTGACAATTATTGGCCATTTTTGACTATTTTTCAAAATTTTTGACAATTATTTACCATTTTTCAAAATTCTAACTATTATGGACCATTTTTGACTATTTTAGGAAGTTTTTGACAATTATTGCCAATTTTTGACAATTTTTGACAATTTTTGACAATTTTTGACAATTTTTGACAATTTTTGACAATTTTTGACAATTTTTGACAATTTTTGACAATTTTTGACAATTTTTGACAATTTCTGACAATTTCTGACAATTTCTGACAATTTTTGACAATTTTTGACAATTTTTGACAATTTTTGACAATTTTTGACAATTTTTGACAATTATAAACAATTTTAGACAATTACTGACCATTTTTGACAGTTTTTGACAATTATAGGCCATTTTTCAAAATTTTGCCAATTATTGACCATTTTTGACAATTATTGACCATTTATGACAATTATTGACTATTTTTGACCGTTTTTGACCATTTTTCAAAATTATTGACCATTTCTGACAGTTTTTGACAGTTTTGACAATTATTGACCATTTTTGACAGTTTTTGACAATTATTGACCATTTTTGACAATTATTCACCATTTTTGACAATTTTTCAAAATTTTTGACCATTTTTGACAATTATTGACCATTTTCCAAAATTTTTACAATGTTTGACAATTATTGACCATTTTTCAAAATTTTGACAATGTTTGACAATTATTTACCATTTTTTAAAATTTTAACAATTATTGACCTTTTTTGACAACTATTGACCATTTTTGACAATTATTGACATTTTTGGACAATTTTTCAAAATTTCTGACAATTTTTGACAAAGTTGATACGTTGTTTTGAAATAAATATATATATTTATGTATATTTTTAACATTTTGACAAAAATCGTACAATGATGTTACCGATTGTAACACTATCAAAAATTATCGATAATAATCGATACTAAAAACAGCACTATCGATAAATATCGATAGTCGGGACTTTCGATAGTTCTCCATTCCTACTGCTGTGTAAGTGGGGATGTCTGTCTGAACTCCGGTGAGAGAGAAAAAGACAAACGTCAGAGGTTTTTCTGTCTTTGTCTCTCGTCTATAGCATACGTGCCATCAGAGAAAGACAGCCTGAACTGAACCTCTCTCTCTCTTCTCAAGATGGAAGAAATTGAGCAAATATTTCCTAAAATTTTTGATGAAATAGGTACTTTTAAAACAGAATTTAACATTAAGATTGATGAAAATGTTCAGCCATTTATACAATCAGTTCCACAAGTTGTGCCTATTCCATTACTTAAACTTTTAAAAGATGAGCTTGAGCGTTTACAGAATCTATATATTATAGAACCCGTTGAATATCCACCATACTCCATGGGTCAGTCCTATTGTTATAGTTAGAAAAGATAATAATAAATTTTTTTTACACATTTTCCGATTGGTAAAGTCGAAAGACCCTAAGGCTGGACTGTAGAAGAAGGACTACGCATAAGTCCCTCAAAAACACAGATAATTGCGTTTACCAGAAGAAGGAAAAGGGAAGGACTTGGCCCTCTGACGCTTCAAGGTGAACCAAAACGATTGTCGGATGAAGTAAAATATCTTGGGGTTATCCTAGACCCAGGTTTAACTTGGAACCGACACCTTCAGCATGTGATCAAGAAGGCAGAGGTAACCAAGCATGGTACACTGGTTGTACAAAATGGTTGTCATCCCCAGGATTACATATGCATCTCTGGTCTGGTGGCCAAAGATCAGACAAACATCTGCAATGCTATAACTAAGCAAGGTCCAACGACTTGCATGCATTGGCATTACAGGGGCAATGAGGACTACTCCTACAGCGGCGCTGGAGACAATGCTAGACATTCCTCCGCTACATTGTGTTATAATGTGCGAAGCAAGGGCAGCTCTAACCCGACTGGAGAAAGCATCAGACCATGATGTGGCACATAGGAGAGAACACACAGAAATAAGGCATGTGGATGACGACATCTTTAAAATGCCAACAGACCACATGACCACCAGATATATCTTTCGCAAGAACTTCGAGATTGTCATCAAAGATCGAAAGGAGCTTGAGGAAGAGAACGCACCACCACTCAGTAGAGCAAATGAACTGATCTGGTACACAGACGGATCAAAGAATGAGCTCGGCACCGGAGCGGGCATATACAGCAAGTCGAGCAAATATGAAGGAATCGTCTCGCTTGGAAAATACGCCTCGGTATTTCAAGCAGAGGTCTATGCAATACTTTCATGTGCAAAGGCAAATAACATGAGAGCCTACAACAACAGGCAGATCAGGATCTACAGTGACAGTCAAGCTGCATTTAAAGCACTTCAGAGCTCTAAGGTAACATCTCGGTTGGTATGGGAATGCGGCGAAGAACTTAGAAGACTGGCGACTCGGAACAGTGTAACACTGGAGTGGGTCCCAGGTCACAAAGGAATCGCTGGCAATGAAAAAGCTGACGAACTCGCAAGAGCAGGATCGTCAACCCCGATGAACGGACCCTAACCAGCTGTGGGCATTCCCAGATGCTCAACTAGGCCATGGTTAAAAGGGTGGGTAAAAGAACAACACAATAAACACTGGAAGAATACGCCCAGGCAAATAAATGGAAAGAAATTCATAAAAGAACCATCAGAAAAAGTAGCGAAAGAACTGCTCTCAATGAGCAGGAACAAACTACGCACCATAACGGGGCTACTTACGGGACACTTTCCCACAAAGGAGCACCTGAACAAAATAGGGCTGTATAACGGAGACCTCACATGCAGAAGATGCAAAAAGGATACCGAAACAGCTCTGCATATACTATGCAACTGTGAGACGCTGGACCACAGGAGGCAGAAACTGTATGGTAGACCCCAAATGACTCCAGAAAACTTCTACAACCAACCAGCAAAGAACCTGTATGAGCTAATACAGGGAACGGATTGGCTGAATAGGCTGTAGTCAGAATACTAGGAGTATCCACAATAAGCCCAGGAGGCTGAGGTGGTGCCGGCGAAGGGACGGCTCCTTATAAAAAAAAACCCTAAGTATTAAACATTTTCCTATAAAAGTCATTACTTAGCGTGCGCTGCGAAAACTATGATACATAATCTAATCTACTACATGAACTCTCAAAAAAGTCTGCGAGGCTATATGTCTAGCTATTATAGATGAATCCCAATAGAGCTACACAATACAGCTTCTGTATCGGATTATCTGTTAAAATAGTTTGTTTCGCATTTGTCAGCTCCAGCGCAATATGTTTGAGATCCCACACATTTCCATCCAGATCCAGATTATTGTTTCTCATTGCGATGGAAATATCCCAGGGACAATTTTTGTGCTCAAATGTCGAGGCTTTATGTGAAAACGAACCTTAAAATATAACCAACCGGTCAACTTTGATCCAATGGCAATTACATGTTATACAATACAAGTGTGCCTTAGTTGTAAATAAGCATCTGCTTCAAATAGGTGGATAACATTAATTAAAATTCAAGTTGCAGTTATACATTTTATTAAATGAAAATAAATATATAAATAAAAAAAATGATTATAAATATACATTATTCTCTACTGGCCATATGTTACAAAAATGTACAATATTCTTATATTTACATATTAAAAAAGCCTTAGAAAAAAAAGCAATACGAAAATTCGATAATCCGTAATTCTAAATTACAATTCATTAATTGCAAAAGCTGCAAGGCATATTTATAAGCGATGACAAAATGGAAATGAGATATGCACACAATCTGTTTATACGACAATTTTTGTGAATGGATGATTGTAGTTTGAAGTGAGTTGTAATAGGCAAGAAATGTTTCTAAGAGCCAAACTATACGGGCGGATAATCCGCGAAGTGGTGGGTACACCGTGTAAATGATATCGACGGCGTTTCTGACACGACGCACGAAGCACACATTGGTGTTCAGACAGCGGATACAGTATTCGCCAGCTAACTTGATGTCCTGAATGCTTTCTAGGGAGCTATTGACGCCGCCCATCCGATAACTGTAAACAGTGCCGTGCAAGTTCTGAGGATACGCTTTCTGTTACAAATTAACACAACTTGTACAATTAATAAAGTCCGTGCGGAAATTATATGATCCTAACTTCATAAATAATATTTAATTCGCGAACAATTCTTTCTATTGTAGTCACAGAAAATCCTGTAAAGAATAGGTAGTAGATAACTTTTTTTTTCATATCGGATCATAATACAATGTTTTATACATTAGGTACAGCAAAGAAGCTTTCTCGGTATAGCTCGCAAAAATAACTTTAGTAATGTTCTGACTCAATCAGCTTTTTAAGCCAAATTGATTGAAATAATTATTAGTTTTCAATTTTTCTAAGTGTGCAAAATATTCAATATATTTAATGTTTGGTTTTTACCATTTCTGACGTGTTTGAAAAAAATTTTCTAGGCTAGGTTGAAAGCTAATGTTTAACTAAAAAACCAACTACCTATTCCAAAAAATTAAGGTTTAATTTGGCACGTAACATTTTAATCGTAGGATCATTAAATTCGCAGATAAATAAAATAAGCTGTGCTAACTTGCTTGTGATGGCTTGCTAGCTAGCTGGCTTACCTGTTGCCTGGGATGTTTTAATTTTCACGTTTATTAAGGTATCTTCATCACTTTTTAATGTCTTAAAATAATTATATATTCTTGACGAGTTTGTCCTTCAGTACATTTACGATTTTCTTCATTAACGGCTGACATTTTTACAAACACTTTATTGTACAAAGCAGAAACAATAACTGTGTGACGCTACGCTACTGAAAATCTTAACACCTGATAAAGTTAGATGCAATTGGCGTTTGTCAAAATTTTACCACCAATAGCAGCCGAGTAGGCAGGGCACTATTACTCTGTCTCTCTTAGTTGGTAATTTCTGGGACATCAAGTTAGCTGGCGAATACTGTACGAACGAGTTCAACGTTTCTGTATTTGCTAATTAAAATGCTAAATCCCAGTGCAGTTTGATGACATGTGTCCACTAGAAACGGCGCCGCCGCGTCAGTTACTTGGTTTAGTGAAGACGAGTGACTGACGACATTGTGATTATTATTTTGCGTCGCAGGTGAGTAAACGACATGGCTGTTACACACCGCTGCATAAGCACTAACGACTAACAGGCACTGGACTTCCGTGGGTACTATTCCATTCTATTCAGTTATTTCACAGGACGCTATGCGACCGGTCATAATTATTTCAAGTGGAAGAAACGCGACGTGTTATACCATAGTATGTACTATGGTTATACTATGGTTATACGCTTGTCTATTTCAAGCCTGAGCTGCGCGTCGTTGTGCGGGCGGAACGCTCTACGACGGATCCACAGTTCCCGTGGGGTACTCACTAGTGAGTACGTGAGTATCAAAAATTGATTGTATTGTTTTTAGGGACGACAACAAATTCAGCGGAAGTCTAGACGCGGAATATCCGCTCTTGTAGTTTGGCTATAATGTAAATATCAGTTTCATATTTTTCCTTGATCAACTTGTTCCTTTCATAAAATATTTAGACAGTTTAGCACAATTTTAAGTATAAAATAGGTACAGGCGTAAAGTTTAAATTTTGAATAGTAGATATAAATAACTTTAAAATAATATATTTCTTCTTAAAAATCAATAGCAATACATTTTTCCATAATTCCTAGAACTTTCATGATTAATATTGATAAAATTTACAAAAACGTAAACATAATTTCTAGCTACTTTTCAATCAAAATATATCATTTTAAATGTTCAAGAAATAGGAACTTTTCAAGGCAAACCATTTATTTGTAAATTGGCACACTGTTTAGCAAAAAAAGGCAGTAGACCGCCACATATACAATTTAAAACCACCAAGTATTTGAAATAAACACTATTTCAGGCAAATATTGCTTAAATTGACAAAAGTGGATGACGCTCTCAAAAACTTTTTATCTTTTCCTCATGGTAATGGCATAACCAAGATACTTATTTGGATAATAGGACAATACATAATTAATCAGTGGAGTTAACCTTCCCATTACACACACTATTCACTGATAGACTGACTGAGCATCACAGATAACCTACATAAGCATTGGATATTTTTTCTTATTTTTTGGGTTTGGGCCATCTTTAATACAATCTATACCAAAATAAAAAATATAAATTAAAATTGAATAAATAGAGAATTTACTATGGCCCTCAGAACAATCCGCGGATTCCGTATTCTGTATTGTGTTCTGCTTCAGCTATTCTGGTTTTAGATTAAGAAGCTAGCGAGATTTGACAAAGAGGAGAGACAAGTGAATTATGAAAGAAAAGAGCTGTGGCAACACTGTATAGACGTGTTAACATTAGGTTTGTTCCAATTGGCGTTTAGGAACCGGCTAGATATATGCCATGCTTACTAATAGAACAGCCACTACTTCTCTTCAGGATGAGGCCATTAGCTTTAAGGTTTCCAGAGGCTGCCCACAAGGCGGAGTACTGTCTTCCCTACTGTGGTCACTCTTGATGGATGACTTGCTTAGCGCTCTCGAAAGAAGAGGGGTAGAACTGCAAGCGTATGCAGACGACCTTGTCATCAAGGCAAGGACCAAATCAGGAAGGGTAGCATATAATATCCTACAAAAGACGTTGGACGATGTCCACACTTGGTACCAGAGAACCTTCAATTGGCATCGCGATAAGCTTTGCCAAACAAACACTAAATACCTGGACTGCAAGAAGAGCTTTAGACTTCTGGCATAATATACCAGGATTGGTTCATTCAAAGGCTTTTATACATCCTTCGAAGAATGTTTCCAAACAAATGTTAAATTATATCAGGCATGACCTACGTTGTCTAATAGGCCTTTTAACAGGCCACTATTATCTGAATCGTCATATGCTAAGACTTGGACTGACGGAAGATCCGACTTGTCGTCTCTGACTGGAAGATGATGAAACAGCAGAGCATATAATTTGTGCCTGCCCCGCCGCGGCTCGAATCAGGTATTTGATGTTTGGCAGGGTCTCTCTCTCACCCTCGGACCTGAAATATCATTCACCAAACAAACTAATTTGGTTGGTGAAATCTGAATAGGTATGAGCCACAATAGACACTCACCACAAATCTAACCTAACCTAGGAACCGTTTTGGAATTGTATCAAGTACATCAACTTTATCACCCCTTCCATAAGGTAGTTTTTGTAGCGTTCCACTAACGATACTATAATCAGTTGGAACCTCGAAGGAAATACAGCACTTGCGCGAACGATACCTAGAACGGTTCTATCAACAGTTCGAACGAACCTATTATTACGAAAGCACAGAAGAACCTATTTCATTGTTTATAGCTGCTATGTGAAAAGTAGACAGCCCACGCAACTTTCCATAAGCAATTTTGCATAAGTGAATGTGAATATTGTGAATTAGATTAGCCATTTTGGTGATAATCTCTATAGTGTTCTTACGTGGTTTTCACTCTACTCTTTCGTTCCATTTGTGATGTTTTCCTGTTTATTTGCAATAGAACTGTTTACATAGTGCGTAAGTTTAGTTACTTAAGCCAAAGAATACACCAACTAACAAGAAGCGAAGCCCGACGCAATCTCTTTGATGTTTTGGTAACAAAAGATTATGACCTTGAGAGATGGATGTTGATAGATAACAGTAAATACACTAAAAAATGATCAAATTTTCAAATATCAGCGAAATAATAATTGGTCGACAAAGTTAAGTATGACAAGTATCTTATTATAAAAATGGCGCCTTTCGGACATGCGCATACCAAATAGGATAGGAAGCTTCGCTTCTTGTTTGCTGGTGTATTCTTTGCTTAAACCTGTTATGTCAAATCAAAATCGCTTACCAAAGCAACAATGCATTTCTCATGGAAATGTCAAAAGGTGTCTCTTCTGTGTGAGTAGGTTATTCTGTGACGAGAGGTGGCTATCATTCTGAGAATATATTCGTGTGCTCACTTCCTGTCAACGCCTATACAGGATGTCCCAGACTAATTTATCCAGGCTATGTCTCTTAAACGAATAGAGATTTTCGAATGGGACAAAAACTGATCTATTCCATTTCTAATACACTTTAATAAGGCGTAGAAAAAATCATCCCCTAAATATTCATCCCTTAGTTACAACCCCTAACTTTAAATTTTTTAATAGCACCCTGTACATTTTTTTATAATTTTGGATGTGGTCTTCCATCGTCTATTCAAGAAATTTTTCAAAAATAAAATGGGTTCGTAAGTAATCAAGAAACAAGCAACAAGATCCTCCACACAATGCGAGAATCGTTATCGACCACCTACAAACCCGTTTCGATAACCACTTGATAGCAAACAACTTTCCAGAAATTATGTGGGCGGCACGTTCACCTGATTTGTCACCTCTTGACTCTTTATTTTGGGCAGGGGGTTTACGTTTCTAGGGGGGTATTGTGGTACAGTCTATTGCTCACATTTATTTGAATAATGTTTAATACAGGCTTTATTATTTCTGTCCATTGTTTAAAAAGTGGAATTATTTGTTGGATGACATTGACAGTCGTGTCTTGGATAAAAGCGTTCGTTTGTCATGCCGTGGCTTACATAGAGGGAAGTGTAGCACTTTATGACTTGATCTGTGCGGAACACGCTCGGAATAGTGAGCAGTGTAGTTCGGATGTATGTTTCGGGTAGGTTTCTCTATGGTAGTATTCTGTACTGAAGTTGAGGAAGTGTCAGTAACTTTTTTTCCGCTGTGTGCTTCCTACTAGATGGCTTGGTTTCCAAAAGTGCATCGAACGAGAATCTGAATTTTGTTAATGACTGGGAAGTCATCCCCTGCTGGGTTTTATAGGTTCTCGTTCTGAATTAGTTGTGGAATATACGGTATAGTATTTTGTTCTACAGGAGTTCGTATTGTTGGAGAATTCCGTCCTGTTCTGGAAGCCGTTTTCACAAACCCTTATAGGGGGCACTCAAAAGAATGAAAGCGTCAACGTTGGAGTTTTGGCATTGGAGGTGTGCCACATGTTGTTGATGTTGGTTCATTATTTGTTGGTTGCCATACAGTAAGAGGAAGATTTTGAGTACTGGATCCTTTTTGGAGAAGGGTTCACCTGGCCAGAGCCAGAGATAAAATATATTGTTTATAAATGAAAACCGCAAAATGTAAACGAATTAAAAGAAAACATAAGAGCATGTCGCCAAATTACTCCTGCAATGATTCAAGCCATGTAATCTTTATTACATTTATTTTTATTGTTCCTTTAAGCTTCAAGGCTTTCTTGATTAATTTAACAAAAATAAAAAATAAACTGATATTTTCTAGATTACTTATGAACCCATTTTATTTTTGAAAAATTTCTTGAATAGACGATGGAAGACCACATCCAAAATTATGAAATATGCCCAGGGTGCTATTAAAAAATTTAAAGTTAGGGGTTGTAACTAAGGGATGAATATTTAGTGGATGATCTTTTCAACGCCATATTAAAGTGTATTAGAAATGGGATAGATCAGTTTTTGTCCCACTCGAAAATCTCTATTCGTTTAAGAGATATAGCCTGGATAAATTATTCTGGGACACCCTGTATAGGTGTGCATCATATTTTTATTTTATCCATTATTTTGCAATTAATTTATCAAAACTTATCAGTACCAAGTACTTGAATAACATCAAACAAAAAATGGTTTACCAAGAAAAATCAACTCATCAATAATACTGGCTTTTGAGATAATTGTATGAATAAATATATTCGCATTAAACTAAAAAACCGAACTCCGTTTTAAAATCCTCCTCCAATCTACCCTAGTTGATTGTAATTGTTGTGATTTCCATTTAATTGGAATCTATTGTATTGTCTGTTCAGCTGTGCTTGTAACAATTGTTCTTCCTGTAACCTTTTTTGTTGTAAAATGCGATTGTAAACAAATTGTTCGTCGTACTGTCTGCCGTTTTGTGGGTACTGTTGAAAATTTAATTGGGGGTTGTTGTACTGTGCATCTTGTCCTGCTTGATATTGCTGTCTTAGAATGGAATCTTTGGGAATGTTAGATTGAATTGACAGTGGAATGGATGGTTGAACTTCAATATTTTGTTGACCAAAATTATTAACTTGTGGTTGTTGGTACTGCAAATGTTGATTTTCCCTAATGAGTTGTGGTTGATGAAATCTTTGCAGTTGTTGTTGCTGTTGGTATTGGTTGTTCTGGTAAACCAGAGGATTTTGAATTTGTTGTTGATAATGTATTTGAGTCTGACTATTCTGAGATTGAAACTGATTTAGCGGTTGATATTGAGACTGTTGCTGAGCTAATCTTAATTGTTCATTATTCAACTGATTATACTGATCGACGGGCTTTATTAATAAATTATTTAACTGTTGTGGAACATAGTTGACAGAATTTTGTGGACTTTGGTCATCATTTCTTCTTCCGATTCCAAGGAAAGATAAAAATGATGGTGGTCGGTACGTGGTAGGCTGCAAGTGTCCCCCGACAAATGGTCTTGAGTGCGACACTGTTGTACTGGGTATTTTCGAACTGTCTATCTGGTGTAGCTTCTGTAACAACAGAAACATTCATTAAACATCGTTACGCTGGGACACTTGCTAAACCCACATATTAAACTGCAAAAGCACCATTCAAGCAGTTAATTTTGGAATATTTTAAAGACGTCCAGCTTATAGTAAGACTGGATAGAAACGGAAGCAAAATTATTAACAGTTTGCGCATATTAAGCCAAAAACCTTAAAGCAGAAGCAAATGGATTTTGTCCGAGATTGTACAACTTTTGTAACTGAGCTGGAAAAAAACAGTAGATAAGTTTTAAGCACTGTTGTTTTTGAAAGTATTCTCCACGGAGAGAAATGCATTTTTGCATCCTTTGAAAACAATTCTGGAAGCAGTTATTCCATTCGCTTGTCGGTACATTCAAAATAGAGTTTTTGAAGGCGTTGACTGCATCTTCTGGAGACTGGAACTTTTGACCCCGAAGTTCATTCTTGATTTTTGGAAAGGTAAAAAAGTCGTTAGGACTGTATGGAGGATGGTCCAACAATTCGATGTTTTCTTGCTTTAAAAACTCAACTGTTTTTCGACCTGCGTGGGAACTTGCATTTTCTTGGTGGAGGATCATTCGTGGTTAGGGGTTGGTTTTTCTAAACTCAGCAATGACTTCCGGCAAACAAATCGATATTGTTACGTCGGACCTGTACTGAGGATATGTAGAGGTCCATAAAGAAAAAGAAGAAGACTTACATCTGGAATCATCTAGAACTGTCATCGAAAAGTCTGTAAATGTCATCGAAAAGTCGAGAACTGTCTGGAACACGTGTAAAGTATAGCGGGACAATCGACATGAGTAAGTTCTAGTTTTGAAATATTAGAAATTTGAGTTCTGTGTTCTGATAGTGAGACGTTATTTGTATTGAATTGTGAAAGTTGTAGAAATAAAGAAAGTTTGTGATAGTAAAAGGAGTAACAATATGTACCAATCAGCAGTAACAGTTCTTTGATCTTGCAGAGGAATTGTCGCCTCCAACTTTTTGGAAACACTTCGAGAACGGATAACTTTCGTCAGTTTTGGTTCATCTTGGAACACCCAAACAGACTACTGACGCTTATTTTCGGGTTCATAAGTGTAAATCCAGAATTCATCACCATTGACAATACTGTATAAATTTTTTGAGTTTCCTGCGTTGAACCAGTTTAGAGTTTTTTGACATCAATTGACACTAATTGCTTTCTGTTCTTCCGTCAACAGATGCGGTACCAAACGAGATATTAATTTTTTTACAGGAGTTATGGCCATTGACCCTTATAACTATCTATGTTATAATAATTGAACCCAACACCCGGATATGAGTAAAAGGAGAAATGCTTATTTCGCTAATTGACAATTTACACAATATTTGCTTATATGTTTCTTATTAAATTTAATCAGTCTGATTTTTATATTCATTGTCGTAACATTAAAATTATATTTAAATCCACGAATACTTGTGCTTAAAGTAATGAAGTGTTTTTAAAAATGGAGTTTTTCAATAAAGAAACTTAAGTGGCGCAGTCAGTAGGATTTTCGTCAGGAAATCTATCGTAGGAAAACCGTGAGTTTCAACTCTTTAGACGAAAACTAAAATCAACTTCAAACTCCAGTTCCCAAGGAATCCAGACTCCTCTTCTAACGACGACGACGTTAGATTTAATTGATAATTTTAAACAATTAGCCATAATGGCACCACCAGTTTTAGATATTAAAAATTTGTCAATTATCCCAAATTTCGAAGGGAACATTAATAAATTGCAGCGTTTCATGAATGCTTCCGAATCAATTTTACGTCACTATTTAGACAGTGAAAATATCGGTAGTTTTCAAAATACATTACTTCTTAATGGCCATAACTCAGGTAATCTTTATGTAAAATGGATGACTGCCGTTGTTGGTGGATCTGTTCTTGGATCATCGTTAAGATTAATCCGTCCACTTGTAAATTCTCCATACCAACGAGAAATAATCGACTGATTGCCAAAATCACAAACCAACTCGGCAAGGAATTCTTGTTCAGAAAACTGCCTTCGAAACTTGTAAAAAACATTTTCTCGGCTCAATTCCATTTTTCGACTGACTTTTAAAATTCAGTTTAGGTACAGCTTTAAACGAAGCGGTCTGAAACTTTGGAGTTAAGTTTACTAAATATGACAGTTAATTTTGACATTTTATATTTGCTGTCAGGCGCCAACTATGTTGTTATATGCAACACTTAAAAGACAACCCTCGTATCTGATATTGTGATTTTAGTAAGTTTAAGTCTTTGTCTAATTGTCTTTTCGTTCTTATGACTTTGTTTTTTCTATGAAAAATTGAGTTTGTAATCCGATAAAAGTTATTAGGATGATAATATTCTCTTCAGGGAATGTTGATTGCCTTTGTATATTATTAGTTAACTTCTTAGAGTATGCCATCGAAGTTGTTAACTTTGAAAAGATGTTTTATTGTCTAAATACAGTATTTATAGCAGTACCAGTTTATAAGGATAGGCTTTACCGTTGGTGGGAAACTTGAGCACTTTTTAAATAAACCGTTGGATGAAGAATATATAAACAGGGTGTTTCTAAATTATAAAGGGTCTTTTCTACGACAAAAGCATATTTCCCAATAACCATGGTTTAAGAGGTGAGAGGTATATAAGAGATGAAGTGCTAGTTTACAATCCACTTCATCCAAATCAGCATGCATATACTACGGGAAGGTCCACTGATTCGGCCCTTCACCAAGTGGTTGGCAGAATCGAAAGATCATCGGACAATAAAGAATCCACCCTGGGTATATTCATAGATATTGAGGGAGCGTTTGATAAAACAACCATCCCATCCAAAAGTTATATCAAATATAGCGAATGGCTTGTTTAAACATCACAGAAGCCATGAGAAGAACACCAACCGCGACAATGGAATTATTTACCGGTCTGACCCTAAAGAGATGGGATGGAATCAAAGGATGCAGTCTTGCCAGGATCACCTTGGGCGACTCTGGGAAGCTGACGGCGAAGGAATATTTGGCGATGACCAGGATAAACCTACGCTTAACAGTAGGATTTCTGACTGCCCACTGTCAACTAAGGAAACACCTCCATACTATGGGGTTAGTGGACACACCTCTATGCAGAATGTGTGGACAAGAAGATGAAACTGTCAGGCATGTCTTATGTGAGTGCCCGGAGTTATTGTCAATAAGAGAGTGTGTGTTCGGTGAGTCTTGGCCTACACCTGCCGATATAAAGGAGATGTCCCCTAGTGACCAGTCGGCCTTCCTGAAAAGGACAGGATGGACGATGACCTAGGAGGATAACTCATCGGGAGGATGAACAATGGGTCACATGTGGCCTAAGTGCTGTGGGCCTAAACTCACCCTCCCCACTCTACAGATACAGAGAACCATGGTTTAAATTTTGATCAAAAAATTTCAAAACTTCGTACATGACATCTATAGGGCAGTCATTAATAATAATTCCAATATACAACGTCTGTTTATATTCTATAAAGAGTGTAGTCTGTTAGTCAATGTGTAAGTTGTTTCATTTTTCTAGAGCAAAACTCTAGTCTGTAACTAATTTATTATATTTTACTAGTGCTTTCTCAGCTTATACTTATAATCTTTCCTTAATCACTCCTCTCAACACATAATTTCTAGCAATAAAACTATTTCTCCTTAGTTCTCAAACGTGTTTTTATGTATCGCATTAATTAAGGTTTTATAGCAAACTGATGGCGTTTGTTCTCTTTTCCAAATTATTTTAATGATCCCATAAAGTATCTTCTGTAATTCTACTCCCACTGACTTTAACATTTATCAGTTGACTTTCACTCAGGTTTCGACATTGTCTTTAATAATTCTAAGAGATCGTTAGCACTAGTTAAAATATTAATTTTAGTTTGTGATTCATTAAACAAGTATTAATTCACGGTTATTGAGTATTTTGTACGATTAAAAAAATTTGCTCTTTCTTATAGCTAAAGATGGTTGTAAAATAACGGTTATAATAATAATTTATAGCGTTTTCATCATTCCTTGTAGCTTATATAATTTGCTAACGCTCTTTTTTAAAATAATAACTACCTGCTGAAACTTACTTATATCGCTACAAAATTGAATGGTTGTAAGAAGATAATTTTAAAACTATATACTATCATTTATTTAATTTTTTTTCTCTACAATTGAAAAGTGTTACTTCAGTAACAGATCTAACTTTTAATTAAGAAACGGGAAACACATGAATGACAGTTTAAATATTATTCTGATCCACAGTTAACTACTCTGCTTAGCTTATAATTTAATATATAAAATCCATGCAATTTGCCAACTTAATAAAACTAACTTGGTGATGAGCCAATCTGTCGACTAGCCTCATAAGCATGGAAAAGTTATCTCCTTAAATACTATGCAGGACAATTCTGGACCAAATAATGTAAATCCGATACCACGTCCTCTTGAGTAAAGCATGTTACGTCCACAGTCTGTTCATAGGAGGGAAGGTTGCAAATTTAATAAAAAAACAAAGCAGACGGAAGGGAGACAAAAAAAATATGAAAACAAATTCAATTCAAAATATAGTAAACAGATCTGGAAAGCTCTAAAGCAATAGAAGGTACTAGGGTAGGAGTGTACCAAATACTATGAAAATTTGGGAAAGCCACAAGCATCTATCAAGCGGAAATTCACACTATAGGAAAGTGTGCTCAGTTAAATATACAAAGGATTATTATCATGGTAGATAGTCAAGTAGCCATTTGTGTAATCAGTTTTAAAATAGTATTGGAATGCATAGGAAAACTTAATGCACTAGCAAGAACAGCATCGTCGCCGTCATTGTCTGCAAATAGCAGATGAACTAGCAAAGAGTCATCATTTTGGGGACCAGAAACCTTTTGCGGTATCAGCTCTAATATAATATTGGAAGAAATAGGTAAAACTAAAAGAACTGGAAGAATAGTCCATTGGAAAGATCCAGTAGGGCTAAGACATGGGTCGAGAGTAGGCTACCTCCACAAGTTTGGGAAAAGAGAGACTGGAATGTGCGAGTGGTGTGAAGTGGAGCAAGCGTTTAGATGCTGGAGAAACGAGGAAATGCTGAAGAAGCTGAATATGAAACTAGGGGAGACGGTATATTGGGAGAACATGGTGGAGACAATGTTGAGGGGGGAGGAAGAATTGATGGAGGTGAGTGGCGTAGTAGAGAGCATGGTTAGGGGGAGAGAAGGACTCGATATGGCATGAGAGGTAGGAGTAATAGTAGGGATAAGACGATTGTGTAAGCGGAGAGTGTGCGAGGGACCGCCGCATGTCTCGAAGTATGCTAGGGTAGTGATTCCGAGGTGGGTGTAACGGCGAGTTTGAGGTGGGTTTGGTTGGTAGGCATCCCCTTGGGGATGAATCCAACACTGTTTGGGTCCTGGACCCAATCGAACATGAGTTTGCCATCTCGACCCGAAAAGTAGGGCTAAGACAATGGAAGATAATTAAGGTGAGACCGCACTGAGTTTTGATAAATGTCTTAACATAACACTGCAATCTGTGTGCCCACCTCAAAATGCTCAATCTAGTGGAGAAGGGTGAATGTAAATTCTGCCTACGGATATCCCACAATTTCTCCAAGGTATATGACTGGAAAAACTACTAGTTTCTGGGAATTTCCTCAGGGACTGAGTGGAAGAAGGAGGAATAATAGATCTTTTAGGTCTCAGTGAATGTTCATGTACATACATACAAGTACTGGTGGTGGGGTTGAAGACCATAGAATTGGAATGAGCACAGAAAAATGATAAAACTAAAATTTATTCGTACATTGAAATATGCTGATAGAGAATCGTTATTTTTACTTACAAATGAGTTTATTGATGTAAAAAGTATCAGAGGCATCTTAAAAAACAAAGGATTGAAAACGTGATAAAAAAAAGTGTATAGGGAGTTGAGAAAAAAGTGGAAGATACTAATTTCAGATCGAAATTTATCAAAATTCCAATAGAAAAGCAGTTGGTATGGTCTGATCATCAGTAGAACTAATCAAAGCGTTAAGAAAAGCGAGTTTAGTACTAAGCAAATAAAAAAAATTGTTACTTTAAAATTCTGATGATTTTCCCTTTTGAACTAACTGTTTTTTGTAAATTTTCCATTAGATAACATAATTTTTAATGGATGGTAAATGAAAATTGACAAATTCTATGTACGTATGTAATGTATGTATGTATGTATATTAGGGTGATAGTCATTGAGTCCTAATATATCTACTGTGCCCCCTTTCTTCTACTTAGTTTGTGAGGAAAGTCTCGGAGACTTTTAGCTCCTTTAGACCTATTTCCCGGAGGAATTTTAGGATATCTGCAGCTTTAGTTTAGGTAAATATACCTCTTCTATCTAATAGTCTCCTAGATGTTGTGCCCTAGGATTCTGAATTGCTGTGCAATCCGCAAATATGTGAATGGGGGTTTCTTTTTACATACCACGGAATCCAATTTAGGCGACAGTTAAAACTCTTAGTGCAGTTTTGCTCTGACTTAGGCATTCATTTGTTCTCAACTGGTTGTAGTCACCCAGAAGTGTCTTTGATTGTCTAAGCCCTACCAAATCTTTCCAATGTCAGATATTTTCTTTTTTCGGCTTTGCCTATTTCTTCCAATATTACATTGGAGCTGATACCGCAAAAGGGTTCCGGCCCCCAAAAGGGTGTTTCAATTCTATAAACATCATTGCTTTCTTTCGCAAAATTAGGATTCAATGGTAACCAGAGGCGTCCAAAAATTTGGAATCGAAAGCCACAAATTTTACAGATTATTTCAGTGGAGACTGAAATTCTGCAAAAATAGATGAAAACCGAATTTTAATCTTTTTTCCAGAAGCTGTTCGGTGAATACCTTTTGAGTTACAGCCGCTCACCTTTCTTAATCAAACACCCGGTACATAAAAAGAATTTGCTATCGAATCGTTTTTATCTCAATATAATATTAGTGAAAATAGTTGAAAGAAGCATACAAATTAAAACATGATATAACGTATCACTGCATAGCTTATACGTTCAAGAAAAAAGAAACTCTTACCTGTGGGCTAACGCCGA
This sequence comes from Lochmaea crataegi, assembly GCA_947563755.1. NCBI lineage: Eukaryota > Metazoa > Arthropoda > Insecta > Coleoptera > Chrysomelidae > Lochmaea > Lochmaea crataegi. Next base: position 28,437,479 of record OX387432.1, read on the forward strand.
GCATTTTCAAAGATGGGGGAATATTAAGACTTTGAGGTATAAGCACGTGGCCAAAATCTACTGTAAACTCCTCACACCATATACCAAAATGTCCGATATCGTAAACTGTTAAATCTCCTGGAAGGGTCAACACTACAGTCTTTCTATCGTATTTCCCAAGAGGATTTTCTTTTCCGTTCTCATCGGGTACACGGAATCCTTTTGGTGTTGGTCTACTGCCTTGTCCCACCCAGAATTTGGCATCTGAAACCAAAATAAAAAATCATCCACTTGTTATTGGATTAACACTTACTTTGGCATTTCTCCTGTCTGGTAGATTGAACCATGAACCTTACAAAAAATTTGGTCAATTTAAAATATAATATAAACTAGAGTGAACATATTTATGTTTATGGTAAGCGATGGAACTGGAAAGCTTATACATCAAATTTTGATTTTACATGAATACGGTACTTTTTCATAATTGTTCGAACCTTATATTTCATTTTATGGAATGTATACAGTTTCACATTGTAATTAAGTGAGTAGTTATATTGTTTTTGTAATAAATAAGTTGCCTACCTATGTTGTTTACAAAATTGTAGTTGATATAACCTTGTGATACATCACATTATGTCAAGTGCACCTTTTATTTCCTTTATGACTTCCCAGTGACCTTTTTGTTTATATTTATGATAGTTCACTATCCCTTATAATAATAGACGATTAAAAATGTTGATTTGGGCCCCTAGCCATTTTTGGAAACTGACTCTGGGGTCTTGTTTGGACTAGTTTGGAACGTCTTCTCCTAAATTTTCAGCTCCTAAGATGCATATTGAACAATTGAACAATCAGACTCGAAAAGGCAGCTGACACTTCTGTATTTTTTCATGAGAAATCGAATAGGATGTCTCAAGTTAGCGCGGAAGCTACTCCGGCTCAAAAATGCAAAAAAAGCAAAAAAATAAAAATAAAATAAGTGAATATCTTCGTAAAAAAGGCGTTCTAGTGAGCTATAAAGTTCCAAATAAATCTAGAAACATACGTTTTTGTTGGAAAATATTTATTTGCGGCTGAGATAGAGACCAAAATGTGAAAAAATGTGTTTTTTTTTGCGTTTGCAACGCTTCTAATGCATCTTAGGAGCTGAAAATTTAGGAGAACACGTTCCAAACTAGTCCAAACAAGATCTAGAGTCAGTTTCCAAATCAGCTGGGGCCCAAATCAACATTGCTAATCGGCGAATGCCTTTGAATCTAGTAGACATTTTAAGGAAAACTATAATATATTCTACATTTTTTCAGATTGTACTCCCTGCAATGGATGAATGAGACCCACTCAGAATTCTATTGTTTGCTAGATTTAAAGCTACTCTATGTTAATTATGTAGAAATCATTTTATGGTAATCGATTTACATTCAGTACCTGATCATTACCTTTTTTTCAGTTTCCTTTGCCTTACTTTAGTTTTTATTTAAACATAACCTGAATTTCCTGTTTCCTTCTGGCGTTCTGTATAAACAACTATTTTAAATATTGAATGTATACCGGAATAGAAACTGGACCAAGATTATTAATCTGTTCATCTCAAGCAATACTCGTGAGTGCATGAGTAACAACTATTTTAATACCACTCTTATATTGCTCGACTACGGAATTTAAATACGCTTACACTAGCTATTTAATTAGCAATTCTTCCGCAAATCATTTACACAACTTATTTAAAATTGAGTCGCTTTTAATAACGAACACAATTTAATTGCGTAATATTCTGTGAGCAAACCATAAAGAATAGCGACAGGATAGAAATACATATAACATGTAGGATTTCACGAGATTGAATTAAATAACCTTAAATCTTCAAGTTGAACTTTAGAATAAAAATCTGGATCTGGCTACACCTTACAATTGCAATAAATTATCCAAATCTGGCAGATGGATTATATTTTGTATAAAGTTTCGACTGATTGTATATATTACATTGAAAAAAGTGATTGTTTTGACAAATTCTTTATTATAAACATTGTTATGTTATTACTTAATAGTTACCTATCATTATGTTTGCAAAAGTTTTTTAGTCTCAATTACGGGAGCCACGCTGATCCTGAAAAACAAGGGAGAGGTTCTGGATTGGTATAGACTGTATGTTCTCAGTTGAATAACTGAAAATTTCAAACTTTTTTTTGCTAGACCTTCCTCCACTACATCTACATGTACGGAGGTTCACTCTGGTGAATGCCTACAGGCTAGCTCAGGCTAAATCGTTGAAACCCGGCGATCCAACAGGGTATTGGAGCAACCTAATCCATAAAGATGGCCACGGACTTTATGTCTGCGAACTCACGTTAGACGTTGATATCAACGAGCGTGAGTTAACCCAAAACGAAATCGCTCTAGTTATGTGAAGAGTTCTCACTTACCATACTGATGGGACAATAACAAACGAAGGAGTAGGCATAGAGCTAACAGGTCCCATAACTAGGATATCAACATTCCTGTAAAACACTCCAACAATATTCCAAGTAGAACTATCAGCAATATAGTTTTGTGCCTAGGAGTGCCTCAAAAAATGCCTTAATTCAGCCAGAATATTTATTGCGTCGGATAGCCAGGCTACATCAAAGGCACTAGAGCCAGAGCATAAAGGAATTGTCGGACATGAGATTGCTGATGGTCTCGAACAAGACAAAATAATTATAATATCCTTTCATAATTTTCATAATTTTTTCATTTAATAGTGGAATTAATTAGAAACAGTTAGTTTCATTTATAACATTAATATGAGTAGATTCCACAAAGTAAGGGTCCAAACAGTAAATTATATTTTTGATCTTTTTTACTACTTGCATGTGATTGATCGTCTTTAGTAATTATAACGATTATCACACCTTTTTTAATTATTTGGGAGAAAAATGATAAAAACAAGGCGCCTAAACATGACCTGTGTTAATTCCTCGAGACTGCAATTAAGGTAAGTATCCAGCCCTGGGATATCTTTAGCGTTGTCTGCAGTGAACCCTGTTTTCTTCAAGTTACCTTTGTCGATTCCGATTGATACAAATTGGCGCCCAACGTCTATCTTTCTGATCTATCTATTACAACTTATACGAGTGAATTTAAGACGCAATAGATCTGATGAGTTGAAGTTTAAATCCCACATTGCATAGATACGAATGCTTTTTATTACTCACAAAAAAGGGCTCTTTCGAAATGAAGCTAGGGAACACGTGGTTTATCTATGGTGAGAACCACCGATATATTTAAAATATCAAATTTGGCGTTGACTTATGTCTAAAATTATAACCACGTGCAAATTTGAGAAAAGTTTAGATGAATATAATTATAATAGATATGAATTTATTGAAAATCACCCAAAGTATGCATACCTAGGACTCACAGTATTTATGATTTACTTAAAATTAATATATCGTACATACAAAGATTACTGAAGGTAAATATTTAAAAACGTATGAATGAACAATTAAAATCCTGTTAAATTTATTCTTGGTAGAATACGAAGTTGTCGGATAGAAGTCCTAGGGATTTACTTAAACCTATGTTACCTGGGATAACCACTTGCGAAAGGTTAGGACGTGTAGGGGTGGATACCAAAATTATAGTCCTCGCACGTGTAGATCGGGGTAACAATTGTCCTATGATGTTCCAGAGGTCCACATAGATTCTTAGAAGGTTCCGATCACCCTTAAGCCGATATTGGGTGGCCTTTAAGTGAAAAATGGATATGAAGGAAAAGTTGAAATTGAAATGGAAGTTGAAAGATTGAAATGGAATGTGCAAGATGAAGTGGCAGGTGAAAGATGAAATGGAAGGTGAAAGATGAAATGGAAGGTGAAAGATGAAGGCCGTTGATGGTGGGTGGCCTTTAAGTGAAACAAGACAAGTTGGGGTAATTACAATTTGTTTGTGAAGGAATAAATCCAACCCACTGGTCGAGTTTCCAGTTCTAAGGAGCCTTGGAAACTTTTCCTTTTTAAACTTTTTGTAAATTACAAAAAAAATCCGTTGAATTAACGTTAGGTGCTCTTAGCTAGCACCCAAAAAGCAAAATGCCGACCTGCCAAAGTCATGTGTTCTGGAAGGCTCTCTAGCAGAATAGCGTCAGTCAAAATAGCGCCTCACAAAAATAACGCAGAACAAAAACAGCGGTAGACAAATTAGCTTTTTCCGTTCCCCTGCTCGAAAATATGTCAAATTATTTGTATTCCAAAAAGGGGAAGGGAATAAGGTATTTTGTCTGCCGCTGTTTTTGTTCTGCGTTTTTTTTTGTGCGGCGCTATTTTAACTGACGCTATTTTAACCTAGCGCTATTTTGACTGACGTTGATCTGCTACAGAGCCGTTCTGGAATGGTCTATTGGGGAATTAAACGAAATCGAGCCCGTGCATTGTTGGGAGGTGAAGGGGCGATTGTGGTATGAGGCTAGGTGTAATTTCTTCGCAATAAGTACATATTGTGCCATTGACCTAAATATGAAGATTATATGTCATTGGATAGGGCAAATATTTGAACTACTTTCAAACGTCCGCCCGTAGGTCAAATAATAGGAACAAGAAGTTTTAGGCGTGTTTTTACAAAACTGTAGCATGTGGTTTTAAACGTTCTTAGAACGTCGTCTTGTTCCCGATTAGTCCAAAGACACCAAAAAGGTGAAAATGAACGTTGAGCGAACGTTGCCCGTCTAACCAAAAATAACGTTCCATTTACTGACGTCGGGTAGTCATTGGCCCGATCGACTTCGAAGCTCTAATGTCAAATCAGGTTTTGAACTGACGTTGTCGGCGAACGTTTATGTAAACAACTACCCAAAACCAAAGTCGATTTAAGTAAACATTATGTCGGAAGTCAGAATAATGCTGCTTGGGTAATAAACAATTTGCTATATATCTGTAAAGTTTATTTTTTTCAAGCTTTTAATACAGAAAGTAAATTAGCGCTACAAAACGAAATTCTTAACAAAACAACATATTTTAATCTTTAGTTTATACGAACCGAAATAATGTTTTTGTTGTATAAAGTTTATGTTCAATAGTAAAATAGTTTCTGTCGTACTCGTAGCTATAAAGTTTCAAAGCCGCTGTAATGAGTTTTATTATTCTTTTATAGAGGAAATGAAGGTCGCTTAACAAAAATTCGAAAACCTTTTAGGTTGTGTTACAAGGGTCACCTTTTAAGTTTTCATTATTAGTCAATGCTCTCGGATCTGTTAAGATCGATAAATACTTACCTATGTTTAATTAAAAAATAAATATGGTGGATGTACCGAGTGTTCTATTCAAAGGAGGCTGTTTAGTAGTTTAAATTAGTGAAAATATCGGATAATTAAGTCGCATGAGAGAATGTGCTGGTTCATTACTGGAAGATAAGAGAGAAAGCTAAAAGGAAAAAATAATAACTTTTATAATAGTTTAATTTTTCAAATTTTGTTTCTCCAAATCCAAAAGATATGCATACGTTCGGATTATTTAGATCAGTTTTTTTATCAAAACATTGATCCTCCTGAGCTATATAAGCTGTTTCTGATTAGAGCCGCTTTTTATAATCGATTTCTGTCATTCAAATTTTCATATTGAGGATAGAAACGAACGTCTTTTTTGTAGTGACGATTAAAATGAGCGACGAAAAACACGAGCAGCGGGTCAATCTAAAAAAACGAGGATTATGGTGAGATTTCTCTATCTCGTGTGCGTTTTCGATTGGTATAAAAAGTTTTCTGAAGGCCGAGAGAGAATCAAAGATGACTTACGTCCGGGCCAATCAGTCTCTGTTTCAGCTATGGAAACAGTGGCCAAAATTGATAAAGTTGTACGCGGAGATCGCCGAATGCTCGGACAATTGTGAACACCGATGAAGAAACTGAATTTGACATGACGAATTAAACATGAAGAAAGAGGCGAAGCTGGTCTCAAAAATCATAATCCGTCAACATATCTGCTCAGATTTTCTTGAGAGGTTAGATGGAGGGCCTGAATTGATGGAAAACATTACCACTTGCGATGAAACTTGAATATTTCAATTCGATGTTGAAACTAAGAGGCAATCCATGCATTGGAAAATCTCCAAGAATGAAAAAGCAGGGATGTCGAAATCAAAATTAAATGCCATGCCAAAGCCATCCTGATAACTGAATGGGTTCCGGAGGGTCAAACAGTAAACCAATCTTACTATTCGCAAGTTTTGGCAACACTGCGAGCGCATGTTCGTAAAACAGGACAACGCACTATCTGTGAAGCGTTATTTCGTCGCTAAAGGTACTCCAGTGCTCGAAAACGCACAGTTCTCGCCTTGTAACCTTACTGGGCGCCAATTTGTAACCCTACCCGTCGGTTGTTCGTGACTTGGGCGGTAGAATGGCCACTCGAGACAGATGCCGGCATGAGACTCTTCTCAAGGGTGGTTCTACTCCATGTTAGTGCTGCACTAGGTATGGCAGAGGTTGTCAGATTATAAGAAGCTTTAGGGCGCCACTACCTTTTAGACGTCGACGAAAGAACAAAGCAAATTCAAACAAAAAGAAAACTAAGGTGAAAAAGGTAGAAACACCTTGTAGAAATTAAAAACTTACTTTAGCCCGGACACGATCCCCTACAGTTCTTATTAGCCGGGTGAATGAGAAATTAAAAAAAGAAGTTGAAACATTAATTTTATTCTTGCCAGGAGTTGGACAAAATGATCGGTATGTACTTATCTTAAGTAAATATCTTCTCCGGGAAGAATGTGGAGACATCTTGAAGGTGTCTTTGAGGGTGTCTTAATAATCCAGCAGTTAATGGTATCCTAGCAGCTAATGGTATTCTAGTTCTTTACGGTATCTTAGTTATCAGCCGTATACTAGCTGTTCACCGTATACTAGCTCTCAGCCGTATACTAGCTGTCCACCGTGTTACTAGCTGCTGTGCTTACCACAGCAATTTAGATAGGAAAGGTATAAAAGCGATAAAAAATGGAGGTCTTTCCTCAAAGGGAGTCGATAGCGAAAAGGGGTTTCGTTCGTGGCGTTGAAAAAATGAAAGCGACAGTTGGCAGACGTCAATTGTCTTAAGGTCAGGATTGAAGATTGGGGTGGCTAGTGAGACGACTAGAGGGAATTAGAGAAATATTTGCGATATAAATTTAAAAGTCGAAACAGGTCGATAGACATATTACAGCCTGATTTAGCACCATGTGACTTCTGTTCCCGAAGATCAAGGAACCCGGTTCGAGTCGGTGGAAGTGGTGAAGCGAAAATCGGTTAAATAGTACTAATTGTACTAATTTTTTAATTTTTCCATTCATTCCTCTGTCTGTAAGCACTTTGCATAGTTTCTGTATTGTAACTGTATGAAAAGCTTTCTCGATGTCCGTTATTTGTTTTTTATAAAAACATGGTCTTCACTCTGCACTTCTTCCAAAGTCCCCTCGAACTTCAATTTGTTTAGTTTTACTATTATATTATATTCTCATTCCTGTGATTTTTCATTTTTCAATAAAAACGGTATTATTCTTCTTAAAAATTAAATAAGAACATATTAGGGTATTATTTTGTAAGTGAACGTCACTGCATAGGCGTGAAATAAATCTTCATATCGTTTCAATGCGTAATTGGATATGTATGTGGAAAATATTCACAAAGTTGGAGAGTTGTTCGTACTTAAAACGAACCATTACGACTATTCTGCACAACAAAATGGGCAATAAAGGTTTGAAATTATGGAATATCCAACATTGGTAATACGCTCATGTTTTCCTTACATTAATTTCTCTTTCGCATCTTTTTGATGGCAACGACGTAGACCCTTTTGCAATATAAATTTGCAATAAAAGCTCTAGAAATGCCTTATTCATCGGTATAAATGGAATATATCCATAATTTTTAAACAGTTATGTATCCAATAATGATAACTATATATTTGCCTTACGGGCAAAGATTAAAGTTATATCTCGTATAATTTTTTAAAGCTTAATAATATCTTCCTAATTCGATGTGTTCGTCGTGCTCGATTATTTTTTACAACACAATCGATCTTACGATTTTAATGGATTGTGCCTTTCCAATGTGAAGTAATTATACTTCACAGGCATTTCACAATAACATTTGGAAAATAATCAATAGCTATAAATAATATTAAATGTCATGAAGTACATTTTACAATCATTTTGAAGCCGGACAATCTTAAATCATTTTTAATGTCATGTAAAAGAATGGCACCGTTACAAGAGGCATCCTGGATTTCAGAAGAAGATATAAAAATAAGTGTTATATGAGAATGGAAAATTTAGAACAGACAAAAGTCTCATAGATGGAAGATGCAGTAAGATCAGAAATGTTGGCAATAAATCTCCATAGTCGCAAGGTTGGTCCTAAATTCATGAGCCCTTAAATATCTTTTTAAATGCGTTTAAATTTTAAATCATATTTACCTGGTGCTTCCCCGTCGTAAGATAAATTAGGTATCAACAACGTTTGAGCGTCAACGATGACAATGTTGTCTGATGAAATTGAGTGGACACCTGTCAGTGGATCAATTTTCTGAGGTCGTGGGTAATCAAAGCCTCGAGGAATTTTAACATCTCCAAAGTTAACCTGCAAAAAATTATTTTTTCTTTAGTTTTATTCGACTCGCCCCGTTTTTATAAATTAAGTGACCTCAATTACAAATTGTGAAAATACACACTAGAAGAAAAAACTATAAGTAATACTATTTCGAACTAGATATATAAATTGCTGCAATTAAAAACACAGTTATTATAGTGGCGTCTCCTCCATTAGGTAATTGGGTCAATGACTTCCCATTAAATAATAATTTAAAAAAATAATTAAATAAGCATTTCAAAAAATTAAATATACCTACTATACATATAGTATAGTATTCCACTTGAATAAAATTTACCTAAAAAGTTTCAAGACCCCCCTGTAAACGTTTTTCAAGACCCTCGTGTAAACGATATTCCGCATCAAGCATCAAGTACTCAGCAAAAACCAAAATTGGAAAGCGGGCTGCTGTCCACCGTTGACCTCAAGATGTTATATGGGAACGGAATTTGCCGAGCGCTGACGATCTTCGCAGCGTGAGAGAAACACGCCCGAAGTTTACATGTGATGGGCCAAAAGCCCGGTTTAATATCGACGATGAATCGACTTACGTCGGCTGATTATTACAAGCTTAGAAAAGAGATGGGTATAGAGGGGTTGGCAGGCCGCGCTATATTTTGATTTAAAGGAGAGCATTTGAAACGAAATAATGAGAATAATGAGCTGTGTTTTGATGTAATAAGTTGCTGCAAATACAAAAGATCGAAGGCTTCTCTTAAATTTTAAAAAGATTTAGACTAATTATCATTTAATTTGAGTTTGTCATATTTAATATGTAGAGAAATGAATAAAATATGGTTGTTTTTTAAGAGAGCATTATTTTTATATAAAACAAGCGTGACCCAAATAATGTTTTTGCCTCCTGGGCTTTGGAAAGGAACTCCACAAATTTTGCTTTTTTAACGATTTTAACGACTTCTGGGCAGAAATTGGGAATGGTTTTCCGCCTCCAGGGGGCTGGTCAGTGGCGTTCCGTATTTTAAGATTTTGGTCACATCACCTATGACCCCCCTATCAAATTAACCACGAGCCACCACTGAGTTATTATAGTAAATGATATTTGAAGTTGCTAATAGAACTTTCTCAACATCCGTTCTTGTTCACATGGTGCTATTTCTTGTGCTGGTGAATCTACCTCTTCATTTCTCTTGTGATTTGTCAATAATAATATTATTATATAAATATTAATAATTTCTTTAACATTATAAGATTGAATACGCAAGACCAAGACTCCAAGTATTTGAGCAAGAATAAAACCAAGGCTAAGGCTGGGATCGATACCAAGACTCTTTTGGTCTTGGACTTGTTCTGCTCTTTACCAGCCTTTAAGGAAAATAACTGTGGGACTTTTAGAACATTTGGAAAGCTGTGATTATATATGATTCCAAGCGTGGGTCTATTATTTCCCTTATCACAGTTTCTCTAATAATTATTGTTTTTTTCAATCAATAAGCAGCTACTTCGAAATGAAGCTTATATGAAATGGTTCATATTGTTACGCGAGCTACTGCAATAATATTCTCACTCAGTGCCCCCAGTGAAATCCCCGTATGAGACGACTATGACTCCTCCGCCCAAACTTCGAGAAACATCCAGAACACCCGGTGCATCCGCCAGAACGTCGAGAGATTTCTAGAATTACGGCGCGCGAGTATAAATAGGCCACAAGCATCGCTGCAGGCAATTAGTCAATCAGTCAGTGTTGATACCGAAGGAAAGTAATCGCGCCTCGATAAAGTGTTCATTAAGTGACTCTCATATAAATTATAATTAGTGTGTTAGTGTATTAGATAAATTATTAAATAAGGACCGTATTACAAATAAATCTGTGAATATATATTAATTGTAAGTATAAATTAGAATAAACGTTACAATATTATTCAGCTCTATTTCTTAGAAACACTTGTTAAGACAGCGTTTGTTCCAAATACTGATTTGGATGCGTCAATGTACCTAAGAATGGGATAAACTAAGTCAGACTTAACTGCTCATACTAAGTAGCTCCATGTGATTTTTAAATTTGTTGAGAAAAAACATGCAGTTTGGGGCAAATATTTTTAATTATGAACGAAATGTTGAGATCTGTTTGGTAGTTATTTTTTAAACATTTGTTAAAACTCCAATTTTCTACACGTTTTCTACAAAATTACCGGAATAATTTGGAGCACATTAAGAGGGAATATTCACTCGAACAATTTAAAAGGATTATCTTTATTTTTCGTCAGAAAATAAAGGTCATATTTCATAACAAATCATCGTTGTTAGAAAACGTCTCTTATAACAATTACGAACAAATTGGAATAACGTGATTATCCTAATAGAGATTTCCCTGCCTTTCCTTTCTTTAATTTCCGTTCAAAATAATCGAATATCCGTTTTTAAAATAGTTAAAGGTTTCACCATTTGGGTATCAAGTTTGCAGCCAGTGACGGACTTGAAATTTGACTAAGCAGAATCCTTTAATACTTGTTTTTAAGGTATAGCTGCACGAGATTTAAAAACAGTTCTCTACTACTACTAAATCAATAGACAAGCAAGAAGCGTCGCTTTCAAGTCGCTTTGATTAGCGCTTAGAAAAGAAAACAAACACTAAAATGGTATCACATGAATAATACGTTAAGACAAATTCATTAATTATTTTCTGCAACATTTCTACCCATCCATTATCAACTGTGTAGATGTAGATCAAGGTGCTCAACCCCAGGCCCGCGGGCCACACTGTGGCCCGCGAAAGAACTTTAAATGGCCCGCGCAAGTAAGTCTTGAAAGAATTGTTGCGTGGCTTTGTTACAGAATTTCCACCAGGAAGCCCTGTGTGCAAAGGATATGGAGTTAGGAAAAATTACATACATGCAAAAGCTCTTAACAGACGTCATTTCAAACTATTATTTCAAGAAGAAATCAGGGAATATGGAGTCTTACAACTGTTCTGTGCTGTGCGATTGCTTTCAACCATTGGTAATTGATTTACTGAAGAATACATCCTGGTTGAGTGATCTTGCATTTATTGCTGACTTTACGAATTACCTCAATATTTTGAATCTCAAGTTATAAGGTAAAGATTGTTCACTTCCAACTATGTTCAATTTGATAAGCTGATTCAAATCAAAATTAAATATCATTCCAATTAATTTTTCTACAGAAAATATTGACCTTTTCCACACTCTAAAACATTTGAAAGGGGAGCTCAATATTGCTACTGTTAATTATTCTAAATACCAAGCTAAAATTAGATGCTTGTCACAGTAATTTGAGAGGAGATTTCAAGACTTTGAAAGCAAAAAACAGAATGTACAAATTTTTATAAATCCTTTCATAATGAGTTTGGCTGAAATAGTTAGTTATCCTGCCAATATTCAGTTGGAACTCGTTGAACTGCAAAATCATGATACGTTAAAAACCTTTTTGCCAACAAATTGTCTTCGAAAGCACAAAATTCAGCAGAATTTCCAGCAATAACTGAACAATTTTGGATTTTGGATCAACTTAAGGTTTTTTCAGACCTTAATTATGTAAAAAATAAATACCGTACATCCTTAACAAACTGAGCAACATATTTGTGACTTGTTACTGTCAACATCGGGTTTGTCACTAACATAAGTAAATTATTAAAAGACAAACAATGGCAGAAATCACATTGATTGTAACAACGATTTACCTTAGAATAGCATAGAGAATAGCATAAGATACTGTTTGTTTGTTCATAATATAACCTAATGAACAATAATTCAATTTTATTTCTCAATATTGGGTTTTTATTACGCATGACCTGAGAATAGCTGAAATAGGAATTGTCAGTGGTCCATCGTGAACGTCTGAATCCACCGTTTGGCTCGATTATCTATTATCTACACTATAGATAATAGATAATCCAGTAAGATAATACCAATTGTTGAATGGGAATATTTGTTTTGACTTCGGCTACTCTGCTTCCGGAAATACGCTGCATACTCGTCCTAGCACAAAGGATAATGTAGGAAGGTCTTCAATATGTTGATAAGCAACGCTAAAAACTCCCTCAATAATATTGGTTGGTAGCAGTACTTTTCTCTCGATATGATATGACAGTTGTACGGTTCTTGATTCATGGTATGGTTGTTGTAAGGCAATAAGATGTAATATTAGAATCTGTTATCATCGATTACAAATAAAACATAAAAGAAAAGCTGGCATTTTAATTACAAAGATACTAAAGGAAGGTACAACAAACAAATAATAATAAAACAATAAGTACCTATTAAAGTTTGAACTTCACTTGGTGTATCTTTCTTCCATTTGCTACGAACTTGGAGTTGGGACAAAAAATATTCTCTGTGCCAAATTTTCCAAAATGATTGGACATTACACTGAATCTGCTACTAATTTAAGCAAATCGAAGGAATTATAGTGACGTGACTTTTAAGAAGTGCAATTAAGGATCGTCCTATTAACAAGGCTGAAGCACAAACAATAAATTCGTTATTATAAAAATATTTGATTGAATGAGCAGTAACGACTCATACTAACGCCTTAATTTTGAAACCTATTAAAATTTACATGACCAGAAGGATTGAAAAAAAAATTCTAGTTAAACCATTTCGGTCCTGGTTTTTCGCGTATTTAAATTTTAAATGAGTGAGATTGTCGGTCGGTTATTAACATATAGATTATGGAAAGAACTTAGCTCATTTTTGCCCAAGTTCAACAGCCATCCCCCGACTTTCTTCAAGTTTCAGAAGACTTATCTAACACTTTGAACTTCGTCAATTCATCCCAAAGTATTAACATAAGTAACTATTGAACAAGAAGCAATAAACATTTTACAAAGTGAAGCGCTCTCATAAAATGAATTGCTGAGAGTGATTATTTCTAGTATTGCTTACATCCTGAATATTTTTTAGTAGCAGTTTATTAAAATAGAGACGCGTATAGATTTATCGATTAAAAATTGGTAACAATAATTTTAATAATCTAATAAATAGTTCAGTAAAAGTAAAAAACATAATCAAATTAAAACATTAATACATCGCGGAATAGAGCAAAGTCAAGGAGCAAGAAAAGGAGTGTTGAGTATAATAATTCAAAAATATCTACAAAATTGAACAGGAATAGACAAAAACATTTTAAAAATTTAAATAAACCTGGAGAAACATTCCAATAGTGGAAGATACAGGAGAATACGAACAGGGACTGATGAAAAACGAATTTGGGAGCAGCTGAAAAACTATTGAAAACCGAGTAGATGGAAACTAAAATGAAGATATATATATGTATATATATTAGACTGTTTCAAAAAAATTATTTTTTTTAATTATATCGAAAATATTGTTGGAAATGATGAAAAACAAATAATGTGGAAGTTTAAGCTCTTAATATTAATATTAAGAGGTGCCGCATCGCAAATTTCGATTTTCTATTTAAATAACATGGGAACAATATTCTCTTGCACTTTGGAATTTTATAGCTCACGTTGGTGACAATACTTCGAAATGACCAAGGTATATTCTTGTAGAAAATTGAACGCTTTACAAAAGAGGTCTCTTACGATTTTTTGATATATTTATTCCTTCAAAAGTTATTCGAGGTCGAAGTTGAACTAAGGACAAATTTTAACATTTTTCCAATTTTTTGACGCAACTATTAACTTTATGGGACATTTTTTGAAGAGCATTCTATTTTCTATAACTTATTTCCATAAAAGTTTTCGATATTTTTTACAGGTCCTAAGTTATTTGCATTAAACTGAAAATATTTTAGCCTAAAAATTATAACTTGAACTTTTGAAGGAATAAATATATCAAAAAATTGTAGGAGACCTTTTTTGTAGAGCGTTCAATTTCCTTCAAGAATATACCTTGGTCACCAATGTGAGCTATAAAATTCCAAAGTGCAAGAGAATATTGTTCCCGTGTTATTTAAATGGAAAATCGAAATTTGCGATGCGGCACCTCTTAATCTTATTATTAAGAGCTTAAACACCCCCGAGGGGGTAGCGCCGCTTCAAAAAGCTTTCTAAATCCTTTTTTCGGGGTGGATCAATCCCCTTTTATTTCCTTATATTTCTACAGCTATCTGCCGCCATTTCTTCCTATCCTTTGTTTTTTCCTTCCACTGCCTCATTCCTATGCTATTGGGGTCGCTTATAACCTCCTGTAACCACGTTGTTTTAGGTCTTCATCTCTTTCGCTTATCACAAGGTTTCCATTCAATCATTGCATATATTGTTGACTTTGTACCTGCCCTCCATATTTATCCCAACCATTTTATTCTCTGTTCCTTAATCTTTTGTACTATATCTTTTCCTATTTCAAGTGCTAATTCTATGTTTGTTCGTTTTTTATAATCATCTCCTACTTTTATCGGTCCATTTCCTCCATAATTTTTCTATTTTTTGTTACTAGTGCAGCGTATGCTATTAGTTGACCTCCCTTTGTTCTTAAGTTTCCTTTACTCATCCTTTTTAATACGTAATCTAAGGCCGAATTGAATAGCGTCGCCGACAATGAATCACCCCATTAAAAGGCTTTGCTCCGAATTTCATATAAGCCATTCTTTCATTTATTGGTCTGAACTCCAATACATTTCCTACCAATTTTTCACCCACGAAAAATGCTACTCCATGCTGTCCTTGTTTTTCACTACTTGAATAATATACTTTGTACTTTTTGCGTTCTTTAACTCCATTTCCTTGCCATCTGATTTACTGTGAAGCTGCTATATCAATTTTATATTGCATAAGTTGTTCCGCTATTGCTCCATTTTTCCCGCTTCCAACATTGTTCTCACATTCTATGTACAAAATCTTATTTCGCGTTTTCTATTTCTTTTCTTCTTTACCATCTTTCTAAAGATTTTCGAGTTTTGTTTCATCTTCTGTTATCTTCTCCTTGTTAAATCATCTTCGTCTGCTTGTCTTCTAGTGAATACTTTTTCATGTCCTTGTTCGAGCCTATTTGTCATTCCTTGTTTTCTTTTTTCAGTTTCATCTTCATCTGCTAGTTTTTTGGAGTAGATATCTTTATTTCATTCTCTTTGTTGACCCATCTCCATTCTTATCCATTTACGATCATCTTGTTATATCCAATTTTGACTATGTTTCCTTTTTGCCTTTCTTCTCTTGATATGTATCTCATTCTCTTCTCTTTGAATCTTTCATTTTTTCTTAGATCGTTGTTAATGTAAACTCTTTCATATTTGTTATCCTTTAGTTTATTTTTATTTTGCATTATTTTCTTTTTGTCTTTCCCCTCATTTAGTTGTATCAGGCATGTTATGAGTCCTAATTTAGTAGCTGCTTTCACCTGTACATTGACATTCAATTTCTGTCAACGAAATTCTATACTGCATATTTTAATACTGCAGGATTTTCATCATCTATTGTTAGCCCTTTCATCACCACGTTGTTTTTCTTTTTGTCTTTCTCTATCCATTCTAGTGATTTTTTCATTTCAATCAAATTTTCTTTAATTTTTTTATTTTCTTGTTTTATTAGCACATTTTCCTTTTTTATTGTTTCATTTTCTCTCATTATTTTTATTATCTCATCTCCAAATCCTTGTTGATCTTCTCTGATTTGCTGTATTTCCTTCTTCTTTATTTCTTTTTGATTATATTTCATTCCTCTAATCCGGTGTTTATTGTTTGTAATTCTCCCTTGATGTCTTCTTTAAATCCCTGTAATGTTTTCTTTAATTCATCCATTTCTCGCTGTTTATCTGATTTATCTGCTGAGTGCTCTGTTAATTCACTTTTTTAAATATTTTTGCTTCCTCTAATGACTCGTCGTGTTTTAGTTTATTCCTTTTTTGGCTCATTCAACTTTTTTTGGTGTTTCATCGTACGTAGTATGGAATAGTGTAAACCTACTTCGTTCAGCCTCCACCCTTCTATACAAAATGACCAATACCGTTTTTGGCTTTTTGAGTTTCTTTTACTTCTTGGATCTAATTTTTATAAAATATAAATTTTACTTCTGCTTCTTAGTTTGTTCCTGTACTAATTTTATTCAGTTGTCGTAATCGCTTCTACAATTTAGTGTTTACTGATAAGCTGTGGCCAGTTTTGCTTGTGTTTTATGATTTATTATTATTTGAATTTGTCTGTTTCCTTGAATTAGTAACTAATTAAAGGTACTTACAGTTATCTGTTTTTGCACTTTTGCCTCCCTACGAAGCACTAACTTACTATTAAAACTTCTGATTTTTTAATTACGTATTCTCCTAGTAATCTTACTTCTTATAGGATCGAAATTAACTACGTCTTGCTTTCACCAACACAGCAGACTCTACTCGTAGGAATATAATGAAGATAAAAATCTAAATTTTTTTCAGAATACTAGTGAAACAGTTATATCCAGACTGTTTTTGTGAACTGCACAGACCAATCGTAATATGAAAAAGTTGAAAATTTGTCAGTAGAATTGACAATGCACCATACAACTTTAGTTTCTTTTTGAAATTTTATAAGACTAACACATCCTAAGATCTCTGCATAATCACAAAATAACAAAGTCGCGGAAATAATTGGAGATAAAAAGGAAGAAAAATAGGAAGAAGAATTAGTACGTGCCTGAGTAGAACCGCAGCAAACTTCGGGTTTAAAAACCCTCAGAACCGCTGACCAACGAACTATTAAACCTAATTAGGGGTGAAATGAATAAAAATGATTAGTTACTGGTCATTGCACCCTGAGGAAGCGTATGCATACCATTTGAATATACAGGGATGAAACAATTTGTCGATTGAACATGCTAAAGGAAGAAGAAGCCTCACACATTATCTTCGAATGTGAAGTACTGACTCAGTAAAGATATAAACTCCTGGGACTAGAGCGCATTGGGAAACATCTTTCCAAGAAGGATCTTGTGAAAAGACTGTTAATCCTGATAAGGACAACTAATCTTTTCACGTAAGCAGTACAACCAAGTGCACAAAAAGCCAAAAATGAATCATCAATCGATGTCATGAAAAACAGTATGGAAATATTATGTAGTAGAATTATATAAGGATTTGAAAAAGTTTCAATATTTGCCTGTATGTAACTTTGATAGAAACGCGTTATAAAGGAATGTTAATATCGCATTGTGCAACTAAACAGAACGTTTTTTACTTTCACGTAAAATTATTTTTCTTCTCCTTGATACTAACGTTGCATGCTAACCTAAGAATAATATTTAAAAAACGAATAAATTTCTATCTAACGCTAGAATCTTATAACGAGAATAAAAGATAATTACTGTAATAACTGGTTATTAATGAAACATTGTTAAAATCGCAATCTACGTATTTAACGAAGTAGGACAAATGCAGCAAGTAGCGTGTGATTGAGTTTAATTTCAAATTATATCGATACTTTCATAAAATAGTATATCAAATACAATCTTTACCCAGTGGTGTAGCCAGAGATAAAGGGTGGGAGGAGACATAACTTAACCAGACAAGACATGACGGCACCGTTACAAAACTAGAGGACACACTATGGCAACGTTGTGTCGGTAACTAAATATGTAACGTAAGTGTCAATCATGTATGTATGTAAATTGGGGTGACATTCACTGAGACCTAAAAGATCTATTGTGCCCCCTCTCTTCTGCTTAGTTCCTGAAGAAAGTCTCAGAGACTAGTAGCTCCTTTAGTCCTATTTCCCGGAGGAAGTTTAGGATATCTGCAGGCTTTAACTTAGGTAAATGTCCCTTTTCTATCCAAGGTGTTGTGCCCTAGGATTCTGAATTGCTGTGCAGTTCGCAAGTATGTGGATGGAGGTTTCTTCTTCCATGCCACAGAATCTACATTCTTCTTCCTCCACTAATTTGAGCTTTTTCAGGTGCCCATTTAGGCGACAATGTCCCGTAAGGATGCCTGTTAAAACAGCAGTTTTACTTTGACTTATGCATTCATTTGATCTCAACAGGTTGTAGTCATCCACAAGAATCTTTGATTGTCCAAGTTCTACTAGATCTTTCCAATGGCCAGATCTTCTCTTTTCTTCGGCTTTGCCTATTTCTTCCAATGTTACATTGGAGCTGATACCGCAAAAGGGTTCCGGCCCCCAAAAGGGTGTTCCAGTCCCCTTCTTTGCTAGTTCATCTGCTGTTTCATTTCCTTCTATCCCAGTGTGTCCTGGAATCCTCAGTTAGGTGACTCTTATGGCGTGAATTTCCGCTTGAAAGATATTTCCCAAGTTTTCAGAGTGTTTGGTTCCTGGCCTGTACACTCCTATCCCAGTTCCTTCTATTGCTTTTGAGCCGTCTGTGTACCATTGAATGGCATTCTTTCCAAGTCTGGTATGGTATTTGGATCCCATTCCTTTTTGTTGCTTAATTCCGTAACGAATTTCTTTGAAAAGTCATACTTATTCTTTCTGCAACTCTTTCCACCACCTTATGTAGTGGTGTGAGGTTGAGAATAACTTCCATGGCTGCCATTGGGCATGTTATCATTGCTTCTGTAATGCACATACAGACTAGTCTTTGAATTTTGGAGAGGTTTTATCTCGTTGTCAATGGGCTAGTTCTACTACTCCTTGCAATGGCTCCATAAGTGATAATTAGTCTCATTGTGGCAGTGTACATCCAGCTCAGGATTTTTGAGTTACAACCCTCAGATTCCTGCACACCGTTAGAGCCAATTTTTGCTTCATACTTCAACTTCAAACTATAACCGACGTTTGTTTTCTTTCGTTTAATTTCTTCGTTTGTTGAAAGTTTTTGGGGATTATTAGTTATTTACCTAACGTGTTTGGGATGTAGAATTTTTCGCATGAACACTTTGTTTGCAGCACGAGCGAAGGGGGTGCAGCATTTAGTGCGAATGCGAAAAATTCCTTCCCAAAAAAGTTAGGTACATTGTTTTTTGTAACGAATAATCTAAAATAGAGATAAAATTTAAATATAAATTGTTGACAAATGTCAAATTTAAATTATTTGACACTTTCCACAACTTTCGAAAAATAAATTTATCAAAATGATTGAGAGTGATAGCAGTGATAGTGAAGCTAATAATATACCTTCTGAAATTAAAAAAAAAGCGGAGCAAGCAATTTTTAGCTTGCTTCCTAAAAAAAGTCGAGACCGTTATGAAATAATTTATCAAACATTTTTGGATTGGTGTACGGCTCAAGAAGTCAAGAATATTAATTAAAATGTTTTACTAGCGTATTTTGACCAGCAAAATAGTAGAAGCTCTCTGTGGAGCATTTATTTAATGCTCATGTTATGTTTATTAACATATAAAAATATAGACATATCCAAATATGCCAAATTAATTGCTTATTTAAAAAGGGCGACTGAGCGTTATAAACCAAAGGAATCAGCAGTTTTGGATGATGAGCAAATAAATAAATTTTTAAAGGAATCTCCAGGTTGTACTTACCGTATGACGAAAGTAATAAACTGTTATATTTTTATTTTTTACTCACAACTTAACAATATTATGTTTAGGTAGTACTTATAATGGGTATTTCTGGAGCGTTAAGACGTCAAGAATTATGTAAAATGAAACCTGGAGATATAGAGTTTCGTAATGATGTAGTGTAAGCATCTTAGGGGTACTCCAAGATCATTTGCTATCACACAGTTGAATGGATAAATACATTTGAAATGTACTACAATTAAAAAAAAACCAATCATCTTCGATATTTTTGGACATATTTTAATGGAAAATGTATAAACACTCCTGTAGGAATTGATACCATTTGAAAAATTCCAACAAAAATTGCCCAATTCCTCAACTTAGAAAATGAGTCAAAATATACAGCTAGGACAGCTTCCGGAGGAGCTCGGCTACCTTATTGGCAAATCACGGCGAATATCTAATTGGTATAAAACAATTGGGAGGAAGATTCACTAAAAAGTAAAATTGAATTGTCAAAAAACCTTCAATCCGAAGAAGTCTCAAAGGCACCATGTTTGCAAACTGAAACAACTGTAAACACACAATATCTTCTGCTTCAGCACTTTCTGATGTTTCAGATGTAGAAATTAAATCCTCTATCAATTGCCCCATAAATGTTCGTGTTTTTAATAACTGTTCGTTTTCTGCTATTCCTTAAACTAATTTTGAAAAGAAAACTTTTCAAAACTTTGTGTGTAACACTACCTATGTTTGACACTTTTGTTGCCAACTGTTTAAAGCAAATAACGGAAAAGTAAAAAATATCTGGATGCGTAAAATTCACTTTCCCGCACTATGGCGATAACTGTAAAATATGCATTTAAAAGCAATGAGTACAAAAATAGTTATTTATGCAACAAGAGCATAAAGTGGTGCTTATTTTCACGAGTGGAAAAATTGACGCACGAGCCGCAGGCGAATGCGTCAATTCCATGAGTGAAAAAAGACACTTTATGCATATGTTGCATTCACTATTTTTTCTACAATCAAGTAAAAACCAAAAAATGTGTTATTTAGGTTGCTCTAAATGGACTAAAAATGGCGTCGATTTGAATGTTTATTTTTGTCATGATGACAAAACGCTAAGTAAAATGTCAGATGAGTGCAATGTGCAGAGCTATTAGCGGAAATATTTAAAATTAGCGTTAAAAAAACTACTTTTTCTACAATCATTAATAAAAGTGACGTTTTTTCAATCGATTCTCGTACATAAAATAAGTATTTGTTGAACAGTTTCAAAAAGTGACATAAGAGTGAGATAAAGTGACATTAGGGTGAGATCATAGTATATTACGTAACAAGTCCGGAAAATACTGTTTTTTTGGACGGGTAGACAAGATTCTAGGACGAGCTGTAGGCGAGTCCTGGAAGTCTGCGTTTCTTTGTAATATCTAAATGGACTAAAAATTGCGTCGATTTGAATGTTTATGTTTATCATGATGACACTACGCTAAAAAAACTAATCTACTCATATTACTAACATTCTAATTCTTGTTTTTATTAATATTTATATTGAAATTCGAACAATTGCTAATATTAAAGGGATTCAGTTTGTTTGAATGTCAGCAACGATGTAATACTTCCCGGTCTAGTCCGGTCACAAGGTCAGTATGAATATTGCATGCTGTTTGACATCATGCAATTCTCCTGTCATTGCAACATTGCTGCCAATCCAACCAAGAGTAGAAAAAAGTAGATATTAACCTCAAAAAATAATTTACTCAAACATAATATATAAAGTTATTTTATTATTATTTAAAATGAAGAGGGCGAAAGTGAGAAAAGCTCAGAGAAAAAACTAAGTGCATTACTGTCGATAATCAAACCATAAATGACAAAAAGATAGTCACCACAATCAGCAATACAATCAGCTGATAGGTATCATTTGATTGGAAACAGTTAGTTGGTTGGTAACACAAAAGAAACTAGATTTCTCCCGAGAATTGCGCCTTGCAGGAAATAGAAATGGCACCAGACCGATAAAATTGCAATTGCATCAAATTGCAGTAATTTATCAGCTGGTTCTCAACTGCGCATGCTTTCGATCAAGAAATCTTGTGCATCTTGCATTGCACAATGTCAAGCGGCCTTAAGAGGTTTTTTAAAGTTCGTTTTAAAAAACATTTGGTTGAACATGCTTTTGATCAAAGTCATGCAATAAACTTTTCTGTCGACAATTCACGGTATCTTAGTGAAAAATAGCTTCAACAGCTACTTATATCTTGCAAACTAATTTTAGTGTATTGTCACCAACTCAAAGCCGACCCTGTCTCTCGATTATAAATTTTGGTGAATGCGCTTTCTAGAACTTTCTGGTTACTGCAGTATTTACGCATATGAGCAGCGTCAAAAAATACCAGAACTTTCCAGAACCGATAAAGACTATATATACGCGGGTTATTGGGTGCGTGAATAATTGTTGAAACAGTTAGTTCGGAATTAGTGAAACGAGGACAAAGAGTTAGTTCACAGACAGTTATATACTTCTAATTAGGCCAAACATATATTTTAGAAGTTGACTTTTTTCCAAAAAAAATTTATCTCACTTTCCGGTCACCGAGCTTTCACAATTTTATAGCTAGGATATTCTTGATTTTTTTCGGTATTCTTCCACTATCTGAGAGCATCCTCTAAAATCCCTAATAGGTGTTTGTTCATTTTTTTAATGATAAAAACTTACTAATTCGACCCCGTAGATTCCGAAAATCTGCATAAAAACTTTGACAAACATTTATATTAGAAGTTATCGGATTATAAATTTTTGAAAATTAGGGATATTGACATCCTTCCATTATTTTGCCTATAACTTCAAAACTACACCTCCTATCATACTCTACTCATCGCTATTCGATTCAGCATTAAATTTTCTATAAGCATGATTTTTGTCAAATTTTTATTCGATTTAATAGAAATTTCCGCCATGTTCGCGAATTAGTCTATATGCGGTATAGAAGTTCTTAGTAATCGGACAGTGAATTAAATAGTGCAGATAAATAGTGTAATATTCAAGTGGTAAAAATAAATTAGGACTAATATACCGAGTGTAAATAAATTAGTAGACATTAAGTATAGTGGGTATATAAATTAAGTTTAATACAGTGTGTGTTTCTTCAAATAAATCCATAGTAATTAGCCATAGAAGTGTGTATAATTTTATCCCACCGGTAAAAACTATTTAAATAAATAACAAAAAACATTCTGTTTGGTTGCCTATAGCAAAATCGTTTATTAAAAAGAAATAGTTCATTAATAGGGATTATTGGTGAATGGTTTTGAGTATGTATGGTTGCCTATATCAACATCGTTTGTTGAAAAGGGATAGTTCGTTAGGGATTATTGATGAATAATTTTGAGTATGTTTGGTTGCCTTTACCAACATCGTTGATTAAAAGGGGATAGTTCATTAATAGGGATTATTGATGAATGGTTTTGAGTATGTATGGCAGCTTATATCAACATCGTTTGTTGAAACGAAATGGTTCGTCAATAGGGATTATTGACTAATAATTTTGAGTATGTTTGGTAGCCTTTACCAACATCGTTGATTAAAAGGGGATATATCATTAATAGGGATTATTGATGAATGGTTTTGAGTATGTATATCAACATCGTTTGTTGAAAAGGAATAGTTCGTTAATAGGGATTATTGATGAATAATTTTGAGTATGTTTGGTTGCCTTTACCAACATCGTTTATTAAAAGGGGATAGTTCATTAATAGGGATTATTGATGAATGGTTTTGAGTGTGTATGGTTGCTTATATCAACATCGTTTGTTGAAACGGAATGGTTCGTCAATAGGGATTATTGACTAATAATTTTGAGTATGTATGGTTGCCTATATCAACATCGTTTGTTGAAACGGAATGGTTCGTTAATAGGGATTATTGACTAATAATTTTGAGTATGTTTGGTAGCCTTTACCAACATCGTTTATTAAAAGGGGATGGTTCATTAATAGGGATTATTGATGAATAATTTTGAGTATGTTTGGTAGCCTTTACCAACATCGTTTATTAAAAGGGGATACTTCATTAATAGGGATTATTGATGAATGGTTTTGAGTATGTATGGTTGCCCATATCAACATCGTTTGTTGAAACGGAATGGTTCGTTAATAGGGATTATTGATGAATAATTTTGAGTATGTTTGGTTGCCTTTACCAACATCGTTTGTTGAAACGGAATGGTTCGTTAAAAGGGATTATTGACTAATAATTTTAAGTATGTTTGGTAGCCTTTACCAACATCGTTTATTAGAAGGGGATAGTTCATTAATAGGGATTATTGACTAATAATTTTGAGTATGTTTGGTAGCCTTTACCAGCATCGTTTATTAGAAGGGGATGATAGTTCATCAATAGGGATGATTGATGAATGGTTTTGAGTATGTATGGTTGCCTATAACAACATCGTTTGTTGAAATGGAATGGTTCGTCAATAGGGATTATTGACTAATAATTTTGAGTATGTTTGGTAGCCTTTACCAAAATCGTTTATTAAAAGGGGATACTTCATTAATAGGGATTATTGATGAATGGTTTTGAGTATGTATGGTTGCCCATATCAACATCGTTTGTTGAAACGGAATGGTTCGTTAATAGGGATTATTGATGAATAATTTTGAGTATGTTTGGTTGCCTTTACCAACATCGTTTATTAAAAGGGGATAGTTCATTAATAGGGATTATTGATGAATGATTTTGAGTATGTATGGTTGCCTATATCAACATCGTTTGTTGAAACGGAATGGATCGTTAAAAGGGATTATTGACTAATAATTTTAAGTATGTTTGGTAGCCTTTACCAACATCGTTTATTAGAAGGGGATAGTTCATTAATAGGGATTATTGACTAATAATTTTGAGTATGTTTGGTAGCCTTTACCAACATCGTTTATTAAAAGGGGATAGTTCATTAATAGGGATTATTGACTAATAATTTTGAGTATGTTTGGTAGCCTTTACCAACATCGTTTATTAGAAGGGGATAGTTCATTAATAGGGATTATTGACTAATAATTTTGAGTATGTTTGGTAGCCTTTACCAGCATCGTGTATTAGAAGGGGATGATAGTTCATCAATAGGGATTATTGATGAATGGTTTTGAGTATGTATGGTTGCCTATAACAACATCGTTTGTTGAAATGGAATGGTTCGTCAATAGGGATTATTGACTAATAATTTTGAGTATGTTTGGTAGCCTTTACCAACATCGTTTATTAAAAGGGGATACTTCATTAATAAGGATTATTGATGAATGGTTTTGAGTATGTATGGTTGCCTACATCAACATCGTTTGTTGAAACAGAATGGTTCATTAATAGGGATTATTGACTAATAATTTTGAGTATGTTTGGTAGCCTTTACCAACATCGTTTATTAAAAGGGGATATTTCATTAATAGGGATTATTGATGAATGGTTTTGAGTACGTTTGGTTTCCGATACAAAAATCGTTTATTAATAGGAAATAATTCATTGATAAGGGTTTATAATGGATGATTGATGTACATTAATGATTTGTGTACATTAATATAACTCAAAAACACAAGGTCGTCGTAAATTATATAAAGCAGTTTTTCACAAACAAAATCAGAGAGTTGTATCAAATCCGGCATTAAAAGTAAATTAATAGAAATTAAACACTCATTCAGTACGATAAAACAATACTGCAAAATAACGAATAATATTGAACTGATTAATGTTGAGAATACAAATTAGTACTGATGCGCTTTCTAACCGTTAAATATATCTTGCAAAAGTTTACGTGAAAATAATACGATAAGAAAAATATATTTACAATACAATAGACGAAAATAACTTACGTCAAATTCTTCGCACCACAAATAGAATATCTTAATGTTGTGTATGGTCTTTCCTTCCGGGAGCGTGAGAGTGATTCCCTCTTTACGATATCTTCTTATGACTCCGCCATTTCCGGTTTCATCTGTTAACCGGAAACCGTTTTTGTCAGCTGTTTTGTGCACACTCGCGTAAAAGTAGGCAGCTGTAAATAAAAAAAAAACTCTTAGAACTTATTCGAGGCTGGTTAAATATGAAACTGGAGAAGACATGCAATTTATATATAGGGTGTGACAGATAAATCGTTAATTAAAAGTACTTTAAACTGGTAGGGATAATATTGGGACGGTAAACTGCTCTACAAAAGTTGTTGTTTTCTTTTGTATATATTTTTACTTTATTCAGTCGACTGTGATTTAAAATTTAGAATTTTTTTTTTGATAATGCCTAGACGTAAATTTGGTGAGGATGAAGCTAGTTGGTATGATTGAACAGGTCGTCTTCAGAGAGAAACTGCGGACGTTTTCCAAGACAGTGAAAGTGTCATTTCGCGGCCTGTCCGTAGATATCGAACAGCTGGAAACGTTATCTGACTGTGTATACCCATAGAGAACCTCTAAGTACTTGTCGGATTATACAACAGCGTCTTTCAAATGCTTCAGGTGTTTCGGTTTCACTTAAAACAGTACGTCGAAGATTACACGAGACTGTGAGAACACATCAACACAAATTCATATGCATGATCGATTGGTATGGACTCAAAGAGCCTTGAATTCCCATGAACGACCCCCACAGATAATCCAAGAACTCATACAGCTTTTACTCCAACTTTGGAGACAAATCGATCAAGGCTACTTTAACAACCTTACTGAAAGTACGCAGAGGCGTTTTGGCTGTAATTATTATCAGACAAAACCATTCTCGTTATTAACGTATGTACTTTAACTTTACATGAATTTAAAAAGGTACACTGAGCTTAAAGGAGGCCCTCCTAGACGATCAATCTGCTTGAGTCAATCGATTGATGCGCGCTTCAATCAACCTCAATCAGCCCTTCAATCTTTTGATCAAAACCCCCTGATCAGTGGAAGTCGTGAAGTGGAGAAGTGCATGACTTCACAAACCTGTTGTTCGTTCTAACCTGTGGTTCATTTTGGCGGTGAACAATGATTTCCAATACAGATTTGGACTTCCTCGCCCTAACATTGGTGCCCTCAAGCGCGGAAAAAAGAATAAAAGAAAAAACGACGGTGGTCCAAGGAGTGGTACAAAATGAGAAATCGCTTCACTCATGAACATTTACTCAATTTTCTGCGTGTTTCGGAACCAGAGGACGACAGGAACTTTTTGAGAATGGATCAAGAAAGTTCGAAATATCTACTGGAGTTAGTACCTAAGAGACATCGAGAAGAAAGATATAAATATGTGTGAAAAGCGATTCCTGCAAATCAGAGACGCCATGGTTTCGACTGACTGACTGACGCAATGCTTGACGGAAATTGCCCTAGATGATCAAGCGCCCTCTTCAACTTTCTATCAATCACCCTCAATGCTTGCTTCAAGCGTCAAACGGGTTTCTAAACGGTCAATCACGCTTGATATAATCGATTAACTCAAGCTTTTGATCAAAATTTTTGATCGTCTAGAGCGTCATTTATGGAAGACATCCTGAAAAACATGTAAGTGGAGTGATGCAAATTCACATCTATTTAGAGAAAACCACTTAGTAACCTGAGAAACTAAATGTCTGGCAGGGATGTTATCATGAATTATTTGTTTTTATTCACTCTTAAGAATTATCAAGTCAACTTCTGTATTGTTTACTATAAATAAACAAATAATATAGAAATACTTTTAATTTAAATAAAATATACTGGCAACTACCCTGAATCGGTAACTTAGATGAAAACCGAGTTCTTTTTTCAGAAGATGAATTTTTACTGGGTACTCAGATATTTTATACATTTTTTTAACGAATGAAAATACTATTCAGTAAAAAAAAAGACTCGTAAAAGTTATAACCTTCTTGGATCCCTTTTTCTCGTTAAACCTTAATTTGTTCGAACAAAACAGTTTTTGAAGGGGTTTAAAATAACAACCAGATAATTTTCTTGATAATATCCTTTAGACTTGATGACATTTCCTAGAAAGTTTTTTAAAAAGGAAAAGGCTAAAAGTGCTAATAAGTTTTTTTAAACCTTCTTACGCAGTTGAATTTTCTGTTGGTTTATTTCCAAATTTGAATAATTGGGTCAGCGAAAGAAAGTTCTGTTTTTATGTAGAGTGAGCGAAAACATTACAGATGTTGATCGTAAAATGTTTAAGAGTTTCCAGAAAGTGAAAAAATTTGCTCTGTGTGGAAAAATATACAGTCATATTTTTTCTAAAATGAATGTGAAAACATAAAAAAGCTAGGAAGTCACTGAACACTGTTGACACTACCACCACACCAACACTTTACACTATCTTACGCGCGTTGCGATAACCAAGTTATCTTTTTCAGAGACGAAGGTAAACTGAAATAACGGTTTCAAAAATCCCAACTTACTAGGTTGTCAGATACATTCTCTAAAATTGCTAGGCTCACTATACAAATATTTTCCTTATTTCAGTAATTGTTAGTTTGTTTCTAAGAAATCTAGTTTTGTAATATTTAAAAACAAGGAAACATAGATATAGTAAGAGCCAAATAAAGTTGCATTTACGTCATCATTGTGGACATTTGCAAAGTTGACAGATTGTTCATGAAATATGGAAATTAACAAAAAATAACTGAAGTAAACAAAAACCGTAAATGTGGAAATCAGAATATATTAAATAAAATCTATAAAATTATCGATAGTTTTTCTCCATTTGTGTTTTTTCTTAATTACATTTATGAAGGAAGTAAATATTTCTACAAAAAAGTGGTAAGGTTATTTCAAAGACAAAAACTGACATTCAAGATATCAACATCATGTGAAATGTTTACAGAATAGGAAGTAGGCAGATTCAGATACTAGTTCATTTTTTAAATCTGATTCAACATTAGTGTCACTCTCTTCACTATTAAAATGTATCACTATCGGACCAATTTCTGGATGTCGCCTCAACAGGACAGTATTTCTGGCATTAACTGATGATGGAGCTTCTACTATGAGTGGACCATTAGGTGGAGTACAAAAAAAATTAAAGAACGATATCCTCATGCAAATTTTATTCATTGTTATGCTCACCAATTAAATTTAATTCTGCAAAAAGCAGCAAGTAAAAATAAAAATGTTAAAGTTTTTTTTGCCAATTTACAGGGATTTTCCACATTTTTTAGTCGATGTCCAAAACGTACAGCGATTCTCGATGAATTTGTTAAAGTGCGTTTACCTAGAACGGCACCGACAAAGTGGTATTTTAATACGCGTTGTGTGGAAACCGTATTTTTGTATCAAGCGGATATTCTGGCTTCAATATAAAAGATAATTGAGGTTGAAGAAGACTCAAATACAATTAATCAGGCAATTGGATTAAAAACTTTTTTGCAAAGTGTGGATTTTCTTTATTGGCTAAATTTCTTCCATTTAATAATGCCTAATTGTGAAGTTCTTTTTAATCAACTTCAAAAACGCTGTGATGTATTTTGGGCATTACGAGAGAATTCAATTCATTGAAATTATCTATTATTAATTATTTCATTTATGTCTATAAAAACAATCTATTTAGTTATTTGTTATATCACGCGAGGTCATGAACGTTGTTACCTTGATTAAAAGGTCCTGTTAATCTCAGGGTGGGATTCGAAATAAAAACCGATTCAGATGTAATGTTGGTTTAATATAATAAAATACGGTTGGTTGTTATATGAATTTACAGAAAACAGCCAAGGCCTACTAATTGTAACGCCAAAAACTCCCTGAAGGATTTCCGCTATACCACACGATTTATATGAAGTTAGCTTTAGATTATTTTAGGTTATTATTATATTAAACTAACACATGGACAAATTTATAGTTAAAAAAGAAAAGTTTTACACTATCCAAACAAACCTTAGGGGTGGTTGGATACAGAATTATATTAAAGAACTACCTTTGTATGCATACGTTGGCTTACAAACTCTAGTGATTGTGCTAATTGTTATTAAATAATATACAAGTTGTCCTCAACAGAGGGTAAAGACACCAGGAAACTAAGTTCCTCAGTAGGTATGACCACATACTCTACTTACAATACTTTTTCATAAATGTATTTGTTATTTCAGTCAAATGTGTTTTCTACTCAAACCCCTGGATTCCTTGTTAAGAGTAAGGTATGAAGGTTACCTGTTTACAATCGGGTGCTGTGGTGTGTCCCTCCAAAAGAACTGATGGTGGCTTACTATATCTTGTAGGTAGAGGTGTATCCGATATGATGACTGGGTGTAGATGATGTACCTTATAGATGATGTCGATGCAGGAATGAAATGAAGATATCGATGTATAAAATAAAGCCAAAGAATGAAGAAATAACCAAAGAAAGAAGATAGATAGAAGAACGAAGAAAAGAGAGAGACCGTAGAAGTTGTGTGGCCTCAAAGTGGTTTCGCCTACGGATGTGGAGACAGGAATTTAAGCTGAGCCAAATAAATATCCACTTATACAAATGGTAGAGCTCCAACAGGATCACTCTAATAAAATCTAAGCTCACTCAAATATATTTCAAAAAATCAGCAAAATTGCTAAACCATGTGGTCTATCACGAAACTCACATGGAAGAAAAAAGGAAACCCATCTCCTATCTACATATGAATGGTCTTAGAAAAAAAGGTATGTTCTTTTCATTTCCTTAACACCAGAGATAAGCTCTGATAACAGAAATTAAAAGAAGAAACTATTAATTGATAAGGAGGGTCAATGATCTTTAATCAGTAGATCTATGAATAGAAAAGTGACATTATGATGAAAGATTGAAATCACTTTGAGAAGATTTATTTTTAAGATTGACAGATATGACAAGATTGTCATCTACTTTGTACACCATGTAAACAAAATAACCTTTAAGCCTTTGATATTTTTAAATCGGCAACTTTTATGATCTGGTGATCATCCTATGTTTAAATAAGATTCCGATAACTTTAGAATATAAATATTTGATTATTATTATTCCTACTTGTTGTAAATAATAAGTGGTAAATACTTATTTATTATTTTTAGGAGGGAGACGCTTGAGAAAAGTGAAAGGATTCCTGAGACTTTAATTGTATTAATCCTACTTAAAACAATCAGGATCTGTTTTTAATAAAATAGCAGTTGGTAGGTACAGAGTTTATTTTTGGATGTTTGAAAGAGAGGCACCAATAATTCTTTGTCCCGTAACAACGTGACAGTAAAAGGCCAGAGAACTATCACGTAACTGGATAGTTGACCTAGGGCAGTACGTATATATGCTGATGAAGTAGATAAGCGAACGGATTCAGAGTAATTTATAATTCATAAGAAACATTCAAAAACAGTCAGAGACATTCCGATCTATTCACATACATTTAGTTATGAGGAAATGTAGTTCATCGATATCAAATCTAAAACTATGTTATACCAGTAACATGATCATCTTAAGTAACACATATGTAAAACTAGTGTAAATAGTTAAGTATACAATAAAGCTCATCCCAGTGAATACTGTAGTTTCCGTAAGTAGAGTATTCCATCAGGACCCGGGCTTCCACTAGTCCCTGTGGAACTCCGCATTACCGATATACAATACAACGCGGTATTGACGTGATAGCATTAAAATAGGTCGTTTAAAGCTACTGGAAAACATAATAAATTAGAACAACTTTATGTATATTACTATACTTAAAAAACATTTGAAGAGCCGGCAACATGCCAGCATGGCTGCTGAAACAAAAAAAAACTAAAGTGTCCCACTTACAGTCTATTGCATTTGTACCAACTAAGTGCGCTGTGTCGTTAAAATTATTTACAACATTAGTTATATCCATCAGTGGTGCTGTCAGTGGTTTGCTTTTATTATAACTATTTGCTGAAAGACCAGTGAGTAATTAATTATAGTAATATACAGGCTGTTTCTTTTATGATATGGTAACATTACGATATTCTGAACAGGAATAGATACGAAGACGATTAAATGGACAAAAAGGTAACTATTATGGAGAGCATTATATTTGTTAAGAAAAAATTACAGGGACACTACTCAAAAAAACAAAAGCAGTATTTTTATTTTTTCCTATATAACTCGAGAATGAAGACTGTCTTCTTTCACAAATATAATGTACTCCATATAGTACATTATAGTTTAGAATATAGTAATGTTACCGAATGATAAAAGAAACAACCTGTATAGTACCTATGTCATTTTATATTCCATTTGAAAGGACAGTTCGAGATGATCTATTTTATAAAGGAATCCGCGCCATTGGGCGGCGATTGCTATCAATGATCTTCACATTGACTTTAGAAATAGTATGAGCATTAAAGGCTACCGGAGGTAGTTATGAATGTCCCACAAGAAGCACTGCGTATTGTGGAGGACTGGTGCCTTAAATAAAACCTTCAAGTCAATCCAAAGAAAAACAAACTAGTTGCTTTTACGAATAGAAGACTTCTCCCGCAAGGTAGAGTACTGATGTTCGGAGAAGAATTAGAAATATCCAAACAAGTTGACTATCTGGTTAGGTTAGGTTAGTGACCCTTGAGTCCAAACTGAATTGGAAGACACACCCGGAAAAAATAGGCATTATGAAACTGCTCCAGATGTTTGTACGCATAAGCTGTATCCAAAAACTGTTGTTTGTTGAAAAAATGAAGGTTTTAAAGGAGAAATTTACGTTTTTAAAATACAATTCAAATTTCGCACCAAAACGCTAGAATGGTAATGGCGTCTCTATGACATCACACATCTGTGAATACTTCAAATATTTCACAGTTTGCAAATTAAAACTTTATTTTGATTACTAGTTTGAATTATTTTGTGTAATGTCATGAATTCTATAAGGAGTAAATATCATCTAGGGAACAGGTGATACAACTAGGTAATTCTGGAGAAATCATCTGGTTCACCGATAGTTCCAAAACAAACCATGGCACTGGGGCTGGCATGAATGGACCTAGGAGGAGAATTTTCTTCAGCCTTGGTCGATATACGTATGTGTTTCAAGCAGAGACGATTGCCACTATAGCCAGTATTGATGAAAACTTCAGAAGAGGATATACCGGAGAAAAAATTAAAATATTAGATATCGAAGAAAAAAAATATATTACTCCAACGCTTACAACAATGGTTAGAAAAATACTTTTCAAAAACAGTGACCGCTCAACGAAGAAGAAACAACTACTTCCCGGGCTACATGCCCCGACATACACTGAATTACACTTCTAAGTCAAACGGAGTTGGTAAATCTACAAGATTTAAACCAACCATTCTGGTTTGCAACTAGAAGGGGCAACATAACTTGTAGACCGGTTTCGGCGTATTGCGCCTCATCAGTACAAGGTATATGTTATCGTCCGAGAGTTAATCCCGAACTGAATTTATCTCTACAATCGCCAACTATACATACTTTCCGATGACGGAAATGTGTTAGTTGCGAAAGTAGCGACACCTTCACCTCGCTACTCAGACCAAATCGCTTAGGAGAGGTGATAATACAATCATTACAACTACTGAAAATCCTCCCAGTCAAACTAGAGGCCTATATAGGATACAGGAAGCTTCTGGAATGGAAGTAGTTAAATTGCTCAATCCAAACGAATGAATATGTTAAGCGGAATATGTTAATATACATATTTCTTTATCCTATTCAAAATATTTTAGATATAAAGTGAAAAGTAAAACTTTCTCATACGAGTAGGTACAAGTATTTCAAATAACCTTCTGAAGCGAAGACGTGGAAATATAAATATTAGTAACTCATACTCTTGAAATATTATGCATCTACCATTAGGTAATAAAACTCAATGCGCTTACATTATTTTTGTTTTCGAATATATTTCCGTCTATGCTTTCAGGAAGTTGGATGGAAATTAATATCCCATCAAAAACATAAGATGTGAAAAAATGCAAAAAGTTGAGAGATCTATAATTATAATACCAAGCCGGTTAATTGATTCAGTACCTATCTATGGGAGCATTTATTCAACAGTATTCTCAGAAATTATTCCCTATTTAGTTAGCCAACAACATTTTATTTGTTTAATGGAATCTCATTTCTTTTTGTTGATGTTACTTCTTTTTTTCTTTCTTCGGAATGGTATAGAGGAACTTTTGTTCCATTCAAATATATCTATTCGTTTATGGGTTGAAGCTTATCTAGCACACTCTGTATATCTAGTAAACCGTACTAAAATTGAGGCATGTTTTCCTTGCCTTATAGGTTAAATACTAATAATTGTGTTTAATATCTGAAAAATATATTAAAAGCAGTTGACGAACTTCAATCGCGTATCCCCAGAAGTAAACCTGAAAATTAGACACTTTCATCCCCTTTTCAAAACTCTGGAAATAACCAATTGAACAATAAAATGTATTTGATTGATTTATACTCCAAGTGGAAAACGCGAGAGGCAATTTTATGGTGAAGTTTTATATAAATTACCTCTCCTCGTATTTTCGTACACACTTAAAAGAATTTCGAAGAAGAAAATTGGATAGCATAAAAAATTTCACATTTTCTTTGGACTTATTTAGTGGTTTAATCAGGGGGAAAAAGATTTGCCAGACATATTGTACAACAAAGAGAGGATACCGACTGAATATAAATATTAATGATAATAAGTATTAGATTAGATTAGAATTGGAGTGGCTATTTGTCCTATCTCACTGCGACCTTTGCAGATCTATTGTGGTCCTCCCCCATAATTAGAGCTCGATATCTAGCTTTATTCTTTTTATTAGACCTATTAGCCTGGATACCGCCTCCTTTGCGTAGCTCTCTGCCCTCGGTTTTTCTTCTCCGAATAGGTGAAACCGCACCCTTGCTAGGCCTTCGCACTCACAGAGTAAGTGCTCCGCGGTTTCGTCTTCTTCCTGGCATAACCTACATAGGCTGTCATCTGCTAGGCCAATTGTGTGCATATGCTTCCTTAGCCTACAATGCCACGTCAGCATTCCCACCATCATCCTCGTCGTTTCTCGACTTTGACATAGTAGGTCGCGTGACAGTCTGACCAAAGGGCTTTTAAGGAATAGCTTAGCGTGCCTTTGCCCCGAAGTTTTATGCCACCAGCGTAACGCCTGGTTGTTTATCCATTGGTGGATGCTCTCCTTGGTGAGGCATTTAGAAATTCCCCAGGAAGGTTCTGGCCCTATCATGACCTCAGTCGCTCCCTGCTTGGCTAATTCGTCGGCCTTTTCATTGCCTTTTATTCCTTGATGGCCTGGCACCCAGGCTAGGGTCACTCTATTGTGACTACCTAGTCTGTTGAGGACCTTGCGACACTCCCACACCAGATTTGACGTTGTCCGATATGAGCTTATCGCTTTTAGTGCTGCTTGGCTATCGGAGTAGATGACGATTCTTTGGCTATCTACCTCCCGTCTCATCAACTCTTCTGCACAGCATTGCACCGCCATTACCTCTGCCTGAAAGACAGTGGCATGTTTCCCAAGGCTTAGAGAGATCGTGATCTTCTCTTGTACCCCATATATTCCGGCTCCTACTCCAGAGTCTGTTTTAGAGCCATCAGTGTACCAGTTGAGATTCGCTATTATAGGAGGCCCTGTATCCCAGTCCTTTCTCTCTGGAATGATTACTGTGTATTCATTTTTAAAACTATATTGTGGGGAAATCTGATCCATTGGCATTCCCAGTAGACCTTACCTTGTCCTTGACTTATCGGAGGAGGCCCCTGTAATAATCTGTGACTTACAGATCTTGCATTTCCCTGAACGAAGATATGCAGTGGTGGCAGGTTCAGTATTACCTCCGGGGCTGCAGTCGGCGTCGTTCTCATGGCCCCTGTGATACTTAGGCAAGCTTGCCTTTGGATACCACTTAACTGCCTTTGCGCCCCAATCTGCCGTGTCCTGGGCCACCAGACTACTGATCCATAGGTTATCATTGGCCTCACGACCTATGTATATAACCATTTGGTCATGTTGGGATTCAATCCCCAGTTCTTCCCACACATCTGCCTACACCTTCCGAGAGCGATTCTGGCCTTGTGCGTGGTTTTTTCGATGTGAGAATTCCATGTAAGCTTCTGGTCAAAGATTACCCCTAGGTACTTAACTTCTTTAGCAAATGGAATTTCCACTCCGTTAATTTGTGGCCTTTGTAGACCTTGCAATTTTTTTTTTTTGTAAACGGTACCAGTGTAGTTTTGTGAGGGTTCACTGCCAGTTCCTCCTCCCTACACCAGCCACTTACTATATTGAGCGCCATTTGGGTGCGCTCTGAAATCGTGTTTGGAAACCGTCCTCTTATGACGACAGCAAGATCGTCCGCATACCCTAGGCACTGAATACCTTCATCGGACAGCCGTACTAGAAGAGTATCTGCAAGAATCGCCCACAAAAGGGGCGATAACACGCCTCCCTGAGGGCAACGCCTCCCCACACCCCCGCCGTGATGGTTGCCTCTCCCAGGGTGGATGTGATTATCCTATTCCCTAGATTGACTGCAAGCCACCTGCAGATGATGGGTTCGATCCCTCTTCTGGTTATAGATATTGGAGACGCATTATTGAATGCTCCCTCTATATCCAGAAAAGTAGCTACTGCTATTTCCTTGTCGTCGATCGACTTGGAAAGTAGCCTGTTTAAGTCATCCAGAGCCAGGTCTGTTGACTTGCCTTGTTGGTAGGCATACTGACGCTCGCTTAGAGGGCGAGTTATCAGAGCGTTGTCCTTTATGTACCTATCTACTAGCTTTTCCAAAGTCTTAAGCAGGAAGGACGTTAGGCTAATCTAATCTAATAATAAGTATTTCGGAGAAAAAAACTACAATGAAAGTAGCAAAGAAAAATCACTGGAAATTATTTTCAACCTAGTGAAATGGACTGGAATAATTCACTAAGTAATGTCAATGCAATATTTTAACGAATAATAGAAAAAAGGCTTGAGCGGGGATCACACTAGGCTAGTTGCCAGCTACGGCTGACAATACGGTCACATATCGGCTGCTACTTGACTGCTTCTACCAGCAAGCAGCGACTGTCAACGTGGTCACATTGTGATGGCTGGCTTAACACCAGTTCACAGTTGTTCAGTTCAGTACGTAAACAATACTCCACGTGTTGATTATGCAGATGCGGTGTAAACTGGTCAAACTGTCCTTAGGGCTGGCGGCAACTGGTATGAGTGAGTCACGTGACCCGGCAATCGCTGCTGCAAGCTACCAAAGGTTGAACATGTCTGACTTTGCCAGCCGTTAGAAATATTCGCTGGCTGGGCGAATTTTGTGATTACACGAAGCTGATCGACAGCTGATAGTAGCAGCTTCCTCAAATCACGGTTGGCAACCAGGCTAGTATGAACGTTTTTTAAGGTTGCA
Organism: Lochmaea crataegi; assembly: GCA_947563755.1. Taxonomy (NCBI): domain Eukaryota; kingdom Metazoa; phylum Arthropoda; class Insecta; order Coleoptera; family Chrysomelidae; genus Lochmaea; species Lochmaea crataegi. Next base: position 28,474,681 of record OX387432.1, read on the forward strand.
GTAGAAATAGTTATTTGTACACCGGGGCAAGTGGAATTTCGGGGCAAGTGGAGCCCACCTCTACAGAATCTGTTCTGATCTATTTATTTGAGCGTCACCTATTGGAACCGACAGGCTCCACCCTCTTCAACCGTCGCGACATAGTGCAGTACAGTTCGACACTCGACTTTTATTAGTGGCCGCCGCCAAGTTCCCGTGCAATTTTAATATGTTACATCGAGTTTATACCCGCCGTGCAATATTTATATTTTGAGTTGTTCAAAAGTGCTGTTAGTTTATCTGAGTAGGTGATGTCCTATTGCACTGTTTTATAATGTCTACTATCGCTACAAAATAAATAATAGTCGGAAAGGGAAAAGTTTGTTTGGGTTACACTTGCCTCGCAAAAAATACGCTTCGGGGTAAGTGGAACCTAGCATGGGTTCCACTTGCCCCTTTTCATTATTTGGACATAAAACTGCAACTCTTACTTGCAGATGTTAACCCATCATGGTCCGAAACTATAAAAGCAAGACCTTACCACCATCCTATACAGAAGAAGATTTGAAAAATGCAATAGATTCCGTAAGATCGAGAACTTTAGGATTGTATAGGGCTGCAAAAGTTTATAAAATTCCCAAAGCTACGCGTGAAGGGAGAGCGAGGTTTAAAAAGTCGTACATTGGGTAGACCACCAGTTCTTCCCCTTAAAATTGAGCAAAACATTGCAAACTCTTTAGTAACTTTAGGAAAATGGGGCTATGGTTTATCGAGAAAGAAAGTCCTTGAGATAATAGGAGCTTATGTAAAAGAAAACAATTTAAAGACACCCTTCAAAATGGAATTCCTGGAAATGATCATTTTATGAGGTTTAAAAAAGGATTTAATCTAAGTCAAAAAAAAACCCAAAGTGTTGAAGAGGCACGAAAACGAAGCATGGATTCCTTTATAATATCAGATTACTTTGAAGTTCTAAAGAAGGAGCTAAAAAATATTCACCCCGCTCAAATATATAATGTTGATGAGACCAGCTTCTGCCTCGATCCTTCTAGGGTGAAAGTAGGTAAAAAGGGCACAGCTGCACATCGGACAACTAGTGGTCCTGGAAGAGAAAATATAACTCTTCTGATGGGTGCAAATGCTGCTGGAGAAAAATTACCGTCACAAATTGTTTTTAAGGGTAAAAACCCCTCTGGGACTCTTGGATATCTATACAAGAAGATGAATTTCCGGAAATGGCCTCTGCAGCAACTTCGAACGGATGGATGGAGGCAGCCAGGTCCAGCAGTATTTCACCAACATTTTTCTGAAACATATTGGCTCAGAACGTCCTGTACTACTTATCTACGATGGCCACAGTTTCCATGTTGGCCTTTCATTTGTAGAGGCAGCAAAAGCAAACGATATGGTTACCGCCACATTCTAGCCACATTCTACAGCCTATGGACTTGAGTGTATTCAAACCACTGAAGTTAATGTGGGACGAAGAGCTCATCAAGTGGCAAAGAAAAAATTACGGTGTTAAACTCCCAAAGCGTACATTTGCCACAATGTTATCAAAAGTGTGGAACAATCTTGAGTCAACCATTATACAAAAAGGTTTTGCAAAAGCGGGAATCTACCCTTTCAACAATGACGTTGTCCCAAAAGAAAAATTTGAACCAGATGCCTTTAGAAGATGGTCTCTCTTCAAACAAAATAATTTGTCACTTCCAGGTATTGCAGAGGATGACACAGTGGATGCCCCAGTGGCACCCGGATCAGCCGCTCTGGATGTTGTACCTCTGCAAAATATTTTAAATCCAGAAAAAATTTCATTCGAGTATTACTTTTACAACAGCTAAAGCAAGCTCCTAGAGTTCAGACAGGAAGGAGAAAAATATGTTCAGGAGCTGAGGTTATAACATCTTCAGAAGCAGTTGCAAAATTTAAAGAAATTAATGACAAACAGCAGACAAAACAATTAAAAATTAAAAAACCGAAGAGCAAAGAAGTTGAGAAGATACGAGAAGACACACAACCTATTGATGAACCAGAAGAAGAAGAATTAAATGGTGAAGCAGAGGCCGCAGAACTAAGCGACGATAGTTTAATCGATTACAATATATAAGACGAAGCAAGAGAAGTTGAGGAAGAAAATGATTTTATGACTGCGATTACGAAAGGTACGGAGCAAGTTGAAATCGGGGATTGGCTAATAGTGAAGTTTTGTCCAAGAAAAGTCTCCAAATTTTATGTAGCCCAAGTAACGGAAGCAAATCCTTGTATCGAAGTCGAATTTGCAAGAAAAGTTGGAACCATTATTACTTTAGATGAAGTGCACCTCCATATATCCACACCGACGTTCGACAAACGGAAAAAGTTTCAATTTGACATATCTTTTACTACATATAACATTTGTTAGACAAAATCTTTGTGAAATGTCATTTTTGTCTATAAATTAGGACGAATTTAAATTTGTTTTCACATGCCCCACACTTATTTCAGCCTACCCGAAAGTATTTCTTGCACACATTTACACTTGCCCCAAGCAACGGACCAAGTAGAACTTAATGACATTTTTTTATTTGAGCCCACGTATATTTTTAGCGAATTTCAGAATTTAGGCAAAATTTATGTACACACAGCGAACACCTTTACAAAATATCACCTAAAATTTGGATGTGCCCGAAGATATTAAGCGGACATTCCAGATTCAAAAAAATATAGGTTTCACTTCCCCCGCTGTACATTATACTATAAGGGATGAAAGTAACATTTACCATTCGAGAACGATTTTGCGCCCAAGCGATAGCGAGGGCTGGCAATAAAGTTCGAGACTAGAATAGAAGTTGCGATATGAATAAAATGGAATTAATTTTTGGAAAATATTATAAAAGTCAGAAAAATTTAAAATAAAAAAATTAAATGAAATAAACTGAAATTAAAAATAATGAGATGGGATTGATGCAGAGCAGAAAATGTTAGAATCATAGTTGGATTTATAAATATTCAACAGAATAAGAGGAAAATTAAAAATAATTGATAAAAAGCTTCATGGTATGAAGAATAAAAATTATAGCGAGAGGACGTAGTTATTGAGGGAAGTAACTTTCAATGTATTAAAATTAGTAGCAATTTTAAAGCTATTTAAATATGAAATAAAAGTTAAATTATCATAGTGCGAAATTATACATTGACAACAAAAAATTAAAAATATTTAGGACATTTAAAAAAATGGGGTTGGGGTTAGCATAATACAATATAATAATAATAAAAAATTTTCTGTACAGTTTTATTAAAATAACAGGCACCTTTTCAACAACGACCTGAGAGGAGTTTTGGCAAGGGCATATTAGAATTAAAAAAAAATATTATATATAATACGTTACTTTCCTATGTGGCTGTAAAAAAATATTTAACTTTATTAGAATATTGAGTTTATATCTCAGACACTTTCAAGGGTAGTTATAGATATACACATGTAAGCTTATACATAAACAATATGTAATTTAAATTCAGTTAAAAACTTACCAGGTCCTTGTCCGTCATATGTAAAGTCCTTGATGTACAATGTCCTCGCATCGACTGCATAAACTTCACCAGACACGCCGTGGTGTAACTGAGAAAGTTTTCCTATCAGTTTTCCGAAGTATTGCGCTCCATGACAGTTTTCTGCAAATAAAGTGAACGGATTAGACAGTTAGGGCTTCTTTAAACCAAATTCATTGCTGCATCTTTGGGGATTTCATGAAATTAAAATTGATCACAAAGAAAATATTATTTTTCTTCATAAAATAATTAAAAATGTAATTTCCTTTTAAAAACTTAAAATTTGTTATCCGATTAAATTTAAAGTTGAACTTTTTCAAAAATCAACAACCCATATTGAACATTTGCTGTAATTATTTTTAGTCTGTTAATGGAATGGAGTAGATGCTTCCTATAGTGGTACATTAAAAAAAAATGCGAATACGCCAATAGGTGTGCATGAAATTGCCCGTATATCTTAAGCCGTTAATTTTATCGAGATGTCACAAGAGGACTTTTTTTCTTTAAAAATGTTTAAAAAAGTTAATTGCTGTATTTATAACTAAACAAAGTTAAATTTAACAAAAAATTGCAGCATCAACTACTGAAGTTAGTCCGTACCTTAGTACAAGGTGTAGTGTAGACTCGTTTATGATGCCAAAAAGTGTGCAATTATGGTGTTTACAAATGGTTGAAATTTTACTAATTTCCAAAACCATGTCAAGTATAAATGAAGAACCATTTTCAATTCCCAACTTTAGAGCCCCATAGTTCGTTAACCAAGTGCGTGAGAAAAATATTTTATATGAAGTACCACAATTATTTATATCCCAACTTTTGGGTAGGAAGTCCTGGAACACCTTGTATAGAAACAGGTTACAAGCTGTAAACGTGAAAAACACACAAATCTCAATGGACAGAAATTATATTGCTTATTAGTAGTACATAGAAGTCGTTTAATTTTTGAGTAGCAGTCTTTTTACATATATTTAAAGATTTGCATTTAAACTAACCATTTACAGTTTTCTTTTTTATTATACTACACCTTGATTAAAAGAACTTTCACTTTCACTTTATCGTTCACCTAACAATGTGTGAAATGAGACAATAAAAGTTAAAGGACATCTACAGCAGTTGCGTCGTTAAATCTTTAATGTACCATCTTTGTGGGCTACTGTATGCTTTTCGATTGTTAGATCTGTCCAATCTTGATATATGACTGTTATATGAATTTCTAATTTATTTTTCCAACTATTAAGATTTATTTTTGCAGAAAATTTCAATCACTTTTATGTGATCGGATATTTATAACTTGATCGATGCACACCTGCATCTGAAATTTAAATCTAATAACACAATAGCTAATAAATTGTTATAAACAAGAAGCAATTATGATAATTTGTGAATAAATCATAGTTTATAGTATGATATTGAATAAGTTATTAACGACGATCAAAATTTATTGTTAAAGTACGTAGGGAAAGGTATCCTTTTTATAAAAAAAATCATAATTTTTTTGTATTGCTTTATTTTGAAAATATTTTTACAGAAGGGCAAATAAAAATGAATAATCCTTTAATGACCTAAAACGTAATATAATGAAAAATAAATGGAACAGAGACCTAAAATGTTATTAGTTGAACTATGTCATGAACTGTTTAGACACTGGGGGTGTCCAAAATGACATAGTATCAAAATATTAGTAAAAATTAATTGCTCAAGTCACAGATCAATGTCTTTGATTTTGGAGTTGAATCTGTATTCTCCAAATGAGCCCACAACTGACACAGCATTCACTGGAGCCAAGTTTCCTTGAAGCCCAAAATAACCCATTGCAATAAATGCAAGACGCATCATCTTCATCATCAGTCTCTTTAAAGGGTTCACTTTCTTCATCTGTCTCATCTTCAATTATTGCCTTGGGACTCTTTTTTGTAGTTTGATCACGCAAATTCATATATAATTTAGAAAAATGTGCTTCTGACATGTTTTGTTCTTTAGAGTTTTCATAGTAAATCTTCTTTTTACTTTTCCCTGCGTCAATTTTTGATGTTTTCTTTGCTTGCTCTTCGTTTTTATGTTTCAATTCCTCAAGATTCTGAGAACATGTTAGGACTGAGTACTTTTTTGTTACATTCCTTTTTCTTGATTGGCATATTGCTTTTGGAGGTGGGGATATTTCTAAAAATGGCACCTTTGCGACTACTGTCTTGTCTTCTTCATTACTATTGATTGGAAGTTCAAAAACGACATCTGGTTGATTTTCTTTTTGTGTTTGATTGTCATCGTGAAGCTACTCCCCCAACGGACTTGGTGTTTCAGCCTGAGTATCTTCTAGCGCAATATCAGTTGTGTCCACTGGTACAAAAAGGCAATCGGTAACAACGTTGGAATTAAATGGACTGAATCCTGTTTTAGCAAATCCGCCCAATGCATTTTGGATTGTGGCTGCTTTACTATACGCTTCAGAAAAGAGTTCACTCACTTGGTAAGCTGTAATAACTCGAACTGGATGATTTTTCATCCATGTGGTACAAGCCTGATTGTAATACGCCTTTAGGGGTCCAAAAAAACTCACATCAAGCGGCTGCATACGGTGGGTGCAGTGAGCTGGGAAGCACATGAGATTGATGTTATTCTCTCTACTAAACGTCCCAGCTGCTAAGGAGGTATGGCTTACATGACCATCAAGCAGAAGGAGTATTTTATTCTCCGGAGAGGGATTAGCATGCTTGAAAAAATGTTTCAGCCATTGAACGAAGAGTTCTGAGTTCATCCAACCAGACTGTTGGCACAAACCTAAACTTCCAGGAAGAGCTCTATCAAAAAGTTATCTTTTTTGTGTTTTCTTGAAAAGATCAAAGCTGGAGGAATATAGTTACCTGTTGCACTCATGCAACAAACAACAGTTAGAAGCTGGCCTCTTTCTGCGCTTGTCAGGGATCCTACTTGTTTGAGCCCAGTTGATGCCAATATTTTCGGAGGTTTCTGGACAGTAGACAGTCCACTTTCATCTATATTGTAAATCTTCTCAACAGTGATAGATTTCTCTTGTAGACCATAATCTAAAACCTCAAAAAATTTGGAAACTTGGGGCTTGTTAAAAGCTCGTGCTCGTGGGTTCTGGCCGTCGTAGAGATATGTCGGTATTTCTTTTGCAAAATCATCTGAGCCACTCTTTTCCTGCGATTCCTTTTTCACGGTTAAATCTATGATCTAGTTTATTTTTTTCCGCAAACTCATGAGCTAATTGTCTCACTTCGGTTGTGGTTGAACCAAACAGTCTAGATTCAAGATATATTAGGTGTTTTACCAACTCTTTCTCTGTTTGGGAATCAAAATCGGCCCACACTTTTGTCTACACCTTTAACTCTTTTATTCTTATTAGCAGCTTCACGTCTAAGAGTTGCTTGAGGAACGTTATACACTTTAGATGCTTTTGGCTATCCCATGCTCTTTTCTTGTACATCTTTTATAGCTTGCTGCATAGATGCTTCATCCCAGGTCTGTCTATTAGTCTTTCTGATGTACCTTCCAACCATGGTCATCTGTAAAAAAATTAAAAATCGATATAAATCATTGTAGCAAAAAGACTAGAAATTTTACTGTGCGTCGTATAAAATGACATACTATGTCATTTCAACAAGAACCACAATGTGTCATTTTAAACGCAATATAGATTATTATTATTGATAATGTTAAAGTTGCTATTAAAAAACCTACTTACCAATTAATTGTTCACTGTTCACATTATAACAATCAATGCCAACACAATATTTAATACCACGAAGAATGATATAAAAAAAGGTGAGCGGTCGTCGAACCGACGACAGAAGCTTGCTTCTTGTGCATAATAGAATAACCATTTTTCGTAAATATTCGACCATTTTTCAAAAATTTTGACAACTTTTGACAATTATTGACCATTTTTTCAAAATTTTTGACTATTTTTTCAAATTATAACAATTATTGACCATTTTTGACAATTATTGACCAATTTTGACAGTTTTGACAATTATTGATCATTTTTGACAATTTTTCAAAATTTTTGACCATTTTAGACCATTTTTCCAAATTTTAACAATTATTGACCATTTTTGACAATTTTTGAGCATTTTTGACATGTTCTGATAATTATTGACCATTTTTGACAATTTTTCAAAAATCTTGAAATTTTTCAACAATTATTCACCATTTTTGACAGTTTTTTATAATTATCGACCATTTTTTCAAAATTTTGACAATTTTTCAGAAATTTTGAGAATTATTGACCATTTTTTCAAAATTTTAACAATTATTGACCATTTTTGACAATTATTGACCAATTTTGACAGTTTTGACAATTATTTTTCAAAAAATTTGACCATTTTGGACCATTTTTTCAAATTTTAACAATTATTGACCATTTTTGAGAGTTTTTCATAATTATTGACCATTTCTTCAAAATTTTGACAATTTTTCAGAATTTGAACAATTATTGACCATTTTTGACAGTTTCTGACAATTATTGACCATTTTTGACAATTTTTCGAATATTTTGACAATTTTCAACAATTATTGACCATTTTTGACATTTCTTCATAATTATTGACAATGTTTTCAAACTCTTAACAATTTTTGACTATTTTTTAAAATATTTAACAATTTTGGACCATTTTTGACAGATTCTGACAATTATTGACCATTTTTGACAATTTTTCAAAAATTTTGACCATTTTTCAAAAATTTTGACAATTTTCAACAGAAATTGACCATTTTTAACATTTTTTTATAATTATTGACAATGTTTTCAAACTTTTAACAATTTTTGACCATATTTCAAAATTTTAACAATTATTGACTATTTTTGACCATTTTTTAAAATATTTAACAATTTTGGACCATTTTTGACAGATTCTGACAATTATTGACCATTTTTGACAATTTTTCAAAAATTTTGACCATTTTTCAAAAATTTTGACAATTTTCAACAATAATTGACCATTTTTAACATTTTCTTATAATTATTGACAATTTTTTCAAAAGTTTAACAATTTTTCAAAATCTTAACAATTATTGACTATTTTTGACCATTTTTTAAAATATTCAACAATTTTTGACCATTTTGACAGTTTTTGACAATTTTGCACATATTCCGACAATTATTGACCATTTTTGACAGTCTTTTATAATTATTGACCATATTTTCAAAATTTTGACAGTTTTTGACAATTATTGACCATTTTTCCAAATTTTTGACAATTTTTGACCATATTTCAAAATATTTGGCAATTAGAAAGAGAGACGCTCTGTCTCTCTTCCGACCGTTTGGGAATCCCTCGTGAGAGAGAGAGAGGCGTGCCGCTGTGTAGCCTACGAAAGAGAGAAGAAAAAGGCGGCTGAGGAAGAGAGGGGAGAGAGCTAGCGCAGCGGGCGGCCGAGAAAGAGTCGAAGAATGAGTCATCGCGTGACGAACGTTTTTTCGTAACATCACGTTTCACGAGTTCACTAGCCTTCCCAAAAGTCCTATGTCGTGCAATAAGAACGTGCAAGCTTCAATTTAAATTTCATTGGATTAGTGGATTATTCAGAAAGCGGGCAACACTGTTGCGTGACGAACGCTTTTTCGTAACCTTACACGTTTCACGAGTTCACTAGCCTTCCCAAAAGTCCTATGTCGTGCAATAAGGAGCAAGCTTCAAAATCAGAAATGTAAAATCCACGCATAAAAAACTTTCTTTCCACTGAAACATAACCTACACAATAAAACCGTTAAATAAACCTGGAGAGATCTGTAAACTTATAGTTTATTTTAATAGTGTTTGTTACTTAGTACAGTTACCGAATAAGAGATGCCGCTTCTAGTTTTCTATATAGAGCAAGTGTGTTATTTTAGCAGCTATGTCATTTTAGGACACTTTCCCCTATTTGTTGAAAAATTATGTTCATTATCTAAATTTCATCTAGCTTCTGGAGAGGCGTTTCCAATTCTTTCGGAATTAATCGCGATATGAACGGATTCATTATCTGATAGAGAGAGAAATTATATATTATTGTAATCGAAAAATTTTCAAAAGTTTACTGACAAAGCGATCAACAAGTTAACATAAAATATAAAAATGATAATTACTTATATTAGAGTCATAAATACTGAGATAAAATATATTATAATGCAAATATATGAAATATTCCTATTATTATCAAGTTCATAACAATCCAACTCAGAACACTGAGGTGCGAAACTCCTACTACAAGAAAATTAGAGGAAAGCTAAAAGAAATAGCCTTAGGAAATTCTGTGAAGACATAAACACTACACCCGCCGCTGCAAGCCTTTATAAAATAATGGCGAAAAGTAGAGTCAACACAGATATGGCTTTGAGAAAGCCAAATGGTAAATATAACTCATTTTCCCGGAAGTAACCTAAATAGGGAAGTTAATCCTCGGAATGACACAACAGTCCTTCAAGAGAAAACTTATTTGTAGTAACGAAAGTCCAGTTCTACCTTTCAAGGCACAAGGAACAGTCGGGATTTTCTCAGCATTGCTTCAGCAAGAACAAGATCGAATATATCCAAGGAAATTATATAATTTTCAGAAATCTGAGATCCTGGGACATGCCACAGGATGGTATGATGAAAAAGTAAAACTTTTCAAAGAAATTCGATGCAGAATTAAGTAACAAGAAGAAATGTGATCCCAATGCTATTACCACAAAGAATGACATTCAACGGTATACATACTGCATTAGAAGAGACTGGGATATGAGGAACTAAATACTCCGAAAGCTTGGGAAAAGCCCCAAGTATCTTTCAAGCGGAAATTGACACCATAGGAACGTGTGCCCAGTTCAAAACAGATATAGAAGTCAAAGGATTATCATCATGTCGGTTAGTGTCCAGCAGCCATTAAAGTACTGATTTCTTGCGTAATCAGTTGTAAAATGGTATGAGAATACCTAGGACACAACTCCTACAGAAGAGGAACACTTGCCTAAACCAAAGTCTGCGGATATCCTGAAATTCCTTCAGGAAATAGAAACTACTAGTTTCTGAGACTTTTCTCAGGAACTAAAGAGAGGTAAGGGGGAACAATACATCTTTTAGGTCTCAGTTAATGTCACCCCAATTAACATAATATACAACTCAGAAGTCCAAGGAACAATGTAGAATTCTGCTTATATGTAATATTAATCATCGTGAAAAAATGTCTTCGTCAATCTTCGGAACTTATTGTTTGTATAAACCGCTTTTGATTGAAGACAGACTTAATGGTAAAACAGACAGAGGGTTCGTTGTTGCTGAAGTGCCTATATGTACAGACCACTTAAGGGCATGGTCTGAAGACCAAGAAACTTGATCAAATTTTCAAATTATATTAAGTTATTGTTTAGTTTAAGAGGTTGATAAGTTCCTCAGTGAAATAAAACTATAATTTTTTCAGTGTTAAAAGAAAGTCCATTCGAGTCAGACAAGAACTTGATAATAACGAGATCTCTACATATGATAAAATGTTGCTATATCTGAACACCAGGTTACAAAAGTGTCATCAGCGAATAAAGTGAATTTACTCGTAGTTCTGTAGCGAAAAATTCAGCCTTGGGGTACTTACTGGTAAGTTTACAGATAGGAGTCTACCAGTACCCGTATCAGTTGTTTTCTTCAAGATAAGTCGGAATCATGTGAGAAAACACAAAAAACTGAAGCCATACAAAGTTTATTATTGAGTGAAGTAAGTACTTCATTAAGAACAAAGGACACGGTCCCAATTAGCCTTTCCATTATTTTCGATTAGGAAATTTATTACTTGGTGCTCTAGAGTACTTACAGAAGATTCTGATAAATTGCAATCTCTATACTGTTTATATTATACATCTTTGATTGGAATAATTTTGAAGAAAATATTGAATTGAATTCAAATAAATAGAAGTATTTCAGCCTCATCGAATCAAATGTAGTAAATTGAATAAAAGTAACTGCTAGATTTAAATTACTTTCTACTCATCCACATTTTATTTATTCCGACTTTGGTTGAAAGGGCATTTATGAGATTTTTTCAATTCTATTTATCTGATTGAGAATTTCGCTTAATTGAAATTCTTCAGATTGTTTTTGTGCCCTTTATAAAACCAGTCTCTGAGAAAACTTTATTTTCATTCTAATAATCCTTTTCTGTCAAAACTGAGAATTTGAACATTTTCCAATCAAACATAATAAGCATAAGGTGTGTATAAAATAAAATGTACTGTTCTATTTCACTGTTATTTCACACTTTAAATTAGTTTAAAGCTAGATACTTTAACTTTCCATAAACAATTCGTTTCTATTTATAAAAATTGTAGTCACTGAACACTGTTCACACTACCACTACACCAACATTAACACTTTACACTATCTTACGCCCGTTTAGATACCCAAGTTATCTTTTTCGGAGACTGAAGGTGAACAGTCTATGAAGAAGATAATTTGGCTATCGTGTATTGTGTAAAGTGTTGGTGTAGTGGTAGTGTAAACAGTGTTCAGTGTCGAGTATCGCCAACTGTTCCAAAATTCCTAAGTTGGTTAAAAATTGTAGTAGCAGCTGAATCGATATAATATACGAATCATTAGTGATTTTTACAGCGAAAATTTCATTCATTCATTCAAAGATATTGTAATAAATCTTGATAAAATCTTATATAAAACCAGAAGTAGAAGTTTTTTTCAGAAAACCTGTTGTCAGTACACGATCGGTGATAAAAAGTATCGCATTAACCTCAAGTTGTATAAAAAGCTATTTTAGCAAATCTCATCATTTTTCCCATTCGAAATAAAGGTAGATATTAATCACATTTTATGGATACTTTAACTCATGGAAACACCGGGGTATATTTTTTAATGTTCTTCAGAGGGTGTGAGTCCCTGGGGGCCTTTGTATATTTTTGTACGGAAGCACGTTGCGTTAGTGTCTCTTTTGAAAAATATGATTCGTAGACTAGGAGGAGGATGGAATTAACCATGAAAAATCAAGAAATACTCAGCCACAATATAGAACAGGAAAACAATATTCAATTCAATTATTTAGTTTTTAATATTTGTTGTTATTGTGGATAAATAGTGCTTCCTAAAGTGAAAAACAACTACTATATTGTTTTTTTCTGTTTGAAATACTCTCTTTGATGGGAAAACAGCTTGGGTGTGAAAACAGGATGAAATACAAAACAGAGTTTCAAGATTTTATTATTTGTATAGGACTCCAGAAAAAAATATTGTATATACTGTATATTGTATATACTGTATATTTATTGAATGTTTGAAGTGGATTTGATTATATTCTAGACTATAAACCAAAGAGGTAATGTTTTCTACTATGGCACTTCTCGAATTATTCTAGGGTAGTGATTCCGAGGCGGGGGTAACGGCGAGTTTGAGGTGGGTTTGGTTGGTAGGCATCCCCTTGGGGAGTCCAACACTGTTTGGGTCCCATTCGAACATGAGTTTCCCATCTCGGACCGAAAAAAAAAACTATGGCAGAGGAACCTTTTTTTCTGTATTTAAAAATAAAGGGTGGAAGGGTCACTATTTCTCTACTATTTGTTGATCTTTAAACATTAATTCTTCAAGGATATTATTTTTATCACAGGTGATAAAAATGATAAACATATAACCTAATTAAAAAGTTGTCATTGCTTCACAGCGCATGCAATTACTTGTTTATGGCCGCTTTTATACGTTACTGTTAAATCTTCACATTTGTTAACCATACAGTTAACATTACCTGCGAAAACTGTTTATTTTATAAGTCCATGTCATCTTGATGTCAGCTGTCAATTGATGAGGATAAAGTCAGATAAAGTTTATTAGTTCTCAGACTCTCACTTAGACATTATTTTTAATTTTTCATTGTGATTATACGAGTAGGCCTTCTCTCATTATTAAATATTACTAATTGTTTTTGTGAAAATTTGCCGGAAATGGAGAAAGGAAAAAAACGCCGATTATTCAACTTTACACAATCAGAGGTAGAAACTCTTATTTCTTTTGTGGAAAAGTATAAGAATCTTATCGAGAATAATAATATTTACTAATACGAAATCTGTTCAAGAATTCATCATCTGACCATAGGTGCAAATTTTTAGGCCTTTCTCTGAATATCCTATTTCGACGGGATGTCTCAACAATTTCAATAATATCATCCTCGTCATCTGTAATCATCTCCTGAAATATATCTTAAATGTCCTCATACATTTCATCAAAATCGTAGACAGAAATGAAATGATAGAAAATTAAATAAACTCACAATAATAATGTATAATGCTTTCAAATGTTAAATCTTCAAGTTATCTGGCACCTCATCCACCTAGTAAGTTAACGTATACAATTTCGTGTTAACATCCACCCATACAACGCATCCGTAGGTTAAAGTAGAAGCTATGTCAAGGTCACTTAGGTAACGGCCCTTACTCAATTTATCTAATATTATTGTATTGTTGGTGAGCTCTAATATTCATTGTTCTTTTAGTTTGTCATTAATATACATAAAAAAACTATGTATTTATTCTGTATTTCATATATTAAACTGGAAAATAATTGCTTCATTTCTCCCACTTCAGGCGTTACATTATGGTCTATCCAATAATATCAATCAAATTTGAGTAACTTTGAAATAAATGTGAAGAAATGGATCATAAATGCCATTTTGTAATAGAGGTTAAATCGCAGTTATTTTGAATATGCCGCCAATAACCAAAAAATTACAGGAATATTCTTGTCTGACTATAGCAAGGATCACAACCTTGTCAAAGCTGTTAGAGCTTACTCGACTGGCTCTCAAGGTGGCGCCACCCATACAATTAATTCACCATAGGAAGCGCCACTGTTTGCACATTTGTAACGTAGAGCCGATGAGAAAATTTAACTACTCTATTATCACTGCAAGGCGTGTCCGGGTTTGCTAGTGGTATTATAAAAAAAAAACAATAAGCAAATGCTTTAATTTCAAATTAAATTCAACCATTGTAGTGAAAAATCGTTGTTCTATTTTCACATATTTCAAGGTTCAAGATCTTCTAGTTTTTTTCCACACATAGCTTAAGATCAAATTACTTCAATTATGCACAGTTTAATCATGACATCATAAATAAAGGATCGTATTTACCTACTTTAAAAGTTCACATTGCAAATTACCGTTAAAATGGACATACTTTCACTAACCAGTTTTGTAGTACGTCTTATAACTAGAATAATGAAAAAATATATTTAGTTGAATTAAAATATAAAATTGATGGGAACAGTGTGATACATTTACTTGCACCAACAAATTTCATATACCTAGTCACCATCAAAGAATAGAAGGGAAAGCCATTGGAGTGAATATACACCGTGTCCCAAGTTATCGTTTACAGGCAATATCTCGCTTAATTTAAAAGATAATCCAATACTGTAAAAACTGTTGTGAATGGCTTCAAAATTCCCGCCTGATGACGTATTAGAATGATCTTTTTATTTTTTTAATATAATTCCACCTAATAAAATTTAATTAAATTTACCTGACTTTTCTTTCTCAGTACAACCCTGTAACTTACTCTGATAAAGCACAAAACTACCTATCTCAGTCGGATTCGTTAGTTGTGTTTGGAGTCGACGCTCTACGCACTCTTATTAATTATCTCCAAAATGGCTGTTCAATAATAGACAAGTTGTTGAATTAAACGAAGAAATATCATATTTTTTATTGAAAAATAAAATCTAGCATAGTGGCAAATTATGTATGATGTATTACCATCCCTACCACATTTGAAGAATAGTAAAATAATTGCCAAATTCAAGAAATCAGTTTGCAAATGAGAAGTGTTTACAAAAACAATGGTTATCATATATAAGTACAAAATCATTGATGAAAATTGCTTATCGACCAACAAGGTGAGTGGAAATTAATTTTAGTAAAGTATTTATTCATAAAGGAAAACTAGAAACTTGTTTAGTCTATAAGCAAAAGGTAAAAATAGAAAGTAGATAGTAGATGTTTACAATCTAATAATAATACATAAAAATATAAACACTACAGTAAATAATGAATATGACAAATCTTCTTTAATTGCTTTTTTTAGTTTGAATGCATTTATTGTTTTTTTTTGTCCTTTTTATTATTATTGTGGCCTTTAAGTCTCTATCTAGAGTTATTTTTTTAGCTATAGCAAATCTTATTAGAATATCATTGTTATTATTTTTTAATTAACTTTCTTTTCCTTTTATATTGTAGGAAGAAAGAATTAGGTATCTTATTTTTTTCTTGTTAGTCCTTCTTCTTTAGATACTCAGGGAAATAGCATCGGATTCCAATCTATTTTCTTTCCTTCTCACTTCAGGAAGAAAAATTTGTCGTCCATGAACAAATTGGTGAGATTTCTAAAAGAAATGTTGTTGATTTCTCAGCACGTGAAGACTTTTAAATTTACCACACTTTTAAACTTCAAAATGACCTGTCAAAAGTCAAGGTAAGTTGACTCCCTACTTTATCGATATTGGAACTACTTTTTGTTAGACTTTATTGTGCAAGTGAAAAAACTGGAATGAGCCATCCAAGCAATTTGTGATGCTGATCTATTAATAAGAAATATCGTCTGTCGTTGGCCTGGATCAGTAGCTGATACAACAATATTTAATAATTCAAGAATTAGGCGGGAATTTGAAATTTGAAGATTTGGCGATAATGTAATTCTTGGTGATTCAGGTTATCCTATGCCGTATAGTGTATTAATGCATGATTAGAAAAAACATTCAGTGATAACTAAAAGATCCATCGATTGTGCTCCATCTTCTACTACACTCAGTTCCTGGAGAAAGTCTTTTTTTAGTATCATTCCCTATTTTAGGATATCTGCAGGCTTGATCATTCCCTCTCTACTTAATCTGTTTCTAAACCGTATAATGTGAAGCACTTGATAATTTATATTACTACTGGTTTTTATATTTGTTTCTACCTGTCACTTAGAAATCTATTTCTCTTTTGATAGCTAGATGCTGAAGCAACGCAGCAGTAGTTCTTTTTTGTCTAGTTTATGTCTAGAAATGGCTTTTCTCTGACGTGCTTTATCATTGTCAATGTTCTGCCTTCTTTCACATCTTCAACTGATTTTTTGGAATCTTTTTCCGTTGACTGTTTAGCGACAAGTGTATGTCGACTTGTTCAAGAATCTCGATCGTCTGTTCTGTTATGTATTGGTCATTAATATTTTTATTGGAAACAAAAGAAGCAGACCGAGAAATGGAATAAGTATACAAAATACCAATAGTTTTCTTGGAAATATTTTCATTCAATTGTATTGCTTAAGTTGTCAGTTTGAATGGTACTTTTGGGCTAGTGTAGTGTAGTCGGATAAATAGGGCTAGTCCTTTAATCTGATCATACTGTAAATATAGTTACAAAACGTACGTATTTTATTATTTCGGTTTTAAAGTTATTGTCAAATTTACACTTTATAGACAACAGCCATTGTGCGCGTTTACCATTTGATTCACCAATGTTCAGTGGCTAGAGGTGAACGAAAGCGAAAGTTCGCCTAGACCAGGACAGTGTCCCAGCTGCTAAGTAATGGTGCACATAATGATAATTCAAGGTTGTAACATGTCTATCGACCTGTCTATCGTCACATTAGCCACTTCCAATTATAGTTCTGTGATCTCAAATTCTCCTACTCCAAACGCTTAGACAATTGACGTATGCCAACGGTGGCTTCCATTTTTTCAGGGACAGCCTTTCCACTATCTACCCTCTTCGAGGAAAGACCTCCATTTTTATACCTTTCCTATCTAATGAATTTTGCTGTGGTAAGTTCAAAATAATAATTTATAATGAATAAGCTTCTTCTAAAGTACTGTCTGATAAAATTTTTGTATGCATTCCTAATTTTTTTTACAGAGATAGACGAAATTAAATTTAACACGTGGTCATAAACTGTTCTTTTATACTAATATGGTAGTTTTAAACTAAATATTCTTTTATAATTCACTGTTTTACTTTTGTGCAAACATTTTTTTTCCTTTTGCAGAATAACTTTTTTTAACAAAAAAAAAACATTTTTATAATAGAACGAATCTACTAACCTATAAAATATTCTTTCGTACAACCAGTGCCGGTTTCATATATTTTTTTATATAACTACTACATGACTTTTTGCTATAATTAGTTTCTTTCAGATCATTAGTATTTTTTTTAATTAAGCCGATGATTGCTTTTTTACTGTTTTAACATGGGACATATAATGTTGAAAAGCTTCCAGTAAATTAAATAAATTTTTTACTTTCAAACAACTGCCTTCCTTTTTTTAACCTGAAAAGCTGACCAACATAATTTTCCCATTACATTCAAGTTCCTATATATCCTTGATCCATCTGTAATTCTAGGAAAGCCAGCCCCAACCCTAGACTAGGATACAAGCCCTAGGCTAGGATACAAGATATAAGACCTAGACCAGGACATAGCTGCTAGGATACCGTTCTAATCAAGACATCTTTATCTTCCTATCTTCTTCGAGATCTAGTCTTTACCTTCTTAAGACTTCCTAGAGACAAGACCTACCTACCTTCTTCAACCACCACCTTTTACGGAAACAACACTTCATAAACTAAGTACCTATAAAAGTACAAATTCTCCTCACATTTGTTCATTTCCTGTGGCAGAAGAATAAAATATGAATTTGTTTTAAATCCTATTTTTTATTTCTTTCTAAATCCTCAACTATAAAAGTTGAGGGAGATATCGCCCGGGGTAAAGTTTAAAAAAATTTTTTTTTAAGTAACTTTTTCATTATTTGATTTCTGGTTCTGATTCTACAAGGCGTTTCTACCTTTTCCGCCTTAGTTTGTTAGTACTTTTTATCGACGTCAAAAAGGTAGTGGCGCCCTCAATTTTTACAACCTTTCTGTTATCCTAGTGCGACATAAACTTGGGGTCGAATCACCCTTGAGAGGAGTCTCTAGCCGGAGCCCTTCAAGCTGGAGCGATTACCGTTACAAATTAGCGCCTCTTACCGTTACAAGGTTTAAAATATTTTAGATACCTAAGGATGAATAATAATTGAATTTTGTCACAAAAAGCTTTAATTTTAATACTGCTGGATGTTACTTTGAAGTTTTCTACTCCACCGCTAGAGAGCGTAGTTCACAATAATGAAAAAATAATTTTTATATAATAAATCTACCGTTATAGTACCACAAAATTTAAATAGTCGTAATCATTTTACGAAAGTTTGCTCCAGTACTTTTTCCTCTATCTTGTAAAATAACTGGTAGAGGTGAGTGGCAAAGCTGACTCAATAAAATTGTTATAACTTTTGTACCGCATTTGAAAGGGAATTCAATGCCTAATAAAATATTATATTATCGTTCCATTCCGGTGGTTTTAAAGGTTTGTGGCGGTGATTGAACAATTGTTTTGTATTCAACTTTTTTTGTGAATCTTCAAATGCGATGCTATATTTTTTAATCATTTAAGCAGGCAGCACACTATCGCGGAAGGGAACGGAACGGAAAGGAATGGAAATTTTGAATCTCCGCACATTATCGCGGAATTCAACGGAAAAAAATATTTGTATATGAGCAAGAGACCTGCTTTCCCAATCAAGTTTTAGTGTGTATTGGTCTTTCGCAATGGACAGTTCAGACGGAGAATTTGTGGCACTTTGTGTAGTTGTTGAAGAAGAAAGAATTGCGAGAGAAAACAAGAAAAAGCGCAAATGGATCCATGAAATAAACCTCAAAAGACAAGAATCATTTATTCCCAGATCTTTTAGAAATTTCTTCCCAGGCATTTTCTTTCATTTGTTGAATGTGATAATTTTTATCAGACAACAGATAAAGATGTGGATAAGCACGAATTTTATTGATTAATAGATCTTCATTCATTTTTAATTAATCAAATGGGAAACAAACACAAAACGGCGTGATATTGTCACAGGAATGAACACGTTTTGTTGTACTGATTAGTGGCTGCGGGCTGGTGGGTAGTGGAGGGGACTGCGGATTCGTGGAAAAATTCGCTCAGTGAGCAATCCAATAAATTCCGTTCCGTTCCAATCCATTCCGCGGTGTTCCGATCCACGGTAGTGTGCGGCTACTACCTTAATTCTATGCCTCCGAAATTTCCGTTCCATTCCGTTCCGCGATAGTGTGCGGCCTGCTTTAATTGGAAGACGATGGAATTAAAAAAAAATTGTAAAAACTGCATCTCAATATCTATTTTCTTGCAGGTATACCAACCCCGTTTAACTTAGAAGTGTAATTCAATGTCTGTCGGGACAAATAGCCCGAGAAGTAGTTGCTGCTTCTTAGAGAACGGTCTCTGCTCTTTGAAAAGTATTTTTCAAAAACTTTTTAACGCGTTATAATAGTATCAAACTATTCTCTTTGAAATCTATTGATAACACGCTTTACTAAAATATGAAAATTTTTACAGGAAACTGTAATTAAGTGAAAAACAGAATAATATTTAAAAATAATTTTTTTCAGAAGCTTTGGCTTATAAAACGCAATAAGCAGTCAAAAAAGTAATAGTACAATACTATTAAACGCTTTACAAAATTAGAAAAATCAATTTCCAAAGAGCAGACCGTCCACTAAGAAGCAACAACTACTTCTCGGGCTATATGCCCCGACAGACATTGAATTACACTTCTAAAGTAAACGGGGTTTGTATATCTGTTAAGATAGAACCAACCATTCAGGTTTGCGATTAGAAGGAATAACATCACTTGTGGACCGGTTTTGGCGTATTGCGCCTCATCAGCACAAGGTAGATGCCATTCGTCCAGAAGCTCTGAGAGCATAATCCTGGACTAGAGACTACGTTGATACTACACCAATGCATTAGCCTCAGTTAAGGAAATGCTAAGAGTGCGATATCGACGACATCTCTACATCTAATCACGAACCAAAATTCTATATCGACAAAAAACCATCTAGGTTTTGTAGGTATTTACTTAATTACAGTTAATTAAGCAATAAGCAGTATTTTCTTTCATAAATATTATTTATAAAATTGCATAATACCCGATAAAGACCCATATACCAACTGGTTTGCGAAAGTATCTTAATAATGGAAATTTTCAGGATTGTTAGGTAATTTTTAATCTTCTCTTTCGACGTATAACAATAATACACATGTTCGTAATTCTAGTCATTGTTCTTTTTGCAATGAGTATCGAAAACACCTACAGACATTCGAACAACAATAACAGCAAAGTATTGATTTAAGTGGGCGAATTGAGAAATTAGAGCAAATTGGAATTGTGGGAGGACCTATTTATTTCATACTCTTATATTATTCAATTCAATTAATATTTTTTACAATAAATACAAGAAAAAAACCCAAAATTTGATAAAAAATCATAATTGATCCCTTCGTAAACCTAGTATTTGGTAATGTAAATATCATAGAAAGAACTATTGGGAAGGGAAAATCCATAATAATGGTACTTTTGCTATATTGTACATCAGACATTTCTTCTCGGAACCGCTCAAGAATTGTTTCTGCCGATACATGCTTTCTTTCGCCGTACATTTTATGCACCACTTGTCGTAAACTACTTAGAATAATAGGTGTACATCTAGTTTAATTTTTTTGACTATATTCATGTTTTGTGACCGGCTTGCAACTGCAATCTAGAGAAATTATTTTTGAATAATATGATTGTCTTCTTGGATTGCTCCAAACGATACAAATTTGCAAACTATATCAACATAATATGTTCGGATAGAATGTTTGAAACAGTTCAAAATTATGCTGATAATTCAAGTTTTAATGTCAGTAATATCAATTTACGACGTGCCCAAATCTACTAACTTTTTGTTTCATACATTTCATTTGCAAAAAAGGACTTGGGATATTTCTCCGACTATATACCTGAATATAATCTTTGCTATTATCTTTGCAAGGATGAAAGCTCTTTTACTGGGAGAAGGTGCGCCTCCAAAAATTGCCAAAGCAATATTTTCCAACACAGCTCTCGTGTTAGCATAATATTTCAAAACAAAATATAAATTGCATTTCAACTGAAAATATGCCGGAAACTTCGTCTTATACATATTCTGCCTACAATGGTTTTGCCGTTATACGTTTAGGGAAGTAAATATTCATTTTTATTACGTAGGAAGTTAATTTGTTTATACATTTTATAACCAACGAAGGCAAAACCAGTAAGCTATAACAAATAATTAAGCAGCTCTTAAAACTGAATCAACGGACCGTAGTATTGTTTTTTTTTGTTAATTAAATCCACATAATATGAATGCAGCTTTGTTCAAGGGCAACGAGTGATTTGATCCATTCGAGCAAGAATAAGAAATGAAAGGAGTCAACTGTATGGGTATAATAACAAGGATTTCATAATAAATTGTTATAATTACTTTTTTAGAATATCTTCAATTAGTTTCTTCATACCTTCCTTCGAAAAGTTCATTTTAGATAATTACTTTTATAAAAGTTTGTCGGCGTGGTTTAAATGTCGATATACATCAACTTTCGTAAAAATAATTCACCTGGATTTAATTACAGTGCGTTCAAAAAGTAACGCATAAATTAATTATATGCTAAATAAACAGTATATATATATATATATATATATATATAATATATATATATATATATATAATATATATATATATATATATATATAATAATATATATATATATATATATATTAGACTGATTAAAAAAAATTTTTTTCTTAATTATATCGAAAATATTGTTGGAAATGACAAAAAAGAAATACTGTGAAAGTTTAAGCTCTTAATATTAATATTAAGAGGTGCCGCATCGCAAATTTCGATTTTCCATTTAAATAACATGGGAACAATATTCTCTTGCACTTTGGAATTTTATAACTCACGTTGGTGACAATACTTCGGAATGAGCAAAGTATATTCTTGTAGAGAATTGAACGTTCTACAAAAAAGGTATCTTACAATTTTTTGATATATTTATTCCTTCAAAAGTTATTCGAGGTCAAAGTTGAACTAAGGACAAATTTTAATATTTTTCAATTTTTTTCACGCAACTATAAACTTTATGAGAAAATTTTATGGGACATTTTATGGAGAGTTAGACATAATAGTTATATATATATATATATATATATATATATATACTAGAAGACCTGACAGACGTTGTCCTGTCTTAACATCTAGTAGACCCGATACTTGATTGATAAATTTATCAGTGAATATAATCTTTTATAATACTTTTCAAATTTCAACAATTCAAATTTTATACAGCAATAACTTCAACATTAAATTATATGGATAAATGATAACTGATTGTCTTTCGTAATTAAAGTATTCATTTCTTTTCTTCTCTTGAAGGTCACACTGAATTTCAATGTTCTTGTTCTTGGATCAAAATTCTGGTTCACTTGGAAATTTTTTTCTGTGCTGGAAAAACGATTTCAATATTTTTCTGCTTTTCACTTTTGATTTATTGATAATATGCCTTGGATATGGGTATATTATATGGCTTATACCAGTATCAATTCCATACCTTTTATAAATTAATTTTTTATTTATTTTATTATTTTAGTTTTAATACTTATCTTTATTTATATCAATCTAGCTTAGTCGGAAATTATCAAAATATTTCTTTTTTTTTATTTTATTATTTTTTATTATGATTGTTATGAGACTCTTTATTATATTATTTCAATATTATTTTGTGAATTTATTTAAACTATCACAGGGAATTATATTTTTGTTTGTGAGTTGAAATTTTTGTGAGGCCCACTCTGTCCTTTGACCTTCAAAAAGATACAACGTTGACAGCCTGTGTTGATTGTAAAATATATCATAAATATAAAAACAAACACATTTAATTTTAAATAAATGTTCAACAAATGAAACGATTAGTTTATTGTTTAACTCTGTTTAACGGCTTAATTAACTTCAAAAATATTCAAAAAAATCATTAACACTATTTATTTCTTATCTAAAATTCATTAACTCTCTCATTCACAACAAAATTAAGATTATACTTATCAGAGTCTATGGTTTAAAAACTACAGAAGAGATGATTAATTTTATACGTGATGAAATGGCATTCGACAACGTTCTAGAATAAACTGGAGTAAATGATGGTTAATACCTTTTTGATTCTTTTGAAAATTTTTATGATCTCTTGTAATACTTTTTAAATTTGAATAATTTAAATTTTATACATCAATAAATTCAATATTAAATTATATGGATAAATGGTACCTGATTGTCTTTCGTAATTAAAGTATTCATTTCTTTTCTTCTCTTGAAGGTCACACTGAATTTCAATGCTCTTGTTCTTGGATCAAAATTCTGGTTCACTTGGAAAGTTTTTTCTGTGCTGGATAAACGATTTCAATATTTTTCTGCTTTTCACTTTTGATTTATTGATAATATGCCTTGGATATGGGTATATTATATGGCTTACACCAGTGTTCACTTAGAAATACATATTTTATGGTAAGTGTTATCTTTCGCTTACTTAGTTTAGTTAACTTTATATTTACAACTTTTTATTTCTTCTTGAATATTTTCACATGAATTTCAACATTAGTTTCTTACTTGGAAAAAATCTCTTCCTTCTTTTTAAAAATTTTCAACCGGTTGTTGATTTTTTTCCTTTTAAAATTATTTTCTTTGAAAGATTTAGTTACTAAATTATTATTTCTATTTTTAATTATATTGATAGTTTATTTATTTTAAGTTATATGATTAATTTTATTTTATCTATAGTTCAATTTTAGGTTATCATTTTCTATATATTTTAAAGTTTGTGTTCCTATTTTACTGTTTGTCATTGTAATACTTCAATTATTCAGTATACAGGGTGTATCAAAACTAATTTTACATATTATTCTTTTTCTTTCTAAATGTTTCTAACTTTTGTATGTTTATTTTAAGCTGGTGACGGACTTATTCAATATATTTTATATTCTTCCAGTACGTATGGAAAATAAATGATTCTGAATAACAATATTATTGAGTAACTATTCATACCGTAACAATATATAATCAAAATCCCTTTGACCATTTAAAGGTGTAGGGTATATGTTAATGTCTGTATTATTAACAATATTTTTAATATCTGTACACACATTTTGCCCATTCCTTTTTGTTCTTTGCTAGCATCTTGGCCGCTAACCATGTTATCTCTGGTTTCTTCATTATGTTTCCAATTACTCCATCCCATGTCTGTTTCGGTCTTCCCCTTTTCCAAGCTCTTTGTACCTTGGATTCCCACACTTGCTTGACAGGCCTCTTATTATTCATTATTTGGAGATGCCCCCACCAGCTAAGTTGTCGTTTTTCAATGAATTCCAGCATTGGTTCTATTTCTAGGTCTTCTCTTATTTTTGTGTTTCTCATTTTGTTTCTTTTTTGTGACACCTCTGCCTCTTCTCAGATACTTCATTTCCACTGCCAGGATTTGACTCTTTTGTTGCTGTGTGAGCACCCGTGAATTCACTTCCAAATGTAAGGGTTGGTCTAAATATATTTTTATAAACATTCATTATCGTTTTCTTCGATATTTCTTTTTTGTTTATAAATGACCTGTTCATTGCATATAGTATAGTATGTTTTGTATCCTATTATTAATTTCAATATCTTATTTTCCGTTGTCTTGAATTTCCACTCCTAAGTATTTGAAGCTTTTCACCTGCTCAATATTTGTCCCATCTATTGCAATATTCATTTGTCTACTGTCTCTACATATCTGCATCACTTTTGTTTTGGTTTTATTTATGTTCATCCCATTCTCTTTTAAAGTTTTATTCCATATGTCGAAGCTCTGTTGTAGGTCTTTTCTGTCCCCATCATAATAATCAAATCATCTGCAAAGGCTCCTTCAGCGATGTTTATTCTTTGTAAATCTATGTAGCCTATTTGTAGCTTTTTCATCTTTGGTGAACATTGTTTTTTAATTTCATCCATAAAGATGATAAATAGTAGTTGACTTAATCCCCATCCCTGTCTGAGTCCTTTTTGTGTTTTGAAATTTTCTGAAATAAGTTGTTTTTACATATGTTTTCTATTTCTATTATTCTTATTGTCTTCTTGTCAACTCTTCTATTTTTTTAAATGTCCCATAACGTTTCCCGTGGTTCCTTATCAGAAGCTTTTTCCAAATCGATGAAACCAACATAAGCTTATTTATGTTGCTGTATTACTTCCTCATATATTTTCATAGCCGTACTAAGTAGAGTTATTCCTCTGTAATTGTGCTTGTCTCCCGTTTTGTAAATTGTATTTGTTCTTCATCCCATGCCGTTTTGAATATTTCGAGTAGATAACTCATTTCTTCTTTTCCCAGATTTTTAAACATCTTTGTTTTAAGTTTGTCATACCTTGGAGATTTACCGTTTTTAAGTATTCGAAAAAATAGTAAATTTGAATAAAAAATCAACCTGTGTCGGGACTTTTTTAAATTAGCTAATAATGAATATATGCGTTACTTTATGAAAGCACTGTATACTTAACGAGCACCGTCCGAAGACATCTATTCACACACACAAATATTTGAACGTATTTTAATGATTTTTGTTTTCAGTGGAAACAACTATTTTGACTGATAATTTTTTAAAGTTATTGAACTATTTTCAGAAAAAGACTGGAAAGAATTGATTTATTGGAATGTATTCTGAAACGATCCGATAATATTACTAAATTTTCTCTACGTCTTAAACCATATTATATAATCGGTGAAGTTTTTTGTAATTAACTTTAAATTTCAATGGAATCGAAATAAGCGACTGCCCCAATCTTTTTAATACAAGTCACGTTCATTATTCATCATGATGGATGAACTTTCTTTATTTATTGCGGTAACGTGAATATAAGATTCGGTTTTTATACCATTCTGTAAAGTATTCACTTTTCTTACTTTCAAGTTGTTGTTTTAGACAAATAATACAGGTTTTGTGAAAGCGAAAGTCCGAAATAAAAAAAATTATTGTTTGAATGATGCATTTAATTTACAACTTCAACTTATTAATAATGGTATATAAAAACGATTTATTATGACAGAAAAAAGTCTCTAAAACTTAATTACGCAAATCGCGATTTCAACAGCGGCCAAATGGATTTAAAAAGTGATTTTTGAGTGATCTACGAGAACTGGTAAGGTTTTATAAATGGTTCAATGTAGTTTTTTGAAATTGGATTACCATGACGAAATGCTCCTGTTTTGAAGAATGGTTTCGGAATCAACTTATTATTAATTTGCCCCAAAAAGCTGTTTGTTATGAATAATGCGTCCTTTAACTCCCGCAAGAAAGAACCTTCGCCCACCTATCCATAGAAGTCAGCGGACATCATGGATTGGCTATTTTAAGTGATTGTGCAATTCAAATCAGAGTATGACAAATACAAAATTGATGAAATTTGTCGAAACGCCAACGTTCCCATAGTACGGATACTTCCGAAGAAATAGTTTGGATCCAAGTATAGTGCTATGGGGCGGCCAATAAGGCGACGTAGAGAAATCTTCAACGGACGCCTTTACTGCAGTTAATCCCAAGCACCGGAAAAACTACTACCACAATTTCCGTGGAAGCCAAACAATGGAAAGCTGATGGATTAATGGAAGACATCGCTCCTATTATCACAAATCTGCAGGAATTAAATGACGACTTAGATTTTGACAATACTGATGAAGACAGTGATAAGTTATTTGTTTTTACAAACTAATTATTGGTTAGCTGTGTATCTGTATTATGGATTTCATGTATGTATGTATGTATGTATGTAGATTGGGGTGACATTCACTGAGACCTAAAAGATCTATTGTGCCCCCTTACTTCTACTTAGTTCCTGAGGAAAGTCTCAGAGACTAGTAGCTCCTTCAGTCCTATTTTCCGGAGGAATTTTAGGATATCTGCAGGCTTTAACTTAGGTAAATGTCCCTCTTCTATCCAGTAATCTCCGAGGTGTTGTGCCCTAGGATTCTGAATTGCTGTGCAGTTCGCAAGTATGTGGATGGAGGTTTCTTCTTCCATACCACAGAATCTACATTCTTCTTCCTCCACTATTTTGAGCTTTTTCAGGTGCCCATTCAGGCGACAATGTCCCGTTAGAATCCCTGTTAAAACTCTTAGTGCAGTTTTACTTTGATTTATGCATTCATTTGATCTCAACAGGTTGTAGTCACCCAGAAGAATATTTGATTGTCTAAGTCCTACTAGATCTTTCCAATGGTCAGATCTTCTCTTCTCTTCGGCTTTGCCTATTTCTCCCAATATTACATTGGAGCTGATACCGCAAAAGGGTTCCGGCCCCCAAAAGGGTGTTCCAGTCCCCCTCTTTGCTAGTTCATCTGCTATTTCATTTCCTTCTATCCCTGTGTGTCCTGGAATCCACAGTAAGGTGACTATATTGTTCTCGCCTAGTTCATTTAGTTTGCCTAGGCATTCCCACACCATTTTGGAACTGATAACACAAGAGCTCATGGATTTCATAATAAGCGTCTTAATATTTAGAAAATGGACCGCACAGAACACATTTACAACAACACATTTACAACAATTGGGCATCTCTTCGCTCGAGAGCCGTAGAAAACCAAAAGACCTTTTATTGCTATTTAACATCTTAAATGGTATTTGTAACTGTCCACAGCTTTTTGATAAGATCTGCCTGTCCTGCCTCGTTTAACTAAGCAGGTGAGAACATTTAATGTTCCTTTCCATCGATACAATTATGCTTTCCACTCGTTCCTCCCCAAAGCCATGAGACAAGATAATTCCCTTAATAGTTTACAGATTTTCAGTAATTCTATTAATCAATTTAAGAACCACCTGTCTCAACTAAACATTTGAATTTATCGGATGTCATTGCCATAGTTTTGTTTTTGTACTATATACAGGCCTATTCTGTATCTTAGTGGCAGTTAAGCAACTTTATAGCAACTGACTGACAAGCAACTCTAGATATTAACTTTTTAACCACTTTCAATAAAATTGCTATTCTGGTGACTATTAGTGGTTAAGAAGAATGATTAGTCACTTTTATAGTGTAAATCGACCTTACTTTTCCACTAACAAGTCTGACAACTGAGAAAAGTGAGGTTAGAAGAATATTTTGTTATTAGTGGGGGTGTTTTGTGTTGTTAATCGGGCTATCGGTGACCGGAGGGTGTTATTTGTTTTATACGTAACATTTTATTATATTTTTTTAAATTGACCTTCACCCATGTGCAATGGATTGCTCTGATCACTCGATCACTAGGAAAATATAAGATTTTATACTAGATTTACAATTTTTAGTATATTTTTATACATCATTGTGTATTTCATTAATTTCATGATCTAACAAAATGTTCATAATCCACGGATCCATCTTCCTACCATCACACTTCTACCTTTCTCTGACAGTTGCTAACGTTAACAACCACAAATATTTTGGTTGCTCAGAAACAACTATAAATTAACTTTAGTAACCACTGGTTGCCTCTGTTATATAATACCAGTTGAAGACAAGTGGCAACCTAACCACTGACCTTGTTCTGAACCACTTGCTCAGTAGCAACTTTGCGATACAGAATAGGGCCGATAGTAGTAGGTAAGTAATGTTACGCATGTAAAATTTTTTTTTGTTTTACCATTTTTATTAAATTGTCCTTTCATTTCTGTATTCATTTTTATCATTGTATTGTATTTTTTTTATTACTGTATTTCATAATATACTGCATTTGTAGGTATTTTTTTTTATAAAAAAAAATTTCATGTTCACTTTTTTATATGGAATTGGGCTTGCCCGTAAATAAATAAATAAAGTAGTGCAATTACCTGCTTGTGATTCATTATAAATCTGTATTTTTGGGTCGACATATTAATTGGAAACAGAACACGGCATCAGAAACAATAAACTATTTAAAATACCTCGCCATTTTAAAAATGAGCCCATTCTGCACAGTAAGCACTATACTTAGTATAACTCGCCCAGTGTAAGTTGGCACTTGGACTTTGAACTTCTGAAATGCGCGGTAGAACATCCGATCGTTCGAGGCTCACTGAAATGGAGGACCCCAATCTCTGTTTTGACAGCAAACGGTTAATATCGCAGTAATTCCAGTGGCGTAGTAGTATTATAGTAGTTTTTAGTTACGGTTATTATTATTAAATATTTCATTTGACGACAATTTGCTAAAACCACAATTATATGCAATTATCAAAACATATGAACCCAAATACAAACGTTATTGTATCGATGAATTAATAATGTCGCATGGGTTTGATGTTCTACGATTGCCTCCATATCACCCCGAATTAAATCCTATCGAATTAGTCTGCAGTGCAATGAAAGAAACACTATGTTAGTTGCTGAAAAAAACGTAGGTTTCAATTTTAACAAAGTTGCTGGCAATTGCGACGAATTTTTTAAGAATTCTTCAATGGGAATGTGGAAATCAAGGTGTAACCATGCACAAAAATTTGAAAAGGAATACATGGAAAACGAACCTATACTAGATCAAGACTTAGATGAGTTTATCATCGATATAGAAGATGATTCTAGTGAGGATGGTGACTCTGATTTTGATTTTTCTGAAGACAGTCATGCTGAAGTTGGTAGTTTAACCAGAATTTTAAATTTTGAAGACATCGAAGGAACTTAACTAATTACAAATTGTACATGTTTATGTCTTTAAAAAAAACTCAAGGATTCATTTAGTTGGGGATCCTATGTTGTCTTTGCTGGTTTGCCAACTGGTGACATTCTAGTATATGTTTGACATATTTTTATTACATTGAGGCGGGTCTTCTTCGCTAATTAGGAATTTGTGCGTTAGGGCTGTGTGTCCAATCTTTAATCGAGTAGCTTTTATTTGTCCAGTTCTTGAAGTCGGTAGGGAAGGAGTTTTCTTTATTTGTTTTTTGTAAAATGTGTTCGTTCTGTATATTAAACTACTAAGACACATTGTTACCCTGTACTTTGTAGAAATCCTTGTCGGCTTTTGAAATCACTTTCTATCCAATTATTTCAAAGCATAGAATTTTTATGACTGTGAATAATAATTATGTTTGCATTTAAAACGATAATATACCAAAACTAGAAGACCTGACAGACGTTGTCCTGTCTTAACATTGTCTTGTCAATAGGATATAATGCAAGCGGTCGTTTTCTGCCCGCTGAGTGGAGTGTCAGAGTAGCTTTTGTTTATTTCAAACTTAACGATACCTATACAGAAACTTTAAATTTTAATTTACCGCCATTTTTTGTTCCAAAGTAGAATTTTTTAAAATAATCATTCAAAAAAATGTAAAATAAAAAAAAAAAATAAAAATAGGAGTTGATCGTATAAGGGTAAAAATTGAGAGTAGTATGAAATTTTTTATTCCAAGGCATAACAAAATAAAATTAAAAATCTTGCCAAAAAAAATTAAAGTTTATAATTAACAAATAAAAAATAGGGGTTGATCGTAGAGGGGTGAAAATTTAGGGTTGTATGTATTTTTGAATGCTGTATCTAAAAAAATAAAAACTTTTTGTCTAAAAAATAAAATAAAAAATTAAGGGGTGGACCACCCTTAATATTTAGGGGGATGAAAAATAGATGTTGTCCGATTCGCAGACCTACCCGATATGCACACAAAATTTCATGAGAATCTGTCGAGCCATTTCGGAGGAGTTTAACTACAAACACCGTGACACGAGAATTTTATATATTAGAATATTATCGATCAAAAATATATTAAAATTCACACAACTAATGAAGGTCCCTTTTTAAATAAAAATCTCCCAAGGAAATTCAAAACAATTTTATGAATTCATTTAATTGACCATGTAACATAAAATCAGTTTCGAAAAATCTGCCTTCAATGTCCCCTTGATGGAAGCTCAAAAGCCTCCATTAACCCTAAGAAGGAAATATTTATCCAATAAACCAAACAACGTTGTTGCTTCTAAAAACGGCAGCCCTTAGTGTTCAATATTTAATTAATTCATACTAGATCAAGAAAAGTCCTTCGCAATCAACTAGTGCTTTTATTTATATCAACGATATTACAGAAGTCAAGTGTAATTTGAGCTACCCTATGTATATGTGCCAATATAATGTAATTATTTTCAAACCCTCTTATACTGACTATCCTAATAACAATAACAGAATCTTCAAATCCGTACTGCTAAGGCATAACAAAGACACCTATTTACACGGATAGATCTAAGGATGAATACAGAATAAGTTTTTTGTGGCTAATAATGATACAGACATTTCCGAATCGAAAACCTATGCTCAGTCTTCATGGCAGAAGCACCAGCAATCGAAGCAGTCATAATTAGTGATTCCAACTGTATATTGGTGACTTTGGGCAGCTTACCAACAAAACAAAATAGATATGCAATTATTTTTTGAATTAAGAAAATTCAATTTTATCTTCATACAAAAAATATATTTTATTTGAATTAAAGTACACGTTGGTATCATCGGCAATGAAAGAGTGGATACTATAGCGAACACTGAACACTGTTTACACTACCACTACACCAACACTAACAGTTAGTGTTGTTGTTGTTGTTAGTGTTGGTGTAGTGGTAGTGTAAACAGTGTTCAGTGTCAAGTATCGCCAACGGTTCCAGAATTCCCAACTTACTATAGCGAAGCTGAGAAACCTTGCAGAATTAACAATATTAATGCACCTTTAACAATTTTATTGACGAATGTAAAAGGTTTTTTCGGATCTTTACCTAATACACTTCCACATTATTCGTTTCCTTATGTTGAAATTGAACTATGGGTGACTTTCCATGAAACTAGTGAGGTGCAATAATTGTGATGAGGATGCTGACTTTAGTGTGGGCTCCAGGACAGACTGGAGGCCGGAGCCCGAAAGAAATAGGCAACGCTGAAAGAAGAGTCCTGACCATTGATTGATTGATTGGCTCGGACAATCGAAGGTGACCTGATTATAGTGTTGTGATATAGATTTAGTGAAGATGTATGTTAGGATAGTGATTCCGAGGCGGGGATAACATTGAGTTTGAGGTGGGTTTGGTTTGTAGGCATCCCCTTGGGGATGAGTCCCTGCACTGTTTGGGTCCTGGACCCATTTGAAGATGAGTTTTTCATCTCGACCCGAAAAAAAAGATGTTTCGCAAAACAATACAAAAAAAGGAAAAAATATTGGCTGATCAATGAGTTCGGACCTTTAATCTCCAAGAATAACATTTTGATGGTTGTAATTTCCAAAACTAAGTTTGCTATATGTAATTAGTCTCCTTTATCCAAATCTGAACTCATGCAAGATCTGTGTCTTTTTCAGGAACAGTAACAAAAAAAATTGATGAAGGTTTGTTAAATAATAGAAAAATCAAAATAAGGATTTTTTAAGTGGATTTGATGAAGACTATTTATTGAGCTGGTTTTCGAGTAACTTTTATTGAAGTAATTCATACAATATGAAGGACTATATAATCTTCTGTTGTTTCATCTCATAAAGATATAATACCTAAATTATTTATCCATATTCTTGATGAGAAAAACCTGAGAAACTGGAAAAGCTGCTACAAAAAGGGAAGAATATGATGAACCATTTATTAGGAAGGAAGGCGAAATGCACATTGATTGAAACGAAATAAAACCGATACCATCATAAGTGAAACAATTACCTGAATGCTGCCGATGAAAAGGAAAAACCAAAAGTGGAACATTGACAAAAGCTGGATTGTTATTCGATTCGATAGATATAGATCAGAAAAGTTACCACCAGTGACTAACTCACCGTAACAATACAAATACACAAATTAACCCATGACACAAATCTATCTGAGCCTTTGAATAAAAATCTAATTTTACGAAATAATCGAAAATTCTATGATATAAAATTTAAATGTAAACGTTAGCTGAGAAACAAAATTTATTTGAATATAAAACATTTTGTAAGAATTAATGGGAAATTCTAATAAATTATAATTCAAAAAAGCAAATGTTTATTTTCATTCGATTGGTCATTATTAAAAATAATAATAAACTAAGTGGCTTACCAACTGTAGCTGACACAATTCCGATAACAAAAACGGTCCATAGAACGACCATTTTTTTTCCAAAACGAATAACACTATACAGTCTCTAGTAACCGTACCAATTTCACCTTTGTTATCTTTCACTTCAATTTCGCGTATGTTGGAATTGAACAAGGAGCAGTGACTGTATACTGTTCAGTATAAGGCCCCCACTATATCTCTGTCACATTTACGTACTCTCCCAATATTTTTTACTCTTCATTTGTTGCAATAAAACACATTAAAGAAGCGTTAGATGATGTAGTTGTTTAACATTATTATTGCTAAATGTATGCCGATATTATTATTATAAAGTAACTTCGGTGAAATCGGATTTGTTACAAAAATTTAATATTGGTTACTTTTTGCAATCTAAAGTTGTTAGCTTACTAGGTAATCATGATTAGATTTTAATAATATACATTTTTTATGAAGAATTATTTATAAAAGAATCGTT
The DNA here is from genome assembly GCA_947563755.1 of Lochmaea crataegi. Classification (NCBI taxonomy): domain Eukaryota; kingdom Metazoa; phylum Arthropoda; class Insecta; order Coleoptera; family Chrysomelidae; genus Lochmaea; species Lochmaea crataegi. The sequence continues at coordinate 28,508,599 of OX387432.1, forward strand.
GTGTGAGTACAAAATTTATAACTTACTTAGTAATAGAGAGCAGTGTTTAATGTGAATGAAACCATAGAAATACAACAATAAATATCTAGTCCAGGAAATACAGGGTGTTTCTAAATTCAACCGACAAAATTCAGGAGGTTGAATGAATGAAATTAAGATGGGTCTTTCCTATAACAAAATCTCCTCAGCCCACCCCTTTTTAAAAGGTGGTGACTAAAATTGAGTTTTTATTTTTTTTCTAAAATTTCAGTGAAGCTAGAAACTTTAAATTCTGTAATTTTCGTGCACTCTTGGAGGACTAACCACGGGTATTTTTTCAATATTCCTGTTACATTATACGGGGGTGAAATTAGCAACCCTTACTTTATTTCATCTGGAATTTCTTACACCAGTTTTCTCGAAAATGATCTCCCTGAACTGCTTGACATGGCACTCAATATCAGACAAAACATGTGGTTCATGCACGATGGTGCTCCAGTACACTTCAGTCGGACTGCTAGGCAACATTTAGATGCAACATATCCCAACCGTTGGATTGGTCGAGGAGGGCCCCAACATTGGACTCCTCGATCTCCGGAGTTAAATCCTTGTGATTTCTGTTTATGGGGTTACCTTAAATCATTAGTCTACACGACACCCATAGTTGATATCAACGATTTGAAGAATCGTATTCAAATAGCGTGTGACACCATAAGAAATACACCTCAAATCTTTGAACGTGTACGGCAATCTATGTATTTTGGCTAGAGTTGGTCATTTCCAGCATTTATTATGAATCGTATTACATTTTACATCTTTACTGTTTTCTACTCATTTTATTAAAAAAATTATAAATTATGGGACTTATTTTTTTTCTCTGCAGCTATTGGTTTCGGGAAAAACATTTAAGAATTAAATTTTTTTTAAATAAAACAAGATTTCAAGTTAAATTTTATTTCATAAAACTTCATCTCGAAAAAAAGTTTTGATATGAAATAAAGTATGGGTTGCTAATTTCACCCTCGGGTAATGTAACAGGAATATTGAAAAAATACCCGTGGTTAGTCCTTTGCGAGTGCACGAAAATTACAGTATTCCAAGTTTCTAGGTTTACTGAAATTTTTGAAAAAAAATAAAAACTCAATTTAAGTCACCACCTTTTAAGGGTGATATCTCGGAAAGGGGTGGACTGAGGAGATTTTGTATAGAAACGACCCATTTTAATTTCATACGATCAATCACCTCCTAATTTTGTCGCATGAGTTTAGAAACACCCTGCATATCATAAAGATGACCATTTCACATTGTTTCCCTTGTAGTTATTTACTTAATCACAGTTTCCTGTGAAATTGTCATATTTTAGTAAAGCATGTTACCAATAGATCAAATATAATATAATTAATACCATTATAACGCCTTACAAAGTTTGCGAAAATATTTTTCAAAAAACAATGACCGTTCAACTAAGAAAGAACAACTACTTCTCGGGATATATGCCCCGACAGACATTGAATTACACTTCTAAGCTAAACGTGGGATATCTAGAGATTAGTGATTTGTGGACCGGCCTTTTGGGGCGCGATTCATATTTATACAATATAGTAGTACGTGACGTCAGGGAGTACCGGAGAAAGAGAATTTGCCCTCATTGGCCGTTCGCGAATTTCAGTTGTACTGGTTTCGGACACCTGCCTCGATAAACGTTTTTTTCTAGCTAAATAGACCCGATGATTGTTTTGAGAGACACGGGCTGGAACTACTTTTTTAGCGAAGGGGTTGAGCGGATTTGTGCTGGTTAACAGAAATCGATCACGCCAGTGGCGGCGTGGTTTTTGCGTACAATTAATAATTTATTGGGCTTTCTCAGTTCAAATTGTATTATAAAATTTGAACAGTAAGGGTCTATCCTACCTCTATCAGTTAACAGTTATCGTCATGTTATCTCTAACTTGAAGTTAGTTCTAAATTCGTACCTACCGCCCCTAGGTGGACCTCAACTTTAAATATAAGCACAACCGCTAGTTTGCAAAAGGGAGATCTAACAGGAAAGGGTAAGATCGGAACTAAATCAACGAAATTATTATTTTTTATGAAAAATCCACAAAAAGAACTTGGTTGCTGTTATCCTTTTTTTTTCTTTCTTTCACAACGGAGAAATGGATGCAAATGTTGATTTCAAGGGCCAGCATTTTTCTTCTAATCCGATATGTTTGACAGCTTGTAAGTTCGTTGTTTTTCAAGGAATCATGACTAATTTTTTTTCAGTTTATGCTCTATAAATGTACGTAATAATATGTCGGTACAATGCCAAAACCATGAATGTGCAATATTAATGTTTTGAGAAAAACGCGTTGCAAACATTGAAGACATTGCTAAAAATAGGGATTTCATTTTGTGGTTGAAAATTTTAAACTTTTGTAATTTTTTTCAAAAAAAAGCACATTTGGCTTTGCAAAATAAGTAAAAAAATAATATTCGTGAAAATAAAAAAGTACACATTTTGAAAATAAAATGTTTCATACACTTTTAATACCCTGAAAATTATCAAAATACAAAAAATGAAATATCATTCTATCAAACAAAAATCTTTGGAATGATATGGTAACTTAAAAATAAATAAAAAACTTCTCAAATTAATCAAGATACAAAAAATCAAACATTATTCTAAAAACAAAAATTTTTGGAATGAAGTAATGGTAAGGTAAAACTAAATAAAAAAGTAAAAACTTCTTTTAAAAAGGAAAGATGTTTTTAATCTTGGTCGCTTCCAAACTCTGAGTTTTTATCCATATGCGGCACATATTCGGCTCATATCTGCAAGATATAACCAACTATTCTGGTTTGTGACAACATCCTCTGTTTACAGGTTTCGGCGTATTTGTTCAAGTAGATATCCTCCGTCCAAGAGCTCTGATAAGGCGCAAATACGCAGAAACCGGTCTACAAGTGATGTTGTTCCTTCTAATTACAAACCAGAATGGTTGGTTATATCTTGCAGATATGCCAACCCCGTTTAGCTTGGAAGTGTAATTCAATGTCTGTCGGGGCATATAGCCCGAGAAGTAGTTGTTCCTTCTTAGTTGAACGGTCATTGTTTTTTCAAAAATATTTTTCAAAACTTTGTAAGGCGTTATAATAGTATTAATTATATTATCTTCGATCCCTTATAGTTGCTGATTTTGAGTGTAAGAATGGTGAGTTTCCAGTGAAAATAATGATTTTCTTATACCTATATCTAGTTTCTCTTCAATTAGACAAGAAAAACGTTAAGAACTTTTTTCCTCCTCGAGAGATCTACAAAAATATCGATTCGGTCCATTATTTCCCATATTAGTAATAAACAAATGTGAAAAGCGATGTTATTATCATGATTAATTCACATTACATTTGATTATTCCTTTAAATTCATAAATAACGTGTACGAAATCTGGAATATGTAACTTCATTAGTTTGCAAAGTACGACGTTACAAACAAATTAACTGATTCTGATTCTGATGATTATGATGTTTCTTTTGTTGGTAAATTTCACTGTGGTAAGTTATGTGTCGTTATTATTTTTCAGAAATATGCAATTGGGGATGATTATTTAAAACGACCTTAGTTTTAAAATGTAATATACCGCATGTCCCATCACCTTTGTAATATCGTCGGTACAATGCCAAAACCACGAATGTGCAAATTTGGCATTTTTCGCCTAAGTGCTTTAGCAGACGTGTTAACCTTAAAAGTTTTCAATGCAAAAGCCACGAATGTGCACCGCGACTCTAACACCCCTCTTCGCCCGATGTCTAATTTAAGAAAGTGGGAATTTAGCAGTTGCTTCAATATCTAAGGCACAAATGTACCACATTGGTGATTTTGGCATTGCAGTTTGAGCGAGTTTGTGAAATTCAAAATAGTGAATGTGCCACATCGGCACTTACAATTTATCAGATTGGAGAAATTATTTGCTTCAATGTGTATGCAACTCCTTAGCAATTATCAGTCATTGAAGATAATTGCTCACCGTTTTTTTGAAACTGGTCTCAGTGAAATGGAGTGTGACTCCATTCACTCCAAACTTGGAAGAAAGGCATAGTATGTATCAGTGTTTACGCCTGATGGTTGGGCACAATTAATAAGGGTTGCTCGTGTATCACCGGAGCCTATTAATATAAAAATTATGTTGTTTAATGAGTTTTTTGAATTGAAGGCTTTTTCAAGCATTTCTCTTAGTTTTTAAAATCCCTGGAGAAGATTTTGCTGGCTTCGCTATTTAAAAGAGCAGCCATCAAAATTCTATTACAAAACTGATTTTTCTGGAGACTAGACTAGACTGCCGCAAAACTAAAAACCGTGGTCGTCCCACAACAGCTTTAATAAACAAAGCTTATGCAACTAAACTGCCTATTAGTGAAGCGAAGAAAAAAGATTCGCAAAAAATTAGTGAAGACTTAGCGATTCCTAGGGATTATCATAATTTTTATAAATCTTCAAAAACAAGCCGTGACATCATGAATAACTTATCTGAGACGGATATGGATGAAAACTCAGAGTTTGCAAGCGACCAAGATTAAAAACATCTTTCCTCTTTAAAAGAAGTTTTTACTTTTTTATTTAGTTTTACGTTACCATTACTTCATTCCAAAAATTTTTGTTTTTAAATTAATGTTTGATTTTTTGTATCTTGATTAATTTAAGAAGTTTTTTATTTATTTTTAAGTTACCATGTCATTCCAAAGATTTTTGTTTGATAGAATGATATTTAATTTTTTGTATTTTGATACTGAAAATATTAAATAGTGTATGAAACATTTTCTTTTCAAAATGTGTACTTTTTTATTTTCATTTTTATTTTTTTACTTATTTTGCAAAGCCAAAAAAAATGTGCTTTTTTTGAAAAAAATTACAAAAATTTAAAATTTTCAACCACAAAATGAAATTCCTATTTTTAGCAATGTCTTCAATGTTTGCAACGCGTTTTCCTCAAAACATTAATATTGCACATTCATGGTTTTGGCATTGTACCGACATATTATTACGTACATTTATAGAGCATAAACTGAAAAAAAATTCGTCAAGATTCCTTGAAAAACAACGCACTTACAAGCTGTCAAACATAACGGATTAGATGAACAATGCTGGCCCTTGAAATCAAAATTTGCATCGATTTCTCCGTTGTGAAAGAAAGAAAAAAAAAGGATAACAGCAACCAAGTTCTTTTTGTGGATTTTTCATAAAAAATAATAATTTCGTTGATTTAGTTCCGATCTTACCCTTTCCTGTTAGATCTCCCTTTTGCAAACTAGCGGTTGTGCTTATATTTAAAGTTGAGGTCCACCGAGGGGCGGTAGGTACGAATTTAGAACTAACTTCAAGTTAGAGATAACATGACGATAACTGTTAACTGTTAGAGGTAGGATAGACCCTTACTGTTCAAATTTTATAGTACAATTTGAACTGAGAAACCCCAATAAATTATTAATTGTACGCAAAAACCACGCCTCGACTGGTGTGATCGATTTCTGTTAACCAGCACAAAACCGCTTAACCCCTTCGCTAAAAAAGTAGCTCCAGCTCGTGTCTCTCAAAACAATCATCGGGTCTATTTAGCTAGAAAAAAATGTTTATCGATGCAGGTGTCCGAAACCAGTACAACTGAAATTCGCGAACGGCCAATGAGGGCCAATTCTCTTTCTCCGGTACTCCCTGACGTCACTACTAGTATAAATACAGTATTCGCCAGCTAACTTGATGTCCTAAATGCTTTCTAGGGAGCTATTGACGCCGCCCATCCGATAACTGTAAACAGTGCCGTGCAAGTTCTGAGGATACGCTTTCTGTTACAAATTATTGGTATATTGATTTTAATAGAAACGGATCTGCTTTATACCTGAATTCTGAGTACATAAATAATATTTTAACAATAAGGTACTCATTACAATAACATGTTATTTATCTAATTGAAGATTATAAAGTTAGGATCTTATATTTCCGGACGGACTGTAATTAAAATTTGTTAGAAACTAAATAATTTCTTCCAGGTAGTAATGAGAATAAAAGAAACACAAGATAATGGGAAATTATTTAAGCTAGGTATATTTCTAAGAATAGGTATAAACAGTTTTCATCTTTAGGAAGAATCTGACTCACTGCCGCTACTGGAATCACTTTCATCTAGAGTAATCACAAGAGAGTTGACGTCATAAAACATATCTGTTTGAAGCTCTCTATGAATGTTATGACATAGTCACACCTTTTCCTCCACTCATTCGCATCGATGTTGTTAAATTCTGCTTCTGCTATTTTTTTTACATCATCTAGGTTAGGTTGAAAGCTAATGTTTAACTAAAAAACCAACTACCTATTCCAAAAAATTAAGGTTTAATTTGGCACGTAACATTTTAATCGTAGGATCATTAAATTCGCAGATAAATAAAATAAGCTGTGCTAACTTGCTTGTGATGGCTTGCTAGCTAGCTGGCTTACCTGTTGCCTGGGATGTTTTAATTTTCACGTTTATTAAGGTATCTTCATCACTTTTTAATGTCTTAAAATCATTAAACACTCTATATATCACTTGATGAGATTGTCCTTCAGTACATTTACGATTTTCTTCATTAACGGCTGACATTTTTACAAACACTTTATTGTACAAAGTAGAAACAATAACTGTGTGACGCTACGCTACTGAAAATCTTAACACCTGATAAGGTTCGATGCAATTGGCGTTTGTCAAAATTTTACCACCAATAGCAGCCAAGTATGCAGGGCACTATTACTCTGTTTCTCTTAGTTGGTAATTTCTGGGACATCAAATTAGCTGGCGATTACTGTATGAAACGCGCCCCAAAACGCCGGTCCACAAATCACTAATCTCTAGATATCCCACGCAGGTTGTCGAAGGTCAAACCAAATATATAGTTTAGGGACAGATCGGTAGATGTCCCAGGCTGTGCTCTTCTTCTTTTTCTGTTATCGGTTGCCTAAATTGACTAATTTATTCAAGTTTTGTGGGCAGTCAGAGCTGTCAGCTCTCACTATTCAGTGGTAGCCATTTTTTATGCTAACAGTTGAATTTATTATCTGTTGTTGTCGAGTTGTGTATTGTTTGCTATTTTTGATTATTCCTGTGTTTTAAAGTGTTTATAACATTATTCTGGGCGTGTTATTTTTATAGTGTAGTTTTAGTTCAGACATTCGTAGAATACCTAATTAGTTTTAACTGTAGATTATAATTTTTGTGACTGTGCCAGACCACTGTGGTTGAACAAAATGCCGTATCACAATAAATTTGTGTTGCTAGGTGTATTCAAATATCTAAAGTCCGTCACTTATTTCCAAACCCCACAAAGGATTTACAACGTTTTAATAAATGGGTCGAAAATATAGACGATTCTGCATTGAATGAAATGGATCCATTACAAGTAGGTATAGTTTGGAAGTCAAGCTGAAGCTACGCGGCATCGGTAAGAGGTGAGGAAACATGGCCGATATCTGTCATAAACGTACCAATGGCGTATGGTCCTATTTTATAAAAGTATTAAAAATGGAAGGAGAAAACAAAGGATAGGAAGAAATGGAGGCAGATTGCTGAAAAAATATAAGGAAGAAAAAGAAGAAAAGGGGATTGATCCACCCCGAAAGAAGGATTTAGAGAGCTTTTTGAAGCGGCGCTACCCCCTCGGGGGTGTTAAGCCAATATATTGATATGAATTTTTAATTTAAAGTGTTGATATGTACTCTAATTTATTTGTTGTAATATATTTATTTGGGCGCCAATTAATATGAATTTTAATCTAAATTTTAGTGATATCATACATCACTCACCTTTTATGATGACTCTTCACCTCAGGTTGGGTTCATGGGACTAATGCTCACTTAGTTTCTTTATTTTATTTTATTATTTAACATATCCTCAGGCCGGTCCTGTGTCCTTGCCCTTGAATAATAGGAACTATCTAGCTGTGAAGCAGTTTTGCCAACTTTATAGGAAGAAAACTCTTTATATTTGAAATTTGTGAAATATTGTTTAATTTATTTTCTAATGAGCGGCGTATTTATACAGAATTGATAAGTAAGGACATAAGGAACAATTTAAAACACTTATCTAAATGATCTTTCGCTCAAAACATTCTCACTAAATGAAGTTTTTATATCTAATAAATATATGAAATTATGCAACTCTTTTTACATGTACTACTAAAAACCAAAGACAAAATAGAACATCTGTTTCTAACAGATTTTATATACAAAATGGACGATATTGTAATCGTAACGAAAAGGAATAAATATCAAGTTCTGGATTTATTCACACGCACGTAAGTTTAATGATTTAATTCATAGTTTATAGAATACCTTTTATCTTGTATTACTTTTTGAAAATTGGATAATTACTTCTTTTCTGTGTTTTAGACCTTTCTGGGCCTTGGAGTCCCTCGTAGAAGTGGCTTCGATATGGCTTCGGGGTCGGCTTGGGAAGATTTTCAGTTCTGCTTACCTCTCGGAGCTTTCACTCATAGTTTATTTGAGGAATTTAATATTTATAGAGGTTATTTAACATCTGTTTTTAACAGGCACTTGTAAGGAAGGTAAGTAACACAAATTCACTTTATAGTTTCACCTTTTAATATAACGTAGCCTAATTTCAACTCAATTTTGTAACATGAAAAAGGTTATACTTCTCAATTCTGTATCTTTTTTCGTAACTACCCGTTTCTAATCAATAGCAACGTATCAATTTTTTTATATTCAACAACCATATGTCTCTTTATTTTTAAGTTTTTCTATATTTGCTGACCAATCAAATTCATTTAATAATTTTTGATTTCTGTTATTTGACTTGATTGTTTTATAATTTGATCTTTTTCTGATATGAAAGTTTGTCTCCAAATAATTTATTATTGTTTTTATCTTTTAGTTAAAAGATTTTAAAATTATTTGACATCTGTTTTAATTTCAGTTGCCATGTCCTTTCTTCCGTTCGAGTTGACAAATCTAGATTCACACCTTGTTAAATATGTTCATAAGTGTACTTTTTCTATTTTTACCAGTGTCAGATTTTATAACCTAACTAATAATTTTTAATTTTCAGGTTCTTTCTTTTTAGATTTATGATGAGCCAAGAAACTTTTGTAAAGCTTTTGAAAATTCTGAAACTATGTGATAGGATTTCAATAAATTAAAGAAAAGTTATAAAGATTCCCGTTTAAAGTTTGGGTTATACTGAAATAACCCTTGTTTGGTGTATGTGTTGTATGATTCCACTTTCCATATCAATATATATTAAAAATAATAATTACTATTATATAATAATGCTTTGCTTTAAAGGTAAGGTATTTTTCAAAACACGGTATTTGTTGAAAACAAATAATGTTAAAAATCGTACTTGAATTCAATATGGATACGAAATAATAAGATACCAAGTAAAACTGAAAATACAAAGGTAAATACTGACAACGCCACTGGATAATCAATGTCAGTCAATTGTCGAAGTGAGAGGGAAGAACACACGCACGCGCTTGCCAATAGGAAGTCAGGTTGTTATGTGGCCGGTTATATTTTAAAAAGACTTGTGCGTTAAATGTGCAACTTGTTACTCGGCGCTATTTTGTACAGAGGATACAGCCCAGCACCATGCATTAATATCTGCAAGAGAATATGGTTGTGGTTGGACTGTGCCATTTGCAGTAGTATTCAACAAAATAGTAAAAATAATGTATACATTTTTGAATAAAGAGCCACGTAGTGGGTTTCTAACTGAATCAATTGTCAAATATATAAAAGACAATGTGCAATTTGATTTTTTAATTTGTGAACCAGCACATTGTCAACAGATTATAAATTTGACAAATGAGCTTTCAATAAAAACAATTATTCACAATTGGTGCAGAAGTTTAAATAAAATACTCTGTGGGAAAGCACAATATACCGGAAGCATTTTTGTGAAATTGCAAGCTTCACGGATACATGGAAACCGATTGAAAAAACGGAATATTTAAAAACCAGAACATGTTCCTGCAAATAACATTTAATATTTATTTATTTATTAATAAATCCATTTAGCACCAGTGTTGTACTTTTATTTATCCATGCATATATTCCAAATAAAAGAAAGTCATTTCAATAAAACCTATAGCCCGTTCAGTACAAAAACCGTTGCACGTCATCAAAGTGTCGAAAAAGAGACGTTCGTTTATATCATGTCATTCGATTGCTGCTGTCAATCATCTGTCAATCACTATGTTAAGCCTCTCTAAACTCAATAAATATTGAAATTTGTAGGTCGCATTGTATTAAAGAATATAAATATATGTTTAAAGAAAGGTTTCGTAATTAATTTCATATCAAATACAGCTCGTAGGTTAATTAAATATTAAACTCAAACTAACGTCAGTCTTAATAAAAACTTTTTATGTTGGCAAAAATGCGCGCTGTTGCCGCGATTAAAATGGTTTATTTCAGGTTCAGTTGACGTCTTGACATTTTTGGGGTTATGTTGTGACAAAAACTGCAAAGAACTGTGAGTAATTTTTCACAAGTAGTGATGAGTTATTAAAGTTAAAGTCACATCCAAAAAAACGTATAAATGAAACTTAATAATACTGCAATAGTTGATGCATTTACTCCTGATACTATTTACAGCGTTTATGAAGCAAGTATGTATAAGTTCAATATTATACCCAATCAACTGTATTTATTATATTCTGTTACATTATTCTTAATACTTGGCAATTATACATGGACATTTTTTTATAGATAATCATGTCACTTTAGGAATGTTACTGCAGTAATTGGAGGAAGAACAATAATTATTAAATGTAGAATGTTCCTGAGTAGTTTACTAAAATATGATACATCCACAAAGAGGACTTATGGAACTTTCAACAAAAATAAACCATTGTATAAATTTGTTTTTATTAATGAATCCTGAATTTTCCAAAATGGTTTATGTCAAAAGGTATGTTACAATGATTATGTAAAATTTTAGAATGCAAAATTGTTTTTATTCTAGATATTTTGTATTACATGCTGAGAATGAAAATGGTTATATTGATGGAGCAGAAAGTATATTTTTATATGAATCTCAGATGAGTTATTATCATGGGAAAATGAATGAAGAACATGTTTTTAAATGGTTTGAAAACCAATTACTTACTATTGAATCTTTCTTATTATGGACAATGCTTTTCGATAATATTAGGTTAATGACACAATATAGAATTCAATCAACAAAAAATGTTGAAGCTGAGCTTATTTATGTTACAGCCTAGTAAGTAGATACAAACTGTATTTGAACAGTGATATAGCAAATTATATGTTAGAATTCAGAAGACTACACAACTAGTTTAATACATTCAAAAGTTTTACTTCAAATTATACCTAATAGACAATAAATGCTGTTTTACTTTTATTTTTACAAAAATAATAATATAGATATATTTGAAAAGAAAAGAATTGGTTATTTGAATACTGCCCTTTCAATAAATGTTTTTTTCAGAAACAAACCCCCCAACAAAATACATTGTGGATATGACAGTATAGTCACAAAGTATTACCTACCATCTTTTTAAAAATCCTATTCAGTTAATACTGGCTACTGCCAAGCAAGCCGATAGATGCATTCTAGAAGTTGCGGGTTGGAATTGGTTTGTTCGTGAACCTCTCAAATTTGAAAGATTTCTATTTGACAATTATTGTTCTACCTTATTTAAAAAAATAGTATTACAAACTTTTCGGTGTAGTAACTAATTTATAAATTTGCAATGTTTCTTTTTAATAAAACAATTCCATAAAAATTGGGGTGGCATTATTTATTATTTTATTTTATCATGATATTCAAAATAAGTAATTCAGGCAGCATTTTCTAAAGGTAAATTGTATATCACAAAGTTTTATAAAAACTACAAAGAATTAATTTAATAGTTTTTATTGAATTGAAACGGCTCATTTGATCAATCGTTTTATTAGCAATACTTTCAGTTGCAGTAGATGCTGGAGAGCTAAAACAAAATGGTAAATATAAATTTGGATTGATTAGAAGATGATGGAGTGATAAATAATTCACCAATATACTGATAATTATAATATGTATTGATTTCAGTGCTACGATTTAGTCAATCATTTGCATATACCTTCATTCGGAGAATAGAATGGATTTGCTCTCCTTTTCTGAGCTGTGGTGGTGCCTGCTGCACAATTTTCTTTTGCTATGTTTAATGATCATATATCTCAGGATGATTTTCCTTGTTGAGAATGACCTACACACTAAAGCTTCACATCCCGGCTTTTCTAAAAAAAATTTAAGATTTATTTCAACAAAATATAAAATAAAATTGCCTACCTTTAAAAAGGAGGTAGATCCAGGTTATAAGAACTTTTTTATATATAATTTGTCTGAAAACCTTACATCAATCTTTCATATTGTAGTGACAACATTTTAGAAGCCAACATGTACTTAGGTAATTGTAACCTAAAAATTATATTAGATAATATTTTTTCCTTGATACTATTTATACATACATGCATTTTAAATACTGGAATAGTTCCATAACTTCTAACTAATTAAGTATGTGGTATAAACATACAAATAAAAGTGTTAACTATTCCATACATACCTTTTTAGTGCTAAAAATAATTCCATAGTTTTTAAAATGAGAATTTCTTAGTGCTGTACGGTTAACATACTAATTAAAATTTTATATGTAACATCTCTGTATGTAACTGAAATAAGTCGAAGTTTCTTTGCACGCAATAACCATCAATAACTAAACCTAACCTAGAATATTTGATAAACTTCATTTGACATATACTAGATTCTCATATTATTTCAAAGGCTTGGCAACATAGTACAGTTATGACAGATGTGACGTGCAACGGTTTTAATACTGAATGGGCTATACATGGTAGTAGAGTTTACAAGGGTAACATTGTTTTTTCTTCTTGGACTAAGTTTGATATAAATCACTATTTTATTGATGCTTCAAGTGGTAATGTACGAATTCTATGTACATTTGATTTGCACTCGAAAAGTATCTTTCCAATAAGCAATTCAATTAATTGGCGAAAACCTCACTACTTTTTCCAGAAGATATTTTAAAAATCTTAATATACAAGTTTAACCAGACTTCTCCCTCTCTCTCTCTCTCTAAATATATATTTATGTTTTACAGACAACTACTGTGAATAATATTTTTATTCACACATTAGTTGCCATATCAAGAAATTTGGTGAAGGAAAATATGCTGAAAAGTTAGCTTAATGCTCAGAAATTATAATTTTCGACATTAATTTTTGCTAAAAGCAGTGAGGTTTTCACAAAATTTTTTAAATTGGGAATAGATACTTAATTTCTTAGTTCAAATCAAATTTTTTTGGAGGTAGCTCATCTATTTTAAGTTGACCTACCAATTTCCCGCTCAAGTAAATATTTTAAATATCCCGCACTTAATTACTTCCGATACGGACCCCCAGAGGGAGCAGAATCGGTCCGATTTTATAGTACTGTCGTGGAGCGTCTAGAGGTTAGTGGGCCGGTCATTAGGTCATTAATTAGAGTCTTTCTCTATGGGAAACTAGCATTATTACTATTCTGGTAATTATTCACTATTCAGGGTGACTTTTTTGGGATATTCTGTGCTAGAGTCAATGTGGGTTTTCTTAGTTGTATTAGGCAGTCATTATTGGTTAATTTCCATAATCACTAGTTAATGTGGGTAATCGTTTATCTTGGATCAATAAGGAACATTTAGTGGTCATACCAACGTAAATGTTCTACATTTGAGTACTGATAAACTCGGTGTATGTGGCAAATAAACTGTTTATGAAATCATGGATTTTATTCCAAGATGGGAGAGAATAAATCTCTCGTTACTTATTGAGCCCTGAAATTGATAGCAGGCTTTTTATTTGCTGTTAAACTTTTATCTCAGGGGTAACCAAAAGACCCATGCCTGTGAACGAAATGTCCAAATCATCACCAAGATCTTTCTCCAGAATTTTTTCTGTAGAAGCTGAAACCAATTTTATTAGTGGTTCGTTGTCGCTTTCTGTGCAGGTGTCACCATGAAGGGAATGTTCTGACTCTGATGATGAATCACTTTCCAAGTAAACACTATCTTTTTTATTTTTGGGTTTTGATGAATTTACACCGCTTGGCCCGGGGATGGGACTTGTTTCTGCGTTCATTTTAGATTCATTTTTATTTTCATCTGTTCTTGTCTCTACACTGGGTGCAAACGCAGATTCTGGGATTGCATCAGGGCAAAAAGGATGGATACCTGTACTTCTGAATCTAGAGATTATATTGGACGGCGATATTGCTTCCAACCACACCTTTGAAAATATTTCCCCAAACCTTATTTTGGTTAAAGATTTTCCAGGTTAAGCTATTAAAAAGTTCAATACTTCTTGGTCCCAAAATGCTTCGTAGCTACGAAAAACAGCCTTATCAATGGGTTGGAGCTCATGGGTGGTGTAGCTTGGTAAGCACAATAGAGTAATTCCGTGCCTTTCTGCGGCGTCAACTATAGACACGTCGAGGTGTGACTTGGCCCCATCAAAAATGAGAAGTGTTGGTCGTGGGTTTCTGTACATGGCAAAATGTTCGAGTCAGGATATGAAAGTTTCGTTTGTCACACTACCTTTCGGCGTCATGTTAATCTTGGACCCATGGGGTAAATGATCACCACATTCAGGCTTATAACGTTGCCCTTTGAAAAGGATCATTGGTGGAATTGCCTGTCCTAATGCGTTTCCACATGCTACTATAGTGACATTTTTGCCGTATTCGGGGGCCACTAAGTGAATACGCCTTGCACCCTTCTTCGCCAATACACTCTGTTGCTTATGAATCGTTAGACGACAATCTTTCTCGTCCATGTTGTAAAATGGGGTAACTTTGGCAGGTTTTGATCTATTTTGGTACTCTAAGTCAGAAACGGATTGCATAATCAAACTTTTTGAAATTTTATCGTGCCTTGTGCCCAATTGGCAGTAGATCACCCAAATATGGTTGGTTTTCATCCACGCATGATGGAGAAATTTTTTTTTGTGGGGTGACAAAGTAGGCACAATTTTGGGGTTACTTTGGCAGCACCTGCAAATCAAATTTGCGCCAATGTAGAGGCTGTATTAAGCCTTCATTGGCATCAAAAATGGTAAACTATGGGGGCAGCTTTCAGTTTGGTCTTATATTTCGGAAGTTATTGAAGTTATAATGCATTTTTTTTGATAATACATTTATTTATAACCAAGATTTAAAAAACAACTTAAAACAAATTCTGAAAGTAAAATAAACATAAATTCTCTACAGGTTTTACAAAAAAAAAAACAAAAAAAAATTCAAAACATTCCTTTTACAGAGAAACATTAGCATCTTTTAAAGAGTCATCACTGTCAAAATCTTCGTTTGTACAGAGGAAACAAACAAAAAATGGGTCCGTGCTCGTCTCATTGCAAAAGCCACAAATCCATTTTTTGCATTTACTGCAACAAATCCAATCACCTCTGTAATTATTCCACTTTCTAGAGCAAATTGCGCAGACGTCATCTGTAGCATTAACAACCCTTTTTGCTTGCTTTCTTATTGGCATTTGTTTAGGAACTGCAACTAAACTTGCAACGGGTTCGTCATCACTATCATCGTCGCTACTAGTAAGAATCTTTCTCTGGGTTCCTGAAGGGCCAGCGACTGGTTCATCTGTAGATAGGTTTGATTGAGGTGCATCAACCTTGAGCTGTTTACCGGGCTCTATTTTCCTGTCACGTGTTTTAGTGACCTTTTCCTTATTTGATCCGCGTATATCTTGAAGCAGATCAATTAGGCTCTCATTTAGGATAGCAGCTTGGGCATTTGCGTCGTCTTGATGGTCTGGAATTCTTATGAGAACTTCTTGTGCCCTGTGGCTCTAAGTCCAGATTGTAAACTATTGGACACATTCTCACTGACTGCATGTCACAATCGATTTAGGAGCTTAGGAAAATATTCTTCTGGAATGGACGAAGGCGATTTGGTTTCACTGCGCCATTTATCTAGAATCTGAAGCCATTTTTTTTAAACGGGGCAAACACTGCCACATCCAATGGTTACATAAGATGGGTGCTGTTGGGTTGGAGCGCTGTCTTATAGATATTGTTCTCCCCACAAGCTTCAATGACAGTAGGTGAAAATTGATAGGCTAGATTGTCCCCAATAACAAGTTTTTTTCCAGGATTTTCAATGTCTTTAATTTTGGACAGTAAAATTTGGAAAAACCATTTCTTAAACTGGTCCATATCGAACCAGCCACTGGGTGTGTTACTGTAGACCGTTCCAGGAGTACCTCCTTTTGTCCAGCCTTCGTATAGATTTCCTGCCTTGTACACCACCATAGGGGGCAATAAATATCCTGCAGCGTTTCCGCACACCATGATACTGATGGAGGCCTTGGAATGTTGCTGAACTCTCTCCACGCGTTTGGATCCTCTTGGAACAATGACTTTTTTGGCTCCAAGGTTAATTTCGCAAAAAATCTTGGTATGGCTAAAAATGAAGCAGTCTTTCTCGCTCGAATGATTTAGACAGACTGAAACCTTTTCTCGCGAGTTGGACTGGCTCATCTCAACATGCTGAATGTTTTAATAAGTATACGGGCCGCCAGAGTAATAACGTTGGATCGGGTGGCATTATTAGGAACATGGCAATAATTGGCTTAGTACTTTAGTTGATCTTTCTTAAGAAAATATTGAAACTCTATTTCGAAATATTTCAATACGTGATTTTTTCACTATTAGTAGCATCCTGTATTTTCAAAATAATTTACAATAGATCAAAATAAGACGGAGAGAGGGCCCCTTAAAACTTGGAGCTCGGATGTGGCTCAAATAAATAACTACAAAGCATTGGGGAAAGATGATCCAAGAGGCAGGGAGTTTTAAATTTCATACAAAACTGATTTAATACAGTAATTTGAAATTTTGGAGATTGGATACATTCGGGAAGAGATAAATATGGTTACCCATTACCATCATGTTATAAGGCGAAATAAACAACCCTTGTAATATTGTATGTCAAAACTTGTTTAAAAAATTTAAATAAGCGGTTTGTTATACCTGACAGCTAGTTCTCAAAGACCAGAATTTCGTTTGCGAAAACAATTATTTAGTCGCTAAATTGAAAGTTTGATTTTATCATAGTTACTTAAAAAATAATATCAATTATCATTTGAAAGTTTTTTTCTTAATTCTTCACCAACTTATTACTTCAACTTATATAAAAGTCAAAGGTTAAATCTCCATAATTGTTATTAGTATATTAATTTCCGTGAACATGTAAGAGCTACTCGAGAGATCACTGACCTCGCTGTCCAAGAAACTTAAAATTATGCCATTTGATTTTTGCGGACTTATGCATGCTGTTTATATAAAAAATTCAAATAATATATGACCGCAATGTATGTTTGGTAATATTTTCTTAACACTGCATTAACTTTTACCATTTTTATTATTGTAATTTTAAGATACTTTCTTAATGAATAAAGATACAGTGATATACAGGGAAGCGCAACAAAAATGGGACACTTTTAAATAAGCCCTGGGTACAGTCAATTATTTATCAATGACCAACACTCTTTCCGTTTCGACATTATGCCGAGTACAAGTACAAGAGTTTGAAATTTTCCCCGACACTTCTACTCATATTTAAATTAGCAGAAATTCGCTCACGTATAGGTCAACACGCTCTTCCAGAAATAACTTGTCTGGATCCCTCGCAATTGTGGTATGGATGACAATGGAAAAGAAGACTCCTTTGCAAGGGAGGGTGCTGCAGGCTGTTTCATCGGATCATAACCTGGCATGTTATTAGTTTTTGGCAAACAAACATTAAATACTGGGATTACAAGAAGATTTCGGGCAAAGTTTAACAGGAAGGTCTGGAAGATGATGGAACTGCAGGTTTCTGATGTTTAGCAGGGTTTATTTTTTGCCATCAGAACTGAAACATTATTCACCAAATAATAAAAACCTATTTTACTACTGTGAATGGAGGTTTCTTCTTCCATTCCAGACAATCTACATTACACTGGTCTGCAAAAAAATATATTTTTTTCTCCTCAATGTTTTCATGCATAATAACGTCATATTCGGTGCTCTAAACACGGAATTTAACATGCAAATATATACAGCAAATTTATTTTAAATGTAATGTTTATTTAATTAAAAAATGATACTATCAAAGTAACAACAATTACAAAAAAATAAAAAAAGACTAGGGTCTAAGTTTTACAGTGAAATATGCTAATTTTACAGTCACAAGCTAGGAATATTTATCTCAATATGGTAATTTAATTCAAGTTATTTTGTAGTTTTTTTTCTTTTCATCGTTTCCATCGAAGTTTCTCGACGAATCGACTAACAAAAATCAGCAAGCATTGTTGCTGTCCATTTTCCATTGTAGCGTCTTTCAATATGCATAATGTCCTGATGAAACCTTTCACCATGCTCATCTGATACGGGACCGAGATTTTCCGGAAAGAAATCTACATGCGAGAATCTACAGACAAGTTTTCAACTAACTGTTGTAAAGTCTCAATGAATACTGCGCAGGCGCACATGCACTACCATAGAAATCACTTTCGACACTCTCCTTCTTTATCTTACGACTAGCAAAAACTTATTTCGTTTGTATATACATTGTTTAGAATGTTATCGCATAAAACGAATTTAAAAAACCTGACTTTATGATGTTTTGGAAAAAAATTAATTTCGAAAAATCTAGACGTGTTAGAACAAATCGGCCACCGGGGGACAGATTCAGAGCATCAAAATCTTCATATCTATGACATAATTTTTTGAAGGAGGATTTTGTTGCAGACCAGTTTATTCTTGTTCCACCAGTTTGAGCTTTTTGAGGTGCTCATTCAGTGCAGTCTTATTCTGACTTAAGCCTTCTATTGTTATCACCTTGTATCTTTGTTTGTATTGACCCTACCAGATCTTAACAATGGTCAGGATTCTTGGAATTCCATTTTTTCCTGCAAAACCCTAGAGCTATTTTTGCTATGGCTGTAATCTCCTTTTTCTGCTTGTTCCTCAGGAGTTTACTATCCAGTTAAACCTAAATTCCTCCTCTTAGTGAAGAATAATATGATAGTTTCGGTGAGGTTGATGTGCCTTATTCATAAAGTCACAAATTTCCATTCTGGCGTTTGTTTGAATGTTGTATTTATGTCAGTATTTCAGAATAAAATGTCAAGGAAATCAGATATTTCGTCAAAAAATTCACAATATATCGAGAGTACAAATCAACTGGCAGAATTTTCCCTGGAAAATCAAGACTTACTTTTACTTATTCCGAAAATATCTTCACGAAAACAACTGAAGTTAACTTAACGTCGGTCTATTTCTGCAACTGAGGCCAATCACCGACGCCGGGAGCACACTATCCCTAACCGGAAATTTTGCCGAATCCTTTAGTGTTCCAACCAGTGGTGGAGATCTTCATCGAGCCCAACATCCATGGACTCGGGATTTCGGTTTTTATGACTCATCCGAAAGATGTACATTATACCTCGTGCTCACTGGTATAATGCCTGTAATATGGTACTCACCCTAGTAGTCTAAAGTGTTTCGTTGAAGGCTGTACGGGCTCTACGACGGTGTTTCTCCAGAGGCCACCCATCCAAGTACTAACCGCGCTCGACACCGCTTCACCGTAATTATCGCAACAGAGGGAGTGGTCCCCGAAGATGTTTGTGAACAAAACGGGACAGTGTAACAAGGACCTCGCCAGCAGGGAATAATGAAGAGGGGTAGAAACAACGCAACTGTGGGATCACAAGAAACATGACTATGGTAAGCCAAAACCATTGCTCGAAAATTACAACAACCAACTGTCGAATAGCCCCTATGGAATAGAAGTGTTACAGTTTGAGCGACTCAAAAAAACTTGAGCTTAAGTGCAATTTGGTAGGTACACAAAAAAACTGAATGAGAGAGAGAGAGCTGAATGAATTATTTAAATTAGTTAATTGTTTGAAATATGTTTTTTCACTTAACTACTCACTTTTAGTACTTTTATTCCAGCTGTACAATCTTAACATTTGATAAAGTATTAATTTTACTTTCGATACAACACTTAAGCAAAGTGTAGGTGATATTGCACATATTTGCTAATACTTCTTTGTGAATATCTATATATTTTTTTATTAACATTTTTATGTAACCTACTAGATAAATTAGTAGAGGAGTGCCCGCCGACTAGTCATTATTGTAAGTGACAAATATGCAAATTATTTTAAGGCGAAGATTTTTATTACCAAATTGTATATAGCAGATCAGTTCAGTGCTCTCTAAAAACCTTTTCAGTTCGAATCACGACGAGAAAACACATCAGTGTCTATGTTTTGGAAATTTCACTTTCGTTTCAATGCGACGAGTCTTGCTGGTTCAAGGTCGATGAAAGTGATAATCTCGATCTCTTCAGTTCAAAGGCGCAACCATTTAGAATGTAGGTAATAATTAAATACGGTGCACTTACAGAATAATACAAATTAGAATGAATATGTTTTATCTACTCTATCCTCTATCTACACCCACAATTTTTATTATCGTCGCAAATATGTCCGTCTCTCCATTAGTTAACTAACATATTTCCATCTTCTACAATTTTCCTTAAGGTAGATACACACTTGAACATTTCGGCGTAATATTCGTGTTCGTTGCACTCTACTTATATTACTTCGAATACTATAACGAAGTTGTTTGCTGTTGATCCACCTAAGTCACCATCAATTCGCAGCGAACAACACACTAGAGGAGCAATATAATTTAATATTTCCTTGATGTTCGTCAATAAACCGGCAACTCAGTGAACAGATCGCGACAGTAATAGCGGACCTATTTGAGCATTATAGTAACGTTACGCTTTTTTTCCGGCCGAGATGGGAGACTCATGTTCGAATGGGTCCAGGACCCAAACAGTGTTGGACTCATCCCCAAGGGGATGCCTACCAAACAAACCCACCTCAAACTCGCCGTTACCCCCGCATCGGAATCACTACTCTAGCGGCGGTCCCTCGCACACACTCCGCTCACACCGTCGTCTTCTACCTACTATCACTCCCACCTCTCATGCCATATCGAGTCCTACTCTCCCCCTAACCATGCTCTCTACTACTCCACTCACCTCCATCCATTCCTCCTCCCCCCTCAACAGTATCTCCACCATGTTCTCCCAGTACACCGCCTCCCCTAGTTTCCTCTCCAACTTTTTCAGCACTTTCTCGTTTCTCCAGCATCTAAACACATGCCCCACATCATCCTCCACTTCGCACCTCTCGCACACTCCAGTATCTCTTTTCCAAATCTTGTGGAGGTACCCTACTCTCGACCCATGTCCAGTGAACACCAGTGTCAAGAAGTAGTTCACCTCCCCGAATTTCCGGTCCATCCAATGTCTCCTATTCCCAATCGCTCCTTTTAGCGCGCCCTCATACTCCGCTCACCTTCTCTCCATTTCATCCTCCATCCATTCCTGTACTTCATCAGTGATTCTGGAATCTCCATAAGTAAGTGGAATAGTTTTTTTCCACAAGTTAACCTACTGTTTTGATGATAAATTGATAAGGGAAAAAAGAAAATTACATGCTGCTCAAACTTCCAGCGAAGAATGAATGAAACAGATTTTAATAATATCCCTCTTATAATTACAATACTACCTACGCTACTGATACTTTATCGATTCCCATCCAGACACTGGTCAAATCAGATGTTTTAATAACCAACCACTTTCACGTTTCTTTTCGTTTTAGTTAATATAATAATTCTTGTCACGCCCACGGAGTCGAACAGTTTGCAAATTTCTAACTTGAATTATAGTCTTTATTTTCATTAATTATGTAGCACAAAAGATAATCTTCTTAAGAGCTACAAATGGTTAACTCTATATTTTATCATTTAATAAAATACAAACAAAAATTAATGAGAAAGTAGCAAGAAATCATCGATGAATATCGAGGTAAGCTAAAGACCTTCAGCTGAAAGCACTACTGAGCATAGGCAGGCAAGAGATTGGGTCTAGAAACGGAATCCTTACCGAGTAGTGCAAGCTAAACTATCATCTGGATCTGGACAAAATAGAGCTAGTCAAAAACAACAAGTGCCTTCTTTACTTAGAAGAAGGTGAATCGGTGGAACTCATTTTGTACTGCAAACCGAAGTCGCTGCGTTTGTGCGCCCAGTAGATATACTCACCTCCGTCAGATTTAATTGTAAAGATTGAACTTAAATGGGTAATCTCACTTGGATTGAGGCACAATAGACAATAGACAAACTAAACCAATGTGTGTGTTAAGCAAGAAGATGGAATGGGTTCCAAATGCCATTACCAGACTTGGAAAGAATGCCATTCAATGGTACATAGACGACCAACAGCAATAGAAGGAACTGGGATAGGAGTGTACGGGTCAGGAACCAAACACTCCGAAAGCTTGAGAAAAGCCCCAAGTTCAATATTGATAAAGGATATAGAAGGCAAAGGATTATCATAATGTCGGGTAGTCAAGCAGCCATTAAAGCACTGAGTTCTTGTTTAATCAGTTCCAAAATAGGAATAGGAATGCGTAGGCAAACTCAATGAACTAGGCTAGGACAATATAGTCACATTACTGTGGATTTCAGGATACACTGAAATGGAAGGAAATGAAATAGCAGATGAACTAGCAAAGAGAGGGACTGAAACACCCTTTTACGGTATCAGCTCCAATTTAGAGTCGATTGGGGTAAGTGAACGCACTTTCACGTTCAAAGTATGTTAAAAAGAAAACTATATTATTTAGGACAGAAACAATTATTTATTACATTTGAAATACATATGAATAATAACAAACATAAACTTTGGGATTCTCAGTTAGTCTAGTCAACATGTGCTTTTTAGGTCAAAATTTTTAGCTCGCCTCGGAAAATTATGATCAAGGTGTCATTCGATTGGTCATCGCATCTAGAAACTTTTTGAAAAATTTTGAGTTTTGCTTGCAAACATTACAAAAGTTATAAACAATTTAGTAAAAAAAAACGTTTTGTTTTTTGCGAATATCTCAAAAAGTATTCAAAATTTTCGGAATTTGAAAAAAGATCCAAAAAGAGGAAGAAATTTCCTAAAAAAAGTCTTACCTCCCGGAACTCTTGGACCAATATTTATAATTTTTCTAGAGGGTTGAAAATACGGGCGAAAACGGGAACTCTCGCTTGAGTAAGCTCCGCCCACTTCGGACCTTTAATAAGGTAATATTATTTAAACTTATTAAATATGAAAATTAAGAAATGAAAAAATTCAGGCACCTACAGGATAGATCAATGAACAATAATCCGGCGATCAAAAATTTTTATCGCGATTTTTCAATTAATTATCCATTAATTAATTAACAATTTTTTGTAGCACGATAATCAACAATGAAAAGTGCGATAATTGTTAAACTAATAATCTGGGATTTTTTTCCTTTTATGGAGCTATTTTACAAAGGCTATAGAATAGATTTCCGTTGGAAAGATTAAAAAATTGTTAATTTTCACTTTTTTATTAACAATTTACTTATCAACCTCGATTAAACATTGAAAAAAATATTTTTTTTATAATATTGCTATTGGTCCGTTTTCTTATGATCATAAGCTATTTAAAAATGATTTTCAATAATTTTTATCCCATACTGTTTAAAAAATTGTTATAAAAAAATGCGTTGTTTATAAGATAATCAAAAATTTTTTTTTGAAACATAATCTTTGATGAAAATTATGATTTAAAAAAACCGTTTCTCAAAAAAAAATTTATTGCTTAAAAACGCATTTGTTAATTAACTATTTTTTTTACTGCTTGTTATGAAAATTAAGAAACCATTTTTTTTAAATCATTATTTATCTTGCTCTTCGATATCTGAAAAAATTTTTTATTTTTATCCAAATTTTAATTGTTTATGCAATAAACAGTTTGTTATAAAGAATTGAATTCTTTTTTTATATTTTTTTTACTCTAAAAAATACAGCAAAAACAGCCCAGTATCCGTTTTTGTAAAAAAAAATTATTTAAATAATAAAGTTTGAGCTTTAGTTTTGTTATAAATTTGTTGAGTAACTAATTTAGAAAAAAAAAGTTTAGATGAATTTGTTGTACCTGCAATAGTTTATAAGTACTATTAATAATAAATAAAGAAAAGCAGGCGCGAAAGGTAAGTTTGAATATACGAGAGAACAAATTAAATAAAAAATCGAAAAAACAATTTTTTTCCCAAAAACGGATAATGGGCTGTTTTTGCAGTATTTTTTAGAGTAAAAAAATATAAAAAAAATTCAATTCTCTAGAACAAATTGTTTATTGCATAAACAATTAAAATTTGAATAAAAATTAATTTTTTTTTCAGATATCGAAGAGCAAGATGAATAATGATTTAAAAAAAAAATGGTTCCTTAATTTTCATAACAAGTGTTGAAAAAAATAGTTAATTAACAAATGTGTTTTTAAGCAATAAAGGTCTTAATTTAAGAAAACAACAAAATTTTTTGATCATCTTATAAACAACGCATTTGTTTATAACAATTTTTTAAACAATATGGGATAAAAATTATTAAAAATCTTTTTTAAGTAGCTTATGATCATAAGAAAACGGACCAATAGCAATATTATAAAAAAAATATTTTTTTCAATGTTTAATCGAGGTTGATAATTTTTAACTTAAGTAAATTGTTAATAACAAAGTGAAAATTAACAATTTTCTAATTTTTCCAACGGGAATCTATTCTGTAGCCTTTGTAAAATAGCTCCATAATAGGAAAAAAATCAATTATCGCACTTTCAATGTTGATGTTCGTGCTACAAAAAATTTGGTAATTAATTAATGGATAATTAATTGAAAAATCGCGATAAAAACTTTTGATCGCCGGATTATTGTTCATTGATCTATCCTGTAGGTGCCTGAATTTTTTCATTTCTTAATTTTCATATGTAATAAGTTTAAATAATATTTTCTTATTAAAGGTCCGAAGTGGTCGGAGCTTACGCAAGCGAGAGTTCCCGTTTTCGGCCGTATTTTCAACCATCTAGAAAAATTATAAATATTGGTCCTAGA
The DNA here is from genome assembly GCA_947563755.1 of Lochmaea crataegi. Taxonomy (NCBI): domain Eukaryota; kingdom Metazoa; phylum Arthropoda; class Insecta; order Coleoptera; family Chrysomelidae; genus Lochmaea; species Lochmaea crataegi. Next base: position 28,533,655 of record OX387432.1, read on the forward strand.
GTTCCGGGAGGTAGGACTTTTTTTTAGGAAATTTCTTCCTCTTTTTGGATCTTTCTTCGAATTTTCAAAATTTTAAATATTTTTTGAGATATTCGCAAAAAACAAAACCCCCTTTTTTTTGCTAAATTGTTTATAACTTTTGTAATTTTTGCAAGCAAAACTCCAAATTTTTCAAAAAGTTTCTAGATGCGATGACGAATCGAATGACACCTAGATCATAATTTTCCGAGGCGAACTAAAAATTTTGACCTTAAAAGCACATGTTGACTAGACTAAGTCTTATTATTCAAAAAATATGCATTGTGCATTGTTCATGCCACCACTCTTCGCATTTGAAACACTGAATCCATTTTTCAGCAGCTGGTTATTGTAATGCCTCTCTCTGCAGCTACAACTTTTCCTACCAGTTTTTTTCCTTTCACGGATACGACTCTGGATGTCTTTTTGGGAACCGTACTCATCCCAGTTTCATCCATGTTAAAGATGCGATTCGGGTTAAAATTGTATTTTCCATACAGTTCCTTTAAGTTACCAAAGAACTTGCACTTTATTAAAACCGATTGTCCTTGCAAGACTTATTGGAATTGATTGACGTAATCGCAGTCTCTTGTGTCGCTTAACGAATTCTCCAACCCAGTCACGTCCTGCCATTTTTGTAGCTTTTTCAAACCGATTAGGAATTTTTTTCTAGTTTTGCATACTGGAAAACAAGTCTTCGTAATGACTGAGTTGTGATTCCGTAAAAAAGATTGTCCATGGTCAAATAATATCCGACGATCTCATTTTCTTGAACACTTGTAAAAGTAGGCTTAAAAACGTCCTAAAGACGTTGCAGCAAACTGTAAAGACAGTCTTTTTCTAAGGGCACTTTCGCTTATGCCAACTCTATCAGCGGCTGCTCTTTGACTCACACCATGTTCCATAAACCTTTTTGCCTCATCTATTTGCTCTTGGGTGACTAGCCGCCTATCTGGATTTTTTCTTCGATAGTTACGAGGCATTTTCTTGAAAGAAAAACTCTGGGTAAGTATACGCATGCGTACACTTAACCGCACACACTTACCCGAACAACGAATAATTTTAAAAAGCTTCAAATTAGAGGTTATACAAACAACATTCTTCGTCATTATCTCCTCTCATGCTGTAATATTATTCTGGTTAAACAGTTCTACTTATTTCTCTGATTGTTCGTCAGTTTTAAGTGGAACTCTAAGGTTGATGGTCTTTTATCAATTATTCATGGTGAATCTTCTTTTTGCATCCAATGAGACTACCACTTGATATGGTTTGATGGGATATTCGATATTACGAAGAAGTTGATAAGATAAGTAACTATTACCTAGTAATAGTTCCAATGATTCTCTCGTCTGTTATTAAGAGGAATTATTTTCATGAATTATTTTGATAGCCAGTTTTCAATGCGAAACATATACTAAGGTTAAAGACTAACAAATATTACATTACCATAAAATAAAAATAAGTAAATACTGGCTAATTCTACAATTTTTTATAGTATTTTAATTGTAGCTCAGTCTTAAGATATACGTTTCACGATTTTTTATTTTCAATGCATATTTATAAATACAAAAAAAAACGCTGGATAATCGGCGAAATAATAATTAATTCATCAATAAAATATTGCAAATTACGTCAGTTAGTTTCATCTTTTTTCATAATAATAGTAAAACACTGTTTTTTATGGTTAGATGTAAATTACTGTTTAATTATAATGAGTAACACTTCATTTTTTTCTTTCCACGCACCTGTGAGAACCAAATATATTTGTAAACATTATCATTTCAATGCCACCCAGTATTGCAGAAGATCTATACAGGGTGTTTCATTGATAATTGTCTAAATAATTGATTTTTCGAACTGACCAGATTTAGTGCCAATTCCACCAAAAAATATATTTTTAGGAAATAGAGTTCGTAGAAAGGGGTCAAAATGTGCCTGTATAGGTGAAAATATTCCATTTGTCTTTGCACAGGTATTTGAAATTCGCGCGCTCGCCATGCTCTTGTCATGTATGATGTCTATAGTAGTTTGGCCACCTTGTGGTGCAATTCCGAACTGCGCGGATCCCGCTATTTGTTGAGAGGTTTGCGTGTTTTCTACTTTTCTCAAAAGTCCATATACTTTTTGGTGGTGAGAAGTTTGTGGAACAATTGAGACATTCGGGTAAACAATTTCGATTACCCATTCATTTATCATGATAATGCCCTAATAACTATTGCATGCTAATTTATTTTTGTAAATTATAACGATTTTGAGGCTAGTGCACAAATTTGTGGAGTGAAATTGTGCCATTCAGTGGCACATTTTCACCCCATACCTATTTTTTCACTCAGTTTTTCTAGATACACGTTTTTATTCTTATTTCAGGATGCTGCGTCAATACGTCAGAAAACCAGGAACAATCATTACAGAAACTATCGTCCAGAGACACTGGAACAGACTTTGACTGAAATTAGAACAAAAAGAATTTCTGATCGTGGGGCTGCAGTGAAATATGGTATTCACCAAAATGTACTTAGTAAAAAATTAAAAAGCCTAGCACCCAAGAAGAGTGGAGGGCAGATTGTTTTCTCTGAGGAGGAAGATTCAGTGATCTTGGCACACATCGTCAGTCTATCCAGTTATGGGTTTCCTGCAAATAAAAGGAAATTACGATTTATCATCAAAAGTTTTTTGGATAAGAAAGGCAGGACCATCGAGAAGTTTAAATTTGCCTGCTGGTATTAAATGGGCCAATTCAATGTCACAAGAGCTTAAATTATTTCCGGAAATTTTCTTAAAACATTCGTGCCCGAAAGAAAATTTCCAGGAATAATTTAATCTTGCGTGGTATTCGGTAAGAAAATTTCACACCATAAGTAGGAAAAAAATTTGGAAAAAATGAAAATCAAGTGTATGGAAACAGTTTGTTGAATTTTGTGACGAAAAGTTGTAAAATTTTGCATTATTCATAGGTATATCTACATTATTTAATGGTTGTAGATCATATGTTTACCTTTTCAACTGTCAAGAAATTTCCACTTGAATATCGTAGCGTCTCGAAAAAATTTCTGGAAATTTTTTTAGTTACCATGGTAACTAGTCAAAATTAAGGCATCTTATTGGTTAAAAAGTAAAGGTGTGAAGTTTTCACTTATAATATCACAAGAGCTTAAATTATTTACGGAAATTTTCTTAAAATATTCGTGCCCGAAAGAAAATTTCCGTGAATAATTTAATCTTGCGTGGTATTCGGTAAGGAAATTTCACACCATAATTTGGAAAAAAAATGGAAAAAATCAAAATCAAGTGTATGGAAACAGTTTGTTGAGTTTTGTGACGAAAAGTTGTGAAATTTTGCATTATTCACAGGTATATCTACATTATTTAATGGTTATGTAGATCATATTACCTTTTCAACTGTCAAAAAATTTCCGCTTGAATATCGTGGCGACTCGAAAAAATTTCTTGAAATTTTTTTAGTTACATGGTAACTAGTCAAAATTAAGGCATCTTATTGGTTAAAAAGTAGAGGGGTGAAATTTTCACTTATAATATCACAAGAGCTTAAATTATTTACGGAAATTTTCTTAAAATATTCGTGCCCGAAACAGAATTTCCAGGAATAATTTAATCTTGCGTGGTATTCGGTAAGAAAATTTCACACCATAAGTTGGAAAAAAATTTGGAAAAAATCAAAATCAAGTGTATGGAAACAGTTTGTTGAATTTTGTGACGAAAAGTTGTAAAATTTTGCATTATTCACAGGTATATCTACATTATTTAATAGTTGTAGATCATATGTTTACCTTTTCAACTGTCAAAAAATTTCCACTTGAATATCGTGGCGTCTCGAAAAAATTTCCGGAAATTTTTTTAGTTACCATGGTAACTAGTCAAAATTAAAGCATCTTATTGGTTAAAAAGTAAAGGTGTGAAATTTTCACTTATAATATCACAAGAGCTTAAATTATTTACGGAAATTTTCTTAAAATATTCGTGCCCGAAAGAAAATTTCCAGGAATAATTTAATCTTGCGTGGTATTCGGTAAGAAAATTTCACACCATAAGTTGGAAAAAAATTTGGAAAAAATCAAAATCAAGTGTACGGAAACAGTTTGTTGAATTTTGTGACGAAAAGTTGTAAAATTTTGCATTATTCACAGGTATATCTACATTATTTAATGGTTGTAGATCATATGCTTACCTTTTCAACTGTCAAAAAATTTCCGCTTGAATATCGTGGCGTCTAGAAAAAATTTCTTGAAATTTTTTTAGTTACATGGTAACTAGTCAAAATTAAGGCATCTTATTGGTTAAAAAGTAGAGGGGTGAAATTTTCACTTATAATATCACAAGAGCTTAAATTATTTACGGAAATTTTCTTAAAATATTCGTGCCCGAAACAGAATTTCCAGGAATAATTTAATCTTGCGTGGTATTCGGTAAGAAAATTTCACACCATAAGTTGGAAAAAAATTTGGAAAAAATCAAAATCAAGTGTATGGAAACAGTTTGTTGAATCTTGTGACGAAAAGTTGTAAAATTTTGCATTATTCACAGGTATATCTACATTATGTAATGGTTGTAGATCATATGCTTACCTTTTCAACTGTCAAAAAATTTCCACTTGAATATCGTGGCGTCTCGAAAAAATTTCCGGAAATTTTTTTAGTTACCATGGTAACTAGTCAAAATTAAGGCATCTTATTGGTTAAAAAGTAAAGGTGTGAAGTTTTCACTTATAATATCACAAGAGCTTAAATTATTTACGGAAATTTTCTTAAAATATTCGTGCCCGAAAGAAAATTTCCAGGAATAATTTAATCTTGCGTGGTATTCTGTAAGAAAATTTCACACCATAATTTGGAAAAAAAATGGAAAAAATCAAAATCAAGTGTATGGAAACAGTTTGTTGAGTTTTGTGACGAAAAGTTGTGAAATTTTGCATTATTCACAGGTATATCTACATTATTTAATGGTTATGTAGATCATATTACCTTTTCAACTGTCAAAAAATTTCCGCTTGAATATCGTGGCGTCTCGAAAAAATTTCTTGGAATTTTTTTAGTTACATGGTAACTAGTCAAAATTAAGGCATCTTATTGGTTAAAAAGTAGAGGGGTGAAATTTTCACTTATAATATCACAAGAGGTTAAATTATTTATGGAAATTTTCTTAAAATATTCGTGCCCGAAACAGAATTTCCAGGAATAATTTAATCTTGCGTGGTATTCGGTAAGAAAATTTCACACCATAAGTTGGAAAAAAATTTGGAAAAAATCAAAATCAAGTGTATGGAAACAGTTTGTTGAATCTTGTGACGAAAAGTTGTAAAATTTTGCATTATTCACAGGTATATCTACATTATTTAATTGTTGTAGATCATATCTTTACCTTTTCAACTGTCAAAAAATTTCCACTTGAATATCGTGGCGTCTCGAAAAAATTTCCGGAAATTTTTTTAGTTACCATGGTAACTAGTCAAAATTGAGGCATCTTATTGGTTAAAAATTAAAGGTGTGAAGTTTTCACTTATAATATCACAAGAGCTTAAATTATTTACGGAAATTTTCTTAAAATATTCGTGCCCGAAAGAAAATTTCCAGGAATAATTTAATCTTGCGTGGTATTCGGTAAGAAAATTTCACACCATAAGTTGGAAAAAAATTTGGAAAAAATCAAAATCAAGTGTACGGAAACAGTTTGTTGAATTTTGTGACGAAAAGTTGTAAAATTTTGCATTATTCACACGTATATCTACATTATTTAATGGTTGTAGATCATATGCTTACCTTTTCAACTGTCAAAAAATGTCCACTTGAATATCGTGGCGTCTCGAAAAAATTTCTGAAAATTTCCTTAGTTACCATGGTAACTAGTCAAAATTAAGGCATCATATTGGTTAAAAAGTAAAGGTGTGAAGTTTTCACTTATAATATCACAAGAGCTTAAATTATTTCCGGAAATTTTCTTAAAATATTCGTGCCCGAAAGAAAATTTCCAGAAATAATTCAATTTTTCGTGGAACTCGGTAAGAAAATTTCACACCATAAGTTGGAAAAAAATTTGGAAAAAATCAAAATCAAAATTTCCGGAAATTTTTTTAGTTACCATTGTAACTAGTCAAAATTAAGGCATCTTATTGGTTAAAAAGTAAAGGTGTGAAATTTGCACTTATAATATCACAAGAGCCTAAATTATTTACGGAAATTTTCTTAAAATATTCGTTCCGAAAGAAAATTTCCAGGAATAATTTAATCTTGCGTGGTATTCGGTGAGAAAATTTCACACCATAAGTTGGAAAAAAATTTGGAAAAAATCAAAATCAAGTGTATGGAAACAGTTTGTTGAATTTTCTGACGAAAAGTTGTAAAATTTTGTATTATTCACAGGTATATCTACATTATTTAATGGTTGTAGATCATATGCTTACCTTTTCAACTGTCAAAAAATTTCCACTTGAATATCGTGGCGTCTCGAAAAAATTTCCGGAAATTTTTTTAGTTACCATTGTAACTAGTCAAAATTAAGGCATCTTATTGGTTAAAAAGTAAAGGTGTGAAGTTTTCACTTATAATATCACAAGAGCTTAAATTATTTACGAAAATTTTCTTAAGATATTCGTGCCCGAAAGAAAATTTCCAGGAATAATTTAATCTTGCGTGGTATTCGGTAAGAAAATTTCACACCATAAGTTGGAAAAAAATTTGGAAAAAATCAAAATCAAGTGTATGGAAACAGTTTGTTGAATTTTGTGACGAAAAATTGTAAAATTTTGTGACGAAAAGTTGTAAAATTTTGTATTATTCACAGGTATATCTACATTATTTAATGGTTGTAGATCATATGTTACCTTTTCAACTGTCAAAAAATTTCCACTTGAATATCGTGGCGTCTCGAAAAAATTTCTGGAAATTTTTTTAGTTACCATGGTATCTAGTCAAAATTGAGGCATCTTATTGGTTAAAAAGTAAAGGTATGAAGTTTTCACTTATAATATCACAAGAGCTTAAATTATTTACGGAAATTTTCTTAAAATATTCGTGCCCGAAAGAAAATTTCCAGGAATAATTTAATCTTGCGTGGTATTCGGTAAGAAAATTTCACACCATAAGTTGGAAAAAAAATTGGAAAAAATCAAAATCAAGTGTACGGAAACAGTTTGTTGAATTTTGTGACGAAAAGTTGTAAAATTTTGCATTATTCACAGGTATATCTACATTATTTAATGGTTGTAGATCATATGCTTACCTTTTCAACTGTCAAAAAATGTCCACTTGAATATCGTGGCGTCTCGAAAAAATTTCTGAAAATTTCCTTAGTTACCATGGTAACTAGTCAAAATTAAGGCATCTTATTGGTTAAAAAGTAAAGGTGTGAAGTTTTCACTTATAATATCACAAGAGCTTAAATTATTTCCGGAAATTTTCCTAAAATATTCGTGCCCGAAAGAAAATTTCCAGAAATAATTCAATTTTTCGTGGAACTCGGTAAGAAAATTTCACACCATAAGTTGGAAAAAAATTTGGAAAAAATCAAAATCAAAATTTCCGGAAATTTTTTTAGTTACCATTGTAACTAGTCAAAATTAAGGCATCTTATTGGTTAAAAAGTAAAGGTGTGAAATTTGCACTTATAATATCACAAGAGCCTAAATTATTTACGGAAATTTTCTTAAAATATTCGTTCCGAAAGAAAATTTCCAGGAATAATTTAATCTTGCGTGGTATTCGGTAAGAAAATTTCACACCATAAGTTGGAAAAAAATTTGGAAAAAATCAAAATCAAGTGTATGGAAACAGTTTGTTGAATTTTGTGACGAAAAGTTGTAAAATTTTGTATTATTCACAGGTATATCTACATTATTTAATGGTTGTAGATCTTATGTTTACCTTTTCAACTGTCAAAAAATTTCCACTTAAATATCGTGGCGTCTCGAAAAAATTTCTGGAAATTTTTTTAGTTACCATGGTATCTAGTCAAAATTGAGGCATCTTATTGGTTAAAAAGTAAAGGTATGATGTTTTCACTTATAATATCACAAGAGCTTAAATTATTTACGAAAATTTTCTTAAAATATTCGTGCCCGAAAGAAAATTTCCAGGAATAATTTAATCTTGCGTGGTATTCGGTAAGAAAATTTCAGACCATAAGCTGGAAAAAAATTTGGCAAAAATCAAAATCAAGTGTATGGAAACAGTTTGTTAAATTTTTTGACGAAAAGTTGTAAAATTTTGCATTATTCATAGGTATATCTACATTATTTAATGGTTGTAGATCATATGTTTACCTTTTCAACTGTCAAAAAATTTCCACTTGAATATCGTAGCGTCTCGAAAAAATTTCTGGAAATTTTTTTGGTTACCATGGTAACTAGTCAAAATTAAGGCATCTTATTGGTTAAAAAGTAAAGGTGTGAAGTTTTCACTTATAATATCACAAGAGCTTAAATTATTTACGGAAATTTTCTTAAAATATTCGTGCCCGAAAGAAAATTTCCGTGAATAATTTAATCTTGCGTGGTATTCGGTAAGGAAATTTCACACCATAATTTGGAAAAAAAATGGAAAAAATCAAAATCAAGTGTATGGAAACAGTTTGTTGAGTTTTGTGACGAAAAGTTGTGAAATTTTGCATTATTCACAGGTATATCTACATTATTTAATGGTTATGTAGATCATATTACCTTTTCAACTGTCAAAAAATTTCCGCTTGAATATCGTGGCGTCTCGAAAAAATTTCTTGAAATTTTTTTAGTTACATGGTAACTAGTCAAAATTAAGGCATCTTATTGGTTAAAAAGTAGAGGGGTGAAATTTTCACTTATAATATCACAAGAGCTTAAATTATTCACGGAAATTTTCTTAAAATATTCGTGCCCGAAACAGAATTTCCAGGAATAATTTAATCTTGCGTGGTATTCGGTAAGAAAATTTCACACCATAAGTTGGAAAAAAATTTGGAAAAAATGAAAATCAAGTGTATGGAAACAGTTTGTTGAATTTTGTGACGAAAAGTTGTAAAATTTTGCATTATTCACAGGTATATCTAAATTATTTAATGGTTGTAGATCATATGTTTACCTTTTCAACTGTCAAAAAATTTCCACTTGAATATCGTGGCGCCTCGAAAAAATTTCTTGAAATTTTTTTAGTTACCATGGTAACTAGTCAAAATTAAGGCATCTTATTTATTAAAAAGTAAAGGTGTGAAGTTTTCACTTATAATATCACAAGAGCTTAAATTATTTACGAAAATTTTCTTAAAATATTCGTGCCCGAAAGAAAATTTCCAGGAATAATTTAATCTTGCGTGGTATTCGGTAAGAAAATTTCACACCATAAGTTGGAAAAAAATTTGGAAAAAATCAAAATCAAGTATATGGAAACAGTTTGTTGAATTTTGTGACGAAAAGTTGTAAAATTTTGCATTATTCACAGGTATATCTACATTATTTATTAGTTGTAGATCATATGTTAACCTTTTCAACTGTCAAAAAATTTCCACTTGAATATCGTGGCGTCTCGAAAAAATTTCCGGAAATTTTTTTAGTTACCATGGTAACTAGTCAAAATTAAAGCATCTTATTGGTAAAAAAGTAAAGGTGTGAAATTTTCACTTATAATATCACAAGAGCTTAAATTATTTACGGAAATTTTCTTAAAATATTCGTGCCCGAAAGAAAATTTCCAGGAATAATTAAATCTTGCGTGGTATTCGGTAAGAAAATTTCACACCATAAGTTGGAAAAAAATTTGGAAAAAATCAAAATCAAGTGTATGGAAACAGTTTGTTGAATTTTGTGACGAAAAGTTGTAAAATTTTGCTTTATTCACAGGTATATCTACATTATTTAATGGTTGTAGATCTTATGTTTACCTTTTCAACTGTCAAAAAATTTCCACTTAAATATCGTGGCGTCTCGAAAAAATTTCTGGAAATTTTTTTAGTTACCATGGTAACTAGTCAAAATTAAGGCATCTTATTGGTTAAAAAGTAAAGGTGTGAAGTTTTCACTTATAATATCACAAGAGCTTAAATTATTTACGAAAATTTTCTTAAAATATTCGTGCCCGAAAGAAAATTTCCAGGAATAATTTAATCTTGCGTGGTATTCGGTAAGAAAATTTCACACCATAAGTTGGAAAAAAATTTGGAAAAAATCAAAATCAAGTGTATGGAAACAGTTTGTTGAATTTTGTGACGAAAAGTTGTAAAATTTTGCATTATTCACAGGTATATCTACATTATTTAATGGTTGTAGATCATATGCTTACCTTTTCAACTGTCAAAAAATTTCCACTTCAATATCGTGGCGTCTCGAAAAAATTTCCGGAAATTTTTTTAGTTACCATTGTAACTAGTCAAAATTAAGGCATCTTATTGGTTAAAAAGTAAAGGTGTGAAGTTTTCACTTATAATATCACAAGAGCTTAAATTATTTACGACAATTTTCTTAAGATATTCGTGCCCGAAAGAAAATTTCCAGGAATAATTTAATCTTGCGTGGTATTCGGTAAGAAAATTTCACACCATAAGTTGGAAAAAAATTTGGAAAAAATCAAAATCAAGTGTATGGAAACAGTTTGTTGAATTTTGTGACGAAAAGTTGTAAAATTTTGTATTATTCACAGGTATATCTACATTATTTAATGGTTGTAGATCATATGCTTACCTTTTCAACTGTCAAAAAATTTCCACTTGAATATCGTGGCGTCTCGAAAAAATTTCCGGAAATTTTTTTAGTTACCATTGTAACTAGTCAAAATTAAGGCATCTTATTGGTTAAAAAGTAAAAGTGTGAAGTTTTCACTTATAATATCACAAGAGCTTAAATTATTTACGAAAATTTTCTTAAGATATTCGTGCCCGAAAGAAAATTTCCAGGAATAATTTAATCTTGCGTGGTATTCGGTAAGAAAATTTCACACCATAAGTTGGAAAAAAATTTGGAAAAAATCAAAATCAAGTGTATGGAAACAGTTTGTTGAGTTTTGTGACGAAAAGTTGTAAAATTCTTATAGAAATTTTGCATTATTCACATTTTAGTTGCCATGGTAACTAGTCAAAATTAAGGCATATTATTGTTTAAAATTAGAGGTGTGAAATTATCAGTCATATATTTATTTATTTTCGCAACAAAATAAAAATATGAAAAAGTTGACCCCATTTTACGTCAAGATGATTTTGAAACAAATTTAAATACATTTTAAACCTACGAGCTTCCAAAGTAGTCTTGAAAGTATCAGTTGAGTAAATATAGGATGTTTCATCAAGATTTGTCCACATAGTAATAATAATAATAATAATAATAAATGATTTTATTGGTAATCTAGTATACAAAATTAATATTGTGTAACATTATTCTATATAATATCTTTAACATATAGTAGTAAGTAGTTACCAAAAGGCAGAGCTCAAGCTGTTGGTCTTTAGAAGACTTAGTTTGCTCTTCCACTCAACCAGAAACTAGAAACTAAATAGCACTTCTTGTGAGAAAAACAGCATACATCAGTGAGGAAAAAGAGAAAGCCATAGGCGAGAAATGTGAAATTTGAAGACTAAAAAATTTTAAATTCAAAATTCACGTTAATGTTTTAATTGGAGAATTATACATTCCCGACACCTCACCATACTGGAAACTTACAAAATTTCCACAAACTGACCTTGCAGCAAATCTGCTTTTATTTTATTCCTAAAGGAAGTACTTGTGAGCTGTTTATATTCGTTTGTTATCCTGTTAATTATATGCCTTTGTCACTTGATACGAAAATGACCTTTTAAACAGAGACGTGTGATATAACGGTGGAGTTAGTGTATTTTTAAACCTTATATTAATATTGTGGATGTCAGTTCTAAATTTCATTTTTTCATATAGATATGGAGGTTTACGCAAATAAACAATTTTATAATAAAGTGTGCAAGCATGAAGGAACCTTCGTTCATTCATTTTTAACCAGCCTAATTGCCGGTTGCAGGAACTATGCTACAAAAGATAAAGATAAAAAATAAAACTAAAACATGCAACAAAAAATGGGACATAAGAAAACTGGAACAGACAGAAACACAAAACGAGTACAGAGATAGTATAGAAGAACAATTCATTAATGAGACAGAAGAAATTAGTGGAATTCAAGCAGGATGGAAAAGGATAGAAAAATGTATAAATACAGCTGCAAAAAAAAATAGGATTGGTGGTAAAAAGAGAACAGAAGGAACGGCTCGACGAAAAATGCAAAAAAATGATAGAAAAAAAGAAAGGCATGGTTAACATGGATAAGGACGAACAGAAATGAAGAAAGAGAAGCTTGTGAAAAACTAAGAAAGGAAACAAAGAAAATAATAAAACAAGCTAAGAGAACAACAATTGAAAAGAGAATTAGTGAAATAGAAAGGACAAGTTATACGAGGAACACAAAAGCTTTTTATCAAAAATTAAATGCACAGACCCGAACATACAAAACCAAAAGAACAGGAAGAAAGAATAGTAAATGAAGATACGGAATGTAAAGAGACATGGATGGAATATTTTACGGAATTACTAACAGAAACAGATGTAAGAGAAGAGGATATAGAAGAAAAGAACAAACAAGAGGTAATTGAGAAACCAACTAAAGAAGAAATAAGAGAGATAATTAACAGTAGTAAGAACGGAAAAGCGCCAGGAAGCGACGGAATTAACATGGAACTTATCAAGTACGGAGGGACAAAACTGTTAGAAAAATTATACCAATTGATATATAAAATATGGGAAGAAGAAGAGATGCCGGAGCAATGGAAGGTGGGTCAAATAGTAACAATACACAAGAAGGGAGACCAACAAGCATGTGAAAACTTCAGAGGAATTACACTACTGAATGCAGCATATAAGATAACAACAAATTATAAAAAAAGACTGCATGACGCAGGTTACAGAGGTGGAGAATATCAGTACGGGTTTACAAAAGGAAGGTCAACTACGGATGCGATACACATACTGAAACAAATTTTGGAAAAGTCCAACGAATATAACATAGACATTGAAATACTATTCATTGACTTCCAAAGAGCATTTGACTCAATAAAAAGAAATAAATTACTGAAAGCATTGAATGAAATGGTAGTGAATAATAAACTAATAAGATTAATAAAAATGACACTAGACCAGAGCGTAGCAGAAGTAATAACTCAAAGAGGGTAAACGGAGAAGTTTACATACAATAAAGGAGTCAAGCAAGGAGACTCTCTGTCGGCAACACTATACAATTTGACACTAGAATATACATTGAAAAAAATATGTAAAGGAAATTTAAGAACCAGAGGAGGACAAATAATAGCGTATGCAGACGACGTAGCACTAGTGATTAAAAACAGAATCGTAATGGAAGAAATGTTGGAGGAAATAATAAGGGAAGGAAAGAAAATTGGACTCGTGATAAATACACATAAAATCAAATTATTGAGACTCAAAAAGAATTGTGAACAAAAAAACGTGAAAATTGGAAGATATGAATTTGAAGAAGTGGATTGAGTTAAATATCTGGGAATAACAATAAGTAGTGATGGGGACAGAGAGACTGAGATAAGGGAAAGAATCGTTGCAACAAACAAAGCATTTCAGGCTAACAAAAAATTATTAAAAAATGAAATAATTAGCAAGCGCACGAAAATAAGAATATATAACACAATAATTAGACCGGTGATGATGTATGGGGCAGTAACATTAACTATGAATAAAAAACAACGAAAGGATATGAGAATACAGGAACGAAAAATACTCAGAACAATATTAGGACCAAAAAAAAGAGGTGAAGAATATAGAAGAAGAACAAACATGGAACTATATCAAGAGATAAAAAACGAATAGTAAAAAAAATTAAGGAGCAAAGATTAAAATGGTTTGGACACATATGGAGAGCAGGTAAGAAAGCAATAATATACTCAATGGTAGAGTGGAACCCTTGTAGTAAGAGAAGAAGGGGAAGACCCAAGTTAAATTGGTTGCATGAGGTAATAGGTGATCTCAAGACAATGGGAATTAAACACTGGGAAGAGAAAACTCAGGACAGAAAGCAATGGCTACAAATAGTAGAAAAAATATGAACAAGGAAATGTGGTCTGATCCACCCTTACAAAAGGATCTAGAAAGCTCGTAAGAGCGGCGCTACTCCTACGGGAGTGTTAAGCCACTATATATATATATATACAATTTTGTATTCTTTGTAATTTATTACTATTAAGCTGCTTGATACAAGGCCCATATACTACATCCCCATAATTCGCATGAGAGAGAATGAGTGACTCGCAAAGCATTTGCCTAACTCTAGATGTCAGACGAAGTATTTCATTAACATGATCCTGATAATTAAAATTGGCATCTAATATTAAGCCCAAGTTCCTTGCTTTATCGACAAGTTCAATTTTGTCCTGGTTGACTTTGATCACAATCCGGTTTGAAATGTTCTTCTTTGCTTTAGCTCTACCAAAAAGCATTCGTCCTTCGTCCTGTTTGAATATATAATACAGTTGAGTATCATCTGCATATAAGTGATACTGACACCATTTGAGATGTTTCCTGAGTTCAGCTGTATATAGAGTAAACAATAAGGGACCAAGAATAGAGCCTTGTGGAACCCCATTTTCTACCATCAACCATATCTGAAGACTCTCCATTCCAAGATATACTTTGCTCTTTATTCGACAGATAATTGCTTATAAGTTCAAAAGCACTTACGTCAAAGCCATAGTAGTGGAGTATTGCGATAAGTAATGCATGTTTAATACGATCAAAGGCTTTACTATAGTCTAAAAGAACTAGTACTGACATTTCATTATCATCTACTAACATTTCATTATCATTATCAAGTAAGAGTAACTTTAACACAAAATATGAAGATTTAAGCTAAAACACTTTAAATTTTTTTTGTTCATTCTTGACAAACATTTACATATATTAGGGTACTTTGAAAAGTGATAAAATATGTTGGGATAATAATTTCAGCAAGTTTTTTTGATTATTCGTTACGAAAGTAAAAAAAAATGCGTAACCGAGCGAAGCCTTGGCGGGTCGGGTCGCTATTAGTAGGTAGACTTTCGAAGCGATTAGTTAAAATTGATGTTTGCATTAGTTTTTTCAATAAGGTAGGTACTTAATTTATTTTTATTTTTTCTTTGTTCAAATATCAAGCTTAAGAGGGTTGGGCCAACCTCACTGAGACAGGACTGGTCTTCTAGATACGGTATGTCGAAAATCAACACAGAATATAATAAATATGAGCGCAGGAGAGTTAAAGTATCTTTGTTAATTGCCCAAGTATAAGCAATGTGTCCTTCTGGTTATCAGTTAGGCATTGCTGCCATTTTGCGTATCTCAATTTTCAGTAGCTTCAATATTTACTCTCTTGAAATATATGCATCGCTGCTTCCTCCAATAATTTGATCCATTTCAGTATCAATATTGATTAAACTTTGTTCAAACATGACATAATTTAATTTGTAATATAATTATTGTATTTGTTTTGGCGAATAAACGATGTGCGTGAATATAATTTATATAATGTGTGGATTTCCCATACGAAAATATTTTATAACGTTACAATGAACGCTCAATAATTTAAATGTTCCCATTGATAGTCGCATAATATTCAACATTATTTACAATACCGAAATTGCTTCCTATTATATGAATTCGAACTGGATACAACAATAGATCTCGTAAATTGTGAATATCTACAGTTCATGGATGATAGAGAAAAATATTAGTAATAACTTCAGTGTTGACTTTTTAAGTTAATTATGATTGCAATTCCTTTAGATAAAAAAAACTGAGCACTAATGAAATCCACAATAATTGTCGCCCTGATACAGTATTTTCATATGGGAAAAAACTTGCTGACACGTATAGGACGATCCGAATGCTGAAAGCATTGCAAATGCCACTTTTTTTAGAAAAATAAATTTATCTGGCAAACAAGCCCAACAATACAATTTCGTTTGATTTATCCTGAGGATCACCTTCTAAAACTCTTCTTAGTTCCACAAATTTTGTCTTTCATAACTCCGGAGTTTATAAATTCAATATGCTGAAGCTCAAAATCTTGAATTTCCATCCATGCGAAAATAGAATCATTAAAAGGACAAATCCATTAAGTCTGGTTTAACAAGAAGGAGAACGTGTGACCATGTTTATCAAAATCTTGACCTCTTTCAGCAAATTCTTCTTTTAGTGAAGTCATGTAGTTTAACATTTCCTCAGTAAATGCAGACAGATCAGTCGAATGTTGTTCTCTGAATCCAAATTGATGTATTGGAATCAGCTCTTCTTTAGGTATGATTTCGCTTGTTCAATGTAAAAGGATTCTTTCGAAGAGTTTGGATAGTTGTAGTAGTAGGCTAATTGGCCTGTATGAGCTGGGTTCATGGTGAGGTTTTCCTGGCTATTACTAAGTGAATACATGAAATTGGTTTTTTTGTTTAGGCAAACAAATAATGAAAAATTCTCAAATGGAGCTTCCTGCAGTACCATCCTAGAGGTTACTGTTTCTTAGAAAATGTGCTGAAGAAAAAGATACCTCCTTATGTAAACCAAAGGTTTTGGACGAGACGTGGGTTTTTAGCAAAGATCAGATGAGAAAAATATTCTTCCGGTTTACTTATAGTTTTCTGCTTATTGTTTTAAAATACCGTAATAAATACTTTTTTCTCCTTCATTCACATTAAAATAGGCAAGCACCAAAGTAACTTTACAGAAAGCAGAAAGGGAATCTATAAAAATTAATTACTGTTTTCAGAGTGGTTTCAGTGACATGAAAACGGTATATTCAGAATAGACTAGTTTTTAAAACGAAAAAAGGTCGGACCACCGACAGAGGCTTGCCATGCACAATAGAATGCGAGGTTGGGAAAACCATCAATAAAAATACGCGCAATAAAATGCGATGTTGGGCCCGGTACGTTCTACTAAGTTTTATTTTATATTTTATTGACCCTTTTTTCAAAATTTTGACAATTTTTGATAATTATTGATAATTTTTTCAAAATTTCTGACAATTTTTGACTATTTTTTCAAAATTTTGACAATTATTGACCATTTTTTCAAAATATCTGACAATTTTTTCAAATTTTAACAATTATTGACCATTTTTGACAATTATTGACCAATTTGATCATTTTTGACAATTTTTCAAAAATTTTGACCATTTTAGACCATTTTTCCAAATTTTAACAATTAATGACCATTTTTGACAATTTTTTAGCTTTTTGACAGGTTCTGACAATTATTGACCATTTTTGACAATTTTTCAAAAATTTTGTCCAGTTTTCAAAAATTTTGACAATTTTTGACCATTTTTCAAAATTTCAACAATTATTGACCATTTTTGACAATTTTTCAAAAATTTTGACAATCATTGACCAGTTTTTTAAATAATTAACAATTTTTGACCATTTTGATCATTTTTGACCATTTTTGACCATTTATGACCATTTTTGACCATTTTTAGCCAATTTTGACCATTTTTGACCTTTTTTGACCTTTTTTGACCTTTTTTGACCTTTTTTGACCTTTTTTGACCTTTTTTGGCCTTTTTTGGCCTTTTTTGACCTTTTTTGACCGTTTTTGACAATTTTTGACGATTTTTGATTGGTTTTGACAATTATTGACAGTCTTTGAAAATTATTGACCATTTCTGATAATTTTCCAAAAATTTTGACAATTATTGACCATTTTTCCAAAAATTTTACAAATATTGACCATTTTTGATAATTATTGACAATTTTTTCAAAATTTCTGAAAAATTTTGACTATTTTTTCAAAGTTTTGACAATTATTGACCATTTTTTCAGGATATCTGACAATTTTTCAAAATTTTTGACCATTTTAGACGATTTTTCCAAATTTTAACAATTAATGACCATTTTTGACAATTTTTTAGCTTTTTGACAGGTTCTGACAATTATTGACCATTTTTGACAATTTTTCGAAAATTTTGTCCAGTTTTCAAAAAATTTGACTATTTTTAACAATTATTGACCGTTTTTGACAGTTTTTTATAATTATTGAAATTTTTTTCAAAATTTTGACAATTTTTGACCATTTTTCAAAATTTTAACAATTATTGACAATTTTCATTGACCATTAAATATTTAACAATTTTTGATCATTTTCGATCATTTTTGACCATTTTTGACCATTTTTGGCCGTGTTTGGACGTTTTTGACAATTTTTGACGATTTTTGACGATTTTTGATTGGTTTTGACAATTATTGATAGTCTTTGAAAATTATTGACCATATCTGATAATTTTTCAAAAATTTTAAACATTTTTCGAAATTTTTTACAATTATTGACTATTTTTCCAAAAATTTTACAAATACTGACCATTTTTGACAATTATCGACCATTTTTCCAAATTTTTGACAATTATTGAAAATATTTGGCAATTATTAACCATTTTTTCAATATTTTGACAGTTTTTGTCAATTATCGACCATTTTTCCTAATTTTTGACAATTTTTGACTAGCCTTCCCGAAAGTCCTATGACGTGCAATAAGAAGCAAGCTTCAATTTAAATTCCATTAATTAGTGGATTATTCAGAGATCTGGAAACACTGTCGCGTGACGAACCCTTTTTCGTAACGTTACACGTTTTACGAGTTCACTAGCCTTCTCAAAAGTCGTGCAATAAGAAGCAAGCTTCAAAAACTTTAGCAAATCGAAAGGCATGTTACAATATTATAATAAATTTATTATTCATCAACCTCAATAAAATATGAATCCATTTATAGCTTTAAAAGAATCACCTCGGGTACTATTTATTCACTTTTAGTGGAATGCACAAACAAGAATCGACATTGAACTAAGCCTCCTACGCAATAGAATTGCGAAAGTATAAAATTATAACAGCAGTTTTTAAACAATTTATTATCAATAGATATAGAAAGTGAAACTATGATGGCTATTCCATTGTTTGATTTACTCATCGGCATCCATAATAAAACATGAAGGCTTTTGATCTCTTTTTATAATAGTTTGCATGTAATTGGTGTTACGTATATTTACATAATTTTTGTGACAGTAGCTATAATCTAATGCATGTGAAAAAGAATGCTAATTGTTGCCTAGTATTCAGTAACAATACGTAATGTACCGGAAGAGTAATGGTTAACGGCCTTTTTTTGTTACAGCAAAAAGTAGAATTTTATTCGGATACATGGAAAAATCTCTAAGGTTATCAGTATAATTAATGAGTGATGCTTAAACTACAGAATTTGAATAACTGATATAAATAATAACTGATCTTTAGAACGAGAGAAAACGAGATGGAAACGAAACAAAAATCCAGACCACGCAAAATTTCAACCATAAACCTTTGAAAAGTTTGACCAGCATTCCGAAGTTCGAACGTCGTGAATGGAAATACGAAGTAGGGGGTGTCCACTTTGAAAAACCATCGATGTTTTTTCGATTCGATAAATCGGAACTGTAAATCGATGTCTTTCGATGAATCAGATGAAAACATCGATGTTTTGTAAACATTGGTTACTTTTTCTAAAGGAAAGTTTATATAACAACGAATCACGAAACACGAACTCTAACGCCCTTGGTCAGATCAATTGGTGTTAAAGTTGAGAGGTGCATAATTTAATATTTCAGGAGTTCGTGAAATTTAAAATCTGGGTGGCGGGAAACTTGACGCCATTTCAAGATTTTCCGATATTCGTGACAAATTTAGGCTATCTTGACACTTTTGACAGTTTTCATATTAGTTTTTAGGTTATGATACACATATTTTTATTAAATTAGTAGTTTTCCGTATACATAATCTTTGGTTTATATTAGAATAATTTAAAATTAATAATTTTGGTTTTTCAAAAATACAAACAGAAAAAATAAACTCCACAGTCTTAACCATTCACCTAACCTAAAAAATTCCCAAAACGTCTTCGAATTTCGTTTTTGTAATAATAATGATAATATTTTATTTTATAAAGAAGCTCTGCTTTATTATGAAGAACCCTATCCTACATAATGCAAGTTCGGACCTAATTATATATGCAGCTGTTGATCTTTGCAGAAACAATAAGTGTTTCCAAAAGTTATTTTGAATTTTTTCTGCTTCTTCTAGTTGGCGGAGGCCCCAAATACCGCTTGCATAAGTGAATGTAGGTATTGCGACGTTATTATACAATAGTGACGAGATTTTAGAGCAGACTATATTTTTAATTAAAACACCTTGAGAGAATCGGGTTTTTTGTTCGCGTTGTTTAAAATTGTTCAAAAACAGCCCATTGAAGGTGAGAACAATAAGATTCAAGAATTTGCAGGTTCCGTCTTAGTTCTGCAAACAGTATCAGATCATCGGCATATAACAGCATGTGAATATTTTCACCATCGTCAAGCGTGACACCTTTAGCACCGTGTTCCTTGAAAAACGAATTGGGATAAAAAGAGAGAATAAGAGTGGGCTTAAGGTATCCCCTTGTACAACTCCTTTCGTAATTTTTATTCTTTCTGATACGTTGCCTTGTTGTTCAATAAACAGAGAAGCTGAGCTGTACATTAGTTTAAGTATTCTTAAAATTTTAGCACTTATCCCACTAGTGAATAGTTTGCCCCCAAAGAAGTTCATAGTTCAGTGAATCAAATGCCTTTTTGAAGTCTACAAACAGAGTGTACAATTTTCTACCTGGCAAACGCAGATAGTTATTTGTGATTACTGATAAGACATAAATACATACAGAACAAATATACTCCACAGTATTAACCATTCACCTAACCTGAAAAATTTTAAAATCCCCAAAACGTCTACGAATTTCGTTTTTGTATAAAATTGTACTACTACTACTACTAAATCGTTGCTAAATGAACTTACCTTAACTGGCCATCATCGATTCGATGTTTTATGAAAAAACATCGATACATCGAGTATATCGATAGCTTTTCAAAACGTCGGATCGATTCGATGTATCGCATTGTAAACATCGATGTTTTCGATGCATCGATATATATATATCGAATATCCCTAATTCGAAGAGACCATTATGTTGTATGATGGCAGTTTTCCCAATATCATTTAGAAACTGGAATTTGTTGATAAGCCTTGACTAAGTCGACTTTTGGCACACTGTACAGCCATCAATCACTTTCGGTATAACCGGAAGTTACATGTATGTCAAACTATTTTTCGTCTAAGCCAAGTTTTATAGAAATCGCAGTAGTCTTAAATATATAGATAGTGTGAGCTCGTCGTGAAGCAGCCTGTATTTTTTTTTTTTTTTTTTTCGGGCCGAGATGGGAAACTCATGTTCGAATGGGTCCAGGACCCAAACAGTGTTGGACTCATCCCCAAGGAGATGCCTACCAACCAAACCCACCTCGAACTCGCCGTTATTCCCGCCTCGGAATCACTACCCTAGCATACTTCGAGACGGGCGGCGGTCCCTCGCACACTCTCCGCTCACATCGTCGTCTTCTCCCTAACTTCCACTCCTACCTCTCATGCCATATCGAGTCGTTCTCTCCCCCTGACCATGCTCTCTACTACGCCACTTACCTCCATCCATTCCTCCTCCCCCTCAACATTATCTCCTCCATATTCTCCCAATACACCGCCTCCCCTAGTTTCCTCTCCAACTTCTTCAGCATTTCCTCGTTCCGCCAGCATCTGAACACATGCCCCACATCATCCTCCACTCCACACCTCTCGCACACTCCAGTCTCTCTTTTTCCAATCTTGTGGAGGTACCCTACTCTCGACCCATGTCCAGTGAACACCTGTGTCAAGAAGTAGTTCACCTCCCCGAATTTCCGATCCATACAATCTCTCCTATTCCCAATCGCTCCTTTTAGCGCGCCCTCACTCCTCCCACCTTCTCTCCATTTCCTCCTCCATCCATTCTTGTACTTCCTCTCTGGTCGCACCCCTCCAGCGTTTATTCCTGGCTCTAGCCATCAAGTCCAATGGGTAGGTCCTTGCCAGCACCGCTGCTGCCAGTCCACCCAATGTCCTGTACCCCTGCACCGCCCTCAGCAGTATCCCTCTCTGCACCCCCAGGAGTGGTCTAACCCTCGCATTCACTCCCGCTCTTTCACCCCACACCTCCGCACCGTACAGCAAACTCTGCTCTACCGTCCTACCAATGATCCTCCTCTTCCACTCTCCCGGCCCCTTCACATTACTCATCAATCTCCCCAGCCATGCTGCCCTCACTTTCCCCTTCTCTGCCGCCTTCAACATGTGTGTTCGGAAGGATAACTGACTATCCAACCACACCCCTAAGTATTTCACAGACTCCTCCATACGAATTCTCCTTCCCTTCACCATCACCCCCACCTCCCTCGTCTTGCTCCGTCCCTTCACTAGCAACCCCACCGTCTTATCTTCCGCCACTTCTAGTCCGCACCGCTCTATCTTCTCCACAATCTTCCTACACATTCTCTCCGCCTTTCTTTCTATCTCCGCCTCTCCTTTTGCCGTACATACCAGACACACATCGTCCGCATACACCGTAATATCACATCCCTCTTCACATACTATCCCACAAACCTCATCAAACACACACTTCCATAGCGTCGGTCCAAGAACCGAGCCCTGGGGCACTCCAGCCTCCGTATCATACCTCCTCCCTCTAGTGTCTATTATCACACGTCTCGTCAGGTAGTCTTCCACTAGGTTAACCAAACCCTCCCCCACTCTTAGCCTCAGCAGCCTGTATAGAGTTACAATTTGTACCGCTTCAGCTTCATGGCAGCATCTAGCTGGTGGAATACTGATGGTCTCAATAGATGAGAACTCAAATACCACTCACTAATACTTAATCAATTACACTACAATAGCTTCATTTACTGAGACATGGGTGGTATTAATAAAAATCAGTAGATACTTAATACTTACGGTTTCATAAGTTAATACTGAAAAGTATATTATTAAAGTTTATGTACAAACTGATACTTAAAGTATGTACTGAGAGAGTATAAGTTTGTACTTATGCTGACTAGTTTTTACTTAAATCTATATTAATAAACGATAGGTTATACTTATTAAATTGAGTATGTTCTTATAAATTTTTAAGTCTGCTTCTTAGTATGCTGATAGTTCTTGCTGAAAGTGTATACCTATTTGTTTAAAAAAAGGACTATGAAGCGATACAACAGGAAAAACAAAAATGGCGAGCAAAATTTCGCGTTCCAACTGCTATATGTGCAATTGATTGTACGTTGATAGGAATTAAAAAAGTTGGGGAAAATCATCATGGTAACGAATACATTTGTCGCAAACAATTTCCCGCAATAAATGTAGAAGCAACATGTAACGCCGATGAGTTATTTACAAGTGTCAGTGCAGAATGGCCAGGTTCTGTACATGATAGCAGGATTTGGAGGAACAGTCACATCTGTGGTGTATTAAGAACATTTGGCAATGCAGTATTGTTAGGAGATAAGGGATATGGTATTGAAAAATGTTTAATGGTCCCATTTAGAGAACCAAGAACTGCAGAAGAAGTAGCATATAACAACCTTTTGAAAAATGAACGTGTAATTATCGAAAGATGCTTCGGACAGTTAAGCAACGATTCCCTTTTTTACAAAATAGAATTAGACTGCCATTAAGAAAAGTGCCATCCATTATTATAGCATGTTGTGTTCTTCATAATATTGGAAAATATTTAAAAGATGAAGAAGTGTTTGAAATTGAAGGCGATGAAGATGAAGACGAAGAAGAAGAACCTTTTGGACTTATTGAACTTCGAAGGGAAGGTCAAGTCATACGAAACCGTTTAGCTACAATTATTTACGCCAATCAAAATAACTAAGATAATTTTTATTAAATTGAAAATACATATTTAATTACAAAATAGTGTAATTTTTCTCACCTTCTCTTACAACATGATCTTTATTTAACTCTTTCTCCAGCTTTGCCTTTTTAAGGTTTAGAACATGCAGTTGCTTCAAAAGCACCAATCTTTGTAGTTCCATGGTGCTTAAAGTACGTGTTTCCTCCGTTTCGTACTGTTCTATAATTTTTTGTCGCTTTGGACGTGCAGGTAACGGTGGTGGCAGTGTTAAAGAGGACACTGAAGCGACTGACGGACCTGCCACTTCATCGGACAGTTTTTCTTTTTGTTCGTCAGAAGGGATTCCAACTGCAACATGTCCTGAAACGAAATATTACACTAGCTTATATACATATAATAAAAATTAATTATTTCACCAGGTATTTTGTTAAGAATAGGATTGCACTCCTCTTGATCCCCCTGTAGTGCCGTGTAAATGAATTGTTCTGCTGCACTTAGCTTTATCTTTCTATTCCCAGTTATGTTGGCATCAGTCTTTTTTTTTACTACCGCCTTCAGGTTATTAATTTTTTTTAATAATTTTTGGAAATCGGTAGGTTTTCCAAAATTATTTACAACGTTTTCATAGTAACTTACAACATTTTATAATAAGGCATGATAACTTACTTTCATAATGTTGATTAAGCGTGGCTAAGACGTGTTGTTTTCTTTTATTTATTGCGGGAGTTTTCCCTTTATTTAAAATAATAGGGTTATCCCGAACAAATTTGGCCACAAATGTTAAATCCGTCTCTAGTTTTTGAAGCAATACTCTCATTGCCACTTTCTTCACTTCCAGACGAAACGAACGACATGATGGTTGATAAATAAAGTAAATTCTTTCAGGTTTGTATACATCAAGTGTAGGTAAACTGATTTGAAAAAGTGTTAACATGAGTTTTTTGCATTTTTTTCTTGTAAATAAATTTCGACTAAATAAGAAAATACTTAAGAATAATCAGTAGATACTTCTAAGTATCAGCATTTTTTTTTAATATACATTTCAGTATTTACTTAATGCTGATGCTTATACTTATAAGTAAATACTGATTTTCATTATTACCACCCAATGTGATGAATTGTTTTTGATCTTCGATGATCAAACAGATCACGTCAACGCTCTCTTCAATAAAATGTAGTTTTATGCAGGAACGGCAAATTTTCTAGTCCGCGATCGGTTTTAAATGCCTAAACTATTATAAAACCGGGTGCGGTAGATTCATGCAAACCATGACATATTAAACTTATCAAGTTTGATTAACCTACAGCAAAAAGGTACATCAACATTAACATAATCAAGTCTTAAGGTGCGTCAAATTCGCTTAACATCCCTCATAATCAATATCAAATAAATTCATTTCAAACTACGTGAACCGTGCAACCGAATCTGATGGATTTGAAAAAACAGATACTTTCTTGCATAATCTTTCTCACGTTTTTTCATATTTCATAAAACATTGCGAAAATTTTGATGATAAATATGTAATAGATGTACCTACCTAATTGGTGACTGTTACTTAATGATACTGCCTTGAGATAGTTAAAGCAATTAAAAAATCTACAGTAGTAAATGATATTGGTCCTGTAAACTTCACGGAATTTCCTGTTTTCCAGTGAAAAATCCAAAAAAACAAAGGTGTGTGTTGAGCTCAGAGATGCTAGCCGAGGCTGAGCGGAACACGACTCTATTCCTTTCAAAAATATTTTTATTTACTGTGCATTACTTCTTTGCTGTAAAAAAATACGACCTTCTAAACTTTTTTTCAGTTGAGGAAAGATATGATGAGTCGGATGAAGAATTAGGGGTGTTTGAGTAATTCGAACCCTAAATATGTGTGCAGGAGTATTTTTCTGCAAAAACAAAATAACTTCGGACAACTTCATGTGTCTTATCTTCATATTTTTTCCTCGTAGATTAGTCAGTAACGTCGACTAGTGATTCCCAGCTATTGCTCTACCATGTTCCGTAAAATAAATCATGATTACTAGTTCGCAACCCCAAAATACTGAAACAAGAACCTCTCTAGCAAACTTTTGAACACATTTTCTAGGTTTTGATGATTGCTGCTTTGTTTCTGTGTAGTTGAAATGTACCAAAAGTTCAGGTGTTGCGTCCTAGGATTCTGTATTGCTATAAATTCCGCAAGTATGTAAATGGAGGTTTCTCCTTCCATTTCACAGAATCCTGCTTCACTAGTTTAATCTTTTTGAGGTGCCATTCACGTGACACTAGTCAAAGCTCTTAGTGCAGTATTACTCTTGCTTAGGCATTCATTTGATATCACCTGGTTGTAGTTTTCCCCTATCTTTGATTGTCTAAGCCCTAAGAGATATTTCCAATGGTCAGATCTTCTCTTTTTTCCGGCTTTGCCTAGTTCTTCCAATATTACATTGGAGCTGATTAGATTAGATTAGATTTGATGAGGTGGCTAATCAGTAATTCCACTGCAACCTTTTCAGATCTATTGTGGTCCTCTGAATCTAGATTATATTTTCCAGTCCGACTCTGTTTAATTGAAGCTGATACTGCGAAAGGCTTCTGGCCTCCCAAAAGGCTGTTTCAGTACCTCTATTTGCTAGTTCATCTGCTATTTAGTTTCTTTCTATTCCAGAGTGTCCTGGAATCCCCAGTAAGGTGTCGATATTGTTCTCGCCTAGTTCATTGAGTTTTCTTAGGCATTCCTATACCATTTTAGAACTGATTACGCAAGAACCCAGTGCTTTAATGGCTGCTTGACTATCCGACACGATGAAGAAATCTGCATTTTTTTGAAACCCAACACAACTCGTATCCAATGCTTCTACCCTCACACGTTTCTGGCCAGCATGCAGACATTTGGAAGTCCATTTTGCAGATATAATGTTGATAACGAGAAATTGAGTTTTTTAATTCTGTTAAATTAGTTATTAAATACTTAACAGCATTTTTGCATGGTGGGGTAACGAAATCCCGCTTAAATTTGAAATTCACATCTGCGCACTGATAATCTTCTTTTATTGATGTGAGGCCTTTTCCATAGCAAGCTATACACTTACTACCTTTTGGTCTTGACTAAATGAGGTTTACAGCTACACAGATATAGTTCGGTCACTGAAACAGTAATTATTGTTTCTTACAGTAACGGGAGAAGGGTATAGTAGACATTTCCAGGGAAGTATTGATTTTTAGATGTGACACGCAAACAAGCGCTTCTGCGCTAAGCCTGGGAGAGGAAAGTGTAATCGCTGTATGCTGTCTGGTCTCTCTGAATCTATCGCTAAGAAAGAGGCGAAATAAAATTCCTTTGAAGAATTATAATTTGGAAACAATGAATGGTGTTAAATAAATGGTTTAAACTATAATTCTTATCTCTGCGGTTTCTACGAGGTTTCTATGAGGTTTCTATGAGGTTTCCATGATGTTTCTATAAGGTTTCCATGAGGTTTCCTTGAGGTTTCTATGAGGTTTCTATGAGGTTTATAAGAGGTTGATACGAGGCCTGTACCTAAAACTTAACTATGCCTGATAGTTTCTAAGAGGTTTCTACAAAGCCTGTCTTATGGTTATACGAGGCTTGCCTGAAGTGCATACATCTTAATGTTTCTGAGTGTCTCAGAGGGTTCTGTGAAGCTTAGTTCACAGTTTGCCTGATATCTACAACTTAGCGGGAGATTTATCTAACTTAGCTGAAGACCTATATAATGCTTACCTGGAGGTTCATCTGACCTGAAAATTACCTACAGGTTACCCACCATCCATCGAGGGACCTCAGCTATAAACAATCACTTCAAATAAGTAGATTAAGAGCAGATAGTGATTTTCTTTGTACCGCATTTATATTGTTTTCATGTTATCTTTTCTAGTATTAAATCAACACTAACCATAACTAACACTAACTAAAACCAGTCAAGATTTTTTTTTGTATAACTATTGTATAACTATTCACTATTCATCTCACAGATTGTCATTAGACTCAGTAACCATTGAGTCTGTCTTTTATTTTTAACTTCAACTACCTACCTGCAGTATCCAAGTAAACTTTAAAAATAGCTACTACCTAGAGTCTTTGTAGGTCTTTTCAAAGTTAGGCTATTCTCTGCAATTTACTCTAGGTTCATGAGAACCCACGTTCATAAAGTCAACTCTGAGACGTGAACATGTTGGTTTGTTTGTTTTGCTTAGAAATATAGAGTGATGTTATTTATTTAATTTGATTTATTAAAAATGTTTGTTTTTGTGGTGTGTTTCGTTTTAATTGTCAAAATAGAATTATATATTTTTGCCATGGCTCCTCAGACAGAGATTCGACTACTTACCTCAAGGTCGTGTTCGTAGATGGAGTTCCAATTGATTTTATGGATTATGTTCTCATGTACGTAAGAAATAAAATAGTTATGTACTCTGATTTTGATTTAATAAACAGTTACCAACAAAAAAATATAGGAATCAACAATAATATTGACTATTACAAACAGCAATATAATATTTTGTCGTGTCGACAACAATAGATCTGTGAAATACTCTTACCACCAATATTCGCACCTCTCCGAATATGATTACGGAACGCGGCTTCCGCTCCGTCTAACCAGTTGTTCTTTTAATTCTCCCTACAGAAATGTGGGGATGTAAACTAATAGAAATTTAATTCGATTTACGCTTAGTACTATGAGAATATTAGTAAAATTTGATATCAAATTCTCATGTAAGTATGCAATTACTATACTAAATAATACAACCTATAAATAAACTCTTATCTATGCACTTTAAATCACTTTAAATATGAAGCAAAATTTAACCTCAAAAACTCGTGTTATACTAAGATCCACAATTAATATTTGTGAATTGATTTCAGCTTCCTGGATACTGGAATCTCGTTCAGATTAATCAGCAAGATTAATATATCTCGTACAAATAATTGGGATAAATGAAAAATTTATAAATTGGGTACCTATCTCACCAATTCCGTAGACTCTGCGTTATGATTTTTGTGTTTGGTCAATTATCCACAACTCGTCTGCAACACTTGACGATCTCGAAGAATAGTTCCCCAATTGTAGGAACTCTTGTAACTGCTCGTTGGCACTTTGCTCACCACTTTTTCCTGGTTTTCTACCAGAAAAATTTCCGCACCAAAAAAGTATGTGACGCCATTTCGCGTCCCCAGTACTCAACTCCCTAGTTTCCCCTTAGCAACCTGTCCTCAAATTTTTCTAATTGCACTTCCTTCCAAAATGTCTTATCAACCCATATTATAATAATTCAGGTAAGTACTTAACTATCTCTTCAGGACGAGACCATTAGCCTTAAGGTTTCCAGGGGCTGCCCACAAGGCGAAGTACTATCTCCCCTACTATGGTCACTCTTGATGGATAACTTGCTTAGCGCTCTCGAAAGAAGAGGGGTAGAAGTGCAAGCGTATGCAGATGACCTTGTCATCTTGGCAAGGACCAAGTCAGGAAGGGTAGCATATAATATCCTACAAAAGACGTTGGACGATGTCCACAGTTGGTGTCAGAGGGAACAGATGTCTGTTAACCCTGGTAAAACTGTAATAGTTCCCTTCACTAGGAAAAGAAAGTTGGAGGATATTCCACCACTTTCCTACAATGGTGAGGTTATTCCATTTGCAGCGGAAGTAAAATATTTGGGGATTATCCTAGATATGAAACTTACTTGGAACGCTCACTTGGAAAAAGTTATCCATAAGGCCAGACTATCCTTGTGGACATGTCGTAGGATCTGTGGAAAATCTTGGGGCTTGGGACCCAAACAAATCTATTGGATATATGTGATGATCGTTAGACCAATGATCACATATGGAGCTATTGCCTGGTGGCCAAAAGCTTTACAGCGAACGGCCCAAGCAAAGCTCTCTGGTTTACAGAGACAGGCTTGCCTGGCAATTACTGGTGCTATCAGCTTCACACCGTCAGCAGCCATGGAAATCCTTCTGGACCTACCTCCTCTCCATATATTTTTGGAAAGAGAGGCTAGATTGACAACTTACAGAATTGTGCATATTTCTAAATGCACAAATCAGGCTTATATGGAACGAAGCAGAATGCTAGTGGACACTGAAAGTCATAGTATTCTGGGAATGACCTCTGACATAATGCCTCCAACAGTAAACTAAGTCCTGCCTTATACCGTCCTAATTCCAAATAGAGATGAATGGGTCCTCCGTAAGGATGAACTATTAAGAGCAGCAGACAGCTGTTGGTACACAGACGGTTCAAAAACACCCTCAGGCTCTGGTGCAGGTGTATAAGGGCGCAGACCTAGGACAGAAATCTCAACCTCTCTAGGATCCTATGCAACCGTATTCCAGGCGGAAATTTACGCCATTGTTTCATGTGTGGAGAGATTGGAGCAAGCCAATCTCATACATAGAACAATAAAAATTTTCTCGGACAGCCAAGCGGCTTTGAAAGCACTTAGCTCTCACCGTGTAACGTCGAAATTGGTTTTAGACTGCCAAAGAAGACTTTCCTTAATCGGAGAACTCAATAAAGTATTGCTGGTCTGGATCCCTGGCCATTCTGGCATGGAGGGAAACGAGAAGGCAGACTCTCTTGCAAGGGAGGATGCCGTACGTGTTTCTATCGGACCAGAACCAATAATTGGCATCGCAATAAGTTTTGCCAAACAAACACTGAATACCTGGACGGCAAGAAGAGCTTTAGACTTCTGGCATAATTTACCAGGATTGGTTCATTCAAAGGCTTTCATACATCCTTCGAAGAATGTCTCCAAAAAAATGTTAGACTATAGCAGGCATGACCTACGTTGTCTAACAGGTCTTTTAACAGGCCACTGTCATCTGAATCATCATATGCTAAAACTTGGACTGTCGGAAGATCCGACCTGCCGTCTTTGTCTGGAAGATGATGAATCAGCAGAGCATATAATTTGTGCCTGCCCCGCCGCGGCTCGAATCAGGTATCTGATGTTTGGCAGGGATTCTCTCTCGCCCTCGGACCTGAAATATCATTCACCAAATAAACTAATTGGCTTTGTTAAGAAGCTGAATTTGTTTGGTGAAATCTGAATAGGTGTGAGCCACAATAGACTCTTGCGAGTCGCAGTCGCAAATAATTGTTATTATGCATCAACCTTTAAATATTTAATGCTAACATCGGTCCTTACACAAAATATGCATACAGGGTGCATCAAAATTGTTCACCAACAATTATAAATTTTACTGCCGATGCAAAATGTTTCAAATTTGCTTTTTAAAAACGTGACATCCCAAATTTCGATTGATACAACTGTATCATGAGTCCATAAAATCTATAACAATATATATGTTTACTCAACTCATATTATTGGCACCCAACTTTAAGTGAATCTCGTATGGTCTCATCACCAGACCAATTGAGGGCTTGAAAAACCTTGTTTGAGGTTTGTTCATTGAGTTGCCTCTCTATCTTATTTTTGTTACGTATGTTAGTTGTGTTCTTCGAGTTGACTCATGGATTTGAACAACGATATTGTGGCTGCTGGTGAGTTTTCCTTGATAAAAACATTCTATACTTTCTTCTATTGCAGTCCATCAATTTTTTACAATCCATATTTTGAGTTCCGTAACACGAGATATTGTTCATAAATGTTTATTCCAAACACTCTTCCCTGCTCCACTCCATTTTCGCTTAAAAAATAAATTCAGCCTATTTACCAAAATACTGAGCAGCAGCTACAAACCAATTCCCTTTGAGCGAAACAAATTTACCGACAAGCTACGGAAAACGTTCAGAGCGTTCTGTTCGGTTCGGAGTAAAATTCTCTAATCAGAACGCATCTTAATATTTGGTACCTCAAATAATAGTTACAACCAAACAAATATGTTGGAAACGTTTTAATTTGATTATGTTATCAAAGATATACGTTGCTGTTACAACACAGTCGAATACTATTTAAGCAATATAAAAATAGAAAACAAAGAAGTTTTATAATCTTTCACAAATCATGAACTAGAACCTTGTAATTTATAGTACATTATATGTGGGTGTATTTGCATGACTCGAGCTGCTTTCAAATCTTATAAATATTTTACTGATCCCATTATTTAACTGTTATTTCGTGAGAATATTATAACCTTATTAATTATATTCGTTGTTCAGTTAAATGTTAGGCACTGATTAATTTTACTACAGTATAATTAGTATCAATACTAATTGCACCA
Organism: Lochmaea crataegi; assembly: GCA_947563755.1. NCBI lineage: Eukaryota > Metazoa > Arthropoda > Insecta > Coleoptera > Chrysomelidae > Lochmaea > Lochmaea crataegi. Next base: position 28,565,632 of record OX387432.1, read on the forward strand.
TTTTACTTTATTTCTTATGGAAGAATTCACGCACTTGTTGATTTTCTAGGTAAACGAAACAGTACGTTTGAAAGCACGGTCTGTAGATTCTCTCGGTTGTTAATCTGGTCAACAATCGACATTTATCCTGAGAGTAAATTACTAGAGTAAGTAATTTGTTCAGCGTAATGAATAATCTGTAATTTAATTAGTGTTTTGTGTTGAATTTATTATCGAAAATAGGACTTTATTGGTCACAGATAAAATAACTAAAAGGATCGTTATATTTTACAAATTCCTACCGTATAGTAGCTAGTGAGATTTTAGGGATTTTATTCCACCAAACTGTTCCAGCTGTTTAGGGTTTACCATGAACAGACACATGCAGAAGCAACACCAATTACATGAAGTGTGGAGGATTAAAACAATTGAATGCGTGTCCAAGCCCAAGCCCACGCCAGAAGGACATACTATCCATCTATGCTCTCTGGTAAGGAAAACATTCAGACATAATGAGGTATGTCTGCGTAGGAAGAGCAGGACGAAAATGGAGGAGGCAGCCAAGAAGTTAACGACGAGTGATACAACTGTTCCCAGGAGGCTGAGTTGTAGCTCGGATCAGCATCCTAGCAAAAAAAGGTCTCCAACTAAAGACATTCAAATCCATCAAGCATGTGAACGCAGTGGTAATGTATAGGGCTTGTCCTCGGAGACTTTGATTCCCATAGTCAACTGATCTGCCATAACTTTTCTTAATTTTTCTTAAAATTTTTTCCCAAAGCAATAGGAGCTCCGTTGTCTCTACAACAGATATATGCCTCCCTATATATGCTTCTTTGGGGTGCATTCACCCTCAATTTGACTCCTTATTGGGTTCAGTATGGCTCCAGTAAGTCTGGTGTTTTGTTTTAATACACCGTACTGCAGTTTTTGAGATAAAAAATACTGGTTCGAGACCAACGAATTTCGTCTTAGACCCTTTCTTCGCAAGGATATCTGCATTTTCATTGCTTACTATACCTTTGTGACCCGGAACCCACTTAAACGTTACCTTATTGTGGTTGGCCAGAGTTAAGAGTTTTTGTTACAGGCAGTCACAGACCAGTATAGATTTGATCTAGCGGTATGCTAAATACTTCAGTGTTTCCTGCCTGTCAGAGAGTATAAGGATCTTTTAGCACCTATACTCCCCTTTCAATATTCATTTGCAGACACGTGTCGATAGATATTGTTTTGAATTTTCACTCCCCATATTATTTTAGTTAATCTAGTCTCCTCCATACGCTTCATATCTCCCCACCAGCCCAGTTGTCTTTCCTCAATATACTCCAAAGTTGACTGTATTTCCAGTTCTTCTCTTATTACTGTGTTTCTTATCTTATTTTTTTTAACCTTCTTAGCCTTCTCGCCTTAGATACTTCATTTCACCCGCTTGAATTTTACTCTTTTGTATTGTATTAAGCAGCCAAGATTCACCGCCATGCGTTAACACTGTTCTGTAAACAGATTTAAAGACCTTTAATTTAGTTGTTCTTGAGATTAACTTTTTATTAATAAAGTTTTTATTCATAGAATAATATAGATTACTTGCTTTTTGAACTCCTCTATTTATTTCGGCTTCCTGAGTTCCGCCCTGATCTAACTCTACTCCAAGATACTGAAATGATCTACCCCACTTGTTCTATACTTTGATCTTCAATACATATTTTCATCTTTTCTGTTTTATCATAAATCACCATAGCTTTAGTCTTATTCGTGTTTATTTTTATACTCGACTCATTTAATGTTTCGTTCCAAATGTTTTGTTGTAGTTTCTTTTCACTTTGTGCAAATATAACAATGTCGTCTGCATAGGCTTCATTTGTTATTTCAACTTTTTGCAAGTTTCTACGACCTACCATATATTTTTTACATTTATAATTTGTTTTCTTTATGATTTCATCCATAAGTACAATCAAAAGAAATGGGCTTAATCCTACGCCTTGTCTAAGTCCACTTTGAGTTTTGAACGCTTCTGATATTCTATTATGGCTTATAACAGTATTTAGATTATTACCATAATATAAATTTTTTGTGCCATTCTCATTGTTTTATTATCTACCTGAATACGCAACATATTGAGACGACCTCGTATAACGCGGATATAATTTTGGAAGATGCTCGTATAAACAACAATTCATTTAAAATGACATTATGAAGAAATTTAATTTTAATTTGACACAAACGTCAATAATATTGGAACAACAAATTTTACTTAAGAATTAATGTATTGTTATGAATAATATAGTAAAGAAATTATAAAACGAAATAATTTGTACAGGTAGATAAATTAATTTAAGTCGGTACACGTCAGTGATTAAGAATTTAAATTATCCAGAAGTATAAAAATTGTTTAATAGTTATTTGTGTATTTAGAGCGTAAAGTAACAGATTGCCGCATTTTTCCAAATGTTTGACCATTTTTGACAATTATTGACAATTTTTGACCATATTTCAAAAACTTTAACAATTTTTGATAATCATCAACTATATTTCAAAATTTTGACAATTTTTCAAAATTTTTGACAAGTTTTCAAAATTTTTGACCCTTTTTTAAAATTATTGACCATTTTTGATAGTTTTTGACAATTATCGACCAGTTTTCAAAATTTCAACAATTTTTGACAATTATTGACCAATTTTGACAATAATTGTCCATTTTTGACAGTTTTTGAAGATTTTTTGCCCTTTTTGATAGTTTTTGACAATTATTGACCATTTTTGACAATTTTTGAAAATTTTTGACCATTTTTCAAATTTTTTTTGAAATTTTTGACAATTGACCATTTTTGAAAATGTTTGACCATTTTTCAAATTTTTCTAAAAGTTTTTGATAATTATCGACCATTTTTGACAATTATTGAAAATTTTTGCAAAAATTATACCATTTTTCAAAAATTTTGACAATTATCGACCATTTTTCAAAATTTTAACAATTATTGACAATTTTTGACAGTTTTTGACTTTAGTAATCTTATCGAAAAGAGGATTGGAACCCAGACTTTCTCATATGGTATCTGAAATATGGATACAAACTTTGTATAAAGCCGCCATTTTGAACAATAACAGGTGTAGGTAAACGATTTTCACGTAGACATAGGTTGTAAATAATTTAGCTAATATAAATGAAATATTACAAAAAGAAAGCTTACCTTTATGAACAAATTACAATACAATAATTCAGTATTTAGTTTCCAATAAGTAAAGGACATATTCATTTTGATACAAACTAAACCCGCTTGCTGATACATTGATAAATCGTTTAAGGTCGGAAGCGAACATTATAGTTTGCGTATGCGTAGTGATGCATAATATATTTGAAAAGTTTTAATAGTAACTTGTTATTAGTTTCATGTTCATGATCTATGAAAATTTATAAACACGAGGACAGCATTGTTAAATAGTTTTTTGAGATAAATTACTAATCATTTTGTTTGAATATCCATCGTTGAAAGTAGATGAGTTTATTTCGAAAGAACCCAACCCAGATGGGATAAATTCATTTATAACTGTACGGGGGAGATACAAAAGGCTTTCTTCATATAATTGACAGGGGTCATATTATTATGGATTTCATGGAATCGTGATACGATTGCATCAAATTAAATTTAAGATCACGTTTGTTAGAATAAAAATTCAAATTATCTTATATTAACAATGAAATTTATAATTATTTTGAACAATTTTGATACATCCTGTATACATATTTTGTATAAGGACGGATGTCAACATTTCATATCTAAAGCTTGATTCATTATAATAATTTTTTTGAATATAATGTCAATAGGGTACACAATCAGAAAGTAATGTTTGTATGTCACTATTGTGAGTAATGGAATTATGAATATTAAAGTTTATAAAGTTATTAACCAGTGGTAATAATACTCTGATTTTATTTAATTTGTGAATTTTAGATAGTAATATTATAAATAAGTATTTTATAGAAATATGCCAAGAAAATGTCAAAGTAAAAATTCAAGTACCTACCCGAAATATTAAATATTGGTTGGTAAGATGTTTTGAAAAAGAAGTGGAAATTAAAAACAAATGAAAAAAGAGGTTGCTAAGGGAAAACTAGGGAGTTGTTGTGTACCGTGGACGCGAGAGGTGCGTCAGATAATTGGTCTTTCGTGTAATTTTTCTGGTAGAAAAATCCAGAAAGAAGTTGTTGACTGGGAAGGCAGGAAGCATCAGATAATTCCTGTTTGGCGGAAATTTCTTTCCTGGTAAAAAACCAGAAGGGAAGAGTGGTGTATTAAGTGCCAGAACGAGGTCTACGAGCGAGTTGTGGTATGTTTGTCCACATTAGGACAACCTATTCATGCATATGGTGAGATAACTAATTTATTATTGTATTGAATTTGCGATCCAGTAAATTTTGTTCGAGCTATATATCATAATTGATTAAATAATGAATATTTGGAGGAGTTGAATGCTGTGGCCAGGAGCTGAAAGAAAATAAAAACTGTTACGGTTCTCATTTACAACAATTTATTTGCTTCACGAATTTGAGGTTATAATAGAAAAACTAACGCATTGAAAGTGATTAAGAGTGTATAAATAAGGCATTTAATTGTAGGTTGTATTCATTATTATTAATAGTTGCATACTTACGTTAAATTTGATGTCAAATTTTCTAATATTCGCATGACACTGAAGTAAGTGGTATTAATATTTGATTTATGTTACGTCCTCACATTTTTGTGAGGAAAATTGATCAGCTGTTTAAACGGAGCGAACATTTTACGTTCCGTAATTCGAAGTGATGCGAATATTAGTTGTAAGAGTATTCCACAGTTTTATTATTGTCAACATGTCAAATTGTTATGTTATACTGTTGCTTGTAATAATTAATTCCATATTAATTTTTAAAAAATTGTTTATTTAATCAGAATCAGAGTATATCACTATTTCATTTCTTACGTACAAGTAAACATAAATTAAATAATTAGATTGGAACGCCATCTACGAACCAACATCTATAGTATCCTTGAAACACGACCTTGAGGTAAGTAGTCGAATCTCTTTCTGAGAAGCCGTGGCAAAAATATGGAATTCTCTTAGATGAATAAAACGAACCCAACACGTAGACAACTATCATAACAAAATATTTGACATAAATCAAATAAATTAAACAAATAATACATATTTACAAACACCAAAATTATTATTCCATAATAATATATATATATATTTCTCTTCCCTTGTATACATTTATCTGTCGTCTGTTTTATCATAAAAATATTGTCTTGTATGCTCCTTCCACCCCTAAACCCATTTTGCGCATCGTGTAGTGTGTTTTCCACGACTTTTCTTTCCAATATTTTCAAGTGTAATATAACTCGTGCTACGATTAATTATCGAAGATACTACTCGTTAGAGCCATCAGAAGATTGAACTCGTGCGGTCAGATGACACATGAATTGTATTCTCATGTTTATACAGAGCAAAGTCAGTCCCCTGTAGTTACTCATCTATCACATTTTTGGTATATAGGGACAATTGATGTCATTTGCCCTTTTTCAGTATCTTTTCTTCTTTCCAGCACTTATCTTATATTTTAGTAATAGTTCTTCGCCATTTACCCATATTTTTCATTATTTCTCCAGTTATTTTGTCGCATTCTGGTGCTTTCCCATTTTCTATCTTTTCAATTTTTTCCGTGAATTCATCTATCGATATTTCTTCATCAATATCGTCCTGTATTGTTTGTATTTTTCCTTCATTTGATTTAGTTGTGCTTTCTCTGTTATCTAATTATTTTTATACTGTTAACATTTCTTCTTTCCTGTTTGTAATATTAGGTATATTTGTGTGTTTTTCAGTTCTCCATGATCTTAGCACTTTGTTAAATAGCGTTTGGCTACTCTTGCTATCCTGCTCCATTTTTCTCCAAATTGTTTACATTGCTCTTCTTTTGCACATTTAACTAATTCTTTGGTTTTCTTTGTCTTGGTTTTATATTTTTCATAATCCTCTATTTTCCTAGACCCTAGGTAATTTCTCCGCATCTTTTTCTTTATTTCAATTTGGTTTCTAGTTTCATCAGTCCACCATGCAGTTTGTTGTCTATGATTTTGTTTTCTATTTATTCCACCACATACTTCTTGTGCTGTTTCTGTGATCGCATTTTTCATTGCGTTCCAAACTATTTCAATGTCATTGTTAAGCTGTTTTTCAACATCCTCTTATTTTTTGCTGAGGTATATTTCATACTTTTTTTCTATTTCTTTGTTTCTTAATTTAAACGTTTTTATTGTTTCACACTCTTCATTTTTGGACTGAGTTTCTCTTTTTTCTTTGTTTTCCGGTACATTCTCTTTTATTGTGCTCAGTACTACATAATGATCACTGCCTATTTCTGGTCCTCTTTTCACTTTTGTATTTTCTATTACTCTACTTTTCTTCTTTTCTACTAGTATGTAGTATTGTTGATTTTTCACCTCTACTTTTTACCTCTCCGGTGTATTTATGTATATTTTTATGCTTAAAGAACGTATTACTAATTCATTTATCAAGCAAAAATCTAGCATTATTTTTCCATTATTATTTCTCACCTACTTGCTCGCCATTCTTTCCTAGTATATTTCTATACCATTGATCTTCTATGCCAACCCTACTATTAAAATCCCCTTATATATATAGTGTTCCTTTGGCTTCTTCTGTGGCTACTGGTAATTCTTCCCAGAATAGGTCATTATTTGCTGCTGTATCGTCCTCGTTATGGTTTGCCTGGGTAAAGAGTTTTTGTAGGTAGTCCCAGACCACTCTGGATGTGGTCTGGGGACATGCTGAAACTTTCAGTACTGCCTGACTATCTGAGAGGATAAGGATCTTTTGGTCTCTATACCCCCTTTCGATGTTCATTTGCGAACATGTGCCGATAGCGTAGATTTTCGCCTGGAATACGGATGCAGGCTCCCCCAACGATGCGTGGACATTGCACCTGGGTCTAGCACCGTCAACTCCAACTCCTGTTCCTATCTCTGTTTCAGATCCGTCGGTGTACCACACCAACGTTCCTTCCTGACTGCATGAACCAACCCATCCCAGTTTAGCTGGATATGGTGTGGTTGGTTGTCGTTAATTGTGGCCATGATGTTATCACTTCTCATTTCCATTACATTTCAGCCTGTATGCAGACATTCTCGCTTCCGCCTCAACATGTAGAGCAAGAGGCGGAATATTGAAAATGGCTTCCGTTGCCGCAGTCGGGCTGCTTCTCATCGCACCCGTTACAGACAGGCAAGCCTCTGAAGTTTGGATAGCTCCAGTTTGTAGTGTGTGGGTGTTACACTTGGACTTAGCACTATAGATTCTAGCTCCTTTTTCGCTATCAGTTTTAGATCCATGAGTGTACCAGACCAGCGTTTCATCCTGAAAGCAAGTTTTCATCCATTTCAGCTTTAGATAGGTGTACCTATATCTGCTCTTAACAATTTTTTATTCAAGTTTGACTTTGTTTTCTGGTCTGCTACTTTTATTCCCATTGAATAATATTTTATAGCACAATGTACAACTTTAAGTATCAACACTTGGATTTTTTACTTTACAATAATTGACACACTTTGATAAAAGAATAGCTTTTATTTACTAATTACTATCTGTAAAACTTCCCAACATTTTTTGGGTTACTTTAGTAATTTCTAGCACAGGCAATATTCTAATGGACTTCAATTTGAGAGTTTCTAGTAGAACAAATCAAAGTGAGAAGCCAGCATAAGGGAGCTTCATTAAATGTAAATTGGCCAAACTAAACGTATTCCAATTCCTTTAATCAAACTTCCTGCGGTTTGCCACTTTGAGGACTGTCCCTAACAAGGTTTGAGAATGGCTAATAATATATAACATTCAATTATACTAATTAAATTTGAAATTGCAGAAAGAGTTATTAAGCAAGGTGCACTTAGCGTGAGGAGTTTCAAGAAATTATATATTCAATTGCAGGTAATTGTTGACATCAAATAAGTTCCGAGTGTAATTATGTTTACTAAATTTATCAATTTAATTAAGTCAACAGCGAAAATGTTCCATCATAAAATACATTAAATGAGTTTTTTAATATTTACAAAGTGGTCATTATGATTGATGGCTACTTCTTGAGTCTGAGTCCTGCGTTTTTGAAAAGCTATATATTGTTATGAATTCTTTATAATAGTGGGTTCATATTGTTTGAAATATCTAATGATATATAATCTATCTTTAAATTCTAAAGTCCCACGTTGTGTTAGCTAATTTGTAACGTAAATGCTTTGAATGTGATATGAATTTGCTGGTGTATGAAGTGTTGCCTAAGTGGTGAATCTTTGTCGTTTGATCACGTAAAAGTGTTGTTAAATTTTCTGGGTTTTTTATTTATGTGCTCAGCTTGCTCAGTCGTACAAAGGTTCTCTTTTCCAAAGGGCGTGCGGTTTAATTCCTCACAGATACTCGTCAATAAATAAAACGTCTAGAAGTTTAGTCAAACTCTAAAATTTTTTATTATTTAAACACAACAACAACAATTTAGTTTGGAAATTAAACTTGATCAACGGAATAATGAATACGATAAATAAATTCTTAAAACGCAACACTAAAATATGACTTACAAACTTTTAAAATAATTGGCAACAGTGGCTTTGAAGGATGACAGTATCATTCACCGCCATAAATGTCTTATCAAAAGCAGATTGTATTAACATGGAATTATTTGATAAATAAGATAAAAGATGCAAGAAGATATTGTCATAGAGTTATATAATGATACTGGGATGATTGTCTCAACACAGTTCATCAAATCCTTGGTGATTTCCCAAGCTAACGTAAGTACTTTTTTTTTAACGGTTACAATATCATGGACAATTTTATATTGTGAAATTAATGAGACACTGACCTTTGGGTCGCATTCAACAATTAATGCGATTCTCTTGTTCCTGTTAAACACTAAATGTTTAACCTTGTTTCTTTCAGCCACAATGACTGATGGTGAAAATATATTTCCTAAAAGGACACTCCTGGAGATATTATCAAGAATTTTGGAATCTTTGGAAAATTACGTCAGACTATCATTGTGGTTTTATTTCCTAGGAACTGCAACACCTTTTATGTTTATTGAATAGAGGAGTTCAGTTTAAGGTCAGTAGGACCAACAAAAAATGGTTTTTATGACAAGAATGACAGTTAATGTCTACCATTCAAAACATGAGATTTTTGCAAGTTTTTTATCATTATGAACATCTATATTGCTTTATTAAAACAATGAATACACCCCTGAAGCGTAAATCTTAAAATTTTAAATGACATCTTAGCTGAATTCTCAACGCATCGGTGGCCAATAATTCTAGGAACTTTTGACAATTCACCATTTCATTTCTATCATTCTGTCACTAGTTATGTCAGATGTCAGTTTTATTTGTTTTTGGTGATATTCGTTTAATCGTTATGTTTATTTTTGATACTAGAGACTTTTAGCTTGTCTTAAATTTCTCACATATCCGTATCCGTAACGAGCTGCGCATGTGTAGACCCGTTACGTCTCAGCCGATACGATGCGCTGAACGTATTGTTACGTCCCCTCCTCCGTATACGTAAACGTATCCGTATCCCGACCAAAATTAGTAGTCTGTGCTATTAGTGCTATTTTACAGGTCTTCTTCTTCTTTGATATTGGTTTGGTTTAATTATAACCCAACATATTTTGGTCATGCAAAATATGCATCAAAAATAGGTCGTCCAAATCATCATCGTCCTCGTCTAGCAGCAATGGATTATTTAATATCGCCCCCATATTACTTTTTTACAAAAAGACAAACTAAGTTTTGAGGTTATACAATTAAAAACACAACGAAACGATACGTTTTCTCTTCGTTTTCTGCTAAAAAGGTTTTCTTCATAATTTCTTTATGTCAACGTAACTCCAATACGGATACGGATACGTGTAAAAACTTATGACAAGCTAAAAGTGTCTACTTTTGTAGTAGTTCTAGTTAGTTGTATCACTTTATTCTTCTGATTGCTTTTTCCACTGACATCTGACATAACTAGTGACATAATGACAGAAGAGAATTGGTGATTTGCCGAAAGTTCCTAGAATTACTGGCCACCGATGTATTGAGAATTCAGCTAAAACGTTATTTTAAATTTTAAGATTTACGCTTCGGGGGTGTATTCATTGTTTTAATAAAGCAATATAGATGTTCGTAATGATAAAAAAACTTGCAAAAATCTTATGTTTTGAATGGTAGACATTAACTGTCATTCTTGTCATAAAAACCACTTTTTGTTGGTCACACTGACCTTAGACTGAACTCCTCTATTGATTAATTTTCCAGCACACAGTAAGTTTATAAACATTTTCGCTGTCAATTTTCGAGTTTTCTGACAACTATCCAATTTTAGGTTGAGTGGACTCCTTGACTAGTGAAAACTTTTTGAAGTAAGTAAAATTGAAAAAAACAATTGAGTATCAAGAAAGAAATCAAGTACGTCCTCCCAGAACGAAGGCTTTTATGACACTAAACTGACAAATTTGAGCAATCTAACCTTACTTTTATGGTTAGATTTTTCACAAATTTCTTAATATTCCTCCAGGACATAAAAAAACTATACCAAATTAAAGCTAATAACATCCTATAACTTAAATAAACCATCACTCCCGTTTCTATTGCCATTTATTGTATTTTTAGAGGATTTTTAATTTTGTCCTTCAAACGTTATAAAAAGCACTATATTGAGTTAGAACACATGCGAATGAGTTTAAAGCATTGTATTTTTACACTGAATGTTCTTTACATACGTTATTTCACCTTTTATAATCTAATTTGTAGTTTTTTTTCCTATTTGGCAAATATCTAACCTAAATATTGTTAAGGTTGTACCTTTTTGTTGTAATTATAGACATTCAAGACATTGTATTACTAATTTGATAATGATATTCACATCTACTAATATAATTTGTTGGCTAAAAACCTCATTAGAAAATGTTATTTACTTATTTCCACATCTGTCACTTTGCTTGTGACCGCATAACTTTAATTTCAATCCCTGTGAGTTACCAATTATTATTTGATTGTTCCTATTGTTTATAACTAAAGATAAAGAATTGTTGAAGCTTATTGTTCAATCAAATTGTCAATATTTATCTCCAGTGAGATAGTCTGGACCTAAGCTTTTATGACAGCTATTAAATTGATTGAATTCTTATTCTTCAAGTAAATATTAAATCAAATAAATATTCTAAAGGTGTCTAATTATATCTATGACAATAAAATAAGTTTAATTTTTATTGATTTTGTTCATATATTTATATACAGGGTATGTTATACTCTTTCAGCAAAAGTTTTTTAATTGTATGTAGGTTATTCTTTGCGAGTTATTTATAACATCACAATATATCACCATCAAGGGCCAAATATAATTCGCCACGGGCAAAACGTCACATTCAAGAACAGGGATAGGCTCGTTGACCTGTCAGTTTATTGCAAGCTGCTATTTTGATTTCAGGAATTGGTAACACTGTTGACACATCTATTGTTTGACACATTCAATATGCATTCAACAAAAACAGACGTATTGCGGGGCCAAAGGAATATTGTTCAAAAAGGGAAACGACAATAAAATGTAATGATTTTGTAAGAATTAAAATATCAGGTAACTTTTTTGGAATTTACGACGTGGATTATCTATACTTCATTCGATGCTTGGCTGAGAAGTTTCAAAATCAGTTTCATCATTTACTTGATTACAGTTTCCTGTGAAATTTTACATAAAACTGTAATTATTATCATGTTTCTTTGTTAATATCTTTGGTTCTGTATTATTTTCTCAAGTATGGCAACAGTGTTTTAAAATCTACCAGGAATTTACTAATTAGCTGACGTCTCTTATCAATATTATCAGTTTATCGCTTACTTTTAATTTTTATTTTGTTGTTTTTCTCCGTGTTTTCTTTATTTCTATTGCCTTAGATCACGTTTCACTGAATGTATAACTTTATTTTCACCGTGTATCGGTTGTTTGCAAATAATTTTCTCTGTATCGCTCGATTTTCGGATAAGATTTCAGGAGAACAATTATTAACGACTTTTCAACTTATCACAGCGTTGCCACCGTGTATTATACATTTTTTAAATTCTTTTGTGGAGGAGAATCCAACAATACAATGATCTATAGGGTGTTCCATTTAAAAAATTGGGAGTGGTGACCATAGGGGTGGGTGGGTTAAAATTATAACGACTATATACGAGAAAAAGACGTCCCCTATATGATTTTTGACGTGCTTTTTCGTTTTTTCATAAAAGTGGCGCCTTCAGAATTATGTGGGGTGGCAGAATGGTTGGTTATATCTTAGTTGAACGTTCATTGTTTTGAACTTTTTTTACAAACCATGGAAGGTTGTGAAATCATATTTATAATTTTGTTAAGTACATTAAATATTTTACTGGAAACTATGATCTATTGAGTTATTGAATTCTAAAATATTTCCATATCTAGTTGAGAGAACCAAAAAATGGTAATTTAGGTTCAAATCCCTTCCCGAATAAATCCTGTTATTACAATTTATCCAAACTCCTATACAGTTGAATTAATCATGCTGTAAAGTAAGTCCTGAATTTCAGAAACTGAATTAATTTAATATATTTGCTCATTCAAATGAGGATTAAATATATTTAGTTATATATTGCAATACTTTGACGTATCCAGGTAATCAATAATCAATAATGATTATCCGTCCTACTCTCGAATAATATTAGTGGTGCTGCAGTTAATCTCTACATATTTTTCTTTTATATGCTTCAGTGTAAGTACTGTGTTGATTTATATTATGTTTATTGAATGATTAATTATTAATATTCAGACTGGCTGCAAACAACTTTTTCCAATGAAGACGATTTTGTTCACATCTTTCATAGCGCAATATTCATTCAAAAAATAATAAAAAGGGAGTTCACGAGATCCTTCGCCAAATATTCAGAAATGAGCGTGCTCGCCAAATTTTTTAGAAATGATGTTTGAAACAGCAAAACTACTATCATTTAGGTCAAATAATATTCCAAATTCACCATAGTGACCAAAGATTTTACTTATGTTACATTAGCGAAGTTTGACTTTCGTTTTCTCGGCTTCTAATGATCGTATTGAGAAATTTGTTTTTCTAAAATGTGTGGTGTTTTACCCTTACCCTTAAATAATTTGAAGCAGACGTTAAAATGACTTTTTCAACAATAAACCTTGAAAAAACGTATGAACATTTTTTCCTACAGTCGCGCGTAAAATGACTAATTACTATATTCAAATGAAATCGTAAAGTCGACAAATGCCGAGGATTGTTACTTTACGCTCTAGCGCAAAAAAGGAATATTTTTCGCTTGCTTATTTAATCAAACCACGCCCTCCGAATTAACGCAATTGGTGAATATTTAACAATTTATCAGATTAAAAATCAAATAAAATTAAGTTTATGAAAATTGTAAAAAGTTTTGAAATATGGTCAAAAATGGCCAACAATTGTCAAAAACTGTCAACAATTGTCAAAAACTGTCAATAATTGTTAAAATTTTGAAAAATGGTCGATAATTGTCAAAATTTGAAAAAAAAATTGAAAAATGGTAAAACAGTTTCAAAAATAGTCAATTGTCAAGATTTTTAAAAAAAATTTGAAAATGGTCTAAAACTATCAAAAATGGTCAAAAACTGTCAAAAATGGACAATTACTCTCAAAATTGGTCAATTATTGTCAAAAATTGTCAAAATTTTAAAAAATGGCCGATAATTGTTAAAAACTATCAAAAATGGTCTAAAATTTTGAAAAATTGTTAAAATTTTTGAAAAATGGCCAATAATTGTCAAAAACTATCAAAAATGGTCAGAAACTGTCAAAAATGGATAATTTTTGTTTTATTATTGTTAAAAATGTCAAAATTTTGAAAAATAGTTGATAATTGTCAAAAATTATTGGTTTTTCAAAAATTTTGAATATGATCAAAAATTTGGAAAAATGGTCCATAATTGTCAACAAATGTCAATAATTATCAAAAATGGTCAATAATTTTGAAAAATGGTCTAAACTATTGAAAAATTGTCAAAAATGGTCGAAAACTATTAAAATGGTTAAAAATTGTCAAAAATTGTTAAAATTTTGAAAAATGGTCGATAATTGTCAAAAACTATCAAAAATGGTCAATAATTTTGAAAAATGGTCAAAAATTTTGAAAAATTGTTAAAATCTTTGAAAAATTGTCAAAAATGGCCAATAGTTGTCAAAAACTATAAAAAATGGTCAAAAACTGTCAAAAATGGACAATTATTGTTAAAAATTGTCAAAATTTCGAAAAATAGTTGATAATTGTCAAAAATTGTTAAAGTTTTTGAAAAATTGACAAAAAGTTTGAAATATGGTCAATAATTGTCAAAAATTTGGAAAAATGGTCCATAATTGTCAACAATTGTCAATATTTATCAAAAATGGACAATAATTTTGAAAAATGGTCTAAAATTTTTAAAAATGGTCAAAAACTATCAAAAATGGTTAAAAATTGTCAATTATTGTTTAAAATTGTTAAAAATGGACAATTATTGACAAAAACTATCAAAAATGGTTAAAAATTGTCATGATTTTAAAAAATAGTCAAAAATTATGAAAAATTTGGAAAAACAGTCAAAATGGTAAATAATTGTCAAAAATGGTCAATAATTGTTAAAATTCAAAAAAAATGGTCAATAATTGTCAAAGTTTTGAGAAATGGTCAATAATCGTTAAAAGTTGTCAAAATTTTGGAAAATAGTCAATAAATCATACGAGCCGTTTCCGGAAATCGATTTAAGCACGTAATTTATAAAATCGATTTACTAAAAATCGATTATTATTACTATAAAAATCGATTTTAAGAACGTAATAATCGATCTATATAAAAATCGAATATTTTTTAACATCCCTAGACAGTAGATCTCTTTTAGGTTAATCATGATGAATAGCGAAAATGACGATTATTCTAGCACTCTTATTATAACCTAAGATAATATAAAAAACTGTTTTAATTATTAAAAGGGCGATTGTAGAAAAAATTATGTGTGTTTTTCCAGCGTAAAGTAAAATTGCCGCTTTCGAAAGATCGCCGCGCTCCGCTCCGCGTCGCGCGGCAACATTCTTTCTCAAGCGACAATCTGTTACTTTATGCTCTAAATACACAAATAACTATTTCCTACAGTCGCGCGTAAAATGACTAATTACTATATTCAAATGAAGTTTACTGTTTGGACCCTTACTATGTGGAATCTACTCATATTACTTTTTTAAATTAATTAATTAGAAACACTTAGTTTCATTTGAAAAAGTAATATTCAAATAGAATCGTAAAGTCAACAAATGCCGAGGATTGTTACTTTACGCTCTAGAGCAAAAAAAGTAATCTTTTTCGCTCGCTTATTCCATCAAATTTGGAAATGGCAAAGGTAATGAAGCCACCCTACACTTTGGTCTATTTATTCGATGTTAAAAACGACAATAAACATACATGATAATGTCACTTTTACATTTAACATTAATAAATAATATGACAACTAAAACGTCAGAGTAATATCTTAAATCATAATCCACTCCCATTATAACCTAAGATAAAAAACTGTTTTAATTATTAAAAGTGCGACTGTAGAAAAAACTATGTGTGTTTTTCGAGCGTAAAGTAAAATTGCCGCTTTCAAAAGATCGCCGCACTCCGCTCCGCGTCGCGCAGCAACATTCTTTCTCAAGCGGCAATCTGTTACTTTACGCTCTAAATACACAAATAACTATTTTAGCTTATGCTTTAAAAAAATATGTAAATAAGATTTTGAAAATTTTGTTCATCTGTTCTATTCGACTTCAACTCTTACTCTGTCGATTGCAAGAAACCGCATCTCAAATATTTTAACTTAGCTTGCAATGCCGCCATTTTGAATTTTCAATATTGCAAACATTTCCTGTATATTTTCTTATACAGGTGTTACTATATTCGACCGATAACGATCTACCCCAGAGAAGTCTCGTTATAAAGGGCTTAGTTACCGAAATACAGGGTGTTAAAAGTATGAAATCAAAATTTTCCATAAATCTAAAACGCCTTGTAATATTTTTTTCAAATTTGGTGACCAATATGCTCTTTAAGAATGTGATATTGTATCAAAATTTACAAATACGAGTGATATTGAAAATATTTATTAAATCAAATACATGGTCAAAAGTAAAAACTCAAGTACATTATTTTCTCATTAATTTTAAATGGATCATCCTGTATTTTATATCATTATTATTGAAGAGTACCTAACTTTTAATTTTTATTAGGCATTTCCTATACCTAAAGTGATTAGTTTTTGAGATATTCTCATTTTTCTATCCAAAGTATCAATTAGGTATGTAATAGTTTATCAGATGTTATGTAATTAAGACCTACTTCAAATTTAGTGAAAATAGTATTGTTTTGTTTGCGTGTTGTTTCTAGTTTCCCCATAAGTATAATTTTTCATAAACCTTCAACTGGTAAACTATTACATACCTAATTACTATTTTGTATGAAAAAATGAAAGCATCTCAAAAACTAATAACTTCAGATATGGGAAATGCTTGATAAAATAAGAAGATTATCCATTTAAAATTACTGAGAAAATCATGTAGGTACTTGAGTTATAACTCACCATGTATTTTATTTGATAAATATTTGCAAAACCATTCGTGTTTGTAAATTTTGATAATCAGCTTTGGTTTCAATGAATAAATATTTTTTTACTCCTATTCAATTATACAGGGCGTTGAACTTGTAACGATCTGTACGGAAAATTGGTTATAACCTTTGAAATACCCTGTATAATAGATTACAACCAAATATTTTTGTAATGGGCAAATGAAGAAGATTTCAGTTTTAATGTAAAATATAGGGTGTTTCATTCAAAAAAAGATAACTTTGATCTGGCACAGACTTATAGAGCACCCTGTAACATTGTAACTTATTTTTAAATATGAAGCTTGAAGCTATCTACAATTTTTATGTATCTTTTATGATAACAGACCTACTGTACTTTATCACACTAATCAATAACCCGGTATATCACTAGACCGGTTTCACAAATAACAATTTTATCGTTTGGAGGAAATTATTGTTTTTCTCTTAAAAATATTTGCAGAGCGCACATTATTTATTTAAAATTAATAAACTATAATTATTATGTTCTTCGTTGTTAAATACTTTTTCTCAATTTGAAACAACTCGCAAAATTCACACACCAAACAACATTTTATTATCATCTAGTGCATTCAGACATACCTGATATGTTAACGTAAAGAGGTTTCTAGGTTGTAACATACATTTAAAATTACCTAAGGGATTTCCTTTCCTTTAATTTCTCCGGAATCGACTGCAGCACATCCGTGTTGTGTATACCCATGTCGGACAATTTAAGAACCAATCTAAACCAATAGCATAACACTTTTTTGCTTGCACCTTTCGAAGCTAAAGAAAAAGGAAGAAGGTTAGCGAGAGAATGAGAGAAAGCATAATAATTTATAGCTCATTTAGCAGAGAAAGACGAAAATAAGGGCGGGAAAATCAATATACGGCGCTCTGGTTGTTTTCGATGTTTTACTAGAGGCACCGCCACTTTACAGCGGAAAATACGAGGTTGGATACTTGTTGGGGGGATACGTCGAAAATTGCCAATCCAACGGGTATTTTTGGTAAGACCGTAAAAATATACAAGGAATTTTTCACGATATTATAATTCTTTTCACTCAATAAAATGATTTATAAACGAGAATAGCCAATTGCACCGGCTGCTGTAATAACATTATGCACTATTGTATAAACCAAACTTAAATTATCGAAGCCTGAAAACTTTAACTTTAATTCCACCCGAAATTGGATGGAATTGAAATTAAACCTGTCAATGAACATACACCAAAGATGAATAGACCGTAAATCGAGAAAAGAGTTTGTTTTTAGCCATTTTTGTAATACGATTGCAACACCACCTACTGGGACCAATGGTGAATATAAACCATTCAGGAATTTACTCAAAGAAGAGCTTCATTACATAAACACGTAAAGTAAAACCAGCAATCTAAGAAGGTCGTAAACCAATATTAGCCGACGACCCTCATTATTGCCTACCTATTGTTCGAAATGGCTCTGTAGCAGAATAGCGTCAGTCAAAATAGCGCTAGGTTAAAATAACGTCAGTCAAAATAGCTCTGGACAAAATAACGCAGAACAAAAACAGCGGCAGACATAATAGCTTTTTCCCTCCCCCTTCTCGGAAATATATCAAATAATTTGTATTCCACATGAAGTTTTCCAAAAAGAGGTAGGGGAAAAGCTATTTTGTCTGACGCTGTTTTTGTTCTGCGATATTTTTGTGCTGCGCTATTTTGACTGACGCTATTTTAGCCTAGCGCTATTTTGTCCCGCGCTATTTTGACTGACGCTATTCTGCTACATAGCCTCCGAAATATAGATAAGCAATAAGTGTGTCCCTCAAAAGATTCCCAGGTCTAGATTAAACTATCTCATGAATTAGTTTGGCATTTGAATAATAGTGGGCTCTCCATTATTTTTGACAGTTTTGTATTTAGGTTTATTTGATAATAAAAAAAAAGGTTGATTTAGAACCCTTGGTAAGGATATGTTTAAATGTGTGTAAATATTAAAATTTACTTACCTGGCCACCAGTACTAATGAGGAGCGTCTAATTGTAGCTCTAGTCGCCGACGTTGCCAAATTTCAAGAAAGAGACATTTGAAAAATGTGGAGAATAAAATGAGGTTGAGAGTTTTTTTTTTCGTTTTATATATCTTAGCTCTTACTTTTTCACTTACCCTTCACCTTAATGAACCTTTAAGGGGAAAGGTTAATGAAATGGTTATTTTTTCTTGTCCTTCGTGAAAAAGTAAGAGCCGCGTGCTGCGAGGAGCTAAGATATATATAAAACGAAAAAAAACACTTAACATCATTTTATTCTCCACATTTTTTAAATGTGACTTTCTTGAAATTTGGCAACGTCAGCGACTAAGCTCCTGTACTAATGGGCTATTAACGAGATTATAGCGATAATGGTCTATCTACGGTTACAAAATAAATTACCTACCAGATTTAGAAAACAAGACTGGATAATCTATTCCAAGGACTCATCCTGAAGCTAGTACTTAAACTGGTGGTGGTTGACAAATGTTACACCCTCATTTTTCTAAACAATTATCTTAACCCAACATCATTATACCCACCTATAACACAAAATTTAATGGCTAGGGGTAGGTACAACTCGTAGAATTCACCGCCTGCTGATAACTCAAGTGGTTGGTGATTTATGACCTTCTTAAATTTCTGATCGTATATACAGGCTGATCATTTTAAATAGTACCAACATTGCAATGTTCTCGTAAAAGTTACGAGATAGGTTAAGTGAGAGTAAAGCTGCTTTTTTAGAGGAGGAGAATGTCCGGAATGTGTGATATTTTCAGAGTTATACGAGGAAAACAAATAATGTCAATTTTTTGTTATTGGCTGGACGTTTATTTTTGAAAATATCTAAAAATGGCAAAGGAAAATTTTATTTGGTTTGACATTGGCTAGTTTAGTGAGCAGCTCCCTTTTTCTACCATGTTTCGTGTCTTCAAGGAAATCATCAGCTTTTTTTCGGACTTTTATTTTTTATCAAAATTTTATGCAGTATTTTGAATGCCAATCACAACGATGTAACATAGTTGACCATTTATGACTTCCATCTTCAATAAAAGTCCCGGGTAACAAAATGCTCCTATTTCAATTTAGTTTTTTTTAGATACGGACCTGCACTTTTTTTCTGACGTTTCAACATTTTAAAAGTCGTATATAACGATATAGCATAGGTGATTTTTCAAAAACAAACTTGTAGCCAATAATAAAAAAATGACATTTTTTGTTTCCCTCGTATAAATCTGAAAGTAATACACATTTCAGACATGTTTTGGTACCATTATTTTGGTCCCCTAAAAATGCAACTTTAACCTATTTCGTCACTTTTACCGATTCCAAAATTTGCTTTGCTGGTACCATTATTAAAATGATCTTCCTGTATATAAAGATAAAACGGCTTTTATACATTTTGGTGATAAAGACAATGTAGTTGCAAATCAAAAATTTTGGGACGTTGTCAAATTGCAGTTTTTTCTTTATTCAAAGAAAATTAGAAACGTCTATTTGACAGTTCTTCTCTTTTATTGGCATGAAAATTGTCAAAAATTGTCAAAAAATTTAAATAATGGTCAAAAATAGTCATAGTGAATATTTTGAAAAATTTACAATAATTGTCAAAATTTTTGAAAGTTGTCAAAAATGGTCAATAATTGTTAAAATTTTGAAAAATGGTCAAAAATTGTTAAATTTTCGAAAAAATTGTCAATAATTATAAAACAATGTCAAAAATGGTCAATAATTGTTGAAAATTGTCAAAATTCTTGAAAAATGGTCAAAATTTTTGAAAAATTGTCAAAAATGGTCAATAATTGTCAGAACCTGTCAAAAATTGTTAAAAATGGTCAATATTTGTTAAAATTTGGAAAAATGGTCTAAAATGGTCAAAATTTTTGAAAAATTGTCAAAAATGATTAATTATTGTCAAAAATGATCAATTATTGTCAAAACTGTCAAAATTGGTCAATAATTGTCCAAAATGGTCAATAATTGTTGAAATTTGAAAAAACTGTCAAAATTTTGAAAAAATGGTCAATAATTGCCAAATATGTTAAGATTTTTGAAAAATTGTCAGAAATGGTCAATAATTGTCAAAGACGGTCAATAATTGTCAAAATTCGTCAAAAATGGTCTATTGTCTATTGTGCATAAGAAGCAAGCTTCTGTCGGCGGTCCGACGACCGCTCACCTTTTTTTTTCAACAGGCAATGGTTCCTGAAAGTGCCATAAATGTTGTTGTAGTAAGTGTACCTCAAACTGTAATAAACCCTTTTTCTCTCGAGTAATTTCGATCTAAATTGTAGAATTATGTTTGAGATGAAGATTCAGATCTTGAGTGGTGGCTATCAAGCAGTTCTTCTGATGAACGAGAACCTGTTGTGAGTGAGTTTATTAGTTTAATCACTGAATTTTTTCTTCAGAACAGCTAGAAACAGCAAATATATTGTCTAAAGAAACTTTTGGAAGAGAAATGGTGTCAGCAAGAAAAGCGTTTTTGATGACAGTTTGGTATCTTGCAAATCAATAAACAAATAGGCAATTCAGTGATCCTGTTAATGTTACGGAAAGTACTGCCTGGAGTGTTATCCGAAAAGTCATTGATTATTTAGTCACTATAAGTGCAAGCACAATTAAATGGCCTAATGAAAGGGAAGCGACTATAATAGAGAAACAGTTTCAAGTGAGGCAAGGAATGAAGAGGATCGTAGGAGCAAATGATGGATCAGATAATCTAATTAAAGGACAGGAACTGACCAATATGCAAATTGTAACAGAAAAGGTACCCACAGCATAATACTGCAAGGGGTTGCTGATAGTAACAAAAAATTTATTGATGTTTTGATAAGATCTGCTTTGTACAGCAAAGCAATGGATGGAACTTTGGAATTCAATAATAGATTCTTGCTCGGTGATTCTGCATATCCAACCAATTTACCTTGGCTATTGACACCATACAAATACAATGGATATTTAACGAATGATCAAAAAAGATTCAATTACAGACATTCTGCATCTAGAGTTGTAATTGAAAATGCTTTTGCTCTGCTCAAAGGTAGATTTCGTGGACTTCGGCATTTTGATAATAGAGATACTAAATTTTTGGTGAAAGCAGTTATATATGCATAGAACATGGTGAAACTGTAAATTTTATTGAACTGTACATAGAAGAGGATGAAATTTAGTTTTAATAAACACTTTTTCCTACGATCACTACCCAAAGTAGGCTTTTGCACACTCAAATCTAACCGCAAAGTTGATGTTTTCCGCGAGCTGTCATAATTTGAAATTATTGGCGCTCTTAAGCAGAAAGTAACTTTGGCGCACGCCTAATTTTATTTATAGATAAAAGAGAGCTAGTAGTTATTTTAATATAAACTGTAGAATAAATAAATATTTTAGTTGATTTTCTAATATGTTAAAGCAGCCAACAGTATTTTCCCTAATAATTTAATGAGAAATAGGGAAATCTCAAAAATATCTGACATTACTGTAAAAAATATCTGACATTAATGTAATAAGTGTTGCCTACGTACATCGGTACACGAAACTGTAATCTGGAAACTACTAAGTACAAACAATGGCAATAGGTAGGCAACACAACATACTTGCAAATTACTTACGGATTATAAGAATCAAGTATGTCTATGTCAAAGAAAGAACCTAGTGCATTGTCACTGAAATATTTTTTGAGATAGTTCTGTGTTGTGTAATTGTATTAATATTTTACTATAAGTCAGTAAGTACTTACAAAAACAAGAAAAATGGATACAAGTGATACTGATTTTTCAAATACACAGATACAAGTGATATTTTACTATAAGTAGGCAACACAACATACACAATTAATCTTTTGTCTTCAAATAGTAGGCTTAATATGTCAAATAAACTTCCAATATTGTAATGAAAGTAATTTTATTTTGGTGTGATCGTAGAAAAAATCTTGTGTGTATTTCGAGCAGAAAGTCCTTTGGTAGTCTCGACAGATTGCCGCGCTCCGCTGACGCGTCGCGCGGCAACTTTCTGTCTCGACTGCCAAAGTACTACTTTCTGCTCTTGATACACAAATAGCTATTCTGGTACATTTACATTTTTATTCACCTTTCTCAAATGTATTTGCTACCATCAAATAAACAAATGTACCTAAATTAAAATGAGAAAAAAAACTTTTATTAATTTACAACAAAATAAATAGAACCGTAGGTATCAAATAGGTTTATATACATTGATTATTTTTCTATTACACTTCTTTTTGAGAAAAGAAAATGTTATTTAAAAAAATATATGCGGATTAAAGTTCATTCTTTCCAGTGCTGCAACTTTTCTTTCGTCTAGTTTCAATTTTCTTTTTCTTTTCTTTTGTCTTCTTTTTTAAATCTGCAATTTCTTCTCTTAATTTCATCAAATTAGTTTTCGTTTTGTTCGTCGGTCGGTTCCTATTTTGTTCGGTATTATTTGATATGTCACTTCCAGTACTTTCTTCTGCACTTTGAAATATAATTTCATCTCCCTTCGGATTGTCTTCATTCATGATAGCTGCAGGCTGTCGTTCAAACTCTGTGTTGTTTTCAGGAATCTGCGATTGAGTTTGTTTATTCGGTTTACTAGATACATTGAGGGAATGTGGGGAACAAATATTTGGAGCTGTTCCCAGAATTTCATCTATACTATCAAAAAAAAAGAAAGCGCATAGGTCCTCTTCCAGTTTTGGTTTAATTGTCTTTCACATTTTTATAAGTTTCGACTAGATTTACAATTATCTGCTGGAAATGGAATGTTTTGACTTAATAAAATATTACTGATATTTGTTCAAACATGTCTTCTCTTAGTTGGATGATGCAGATGATCTTTATGTGACTCCACAGCTGAAATTAAAGCTACTGTTTCTTCATAGGTCCACAATCGTTTTGGAATGACTTCTATACCAATAATTTCTACATAACAATGTTCTTTGTCCAATTCTCTTTTTTCTATTTCATCCTGTTGAGATTCTAAAATTCAGTATCATCGTTACTCATATCTTGCTTACCATGTGTAAATTCAAATTCACTACCAAACACTTTTTCAACATCATGGCCAGGAAAGAACATAAGTTCATTATCTGGAAAACACAAAGATTTAACAAAAAAAGATAAGACATTTATAGTGAATTCACAAAAGGAGTCAAAATAAATAATCACTTCTTATTCTTTGCACTAAGATCTCATCTTTTTCGTTTCTAATGAAATTGTTATGATTATCGAATACTATATTATAGGAATGTGTAGATGTTACATTTTTATTTTCCATTTTAAAAAATGCGGATAAACCACCAGAATCATAGAATAAGATCCAATTCTTAAACCAACTCTAATTTAATAGAACATTAACCTTACTTTTAAGATATATATGTGACATGTGACATGTGACATCAACAAATATCCGGTAGAGATCGCAAAAAGTTTTCAACTCACTTAGGACTCAAGTTTTATGAAAAGCTAGCTCAGTTGGGGTGAGGGGGGAAGAAATTTTCTTAGTTAGCCTCACTTTGTACTCAACTTAAGCCATATTAAAATATACTTTTTCCTAATTTACTGAGACCAACTGAGTGACTCAGTTAATCTCAGTTAAACGTGGTAAAAAGAATACAGTTATAGAGAGGCAAACTGTGGTTAATTGTTATTACGTTACCATTATACATCGAAAATGTATGCCACTAATTTTTCAGTTTTTTCTTACTATAAAATCATTTAAAAAATTTACGGCGTTCATTAGTTTATTGCTCTAAAAATTAATAAATTTCAACCATTTAACCGTGGCTACTCGAAAAAAACATCTGCTATTGAATATTTGAAGAGTATTCGATAATGTTTATTTATATATCAAACGGCTTCCATAAGTTAATTGTTCTTAATTATAACTTCTACATCATATTTGGAAAATCATTAACAAATGATGTATCGCCGCAAAATGTATACCACTAATGTTTTTAGCATCTACTGAGATAACAAAATCTAAAGGCTGTTCGGCAAACATAAGTTAATTGTTTTTTTTTTCACCTTTTTATCAATTTTTGTCTCTCGCTAATCAACCATTATTATCACTTGGATTTGTATGCCATATTGTTTTCGGACGATAAAATAGTATACAGCAAGCGCCAAAAGGGATGGCGAGCCCGCCCCCATGCGCACAAACTCATTTTCAATGTTACCTCCCACTATAGCTCTTGCAAGACATATAAATGCTCTGTACAGAGGCGTATCATTAGTTGCCCTCCAATTCTGTTGGCGTTTGGCATTGTCTGAATAATAAAAGCATCATATTAGATACAAATTTGATGAGGTTATGCTTGAACACGGACATAACGTTTTGCGACTTCCACCCTTCGATCCGGATTTGAATCCCATTTGGACTACTGTCAAAAACAATGTGTCCCAAAAGAATTTAACTTTCAAGTTGGAAGATGTGAGGGAACTGGCGGAGCACGAGTTTGACGAGTACGACACTGACCGGCAAGGGGCTTGTCGTAATCCAATAGTAATTTAGTTGGGAGAGCCTATACCTGCGCGATCGCTCGCCATCACGTTTGGCGCTTGCAGTACATCCAAGTACTTGGCATCCATAAGTTAATTGTTCTAGATTCGTGAAAATACTAAGACTTTTAATGTCCACTGTAGCGTTGATTATCCAGATTGGGTCTTGGGGAAAAGCCTTATTCCACCTGTTTTTCACATGAAACTCGATGTGTCATGGGCTACCGGTCTTCCACCCTCCATATACCATCCGGCTAGAGTTTTGTTCCCTTGTTAACTGAAAATTTCTTGCGTCGGTGTCTACCAGCTGTTGAAGGTACAAACCTGTCAGTAATGGAAAAATTACACACAAACCATACAAAAAGAATGCAGTTTTTCCAACAAATCTCTTTTACGAATAATACTTCACTGTAATATATCGCTATGTAAAGAAACTGAGAGGTAAAAGATGGATATTTGATTTATGTTTTTATCGTGCAGCACCTTACAAGAAAAAAAAACCTATTCTCCTCAATATAAGCTGCTAGGAGGTTTTAAATTTAAAAAAAGAGACGTCAGAGGTATTGTATGACGTAATCGGAGCTGTCATCAAAAACTAACTAAACGTCTTAACCCCTCTTACCTATATATCCTGGACGCATAGGATACAGCACATCAGGATCAGACCCATTCGTGAAAATTTTGCCTTTATCGAACATTTACGAAAGGACAGAACGTAGATTTGACTAACATGCGCGGTTTCGTTTTGGTTATATCACGTTTTCTGTAGTATTTTGTGGCATTAAGTTGGCTACCGTGCTTCTTTCAGGTTGTTCGGCGTTAAAACTCATTCCGAAATTTGATTTCGACGTTTTTTTACACCTGGTAAGTTTTTTTTTTTGGAAATAATAACACTTAATAAGCACAAGCACTTTGGAAATTTAAATCTAGCACATTTTTTATAGTCCTGGGACTCACTTTATCGAAAGAATTCGCTTCCACATTAATTATTAACCAAATATTTTTCACTTTCAAAAAGGTCGTGTAAAAATTGACCTAAACTGTGAGTAATACATTTTATTACAGCCTAATCATATAAACTAGGTACCTTGATCATAGATTTATTAAAGTAATTCATTCCTCACTATGTATCATAAAATAGTTTTCTAAAAATAAACATTCACTACTAATACTCATACCTACAGACAAGTAATTGATCCCTTTAAATCAAAGGTTATCTATACGAGGGCTATTCTATAAAATATACAATTAATATTGATAGAAATTGAGGTAATATTGCATTGAGTCATCGTTGAAGTTTTTAAAGTTCAATGGCCAATAAAAGCATGTTTGACGTTGCGTGTACGTTATGTGACAGCTGTCAAATTGAAGAGAGAAGGAATGCGCACGTTTACAGAATAATGTGATTATGTTAACTATAAAACAACAAAAATTATTGTTTAATGTGCCATTAATACAAGATAACATCAAAAGGTAATTAAAAAGATACGAAACGATAGCTTGTAACTTTTACAATTATGTATTTTTTGCTCATAAATCTACTAGATCTTTTTCAGTTGAAAACAAAGTAGCCATGGACATTTATATTAGTAGATATTCGAAGGGCACTAAATATTTAAATGTTGATTTACGAGGGATGATGGTTAAGTTAGTATTTACAAAATTATAAGTATACCAGTTAAATGTTAATACATTGCTGTGTTAATACCTTATTTTTTGCTGATTTTCTTTACCTTGGATCAAACAATCTCATAATGAATATATAAAGTTTCCAATAGATTATAAATTATTTCAAATTTATTATTAGGAATAGTCAGATTTTTTAATTAAAGTTAATTTTGTTGTGGCAGCTGGGGACCTCATGAGTTTATTTTAATCTTAGAAGGTTATTTTATTCAAATTCTGTGATACCCTGATCATCTCGTCTGTTTTTCCAGAGCTCATCCATATTGAATAAAAATATTCCCAATCCCTTGTTAATTTTTGGCTCCTATATTATTATATACAGAGTGAGTTTTAAGTATGGAGCTCCCCAACTATATCGGAAGCAGCTTTAACGATTTTCCGACCGACAGCCGGTCTTATTTGTCCACCCAGTATATTAACATAGCTAAAAATTCTGACAATCAGCTGATCTGACTATATCAATCTTAGGACGATTCCAATCTACATTTATCAGTGAAAAAACTTTACCGTTTGATTATCCACCATTTTTTGTTGGGTTGATATTTGAAAAAAAATCTAAAAAGCTTAAAATATCACACTTTGCAAGAAAGTTTAGGTATTGATTTGAATAGTTCCGATTGGTTCCAGACAGTTTCAATACAAGTTATATGGAAAATATAGCGTGCGGTGATGGAAACAAACACGTTTTCAAATTTCGGATAATACCGCTCGTTCATGAGCTTCATTATCATTTGAAATCTTCTTGTTCCATTCTCTGCCACACAATATATCCCTTGATGTCTTATGCTCCCAAGAAAATGATCTCTAATTTTTTATTTCCTCACCAAAACGTACTTGTTTTATTATTTCGGTCTTAAACTGTGAGTGGGTATCAAATTTATGACTTTAAAGGATCAAATCATTGAGTCTATATAAGTATATCGAACTCCATGTATTCGAATTTCTGATCATTGTAGAGGGCGCCAGTTTAAAACCCGTACCATAGCATCTGACGGAAGAACAATAACAGCCAATCATAAAACTCGAGTTCATGATGTTTTATTGGCAGTTCGCGGCACTCGTATGAGGTAAGTGAGGTTAGGAAATAGAAATGGAACATTTTGTGGATAAGAAATCCGAAAATTACAATTCACGAAAGTTTATTTCCTAATAAAGCAAACACAGCGTGAAGTCACAAATAGTAAAATAAATAAGTACATAAAATACTATATATCTGTTGACGTTCTGAAACTGAACTTGCGCCAAACCTTCACTACATTATTTTGAATCCTCTGTGTTTTATCTATCAATGTTATCCCACAAGAGCCCCAGACTGGAATGAGGTAGTTTGAGATTGATAAGAAATAATCGATACAAATTAGTTTCAATGTCTTATTGTTTTAGTAATCCCTAGGGGAAATATGTACAAAATGACATATAGTTTTGTTTTTGTATCATAACTGTTTATTGGTTGTTCACAGAACATCCATAGTTTATCAATCATCTTTGGTCCTTGAATTATCGAAACAAACATTTTTAGCAAGAAATCTACAGAAAAAAAAACAAAAACAAACAATCATAATCCATATTGTCCATTTGTTTCGGACAAAATGACATATTGCTAATGGATGAAATGACATACATACAATAGCTACAAAATTATTGGCATAATTCGCAAATGAAACGCTTAGTTCTTCTTGGAACCTCAGCGCAAGAAGCGTGAGCCCAAAACTGGTTTGCAGTCCTTCATACCAAAACGCGCCAAAACCTTTTTGGTGTATGAAGACTGACTGAGATTGATATCACCATTCTTTCCTCTCTTGATTTCCAGACCAAGAAAATACGTAGCAGGTTTTGTGGTGATCTTGAATTCTTTCTTCAAACTTTCTAAGAAGAAGATCTTCATTCTTTCATTATTGCAGGCTAGTAAACTGTCATCAACGTATAGAGCTAACAGAAGCAAGTCTTGTCCTTGATTTTTCACAAATAGGCATGGATCAGCATTGCTTCGCTTGAAACCGAGTTTTTCAATAAATTCTGTAATCCGTCTGTTCCAGCATCTTGGTGCTTGCTTTAATCAGTTTAATCCATACAAACTACGTTGATGTTTACAAACTAGTCCGCTTTCGTCTTCGTATCCCTCTGGCAGCTTCATAAATACTTCTTCTTCAAGTTGACCGTAAAGAAATGCTGTACAAACATCAAATTGTGTGAGCGACATGTTTCTATTGGCATGAACACTAAGTAATGCTCGTATAGTACCTCCTTTTGCCACTGGACTGTAAGTCTGATCATAGTCCTCTCCTTTCCGTTGAGAATAACCCTTTATTACTAATCTAGCTGTGAACTTGTATTTTGAACCATCTGGATTGTTTTTCAGCTTAAATACCCACTTGTTCGGAATTGCTTCCTTGCCTGGTGGTAACTTGGTCATTACCCACGTGCAATTTTCTTCAAGTGACTGTAGTTCTCGCTGCATAGCTTCGATCCAATTCTCTCGTTCTTTGCAAGTTACAGCTTCTTTGTTATTTAGCGGTTCTTCCGGCTCTAAGATTTCAGCAGCAACTGTCAATACAAAAGCATCAAGTTTTTCTGGCTTTCTTAGTGTTAACCTATCTCCTAACTGTCGTCTTACTTCGGCATTTTCTTCGTCAAAATCAGATTGAACAAGTTCTTCTCTAAAGCTATCTAATGATTCATCATGTGGAACCTCTTGTGGTACTGGATCTACTTCTATTTGGTCTTCTTGTTGCAGATTTTCTTCTGTGTTTTCGTTTGATGAATCTGTTGTCGTCCTTTCATCACTGTGTCTTGTAAATTAAAGCAAAGTTTCGGGTGATGTAGAAGGAAGGGGCTCCTGGGTCTCTTTTATTACTTGCAACGGCGTAAGTTCATCAAAAACTACATCACGTGATCTAATCAGTTTTTTCTGCTCAAAGCTCCAAATTATGTAGCCATCTTCTTCATAACCAATCAGAATACCTTTTACAGCTTTCTTGTCCATTTTTCGACGTCTACTTTTGTTGACGTGAGCAATTCAAGAGCTTCCTATGACTCTAAGGTGAATAATTTTTCAAACTTCATACGGCGTCTTGCCTTCAATGTTCGATTTTCCTGTACGATTGAGGATGTATGCTGATGTATTGATTTGCTCAGCCCAGAAAGTTTGATCAAATAATCCTTCTCTAGCATGCATTAGAGCTCTTGCGGTTTCGACAAGGGTTTGGTTTTCTCTTTCTGCGCATCCATTTTGTTGTGGAGTGTAGGGCATTACTAGTCTCTGTCTTATACCTTGTTGGTCTAGGATTCTCTTGACTCGATAATTATGGAATTCTCCTCCATTGTCGGACAGAACTTCTTGCACTACAAGACCTGCATCTCTAATTTGTGCCAAAACGATTTTTAGTTTCTCTACGACTTCAGATTTGTTCTTTACAAAATAAACGTAACGGTATTTTGAGAAATAATCTTTGACTGTTACAAAATAACGGTAGCTTTGCTTCGAACACACGTTAAAAGGTCCACAAACATCTGTGTGAATTCTTTCACCTGTTGCATCAGCTCGTTTTCAAACGTCAAACTCAAACAAATGTCATTCGGTGTAATATTTTTGTGGTTATATTTTAGTATTTTTATAAAATATGAATAATTATTACTTCGCAATTGTAACACCTCGCCGAGGTGGTACAAACTCTTTTCACACCACTCCACAGTAAACGAACGATTTAAAGACTGCTCCTTTTACTCGTTCTGTAATAACCGATGTAACGGTAAAGGCGCCAATTTGTAACGGTAAAAGTTGCTTTTAGTTGGGCGCCAATTTGTAACGGTGAAGGCGCCAATTTGTAACGGTAAAGGCTGTACCTCACAGGGCACCAGCTCGAAGGGCTCCGGCTAGACTCCTCTCAAGGGTGATTCGACCCCAAGTTTATGCTGCACAAGGATAACAGAAGGGTTGTAAAAATTGAGGGCGCCACTACCTTTTTTAACGATAAAAAGTACTAACAACTAAGGCGGAAAAGGTAGAAACGCCGCGTAAAATTTAAATGAAAGTTAATAATTAAAGTGATCCCGGGCGGATCTCCCTCAACTTTTATAGTTGAGGATTTTAATAAAAAAAGAATTAAAAACAAAAGTTTAATTTATTCTGCCACAGGAAATGAATAACGGAATTTAATAGAGGAATTTGTACTTTCATAGGTACTTAGCTTAGATGAAGTGGTTTCCTGGAGAAGAAGTCAGGTCTTGATCTGAACTGATGTGTTCTGTTCTAGGGCGGTATTTTGGGGTTCTATCCTTGGCTTTATATCCTCGGCGTTATATTCTAG
The DNA here is from genome assembly GCA_947563755.1 of Lochmaea crataegi. Classification (NCBI taxonomy): domain Eukaryota; kingdom Metazoa; phylum Arthropoda; class Insecta; order Coleoptera; family Chrysomelidae; genus Lochmaea; species Lochmaea crataegi. The sequence goes on from OX387432.1 coordinate 28,596,826, forward strand.
CCTAGGGTTATATTCTCGGCGTTAAATTCTTGGGTTATATCCTAGCCTAGGGTTGTATTCTTGAGTTATATCCTAGCCTAGGGGCTGTGCTTACCTAGAAGTACAAGTGGATCAGGGATATGTAGGAACTTGAATGTTATGGCACATTATGTTGGTCAGCTTTTCAGGTTAAAGAAAAGGAAGGCAGTTATTTGAAAGTCAAAAAAATTGATTTAATTTACTGAAAGCTTTCCAACATTATATGTTCCATGTTAAAACAGTAAAAATAGCAATTATCGGCTAAATTAAAAAAATATACTAATGATCCGAAAGAAACTAATCATAGCAAAAAGTTATTTATTTATTATATGAAAAAATATCGTGCTTAGGAAATATATGAAACCGGCACTGGCGTTACGAAAGAATATTTTATAGGTTAACGATTTATAAAAGTGTTATTTTATAATTAAAAGAGTTATTTCGCAACTGAAAAAGCTTGAAAATGTTTGTATGAAAGTAAAACAGTGAATTATAAAAGAATATTTGGCTTAAAACTACCATATTAGTATAAAAGAACAGTTTATGACCACGTGTTGAATTTAATTTCGTCTATCTCTGTAAAAAAATAAAGAATGCATACGAAAATTATATCAGACAGTACTTTAGAAGAAGCTTATTAATTATTAATTATGATTTTGAACTTACCACAGCAAAATTCCTAAGATAGGTACTTAAGATATGAAAGATAACGAAAGATGATGTGCCCTCTTAGGCGGTCGTTAACAAAAAGGGGTGTTTAACGTGGCGTTGTGCAAAAAATGGAAGCGTCCGTTGACAGACGTCAATTGTCTTACGTTCGGGGTAGAAGAGTTTGGGATCACAGAACTATAATTGGATGTGGCTAGTGACGACGAGCGCTAATTAAAAGGATTTATTCTGTAAAATCGAAACAGGTCGATAGACATGTTACACCGAACGGTTGAAAGAAGGGAGGAGTGTACTGAGTCAATGGAGTAGCATTGCCGAACGGCCCTCATAATATGAAAATATTATAAACTGACGTTTGTGTTTTACATTTGACAGAAGCATGAATGATTTGATTTTTAAGAAAATTTTGAAATTCATATTCGATTTTTATTAGTTTTAAAAACTAATATTAAAAAAAATAAAATACCAGTAGTGAAAAAAATGCTATATGAGCCACGGTAGAAAAGTGTATTAATGTCTCGGATCCATTAAAGACCTCGAAGCTTCGCTTCTCGATCTTTAATGGACCTCGACAATAATGCCTCACTTTTCTACCTTGGCGCATAATTACTATTTTTAATACTTTTATAAAATAGGTACCATACGCCATTGGTACGTTTATGACAGATATGCCATGTTTCTTCACCCTTTACCGATACCGCGTAGCTTCAGATAGACTTGCCAAACTATACGTTGGAATAACTTAAACAATGTTCTACCCGGTGTATTTGCTTTGAATGGTGTCTTTAATTTGCATTCTTCTACTAACTTTTTGATTGAAAAAAAGACCTTCTTGGCATATTGGAAATCCCATTTTCGCTGTGGTTTTAATCCAGGTTACTAACTGGTTTTCTACTGCCTTGCCTGATACCGGACTCCGTCCAATTTTGCCTGTAGCTTCTGGAGCTCTTCCATTTCGAATTGTGGTACGGGGGACTCCATATAAATTGCACGCCGTGCTCATTTTCATCCCGCCACGTATAGCGTCTTTTACTTACTCTGGTTGATATTGGAAACATTTTCTTTTTACTTCTCTTTTACATGTTTATTTAGTTTTGCTCATTTCTTTATAATTTTCATCAGGTTGCTTCCTACTAGGAGCCATAATCTGTAAAAGTATAAATCCAGATTATTACGGGATAAAGGCACTTTCAAATTAGTCGCTAACAAATGAATACATATATATTATTATGGATTGATAATTTTGGTGTATGTTAATTTGTATTATTTGTTTAAGTTGTTTGATTTATGTCAAATATTTTGTTATGATAGTTGTCTACGTGTTGGGTTCGTTTTATTTGTCTAATAGAATTCTATACTTTTGCCACGGCTTCTCAGAAAGTGATTCGACTTCTTACCTCAAGGTCATGTTTCGAGGATACCATAGATGTCGGTTCGTAGATGGCGTTCCAATCTGATTATTTAATTTATGTTTACTTGTACGTAAGAAATGAAATAGTGATATACTCTGATTCTGATTTAATGAACAATTTAATTAAAATTAATATGGAATTAAACAATGAAATGAATTATTACATGCAACAGTATAACATAACAATTTGTCATGTTGACAATAATAAAACTGTGAAATACTCTTACCACTAATATTCGCACCACTTCGAATTACGGAACGTAAAATGTTCGCTCCGTTTAAACAGCTGATCAATTTTACTCACAGAAATGTGAGGACGCAACCTAAATCAAATATTAATACCACTTACTTCAGTATCATGCGAATATTAGAAAATTTGTTATCAAATTTAACGTAAGTATGCAACTATTAATAATAATGAATACAACCTATAATTAAATGCCTTATTTATACACTCTTAATCACTTTCAATGCGTTAGTTTTTCTATTATAACCTCAAATTCGTGAAGCAAATAAATTGTTATAAATAAGAACCGTAACAAGTTTTATTTGCTTTCAGCTCCTGGCCACAGCATTCAATTCCTCCAAATATTTATTATTCAATCAATTATGATATATAGCTCGAACAAAATTTACTGGATCGCAAATTCAATAGGTTGTCCTAATGTGGACAGATATACCACAACTCGCTCGTAGACCTCGTTCTGGCACTTCATAAACAACTCTCTCCTTCTGGTTTTTTTCTACCAGGAAAGAAATGTACACCAAACCGGAATTATCTGACGCTTCCTGCCTTCCCAGTCAACAACTCCTTTCTGGATTTTTCTACCAGAAAAATTACTCGAAAGAAAAATTATCTGACGTACCTCTCGCCTCCACGGTACACAACAACTCCCTAGTTTCCCCTTAACAACCACTTTATTTTATTTTTTTTCAATTTCCACTTCCTTTTCAAAACATCTTACCAACCAATATTTAATATTTCGGGTCAGTACTTAAATTTTTACTTTGACATTTTCTTGACATATTTCTATAAAATATTTATTTATAATATTACTATCTAAAATTCACAAATTAAATGAAATCAGAGTATTATTACCACTGTTTCATAACTTTATAAACTTTAATATTCATAATTCCATGATTTACAATAGTGACATACAAACATTACTTTCTGATTGTGTACCCTATTGACATTATATTCAAAAAATTATTATAATCAATCAAGCTTTAGATATGAAATGTTGACATCGGTCCGTACACAAAATATGTATACAGGATGTATCAGAATTGTTAAAAAATAATTTGAATTTGTTCTAACAAACGTGATCTTAAATTTAATTTGATACAATCGTATCACGATTCCATAAAATCCATAGCAATATATATCAGAGTTATGTATATATAATTTAAATGATATATTATGTAATTTAAATGACCATAAACAGTACCTAAGTGTTCCAATAGTGGTCACTAAACATTTACAGCTGGCCAAAACAGGTGCTCACAATAGGTTCGTAACGTGTTCCAATTGTAGCCACTAAGGTAAAAAGCAGTATTTGTTGATCCGTTTTTGTCCACTCAATTAATTAGTGATATTATTTATTTAAACAGTTTTTACTTGTGGGATAAAATTATACACACTATGGCTAATTACTATCTATTTATTTAAAGAAACACACACACTGTATTAAACATACTTTTTATACACACTATACTCAACGTCGACTAATTTATTTACACTCGGTATATTAGTTCTAATTCATTTTCACCACTTGGATATTACCCTATTTATCTGCACTATTTAATTCACTAATTCTTCCGAACTAACTGTACTGTACTAACTAACTAACTGTTTACGCACTCGAGAACCCGCGTATATATAGTCCTTATCGGTTCTGGAAAGTTCCAGTATTTTATGACGCTCCTCATATGCGTAAATACTGCAATAGACCAGAAGGTTCTAGAAAGCGCATTCACCACAATTTATAATCGAGGGACAGGACCGGCTTTGAGTTGGTGACCTCGCAACAATATACTATAAACCCTAATAAGTGTCCCTATACTTAATTTTTTACAAAGTAACTTCTTACAGATCAAACAAACCTTAAATCAACATACCTCGTTTCTTATAGAAAACCGTTAGAAAACAAACTAAACACACTAATTACAATCTCATACTGAGAATGCATCGAACGCGGTTGCTGCTTTGTGCGACAGTAGGGGGGGGGGGGGCTAGAAACTTTCTCACTTCGTTAATTGCGATAATATATTGTGAAACAGATATTAGTTATTTTACGTTAAATGCTTAGATGGCCACTAATGATGATACCATTTACCAAGGGCATACGATGAAATTGAACACTGTTTACACTACCACTACACCAACAGTAACACTTTACACTATCTCACGCGCGTTTCGATAATCGAGTTATCATCTTCAGAGACTGAAGGTAAACCTTACCTTTTACTCTTGGTTATCGAAGCGCGCGTAAGATAGTGCAAAGTGTTACTGTTGGTGTAGTGGTAGTGTAAACAGTGTCAACAGTGTCAAGTATCGCCAGCGGTTCCAAAATTTCCAGCTCAGTACGATGAAATGACAAAAAATTTCTATCTACCATGGGCACGCCATAAAATTGTTCCAAGAGGTAAATTTAATTTCCATTAAACATGGGCGTACGATAGTATTATTAAAAGAGGTTGATTTATTGGTGTTTTCACTTTTGAGGCAGACCCCATAATTCCATGTTAATTTTTTTGTCCTGGGCATGTTAATTCACTATTTTTGTGTGTATTTTTTGACCAAAACAGAGAATTTTGATACTCGTATCTCTTTCCAAGTTTTCTTCAGACAGTGTCACATTTACTAGCAATTTAAATTATATCTGTATATCAGTCGGCAGTGCACTAAAATTACTGATAAGGTATTGTTTATAGAATAAATATATCAAATTTTTATTTAGCCACCCTAACTATTTCTGTCGTCTTCTGGAATCTCTCTGCTTAAGGATATCCGTTATAATCCTCACCATTGAATAACGTTGGATATTAACTGAGAATGGATTTATGAATACTTATGAGAGAGAATGATACTTAAAAAGCAATCTTGCGATAATCTCGTCAACAATTTTATTGCAATAAGGAAATTGCACCACTTTAAATATTTGTTGCCGTCTCTGTAAATTTAATACTCGAGAGAGTATTTCTTATCGATCAGCTTTTATGATTTAGCACAGAAAATAATTTTCTTCGTGTTCATTATTTTCGTTTTGAATATATTATAGGGCAATTCAATTTAGTCATCTCGGACGTAGTCTTGAATTAAGTTACTGCCAACAAGCAAATTTTGATCGAATCAAGGAGAGGTGGTTAAAAAAAGAGTATTTTTATTTTGTGGAAAGTGTCCATTGAAATTTCGGTACAAAAGGTTCTCAGTTTTAAGAGTACTTACAATCCCTGAGAGTTGAGAAAAATCAAGAACACTTACAAATGTACATGATGTATATGGTGAACATGTTTTCAGTTTGAAGTGAAGCATTTTTAAAGGATGAAAATGTTTTATATTATTTTTCCCAGGACTTCTCTAATGACACTATTAGTGACGCCAGATAAAAATTTTCAACTTGTCAGTGTATAAAGTCGGCCTTTGTCACTCGTAATGCACTTCCGTGCACTGTGATAATAAGCTAACGCAGTAAATAAAAGTGGTCACCTCTTATTGTTAATTTTCCCACACTTTTTTTTAATGGTTATCATGAGTAAAACGTTTAAACTATAATTTAGCTACTTTCAAAGTATATTGCATGGAGACTATACAGGCTGTTTCACGACGAGCTTACACTATCTATATATTGGAGACTACTTACACGATTTCTATAAAAATTGGCATAGATGGAGAACATGTTATGGCGAATTTATGGAAAACATTTTGACAACGACAACTTTGTTATTTTAAAAGTAACTCCCTGTATATTATACTTTTCGGATTCTACATTAAATTTTAATGTCACTTTGTGTAGAATAACCGGTATCTAAAATTTATACTTATCAAGGTATTAATTTTTTTTATAAAAAATTGACAGGTGCAGACCTTCATATTGAAAATTCTGTGTGAACATCCCCAATATCAAATAAAAAACATCTTGTCGGGTTGATTAGTAGGACGATCAAGGAAATTGGTGACATGTCAAAAAATTCTTTTTTGTATACAGGGATCGTGAAAAAAGATGAAAAGTTCAAGTTCAAAAATGTTAAATATCTTCAGTTTTTTTAATGAAACAACCATATTTTTATTCATTTAATCAATTCTAAGGCCGAAAATAAGGGTAATTTATGTTCACTTCCCTATACCCAATCTTAAGCGTATTTATATATTAACATGTACTTAAAAATATTAATAATTTCAGCCTTATTATTGTGTAGGCGTAGGTCGTGTTATTTATTCTTTTATTTTAGCACGTTGTGTATTCACCTGTCATAATTAAATAATATTAATTGTCATTACTTGAAGTTAATCGCATCGAACAGTGATAGAAATGGCTCGTTTGGAGTTAAACAATGAAGACTACCTAAATTTACTTTTAATACCTGGTTAATGTAACAGAGTTGTTACTAGAACATGTGTTTTATTTGCTACAAGATATCCAGATCAACCCCGACCCAGCCGTCACACAGTGAAGAGAATATTTAACAATTTTACACAATTTGGTTGTTTTCAAGCAAAAGTTAAGAAAGTGAAGCCCTTTAGAGATAATAGTGATCATGAAATCAATGCTGCTTATCCCGAAGCGTCATTTCGATGTGGTGCGAGAGATGAGATTCAGGTGTACCAATGATATCCATTCAACGAATTTAAAAAAAAAAAAACATAAGCTTCATCCCTACTTTTTTAACCCAGTTCAAAGTTTAAAGCAAACAGACTATAATAGAAGAATAGAATTTGCAGAATTTGTGTTGGTGAAATGTCAAGAAGATAATGAATATTTGGTGCGATGAATCAAAATAGAATGTTTAATATGCACAATTCGCATTACTGGAGCGAAGAAAATCAACACTTAAAAAGAGTACGTAGTTTTCAAGATCGATGGGAGTTTAATTTGTTTTGTGCAATCAGAGACAACCAGGTTGTAGCTCTTCACTTCTATGATGGAAAGTTAAACGGTCAGATATTGTGGTAACATAATTTAAAAATTTTTTCTTAAAATTACTTTTTTTAGGTCAAAGATATCTTGATATAGTGAGAGAATTAAAAACAAATTATTTAGATTGTTTACCATTTTAAACCGGACCTGGAAATCTTTTAACGGACACACACTTTTATTGCTTAACTATATTTCCAACAATAGGTAATAATGAGGGTCGTCGGCTTATATTGATTTACGACCTTCTTAGATCTCTGGTCGTACTGTACTACAATGTATATAGTATATTATAAAAATGTCAGCGTGGCTGTTTAAAGGTTCGCGCGCACTAGACCATCCCGGCCGGCAACGGACCGCGCCGCAACGGAATGCGAACTTTAGTTCCTACGCCCACAAGTCGGTAAAATCCCTCCAGAAAATAGGTTCACGAAATTTGCAGGAAAAGGAAGACGGAAAGTAAATTCGCAACAGTATTTCCGGATTTAAAAACGCATCAGGAGAAATTTTTTCAATATTTTAGAATGACATATGAAATCGCTTCCAGCAATTAATTTTGACTTCTTGATTTGAGTAATTTTTATGACTCAAATCATATAGTTCTCTATACTCGCTGACAAGCCAGTTCATCTAATCTTTCTTCATCCATTTTAAGATAAATGACGTCCTTTTCGTCGACCACTAAGCGCAGCGAACGAACGGGAAAAGTATTCTCGCCCAATAGTTTCGCCGACGGCTGGCCGGAGCGTTGCCGTCCGTTGCCGACACGTACGCGCAGTTTCATTTACGTACCAGGTAAAAATAAATTCGCGTTCCGTTGCGGCGCGGTCCGTTGCCGGCCTGGTCGGTCTAGTGCGCGCGAACCTTAACTATAATGACCGTCGAAAAAATCCGACCATCAAAAATTTTACCAATTTTCAAAAGTTATCTCTGGAACTACTCAATTAATATGGATTATTTTTTCTTGTGAATTTTACGTCAATTCTTCTGTAAATTGAAATTGGGTTAAATTTTGTCGTAGATTCAAATTTGGAAATACAGGGTGTCCCAGACTAATTTATCCAGGCTATATCTCTTAAACGAATAGAAATTTTCGAATGGGACAAAAAACATTTCTAATACACTCGAATATGGCGTAGAAAAGATCATCCACTAAATATTCATCCCTCAGTTACAACCCCTAGCTTTAAATTTTCTAATAGCACCCTGTACATTTTTTTATAATTTTGGATGTGGTCTTCCATCGTTTATTCAACGAGTTTTTCAAAATTAAAATGGGTTAATAAGTAATCAAGAAAATATCAGTTAATTTTTTATTTTTGTTAAATTAATCAAGAAAGCCTTAAAGCTTAAAGGAACAATAAAAATAAATGTGATGAGTATTACATGACTTGAATCATTGCAGGAGTAATTTGGCGACATGCTTGTCCTATGTTTTCTTTTAATTCGTCTACATTTTGCGGTTTTGATTGATAAACAATATCTTTTATCACTGGTCCTGGCCCAACCCTTTTCAAAGAAGGGTCCAGTGCTCAAAATCTTCCTCTTACTGGATGGCAACCAACAAATAATGAACTAACATCAACAACATGTGGCACACCTCCAATGCCAAAACTTCAACGTTGGCGGTTTCAATCGTTTGAGTGCAATATATCCCCTATAAGGGTTTGTGAAAACGGCTTCCAGAACAGGACGGAATTCTCCAACAATACGAACTCCTGTAGAACAAAATAATAAACCGTATATTCCACAACTAATTCAGAACGAGATCCTATAAAACCCAGCAGTGGATGACTTCCCAGTCATGAACAAAATTGAGATTCTCGTTCTATGTACTTTTGGAAACCAAGCCATATAGTAGAAAGCACACAGCGGAAAAAAAGTGACTGACACTTCCTCAACTTCAGTAGAGGTTACAACTATAGAGAAACCTACTCGAAACACATCCGAACTACACTGCTCACTACACCGAGCGTGTTCCGCACAGATCAAGTCATAAAGTGCTACACTTCCCTCTATGTAAGCCACGGCATGACAAACGAACGCTTTTATCCAAGACACGACTGTCAATGTCATCCAACAAATAATTCCACTTTGTAAACAATGGACAGAAATAATAAAGTCTGTATTAAGGATTATTCAAATAAATTTGAGCAATAGATAGCACCACAATACCCCCCTGCCAACGTAAACCCCCTGCCCAAAAGAAAGAGTCAAGTGGTGACAAATCAGGTGAACGTGCCGCCGACATAATTTCTGGAGAGTTGTTTGCTATCCAGTGGTTATCGAAACGGTTTTGTAGGTGGTCGCTAACGATTCTCGCATTGTGTGGAGGAGCTCCGTCTTGTTGCTTGTTAGACGATGGAAAATTACAGGGTGCTATTAAAAAATTTAAAGTTAGGCGCTGTAACTAAGGGATGAATATTTAGGGAATGATTTTTTCTACGCCATATTGAAGTGTATAAGAAATGGAATAGATCAGTTTTTGTCCCATCCGAAAATCTCTATTCGTTTAAGAGATATAGCATGGATAAATTAGTCTGGGACACCCTGTATACGGGGTGAATAAATGTGAAGATGGTTTTCACCCGAAAATTGATTTGTTCTCCATACAGTTTTCACTAATATCCCCAATGCCTCTCGGTCGCTGACTTCGAGGTTTTTTTCGAAAAAAGCAACATTGTGAGCATCTTTCATTCGTCGGTAATTCTTTCGACAATATTTATGTTTTCTGACCGGTTTGAAACGCAATCTAGAGAAAAATTTTTAAATAATATGTATTGTCTTCCTTAATTTTTGCAAGCGATACAAATTTGCAAACTATTCGGATAGAAGGTTAATAAATCTGACAATCAAGGCCTAATCTCAATTAATATTAATTTACGACGTGCCCAAATCTAGTAACTTTTTATACATTTTAAATGGAAATATGGGGTATTTCTCCGACTACGTAATGCAAACGATCAAAATTGAAGAATGAATGTCTGGCAATTAGTTAGTGTACTTATTGGATATTTATCATGCTCGAAAACTTGAAGCAACTTCAAACAGCTGTAGGCCATTTTCACTATTCGTATGTAACGTCAGGTTTCCATGAACTCAATTTCTCCTTGTTATATGTACGATCTAAACTATATTGCTAGTTGCTGGCTTAAATGTTATCATGTTTCGAAGCAGCGAGATTACATTTATATGCTCTAAGTGAACATTTTAATTAATAGACGAGCGGAAATTCAAATAAACGTCCTAATTTACAAAATATACACTAGGTGAACGCATGCTGAGCATTTCTTCTTTTAATCGTGTCGGCTTCCTATCGAAGACTTTCTTCAAATGCTTCCCTATATTTTACAAACGTGAAATATTTGTTCCACATTGAGGTTAGTCCAATCTTTGATATTCCTCAGCCAAGTTTTTATAATTTCCCATATTTTGAAACTTCATAAGTGTCCCATTAATATTGATATTTTTAGACTCGGCCCAATCTAGTAATTTTGTTATACACAGATTTCTAAAGTTCAGATTGCACCATGTAGGGCAATATGAACCCTAAAAATGATATTTGAAATTGAAAAGTTATTGAGGAATACACCACAAAAATAGTTTATTGTTATCGTTATTGTTAACACAAAAATACGAGTAGGTACTTAGTAAAATATTGTAACGAGGTCACCAACTCAAAGCCGGCCCTGTCTCTCGACTATAAATTTTGGCGAATGCGCCCCCTCCCTGTTCGAGAACATTCCAGACTATAAGTATATACGCGGGTTTTTGAGTGAGCTGACAATTAGTGGAACGAAGACAAAGAGTTAGTTCACAGTTTACTGAAGTTCTTAGTAATCGAACAGTCAATGAAATAGTGAAGATAAATAGTGTAATATTCAAGTGGTGAAAATACATTAGAACTATTATACCGAGTGTATATAAATTAGTAGACATTAAGTAGAGTGTGTATATACATTAAGTTTAATACAGTGTGTGTTCCTTTAAATAAATAGATAGTAAAAGTAAAACATTACATTGGTGTCAGTTGTGGGGTAATATAGATAAATAATTACGTAAAAATGGCTAAGAGACTAAGAGAGTTGAAAGTGACGGAACTAAAAGCAGAATTGGAAAATCGCGAGTTGGAAACGTCCGGAAAGAAGAGCGGATTAGTTGAAAGATTGAAAATAGCACTAGTGCTCTTGTAAGCAGCTCCGACCCAGGATCGTTCCAAAAACCCTCTAATACTGATAGCTTCTCTCAGATGCCGTAACGACAGTGTATATGTGGATGGCGAGGTGAATGGCAAGAAATATACTCTGCTGGTAGACACTGGAGCAGCTAGAACTATTATACGGCCGGAGACAATAAAATCTAAGAAGAAGCTTCTGCCAAAGAGGCTGCGACTCCGGAACGCAACAGGTGAGAGTGCCAATGTTCACGGAGAGACACAAATCCAATTGGGAATTGGTGCAGAAAAGTTCACGCATACAGTAATCGTAGCTGAAATCGAAGAAGACGTGATTCTGGGAATGAACGTAATGAATCTACAATATGGTTTCCAGTTTTAGTAAGAGAACCATTAAAGTGGGTTCCGAAGAGGTATTTCTCCAGCCATATGAAGGCAGCACGGTGTTGGCAGCTGTACAGGAAGATACCGTTCTAACTGCACGAAGCGAGACCATGATAGTAGCGCGGCTACAGGGAATCATGGACGAAGGTACACCGGTTATGATGGAGCCATGGAACCACGACGAAGAGGTTGATAGAGGAGTACTGATTGGAAAAGGATTGGTTACGTCAGCGAAGTAGATCCCAGTACGTTTCATAAACGTGAAAGATTACCCAATTACCATCAAGAAGTCAACCAGAATTGGATCCTGCGTACCAGTGACGTCAATCATTCGTTAAACAACGACAACTGACAATTCTAATGACAGATTCGAACAGATGTTGTCAATAGCCGGCCAATGCTTGAATCGAGCTGAGAAAAGGAAAATGAGAGAATTCCTCTTGCAGTATCGAGACCTATTCGTACCAAAAGGAGGGAAGACTGGTAGACCATCAGCCGTCAAACACAAAATCGATACTGGTGATGCCAAGCCAATCAGACAATCGGATCGAAGACTACCACGAGCGAAGAGAGAGGAAGCTGAAAGAATAATTCAAGAGATGGAGAAAGAGAAAGTGATAGACTAGCCCTTGGGTATCTCCAGTAGTGCTCGTTAAGAAAAAGGATGGAACTACCAGATTCTGCGCGGACTACCGTCAGCTAAATAACGTGACGAAGAAAGACAGCTATCCTCTGCCTCGAATCGACGATACTCTAGACACTTTGGCCGGCAGCAAACTGTTTTCCACCTTGGACCTGAAGTCCGGTTATTGGCAAGTAAAAATGGACCCAGAAGACAAAGAGAAAACTGCTTTTACCACCGGATCTGGATAAGGGCAGTTCAACGTCATGCCATTCGGGCTCTGCGACATTTGAAAGACTCATGGAAAATGTCTTGAGAGGGTTATCTTGGAAAACATGCCTGGTCTATTTGGACGACATCGTAGTATTGGGAAAGACATTCGAGGAACACATGAAGAATTTGGAAGACGTATTCAAACGACTTCGAGCTGCCCAGCTCATGCTAAACCCGAAGAAATGTCAATCATTCCAAAACCGAGTCAACTATCTGGGACATATTGTGAGCAATGAAGGAGTGGCTGTGGATCCAGAAAAAATGGCTTCCATCAAGTAATGGCCGCAACCTACCGACAAACATCAAGTTAAGAGCTTTCTTGGCCTTTGCACGTACTATCGAAGGTTCATAAGGACGTTTGGAGATATTGCCAACATACTAACTCGACTTACAGAAGAAACCAGAACTTTTCATTGGGATGAAGAATGTCAAACTGCTTTTGAAACCCTGAAGAGACGATTAACGACGGCGCCGATACTAGGATATTCGTTACCAGAGGGAGACTTCATTCTTGACACTGATGCAAGCAGCGTAGGGATTGGAGGAGTGCTCTCAGAGATCCAAGGAGGACAGGAAAGAGTGCTGGGATATTTCAATAAAGTCCTCTCCAAACCAGAATGAATCTACTGCGTCACGAGAAGAGAACTTGGCGGTAGTGAAGTCTGTGGAACACTTTTACCAGTATCTCTATTGAAGGAAATTCTTGATACGGACTGATCATGCAGCACTCAAGTGGTTGATGCAGTTCAAAAATCCCGAGGGCCAGATCGCTAGATGGATTGAACGACTTCAAGAGTACGATTTCAGCATCGAACATCGGGCTGGTGTGAGCCACCAAAATGCCGACTCTCTGTCTAGACGGCCGTGTCCAGCAGACTGTTCCCACTGCAACAAGGCAGAATCCAAGGAAGCTGCAGTTTCAAGAACTACAGTTGTCAATGAAGAATGGTGACCCACCAGGATCAGAGAAGATCAGGAGAATGATCCTCATCTGAAGATGATCCGGCAATGGAAGGAAGAAAATCGGCGACCTACCTGAAAAGTGTCAAGAGTGTCACCGACACTCAAGACATATTGGGCTCAGTGGGACTCCCTTGTCTTGGAAGAAGGCCTGTTGAAACGAATGCTTGAAAGCGATGATGGTTCTGAGAATGTAAGACAGTTAGTTATCCCGAGAACGAGAGTAGCTGAGGTACTGAGAAAGTTACACGACAGTCCATCAGGAGGTCATCTGGGAGTGGAGAAAACCCTTCAGCGAGTCCGTGAAAGGTTTTATTGTACGAACAGCTCCGAAGGACTGGTGTAAGAATTGTACGTCTTGTGCTACGAGTAATGGACCACAGGCACCCATGAAACAGTATAATGTTTGAAGCCCATTTGAAAGGATTGCTTAAGACATTGCTGGACCATTTCCAACGACAGAAAATGGTGGTAAATACATCCTGGCTGTGATGGATTATTTCACAAAGTAGGTAGAAGTTTACGCGATCCCGAATCAAGAAGCCACAACTGTCGCGGATGTATTGGTGAAGGATGCCGTTGGAAGTTCACAGCGACCAGGGAAGAAATTTCGAAAGCCATGTATTCCAGGAAATTTGTGACAAGCAGGGAATGAAGAAGACCAGGGCAACGGCGTTGCATCCACAGTCAGATGGAATGGTCGAGAGAATGAACAGGCCTATTGGAAAATACCTGTCCAAATTAGTCTTCAGCCACCAGAAAGATTGGGGCCAATATCTTTCCCTGTGTCTATAATTTTATCCCACAAGTAAAAACTATTTAAATAAATAACAAAAACATTACAATATCAACTAACATTCTGCAGAAAGTTCACTATTAAATGCTGCGTCATCTTCAGGCTCTACTCAATCGCAGGCTTCATGGCCTATCTTAAACATCCGCAGCAGCGTACCCAACCTTTTTCTTCTTTCATGTTGGGTACAATTCCGTTACACTAAAAACATTCTGCATCGTTGTCTTCCTCGACTGGATCTTCATCTAAAATTTTTATTTTCTGCTTTCCTTTACATGCATTAGAAAGATTTTAAATGTACTTGAGGCAATATGAAGGCTCAATTTTCGCCACATGGACTGGACACGTGTAGGTATTAATAAAAGTTGGCAACAACGTCTGGAATCATCTAGAACTGTCATTGAAAAGTCTAAAAATGTCATCGAAAAGTCTAAAAATGTCATCGAAAAGTCGGGAACTGTCTGGAACGTGTGAAAAATATAAAAAGCGGGACAATTGACGTTAGTTAGTTTTTGAATGTATTCGAGATTTGAGTTTTGTGTTGTGAAAGCAAGATTGAATTTTATCAGTTGAAGTATCAAAAATGTTTATTATTGTACTATTCCTATTCTGAATATGATTGAAATAGTTATTTATGTACCAAGGACGAAAAACTATTATAGTCGAGCCTGCAAATTGATAACTTAGCCTAGTAGCAAGCGAGACACTGCACAATTTTCCGCCGAGGTGCATATTACATTTTTTCGTCGACTTTTTCACAAAATTACTAATTTTCGAATGAAAAATCGACTATTTTTGAAGGCAAGTATTTTTCGTCCGCAGACACTTTTCGTCCGCTGTGCCAAAAATAAGTTTCATCTGGGGCATCACGAAGAAATCTGTTTATTCACTCTCGATTTTTTCGCTTTGAACCCAACGCCTTGTTATTTAAAAAATGCAATTGCTTTCGAAAAGTGTCTGTGGACGAAAAATACTCGCCTTTAAAAATAGTCGATTTTTCATCCGGAAATTAGTACGTAAAATGTCATTTTTTGTGAAGGTCGACGAAAAAATATTGCATATAATTAACCAGTATTGATGATAGTGTAACTGGATTTAAAACAGAAGCGATAAACTTACCATAAAAAAACAACCACTTGAAGACTACACGGTTTCCAGTTAGACTTTAGTAACAGAACCATTAAAGAGGGTTCTGAAGAGGTATTCCTCCATCCATATGAAGGCAGCACAGTGTTGGCAGCTGTACAGGAAGATACCGTTCTAACTGCACGAAGCGAGACCATGATAGTGGCGCGGCTACAGGGAATCATGGAGGAAAGTATACCGGTTATGATGGAGCCATGGAACCACGACGAAGACGTTGGTAGAGGAGTACTGATTGGAAAACTATTGGTTACGTCAGCGAAGTAGATCCCAGTACGTTTCATAAACGTGAAAGATTACCCAATTACCATCCAGAAGTCAACCAGAATTGGATCCTGCGTACCAGTGACGTCAATCGTTCGGAAATTAGTACGTAAAATGTCATTTTTTGTAAAGGTCGACGAAAAAATATTGCATATAATTAACCAGTATTAATGATAGTGTAACTGGATTAAAAGCAGAAGCGATAAACTTACTATAAAAAAACAACCACTTGAGGACTTGAATTATTTCCTAATCTGCTCTTATACCGTTGACTACAGATAATGTTAACTATCATTAAATTGGTAGAATCTTGAGCTCCCAGTAACTATTACTCGAAAGAAAAAAATATCTAAATCGCTTAAAGAAAAGTCTAAGTTGTAAGAACGGAGTTTTCTCTAATTATAAAGTTGGAATTGAAATCCTATTAGAAAATTCCCGCTATGTAGCAAATTCGAGGAGAGATACAGCAAGATTAACCATAAAAAGTTACTAAGAAATTACAAGAGAGCTTGCCAGAAGATTGAAAATGTAATTCCGAAAGATTAAAGGAAAATTTTAAGCGAAACAGGAATGCATTTATATACGAAGATGCGTCGTTTGCAATACGCCCTCATATTGGGAAAAACTTCTTAATGGGTAGGCTATGAAAAATTATGAGTACTACTGTAATCATTTTTAATGTATCACATCCGCATTTTAGTAGCCTTTAAATTTATTTCATTAAAAATAATTTCTATGGACTCACAATAATTTCAAAATTACGATAGTGGTTATTCATATCATTGGTGTTGTAACTTGAAATCTGATTCTAGTTTGATATATATTTTTCGAAAAAACAAAATAAAATTGTACGACAAAATTTGAGTTAACAACAATGCGTTGATGAACTTAAATTAAAATTTCTAAATTTTATGTGACATGAAAAAAAATCTGGAAATCGGTTGACCCTAAAGGCCAACCCTGCAACTTCCCGCTAAATTCAATTTTCAAACGCATGCGATTTTGTCGCTAGTTGCGATGTTTTGTGTTATTTTGAGCTCTCCGAGCTCAAAGATAAAGCTATTCGACGCTTTTGAGCTCTTCGAGCTCATAAGACTTATCAAAGTTCGATGAAAAACGATTTTTTTAATTTTCAAACTGCTATAACTTTTGAATGAATCAACCTATTTCCACGCGGTTGGCGGCGATCGATGTAGTTTTTTGAGCTCTATAAAAAATTTAAAACAGAAAAATTGATCTGACTGAAAATTTCGGAGTTATTACAAAAAAACACTTTTTTTCGATTTTTTTCGACAACGATATCTCATGAACGCATCAACCGATTCTGATGCATTTAGTGGCGATCGATGCGGGCTTTCAAGGTTAAGGGCTGATTAGTTTTTGAGGTCGATCGGTTCAGCCAATTCGGAGATATTTTGAAAAAAAAAAACTATTTTTTCACTTTTTTTTTAAACTTTTTTTGCAATTTCTTGAAATCTACCGGTCCGAATTGGTTCCAACTTACAGAAAATCTAAGTTTGGTGGAGCCCTTTCGAATGACACCAACTGCGATCAAATCGGCCAAGCCTTTCAGAAGTTATAAGAGGTTTACATACACATACACACACACACACACACATACGTACATACAGACGTACGGACATCATCGTAAAAATAGTCAGGAAAGCTTCTCAGGGCTTCAAAACGTTGAGATTTGTTGGAACCTCGAGTTTTTTAAAACGGGGTAAAAACAATAACTTCATTGATTTTCTTAGAGAGAAGTTAAAAAGGAAAATTGTCATTCAAAATTCCTTCGCATACCTCTCACAGGTTGCCACCATTGGACCGATATATATTATGGACCGCTCAGCAAATTTCCTAATGATTCTTGCAGATCCTGGTTGTTGGCACACCCTGGAAAAACAATCACTATTTATGATATCGCAGAAATTCTAGGATAAATCTATCCGCTTGCGTTTTCAACCAAAAATATAGTATCCACTTTTGAAAAAACTGGAATATATCCATTGAATAGACATTATTTTTCCGATGAAGAATTCATGGCTTCCTTGGTGACGGATAGGGAAAAGGATAATGAAGAAGAACGTCATCGTCTGAAAAAGAAACTCCCCGAAATAATCCTTCCACCTAAAGAATTGATGATACACCACCATATCAGTCCAGTTACAGTTCAGCCATATCCCAATGCCGCCGTGGAACAATCAGAGAAAAAGGGACGCAAAAAGAGAAAATCCGAAATACTGACGGATACCCTTATCAGAAATCTAATTGCAGAGGAAACTACAGCTACGGCTAACAAAGTGGCTAAACGCCAGACACAGAAAAATATTTTTGTTGTCAAGAAAAAAGCGAAACGGGCTAAATATTCCTCGAACAGTGCTTCTGAATCTGAATCTGTCATTTCAGATTCAATTGATTTAGATGAAGCTTCTTTGTGGGATATGCAAGAGGAACAAAATATTATTATTGAAGAATTGAAAGAAAATCGTTATGTTCTTGTGAAATTCGCAACAAAAAGAGGAATCAAATTCTTCATATTGAAGGTGATGAAATTACTGTAATGATAAATTCGTATTTCCTATGGTAGAAGATATGTGGAAGTAATAGTAGAGAAATCTAATACTCGAATCAACCTGCCAGATCCATTGAACACTGGTGGAACTGCAAGAATGAGTAGAAGCGTCAAATTAGACGTCAATTTGGAAAAGTATAATGTGGGATAATGAAGTCATTCAAGAAAATGAGTAGTGGCCTTGGTACATTAGCATTATATAATGTTTTTGTTATTTATTTAAATAGTTTTCACTTGTGGGATAAAATTATGCACACTATGTCTATGACTATCTATTGATTTATTTATTAAACTTAATTTATGTACACACTCCACTTAATGTCTACTAATTTAGTTCTAATTTATTTTGACCACATGAATATTACACTATTTATCTTCACTATTTAATTCACTGTCCGATTACTAAGAACTTCTGTAAACTGTCTGATAACTAACTCTTTGTCTTCGTTTCACTAACTGTCAACGCACTCAAAAACCCGCGTATATATAGTCTTTATCAGTTCTGGAAGGTTCTTCTATTTTCCACGCTCGTCCTATGCGTAAACAAAGCGTCTTTTCGAGAACATTCTCGAGACTCGAAAGGGCGCATTCTCCAAAATTTATATTCGAGAGGCAGGGCCGGCTTTGAGTTGGTGACCTCGCAATAATTATTGTGCCCCGTGTTTTACAGCATTTTATTTAGGTTCGAATATCAGCTTCGTTAATTTTACATTTACTTTTTTAACTATCGTAAGATATGAATAAATAGTTATTCTATCAGTTGAATTTTTCAGTTTTCTTGAACATATTCACTTAACTTCCACACACCCGCCCCGGTCTCCCCTAACCCTACCGACTCATGTTAAAAGTTGCAGATTATTTTTCTGTTCATAACATTACCTCGGAACGATATAGAGCTTACTGAAAATATACAATGTATAATTCAATTAGGAGTCTCAAAGTTGACATATCATTAAATGTGTGCTTCGTCATTTCATTCAAATATCGTGTAGCTTGGAGAGTTGTTGTTTGTAGAATTTATAACCGCATTTAGTATGCTCTATTTGAGCGAGTAATAATAGAGCTTCATTATAGTCTCGCTCTATCTAGAAGCAACTGGATTGTTACGGTTCATTGATGCTTAGTACTACATTACGTTAAACGGAGTGCTATTGTTTGCTTGGGTACACAAAAAAAATCATTTGGAATATTTTCCAGCAATATTTGAACAAAATTAGAAGATGTTGGAAAATGTTTGGATATATTCCACATCTAGAGTGTTCTATGCGTGATTACAGAAATTTTTCGACATATATTGATATGAAAAATGATACTAGGTACACATTGTATATAACCGACAAGAGTTACTTCTAACATAAAAGCATTAATAATTATAGAATGTTAAAGTAAAACTATTTAAATGATTCAAATTAAAATAAATCAAACTCAATGAAGCGATTCAAACTTTATAATGTACCTCGTACATACATACAATGGATAAAGTTTGAATTTCAATTATATAAAGAAAACTCAAACAAATCACCTGGTATCAAATATGAGATCCACCTTTAAACGGGAATGTTTATGGTTTGTATGTGTATTATCTTGAATTTTTGTCATGTAACATTAAAATTGTCCAAAAGCAAAGAAACTTTATTCGTATTATGTGGTAGAATCTAAAATAGAAAAACTTTTAATAGTTATTAGATCTGTGACACTTGTGAAAGTATTTCTCATTTGATGTATGACAGGCTTGAACATAGAATTGTCAGCTAGAACAGGAAAAATACCAACCTAATTTGAATATGCCAAATAATTTAAAAAATTAATTAATAAAAGATGAAAACATAAATATTTCATTTAGATATAAAATATGATGCTTTCTTTTAAAAAAGATTAAATCTATCAAAGAATATAATAAAGTCTATTTAATAAACAACTATAAGTTAATTTGATTGGTCAATGACAATCAAACAAACTTCAAGAAATAGTAGGCAGATTGTTGTTAAGAAATAAAAATTGAATTGGTTGTTAGGTAGTTGTTGATAGAGAAAGCGTCGTCCCTTTTGAAACAGAAAATTCTACAAGAAGCACGTTATTTTCATTCAGTTAATAAAATTTGTAAATTTCAAAAAATCTATATGTAATAAATAGTGTTAATAGTTCAACTAACCTTGTTACACGATTTCTGAACAAAATAAACAACCAGGGATCTTCGTAAGTAAATAAATTCAAATAGTAAATTCTGTCATGAAGCATGCTGAATTGGACTTCTTCACAATTTGCTTTGAAGTACACTTTCCAAGGGCCCAGAGCGGTCTAAACACTTTCCAAGGGCCCAGAGCGGTCTAAAAAAAGGAAAGAAATGATTTTTCATTTTTCAACATTAGTAGAACATAAAATGTATTTAATAAACTTCATTTTGAATAAAAAACTTACTTGTGTTTATATAAAATGAACTTAGGTATTTAACTAATCCAGAAGAAAAAGTATCGCCCATTTCCTTTTCGTTTTAACTTGTTTTAAACCGACACCGCTGTAAATACACAAATGTATAATAAGTTGCATAATTACATGTATTAGAAATAGTATTTCACTGGTATGGATATTGAGTGAAAGATTATTTTAATTTAGTTTTATTTTCTCATTTAATGTGAGAAATAACGTACTCTTGATAATTTATGTTCACAAAAATTAATTTTCATTAAATAAATTTAAATTGTTTCATCCCAAATATTACTTCAAAGTAATTTTTTTTATCAGTTGTTATAACCATTTTGAACACCTGTTACACATCACTGAGGCACTTTCAGGGTGAATGTACAGGACCATATTTAGGTTTATTTGATTCCGATTTTAAATAATTGGGAGAAAAACCCATGAACCCAAACCCTGAGAAGCTGAGTTTTCATAAAAAAAAGGTGAGTACACTCTGTAGTGTTATTTAAGTTGCTCAACTTGAAATTATTCCGGGTAAAAAAAAATCATAAAATAAAATACAAAATAAAAATAACATATCTATATATATTGAAATGATATTATATTACAAAAATAATAAGTACCATAATATGGGTAAATTTATTTGAGCATATAATGCTCTCAATCAAATATTTATAAAATAAATATAAATTAACTATATTTGCTGTTGGTTTTTTTTTTGAAAATAAAATAGAATGCAAGATAGAATTCATTGGTAAAAGATGATGTTTATTTTAAATCCTAAAGAAGAAAATATTATAAAAATAATTTACCTTGATTTTGATAAGATTGGATGAACATATTTCACGCTTATATTGGATAATAAAATCTTCTATAGTAAAAAATTGTATATAGAAAGTTTCATAAAGATTATTAAAATCAAAACCTGAAACCGAAATCAATTATCAGTAAACATTATCTTTCAATACAATGAATTAAAAATTTATTATTATGTCAAAATATTATAAGTTATAGGTTAGTTGTCAGGATGACATGTGTCGGTAAATTGTGTTAGGCCATGTGGATCTATGGAACTTTTAAAATGAATATCATATTTTTTCCTCATAAAATGAGAATTTAAGCTTAGTTTATGTTAAAGGAAGAATTACATAGATTTATTAGGTATTCAAGAAAGGGTTACATGAATGCAAACTAAATTCTAGGTTGTAGAAAATTTAATATTTAATGTTAAAGATGAACTCACATTATTCAGTATTTTTCTTTAAAGAGACAATTTAAGAATGGAAATTTGTGAAAACTTTAATTATATTGAAAGTATTAGGTAGTAGGAATAGAAACATAATGATCAAATTAAGTTAAAAGGACATTAAATAAAAAAAACTGTCTCATAATCACATTATGTTAGAAAAATCAAGTGATATAATAGAGTTTTTTTTTGGTCTTGAGTAGAGGAAGGCAGGAGGAAAGGAAAATTGTTACAAATTGTATTGAATAGTTAAAAAAAAATTCTAATACTTTCCCAAAGAAATGCCTAAACAGTTTAAAGTGCCTATAAAGAAATAAAGAAACAAGTTTAATACATACCAGAAGAAAATATAAATAACATTCTCCAGTCAGCAATAAATTTCAAGCACTGCAGCGACATTCGACCCGATTGAAAAGAATTACCTCTTCAAGAGTGTTTATAATGATATTGAGCTCAGGTTAGTGACTAATATTATTGGTACCAATAAATTAAAATAAATACAAACAGTGTATAAGATGTACATCTAAAGATAACTTCATATTCTAATTTTATATAATAGATCTAAAGTATAAACTCACTTCAATAGTTAGAAAAACTCATGGTATTTAGGATAGAATTGTATTTTATGGTTATATTGTTGTTTTTTTTTTCTGTTTCACTTCACTAACTCATTCTTGTAACGTTCATGTAACTTTTTGTGTATAAATGTCCTTATTTAATAATAAATAAGTCGTTCGTTTTGATATTTAAATTCATTGAAGCAGCAATTCATTTTCAATATTCTGAGTATGTAAATTGCATAACTTACAGCCAGATGTTCAGTAAGACATAGGCATATCAAAATTTTATTGACTTAATGAAATTAAAAAAGGAAAACATAAATTTTACAATTCATTTTATTGTTGGAAGTTCTTAACAGTGAATATAGTTAAGTAATAATTACATGAAAAAAAATTCTATGATAAAAATAAAGGTATTTCATAATTTATTTGGCACCAGGACCCAAAGAGAATAGGAATTTTCATGCTTCCGAATTAGATGTGAGCTAGATTAAAAAAGGGTAAGTTAAAAATATGAAATTAAAACAAACAAAAATATATAAAAAAATAAAATCATAACAAATTGTCGAACCCAACGTGGGGCTTGCTTGTTCGATTTGTGTGTTTGACTGGTTTGTTTGTTTGTTTGTGGGGCTCTTGTAAAATAATATTCTTAATAAAACAACATTAAATTTTATATTGATAAAATAATAAATAAACAAAAGAAAATGGAAAGGAGAATGACGCTCAGAGATGGTAAACAAATAAGAACAGAAGAGGGATCAGATGATGAACGAGACGAAATAAGACAGGGAATGGGTGATTTTCAAGTGCAGTGTTTGGAACAAGAGGGGCATTGTCATGAGCATGATGAGGAGAGAGAAGAAGCGTTTGAAGAACCTATGAGAAGTAGAGAAGAGACAAAATCAAGGAGAAGTATCTGGAAGTAAGAGTAATATAATACAGAATGAACAAAATAGAATGATGGAAATGTTGCAACAATTATTTAATAATCAGAGAGAAGAAATAAGGGGAGATATAAATAAGCAAAGAGAAGAAATGAGGGGAGATATAAATAAGTTGGAAAATAAAATAGAAGAGGGGAAGATGGAAAATTTAAAGGAGATGAGGAAAATTAGAGACGTTAAAAATATAAAACTAAAACAAACGAAAATATATAAAAAAATAAAATCATAACAATATATATATATATAGTTTCTAAAGCAGAAGATCTTGATAGATCTCGTTATAAAGTCCAGCATTTTATTCGCTTTTGCGACCATCTTAGAAATATGCGATTGAAATAATAACTTATGATCTAAAACGACACCTAAGTCTTTAACGCTTCTCACTTCATCAAGTGGAGAATTGTTCAGCAAGTAAGATGTTGAAATAGGGTTGTTGTTCCTGAAAAATGAAATTTGTTGACACTTAGTAGGATTAAGCCTTATGTGAAAAGACCAGTATTCCTTATCAGGCTCAACAGTCTTTTCACTAGGTCCTTCTTGGGAAAATCCTTCCTTGGATATTCTAGTCCTAGGAGTTTATATAACCAATAAGACAGTGCTTCACATTCGGAGATAATGTGTGAGGCTGCTCGCTGCACATCTCTCTGCACATCTGGCCCCAGTTGAGGTTTAATATTTCGTTAGTCAGCGACACTAAAGTTTTTTTTTACCAGGACTTCCTGCTGTTCCTACTTTGGCACTTGGCTCCAGTACGACTGATGTTAAGTTTGAATTCACCGAGATGTACAACCGCGGTTTTTAATATTCCAAATACCGATAGCATATATTTCCACCAGGAATAAGGATGCAAGCTTCCCCAATGATGCGTGGACATTGCACCTGAGTCTGGCACCATGGACTCCTGTTCCTGTGTCAGTTTTAGATCCGTCTGTGTACCACACCAACGTTCCTTCCTGACTGCATGCTTCCAACCCATCCCAGTTTAGCTGGATATGGTGTGGTTGGTTGTCGTTAATTGTGACCAGCACGTTATCACTTCTCATATCAAGAAGCTAGTTTGTGATATGATAACATCTGGAATGACTATGGGTGATGATTCCTTCGTGATAATTTCCATTGCATTCCAGCCTGTATGCAGCCATTCTCGCTTCCACCTTAACATGCAGAGCAAGAGGAGGATGGCTTCCATTGCTGCAGTCGAGCTACTTCCCATCGCACCCATTATGTACAGATAGGCAATCCTTTCAAGTTTTGATAGCAGACAGATAACTTCAAATTAATTAACTTTTTTTTGAAAATTTCTCTAACCAGTGTTAAATTGATTATAAATTTTTGTTAAAACTGAATTAAAAATAAACTTAAACTAGCGGAATTTGCAAAATGTTCACACAATGAACAATTACAGGAAAGGCATTTATTCATTTCTTTGATACACTGCACGTCTGAAACGTTAAAATTGCCTTTGTGCTCTACAGAATTATGCTTTCCGACAGTAATTTCATTAAACTAGGCTGTAATTATAGTTAAAACAAAAGTGTCGACTAATGCAATTTCGCGAGTATTCTAAAGGAATCAAATGCATCAAGGAGCAAGCAGTATTTGCACAATAGTTTGTGTGAGATCAGCGGTGTGGTACGTTGAAGCACATACAAGTGCCACTTTATGAGAAAGAGACTAATTTGTAAAGTTTAATATATATTTATTAGTTTAATCTTATGGAATAATCTGAATTTTCGTACAAACCTTCATTTTGGTATTACAAATGTTGTATCAAAAGTCGCATACGCCAACGTGTGAGCGACCTTAGATATTCAAGGTCAAAAAATCAGTTTTTTACAGTATCTCGTTGTCTCTGCCACCAATTGTATTCGCACTCATCATTAAAATAATTTCCAGCAGTTTCAGTTATACTAAAGATTACAACATTTTGTCAAAAAATGAAAACCACAAATTTCCGCAGGAGTTTTTTTGCGTGTTTATGATTTAAAAAGTGTTTAAAATATAAAGCATACAAAAGTTTTCATGTAGATAATTGGTTTCAGTTATTCGCGGTCGGGAAAATGAAGAAAAATTTGTGATTTTGTGTTTGGGGAGGCATCTATATACTGAAAAAATAAATAAAAAATGTTGAAGCTGGTTTCAGCTAAAAAAAATTTCACCAGATTTTTTTCTCTAAGCTGTACGATAAATAGTTTCTGAGACACCCGGTACAAAAATTCAGCTTATTCCGCTTAATTTCGGAGTAAAATCCCAAGCATTACTGGACTAATACGCTTATAAAACATACATTTGTGATTGTTAAATATAAACGCAGTCATAAAGCAATTAAATTAATGTTCAGATTTGGGTTAAACCTTTGCGCTATTTTTAGACAATGTTTTCAATATTTTACTAAATCGATCTTTTTGTAGGCTGTTGAAAAAAAAACAAGAAGTTTATTTTTAGTTTTCTATGTTAATTTAGTTTTACTTCGCTTGATTGAAGATCTTAATCAGTGTACATGCTCATATTTTAGTTAAAATACTTTCAAATGCTATTGCTTAATACAGGGTGTATCTAAATCCATGCGAAAAAATTCAGGAGGTGGTGCCCTTATAAAGGGTCTTTTCTATGACAGAGTTTCACGAGCCCACCCCTTTCCGAGATATCACCCTTGAAAGGTAAGGAGTTTTTATTTTTTGGAAATGGTAACTTGAATTCTTCTATTTTTTTTATTTCACGAAACTTAATCTCAAAAAAGTCATAATTTCACACCCCCCTCCCTATTGTAACAGGAATGTAGGAAAAATACCGGTGGTTAGTCATTGCGAGAGTACGGAAATTACAAAATTTGAAGTTTCCACCTCTACTTAAATTTGAGAAAAAATAAAATAAAAACTCAATTTTACTCAGCACCTTTTAGGGGTGGACTGAGGAAATTTTGTCAAAGGAAATCACAATTTTATACGGGCAATCACCTCCTGATTTCTTCGCATTAGGATGAAAACACCCTGTATAATCATAATATCTTTTTCATATTTTGCAAAAGAAAAGTACTATTTTTGTAGTCATTGTGGTCTGGTTAGTGGCGAGTTTACGCACTGTCTGGAATGGCACAATTGAGATTTCGATCAATAAGTCGATATTTATTGGAAAGTCTCGCACCAAGGGATTATCTTTGAAACGGAGAAAGGAAAAGTTATTCATCGTCCTAGAATTTCATGAGACGTTATTCTGCATATTTGAGAGCGAATTTCAAATGTTTTGACGACAGCGTTTATCGTACGGCCGCCACCTTGAATTTTTTGAAATAGCAATCTAGGTCGAGTGATGTCTCACAAAGAAGCTTATTTTTTTCTCTTTCCAAAAATAATAGCAATGTATCACTTTAATACAAAATGTCTTATAAAATATCAGTTTTATTTTTCTAAATTAAATTGTACCTACTGTATTGATGATATGACCTTGTAGGTTTAGAAGAATAACGTCTCTTTCATTGTCTTAGAATTTCAGAACTTTCACTTTATCCGTTTCAAAGATACCTTGGTGCGAAACTTTTCAGCAACACTGCATATTCCCTAGTGAATAAAATTTAGAGGTATCTTAGGTACAGTTACCTGTTCTCCGGACCCCGATTACGTCATTATGCGAAAACTTATTACGTCATGTCGATTATACGTATATCGAAAAAGGGCCCTTGAAATATTGAAAGTTACTAGTTCCAGGATATTTTCCAAGAGTCTTCTATTTTTTTTAAATGAACTTATTTCAGACGTTTGCATTATACCATATAACGTCGGTCTACCAAACTACCGTCAATCTTAAATAACAGAAATAATTGAAGTAATTGTTTTATTTTTGCAGTATAATATTGACAGTTACTGAGAAAATTTGGATAATTTTTTATTCAGGCTTTTTTCTCCATAAATATCTCTATATTTAAAACCTTCTTATAGATTTTTGAGCCGCTTCATGAGCAATATTGGCTTTTCCATATTTTTGTTTGAAACTGAATTTTTTAGAGAAATAGCTAGTTTTTGATTGAAGGCGTCCACAGACGCAAATGTAGACTCCACAAACATACATGATCAATAAATTTGAACAATCAATCATACAATTTCTTCGACACCATACCATAGTTGCAGCAATCGATATAGTAATACAAACGTCACGCCACCAAAAGTTCCGTCTGTTATTAGATACGAGAGATATATACTCTCAAAGGAGAGCCGCAAACACTTGTTCGTTGTACGTACACCCGGTTAAATGCGTTCTCATTTCCCAGCTCGTTTATAATAACAGGCGGAAGATTTTGTGAGCAAATGTTTGAGTCACTATATCGATTGCTGAAACGGTACAAGCATGTATGCACAAGCACCTGTACAAATGTCAGTTTCCGATACACACCGCGTCAGCATTGTTCACGGAAACTATTTTTCCCGCCTACCTCTATCCAAAGTATACATTTCCTGGCTTCATTGTAGGGAGCAAAGTCGGACTTTTCCTCCCTAGGGAGGAAAAGTAAAAGTGAGGTTATGGTACGTCATCAATGAAATAACTTATACGGCATTGATAACCTAAACATTGTCGAAATATTCTGTCTGCAAACACGCCGCCGCCTTTACGAAAAAACTTGCTTTAAGAAAAATATATTGCATCAACGATTGTTAGAAATCCCAAATGGTCAAACCGACCGAAACTTGATCACTCCAACAAATCCTCCATTCTCTACCACCATCTCCGTAGGCAGCGTAAATACCAAACACCCGGCTTTTCACCGGTAGTTGATCAACTCGCTTCCCTTAAGGTAGCTACCATACCCCTCATGTTTCCACCCTAGGGGTACCATTCTTCCTCAATTTTTCGATGTCTTAATCAAGAAACAAAAAAGTACCCCTATTTCACCTTCCTTTTGTTACGTAACGATAAGATAATGCCAATTTGCAAAGCCTCCAACAATGTTGGGCGACAATTTACAACGGCTACTCAGTTAGAGAGCACCTCAGGTGTAGATTCTGAGACCAAACTAGTACAAATTCAGAGAGTAGTCTTACCGGTTCTCGGGTAATCCTACTTGAAATTTATTTAATGTACTGAAATTAGATAAAGGTAAATTATGAAAGTTAAGAAAGGTAAGTGGGCGCCACCCTGAATAATACTAGCTTATTTGTTAATCACATCAACATTATAGCGACAAATCCTGTAAGATTGGAAGGGAAAATAATCTTCATGAACATCGTTTTTAAATTTACAAGTTGTATATTGACCTTTTTTTTAAAAAAACAATAAACAGGAAAAAAATGACTAGGTTTTCATTGGGTTGTTCTATGTTGAAGAGTTGAAGAAGCGATGAAATATATAGATGTTACTTTCCTAGAGTGATAGAGTCCTGGTTCCAGATAAAGACCTTGACAGATGGAGTCCTTGTTGAAATTCCATGTAAAGTTCTGGTTTCAGGTTTCTGGGTCCAGGTGAAGTTTCTGGGTCCAGGTAAAGTTTCTGGGTCCAGGTAAAGTTTCCCAGGTAAAGGTTTGGTCCAGGTAAAAAAAAGTGCACTCAGATGAATGCACTTCTTAGAGATAAGATACGATAAGCTAGAAATGCTTCAGTGGCACATGTTCCCAGGAAAGAAGAATGAAACCCTTTTGCCACTTGTTTAAATACACGAAATCATGTGAAAGATAACAGCCTTACGTCTCATGTTCATGTCACGCTCATACGCTTTGACCAGGAAAGGAATTTACATTTCAGTAGTGAATTCTTGATTCATATTTAATTAATAAGTGGTAGAAGAAGAGATACGAGGTCGAAGTGGGAATCTCAAAATAGAAGTGACTATTTTCACTACAGACGGACCTCGATCGGCCCGTATAGAAACGTTGATTTCGACTCTCGTCCACAGCAAATATATTCAGCCTTGAAACATTTCTCGGTGTTGTACTTCGAATTAATTAAATAGAGGAAAGTAAAGTGAACGTAAATTAACGTTACACTTTTCACCCAATAATGAGTTAATAAAGACATACAACAGCTGGCCACTGAACAATTGTCTCAGAACAATAAGCCAGTTTCTTTGAAAGTATGACAATATATCATTAGTGACTTTTCTTTCATATTTCCTTGAACGACGTGCGGTGAATATTACCTAGTGTAGTACAATACACATAATATAAAATGCGGAAAGACGTTGAATAAAAATCTTATAATCAAGAAATCATGCAGTGGACGTCTCCTTTTACTGCTTACTTAATTTATGAAACACTGTGCGGTATGATAAATGACTTGAGAGTGCACGCTCAACTTTATCATCTTTCGTCAATGCTTGTATTAATTGCTTTATCATGAATACTTATCAAGCTAACAGTTACGTCTGTAGGAATAAAGAGTAAAATATTTTCTTAATTATTGAAGAATATTCCCAAATAACTATGATATTTTCAGGATAAACAAATCCACACTATCTTACGCGCGTTTAGATAAACCAGTTATCTTCTTCAGATACTGGAGGTAAACTAACACTATGGTGCTTCTCCGTCCATCCTGGCGCGAAAACATTTTTACAATTTACTTAATTACAGTTACCTGTAAATAATTGTCATATTAGTAAAGCGTAATCTATAGACGTCAAAAAATTATAGTTCAATACTATTAAACGCTTTACAAAATTAGAAAAATTAATTTCCAAGGAGCAGACCGTCCACTAAGAAGCAACAACTACTTCTCGGGCTATATGCCCCGACAGACAACCAATTACACTTCTAAAGTAAACGGGGTTGGTATATCTGTTAAGATAGAACCAACCATTCTGGTTTGCGATTAAAAGGAATAACATCACTTGTGGACCGGTTTCGGCGTATTGCGCCTCATCAGCACAAGGTAGATGCTATTCGTCCAGAAGCTCGGAGAGCATAATCCTGGACTAGAGTCTACGTTGATACCACACCAATACATTAGCTTTAGTAAAGGAAATGTTAAGAGTGCGATATCGGCGACATCTCTACATAGAATTTTGGATTGTGATTAAATGAAGAGATGTCGCCGATATCGCACTCTTAACATTTCCTTTACTAAGGCTAATGTATTGGTGACGTATCAACGTAGTCTCTAGTCCAGGATAATGCTCTCAGAGCTTCTGGACGAATAGCATCTACCTTGTGCTGATGAGGCGCAAAAACGCCGAAACCGGTCCACAAGTGATGTTATTCCTTCTAATCGCAAACCAGAATGGTTGGTTCTATCTTAACAGATATACCAACCCCGTTTACTTTAGAAGTGTAATTCAATGTCTGTCGGGGCATATAGCCCGAGAAGTAGTTATTGCTTCTTAGTGGACGGTCTGCTCTTTGGAAATTAATTTTTCTAATTTTGTAAAGCGTTTAATAGTATTGAACTATTATTTTTTGACGTCTATTTTTACAATTGTTTTTTTCCTAATAAGGTATAGGTCCTTTGTCTTTATACAAACTATTATTACATTTAACTATTTATACGCTTTTAAATGCATCCAACATTCTATTGTTAGATACATTTTTTAACAATTTTACACTATCTGATCTTATTGAATGATTACAATCTAAAACATGTTCAGCAACACTCGACATTTCTTTACGCCCATAGAATTAGAAAATGGTTCTAATAGGATTTTTAATTAGTTTTTTACGTTATTAATTTCGTTATAACATATAAATTATCATGTTAAAAAGTTAAGGTTAGTTTTTCATTCAAATATCCAAGAAAAAATAAAATTGAAATTTCGAATTCTAATCCGATTCAAATATTCTTTTATATTTGACATTCCAATTTTTAAGAGTATTGCATTGCACCAAGCTCTTAAGTGAGTTCAACGTTTTTTGAATAAAATCGGATTGAGTTTTCAAACGTGTCAAAATAAAATGTAATTTAAATCAAAAGCATTAAGAGGTATTGATATCAACTTCGATGCAAATCACCAACAAAATAACTTTCTACCCCTTTTTAACCCCGTGAGGCGATCAGTTTCAATAAAATACGGAACCCGTCTTTCATCATTTCTGTTAAAGAATGTTTATGCAAAATTTGAAGTAGTTTGGACCAAGGAATCGCGTTGACCCATACAAATTTAGCCCCCGTTTTTCACCCCCTTAAGGAGGGTTTACATTTGGCAAGTTTGCTGGCGGAAAGTAGTTGCCGCCAGTAAACTTGATATGGGATTTCTGTTTACACCATGGTAATACACTTTCAAGTTTATAGTCCAAGTAAGATGGCGACAAGTGCTGTTGTGCGTGCTGGTGTTGGAGTTGTTGTACGTATAATTGCAGAAACGCTAATTAAAATGTTAAAGACTGAAAAGACCAAGAAAAAGCGAATATGGGTACGCGACTGGATCAGCCGCAGAAATAATCTGGGTGCTTCTGCTCTACTGCTTACCGAACTAGTATCTGAAGACCCTGGATCCTACAAAAAATTTATGAGATTCTCGCCTACAAAGTTTGAGGAATTACTGAGTTTAGTAACACCAAAAATCAGAAAATCAGAAACAGTTATGAGGTCTCCAATATCTCCAAAAACTAAATTGGAGGTAACACTACGATACTTAGCCAGTGGTGATAGTTTCACTTCTCTGCAGTTTTTGTACAGAATACCAAAATGTACTATTTCAAAATGTTTACCTGAAGTACTATTGGCGATATATGAAGTTCTTGCAGACTACATAAAAGTGAGTACCTATTTCTATTGAAAGGTTGATATGATGGATGTGTGATGATATCAAAATAAGGCTTTATTTTTCAAAAAAAGAATAATATTTTTTTATTAATTCAAATGTTTTTTCAAGTATGTATTTTAAAACTCATTGTAATCAATATCAGATAATGCTTGATGAATTATGTCCGAAGAGTATTGTGAAGAGTAGTCTGTGTAAGTTGAAGTTGAAGTTGATGGTCTGGACTCCAAAACATTCTCCTGCCACATGTCTGAGTTTTCTTGCAGAAGTGGTCCTGACTCTGCTTGGAAATTGCGACAATGTTGTTGCTTGTTCTGTCCACTTTTTTGTGAGGATGCTAAATGCCTTAATCTTTCACGAGTTATACTTCTCTGAAATTCTTCCTGCAAAAGTATGAAACTTTGAATGGGAAGCGTTCTCAATTGAATGGCAACATGTTTCGCGAAGCAATCATATTCGTCATTTTCACCTTCATTCTTCTCAACAATTTGTTTCAATGAATGAATAGCTGTTTCAATTCCGGCATTGATAGGCATTTGATCAGGTTTCCTCCGTTTAGGAGTTTGTAAGGGAGTCGTACTTGGCAATGCACTTGTTGAAGTGGAGGGGGTTGGGGTAGATTTGGATGGCTGCTGTGATACAAACTCTTCGTCGTCGAGCACACTTTCTGATTCTGTACCCTGTTGACTCTGACTCTGAAAAAATCGTAACATTATTTTAAATCTCTTGCAGATACCTACAAACAAAGAGGAATGGATTGATATCGAAAGAAGTTTTTCCCAACAATGGAACTTTCCTCATTGCTGTGGTGCGATAGATGGAAAACATGTACAGATACAGCGCCCCTCCAATAGTGGCTCAGAATTTTACAATTACAAAGGAACATATAGCATCATCTTGTTTGCTTTGGTTGATGCAGATTACTGCTTCAAATATATAGAAGTTGGAGCCAATGGCAGAGCAAACGATAGTACCATATTTAGAAATTCGGACTTAAATAAAGCTACGCTTAATGGATCATTCAGTTATCATTGGTGATGATGCTTTTCCATTGAGGACGAACCTTCTGAAACCTTATTCGGGAACTTCATTAACCGTAAAGCAAAGAATATTCAACTACCGTTTATCTCGTGCAAGAAGAATAGTTGAAAATGCTTTCGGGATTTTAAGTTCAAGATTTCGAATCTTTCGAGGAACAATAAATTTAAAATCAACTTCAGTGGATTTAGTGATCAAAACTTGTTGCGCTCTACACAACTGGCTTAGAATAACGTCGGGTCGTGTGTATATACCACAAGGTGCAGTAGACAGGGAAGATACTGCTGCAGGAGTTGTTGTAGATGGTTCATGGCGCACAGAGGTGAACGGACCTTTACAACCAATACAACATTTGAGTATAAACAATTATCACAAGCTGCAAATCAGCTTCGTGATCAGTACGCTGAGTATTTCTCTGGAGAAGGCAATGTACCGTGGCAAAATAGAATGATTGGTTTATAGAACAATGTTTACAATTTTTATGAAATAAATGGTTTTAAACTTACCATGTTGTTTGATGACACTCTAGTGATTGTTACATTATTAAGAAAAGCGTCGGCTGCAACAGACCAAATGAGTTTTGGTTTGTACACATCATCTGCACCAGCTCCACTATGTTTGGACCTGCTAATTTTATTTAGTTCTTGGCGATACACTGTTTTGATTGTTTTAAGTTTAGTTTTCATAGTAGCCAGATCTGTATTTTCAAAGCCATCAATTTCTCGTAAGTCCTTTAATAATTGTTCGAACGCGCTATCCCTCTTTAGTTTATTCATGTGGTCCTTCCTTCTAATATCCCATAGGACTTCATATTTTTCGTAAATATTCAAAAATGTTATTATTTGGTTACTATTCCACTTCATTTTTAACAAAGCAGTCACCTTTCGTACACCAGCTACCAGTTTACACGTAGACACTAACAAGTTGCGACAGGAAAGTTGTTCAGCAAACTAGCCGACTCTTCAACTTCCACTTGCCACTTGCCAGCAAGTGGCAAGTAAGAATTCTCCTAGGTTATACTGGGCAAGTTTACTGGCGGCAACTACTTTCCGCCAGCAAACTTGCCAAATGTAAACCCTCTTTTAGGGGCCTACGTCATACAAAGAACATACCCTCCAAGTTTCAGGTCTCTACGATCAGTGGTTTAGGCTGTGCGTTGATCCGTCAGTAAGTCATTCAGGACAAAGCATTTTATATGTAGAATTATTACAGTTTCCTGTAAAATTGTCGTATTTAGTAAAGCGTGTTACCAACAGGTATCAAAGAATATATATTATTCTACGCTTCACAACTAAGTTTTGAAAAGTATTTTTCAAAAACAGTGACCGTTCTACGAAGAAGAAAGAACTACTTCGCATGTTGGCCGGGCCTTCTGTCCATCTCCAAACAGAATTGTACCAAGTCTTCTTTCATTTCGTGTGACAAAACGGGTTTTCGGCCAATTCGTAGCGTACATACAGTTCGAGTGTTGATTTTGGAACGTTGAAGCACTTAGAAGCCTTTAAAAATCCCATTTTTTCAGTTTTCACCGCGTCGACTGCCTTTTTCATATTTTCTGGACTCCATTTTTTTTGTGGGACTCCTCTCTTAGGCATTTTGCTGCAAAGAATAAGAAGATGAATAACCTTTGAGCCATACATACATTTGGGTTCCCAATTTTGGATATTCAATTATATCCATAATTGGGCAACCTGCATGTTCAAGGTTATGTGTTTAAAAGAAAAAGATGTATGAATAAGAACTTCGATGCAAATACTTCAACTTATTCTACAACTATTCTTATGTGTTTGTGCCAAATTTCACGTTCCCACTGTCAATAGTTACCTTTTTTAAACAACTTTCAGCCGGGTAAACAAAACACTCTCAATCAGATGTTAACATAAAATAGTGTGCCGCCGCCTAGTAGTGAAAAACTGGACTATATGGTTTTCACACAATTATTTTATAGAAGGAATCTTTTGTTTCGTGGACTAGAGTACAGCAAACTGTGAAGATATTTTCAGATAATGCAGTATCCAAAATTAGGCAACTTTCCAAAATTAGGCGATTTTTCTCTAGCACCTTTGGTTGCGTTGTATGTCTCAATTATAGTTTTTTATTTGTCTCGTGATCAATAAAATCGTCATGGTGTAAAGTGGAAATGAGAAGCACGTTTTTATTTTGCCTAGGTGTGAAGGAAACTAGAGTTTTGTTATTATCGAAAGCGAATAACGACTACCCTACTTCCTTTTTGGCCGAGAAACTAGGCGGAATTTCTCTTCTGTTTCTCCGCAAGGTTCCTACCATTACTAGCTTATATTGCTCAGATAGAAGATTAGCCAATGGAATCGAAGTGAACCAATTATCGAAAGTTAGGTTGCGATTGGTATTGTGTATGGGTTCGGATAATTTTCTAACATAATAGGTTGGCACACTTTCATTATTTTCGCCCACATGAGGAATAACATTCAACATGTAATAGGTCTTAGCATTAGTATTTTCAAGTCGTATTTATCGGGTTTGCTGGCCATATAGATGCGGAAGCTACAACGTCTACGAAAACTCATCAGTGGCTCGTATATTGTGCAATTAATTAATATTCATGGGGTGTGTAGTATGCCTTGCAGTTGCTTATTTATACATCCCATATTTGTCTAATTGGAGCAAATTTATCAGTCTAACGTCGTATATGTCTATCAGTCTTGTTATCAAAGCGTAAGTTAGTAGCTAAAAACAGAAAACTTTGCTGGGACATGGTGGTTTTGGTGTAGCTGAGTTTATTAGTCTCATCGTGGTTTCTCTCAATTTGTTCATTGGTACGTATGGTAATTGTTTCAATTATATCTTCACTGATAATCAAATTCCAAGCTTCTAAAGGGGTTTCTACTTTTTTAGCATCACCTTTAGCGCCGAGCAAATGTAAAACAATGTTGTCAGCTCTCAAACAACCTCTCCTCTGAGGAACTACAGATGACCACAGGTGGTTATTTTTACCTCTTAGGACGCTTTTATTTCTCGTCGCTCTTGCTCATTGCTTTGTTCATTCTCATGAGCATTGTTTTGTTCACTGTTATTTCCACTAGCTTGTACACTGTTATTCTTACCAGCTTGTTCACTCTCCTTTTCACTGTGTTCTTCATTTTCATTGTCAAGGTTCTGTTTATTTTCATCCCCCTGTTCACTTTCACAAGCACTTTGCGCGAAGAGCAATTGAGAGGAGTGGGGATGGTTGATGAAGCGGGTCGAAACTATAGAAGTGTAGCTGGAGTCCTTAACTCATCACCCAGTGTTATTTGTCGTTTGATGAGAAGATACCGTGGAACTGGTGATGTTAGAGAGCAACGAATCCTATACAAGACTACAGGGGCAATCGCGGTATAAGAATGGCGTACTGTGCTGTTCACGGATGACGGATGAGTCTCGCTTAGGTTGAGTTCGTGTGTGGAGACGACCTTGAAATCTGGAAAGTCTTGCCACTGTCCAGGAGGTGTACAGTTACCAAGGTGGTACAATTATGATATGGGGAGGTATTCTTATTGGAGGAAGAACTGACCTCGTTTTACTGGAAGGCTATTTGAATGCCGCCAGTTATCATGACAACAGTCTGCAACCCATTGTGAAGTCGGCCCTAATTTCCATTCATGCATTACAATGCACGTCCACGCACAGCTCACCTAGTAAACGAATATCTAAAAAATGCGCAAATCAATGTTTCACCATGGCCTGCGCAGTCCTCCGATCTCAATCCTATCGAAATCTTTGGGATTCGATGGGACGGAGACTTTCGCTCAATCAAGGAGCTTTCCACAAGGGACAACACATTTTTGATTGTCTTTTTAATCTCTAGACCACAAACCAACTGGAGATCGACAACCTCATTTTCAGCATGCCTAACATATGCCACGGTGTGGTTAGTGCAAGAGGAGGTCATAGAACCTATTGAGGTACTTTTGACTCTTGAATATTTTCTATACCATCGTACGAAATTTATTAAAATGATTAACATTAATTTTTTTTTCTGAACCTTTTGATCTTTTTGATGATGGGTTCAACGGCAACCACCCACATACATTTTGAAGTTTATATGTGCCATACCAAAAAAGTTATAATAAATTTAAATCTTCTTCCCTAGATTATTTTGATGTGTTATATATAGATAGATAGATGAGCTACATGCTCTTTTTAACGGTCTTTTACAGAACTCTTAGTCTGCCCAATATATCACAATCATTACAACTAATTTGATAAATACCACTCTTCTCCAAATCCATTATTTCTTCCTTGGGGTTACCTAACAACTGTTTTAAAGTATTGTTTTATTTGTAAACTAAATTTAATCCCGCTCTATAAATTTTTTTTTAAACCTTGTGTATAACAAGGATTAAAGGATCGGTCAAACCAAACCGATCAGGTACTGAAATGAATTTTTCTATTTTGATTTTTTTAAAGTAGTATCATGAAGAGATTAATTAATTTCTATATGGATGGTTTGTTCCCGCGGATAAACCAGTTAGACGCGATAAAATTTAGTATATATGGATGACTGTTGGTTTACCTTTAGTCTACGAAGAATGTTTTTTGAAAAATTTATTATCAACAATACCTAAATAAAATTATTAAAATAGTTCACGCATATAAATAAGTTCATATAACAGCAGACTTTATAGACAACACTGTAGCTTGAGTGCACAGCTGATGCATACACTGTTGGCTGACAATACCGACCTCTCGGTAAATTCGTTGCTACCATCTGACGGCGAAATTTACCACCGCTCGCGCTCGTTGGTCATATCAAATAGCGCGCGCCTCACTGGCTTCCTGTTACACACTTCCGTCCCATTTCACGAGATCACTGCCAAAAATTGCAGGGAACCGAGCGGAAAGATGTTATACATCAAAAACACAAATTTTAAAACATATTTGGCTATATATCACTTTCATTAGGGCACACTGTATTCACTAATATCTTTTCAAAACCGTATTGACAACATGGCATATTAACAAAGTTTCTTTTATATTCTTATTTTGGAAAATGTTTTTCATTTAATCTTGTCCATATCGTTCTGCATCGCCAAAGCTGCTACAACCGCGTTTTCTTATTTAAAAAGTTTCATGAGACATCTTCCAAGCATGTTCATGGCACAACCAAAAACACCGTCTTGTACTTATACTTGAAGTTCCTTCTTGGAACAAACTAATAGCGTAACTCGTATTAAGGAAAGTTGTAAAACCTAGGCATGAAAAGCGCGCACTCTAAACTTTCCCATATAAATTATTGCAACTGAAACTGTAGCTAATTTACTGTTGCTAGTTGTATTCCTCAGCGACATTAGATTTACTAAAGTCAGTGTTGATTTGTGGAGTTGCCAAGAAACCGATTCCGTACAGAGTGGTAGGGAAAATATCGAATTTACTTTAATTACAGTTTCCTGTAAAATTGTAATATTTTAGTAAAGCGTATTACCAATAGTTCGAAGATAATAGAATTAATACTTATTGTTGGGAGGTCACCATTTCAAAGCCGGTCCTGTCTCTCGACTATAAATTTTGGCGAATGCGCCTTTAGAGAACATTCCAGGCAAATCATTTTGTTTACGCATAGGAGGGGCGTAGAAGTTCAAGAACTTTCCCTAATTGATCAGAACTATATATACGCGGGCTTTTGAGTGCGTTGACAATTAGTGAAACGGACAGTAAAGAGTAGGTTCACATACAGTTTACAGAAGTTCTTAGAAATCGGACAGTGAATGAAATAGTGAAGATAAATAGTGTAATATTCAAGTGGTGAAAATAAATTAGAACTATTATACCAAGTGTAAATAAATTAGTAGACATTAAGTAGAGTTTATTATTTATTAAGAGATTTTATAAATTAAGTTTAATAAATGAATCAATAGATAGCAATTAGCCATAGTGTGTATAATTTTATCCCACAAGTAAA
The DNA here is from genome assembly GCA_947563755.1 of Lochmaea crataegi. NCBI lineage: Eukaryota > Metazoa > Arthropoda > Insecta > Coleoptera > Chrysomelidae > Lochmaea > Lochmaea crataegi. Next base: position 28,636,056 of record OX387432.1, read on the forward strand.
AACCATTTAAAAAAATAACAAAAATGTTACACTATTATAACGCCTTACAAAGTTTTGAAAAATATTTTTGAAAAAACAATGACCGTTCAACTAAGAAGGAACAACTACTTCTCAGGATTTATGCCCCTACAGACATTGAATTACACTTCTGAGATAAACGGGGCTGGTATATCTGCAAGATATAACCAGTTTGTAATTAGAAGGGACAACATCACTTGTATACTGGTTTCGGCGTATTTGCGCCTCATCAGTACAAGGTAGCATACTCCTGGACTGGAGACAACGCTGAAATCACATCAATATATTAACAACTAAAGGAAATGTGATAACAGCGACATCCCCATATCTAACCACAAACCAAAATTCTATATTGACAAAAAACCATCTCGGCTTTGTAGTTATTAACTTAATTACAGTTTTCTGTAAAATAGTCATATTTCAGTAAGGCCTGTTACCATTAGATCGAAGATTATATAATTAATACCGAGAGTTTGTTTTGATTATTAAAGTACCCAAAAAAAGTCTTATCAAATTTCTATTATACGTTCAGAATCCACTACTTTTTATGTGAAATTTATTATTTCGTTATTTTTTTAAAAGTGAAGTCGAGTCTGAGATTACAAAAATAGTTATAAATATGGAGTGACCAAACTTTGGAGAAAATTTAAAATGAGACAGGCACACACTGGGTGGAACCTTTGGCCATCTTTCATTACATTTACGATAAAATTTGTGCATTTTTTCAGTTGAATTTTTAATCAAAACTCCATAACTCAATACTTCTAGAGAAATGAACAATGCATTCATTTTCGCATTTTCTCTTTTATATGGGTATTAACTCGTTAAGCTCACAGTAATGTTTCAATATTCTTAATCCAATAACAATATTAATACGGATCTGAAACTATACCAATGATGACGGTATAATCCTTTTTAATCTTGCTATTTCTGAAAATCGATAGCTCCTAACCAGGAAAAATCGGCGAGTGGGAAAATTTATCGAGGGCTAGCATGCACGTCGAGAAATCGTCGTCCGAAAAATACCCAGTGATTTGTTATCATTATTATCATCGTTATTCTTATCATTGTTTCCAAATTATTTAAATATATACACAATGGACCGTAACTTTGTGCTTAGTAATACTACAAAAGGTGGTGGAGTCCTTATTAGGGTACATAAAGATTGATTTATGTTTAGACCTCTAAACTGTTTTCTATTATTTACCTAATTTAATTATTTGTATACCCGCCTATGTGCAATTTTATTTTGACCACCCTGCGAGCAACTGTACACGCATGCTCGCTAGACGCGGGTTTGGTGCCCATTTTCCGCGGTACCGGCTCACCTTCTCACCCTCAGTTTTAATTGAGACTCCATGCAACAAGCATGCATACTATTTGGGCTACAATTGGTAGTAACATCATAAAACCAATATTAATTTGTACTCTATTCATAAAGTCAAATTTCTGTTTCTTTTTTTACCATTTAAATACTGTGTTGAATAAATATTCTATTTTTTTGTGACTGTGTGGAACATTATTTATCATCCAAAACACCAGCGATCTATCGAAGGAAAAGGCATTAAGTACAGGACAGTGAAAAGGCTCACATCCCGCACAATTTAAATAGTTATAATTTTCACATATTTAGTTTAATTGATATCATCATAGCTAAGATAAAAATAACATCTGAAGATGGAGACGGAGAAAGCTATTGACAATTATATTAGAAAGGAAATCCTAGAAAGACTACGTCTTCACCCAGATATATGGAGACTGCACTGGTACAACTGACGAAGGATATCAGAGGTGGCAACCAAGAGACTGTAGTTTGTGACATAAAAGCAAATTTTGACAATACTCTAAATAAAGCTGTCAAACGAGCATTAAATAGAAGAGGCGTAGATAGCACATCATCCAAATTGATGTCGGAACTGCTCACCACTTAAGTAGCAGAGACGAAAACGAAGAAAAACATCATCTCCATTTGCACAACCAGACAAAGCAAAAATGTGCAGGAGCCTGGTAGGGAAGAACCGGAGTCATAGAGAGCAATAGTGACCAATCATCACGTATTAGCTCTTGTCTATTGACGACGAGAGCAACGAGAGACAACCAAGACCAAGACTAGCCTGTACATGCATTTCAGTAGCAATGAAAGCATGCCCAACGGTGGTCATGGAAATGGTTCTTAACTTACACAACACTACATAAATATGGAGGTGGAAAGTGTTGCACAATGGACAAAATACAAACTGAGTAGAAAGAGAATCATTAGAAAAAAATCCCTCCTTACTTTTTAAAAATCAGAAATCCTGAGACACGCCATTGGTGAGCCTGATGGAAATATAACTTTTGAAAGACATTCAATACAAGATACAGCAAGAAGAAGGAATGGGATCATAACACCATTACCAGACTTGAAAATATGTCATCCAATGGTATACAGATAGATTTTTATGCAATAGAAGGGCTTGGGATAGGAGTGAACGGACCAAGAACCAAACACTCTAAAAGCTTGGGAAAAACCTTTTCAAGCACAAATCCACGCCAGTTCAATATTGATAAAGGATATATTCGTAGAAGGCAAAAGTTTATCATCATGTCGTATAGTCAAGCAGCTATTGGGCTAAGCAAGAGCAACATCGTCACCTCACTGTGAGTTTCAGGAGACACTGGAGTAGAATGAGATGAAATAGCAGATGAACTAGCAATGACTGAAATGCTAGTGGCCGGAAGAATAGGCAACACTAAAATGAGGGAAGATTTGATCATTGGAAAGATCTAGTAGAGCTAAAACAATCAAAAATACTCCTGGGATACTATAGCCAGATGAGAACAAATCTGTTTATCCTCAAAGCCAACAAAATATATAAGTTTCTTTTTCTCTACGATATTCCTTCTTCTTCATCACGTAAAGAAATCTATCTAAGCGTGACAATTCAACTCTCAATTTTTTCCAATTTTCACTTCAATAATAACGCGAAGCTGTCTGACCACCCCGAATACTTCTCATGATATAATATTATACGTGTTAGCTACTAGCTCGCCGACTAACAATACGCCGACCTTCAGTCGTTCATTGATTGCAAGCTAATGAGATAAAATCAAGGTTTCGATGAACCTCGACAACACCTCGGCAACGTTGTGAATCAGCTGGTAAATTACAAACAAACCTCCGCAAGTTTTTTAGTTATTTACTTGTAAACGAAAAAAAATTGGTTCAATTTAGTTCTAAAAGTTCGAGTAAGTGACTTGAATTGACCCGTCGGCACAGTGAGTTTTAGCGAGATTAATCGATGTGTATACGTGTTTATTAATAGATAGATAATTATAAATTCGTGAGTGTATCAGTTTTCTATAGACTTATATATTATCACACCGGTCGGTGTTGTGTAATACAGTGGCGTACATTCTGACTCACTAGGTCAGCGACAGGTAGCTTTTCTTTTTTATGTGATATATTAAAAGATAGTAGGGCCAAAGATTACAAAATATATATAAGATAGTTCACTTGAAAGATAGTTCACTTGAAGGCGGTCTGATTCTTCTTAGTGTTTTAAACGATCGCCGCACTCATAAATCACATTTACGGCTCCCTTTTGTTGTAAATAACGACACCGCTAGGTACCAGGGCATTAGAAAAGTATATTTTATTCCAAGCTATACAGGGGTAACTTGAGAAATATATATTCAAAGTAATGGGATGATTTATTAAAGGTTTTTTTTATATATTGTTTTTAAATGTTAATTATTTCGAAAAAAGTTCAGGATATGAATTTGAAAAGGAAAGTTTAGGTATAAGTAAAAAATACATTAAAATTTTTAAAATGAATCAATTGACAGATTTTATTCAACATTTTAGTAATTTTGTGATGCTTATTGATGATCTAGCGGTTATTTATACAGAATATCACAATTTAAATTATACATACTTATTGGCCACCAGAATAATAGGACCACTAAAACAATTTTGATCTTTAAATTAGACACTCCGTATTTTTTAGATTCACAAGGTTAAAACAGTAAAAACATATTATGCAGCTGCAGGATATATTTATTAATAAATTAGATATGTGAATTTTCAAATTTCTATGAATACCCAGTACTAAATAACTAACTAATTTATTATTATCAAATATCTTTGTTACAATAGTTTAAAAAAGTTGAATTCCGTATTTGATAATAACTAATTTAATACCCACCTCTCAACGTCTTTGGGACAACGATAAAAGGATATTTCTGGTTTTCCCACCTTGCTGGAACAACCGATCACAGCACAACACACAGGCATTTTAAAACCACAATTATAATACTATTAATGTTACTTTTGGAAGACAGGAGTTAAAATAATGCGAACAAGAAATTTTACTTTCGGAACGTTTCCCGAAAAACTAAATGAAATACTTCTACAAAGTTTCTAGAGATTGTAGGCACATTTCTGGCCCTTAATTGCTTCTCTATATTTTTATCATTGTTTACATTATAAGTACTTAAAATCAAGGCTGCATTCAGAATTCGTGGGAAAGTGATAAACTACCATTTATTATGTATACAACTAAGACTATTAACAAATATCACAAAATATTTATTTTATAAGTTTTGCTATTGAAGAGGAAAATATGAATATTATTTTTTCCTTATTGCAATAATTAATTAATAAATTTAAAATATCTATAAAACATAAACACGAACAACGAATTCTAAAATACCAGCGCTCGATAGGCGACAACCCGTATAATATGCAAAATTAAATGCAAGTAAGGATTTAGCGACACACTGTAGCATGGCGCCAACGGATAAGTCACCAGACAGTAACCAGCGGTATGAATCCTTTGATCGATAGAATTCGTACGAGTGAATAATCTTATATATATTTTGTAATCTTTGGTAGGGCGTTGTAAATAAATGAATTATAATTATGATGATAATAATACTGAATGCTTTTAACCCTTATGATACCACATCGAGTACCTGGGTACTATTTCAATTTTAAATTTACATTCATTTGTGCTTTTAGGACATCTCTGGAAAAGTAGTTTAATACATAGAGTCATTTTTTTGTATGTCGACATGTTGATTATTATTTTTATATTTCAATTTTTATATACCACATCTTTAGTCTACCATACAAGTACCAGGGTACTCACTATTATCCTGAAGGTGAATGAGTGGATTTCTATATATACTTTTACTTGAAAATCGCGAAATTTATTTTTTGAAATAACACTAAATAAAAATTGAAAACTTGCTATAAAAAAACAATACTTTTGTTAAAATTATTGACAATTATTGCAAACTGTAGGTAGGTACTGGGTTAGTGTGCTGGTCACACACAGGATTCTTGCATTTGCTACAACTTTTACTTGTTTTTCTTCGCCTTTCATTTTTACAAATTTGGCAATAGCCAGTAGCAGGGTTTTTTTCACAAGTTGTGTGTAACCAATCACCCAAGTAATGCGTGCGCGCGCGCAAACGTTCAGAGTACCCGGGTACTCTCTGCGGTAGACATTAGGTGTAAATATGTGTGGGATCATAAGGGTTAAAGTCCAAACATACATACAGTGCACACAAATAAAGAAATACAATATATATATATATATATATATATATATATATATATATATATATATATATATATATATATATATATATAATCATATCCACATGTACCACATAGAGGTGTATGGTGAAGTACATTAATGTATTTTATACATTGTGAACAATTTTAGTCCATTCTTTTTTATTTCTTGCTGCTCTTTTTGCTTCTCCCCAGGTGATGCCTCTAGCCTCTAATATCTTTCCTATACATTTATCCCACGATTTTTTAGGTCTTCCTCTCTGCTTGTTTTTACCTATTTTGACCTCCCAAACTTTCTAAACAGGTCTTGAATCATCAATCCTCTGTAAATGACCCCACCAACTCAATTGCCTTTGTTCAATGAACTCCATAAGTGACATTATTTCAAGATCTTTTCGAATTTCCACATAAGTCATCTTATCCATCTTCGTCACCTCTTACTCGCCTCAAATATTTCATCTCTGCAGCTTGCAATGCACTTTTTTGTTTATTTGTGAGTGTCCATGTTTCACAGCCGTACGTCAATAAATTGCTTTGTAAACATTTAGTTTTGTCTTCCTTTGACATTTCTTTTGTATTGATAAAACTACGATTCATACTGTAGTATGTTTTTAAAGCATTATTTAATTCTTTTGTTGATTTCTACATCTGCATTACCTGTGTCTTCGATTTCTGTTCCAAAATATTTGAATGTATTAACTACTTCAATTTTCTGACCTTCAATTTCTATGTTCACTGTTTGTTGTTTTAGTGCCATAACAGCAGACTTTTCCGAATTCATTTTTATTCCGTGTTCTTCTAGAGTTTTGTTCCAGATGTCAAAATTTTTCTGTAGATCTTGAGGGTGCTCAGCCATTAGGACTACATCATCTGCATATACTCCCTCAGATATTCTAACGGCTTGCAAGTCTTTATATCCCACAAATTTTTTTAGATTTATTTGTGCATATATTTATTATATCATCCATAAATATATTGAAGAGCAAATGACTCAATCCACCTCCTTGTCTTACTCCCTCTGTAGTTATAAAAACCTCCGACCTCAAGTTTTTACTGATTACATAGTTGACATTATGGTTATACAAACTCTTAATTGCATTTCTCAGTTTTGAATCAATTGTCCTTGTTTGTCAAACGCTTTTTCGATGTCGATAAATCCAAATATACCTTTTGAGTCCTGGCGGATAGCTTTATCTATTATTTGTTTAATGGTGAATATATGATCTTGCACACTTCTGCCCTTACGAAATCCACTTTGAGCTTCGATGATGATATGTCAATATCGAAATAATTATCAATATCCTTTCATAATTTTCATAAATTTTTTCATTAAATAGTGGAATTAATTAGAAACAATTAGTTTCATTTATAACATTATTATTCCTCTATAATTGTTACATTGCTTGCTATCTCCTGATTTAAAAATAGGTAGCAGCATCGCAACTTCCCAGTCTTTGGGTATTTTAGCCGTATTCCAAGCAAGATTACATATCTCAGTGAATAATTCTAACCCTCTATCACCCATGGTTTTTAACATTTCGGATGTTATTCTGTCACATCCCGGCGCTTTCCCATTTTTTAACCATTTAATTGCCTCTGTTACCTCTTCTTTTGTTATATTTTCTTCATTTGCATCTTCAAATACTATGCTACTGCTTTCTTCATTATTTTCATCTGTACCCATAAGTAGATTCTTGAAATGCGACTTCCATCTATCCATTATTTTTGCCTCTTCTGTTAAAATGTTTCCATCCTTATCCTTTATGTATATATCATCGTGTTTTTTGTCTTGTCTTAAAGATTTGAGTATTTTATAAAATAGTTTCTGATTTCCCTTGCTGTCACTCTCTAATTTGTTACCAAAATCTGTCCAACTTTTTCTTTTGGCTTTTGCTACTATCTCTTTTACGATTTTTCTCTGATCTTTGTACTTTTCATAATTTTGCATTGTTCTGTTTGCCAAATATTGTTTCCACACGACTTTTTTCTTTTTAATTTCTACTTTTATTTGGTCAGTCCACCATGATGTTAACTTTTTGCTGTTGGTCATTTTACATAAACATCATACTTGTTTTGCTGCTTCGCTTACTGCCTTTTTGAATAAACTCCATGCTTCTTCTGTCTTTCTAAAGTTTTCTTGATATGTTGATTGGATATTCTTTCTCTCTTAATTTATAAGTTCTTATAGTTTCAAAATAAATTTTCCTGCAGTCAACTTTCTTTTTAGTTTTGTCAATATTTAATTTCTCTCTGACAGTTGACACAAGTAAAAAATGATCGCTACCAATCTCATGTTCGCGTTTAACTCTAGTGTCAGTTATTGCTTTCCTGTTTGCTCTATCCACTATTACGTAATCAATAATAGATCTTTCATTTCTGCTCGTCACTTCCCTTGTATATTTCTGTATATTTCTATGCTGAAACCATGTGTTTGTTATTATAAGATTGTGTAACAGGCAAAAGTCAAGCAACCGTTTTCCATTGTTATTTCTTATTTCCTCACCCTGTTTACCAATGATTTCTTTATATATTTCATCTTGTTTACCAACTCTTCCATTGAAATCTCCTATAAGTTATGGTTTTCCTCTCACATTTTCCATTGTATTTGTCAGATCCAGCCAAAATTTATCTTTAATACTTTTGTTGTTATCTTCATTTGGACCATATGCCACCACAATGGTGATCATATCTGTCTGTTCTTTACGAATTTCTACTGTCATTATTCTTTCTGATTGTGGCTCCCATTTATAAATATATTGTCTATTTGTCTATTAAACATCCTACGCCAGAAGCCGCCCTCTCTTTCAGATCCACCCCACTATGAAGTATTACATGTTCGTTGATTAGTTTAATCTTTCCTGATCCCTTCTTTTTTGTTTCGATCAAACCTAAAATAGCGACTTTTGAAATTTCAAATTCTTTTTCCAACTCTATTTCTTTGCCTTTGATACTTTTAATGTTTCATGTAGCTATTTTGAAGGTGTTCCCTTTGTTTTTCATTGTTTCTGAGCTTAATATGTTTTTTTGTTTAGTGTTTGTTTTAGTTATTTTTTTCTTGAATCCACTATAATTTTTTCCATTTTCGTAGCTCTTGTGGTTTCCGGTGCTTCCTTGTTTATCTTGTTTCTTTAGTTTTTTGTATTCCATGATTTTGTCATTTTTCGTACTTGCTCTGTTGAAGGGTCTTCATTTGGAGATCTACTGCTTGCGGCTCTTTTTTTTTTGTGGTATTTGCTTCCATCCATTTCTCCATTGTCAATTTGGTCATTACTCTACATTTCATATACTTCATTATTCACTATTAACTTATTATATTTTAGTATAGCCTTCAATCCTTTAGCTCTTGCTTCTTTAAGTTTGGGTATTAAATTCCTCCTCTCTTCTTGTATCTCCTTTGTAAAATCCTCCTCAATCCATATATCTGGTCCTTTTAAATTTTTAGTTTGTTTTAGTATCTCTATTTTTTTGGTGAAGTTCCGGAATTTTATAAATATTGGTCTTGGCCACTTCCCATTATTGTATCCAATTCTTCTTAGCTCTTCAGTATCGTTTTGTAGGTCAATGTTTATTTTTAGTGTTCTCAATATCGTAGAAACTTTATTTTGCAAAACTTTTTCACCTTCATTTTCCTCATCTGGTATTCCTTTTATTATTAAATTTTTCTTCCTTATCTCTCTTTCCAATGATTCAATTCTCTTTTTTTGTTTTTCTACTTTTTCTTTCAATTGTATGTTCTCTTCTCTATTTAATTTTGCTTCTAAGCAAATCTTTTCCAACTTTTCATCCAAGTCTTTTAATTTACTTTCAATGCAGTGAAACATTTCCTCTATTTTTTCCATCTTGCACAGCGATAAGGGTTGTCACCCGGTTCTACACCTCAGAGGATCGACCCTTCTTTGTGCCGTTTTTATTGATTGCATTGTTTATTAGATTGAAAAAAAAAATTTACCTACTTTTTGATAAAAATCATTGATTTCAAAAAAAAATCGTTTCTTAAATAAATTTTTCTAATGTTAAAAAAAATGCACTTGCTAATTTACCATTTTTTGTTGTTGCTGCTAAATATGAATATTAAGGAACAATATTTTTTACAAGCATTATTAATAGCCTTCTCTTATACTGTGAAAAAAAAATGTCATGTTCACTTTTAAAAAATACTGAAAACAACCATGTCCAAGTGCACGAAATTATATAAAAAGACAGAAAAAAAATATTTCCCGCTAATTCCTCCAATATAAATGGTTATTCCTTCACCAAGAGAATAACTGGATACATAGAAATTCTGTAATTTTGGATTGCTGACCCCGACTCTGTATCTTTTACATCTATCGTTCATTGTCGCGTTAATTAAATTGTAACTGAAGAGAAGAACCTTTCCAATTTAATGAAGGCAGTTCTTATAAGAGATAAGTAACGAGTAAAGGGAATTTCCTTTTTCTTTATTGACTTGCAAATTTAATTTTGTCGTAGATTCTGCGCTTGGCCTTTGTCTATCAGGCCTTCATGGCACTATCTACATTTCCATGATAATGAAAAATTGAAAAACTGACAAACAGCCCCATCTTCAAAGGGCGCTAGTTTGCGTTTGACAGGAGAGTTACGGGACATCCTGTAGATGCATACGGTATACTTTTTTTAAAGCAAATTGAGGTTGAAAAACTAACTTAACAGCTCCATCTTCAAAGGGCGCTACAGTATTGTTTAATTAGTGAAATCTTATATAGGGTGTTTTAAAAGAATGGTATTTTTTAAATGCAAATATCGTCTATTTTCTTAATGAAACACCCTATTTATTTTTATTTTATCTGGAAGCTGATTTCTTCCCCTTTCCGAAAATGTTTTATTTGTTGAAGTTTAGATGGAAAATGAGTAAGTTTTTTGGTTTTTAATGATTATTGTTTATTAGATAAAGGTGTCTGACACATACGTTTTAATTAAAAACAATTACAAAATTTGTCTGGTAACTAATACCAAAGATTACTAAAAATTTGTGATCTTTGCTAATACCTACGTTTAAAAAATATAATGAATGTTTTTTGAAGAAGCATAACAACATTAGAAATAACTAAAACAACTAAATAAACTTGAAATGTGAATAAAATTTTTCTTAAAAATCAACATTATAAGTAAATTGTCTAATTTAATAAAAATGTTTAATAATAATAATAATAATAAATGCTTTTATTGGCCAAACATACAGTGCATACAAATAAAAAACAAAAAAATAGGTTCATAATGTTACACAGCCGTTTGCCAAATGGCAGGGTTCAAATTTCTTGAATAAATCAAGAATTTGCTCTTCCACTCAACCAGTTACCAAATAATAATACCTATACACTATACCTATGAATACAACTCAAAATAAAGACAAACTACAAAAATAATAATAAAAAAATAAAATAGTGAGAAATCCTTTACCAAGAAGAGAATTACAAATCCATTATGATTTAATATTAACATTTTGGATTGAAACCAGAAATTACAAGTTTTATGAAAAAGAAAATGAATAATATTATTTCAAATGAAACCAAAAGTCTCCAAGCAACCCCACCCCAGCAGAAAATATTCAAAAATTCAACATTGATAATTATTTCGACATTAAAAATATCGAAACCACCATCAACCCCGAACTCCCAAACACCCCCCATCAAAGTGGAACCACTCAGAAACCCTCAGCCTCACTCAAAATAATGATATTAGTAGATTCCACAAAGTAAGGGCCCAAACAGTAAATTCAAAGAAAAATAAAATTAATATAGATACTATAGGTATCCATCTTCCATTACACTTTTAAGCTACCATTAAGCAAATTACTCTTAATTTCACGTTTAAAGATGTTCCAAGTGTTGTCCATTTTGATCTATACATCTATGCAACCTGAACAAAAAGTGATCAAGAGAATTGCGTAACATTTCCGGGGTAATTTCTTGAAATGTTCGGACAATGTTGCCTCGCAGTTGCTACAGAGTCTCTGGAATAGGATTATAACATCTCTTCCCCTCCATGTAACTTCTTAAGCAAACAAAATTGTAGTAAAGATAAATTTACTTAATGAAGCTTGGCTAATCCTTTACTGAACAATTTATATACAGGTGTATACAAAATCCTACGGTACAACATGTGAAATCATATATTCCGTAGATACATAAATTAAAGACAAACAACTAGAGCAGTTCAGCAATCAAAGTAACTACATATGGCAAAGAGGAATGGTTGGAAGAAGATAAGAATATTCAGTACTGTAAACCATACATTTTTATGATTTATGTTAAGGTAAATTCACAACTACATATCACATATACTGCACCCCATAGATTTTGACATATAAATTGGTGCATTCCTATTTTGTGACTAGATCTTTTAGAGGTAAAATTATTCGGGTTTTGAGACTCGACAAATTTCTAAATTTCTACCTGTTAAAGGCCCCAGATGAATTCCCATTTTGTGACTAGCATAAATTAAATTATAATCCTTTTGCAATTTCTCGCTACGAATACCTAAAATTATCAATTACTGGAAAAGTTTTTGATTGATATACTCACCATAAAAATAAGTGTTACATTTTTTTTAAATTAAACTCACCAATATAAAAAATTATTGTTCCCGGAAAAAATTAAAATAAATAGGTAAATACTACATCCACAATTTCATAATCATAAAATATAATAATTATGAAATTATTGCATATTATTATATATCAGTTCCCCTTGTTCCGTTAGATGTCGGGGTTGCGGGTTCCGCAGTATATTTTCCATCTTTTCCTATCTTCTGCTATCTTCTTTGCTTCCGTCCAAGAAGTTCCTCTTTACTTCAGTACGTCACCTATTTCTTGATTTCAGTTTTTCTTCGGTCTACCTATTTTTTTTCTTTCCTTCCCACCCTGCCTCCCATATTTATTTAACTATGTTATCTTCGTTCATTCTTGTCAGGTGTCCGAACCTTAAGTCTAGCTCTAATTTCCTAATTTTTTAATCTGTCTAACTTTGTTATTTCTTCTATTTTTCTTAGTATTTTCATTTCCATCGCTATGATCTTATGATTTTAGTCTTTGGGTAAGTATCCATGATTCACTTCCATGCGTTAAGGTGGGTACAAAACAGTTTTATAAATATTTACTTTAGTTCTTTTATTAACCTCCCCTTTGTTCAAAAATACCCCGTTTAGTGCATTGAATAATTTAGATGTGGCTTGTATTCTATCATTTACATCTGATTCCAAGTTGCCATTACTTTCCAATATGGCTCCTAAGTATTTTAAGCTTTCAGTTGTCTTCATTGCGTATCCATCGATTCTGATTTGTATATCTTCGTGTTTCCTGGATACTGTCATTATCTCGGTTGTATTAAAGTTGATTCTCATGTCGTAGTCTTTGAGATATTTGTTCCAGTGTTCTATCGCTTTTTCCAGCTCGGCTTTATTATTTGTGATTTGTGATTATTATTGGCTTTAGTTGCCGTACTCCTACACTAACTCCTTTTCTATTCTCTCCGCATGCTTGTTAGATTCCATCCATCACTGCAATGAATAGTATGGGGCTTAATATTCCTCCTTGTCTTACTCCCTTACATGTGTTGAAGTTTTTTGTGATTTTCGTCCCTACTCTCACTATGTTGCTTGTCCTGTCGTATATAGTTTGGATAGCATGCAGTAATCCATTCGATACTCCTCTTCTTGCTAGAGTTTCCCATATTCTTTCTCTTGGTAGTGAATCAAATGCTTTTTCCAGATCGATAGTGCATATATACATATTTCCGGTACCCCCTAGTATTCTGCCCATAATTTGTCGGATGCTAAATATCCATACCTCGTTTCTTGCTACTTTCGGTGCACATTCGTGGTTTGATTTTCGTATGATTTCACTCCTATAACAAATACAGTTGTTCAATAAAATTATCCTAGTTTTAAAAGAAGATATTAATATTTGAATTTTTTTTTCAGGACCGGTATGAGTTACAGATACTCTTACATACAGGGTTATTCTGAAATAGGCTTACAAACTTCGGAGTGTATGAACAAATGCATTTGTGACTCAACCCGGGTTCTTAAATTTTTTTGAAAGTATTGATAAAATTACTTATTCTTTTGAAATTGTTATTGTCCCAGAACACTGTTTTCTGTTAACACACATCCATAGTGCGGATTGATTTTTGTTAATTCTTTTAAAATAGTAACGGTGGCCGTCGTATAAACGTTTTTTTCCACCACCATTCTTTTCAATAAATTCCATATTCATTTTCAAAGTAATATAAAGTCGACAAATGCCGAGGTTTGTTACTTTACGCTCTAGCGCAAAAAGGAATCTTTTTCGCTTGTTAAAACTGTCAAAAATTGTCAAAAATGGTGAATAATTGTCAAAAATGGTCGATAATTCTCAACAAAATTTGAAAAATGGTCAATTTTCAAAAATTTTGAATTTTTTTTGGAAAATGGTCAAAAATTTTCAAATATTGTCAAAATTGGTCAAAAACTGTCAAAATGGACAATTATTGTCGAAATTGGTCAATAATTGTCAAAAATTTTGAAAATTTATAAAAATGATCGATAACTGTCAAAAACTATCAAAAAGGGTCAAAAATTTTGAAAAATTGTTGAAATTTTTGAAAAATTATCAAAAATTTCGAAAAATTGTCAAAAAAGGACAATTATTGTTAAAAATTGTCAAAATTTTGAAAAATAGTTGATAATTGTCAAAAATTGTTATAGTTTTTGAAATATGGTCAAAAATGGTCAATCATTGTCAAAAATGGTAATTTTGAAAAATGATCCATAATTGTCAATAATTATTAAAAATGGTCAATAAGTTTGAAAAATGGTCTACAATTTTGAAAAAATTGTCAAAAATGGTCAAAAACTATCAAAAATGGTTAAAAATTGTCAATTATTTTCAAAAACTGTCAAAAATGGACAATTATTGTCAAAATTGGTAAATAATTGTTAAAATTTTGAAAAATAGTCGATAATTGTCAAAAACTATCAAAAATGGACAATAATTTTGAAAAATTGTTAAAAATAGCGAATAATTGTCAAAAACTATCTAAAATGGTCAAAAACTGTTTAAAATGGACAATTAGTGTTAAAAATTAAAGGGTACAGGGGGAAAAGGGGATAAGTCAGATTTTACAGATTTTTCAGGAGAGCAAATTTTTAAGTTCCAGGACTCATAACTATAACTATTTTTGCTATTTCCAGTATTTAAATAAGTGTTTTTGATCTCTTATGTTGTTCAGTGTATCCTTGCAAATTATCAAATTTTAGTTGTTATGCGTTGCTATGGTATAACACAAAAACTGACTAAAGTACCAGAATACAGGTTAAAAAAGAGCTAAGTCAGTTGATTACTGCGATAAAAAGAGGCAAGTCATGAATCAATAACTTGTGTTGCCATAGGTCTTGTTACGAAAAATTTACTTTATTCCCTATTTATACAATTACTTTTTGTTGTACATGAACCAAGCTTTACTACTCTACTACAGGTTTACTTTTTCTTGTGAGGCAATGCCAGTAAATATCCTTTTGCATTGTCCTCACATAACTTTGAAGGGAGCCTTACATCTTCAAACTTTGCCTTTAATATTGGTAACAGACCTAAGGTTAGACCTTAGTTCCACTATGAATGTGTGGTTTATTATTGAGTTTTTTTTGTGTGGCAGAATTATGATAGCTTACTTTTATTTTATTAAAATCATTATTGTTTTAAAATAATTTGATAATATTACAATCTGCATATCTGGTTACTTGTGTATTAGCCTAAGCACCAAGTAATACAACGCGCTATGGCGGTTAGGTTAGGCTAGATTAGGTCAGGTTAGGCTAGACTAGGTCAGGTTAGGCTAGATTAGGTCAGGTTAGGCTAGATCAGGTTAGGTCCGGTTACAAAAAATAATCATGATAAATTTAAAGCTCTGGCTAATACACAAGTGCCAATATCTTCTACTTTAAAAATTCAGCAGACTTACTTACCTTCGTACAATAGTTCAGGAAGCTCAAATTCGTTATTTGCTAGATTCTGTCTCCTGTTTACACGCCGTTTAGTAACTAACCACAGCAGAATTGAAATGGCCACTGTATGTATCTCGGTGGAAAATAAACTGAGGATGAGATTCAACATCCTTCAATTCCCTGATAGGGCGTGTTTTAATGGGCACTTTCGTACATTATCTTTGATCGACTTCGACTACATCGAAGGGTTTAGGTTTGACTCTTGATTGGCGAAAAAGATCTGCCCATTGGCTAGGGAGTTGGGAGTTCAACTTTCCATGTAGGAATGACTTCGAATCGGAAAACATACTTTTATTTCGTCAAACCTTTTCTCAGTATGGACTAAACTGTGAAGGAACCTAAAAACTGTATAATTCTTATTTTGTCCCCCACGGGAGTCAAAAAACACATTCATATCCAGAAAATTAAATACAAAGTGGTGGATCAATGAGCATACATAATCGCTTCCTTCGCTACCAATGGTTTCAGGGTATGTGTAAAACACACTTGTACCGGTAGCCGAAACATGAACATCAAAAAATAACTGGCATCTGTAATACAAGTCATATTTGGAACGGGAAGATTTTTTTGGAGATCAAAACAAATTGCTTCCTCTGATGCATGTAACTTGTTTCTATTTTTAAAAGTTCTTTTTCTGGCATGAAATGTGTCTGCCTGTTTTTTATGCAATAATTGTTCTGTTTTGAGCTTGTTAAATTTTTTTATTTATGTCTTCAACCAAACCAGCATTAGTGATCACTGACAGGTGAGCCTGTTCTGTTTCCAAGCTTTCCATTTTAGCAATAAGTTCGTCGCAACTGCTACACGTGTCATTTCTGGGATATCCAAAAGATATGTTGTGTTCAGTCGAGAATTTTGTTCTATAAGTCTCGTATAATACAGGCAAATTTTTATACTTGTCAGTATATAAATTTTTTTTATATTTAGCTATTCAGGTGAGTAATTTTACTTGACTCAGATAGGTTGTAATGACCTTTTCTTCCTTTAAATGAACGTATGTGAACATTTACTGTGTTTGCTTTTTCTTCAGACAATCTTTTGTGAGCAGAAGAATGCTTTCTTCTTTTGTCCTTGGGAGCCATTCCAGTTAATTTCAACCCTTTTTGAGGAACTTTTGAACAATTTCTTCTTGCCTATTCCATGTATAGACAAAAATTATTTGCGACATACTTGAAACTCTTGAAGAAGCTTTGTTTCATCTAAGTATCTAACTCTGTACGAATAAGAAGCTTCACGCAAACTAGCCTCAGCTTCGTCTTTGCGAGGACGGTGGTTTTGGATTTCCTGAACGATAATTAACCCACAAAGATAGGTGTTCTGTTCATCAACAGACGTCATTAGGTTGAAATCTTTAATAATTTTTTCTCTACTTTTTGCAGGGACAATTTCAAAACATTTTAGCTTACTGCAAATAATAGCAATCAGGGCCTAATGTGTGGCTTTGTAAATTCAGCTTTTTACTCACATTTGCCATGCGACCAAACTTCTTCCGCTTTCTCGTATTACTTACAACATTACGCTCTTCTAATACTTCCCCATGATCATCACTACCACTTTCCATCTTAAAATAGCTTTCAAACACTTAAACTTCTCACAAAACAAATACACTCAATGAAGTAAACAACATACACAGCGCTAGTGTAGTTGGCTTCTCAGCTGACTTAACCCCTTCTTTACTTGTAGCGCTCTGACTTTTATTACAGTAAGTACATGTTTTTTTCTTCTTTTAATTATTTAACATGACTAGGCTCGTTTTTAACCTGTAAAATTTTAACAGGAAAAACTAACCAAACCAAACAATGGAATACCATTACTAATTCAATTCGAGATTCTTCTTGAGTTAGCCCCTTTTTCCCCTGTACCCTTCAATTGTCAAAATTTTTGAAATATGGTCAAAAATGGTCAATATTGTCAAAAATAGTCAAAAATTTCAAAAAATTGTCAAAAATGATCCAAAACTATCAAAAATGGTTTAAAATTGACAATTATTGTTAAAAACTGTTAAAAATGGACAATTATTGCCAAAAACTGTCGAAAATGGTTAAAAATTGTCATCATTTTGAAAAATGGTCACTAATTTGAAAAACAGTCAAAATGGTCAGTGATTGTCAAAAATGGTCAATAATTGTTAAAATTTTGAAAAATGGTCAATAATTGTCAAAATTTTGAGAAATGGTCAATAATCGTCAAAAGTTGTCAAAATTTTGAAAAATAGTCAATAAATAATACGAGCCGTTTCCGAAAATCGATTTAAACACGTAATTTATAAAATCGATTATTATTACTATAAAAATCGATCATTTTTTAACATCCCTAGTCAGTAGATCTTTTAAGGTTAATCATGATGAATAACGAAAATGACGATTATTCTAGCACTCCTATTATAACCTAAGATAATATAAAAAACTGTTTTAATTATTAAAAGGGCGCCTGTAGAAAAAATTATGTGTGTTTTTCGAGCGTAAAGTGAAATTGCCGCTTTCGGAAGATTGCCACGCTCCGCTCCGCGTCGGGGGGCAACATTCTTTCTCAAGCTGCAATCTGTTACTTTACGCTCTAAATACACAAATAACTATTAAAACTGTCACCTTTATATTATTCCTTTGTGCCCCACCCCACTAACAAAAACCAATTTTAATTCAAAGAATAACCCCTGAACTAGAAAGACATAAAATTTTATTTTTTTCTTAGAAAACCTCAATTCGAGAGTAGGATTAGCAATCATTTTCTTGACCTTTTAACCTGTCACCGTAATCCGAGTGGGCCATTATAATTAAATTCGAGCTAGTCACAAAATAGGAATTTATCTGGGTCTTTAAGAAGTAAAAATTTTTCGAGTCACAAAATAGGAAACATTTTTCCTGAAAAGGTCACAAAATATGAAGTCTTAAAATAGGAAGACACGTTAACATGTGGTAGTGTCAACTGTGACAAAATTTTGATTTTGAAATTTTACAGGTACAACTTAAATCTTTTAGAAACCCTTGAGGTAAATAAAAACAAATATTCAGGTAATCTCCTTAACGACCAAATAGATATCAACCATTCTTCCTTATTAAACTTATTTACCTAGAAGATAGTTCAGGAGGGATTGTTGTGAATGGATTTCCAGGGAAAAGTTTTCAAATTTAAGAACCCCCTCTTTTTGCACTTTAATTCCAGTTGAATATTTTCTAATACTTTTGTCAATATCCTTAAAATTCCGCATTAATGCACTGTATAAATTAAACATTTTCATTATACCTTCAGTCGTTTGATAAAGCTAATGTGTTAGTGAAACGCGTCACAAGTTTAATTTGAACATAGGTTCAACAATAAATATGAATATATGAAATTTTGGCGACCGGGGAGTTGCATCCCAAGAAGTAAAATTTTACCTGAACGAAAAAAGTCAACCGTCGAATTGCATCCGTAATCCAAAAAGGTCTGTTCATTAATAATCGCCTATCATGGTGAAGGGCTGGTCAAATTTTACAGCAATGTTGCCGATACCTAATCTAACCTAACCTAATTTATCCTAACCTACATAACTGAATAATGTTTAAATTAAATTAAAATATTATTCACTATATTGTTATAAAACTGTATTAGACGCAGTTTCGGAAATAAAATTTAGTATCAATTACGATATCAGAATAAACATGACAACAATGCCCGCTTTTATTAAATTATCTACCAGTTTTAGACACAATATTAAATTTGTTGACGGGATGCAACTCAGCGGTTGGACGGATGCAAGTCAGCGGTCAAAAGTTTGGCCTGCTCAAATAGGATGCAACTCACCGGTCCCGGAAATTTTCATACAAACAGGTTTATAGTCATCATAAGGATTTGATGGAAAATTACTTGATTCTCTTCCAATGTTTCCTCCCATGATATATTACTCTCACACCAAGTAGTTAAAAATCGAAAATAATGGAGACGTTAATTGCATTCTGAACACTTTCAGAAGACATTAATTAGTAGCATGGGGAGCTGAAAATTGTACCGAAATAAAAATAAAAGTAAAAATTGGATCGTTCACAACCTCGACCTTTTTGTTAAAGAGTTGTACGATATTAAGACAAAGCGAACCCTTTTAGTCAGTAATTGGCTTGTTTTGTCTTTTATATTTAAAGACAATGGATGACTGAGATCGTTCTTATAATTTTAATTCGCCGTTCATAATTTGTTGAGCAGAACAAAAAAGAGAATACAAATTCAGCGACATGGGCAAAAGATTAAAAAAATTGCTAAAAAAATAAAGAATATAAAAAATTCAGTGGGAGAGACAGTGACAAAGAAGGAAAGAGAGCATATCAAAGGAAGTCTATTATTAAAAAATAATATTTTTGGTATTTAAATGGAAGCTTGCCTCGATATAAACAGGACGTCAACATATTATCAAAAAGTAAATCTCCAAAAAAAAAAGATATCTCGGAAGAGGGTGAGCTGAGGGAAAACTTATTAAAATTTTATACGGGCAATCACCTCCTGATTTTTTCCGCATGAACTTAAAAACACCCTGTATGTACAATAACTGGAATAATGTATCCATTCCATACTAGCTAGAAAACAACAGTAGATAACTTTTAATAGGAGTGCTGGCAAGTATGGGTGTATGAATTCTACTAGTGGACGGAGAATTGCGACTAGAATTATTACTACTACTTGTTTCTAGAGATTCTAGAATATATATCTCTTCAACTGAACCATCATCTGGTTCTTCATCCGAGTTTTCCTCATTTTCGTGAAGACCAAAGAGGTATTGAAGAGCTGTTTCTCGGTGATTTGGATTGTCTATGTTTCACATATCTGCAAAAAGTGCTTAAATAAATAATTTTTTTGCGCACTGGGATGAATATATCCTACCAAAAAAATTATATGTGCCGTGGGAACTATTCTTCCCACTAACAAATTTACATATTTCTCATAGAGAATAATTAATATCTACAAATATATACAGATTTACCAGACACTAAATAATAATTCAACCCAAATTACACAAAAAAAAGCTTAGCTCTTACCTATTTTCTTCGATGATTACACAATTTAAAAAAAAGGTGAGCGGTCGTCGGACCGCCGATAGAAGCTTGCTTCTTATGCACAATAGAATGCGAGGTTGGGAAAACCATCAATAAAAATACGCGCAATAGAATGCGATGTTGGGAATCACATTGGGCCCAGTACGTTCTACTAAGTTTTATTTTATTGACCATTTTTTCAAAATTTTGACAATTTTTGATAATTATTGACCATTTTTTCAAAATTTCTGACAATTTTTGACCATTTTTGACAGTTTTTGACAAGTATTGACCATTTTTCCAAATATTTGGCAATTATTAACCATTTTTCCAATATTTTGACAGTTTTTGACAATTTTTGACAATTTGTCACTGACAACTTTAAAAATTCAGTTTGGTTGGGTACAGCTTTCAACAAACGAATCGGTCTGAAACTTTGGCGTTTTTTTCATGATGGGAAACTCATGTTCGAATGGGTCCGGGACCCAAACAGTGTTGGACTGCATCTCAACCAAACCCTCCTCGGAATCACTACCCTAGCTTACTTCGAGACAGGCGGCGGTCCCTCGCACACTGTCGTCTTCTCCCTAACTATCACTCCTACCTCTCATGCTAAATCGAGTCCTTCTCTTCCCCTAATCATGCTCTCCACTACGCCACTCACCTCCATCCATTCCTCCTCCCCCCTCAACATTATCTCCACTATGTTCTTCCAATACACCGCCTCCCCTAGTTTCCTCTCCAACTTCTTCAACACTGCCTCGTTCCTCCAGCATCTAAACACATCATCCTCCACTTCACACCTCTCGCACACTCCAGTCTCTCTTTTCCCAATCTTGTGGAGCTACCCTACTCTCGACCCATGTCCAGTGAACACCTGTGACAAGAAGTAGTTTACCTCCTCGAATTTCCGGCCCATCCGATCTCTCCTATTCCCAATCTCTCCTTTAAGCGCGCCCTCATACTCTTCCCACCCTCTCTCCATTTCCTCCTCCATCCATTCCTTTACTTCCTCTTTGGTCGCACCCCACCAGCGTTTATGTTATATGCAACACTTAAAATACAACCCTCGTATACGAATAACACATCATGTTTAAAACAAAATCAAATTATATTATGTTTATTCTGAAATATTGGTACAAACATAATTCACCCCACATGAAAAATAATGTAAATTTTTGAAAAATTGTCAAAAATGGTCAAAAACTATCAAAAATGGTTAAAAATTGTCAATTATTTTTAAAAACTGTCAAAAATGGACAATTATTGTCAAAATTGGTCAAAAATTGTTAGAATTTTTGAAAATGGTCGATAATTGTCAAAAACTATCAAAAATGGTCAATGATTTTGAAAAATGGTCAATAATTCTGAAAAATAGTTGATAATTGTAAAAAATTGTTAAAGTTTTTGAAAAATGGTCAAAAATTGTTAAAGTTTTTGAAAAATTGTGAAAAATTTTGAAATATGGTCAATAATGATCAATAATTGTCAAAAATTATCAATAATTGTCAAAAATGGTCAAAAATTTTGAAAAATGGTCCATAATTGTCAACAATTGTCAATAATTATCAAAAATGGTCAAACATTTTGAAAAATGGTCTAAAATTTTTGAAAATTGTCAAAAATGGTCAAAAACTATGCAAAATGGTTAAAAATTGTCAATTATTGTTAAAAACTGTTAAAAATAGACAATTATTGTCAAAAACTGTCAGAAACTGTTAAAAATGGACAATTATTGTCAAAAACTGTCAAAAATGGTCTAAAATTGTTATCATTTTGAAAAATGGTCAAAAACTATCAAAAATGGTTAACAATTGTCAATTATTTTCAAAAACTGTCAAAAATGGACAATTATTTTTGAAAAATGGTCAATAATTGTTAAAATTTTGTAAAATGGTCAATAATTGTCAAAATTTTGAGAAATGGTCAATAATCGTCAAAAGTTGTCAAAATTTTGAAAAATTGTCAAAATGGTCAAAAACTATCAAAAATGGTTAAAAATTGTCAATTATTTTTAAAAACTGTCAAAAATGGACAATTATTGTCAAAATTGGCCAATAACTGTCAAAAATTGTTAAAATTTTTGAAAATTGTCGATAATTGTCAAAATCTATCAAAAATGGTCAATAATTTTGAAAAATAGTTGATAATTGTAGAAAATTGTTAAAGTTTTTGAAAATGGTCAAAAATTGTTAAAGTTTTTGAAAAATGATCTAAAATTTTTAAAAATTGTCAAAAATGGTCAAAAACTATGCAAAATGGTTAAAAATGGACAATTATTGTCAAAAATGGTCAATAATTGTAAAAATTTTGAAAAATGGTCAATAATTGTTAAAATTTTGTAAAATGGTCAATAATTGTCAAAGTTTTGAGAAATGGTCAATGATCGTCAAAAGTTGTCAAAATTTTGAAAAATAGTCAATAAATAATACGAGCCGTTTCCAAAAATCGATTTAAACTTGTAATTTATAAAATCGATTTACTAAAAATCGATTAATATTACTATAAAAATCTATAACTAAAAGTCGATTATAAGAAAATAATAATCGATTTATATAAAAATCGATTATTTTTTACATCTCTAGTCAGTAGATCTTTTTAAGGTTAATCATGATGACTAGCGAAAATGACGATTATTCTAGCACTCCTATTATAACCTAAGATAATATAAAGAACTGTTTTAATTATTGAAAGGGCGACTGTAGGCAACTGTTACTTTACGCTCTAAATACACAAATAACTATTCTATCTCACCAACAATAATTGAAAATTAATTTGTTTGCACCACCTCTACAAGTAACAGTACCTCGTTAATAATAATATTGCAAATGAGTTGTCGCATACCTACCTGAATACCCGTGTAGCTCAAATATTTGTATGTGCACATAAAAACAATCAAACATTTTTTTTGTCGGAATGACAGTAAACAAAAACAAGTTCACATAGTGCTGCGACATAATAATTAATATCGTATGATTTACGATTCTAGTGATTCGGTGGTTGTTGGACAGAAGTGAATATTATAAACCTTTTTGTTTATATAAAGTTGTGTCTCTGGAAAATTGAAAGTAAGAATTACAGTAATAAATATTAAAGAATAGTGTATTTGAAATGATGATTGATACATCAAAAAGAATAGATTTAGTTGATTGAAAAAATTAATGTTTCACTGGAACTGACTCTTCTTCTTGTACCACTTTTTTGACTACAAGAGTTTACGTTTTTTTTGTTCTTTTGTCGGTTCATTCTTTAATTTGTATTTATCCCTATCAGTGACGGTTTCATAATCATTTTTTAAAGGAGACTTTAAACCGAAAAGCATCATTTTAGTCATAATTGCGTTTCACAATATAGTCAAATCAATGTAATTCTGGCCTTTATGGCCTACTTTATAACAGTACCTACCTAACCTCAAACTACATGCAATAAAAGAAATTTGATTGTCACAATCTAAACCAAATTATTTTGAAATGATACTACTGTGGGACTCAAGTAACTCTTCTGATATTAAGAAGACGGCCTAAAATATAATTAAAAATCACGTAACTCATATTTTGAAAAGTACGACATGTCCTTTTTCGAAAGACTTCGGTTAACAAAGCTGACAGTTGTACATATTCTAAAGCAAATATGACATCGCCTGGATTGTACAAATAGGGGTGAAGCCATACAGCCAATTCTATGCATTCAATAATGCCTTTTCTTTTTCCACTAATTATAACAACTAAGTCGTCATGAAACAAAAATTCTATTTCGGCGTTGGGCGTTAATAAAAAAAATGAATTCGTAATATTGAAGGGTCTTGCCAAACTGATTTTAAAATTTGGAGATAACAAAGCCAGTTCACAGTTCTTTGTTACCTACGGAATTAAGTAAAAAAATAGTTATTTATGATACAAGTGCGTGAAGTGATACTTTTGCGCACGAGTTGCGAAAATGAAAGGCACGAGAGTAGCTAGTGCATTTTTTCGCAACGAGTGCGCAAAAGTAATTCACGCATGAGTATTATACAATGTTTCATCTACGACAACATTAAAAATACTTTCCCTTAATCATATATTACATAACCTCTCTATTTAATACTTGTGTTTGAATTATTGCCTACCTTCATCATAAGAAATTCATTATCTGGTGCTCCATTTATAAAATCCAAAATCTCTTCCCTTGTGAAAATTTTTGATTTTTTTGGGTTAGGCTCGCTGATTGTCGTTTTATGAAGGTAATAACTTTATGAAATTCACTTATATCAATCTTTAAATTTAAATTTATGGTAGTTTTCAACATTGAATAATGGGTTGATGATTTCCATTGACTTTTCCGAGAAATATGTAATAAGAACATTTTCCGTCTAATCTTAAATTTTTTTAGTGTTACACCAATCCAAAAAAAAAGGTGAGCGGTCTCGGACCGCCGACAGAAGCTTGCTTCTTATGCACAATAAAATGACCATTTTTGAAAATTTTGACCATTTTTCGAAAAATTCGACAATTTATTGACTATTTTTTCAAAAATTTTGACCATTTTTTCAAATTTTAACAATAATTGACCAATTTTGACAGTTAGGTTAGGTTAGGTTAATTATTGATCATTTTGGACAATTTTCCAAAAATTTTGACCATCTTAGTCCATTTTTCCAAATTTTAACAATTATTGACCATTTTTGACAATTATTGACCAATTTTGACAGTTTTGACAATTATTGATCATTTATGACAATTTTTTACCAATTTTTCAAATTTTACAATTATTGACCATTATTGACCATTTTTGACAATTATTGACCAATTTTGACAGTTTTGACAATTATTGATCATTTTTGACAATTTTTCAAAAATTTTGACCATTTTAGACCATTTTTTCAAATTTTAACAATTATTGACCAATTTTGAGAGTTTTGACAATTATTGATCATTTTTGACAATTTTTCAAAAATTTTGACCATTCTTCCAAATTTTATCAATTATTGACCATTTTTGAGCATTTATGACAGGTTTTGACAATTTTTCAAAAATTTTTACCATTTTTCAAAAATTTGGAGAATTTTTAACAATTATTGACCATTTTTGACAGTTTTTTATAAATATTGATCATTTTTTCAAAATTTTGACAATTTTTGACCATTTTTCAAAATTTTAATATTATTGACCATTTTTGACAGTTTCTGACAATTATTGACAATTTTTCAGAAATTTTGACAATTTTCATCAATTATTGACCATTTTTAACAGTTTTTTATAATTATTGATCATTTTTTCAAAATTTTAACAATTTTTGACCATTTTTCAAAATTTTAAGAATTATTGACAGTTTCTGATAATTATTGAACATTTTTGACAACTTTCAAAAATCTTGACAAGGGATATTGAGGAATATTTTATTTAAGCATTTTGGCTTAAATCTTCATATTTTGTGCTAAGGTTTCTCCAGTTACTATATGGACAATTCTTAATGAAACACCCTGTATATTATGAAAAGAAACTTACATTTTCAATTTTCAAAAGGTTAGTAAATTAAAATTATGAGATTAAAAAATTACAAACATTGGTGAAGCCATAAAAAAATTACTTTACTTAATCTGTATCATCCAGGAACTGAACACCTATAGGAACCTCACGTCTGGGAGCTGCGTCTTCCGGGAAGTTTCTGCAGGAACTAGTAACTTAACAGGATATTTAAGTGCAGGAACGTTATACTACGGGAACTTTCTTATTTCATTGGATTGGTGAATAGATGTAAGAGCTCAGGAACTGTATGTGCACAGGAACTGTCTGTTCCCAAAAGCTGTATGATCTCAGGAACGGTATAATAGTGTCTTCCAGGAACTGTATGCCCAGGAACTGTGCAGTAGTCCCAGTAAAGTTCAAAAACTTTGCCAACCCATATTTTTAAGAAACTTTTACTATTATGAACTACTGGACAGTTCCAAATTTTAATCTACTCTTTTTCGAGGTAATTGATAGAAAGCCGGCCAGAAAACTCTCCATTCATATTTATATACGTTCAACTTATTTGAGATTTCGCGCTGAAGTTAACATCTGGAACTACAATGATTGATTTTTGATTTGTTGTCTATTGTTGTCTATAATTTTTAATAGTATAATATTCAACCAGCATATAATGGTGGCTATTATTCACGAAGATGCGTTTATGTCGCGAGCCGCAGGCGAGTGACATAAACACCTAACTGAATATTAGCCGAATATTAGAGTACAATACTATATTTTGTCCACCACTATTAATTACCTGTTTATAAATGAATTTATTTTTTCTCTTCTCTCCAATTTAGAAAGGGATTATAGGCTTTCATATATAATTTTTTCGACTTTTCTGGCAATAAATTTAAGGATACTATTTATTCTGCTTCTCTAATTTTTGGCGGAGTAACATTCATTTCAGTGTCTGATTCGCTTTCCATATTATATTTTCTAGTAATTTCAATTTAAATTCAGTATAATAAATTAAAACTCTTGCAATCAACTATAAATAATTTTATATCAGAATAGACTTGTTGACTATTCCACTAAAAGATTAAATATGAAAAATTCTATTTTAGTATCCGAAATTTTATCGGCAAAGATAACTTTTCAATCAGTAATGAAAACTGAGCCCTTTTTCCTTATCACCACTGGTTCTCACGATATTACACATAAGTATAAATGCCGTCAAAGCTCCAAAACAAATTAATTTATGTCTCTTTGACATTTAACACATCTGGTAAAAATAATAAATCCCCAAGTTTCAGGGATACCATACAATAAAAAACAAGACATAAAATAATAAAGAGCAAACAGTAAATTTAATAAAGAGCACTTTATAAAGACAACTTTGAAAATGTTTATGAAACTAAACTCACATTACCACAGTTGGAAAGGACACTTTACCTAAAAGCCTTCTTTTTATAAAGTCGACTTTACTAACATATTATCAAACCGGCCCTTAGACTGGTTCTTACAAGTGCCATTTTATTCCAAATCTGACCTGGACCACCGAAAATAATGATTTAGGGCGCATTCGATTCGAAATGACAACTGAATAAAACATTTTCAGGAAAATTGGGGCCGGAAAAAATTGTAAGCAATTATATATGGTTCGGTTTTTTTTGCAAATATTTCAAAAACTATTGAGATACCCGAAAGATACCAGAATTTTAATATTGAGGTGAAATTTGTTCTGAAAATGGGTAGTGGCCCTCGACAAGCTTGATTAATAGTTATTTATGATACAAGAGCGTGAAGAGATACTTTTGCGCACTGGTTGCGAAAAAAGGCACTAGCTATGCTCGTTTCATCTACGACCCCATTAAAAATACTTTCCAATAATTATATATTACATAACCTCTCTTTTTAATAATTGTGTTTGAATTATTGCCTACCTGCATCATAAGAAATTCATTATCTGGCGCTCCATTTATAAAATCCAAAATCTGTTCCCCTGTGAAAATGTTTGATTTTTTTGGTTAATGGCTGATTGTCGTTTTATGAAGGTAATAAGTTTATGAAATTCACTTATATCAATATTTAAATTTAAATTTATGGTAGTTTTCAACATTGAATAATTGGACCATACCGTTGATGATTTCCATTGACTTTTCCGAGAAATATGCAATAAGAACATTTTCCGTCTAATTTTTAATTTTTTTAGTGTTACACCAATCCAAAAAAAAAGGTGAGTGGTCGTCGGACCGCCGACAAAAGCTTGCTTCTTGTGCACAATAAAATTACATTTTTGACCATTTTTCAAAAAATTTGACAATTATTGACTATTTTTTCAAAATTTTTGACCATTTTTGACTATTTTTTCAAATTTTAACAATTATTGACCATTTTTGACAATTATTGACCAATTTTAACAGTTTTGACAATTATTGATCATTTTTGACAATTTTTCAAAAATTTTGACCATTTTACCAAATTTTAACAATTATTGACCATTTTTCCAAGTTTTAACAATTATTGACCATTTTTAAAAATTTCAACAATTATTGACCATTTTTGACAATTTTTCAAAAATTTGGACAATTTTTAACAATGATTGACCATTTTTGACAGTTTTTATAATTATTGACCATTTTTTCAAAACTTTGACAATTTTTGACGATTTTTCAGAAGTTTTGACCATTTTTCAAAAATTTTGACAATTATTGACCATTTTTGACAATTATTGATCAATTTTGACAGTTTCGACAATTACTGATCATTTTTGACAATTTTTCAAGAATTTTGACAATTTTTTCAAATTTTAACTATTATAGACCATATTTGACAATTATTGACAGTTTTGAGAATTATTGACCATTTTGACAATTTTTCAAACATTTTGACCAATTTAGACCATTTTTTCAAATTTCAACAATTATTGACCATTTTTGACAATTATTGACCAATTTTGACAGTTTTGACAATTATTGATCATTTTTGACAATTTTTCAAAAATTTTGACCATTTTACCAAATTCTAACAATTATTGACCATTTTTCCAAATTTTAACAATTATTGACCATTTTTAAAAATTTCAACAATTATTGACCATTTTTGACAATTTTTCAAAAATTTTGACAATTTTTAACAATGATTGACCATTTTTGACAGTTTTTATAATTATTGACCATTTTTTCAAAATTTTGACAATTTTTGACCATTTTTCAAAAATTTTGACAATTATTGACCATTTTTGACAATTATTGATCAATTTTGACAGTTTCGACAATTACTGATCATTTTTGACAATTTTTCGAGAATTTTGACAATTTTTTCAAATTTTAACTATTATTGACCATATTTGACAATTATTGACAGTTTTGAGAATTATTGACCATTTTGACAATTTTTCAAACATTTTGACCAATTTAGACCATTTTTTCAAATTTCAACAATTATTGACCATTTTTGACAATTATTGACCAATTTTGACAGTTTTGACAATAATTAATCATTTTTGACCATTTTAGACCATTTTTCCAAATTTTAACAATTATTGACCATTTTTGAACATTTATGACAGGATCTGACAATTATTGACCATTTTTGACAATTTTTCAAAAATTTTGAGATGTTTTAACAATTATTGTCAGTTTTTTATAATTATTGACCTTTTTCTCAAAATTTTGACAATTTTGGACCATTTTTCAAAATTTTAACAATTATTGACAGTTTCTGACAATTATTGACAATTTTCCAAAAAATTTGACCATTTTTCAAAAATGTTGACAATTTTCAACAATTATTGACCATTTTTGACAGTTTTTTATAATTATTGACCTTTTTTTCAAAATTTTGACAATTTTTGACCACTTTTCCAAATTTTAACAATTATTGACCATTTTTGACAGTTTCTGACAATTATTGACCATTTTTGACAGTTTCTGATAATTATTGATCATTTTTGACAACTTTCAAAAATTTTGACAATATTGACTATTTTTGACCATTTTTATAAATATTTAACAATTTTTGAGAAGTTTTGACCATTTTTGACAGATTCTTCCAATTATTGACCATTCACGTTTCACACTTCGCAATGACGGTACAAAATTATTACAATTACAGATCCTTTGACAGAAAACAAAACACAAAATTATCTAAGGTAACTCAATAAATATATTAAAAAAAAATGTTATAATGATTATCCCATTTAAAAAGCATTGTTCTTTTTCGCATGCTTCAGACGTATGTATAAAATGTAATTCCACGTATTTATATGAATTTGTAAATATTTAATTTGAATGGTGGTCGTAGACAAAAAAAATTTTCAACCAATAAAATATGAACATTGAAGAACTAATCAATTTTGGTACTATCTATTATATTTTTTTGTTAATTAATTAATTTTTACCCGTTGACAGTTAATATTAAGACCCTGTTCATTTGTAAACTAATGAACTAGAATTTTTTTAAATCTTAGAGCTATTCTCGAAACGATTTAGAAAAAATCCCTGTTGGAAAAATTGGGAAATTTTGATTTCTTACTTTTTTATTAAAAATCAAAGAAATTGAAGAGTAAAAGACGTTAATAAAACAATTTTGGTTACATAGCTTTGAAAAAGTCATATTGTATCCTGTAAAAGTCCCCACTATATAAGTACATTTTGTTCTGTTCAGTTTTTGTTAGCAATCTGGAAGGACTCCACCTCTTCATTGGTACACAAGCTGGTCCATCGAATTTTTTTATTAACATTTGAATGAAATCAGTAGGTATGTTTAATAGGATTTTTTTCTCAAACGGCATTTTATATTTATACCTACACCGTCCCTACTTATAAATTTGAAAGAAGCAAATTAATAAATAATTTCTCAAAAGCAAAGCCTTATAACTATTAAGTAGTGAACGTCGAGTTTTGAAATTCTTTCTGGAAGGTTTTTTTATTTAAGCTGCTTACTGCTTGAAAATTCATCTTATGTAAAAAAATATAAAATGGAAGGATCCATCTTATAATTCTGGTAAATATTATACAATAGACCTAAACGTAGTATTGGGGTGAAATTAACTGAGACCTGAAAGATCTATTGTGTCCCCTTACTTCTTCTTAGCTCCTAAGGAAATTCTCAGAGACTAGTAGGTCTTTTAGTCCTATTTCCCGGAGGAATTTTAGGATATCTGCAGGCTTTAACTTAAGTAAATGACCCTCTTCTATCCAGTAATCTCCTAGCTATTGTGCCCTAGGATTCTGAATTGCTGCGCAATTCGCAAGTATGTGGATGGAGGTTTCTTCTTCCATGCCACAGATTCTAAATTCTTCTTCCTCCATCATTATGAGTTTTTTCAGGTGCCCATTCAGGCGATAATGACCCGTTAGGATCCCTGTTAAAACTCTTAGTGCAGTTTTTTACTTTGACTTATGCATTCATTTGATCTCAACAGGTTGTATTCGCTCAGAAGAATCTTTAATTGTCTAAGATAAGCCCTACTTGATCTTTATAATGGTCAGATCATCTCTTTTTTTCGGATTTGCCTATTTCTCCTATTATTATATTGGAGCTGATACCGCAAAAGGGTTCCGGCCCCCAAAACGGAGTTTCAGTCCCTATCTTTGCTATTTCATTTCCTTCTTTTCCAGTATGTCCTGGAATCCACAGTAAGGTAACTGACTATATTGTTCTCGCCTAGTTCATTGAGATTGCCTAGTCATTCGCACACTATTTTGGAACTGATTACACAAGAGCTCAGTGCTTTAATGGCTGCTTGTCTATCCGATATTATGATAATCCTTTATCAATATTGAACTGGGCACACTTTCTTATGGCGTGAATTATCGCTTGAAATATACTTGGGGTTTTTCCCAAGCTTCCAGAGTTCTTGGTTCCTGGCCCGTACACTCCTATCCCAGTTCCTTCTATTGCTTTTGAGCCGTCTGGGTACCATTGAATGGCATTCTTTTCAAGTCTGGTAATGGTATTTGGATCCCATTCCTTCTTGTTGCTTAATTCCCTAACACCATTTGACAACGCCGCTAAACTATCACCTGATCACACAACAATCTTAATTTGTGAACGTAAGGTATCTAGACATAAGATTTTAGTGTGTAATTTTATAACCTATAATTATGCTTGAATATATTTATAAAAATTGGCAAAATTTAAGTATTTTCTTACGGTTTTTTCGTGAAACTTTCTTATTTTTAGTTTAAGATAATAACCTTTACAGTTTAAAGTGAAAATATTCATCGTAAGATAGCATTAAATAGTGTTCTAGTCATCTAGTCTGTTTTGATCAAAGTGTCCAGTTATGCCCTTAGGTTACGCATTTGCTTCCAGTTTCGCAAAATAATTTGGTTGATTTGGAATTCTTTCAGACTCTTAGTACAGTAGAATGTTGATTTGTTTGGGATCCAAGATTTATGAATCCTGTTGAAGGTGTACATTTAAGTTAAAATTGTTTTTTTGTTGTTTCAGGCCCTGCTCACAACATTAGCAGGTGAGTGTATTTATTTATTTGTAAAAAGTGTTTTTAATTCATTCCGCACTTCACTTTTTCATTTTTTACGGTCGTAACCTCACCAAACTCTAGTCTTCAACTCAGTTTTTACGGTAAATGAATCTTGTACGGCATAACTACATTGTTATATGATAGACATTATCGAACCAATAATATTTTGTGGTTTATAAGTGTTTCATATTTCATTGATTCCATAAGCGAAATTCTAGGGCTGCTCTCAGATCACATCTCAAGTTTGTTTACATAGCTAACTTTAAAACATTTTAACATAATAGATTTTGTCTGAACGTCGATGGAATAAGGAATATATTACTAGAGTAACAAGAAATATATTCTGGAAAAGATAGGAAAGTGGGAAACTATGCTTTATGGTAATCGAAAATTTATAAAAATTATATAGATAAAGCAATTAGTTAAGTGAAATATTAAGAGATGAAACCAAAAACATAACATAAAATGAAAAAAAAAAAGTTCACTGAATACATAAAAAAATAATTTATTATACAGGTTTACTACAAAAGAATCATCTGGTTTGACAAAGCTATAATTCCGAAAATATGACAGATAGAACAATAAATGACATGTCTATAGGCAGCGACATCCTCTACGTTTAAAACTCGCGCCTGCGGAAGCAGCTTGTCATGCGCACGCCCACGTTACGTCCGCAGTAATCAAAATGGCGACTATGCAGAAGAAAGCATTTTCAGTGTTAGAATAAGCGCAATGTTTACCGGTTGTTACAGTAAAACGTGCATTCCGACGGGAATACGAAATTGATCCTCAAGGTCAACAGAGCATTCTACGATAGTATCGACAATTCAAGACCACAGGTGTACTTGATAAACGTTGTAACGGTAAATGTGTGCTTTTAGTTGGGCACCAATTTGTAACGGTAAATGTCTGTACCCCACAAAGGGCACCAGCTCGAATGGCTCCGGCTAGAGACTCCTCTCAAGGGTGATTCGACCCCAAGTTTATGTCACACAAGGATAACAGAAGGGTTGTAAAAGTTGTGGGCGCCACTACCTTTTTAACGATAAAAACTACAAAAAACTAAGGCGGAAAAGGTAGAAACGCCTTGTAAAATTTAAATAAGTTAATAATAAAAAAGTTACTAAAAATCACCCCGGGCGATATCTCCCTCAACTTTTATAGTTGAGGATTTAAAAAAATGAAAGATACGAGTTAAAACAAATTTATTCTACCACAGGGAATGAACAACGGACAATAGAGGAATTTGTACTTTTATAGGTACTTAGCTTAGATGAAGTGGTTTCCTGGAGAAGAAGTCAGGTCTTGATCTGCACTGATGTGTTCTGTTCTAGGGCGGTATTTTGGGGTTCTATCCTTTGCTTTATATCCTCGGGTTGTACCCTAGGCTATATTCTTGGGTGATATCCTAGCCTAGGGTTATATTCTTGGGTTTATATCCTCGGCGTTATATTCTAGCATAGGGGCTGTGCTTACCTAGAAGTACAGGTGGATCAGGGATATGTAGGAACTTGAATGTAATGGCACATTATGTTGGTCAGCTTTTCAGGTTAAAAAAAAGGAAGGCAGTTATTTGAAAGTCAAAAAATTTATTTAATTTACTGAAAGCTTTCCAACATTATATGTTCCATGTTAAAACAGTAAAAATAGCAATTATCGGCTAAATTAAAAAAAATATACTAATGATCCGAAAGAAACTAATCATAGCAAAAAGTTATTAATTTAGTTATATGAAAAAATATTGTGCTTAGGAAATATATGGAACCGGCACTGGCGTTATGAAAGAATATTTTATAGGTTAACGGTAATTTATGAAAATGTTATTTTATAATTAAAAGAGTTATTTCGCAACTGAAAAAGCTTGAAAATGTTTGTATAAAAGTAAAACAGTGAATTATAAAAGAATATTTGGCTTAAAACTACCATATTAGTATAAAAGAACAGTTTATGACCACGTGTTGAATTTAATTTCGTCTATCTCTGTAAAAAAATAAAGAATGCATACGAAAATTATATCAGACATTACTTTAGAAGAAGCTTATTAATTATAAATTATGATTTTGAACTTACCACAGCAAAATTCCTAAGATAGATACTTAAGATATGAAAGATAGCTAAAGATGATCTGTCCCCTTAGGCGGTCGATAACAGAAAGGGGTGTTTCACGTGGCATTGTGCAAAAAATGGAAGCGTCCGTTGGCAGACGTCAATTGTCTAACGGCCAGGGTTGAAGAGTTTGAGATCACAGAACTATAATTGGAAGTGGCTAGTGACGACGAGCGCTAATTAAAAGGATTTATTCTGTAAAATCGAAACAGGTCGATAGACATGTTACAACGTAAAAGCACCGGAAAAATATGAGTGTAAGACGCAACAGTGGATGCGGTTAGACAATGTTTTGTGCGTTCGCCACAACAATCTACTAGTCAAGTAGGCCGTGCACTTGGTATTCCGCAGCAAACTGCGTGGAAAGTTTTGCGGAAACAATTGCGATTCAAACCGTACCGTATTCAGATGGTGCAAAAGTTAAGACAAGATGACTGTATCAAGCGAACCTAGTTTTGTAATGCCATGCAGGAAGCAATGGAGAATGACGGATTTGCTAACTTTCTGGTGTTCAGCGACGAAGCGACATTTCATTTAAGTGGCAAGGTGAACCGTCACAATATTCGGATATGGGACACGGAAAATTCCTCATGCAATTCTCAAAAATTTTGCCGTATCCAGCACAAAAGTGTAAGGACCGTTTTTCTTTCATGAAAAACTGTGACCGGTATGTCGTACCTCGATATGTTGCAACTGTGGTTATTTCAGCAACTGACGGCTGATTCCAATAAAATGGAGCTCCACCTCATTGTCATCATGAGGTGCATCGTTTTCTAAACAAAGAACTCCCTCATCGTTGGATAGGCCGCTGTGCTGCAGAAGATTTGGCATTGTTTGCGTGGCCTCCAAATTCTTCTGATATTTCATCGATTTTTATTTTTGGGGGTACATTAAAGACACGATTTTCGTACCACCACTACCTACAGCACTGCCTGAGCTCGGAAGACCCGTTACCGATGCTGTTAACAGAATCGACCGAGATACATTGCAGCGTGTATGAGCTAAACTGGACTATCGTTTGGACGTCTGTCGTGTGACTTACGGAGCTTACATTGAACATTATTTGTAATGCGCTAAAACTTTAATGTTTTCTCTGTCTACCGACATATCATTTACCATTCTAATTGTAATACGAACTGAAATATAGCTTTGTCAAAACCGATGAATCTTTTGTAGTAACCTTGTACCTAATACAATTTATTATACAGGGTGATTAATTGGCAAATGCGCATGCAGTAAAGGTAGATGTGTCACATTGAGGTGATTATAAAAAACCTTACATAGAAGTTTTTGCAGATTTTTTATTTCATGGGAGACATCTTTGATTAAATCCCCAACTGTCTACATCCCTTCCCACCCCTCTATCACTATTCATTATTTTTCAATTTCTACTCTACACCATTTTCATGTTTCACTTATATTTTCATTTTACGAAATCATACGAATAGTAAGTTGAATTTTATAACAAAAGTAGTTGAGCATTAAACAGTTAAATTTGGCATTCGGATGAAGTGTCATTATTTGAACTGTCACTTGTCAAATTCTTTATGAAATTATCTTTTAAATGTTTCACACTCAGTACTTTTCCTATTTAAATTTTATTGGTTATAGTGTCAGAAGGGTGGGGAGGGATTTTCTAAAAAAAAAAGGTTTTTTTTTCCTTTGGGACCCATGCCAGGAGCACTGCAGCCTGTTGGCTTATTGTACTCTACTCCCACATTTAGGTCACTCACCCAATCATCCTCGTACCTTCGAGTAGACGATATAAGGCCACTGGATATGTGCCATATAATACAGGTGTCACCTTGTTTCTCTACTCGAGTCCAGTTCCTCACAGTCAGATAAGATATAGGTTACGGTCTTAGTATCCATGCCACAAAGTCTGCTGCTGAGATCCCCGTTAGGTTAGGTTAGGTTACCCAAGCAACCAAAAGACGTCCACACGACGTCATAATTTAGACGTAATAACGTCATTTTGTGACGTCCCTATGACGCACTCACGACGTGAAAAAGTCACATGATTTTGACGTCATTTGGTGACGTCCCCACGACGTCATAATTTAGACGTAATGCCGACGTCACATTATCTAAATTATTTATAGGATTTTTAAAATGTATAGGAGAAGTTATTGCTAATAAAAAATTAGTAAATAAAAACATTTTTATTACTCATAACTATAAAACAGTACATTATTGAAAGGATATAAACTAAAATCTGATTTTTTTTTTAAATGAAATAAAATCAAAATACATAAGATTTCTACCGACCAACCCTGAAATAGAAATATCATTCACAATTTAATTAAAAAACTAGCTTTCGGAATATGTATAACAGTAAATAAGCAGACAAAGGAACTGGAAAAAACAATTTAAGGATTAAAACTAGAACATATTTTGAACCTTTGACATGAAACTCTACCTACAATTTCCTTTAGCTTCTTTTTTTTTAACATTTTTTTATTGTGAAACAAATCTATCTCCATTTAAATGAACCAAAATAAACTTATTAAAACCCTTAACTGACATTATAGATCTTGGAAACTCAAATGCAAACAGATAGAAACAAAAACGTTGTTTTTCTAATCAAACA
The DNA here is from genome assembly GCA_947563755.1 of Lochmaea crataegi. NCBI lineage: Eukaryota > Metazoa > Arthropoda > Insecta > Coleoptera > Chrysomelidae > Lochmaea > Lochmaea crataegi. The sequence goes on from OX387432.1 coordinate 28,673,257, forward strand.
TGTTCGTTGTTATTCTCCTTCGCCATTTTTGTTCTGAGACGCTGAGGAGCATGTTTAAGCCAAACTTTAATGCAGCCCTCAACTTCAAAATCTGTAGCTAGCGGGCACATTTTTTTAACAGCATCTGCAAAGTTAATTAACATTTATTTATGACTAAGATTTGTTTGAAGCAGTGAAAATAGGAAGTTAATGTAAATTAATATTAAGTAGTTATCTGAAGTGTGATATACGAAGTTTAATTCAACTTCCAAATATAACAACAAAAGTCTATGTAATCTATATTCAAAAACGAGGACTTGTTATTTTTTGATAGCACAACAAGCTGTTTGTCTATCAAACCTTGTATAATAAGAATTAGACAGGCCTATTCTTCTAGAAAAATTTCAAAAGACAACATGCAATAATTTTTTAGTTAATAAAACCCTCTATAAATGAAAATGATTCCCCATACAATGTGTGTGCAACATACCTACTATAACTCTCCTCAGTTTTAGGTTGCAAAAGGATTTTTTGTCAGCTCTTTTACCATAGAAACTGTAGCAGCATGCTACATTATCTGGAATCAATTCTTTCAAAATTCTGTTTGTTCTGTTCATAGCTCCATCTCCTCCAAATTTAGTACAACAAGTTGTCTAGAAAAAAATTAAAAATGCTTAATTTCTTAACACAATTACACTACTAACTTGATACATAATTTTTCGTAAGGGCACTTACCAGTTTTTTAAGCTTTTCATCGTCCAAACTATCCTCCAACGCTTGGAGGTCTTCAAGGCTAGTTACTGGGAGATTAAAAAATTTGCTGTTATCTTCCTCAGCTGCAAATACTTTTCCCTGTATTTTTTTCAAGATACTTAAGATTTCTTTATTTTGTTCTTTTAAAGATGCTAGATAATGTATGACTGAATCTAAAAAAATGGAATTTTAAACTTGGTCACCACAATTTTGTTTTATATGTAATAATTTTTGTACATAATTACTATTAACCATACAATATATATATGTACCTTTTTCTGGTTTGCTACTAGCTATATTTTCTTCTGAGTGGGTGTTGGAAGGTGCTTCCGGGAAAAGTACTAAAAAATTAATAAGGATTAAATGAACTGGTCAGACTAAAAAAATTGTTGGGAACAGCTTTATACTCATTTAGTTGATCACTGATTTCCCAATTATTTCTTTAGATAATGTCTTTGACTACCAACAGGACAAAAAACTCTTAATTATTATACTTGAGACAATGTAATAAGTGTAAAGTGAAATACTCATGAAATAGTGTGTAAATATTTAAAAACAGAAAAATTATAAGTTTTATGTTTTTTTTATCCTAGAATCCAATTTCTACTTACCTGTTTGAGAATTTGTCTGCCTCAATAATGGTATATTTTTAGGTGGTATTTTTTGTTACTGGTTCAGATTGATTTATTATTTTATCTTGACTATTTGGAGCTGAACAAATGGCAACTGTAAAGAGGTAAAATATTAGGATGCAATAAATGAAACAGTTTCCCTTTTCATAGTTAAAAATCTGTTCAGGGTTAAGCAAATTCAGTCAAAAATCAATTGTTTAGACAGTTCAATTTTCAAAAAATCGGATTTACTAAATAATAAATTTTTGTACTTTTGTACTTTGTAAAAACTATATGACAATAATTAATTAATAATATATTATTAGAATACCCTACAGACATTATTAGGAGCATACTTTTAAACCACCCTACAATACATACCCGATTTTTGTTTCAGTAAAATTCTTGGAGGTCGTTTATGCTCAGACTGTTGTTCTTCATCATCACTGGAATAAATATGCCTTTTTGGTAAATTTATTTTCCGTTTTTTTGGTGGGATATCATCATCTTGATCACTTTCTAAGTTTGATGTCTCTTCAGCTTTTTTTGCCTTTTTATAGGCCACTTCCAAACAGTCTGAAATAATTGGAAACAAAAAACATATCTTTCAATGAGAAAATATTTACGGGAGCCCCCCCTTTTTCAGAAACGTTTTCATGCATTTTACTATTTGTGCAAGAAATTTCAGTAAAGTTTTCAACATCTGTACTAGTACCATAATAGTATTAATAGCTCAAATATTTAAAATGTGATCTACCTGTTTCACTGAATACTCGGGCAACTTGGTAAAGCTTCCAAGAATCTCCTGTGGATTCCTGACATTGTAGAGCCCGGCGAAAAGATAATTGATCTTTATAAGGTGGCCAGAAAACTTCTATTTTTCTGGGAGTCATCCAGTTAGATAAAACCACAGCCACCCCTCCATTGTCAGAAAACTCAATTATTTTATAAATTGACATAGGTACTAGAATTGGATATTTTCAATCAATTCCTACAAATTACATAAGTTGGAATTATTACTGAGAAAATTTAAGCAGGTACCTACATAATTTCTAGGACAAAATAGGGAATTAAAAAATAGTTCTTACTATAAAAGACCATATAATGTTATACTATATGGATAATTGTCCAAATCAGTGAAAGCAGGAAGATGGTTTATAATATATCAATCTAGAACCTCTCTATAAAATAGAGGACATACTGAAATGCTTTATTGGTCAATACAATCAACATGTACATTGTACATCTAAACAAAAATTCTTAAGAAATCTCGGAGCAAATCCAGTATCTAATTTATCACTCATTAGTATTTATACTTTTTTGTAAAATATACTGAACTAACGTCAATCCAATATACTTGTAAAACAACAAAAACACAATAAAATTGATTTTTTACCAGCCCTCATTGCTTAATAATAAAGTAACCGGTAGGTAGCCATCTTTCAAAGGTGATTATGATTTTTCATTTCTGTCTATTTTATTAAGGATGAGCATACTAGAATGTTTGATATTGTATTTCTTAATATAAATCTTAGAATACTTACTTTTCTTTCTAATTCGTCGGATAACTCTCTTACGAAACACCCACAACTTGCACAATTCTCGTGTTTTTGTCGTTGTTTGCATAGATAGATGAACAACCTTCACTCTCGCCACAGACATTCACTTGTCATCAACAACCAATAACGGAAAACGCCAATGACATGACGAGGAATGAATTCAATGAAGCGGGAGATTTAAACAAATCAGGATTAATCACGAATGTAGATACTATCTAATAAAATAAATTATGTAGGATACAAATCAGTCAGCATGTAGTAGACCTATTTAAATCATATATATACCGTGGTAGGGAAAAAATTGTGTCGAAATTTGCATCCGTAAGAGAACGTGCGTGTGATACGATATGTATTTCTATCGCTGGTATACTGTGAACACACCGTGTTGGACGGCCAAATCAAATCGTCTTTGGCTCACATTTTTTCGAAAAGGTGTGTATTAAAATTTCTAACTTAAATTATTTCCAAATAACTTTTTATCAAAGTCACAAAACAGACGTTATACCGACGTCGTTCATAAGACGTCATTACATCGACGTCGTACCAACGTCTATTCACTGACCTATGACGTCTGTAACCAAATATCACCAAATAATGACGTCGCTACGACGTGATGTTTAGTCAGCTGGTTACCTGGGTAGGTTCTATGTGAGTGGGGCCTTCTCGCCACCTCCACTGCGACCCCCGTTATTGGGTCTAATGTGGCTCACCCCTAGGGATTATAATTCACCCCACAAGCCTGTGCTTCTGACGAAGTCCATGGTTGTAGTTGGTGATACTTTTTTGAAGTCGCTCGGCTCTAAGGTACTAGAACCGAATATGTTATACCTTACCCTGCCCAAAGCTGGGCACGAGCATAGTATGTGCTCAGCAGTTTCGTCTTCCAAATTACAGAACCGACAATCCGAGGTCTGAACCAAACTCATCTTCTTTAGGTGGTAATTTAGTCGACAATGTCCTGTAAGCAGTCCCGACAGAATGCGTAGGTTTGTTCGACTCCATTCCAGGATCTGCTTATTTTTTGTACTCGGAGGGTTGTGTATGAACGCCTTCGAGTGAGAGAGCCCCGGAATTTCTGCCCAGTACGTGAAGGTTTTCCTCTCCGCCCAGGTAGCTAAGGCTGATCTAGCAGTGCTTTCCGCAATGCCAAAAAATGGTGCAGGTCCGATAAATAGAGACTCTGATCCCTTCTTTGCCAGAGTGTCGGCCTTCTCGATGCCTCGATCCAAGTTATATAGCCCCATTTTATGCAGGTGATCTCTTACCGGGGATAACCTGTTATGATTCTTAGCTGATTCTTACTGGTAATCAGTAAATCTTCAGGTCGTTTAACACGAGTCCCCTATAAAGGTCTTACTGTGTACCTGCTTTGGACTGTTCCTTCTATGTTGGCTTTGTATCCATTTTTGTTTCTGGTCCAACATATGTCGTTACTGAACCTTTTCCCGCGAGTTCATCAGCTTGTTTATTTCCAGAGATGTCGTTATGTCCCAGCACCCATACTAATCTTACTTCAATGTGGTCTGCCAGTAAATTTAGTTATTTCTGGCATTCTTCTAAAAGTCTGGATGTTACCTTGCGACTATTTAAAACCTGCCTGACTGTCAGTTAATAAGTTTATCCCATGAGTATCAGTTCTGTATTGACTATTGGATTAATTCCAACGTAACTCAAAAGTCTGAAGTATATTGTAGAATTCTGCCGTCGTGTGGTATATACTTCAGTGGGAACAGAGAACAAATTGCTGCAACTTCAAGATGTTATATTTGTAAAGAAAGGTCTGTAGACACTTTATAAATTTCAAATGAGGTGAATGAAATGTACCCCGTCTTTAGATTATACTCCTAATTAATTTGCTTGCTGTATTATTTATCTTTTTTTTAGTGTATTTACACACGCACATGTGCAAGATAAAACATACACCGTTAGGACAACTAAAAGGGATGTCCTCAAGGTGGAGTAATTTCACCACTTTTATGGAACCTAATTGTGGATGACTTGATCTGCAGGTTGAATGATCAAGTCATATGGACGCAGGGCTTTGCGGACGACATAGTGATTCTCACCAATGGGAAATTCCCAGAGGTAGTTATGAATGTCCTACAAGAAGCACTACAAGAATTGTGGAACAATTGTGGAACAATGTTGCCTTGAAGAGGACCTTTCAGTTAATCCAAAAAAACCAAACTCGTTGCTTTCCCGAATAGAAGAGTTCTCACGCAAGGTAGAGTACTGATGTTCGGAGAAGAACTAGAAATATCCAAAGAAGTTAAATATCTGGGAGTGACCCTTGATTCCAAACTGAATTGAAAGGAACACCTGAAAAAAATTACTACCAAGGCGACTAGGCTTTTCTGGCAATGCAGAAGAGTTATGGGCAAAACCTGAGGAATACGACCTGAGGTGGTTCTTTGGCTTTACACAACTGTGTAAGGCCAACGATCACCTATTTTTTTTCTCATCCCCAAGGAGATGCCTACCAACCAAACCCAGCTCAAACTCGCCGTTACCCCCGCCTCGGAATTACTACCCTAGCAAACTTCGAGACGGGCGGCGGTCCCTCGCACACTCTCCGCTCAGACCCTCATCTTCTCCCTCCTATCACTCCTGCCTCTCATGCCATATCGAGTCCTTCTCTGCCCCACAATCATGCTCTCTACTACCCCACTCACCTCCATCCATTCCTCCTCCCCCCTCAACATTATCTCCAATACACCGCCTCCCCTAGTTTCCTGTCCAACTTCTTCAGCACTTCCTCGTTCCTCCAGCATCTAAACACATGCCCCACATCATCCTCCACTCCACACCTCTCGCACACTCCAGTCTCTCTTTTTCCAATCTTGTGGAGGTACCCTACTCTCGACCCATATCCAGTGAACACCTGTGTCAAGAAGTAGTTCACCTCCCCGATTTCCGGTCCATCCAATCTCTCCTATTCCCAATCGTTCCTCTTAGCGCGCCCTCATACTCCTCCCACCTTCTCTCCATTTCCTCCTCCATCCATTCCCGTACCTCCTCTCTGGTCGCTCCCCTCCAACGATCATCTATGGAATTAGAGGTATTACCGGGACAAAAAACAGCTAAACAGCACGGGGGGGACGGCTTCAATGGAAGCCCTTATTGGGCTCCCTCCTTTGGAACTTTTTGTAATGGATGAGTGAATGATGGCAGTTCTTAGGCTGAAATCGGGAGACTTACGGTCCCCGAACAATGTTCGAAAAGGACTCACTGATACAACTGGGACAATACTTGATGAACCGATATTTCACATGAGTTTTGATAGCATGACACCCGAGAATATATTCACTGAGCGAGTGAACCATCATCCCATCTAGGAAACAGGTGATGCACCCAGGTAATTCTGGAGAAATCATCTGGTTCGCCGATAGTTACAAAACAAACCATGGCACTGTGGCTGGTATAAAAGGACCTAAAAAGAGAATGTCCTTTAGCCTTGGTCGATATACGACTGTGTTTCAAGCAAAGACGATTGCCGCTATAGCCTGTATTGATGAAAATATCGAAAGAGGATATACCGGACAAAAAAATAAAATATTCACTGACAGCCAGCTTAAAGGTATCAGTAATCGAACAACTAGGACTAGACTGGTAAAAAGGAGGATATGTCCGGAACCTTTTTGTGGAATCACAAAAGATTGCATAAGAGGAGAACTGGCTAGATAGAGAACGCCAACTCAAATGGAGGTTGACACAAGGGCACTTCCATACAAAGAGTTCACTGAACAAGGTAGACAAGGAACTCTCAACCAGGTTATTGAAACTGGGTAAGTCATTTGAAGACAGTTACCGACCTGGTGACTGGACACTGCACACTAAGGAAACATCTGCACAAAATGGGCAAAGTTAGTGAACCTACGTGCCGAAAATGTGAACTTGATGATGAAACACTTACTCAGATACTCTGCTTCTGCGAGAACTTACTTAGTACTTAGACGGAAGCCCTTTGGAGAGGAATTAATACAACCATTACAGCTTCTGAAAATCCCTCCAGTCAAACAAACGGCCTTTATAGAAGAAATGGTACAAAGATTCAGTTGAGCACAACCCAAACGAATGAATGAATGACACGCTTTTGAGCGAATGTACTGCGGAAACATAGCGAATAAATAGTTTAAACAGTAAAATAAAAAAGCTGGGAATTTTATTTATGGATACCTTTCTGAGACGGCAGGTTAATGGTTTTAGAAAATTCGTGAGTCACGCAACGTCCGATGCAGTCGGTCTCTCACCTATAATTGTTATCAATTCCAAAGGTTTCAAGTATTGCATTATAAAGAATACGTCCTAGATGAACTTTTCAAAAGACATAAATTAAGCAATTTTAGCAGTTAATAGGAGTTTATTTTATAACATCGATATCCATTATTAGCTCGGCTAAAATTATGGACGGTAGAGGTGAGGAGGGCGAATTCCATGTAACAAAATAAGTTTATTTAACATGAGGCGCACTTGAAGCCACGCAATATAAAAAAAAATGAATAGGCAGATGGAGACTGTCGAGAACTGAAATCACAAATAAATGAATCTTCTCTAAAAATAGTATTGTACACCTATGGAAAATGTAGATTGTTACAAACTAACCCCCTTTAAAAATTTTACCGTACCCCTATGATAAAAGGAAATGTTTACAAATAAATGAACCTCTCATAAATATTTTACCGTATGACCATGGTAGATGCAAATTTTTGCCAAAAGATGAACACTTTTCAAAAATTCCATCATACGCTCATGGTAAATAGTATTTTAACAAATGAATTAACATCCTTGAAAAATTTTATCGTACGCCCATGATCTAGAAATATTAACAAATAAATTGTTTCCCCGTAAAAATTTGATTGTACGGCCAAGGTATATGAACATTTTTGCAATTAAATTAACCCCTTTGGATAATTTTATCGTAACTGAAAATTTTAACAAATAAATCAACCCCCTCTAAGAATTGAGCTGTACTCCTATATACTCTTCGTTGTTCAAAATTCTGAATTATATTATGCACATTTGATAATGAAGGAGTAGGCCTGCATTAAATGCTGCAGAAAATAATTCATGAATTCGTTTCACCGTACTAGGTATTCATGTGTGATGCAATTTTTTTATTGGGGTTTTTCTTTGGAATTGTACATGATAATAAACGGAGCGTTTTAAATTTCACCTTTTTGATTCAGTATTAGTGGGGAACGGGAGCATTATGAATGGTCGCTTTTTAAATCTCGCAATCGCACTAGACTGGCTTTGTCTGTATAAACAGGGCCGGATCTACTTATGGGCAAATATAAATATAAATGGCAAATATTAATATTAATATTAATTATTTCGTGGGTCCCCCGGATATCGTTAGCACAGGGCCCCCAAAGGTCGCGGTCCGGCCCTGTGTATAAAACCATTTTATCGAGAAAAGCATTAGCAAGAAACATATTTGAATTCTTTGAATAGTTATTTGTTAAATCACAAATTGATGGCACTTTTGAGAAACTGGAACCTAAAAATGGGAAAATTTTCATGGCTCGATGTTTTTTGTGCGATCAAAAATGATTTGATATTCTATGATGATAATTCAACAGCGGTAAAATCTTAAGAATGTTAAAAAACGACTTATAGCTAATTATCATGCATAATCGCCCTGAATGAGAAAACTTTTGGTATCAAATAGCACCCTCTGCATTCTTAATTAGTGCCTTTTTTACTGAGATACTCGAAGACCGGTGGGTGATAAATAACCCTTCTTATCTTTGCTCTCTTAGGACTGAATTCCTTTTTTGGGTTACATAAAAAATATTGTGTATGCTGATCAGATAATACCGAAAGAAGGGATGGAAAGAAGGATTGGGACATCAATTAATTTATTAACTTCATAAATAAAAACGGCATAGAAAAGAGCACCATATCTTAAATAAGCTTCAATATTTAAATTAAATTTATTATATAAAGTTATCATATTTTTCCAAAGTTTATAATTTTGTTTTCCAAAAACTATAAAACAATCTGAATTACATAAATTTCACATCTTTCGTGATATTTGTTTGATGGCACATATGAAATAGTGTGTTCCAACAGTTGAGAACTGTTAAGAATTTTCCTGAGTTTGCGCCAAGCGTTCCAATAAGTCGAATTGAAGTTCTGAACTGTATATCCTCCATGTTCTGAACTTATAGTGCAGTGTCTAGAATAAATATTGTTTTTTGGAAGTGGTCTTATCTTATTGAATTTTAAGACAACATGCTAAATTTTGTTGACGTTCTATCCTTCTTCTTTTTCATTGAAGTTGTTTTTGTGCTTGCGTATTTCTAAGGCTTCACGATGTAATCTTAACATATAGTAGTTATCTGTGGATATTACTTCCGCTCTGTCGAAACGAATGTTATGCTCTCCATCACGAAGATCTGCTACTGCTGATTTGTCGGTTTGCCCTAAAAGTCAATTTCTCTTGAGTTCGAAGCGATGGATATTTATGCTCCGTTTTGTGGTAGGTACTAATGTAAGTACACTTTTCTACAGAAACAAGGTATTTTACACGGAAGATAAGTAGTGGCTACTGTTTCTTTCTAGATAGATAGTGCAACGGCTACTCAGTTTAGAGAGCACCTCAGGTGTAGATTCTGAGACCAAAATAGTAAAAATTCAGAGAGTAGTTTTACCGGTTCTCGGGTAATCCTACTTGAAATTTATTTCAACTAAGGTACTGAAGGAAGTTAATTATTAATGAAATTAATAAAAGAAAAATTATGGAAGTTAAAAAAGGTAAGTGGGCGCCACCCTGAATAATACTAGTCTATTTGTTACTCACATCAGCATTATAGCGACAAATCCTGGAATATTGGAAGGGAAAATAAACTCTATGAACAACGTTATTGAATTTACAACTTGTATATTGACGTTTTTAATAAAAAAATTGAACAGGAAAAAAAATGACTAGTTTTTTTATCGAGTTGTTCTATGTTGAAGAAGCGATCTCGGTGAAATATATATGATACTTTCCTGGAGTGGTGTATTCAGTCATGGTTCCAGATAGAGTCCTGGTTCCAGATAAAGGTAAAGATATCCTGGATCCGGTCCTGGTTTCAGATAGAGTCCTCGTTAAAGTTCCAGATCTAGGTACAGATAACGTTCTGGTTCCAGATGGAGTCCTTGTTAAAGTTCCAGGTAAAGTACCTGATCCAGGTAAAGTGCTAAGTAACAATAATGGTAGTATCAGGAACAAATTTACCCAACTCCAGGATGTCTGAAGTCTGAATTTGATAACGAATTTGGTATTACAATGTTAAAGAAAATTATTTAAAAACGTGGTTCATACATACTGTATTTTAATAAAAAAAATAATCGAAGAAAGCAAATAAAAAACAATAAAATCGAATAATTGATTCTATACCGGTTAATATAGACATATATTAAATATGTATATATTTTGAAAAGGTTTGCAATATCTTCAAATATATTCAAAGATAATATGAAAAGAAATGTGAAAGAACAAAAGAAAGATGTGAAGAAAAAAACAAAATCATATCGATATATATTCCTGGCACTGGAACGACATTGCTACATAATAAAAATATGGAAGTGGAAAACTGCTAAGAAAGAATAGTTAACATACATTTAAGAGAAATAACTTACCATTCACATGAATGCACTTTTTAAAGATAAGATACGTTTGGCTTTAATAGCACATGTTCACATGAAAGAAAGAATGAAACCTCTTTGCCACTGTTTAAATACACAAAATCATATGAGAGATAATAGACTTACGTCTCATGTTCATGTCAAGCTCAGACGCTTTGACCAGGAAAGGAATTTACATTTCAATAGTGAATTCTTAAGTCGCATTTAATTAATAATTGATAGAAGAAGAGTTAAGAACGATGTCGAAGTGGGCCTAACAAATTGCAGCGGCTATTTTCACCACAGACGGAACTCGTTCGGCCCGTATTAAAACGTTGATTTCGACAGTAAATATATTCCGCCTGAAACATTTCTCGGTGTTGGGCATTAGAAAGGACTGGCTATTCGCCGCCCATACGATATAATTTATTATTAATTAACTGGAGGAAAGTAAAGTGAACGAAATTAACGTTACAATTAGGTAATTATTTGCTTGTAGAGATTGGTTGATGTGTTTTATACCTTCCTCCAGATATTTAGGTTCACAGAATCGGGAAACACTATCAACAATAGTTTTTATAACGCCCTTTTTTGGCTTGGGTATATAGATATAAATGAAGAATCCATGACATATCGTTCTCGTAACGCGACAGTTCGTAACCCTACAAATGGCGAAGGACAATTTATAACGCCGATAATTCGTAACGGCGACACTTTGTAACGGCGTCAGTACGTAACTACAACTATTCGTATAGGAGAAGGCCCAAATATGGGCCCCCATTTTTTTTCAGCAACAATTTTCATATTTTTTGGGAAAAAAAACCTGAAAATTGGAATACACCTAGCCCAAAGACATAATTGTCCTTCTTTGTATCCGAACATTGCTCATGTGCCCACATATTGCACTCGAGCCAACGAACCCATAGCTCCCCTCTGCGATCTTGCGAAAAACGACAATCACAAAAAAGGCATGCGGCATCTTCATCATCTGGAGCATCATCTGCGTGCCTGCTAAGCATACAGTGCCCCGTCAACACACTCACTACGGCTTTGACAGTTTTCCCATCAATGCTCATTAGGTCTGCCGTAAAAGTTGGCGAATGTCCTCTAATGAACTGTTGGTGAGGTTACCCGCCATTCTAGAGATTTCTGTGCCACCCACTTCCTTGCGGCCATATTTATTGTCGACATTGCGACGCCTCAGAAGGGTTCCGGTCCAATGAATGGCATTGATGAGCCTTGCACCTATGCAATCCCATACTAGCTTAGAATTGACCTCTATGAAATCAAGTGCCTTTAGTGCAGCTTGGCTGTTGGTAAAGATGTCAACTGAATGGTATGTCCTTCCTGCCTTTTAATTTCTTCAACGCAGGGGTGAATCGCCGTCATTTCCGCTTGGAAAGTTGTGACGTTCTTAGATAGGCTTATTGGAATAGCTATCCTATTTTTAGCCCTACAATTCCGGTTCCTACACCTACATTTGTCTTGGAGCCGTCCGTTAATCCATAGTACTTGGCTTCCATGGATAAAATATAACGAACCAGATCTTTTTCTAGCTCTTCTCCTAAAACTGTTTTTTGTCCTAGTTGGGTTTGAACTACTTCTTTAGTTGTCTGGTTATTCTCTCTCTGCCTTTTCAAAAATCAGTGTTGATCTTGGTACGATGAAAGATTTATTTGCGATTTTTAATACGTTGGTTATTCACATTGTCCAATGCCCTAACCATATCTTCGAAATTCCATTTCTCTCTTAAATTCTTTAATAAGTACTTTGGTTGGTTACGTGGCATGATGAAACCTGTAAAAAAGTTTAAATTCAAGGTCCTGATATGGGCTTGAGCCCATTTTCGGACCCGAAAAAGGACCATATTATGAGTAAAACGTGTTTTGCAAACAAAATTTATTTTTAGTTTTTGAGGTCAGGGGACCACTATCTACGTGATCATAATAATCCTTAATCTTAAAACAACACGCTGGTGCGAATATTTGAATTTGAGGGCTAATAATAATTACAAAATATTCGTGGACAACTCTAAATATATTTTCAGATATCCACAAACACATTCTCCACCCCTTGTTGACAACACAATTCCGTTTCTATAGCACACTATCGATAAAATAGTAACCTATCTAGTAAGTGTATTTTCAGCTATTTTACACAGATGTCGCTTTATTTTATACAGAATTGTTGAGGAAGCCCATATTAAATGCAGGGCCCATATTCGGGCCTTCTCCTCTAACGGTATAATTCGTAACGCCAACAGTTTGTTTAGCATTACTGGATTTAGACAAAAATGGATTTTGCATACTTTGTATACTTTCCTATATAAAAAATAGTGGTATTTTTTTCAAGACCACTTTTTACATATTTTTGTTAATACTAAGGAATATCAATTTTTTTTAATATTTCATCCTGATTTCACTTCATCCATATAGTGATATCACTATATAACTTTAAAGTAGGTACCAAAACTAAGTCTGAATGATAATTTAAAAAAAAAAGGTGAGCGGTCGTCGGACCGCCGACAGAAGCTTGCTTCTTATGCACTATAGAATGACCATTTTTCGTGAATTTTTCACCATTTTTCAAAAAATTCGACAATTTTTGACCATTTTTGACGAATTTTGACAATTATTGACCGTCTTAGACAATTATTGACCATTTTTGACAATTTTTCAAAAATTTTAACATATTTGGCAATTATTGATCATTTTTTCAAAATTTTTGACAATTTTTTACAATTTTTTCAAATTTTAATAATTATCGACCATTTTTGACAATCATTGACCAATTTTAACAGTTTTGACAATTTATTGAATACTTTTGACAATTTCTCAAAAATTTTGACCATTTAAGACCATTTTTCCAAATTTTAACAATTATTCACCATTTTTGAGCATTTATGACAGGTTCTGACAATTATTGACCATTTTTGACAATTTTCCAAAAATTTTGACCATTTTTCAAAAATTTTGAGAATTTCTAACAATTATTGACAGTTTTTATAATTATTGACCATTTTTTCAAAATTTTGACAATTTTTGACCATTTTTCAAAATTTTAACAATTATTGACCATTTTTCAAAAATTTTGACAATTATTGACCATTTTTGACAATTTTTCAAAAATATTGAACATTTTTCAAAAATGTTGACAATTTTCAATAATTATTGACCATTTTTGACAGTTTTTCATAATTATTGACCATGTTTCTAAAATTTTGACAATTTTTGACCGTTTATCCAAATTTTGACTATTATTGACCATTTTTTGACAGTTTCTGACAATTATTGACAATTTTTCAAAAATTTTGACCATTTTTCAAGAATTTTGACAATTTTCAACAATTATTGACCATTTTTGACAATTTTTGAAAAATTTTGACAATTTTTAATAATTATTGACCATTTTTGACATTTTTGTTTAATTATTGACCATTAATTCCAAATTTTGACAATTTTTGACCATCTTTGACAATTTTTCGAAAAATTTGAATGACAATTTTTGAGAATATTTGGCAATTATTAAGCATTTTTTCTAAATTTTGACAGTTTTTGACAATTTTTTACGATTTTTCCAAATTCTTGACAATTTTTCAAAAATTTTGTCCATTTTTCAACATTTTTTCCAATTTTTAGCAATTATTGAATATTTTTGACAGTTTTTTTATAATTATTGACGATTTTTTCAAAATTTTGACCATTTTTCAAAATGTCAACGATTATTGACCATTTTTGACAGTTTCTGACAATTACTGACCATTTTTCAAAGATTTTGACAATTTTTAACAATTATTGACCATTTTTGACATTTTTTCATAATTATTGACCATTTTTTTTAAATTCTAACAATTTTTGACCATTTTTTTAAATTCTAACAATTTTTGACCATTTTTCAAAATTTTAACAATTATCAACCATTTTTGACAGTTTCTGACAATTATTGACCATTTTTCAACAATTATTGACCATTTTTGACAGTTTTTTAATAATTATTGACCATTTTTTCAAAATTTTAACAATTTTGGACCATTTTTCAAAATTTCAACAATTATTGACCATTTTTGACAGTTTCTGATAATTATTGACCATTTTTGACAACTTTCAAAAATTTAGATAATTATTGACTATTTTTGATCATTTTTTAAAATATTTAACAATTTTTCAAAATTTTTTACAATTTTTTACAATTTTTTACAATTTTTAACTATTTTTAACAATTTTTGACAATTTTTGACCATTTTTGACAATTTTTGACAGATTCTGACAATTATTAACCATTCACGTTTCACACTTCTTAATGATAGTACAAAATTATTACAATTACAGAACCTTTGACAGAACACAAAACACAAAACATAAAATTATCTAAGATAACTTAATAAATATAAATATGAAAATAAAAAAGAGTGTTATAATGATTATCCCATTTAAAAAGCATTGTACTATTTCGCACTCTTTTGGGTGTTACAATGAAACTTCCATTTAAAAAGCATTGTTCTTTTTCGCACGCTTTAGACGTATGTATAAAATGTAATTTCACGTATTTATATGAGTTTGTAAATACTTAATTTTGATGGTGGTCGTAGATAAAGGCTTTTTATAATACACTGCGCGTAAAAAAAACGGGCCACCCAAAAAATAACGTTATTTTCCAATTTTTTCATATCTGTGAGTTGTTAATTGAGTGAAACAGATTAATGTGTAGAGATAAGGCAGTAAATGACATAAACATGAAATTCCCAAAACATTTTCTTTACTTATCATACATGTGTCGAGAAAGTTTTGAGAGGTAGTGACCTTGTATAGTGCTCTAAAGTATATCTTTGTACTACTGCAGCTTCGTAGTTTAAAGTGTAATCATTTAAATGGAGGAAAAGTATCGAGGATCTGTTCAGATTATACCATTGCTGGAAATAGTGCGATATAATTGAATGTTAGTCGTTCGGCTGTGCAAGCAGCACACAAACGGTTTCTTGCAATCTATTCACATCACCTGCAACCGGATTTAGGTGCTAGAAGGGATTGTTAGACCAAAATTGCTAGACCAAAAGCAAACAGCTAGATTGTTCCAACGCATCATTCAAAAAGCTCATTAAATATAAATGAGCACTTCTACTGTCCGACAAAGGCTAGGATTTTTGACAATTATTGACCATTTTTGACAATTTTTCAAAAATTTTGACAATCATTGACCATTTTTTTTAAATATTCAACAATTTTTGACCATTTTTCAAAATTTTAACAATTTTTGACAATTTTTCAAGAATTTTAACAATTATTGACCATTTTTGACAGTTTTTGACGAATTTTGACAATTATTGACCGTCTTTGACAATTATTGACCATTTTTGACAATTTTTCAAAAATTTTAAACATTTTCCAAAAATTTTGACAATTATTGACCATTTTTGACAGTTTTTGACAATTTTTGAAAATATTTGGCAATTGTTGACCATTTTTTCAAAATTTTGACAATTTTTGACCATTTTTGACAATTTTTCACACCCTTAGGTGTGCGAGCTCAGTGCGGTAAGAGAGATTGCGCACAGTCGCCTGAATGAGTTATCGCGTGACGAGCTTCAATTTAAATTTCATTGGATTAGTGGATTATTCAGAAATATGGCAACACTGTTGCGTGACGGACTTTTCGTAACGGTTACACGTTTTACGAGTTCAGTAGCCTTCTCAAAAGTCCTATGTCGTGCAATAAGAAGCAAGCTTCAAAAATCAGAACCACTTCGATAATAATGTATTTATTATAATAATTAATACAATTTATAATTCTAACATTGGTTTCCACGTTAACAAGAATAAACGAAATAATTTAATATTGGCGTTACGAATTATACCGTTACGAACTGTTACCATTTGTGGGGTTGCGAACTGTCGCGTAACGATATGTCGTGTCACCAGAAATAAATAAATTGAATCAAGTCAATCGTTCAGATGTATATTGCCCTTTAATTAAAATGATGGAGACGTCGACATTTCATCTACTTTGGAACTAAGATGGTCTTAGATAATACAGAATCCAAAAGCTGCATGGTAGGACCTAATTTTAGCAGTTTTGGATAAAGCAGAATCGTAATTAGTACAGCAAAAGCAGAGAGTAATAAACTCACATATCTACAATTAAATGCAACTCCAGGTAATTTTCAAGCGACATTTTCACGTCGAAACTAGTTTTCTCGTAAATATTACGTAAACGCAAAATTGCAGAGTTTGTAATTAATACGAGTAAATTTGACTCGAAACTAAATTAGAAATTTTAATCAGTCGATCAGCAAAATATTTCAGTTTATTTGTAATAAGTCAACTGGGTAGTTCTATTGTAAGGGAGCTGAAACAATGGGTGGGTTTCGAAACTATTTCTTATACGAGGGTTGTCTTTTAAGTGTTACATAATATAACAACATAGTTGGCGCCTGTCAACAAAAATCAAATGTCAAAATTAACTGTCATGTTTAATTAATTGAACGCTAAGTTTCAGATCACTTCGTTCAAAACTGTATTTTTAAAGTTGACTCACCGGATTTTTACCGGTCAAACAATCAGTTGCTTTGTTGTCGTGCCGTGGTGATTGAATAATATTGAATCCTAAACGAGTTGTTGCTATGTGGTTATTAAGCGCCGTAGGATTTGGCGCAAGTGCTGGATTCATCTTATCAATCAAAGCAGAGAACACACGGAAACATTCTACACTCTTTTTGAAGAACTAAGGCATGATGGTAGTAAGTTTTTCAGTTTCTTCGGTCGTGCCTCCACTAACGAAATAAGGACATCATTATCAATCAAATCACCCATTGCAATCGTAATTAGCACGCACTACCAAAACTGGTTTAAAACGTAGTTCTACAACTTCACCGAGCAGTCGTGTACTTAGTCACTTCCCGTTCCCACATGTGGTTCACTATCCGAATTTGGACAACCAGTATAAAATCGGCCGTCCGAAATCGTTGTGAGTGCAATAAGCCTATCCAAGAACAGGTCACCCAGTAAAACGTCGATGCTCTACGTGAGCTGATCCAAGAAGATCGACATGTCACATATCATGAAGTTGGAGCAAACTCTAAACCGGTTTAACGCAGGAAACTCGAAAAATATTTACCGTATTGTCAGTGGTGATGAATCCTGGATTTACTTTTATGAACCGGAAAATAAACGTCAGTCGGCTGTTTAGATGTTCCAAGATGAACCAAATCCGACGAAAGTTATCCGTTCTCGAAGTGTTTGCAAAAATATGGTAGCGACATTTGTCTCAAAAGCGGATCATGTAGCAACAATTCCTCTGGAAAATCAACGAGCTGTTACTGCTGATTGGTATTTCCTTAGTTTCGAAAAACCAACCCTCAACAACGTATGACCCTCCACCAAGTCAATGCAAGTTCCCGAACAGCTCGAAAAACAATTGAGTTTTTAGAGCAAGAAAACATCGAATTGTTGGACCATCCCCCATACAATCCCGACCTAGGTACTCACGACTTTTCTAAAAATTAAGAATGAACTGCGTGGACATACATTCTAGTCCCCAGAAGAGGCAGTCAACGTCTTCAGAAACTCTATTTTGAATGTACCAGCAAGCGAGTGGAATAACTGCTGCCAGAATTATTTCAAGTTTACTGAACATGACAGTTAATTTTGACATTTGATATTTGTTGACAGGCGCCAACTGGCCAACCGGCGATAGAACCGTCCAAGGTATCGTTCGCGCAAGTGCTGTATTACTTTCGCGTTCCAACTGATTTTAGTATCGTTCTTGGGACGGTTGATTGATTTGTTCGGCACCACCAGTCAGAGGCTTAGAGTCCTCGGCACCTCTGCGGATTTTTGTGATCTTGGTTATACCGTTTATGTGAAGAGACCAGTAGCCGTTATCAGGCTCAACAGTCTTTTCACTAGGTCCATCTTGGAGAAATCCTCCCTTGGATGCTCTAGTCCTAAAAGAGTCTATAACTCCAATGAAACAGTGCACGTGTCTCCAGTACGTCTGATATTTAGTTTGAATCCACCGAGATGTGCAACCACGTGCAGCGGATTTTGATATTCCAAATACTGGTTCAGGACCAGTGAATGCAGTTTCAGACCCTAGCTTTGCTAGGGTGTCTGCCTTTTCATTGCCTACGATACCCTTGAACCCCAGGACCCACTTAAGATTTACTCTATTGTGGTTTGCCATGGTTGAAAATTTTGCAAGGCCCAGACCAGTCTAGATCTGATCTGGGGACATGCTGAAGATTTCAGTGCTGCCTGACTATCTGAGAATATGAGGATCTTTTGGCATCTATACCACCTTTCGATGTTCATTTGCAAACACGTGTCGATAGCGTAGATTTCTGCCTGGAATACAGATGCACACTTCCCCAATGATAAGTGGACATTGCACCTGGGTCTGGCGCCATGGACTCCTGCTCCTGTTCCTATGTCAATTTTAGATCCATCTGTGTACCACACCAACGTTTCTTCCTAACTGCATGCCTCCAACCCATCCCAGTTTAGCTGGATATGGTATGGCTGGTTGTCGTTAATTGTGGCCAACATGTTATCACTTCTCATTTAATGAAGCTGTGATTCTGGAATGACTATGGGAGTTGGTTTCTTCGTGCCAATTCCCATTGCATTCCAGCCTGTATGCAGCCATTCTCGCCTCCGCCTTAACATGCAGAGCAAGAGGCTGCATATTGAGAATGGCTTCCATTGCGACAGTCGGGCTGCTTCTCATCGCATCCGTTATGCACAGTCAGGCAAGCCAGTGAAGTTTTGATAGCTTCAGTTCGACTTTCCTCTGATCTGTTTTTGTCCACCAAACTAAGGCTCCATAGGTAACCATGGTTCTCACTAGAGTTGTGTACAACCAGTGAAATATCTGTGGATTTAGTCCCCATGTATTTCCTATCGCCCGTTTGGCAGCCATTAGGGCCATCTTCCCCTCATTGGTTTTGTCATGTAGGTGTGAGTTCCAGGTTAGCTTTGCGTCCAGAATTATGCCCAGATACTTGACCTCCTGGTTAAGACACAGCTGCACGTTGAAGAGGCTTGGAAGTTTTAGTCTCTCAAGCTTCCTTTTTCTAGTGAAGGGAATGAGCGCAGTTTTTGCAGGGTTCAACCCTTAGGAATTTCCTCCTACACCAAATCTCCACCATTTCCAGAGCTTGCTGCATCAGCTCCGATATAACGTTAGGGTATTTCCCCAGTACAAGTATTGTCAGGTCATCTGCATACTCCTGGGTGTATATCCCCTTCCTGTTCAATTCCTCTAGGAGTTCGACTATGACAAGGTCCCACAGCAAAGGTGATAGGACCCCCCCCCTGTGGGCATCTCTTCATTATCGATACCTCCATGGAATCTCCAAATAAGGTTGTCGCTGCTGTTTTGTTGAAAAGCATGTTTTTCATCCACCGACATGTGATGTCGTCTACTACACACCTTGCAACAGCAGCTATCATGGAGTCAAAGGAGGTGTGGTCGAACGCTCCTTCTATATCAAGAAATGCTCCGAGAGCTATTTCTTGATTGGTGTAAGGCTGTTTCACAGTATTTTCCCGATTGATAGGCATGTTGGTTATAATGTAGTGGCCTTTCAATGAGAAAATTCTCCCTAACATGCCTATCAATAGGTTTCTCCTTTATCTTCAACATGAAGGAAGATAAAGTTATTGGCCTGAATGGCTTTGCCTGGGAATTATCCTCATTTTGTTAGGGAATAAAAACGATTCGGGCTCGTTTCCAAGCAGTTGGAATGTATCCAGTTGCTAGTGATGATCTGAAGAGTTTACAAAGTACTGGATATATATGTATTTGCCCCTGCTGCAGATGCGCTGGGATTATTCCATCTGGTCCAGGAGCTTTGTATGGCTCATCCGAGTTAATAGCCCAGTTAAATTTGCACTGGGTTATTACTTTATTGGGACGGTACAAAAACTACCTTCTGGAAGAGGTGATAAAGTTGATGTGTCCATCCCTAATTCGAGTTTGCGCACTATACAGTACTCGATACTATTCCAAGAACGGTTCCTGAATGCCAGTAGAAACAAATCTTATGCTGTTATATGCATCATTTGAAAGACAACCCTCGTTTCTTCTGCAAATCTTAACATAATTGCAATGTTTCCTAAAAGGAAGAAACTTTTAATATGTTCTTTTAATTTACCGTTTCAAAAATATGGTATATTTTGTGAATATGTTGAAATTTCAGTTTCTCTGTTTAATTCATAATGAGTGCCCTTTAATGAAATTATGTATTCTATACGTTCCAAAAGCAAATTGTGAAAACCGCCAAGCAAACATTTAAATTTCCAAACGCACTCTCCTATCTTTCTCATATGATACTTTCGCCAAAAACATTTTGCGTAAATTTTGCCCTGTATGTTCAGTTTTGTAATTAACAAAAGTAAATTGAGCTCAAAATCAAATTAGAGGGGACATCCATGCTGTTAGCGTTTACGTATAATAACAAAGTCATAATTTGGATACAGTCCGTCTATTGATGCATACATCGATGTCCATAATAGATTCAATTTGGAGTGTAATCAGATTTTCAAGGGGATAGAACAGCGATATGCCTGTATTATTATCTAGAATGTTTATAGGATATTTGGGAATATTTAGATTTAGTTAACGGGATCGTGACCGTCTATCAACGCAAAATGATTCGAATCATTTAGGTACACTGTAAATTTTGTACTCAAAACCCTCATTGACACGTACAACTACTTCTCAGGCTATATGCCCCGACAGACATTGAATTACACTTCTAAGTTGAACAAGGTCAGTATCATCTACAAGACTTAACCAACCATTCTGGTTTGCAATTAGAAAGGACAATATTACTTGTTGACCGGTTTCGGCGTATTTGCGCCTCATCAGTCATCGTCCGAGAGCTCCGCATACCTGAATGGTTGGTTGAGCCTTGTAGAACATACCGACCCCGTTTAACTTAGAAGTGTAATTCAATATCTGTCAGGGCATATAGCCCGAGAAGTAGTTGTTTCTTCTAAGTGAATGGTCATTGCTTTATAAAATATAAATATTCTCAAAAATTTGTAAGGCGTTAATAGTATAAATCTATTATTCGATATCTATTGGTAACGCGCTTTACTAAATAAGACAATTTACAGGAAACTGTAATAATGTATTGTTCACATTAAGTCAATCCAATTATACTAATTTATACCTACAAACAATGCTAATTTCTAAGTTACCTAATTTGATATATTAAATTTAGTATCAACAGAGAGTCTCCTGTCATGAATGCTGAATCGAGTAACAACAGCAGAAGTGTCCAAGTGGATGAAAATAAGGTACCGCCGTACTATCATATTCTCGAAGTTATTTAGTACATTTTTGACCCCCCTGTAAATTCGATGGGGATAAAACTAGAATCCTCAATTTTCAGTGACCAAGTGGCCATGACTTAATTAGGTATATTTCCAAATAATATTCAATTTAAATATACTGCAAGTCAATAATTGTTGAAAATTGTCAAAATTTTTGAAAATTGTTCAAAATTTTTTAAAAATTGTCAGAAATGGTCAGTAATTGTCATAAACTGTCAAAAATGGTCAATAATTGTTAAAATTTTGAAAAATGGTCTAAAAATGTCAAAATTTTGAAAAAATGGTCAATAACTATAAAAAAACTGTCAAAAATGGTCAATAATTGTTAAAATTTGGAGAAATGGACAACATTTTTGAAAAATTGTCAAAAATGATCAATAATTGTCAAAACTCTCAAAATTGGTCAATAATTGTCAAAAATGGTCAATAATTGTCAAAAATGGTCAATAATTGTTAAAATTTGAAAAATGGTCAAAAATTGTCAAAATTTTGAAAAAATGGTCAATAATTTTAAAAAAACTGTCAAAAATGGTAAAAAATTGTTGAAAATTGTCGAAATTTTTGAAAAATTGTCAAAAATGGTCAATAGTTGTTAAAATTTTGAAAAATGGTCAATAATTATAAAAAACTGCCGAAAATGGTAAATAATTGTTGAAAATTGTCAAAATTTTTGAAAAATCGTTAATAATTGTCAGAAACTGTCAAAAATTGTCAAAATTTTGGAAACATGGTCAATAATTATAAAAAACTGTCAAAAATGGTCAATAATGGTTGAAAATTGTCAAAATTTTTGGAAAATGTTCAAAATTTTTCAAAACTGTCAAAAATGGTGAATAATTGTTGAAATTTTGAAAAATGGACAAAAAATGTCAAAATTTTGTAAAAATGGTCAATAACTATAAAAAAAACTGTCTAAATTTTCAATAATTGTTAAAAATTCTCAAAATTTTTGAAAAATGGTCAACAATTGTCAGAACCTGTCATAAATGCTCAAAAATGGTCAATAATTGTTAAAATTTGGAAAAATGGTCTAAAATGGTCAACATTTTTGAAAAATTGTCAAAAATTATCAATAATTGTCAAAACTGTCAAAATTGGTCAATAATTGTCAAAAATGGTCAATAATTGTCAAAAATGGTCAATAATTGTTAAAATTTGAAAAATGGTCAAAATTTTGAAAAAATGGTCAATAATTATAAAAACACTGGTAAAAAATTGTTGAAAATTGTCAAAATTTGGGAAAAATCGTCAATAATTGTCAGAAACTGTCAAAAATTGTCAAAATTTTGGAAACATGGTCAATAATTATAAAAAACTGTCAAAAATGGTCAATAATTGTTGAAAATTGTCAAAATTTTTGAAAAATATTAAAATTTTTTAAAAATTGTCAAATATGGTCAGTAATTGTCAGAAAGTGTCAAAAATGGCCAATAATTGTTAAAAATTCTCTAAATTTTTGAAAAATTGTCAAAAATGGTCAATAATTGTCAGAACCTGTCATAAACGCTCAAAAATGGTTAATAATTGTTAACATTTGAAAAAATGGCCTAAAATGGTCAAGGTATTGAAAAATTGTCAAAAATGGTCAATAATTGTCAAAACTGTCAAAATTGGTTAATAATTGTTAAAATTTGGAAAAATTGGTCTAAAATTGTCAAAATTTTTGAAAAATTGTCAAAAATGAACAATAGTTGTCAAAATTGGTCAATAATTGTCAAAAATGGTCAATAATTGTTAAAATTTGAAAAAATGGTCGAAATTATTTGAAAAATTGTCAATAATTGTCAAAAATTGGCAAAATTTTTGAAAAGTGGTCAAAATTTTCGAAAAATCGTCAAAAATGGTCAATAATTATAAAAAACTTTCAAAAATGTTCAATTATTGTTAAAAATTTTCAAAATTTTCAAAAAATGGTCAAGATTTTTTAAAAATTGTCAAGATTTTTTAAAAATTGTCAAGAATGTTCAATAATTGTCAGAACCTGTCAAAAATGCTCAAAAATGGTCAATAATTGTTTAAATTTGGAAAAATGGTCAATACTAACTAAAAAAATGTTCTTATTGAATATTTCTCGGAAAAGTCAATGGAAATCATCAACGTTATGGTCCCATTATTCAATGTTGAAAACTACCATAAATTTAAATTTAAACATTGATATAAGTAAATTTCCTAAACTTATTACCTTCATTAAACGACAATCAGAGAGCCATAAACCAAAAAAATCAAAAATTTTTACAAGGGAACAGATTTTGGATTTTAGAAAATGGAGCACCAGATAATGAATTTCTTATGATGAAGGTAGGCAATCATTCAAACACAATTATTAAAAAGAGAGGTTTTGTAATATATAATTAAGGGAAAGTATTTTTAATGTGGTCGTGATTGAAACATTGTATGATACTCATGCGTGAATTACTTTTGCGCACTCGATGCGAAAAAAGGCACTAGCTACGCTCGTGCCTTTCATTTTCGCAACTCGTGCGCAAAAGTATCACTTCACGCACTTGTATCATAAATAACTATTGTAACACAACATTTTACAGTTTATTGTTTATATGAACAATACATCTTTACAACCAAAAACACCAATTTTTGCATCCTAATAACTTGGAATATACTGTCGGAATGAAATAAGTTAAGTTTAGCGAGGTTTCTTTAATGGGAAAAGCTTATTTCGAGCGATTTACTTTTGCTCTAATTAAAACACCCAAAGCTGAGACTTGAACTTACACCATACACAATTAAATGCAACGCAATTCCACGTAATTTTCATTGCTCTACAAGGTTCGTGATAGCCTTTTCATTTAAGTAATTCTCGTGTACTCCGAACAGTCGTTTTATGCATTTAAGATTACAACTTAGTAGTTACATAACAAGAAATTTATGTATATTCTTTGTAAAATGTAGGTTATAATTTCATTGGAATAATTTCCATTGCCTGTGTTTTTAATATTAACTGAAATGCATTGCTTTGATATGTAATGAAGAATAAACTTCATACATGTACAAGTTTGTACAAATTCAACGACAAAAGGTAGAAACTACTGAAGTTACAAAAATATATTTTGATATTATATGAACACACCCTGTATGTTAACAAGAAATATAATTAAAATTATTGAAATTAAACTTATATTATTATCACTTTTACATAGTTACAAAAACCTAGAATTTTTGATTTGATAACAATTAAAAAAAAATAATAATAAGAATTTAGTCATTGGAATGACTATCTTAAAAGGCTTAGGTCCAGACTATCTCACTGGAGATTAATATTGACAATTTGATGTAAGAATAAGCTCTAGCAATCCTTTCTCTTTAATTATAAACAATAGGGTCAATCAAATAACAATTTATAATCCAAAGGGATTGAAATTAAAGAAATGTAGTCACAATAGGGATGCGCGATACTATCCGATATTCCAGTGTATCGATACTTTTACTTCTGATACTCGATATTTTGTATCGATACTATGCTTTTCGATGCATTCCAAGTATCGATAAATTTGTAGTGTATCGATACCTTGCGATAAGGGATTTTTAGTGGTAGCGGCAAGTGGGTGGCGTTATCTATAGTGATGAGCCATATCGTGATTTTTTAATCACGTTGTGAAATGATGTCGTGCTTTTTTTAACGAAACTAAAAATAAAAAGCGAAAATTGTGCAGATTTTTGCGTTTTTCGAGCTAATTTTAAGGTTATGTGGAAAAGTCACTAATGTAAAACTTGTAGATTTTCCCAAGATCTACAACTTTTATAATCATTTTTTTAATCTAGGAATTCAACTTTGGACAGAAATCGCAATAATGTCTTTTTCCACCCCCCCCCCCCGCAAAAAAGTGTTTTTTGCCGAAAAAACGTTATAACTCGAAAAATTTCCAATATTTCGACTTGAAATTTTTTTTCATGGTTTGTGACTATGAAAGCTACCTTCTACTAAATTTCCATCAAAATCGAAATTTTTTTAACGAAACTAAAAATAAAAAACGAAAAATGCATTTTTTTGCGTTTTTCGAGCTAATTTTGAGGTTATCTGAAAAAGTCACTAATGAAAAAGTTGTATATTTTCACAAGATCTACAACTTTTATGATCAACTTTTTATTCTAGGAACTCAACTTTGGCCGAAAACCGCAATAATGTCTTTTTCCACCCCCCCAAAAAAAGTTTTTTTACCGAAAAAACGTTATAGCTCGAAAAATTTCCAATATTTCAATTTGAAATTTTTTTCCATGGTTTGTGACTATCAAAGCTACCTTCTACTAGATTTTCATCAAAATCGAACATTTTTTAATGAAACCAAAATAAAAAACGAAAAATGCAGTTTTTTGCGTTTTTCGAGCTAATTTTGGGGTTATGTGAAAAAGTCACTGATGATAAAGTTGTGAATTTTTTTAAGATCTACAACTTTTATAATCAAATTTCTATTCTAGGAATTCAACTTTGGCCGGAAATCGCAATAATGTCTTTTTCCACCCCCCAAAAAGGTGTTTTTTACCGAAAAACGTCAAAATTAGCAAAATCTCGGATCGTTAACGTATCGATACTTCGAATATCGATAAATTAATATTTGATCTTTTACTGTATCGATACCTTACGTTCCGATCCGTCTCGATACCTGATATCGATACGTTCCAGTGTATCGCGCAACCGTAAGTCACAAGAAAATTTGATAGGTATAAAATCAAATGAATAAAATTTTCTAATAAGGTTTTTAGTTGATAATTATATTATTATTATTATTATTATCATTAAAGAAATGACATAATGTTCAAAAAAGTTAACATTATCATTAAAGTAATGATATGAGGTTCAGAAAGAGCACAATTGCAATAAAAAGGCATAGCCTTAACATTGATATTCAATAGATAGAAAAAAATTGTAAATTAGCATAAGAAAGGTGAAAGAACATTCTACGATAAAGTACAGTGTTTTAAAGTTATTTCGCGTGTGTTTAATGGAATATAGTGCTTTTTACAACGTTCAAGAGACAAATATTGAAATCTTTTAAAAAAGCAATAAAACGCGAGTGAGAGTTTATTTTAGTTATAGGATGTTATTAGCCTTAATTTAGTATATTTTTTGCAAGTCCTGGAGGCATATTAAGAAATTTGGGAAAATGTTGACCATAAAAGTAAGGTTAGAGAACCCAAATTTATCAGGTAGTGTCATAAAAGTGGTCGTTCAGGAAGGATGTATTTGGCTTCTCTCTGACATTCAATTGTTTCCAATTTTATTCACCTAAAAAAATTTTAATCCTAATCAAGAAGGAACATAACCTAGTTTTGACATTTATCAAAAATAATCAAGAAGTGACAGCTTGGTGTTTACAAAAACGAAGCGTCTATTTGTACGGGCATAGTATATACTATGGTACGGGTATTGGAGGAATAAATTATATTTATTCGTACGTGTATTTTCAAATTTCCTTAAAAATAGTTATTTTTCTAAACAAGTTTCATTTGTTTATATTTCTGTCTTTCTGTCAAAGTATTCATGATAAAATAATTCAATTTGAATTTATTTATCTAGTATAGAATATCTTTACTACAAAATGGGTAATTATAAAATTAATTAAAAATATATATTTATTTCTTAACATAGAATTTTTTTTATTTTAAATACTGAGGATATATTCTTCAGATTCCGAAGAAGAATATGAAACCGATAAAGGCAAATAGGAAGACCAAAACGGAGAAGACGCGAATGAAGTTGTTAATTCAGATGAAGCTGCTGATGAGAATGACAAAGTCGTGGATGGAAATTTATTGAAGGAAGGTGACGAATTTGATTCTTTTGAAAAGTTAGAGAAGAAAGTAAAAAATTTCAAAAAAAAAGAGTACGCTCTTTTTTATCATCGATATGCTATGACAAATCAACGATGTCGCACAAAAGGAATCAAGAGGCATGTTGAAGAGTCCTTGAAATATTACAGCATCCAATACTCTTGTATTCATGGAGGGAAAAATTATAAGTCTACGTCGAAAGGAGCAAGAAAAGCGTTCACGTTCCATACAAAATGTCCAGCAGCTTTCAACTTCGGAGTGGATGATACTGGCCACTATCTTATCATCAAATCAATTAACAAAAATCACAATCACGATAGAAGTGAAAATCTTTTTCGACATTATCCACGGAGTAGAAAATTAACTACGGAGCAAAAGGAAAAAATTGCGGGATTATTAGATCTTGAAGATAACCGCGTGAAGGTTAAAAATATGTTGGAAAGTCAAACTGACAAAATAATATTGCTAAAAGACTTTGATAACTGCAAATTAAAAAAAAATAAACAAAATTTGTTAATTCCCACCCTTCAGAAGCTAAAAAATAAATTTAAAGCACAATGGTTATTATATGAAAAAGAAAATACGTTTCCTGGGCTGGTTTTTGAAACATAATCCATAAAGTCAGTGATGGATTTATATCCTGAGTTTCTGGGAATCGATGCTTCCTTCAAACTCAAATATTCGCGCTCCAGTCTATTTAATGGTAGTTGAGGATCTAAACGGTTGTTCTGAAGTCGTTGGCGTTTGCATTTTGATATCTGAACATAGGGAATCAATTAACTGGACGATGAATTCCTTCAAAGCAGCTCATCCTAAATGGGACCAAATAAAATGTGTAATGACGGATAAAGATATCAATGAAAGAGATGCCATAAGAGAAGCTCTGCCATCAGCAAACCTTATTATTTGTGCCTTTCACACTCTCAGAATATTTTCGGATCTCACTTATTTTTGACTATACTCGTATATTTTTCCTGGTTGACCCCCCATTTTTGGATTCTATAGTCTCGGACGATTTTTACGAATCGAATGGTTTTTGTTTCATTTCGATAGCTCAGATAATAAAAAAGTTCGTTCCGCATGGATGATGGATCTTTGAAGGAGAGGGGGCGAGGTAAGGGGGGCGTTTTTTTTTGGCATCCGAAATACTTTTATGCGATCAATTTTGGGGTCTCAAACTTTCATGTCTAACCGTTTCGTAGAAAGCTATGTGGTCCGAGAGTGTTTATAATTGTGATTCTTACTATTTATTCTTTCAATCATAAATAATTTCACTTGAATATGTCTCGTGGCGTAGACCATTTTGTGAGAACTAAATGAGGAAGTTTGTCATCAGTCAACGTCACGATCAGTGAACAGTTTTGCCACTTTAGTTTTTTGAATATTGTATTTATAGTTTGTTGAAAATTTTATTTCATTATTTGTTATGCGTAGATTTTCAAGGAAACATTATTTCTAATTATTAAAACTGTACAACTAAATTTCATTGATTTAATAAGAAGTTTAGAAGTTTTATTTATTAAACGTATGTATGTATGTGAGGAATTAAACCGCACGTCCTTTGATGGCGAATCTTGTTTGACTGAGTTAGCTGTGCGTAACAAATCAACAAATTTCACTTTTCTTTTAATTTACACTTTTATCAAATCAACACACATTTCAAAAGTTAATAAATCAAAATATTAGCACTCAACGAAGAGAAATAAAAAATATTATTAATATAGGCAACACGTTATACACGCACGTATAGCATCGAACCTGTATACAATAATAATCTCATTCTAATTTGGTGAACCAACGTGAGGGATTTTCAAACAATATAAAAACTAAATTACAATATGGCGCATCAACGTGAAGCATTTGGTGTAATATGAAATATTACATTACAAAATATTCTTTTAAGAATTTTCAATATCTATTCAAATAAAGTTTCGTAGCCTCATTCATAGACAAAGTTAGTGGCTACTAGGACTCTACTAGTTGAAAAATCCCAAATAACTTAATTCATAGACGTATTAAGCATCACGCTAACGCTTTAAATACAAAAATTTAAATGGCAGCCCCATACTTGTGATACGTCGTTAGAAATCTCGTAGAAAATGCTTTCCAACGGTCTAAGTCATAATTATACAGGGTATAACAATAAAGCAGAAAAATTTATTTGACAACAAAATGAAAAAGTGTTAAATGTCGAACTATAAAAATTTTAATTAATTTAGTAAATGTTCAAAATGGTTTCCATTGTTTTGTAAACAATAGTGTAACCTATTTTCAAACTCCATACGAACGTTGGCAAATGTTGCTTTAGTAATATCACGACATGCTTGACTAATTCTTCGCCGTAAATCGTCGATTGAGAAAAAATCAGGTGGCGGTGACTCTGGTGACCTAGGTGGCCACTCAATGGGACCTCTCCTTCCAATTCATCTATTTGGATAATTATTGTCTAAGCAGTCCCTAACTGCTACTGCGTAATGGGGAGGTGCTCCTTGCTGGAAGTGCAACACATTTTCATCTAGAGCTGGATTGCCATCGCCGTCCTGTTGGTTCTCTTATACATGAACAATTAAGGGCTCAATAGTGTTTTCCAGCATATCGAGGTACATTTCACCGTTTAAATTTCCCGGTATAAACAAGGGACCAATCACAGAATCTCCTTATACCCCTGCCCAAACATGTAGTTTCTCAGGATACTGACTGTGGTTTTCTCTAAACAGATGTGGATTTTCATAATTCCAATAACGACAGTTTTGTTTATTTACATCTAGGCTCATTCTCAGTTCTTTCAGTCATAATTTCACAAAACTGAATTCGGTCTGGATCGTCATCGGACAATTCTTGAAGACATTGCATTTTATAGAGGTGACATTTATGAAGCTTCAAAACTTTCCTTACCGACTCATGTGATAGTCCTGTTGTTGCAGAGACGTGACGAGTTGATAAAATAGGATCTATTCCAAATAGTCCAAGGACTTCAATTTGAGTTGCTTCATCGAGTACTCTTGTGGCATTCCTTCTTCTATTTGCCACCGAACCCGTCTCTCTAAATTTTGCGACTAAGTCAAGGATATACACGTGACATGTTTTTCAGGATATCTTTCATTAAACACGTTAGCTGTCGGCAAATAACTTTTGTTCTGGGAGCCAAATATTAAAATTATCTCCACACGTTCAGGTATACTTCAAACCATCGTGATTATTGTAGTTAAATCAACGTACAAAACGTACCAAAATATTTTCGGACCAAACGTACAAATAATTAATCTATCACAAATGACAATATCATTAATGTGAGTATCAAATAAACCTATAATTTTAGTACAGAAAGGAAATGCAAAACAGAATAACAAAATGTGTTGTTTAAAAACTGCAGAGCACACAAGTTTTTTTTTTGAAATAGAACATTTAACACTTAAATAGGGACCGTACTTGCCCTTTCAAAGCGAAGTATCGTTCCACAATTAATTGTTATTTTTGTTGTCGAAGTTTTTCTGCTTTATTGTTACACCCTGTATAATTATGACAGACCGTTGGAAAGCATTTTCTACGGGCTTTCTAACGACGTATCACAAGTCGGGGGTTGCCATTTAAATTTTTGTAGGTGGGGCATAGGGAGTTGATGGGGGTGCGTTCTCTCTCGTCATTTTAGTTCCCCCTCTCTACCCTAGAAACGGTTTTGAATTTTTTTTGAAATCTTTTCGTTCACGAGTTACAGCCCATTGTAAGTTTTACAATTGACACCCTGTATGTATTTATAAAAATTCCCAAGCAACCAAAAGACGTCCACACGACGTCATAATTTAGACGTAATAACGTCATTTTGTGACGTCCCTATGACGCACTCACGACGTGAAAAAGTCACATGATTTTGACGTCATTTGGTGACGTCCCCACGACGTCACAATTTAGACGTAATGCCGACGTCACATTATCTAAATTGTTTATAGGATTTTTAAAATGTATAGGAGAAGTTATTGCTAATAAAAAATTAGTAAATAAAAACATTTTTATTACTCATAACTATAAAACAGTACATTATTGAAAGGATATAAACTAAAATCTGATTTTTTTTTAAATGAAATAAAATCAAAATACATAAGATTTCTACCGACCAACACTGAAATAGAAATATCATTCACAATTTAATTAAAAAACTAGCTTTCGGAATATGTATAACAGTAAATAAGCAGACAAAGGAACTGGAAAAAAACAATTTAAGGATTAAAACTAGATCATATTGTGAACCTTTGACATGAAACTCTTCTAAAAAACTGACGTGGACCTACAATTTCCTTTAGCTTCTTTTTTTTAAACATTTTTTTATAGTGAAACAAATCTATCTCCATTTAAATGAACCAAAATAAACTTATTAAAACCCTTAACTGACTTTATAGATCTTGGAAACTCAAATGCAAACAGATAGAAACAAAAACGTTGTTTTTCTAATCAAACATGTTCGTTGTTATTCTCCTTCGCCATTTTTGTTCTGAGACGCTGAGGAGCATGTTTAAGCCAAACTTTAATGCAGCCCACAACTTCAAAATCTGTAGCTAGCGGGCACATTTTTTTAACAGCATCTGCAAAGTTAATTAACATTTATTTATGACTAAGATTTGTTTGAAGCAGTGAAAATAGGAAGTTAATGTAAATTAATATTAGGTAGTTATCTATTCAAACATATATGTATATACAGGGTGATCTGAAGTGTGATATACGAAGTTTATATATATAAATCCATTTATTATAATTCTTTTCGCTTTCTATGTCTCAAATTACAAGTTATCCTGTGAGATTTGCGACAATAAAAAGACTGATTGATTAAGTTCATTGTTCTCAAAGTTTCTTAGTTGCTTTTCGAGGCGTGATTTTATCAAAAATTTCATAAGCGAAATTGCCAGGCAACAACCATTCATACCTTTCGAAAATTTTGCTGACAAAATTTTTTCTCTTGTGATTATACAGTATGATAATAATAATTTAGTAAACTCAATCGAACCTTTTTAAAAGGTACTGAAAGAGACTTTGGAAACTCTTTATTGCGTGGGTAGATAATTATATGTCGGGGACACAGAATAAAACGTATGCTTAGCTTATAAAGTGGCTTTATTGTATTCCAATATTATTGGTCATTATTTTGGATGGCTTGTACTTTAGCTACTTATCTAGACATGGAATAAAATGATAAATCGGTCGTTTTTGAAGTGAAGTACATAGGCGTAACGTAGCAACATAGGTTTCCAAAGCATTTATTCAGAAACCGAGAGTGACGTTACAATTTAAAGACATTTGATTTTATAAAAGGTTTGACGGAACTAATATTGATCGCAAACATTTGTATGTCAATGATATGGATTTTTAATCTTGATAACAGGAAAATTAAAGTTTTGAAAGTTGGTCATCTTCATTATATAATTCTATTGTATGTCACTAAACTCCTCCTAAACGGCAGGCCCGATTTTGATTTTGAATTATTAATGTGTTTGGGGGATTTAATATTTACAATTGGTCCTGGTATGTGGCGATGTGGGACTATTTGGAAA
Organism: Lochmaea crataegi; assembly: GCA_947563755.1. Classification (NCBI taxonomy): domain Eukaryota; kingdom Metazoa; phylum Arthropoda; class Insecta; order Coleoptera; family Chrysomelidae; genus Lochmaea; species Lochmaea crataegi. Next base: position 28,706,433 of record OX387432.1, read on the forward strand.
CCTTACAAGAGTTGGGCAGTTGAAATAGACTGTCCTTAGCCTGGATACTAGGCCACTCAGATCACAAGGCAGTGAGGAGAGAAGTAGAAAAATAAATAGCAGTACTTGGACAAAAAAGCAGCATCGAGAAAGGTGAAACAAGTCGCCTGGAATGAGACAGGCTAAAGAGTTCATTAACTAATCATCTCCATCATTCACGGACTACCTACTAAGCCAGAATAGGCTAACAGACAGGGCACTGTAGACTCAACAAACACATGAACATTATCGGTTTGCCAAACACAACTATGCAGGTTTTGCCAAGAAAATGAACCTCAGCACACATACTATGCTACTGCGAAGGCCTGACTAGGCTAAAAGGTTTTCGATGATAGGGTGGGAAAAACAATAACCCTCCTAATATAAGGAGGACTTAAGATTCGGCAAACGGATCTATTGATAAGCACTGGTCTAGACGAGGAACTCTAGCTCTACATCAGGGAATACACAATAGATCTGCAAGGGTCGTAGTGAAGAGGTTTTTCTTAGCCCATCAAACCATATCTTATTCATGGTGCTAATAGATTTTTTATGCAAACGCTATAAACAATTAGAATCTTTTATATATGAATATGCAGAGTATCTACACTTCACACATACACCAATGGGTATTGCATGAGAATGTTATTTAAATTTATTTATTATTTTGTTCCTTTTTTACAATTTTTTAATAAAGATCAACGAACTACGACCCTGCTTGGGCTTCTGTTTCAAACTGTATATCTCCCCTTCCTTTCATTTAATAGAAACAATAGCTAATGTAACGCGACGCCGCCATTTTATTTATTGCCTTCATTAGTGTAAAACCCTTCTTTCCTGTTAATATTTCTAATTGTTGTCCGGATGGGACTGTAGATCTGTGGGCGTTTTGGGGTTTGGAAATAAATTGGTTATATTGTATTGACATTACCATTTAAACAAATGATTGAGCACAAAATTTGTGCTGTTATGAAATGGAGTTTTGCAGGTGTGTATGATGAAGGTTCTTAAATTGGTACTAGGTAATTTGGCCATATATTCATCATTTATTTGCTTGATCAGTTAAGTTACATTATGATGATTTATACAAAATAATAATACCAGTAATAGGTATAATACCTATAAACACAGAAAATGAAATATACAGATACATTCAAACACCAACGGAACATAGGGATTTTAAGCATTGTATCAGAACTGCTTTTGAACTAGTCGACCAACATCCAGCTTCAACAGATTAAAAACACGATTATTACAATCGTTTCTTTGGGCACCTATAACATATCGTACAATTCCCACCACTCCGTATTCTCAACTGTGGGCGGTCCTTAATTAGCAGTCAGTAAACAGCAGTCGGTAGGTAGAGTACAATTTAAAGAATCTTATTTTGTTTTATTTACGAATTTATTTTCATTTTGAAAGCCCTTATGGCCAAAATAGATCAAAACATATTATCTTAACTCGAAACATTAATTGTTAAAGAGAAATAATTTAACAATTAATTTTCGATTTTAACAACATAAAACGTAAGCATATTGTTTCAATATGTAGCGACGTTTACTACCCCCCAACAACTAATTATTCAATACTAAATCGCAGTTCGCACATAACTAACAAGTTTTGGAAGGAGAATGGGGTTTCTTACATTGGTCTGAATCCAGCTGTCCAGATCAATACTTGATATTCATTGAAGTGAACTTATAGAAATGTTTTGTTGGTGGACTATTTAGATCGGACAATACATTGAACTCTTATGTTCCGTTTGTGTTTGAATGTATCTGTATACAATGTGATTAGGATAATTTAAAATAATTTTTGGTTTTCAAAGTGATTTATTTTCATTTTGCTGAAATAATATCCCAACTCAACCTCAATAAGATGCCTAGATAAGATAAGGTATAAATTTACAGGACCGGACTTATAAACTTTTTTCTTTATCGGTTTAAATGAAACCTGCTTTAGCAGAAGGTTCGATCAAATTATTGTAATTGTCAATTATCATAGAATTAGTGTTTGTTTTGTTGAAAATTAATATTGAATCATAGAAACGTCACACGTGTTGCTGTTATAAAGAACATTCACAGTAAAATCGATATAAAAAAAGATAAGCGAACCAAGTGAAACTGAAATGATTGTTGATCAAACAAATAGTTGGTATAACTACCATTGGTATATTTTGGAATTCAGAGTAATAAAGACACTACAATGATAAAATGAAATATAAGATGTTCCATTAACAAAATACTATTATTTTTTATGCCCCTTTAGCAATAGTACGCCACTGTGTTTTCCGTGATATATTCAGTTGACACACTGATCATGTCTAAACATGTCCCACAGGTAGAGAAGAACTCTAAAACTTTATAATAACGTTATAAGACCAGATTTATTGAATTTCCATCATGTCAGCTGTTTTTAAAGAGAAAATGTATATAAATTATTCGCCATTTATATTTTGAATTTCACATTTAACCATTTGAATGATGAAACGGAAAATTAAGATTAAAAATATATTCGAAGTTTAGCAATTTGCCGCAAGAATTTCCATCACTTAACCTCAATAATTTTACAAACTAATTAAAATCAAATAGTTGGCGACGCTTAGCAACATTCTCGAAATGCTGTTGTTCGCCGTATGACAAATTACTTTTCCCCGCATAAAATATATGCGGGATGCTGAAATATTCCTGGCATTTTTCTGAGGTTATTGTCTAAGCAAATATGGCGGTTTAATTAGAAATGTCTCGCACGAGAAATACGGGTAGACTTACATAATAATAAGATCTCATTTTTCGTTGCATGATATATTAAATGTCATGATAGTAAGCATACTTTAATTATAGTTGTTCTAAAGTCAGTGTAACGACTTCAAAATATTGTCAGATATATTTTCTAGAATTGTTAGGCTCAATATACAAATGTTCTCCTTACTTCAGTAAACTGCTAGATCGTGATGTTCTTAAAAAGCTAATTTGGAGATATTTAAAAAGAAATACAAAATATAAATTTATTATTAGGCATTAAAATGAGTCGCTTAAAATTGCTGAAAAAAGAAAAATTAATTAAAACCACTTTATATATGTTACTATATTGAAGAAAATTTTGAATAGGTGGCAACGTAGCAACCGTGCAATGGGAATCGAATAATCCAACTCCAGTATTTGGCATAATATAACGAAGTAACCGGTCAGCTATTAATGCGGTCCACTGTGTCAAACGTCTTCACGGAACTTCAACCAGGAGTGTGCGTGAATTGTATTGTAGAGAAATATTATTAATATAATATCTATTTGTTGGTTGAGTGAGTTTAGTTCTTCCACTGGCGTTAGTGAAATGTGTTGAAGAAAAGTGTAGTGAATCTAAGGTAGAAAAGTATTATTAATATAATATATATTTGTTGGTTTAGTAAGTTCAGTTGATTAAGTGGCGTGAGTGAATTGTTATTAATATAATATTTATTTGTTCGTAGAAGTGAGGGTAAGTTTTACAAATATAATTTATTAGTATCTAATTAATTAGAATGGCATTTTGGAGACCATTTGAAACGACAGTTCAGGATGATGTATCGCGGGAATCTAATAATTTGGCGCTACAGACAAATAACTTAGCAATAAATGATCAAGTTATTAAAAATCATTAAAAACAAAAATCTTAACCGATATATAAACATCGTTAATCTAAAACTGTTTAGAAACTTTTCTTGGTCCTAAGGCACCGAAAAATACTGTAGAGAAATCAACTTCCAGCACGTAAATTTTTTCCAATGCGATTTGTCTCAGCTACTTTATTTCCCCCAGGATGATTGGAGAAACCGAACGTGATGGGTTTTTTTGATGTTTTTCTGTAGATATTTTGTACGTCAGTAAATTGAATAGTTAATCAATTCCACTGATAGGGAATGGCTTCAAAGTTTTTCCTTCGCGTTAATTTTATGGAAGATGCACTTAAAATTTGTTTTAAATCTTGAATGTCCGGGCTGTTTCAGTATTTTTTCATCACACTATACGTGACATACTTTCTTAAATACTAAACCGTCATATATGTTCTTTAATTTCATGGAAGTCGTTTCATCCTGTTTGCTTCCTTGAGTCCAGTGCCTCACAGTCAGATAATATATGGGTTAAGGTCTCCATGCCACAAAGTCTGCAGCTGAGATTCCTGCATTCTGCATTTGATGCAGGTTGCCTTTTACCGGGACATGACCCGTGATGGTTCTTAGCCGATTCCTACTGATATTCACTAGTTCTTTGGCCCGTTTAACAAATGTATCACCTATAAAGATCTTATTGTGTACCTGCTTTGGAGTGCTTCTCTACCGTACTCTATGTTGGCATTATACCCATTTTTATTTGTCCTCGACCCACTTCTTTTGTGGTCCAAGGACTGATTCTGGTCCAACATATATCGTTGCTGATCCTTTTCATCAGCTTGTTTATTTCCGGAAATATCGTCCCGGCACCCACACTAGTCTTACTTTAGTGCGGTCAGTTCATTCCTCTACCAGTATGTTGTCTTGCGATTATTTAAAGCCACAAAGGCTGCTTGGCTGTCGGTTGATATGTTTATCCTAAGAGTATTAGTCTTGTATTTGTTCATTCTGGCACGTTGTAGGATAGCAGAAATCTCCGACTGAAATACCGAGGTAAGTTTTTCTAGTGATGTCCTTATTGGATATGTGTCCTGATCTGACTGATTTGTTTCTCAAGCAGCCTAAATAATTCCATCCTTGCTACTCCAACTATCACAAGGTGTAGTAGAGGTAAAATTGAATAATAAGTTAGCCCATTTATTTGATATTTATATTAATACTAGCTTTTGCTTCGCGATTTTTAATTAGTAAAATTTCGGAAAATTCTTTCCTATTGGATGCCTACGTCATACAAAGAAGTTTGTTTCAGGTCTCTACGATCAGCGGTTTAGGCTGTGCGTTGATCCGTCAGTCAGTCATTCAGGACATAGCATTTTATATGTACCTATAGATAATTATCAACACAAATTTAAAGAGAAACTCAACTAAAAATATGAATCTTTTTATGTCGTACCTTCGAAAATTAGTAAAAGAACAAAAAATGATACGTGACGGATCAGCCTAACTTACTACCTACGGAAAAATCTGTGTGCGGTGCGCCAAAAAAAGTTTTCACTTAAAAAAAATTAGGAAAGTCGAATTTTCAGAAAATATATTCCTTCTATCAAAAATAGGTTAGCACATGACAACGTCTGTCGGGTCCTCTATATAGAATAGAGCATTTCCAAGTGACGTGACAACCTTCAGAAAGATGGATGAAAATAGCATTTTTTTACTGATTTAAATATAAATCGAGAGCAAAAGTTAATTGGTTTTGGTAAATTCGTGTACTAGTGTATATTAGTTGGATACTATAATAGTTTAAAAGTGTAAAAAAGCAATTGTTATGAGTTTTATCGTGTTGTATTATTCGGTTTGAGGTTATATTAGAATTTAATGTGAATGTTGTCCGGTGACAGAAATTCGTCACGATGACGTAATTGAAAAAGGTCAATAAAACAGATAGATAGATAGATTACAATTATCGGAAAAAATTATGATAAATTTTTTCCAGCTTCTAATTGATGGTCAAGGTATTTCCAGAATCCATGATTTGGAGCACGTTATTGTACAAAATTTTGCCAACGACTTCATTTTCATGAATAAAGCTCATCCCAGTCTCAGGCCAAACTTGTCAATTCACACGTCATTTGTAGGTTAATAGGACACGGCTTAACATGAACTACTACACTTTTCAAAGGAAACAGGAACAATCAGACAGACATAAAAAATTATCAGATTTGACGGATGAGGTACAGTTGGAAATTAGGATAATTATGTTTATAGAAACTTGAGAAACCTAAACAAGCGGTAATATTTCTTAAGCGTTATTTTCAATAAATTCAGTTAATCTATTTACAAAAAGATTTAATATATTTTCTGAGCCCACGTCGACTTTTAACACACTTTTTTCATCACTCAGAGTGCCCTGCCGTGTACTGTCACTTACATGTAATTCATAACGTACGCGTCATTAGTTTTGAGATGAAACCTGTACACTTTATGTGAAAAATGGCTTTTCGTAGATATTAATGATTTTTACATATGGCGTAGACCTTCTAGTATTTCCTCAAAATACTCTGGCACAAAAAATGATTTTGATTAATTTTTTTGTGATAGAGTGGATGCATTTACATACTATATAGGATGAACAATGTTGAAGTGAAGTAGAGACAGCAAACCATTGTATAGTTTTACCAATAATAAAGGGATAGGAACCAAGTTTTTTTTAATGGTATGGAAATAACATTGGATTATTCTCTCAAAAAGCACAAATTTCATCCGTGCAAATTAATTATGACACGGGAGTTATTGGAATACGGCGCCGACAGAAGAATAGAATTTTGTGAAATAATATCGGAAAAAATTCGACTCTTGCCCAATTATTGCAGAAATATATGTTTTAGTGACGAATGCACATTCACACTCAATGGTGAGGTTGATAGACAGAATGTGCGATACTGAAGTGAGACTAATCCTCACATTCGACGTGACCTGCCCACGCAATACCGGCAAAAACTTAATGTCTGGGCTGGAATTTTAGGCAACTACATGATAGGTCACTTCTTTTTAGATGGCGAGAGTTATTTAAATCTATTACGACACCAGATAACTAACGAAATAAATCAAATAGTACAACAACATCCAGGAGAGTTTGATATTGACGTAATATTCCAACAAGACGGTGCTCCGCCAAATTACCCAAGAGAAGTACGCAATTATCTTAACCTAACTTCATTAGATTCCTTCTTATGGGGTTACTTAAAATCGAAAGTGTGTGTAACTCAACCTGCTTCCATCAACGAATTAAAGGATCGAATTCCACAAGTATGTACCGAAATAACCGCAGAAATGCTAGAGAATGTTAGAATATTATCTGATACTGCCAAGAAGTTATGCGAGAACACTTTGAACATTTATTACGTTAAGTGATTTTAGATTAACTTATTTTGTTGTTAAAAATAGTTTCATAAAATAATAAAATAAATACGAGGGTGATTGAGATTATAAAGTATAATATGATGCTGTTGGAAAATGCTAGTGTTTGTGTATTTTTTTGACACTTTGTATTTTATTTTAATCTAGTAGTTGTCAATATTTGTCATTCTTAATTTTGAGACAGATTGTCAAAGTATATTGAAAAATATAAGTTTTTAAAAGATATCATCAACTCTTTGTATATTTTCAACTTCGAAACTAACTCCGGACCTTGAGGCGTATCAATTCACCGGTTAGGTGCTTTGTACGCTACAGATGCATTGCAGTAGAGACAGGATAATTTTACCAATAATAAAGGGATAGAAACCAAGTTTTTTTAATGTTATGGAAATGACATGGATTATTCTCTAATACACCACATAAAACATAGATGTACACAGAGGAGGTTGAAAAATGGTTTCAGTTGATGTCAATTATTACAATATACTTATCACAAAGCTGGAGAGCAGCCAAAGAAGGGAATGGAATTTCCAGCAACAGACAATTACTAAACAAGCTAACAATTTTTAATTTGACTACTCTTTATCACGTTTTCATTAGCTTAATGCTTAATGCTTAAGCCAGAGTAGGACTGTAATTAAAGTTTTCACAGCTGTCCTAACAGCACAATCTAACCTGAAAGGACACCTTGAGAAGCTGAAAACTAGTGGAGTAAAAATAATGTTAATTTAATATTACAAGTTTTACTCTACCTACTCAAAATAAGAGGCGATGGGACTGGGAACCTTCTTTTGGAAAATGACCTGTAAGTGTTGTAGACTTAGTTTTGTTGAAAACAGATCTTTTCCACCAATGTGGAGATTATCCAACCAACGCAACTGATTTTTTGTGTACAGGTAGTATGAACGATGTACAAGACGATGCTTCCGAAGCGTCAAATCGAACCTAACATGCTTAACAGTCAATTAAAACTGTCATTTAATGGATATTTTACGTTTTTCTCTTGGATTTTACAAAAAAAGTTTAATCCTTTCTTATTCGCCTTCAAAAGTCCTACAACACTAGGCTTTGTACGAAAAAAAAATATTAATTAGGTCCAAAGTTATCGATAAAAAATCATTGTTTATGCAATGTTAAAGAAACAATTTTAAAACAAACTCCTGTCACTGCCGTATCTCGGCGTTTCCTGAAATAATGCATCCTCACAGAGATTATGTACCAAAGCCGGAATCTGTAAGTGAAATAGTTAACAAGTTACAGCGTTATTAACAAATTAACTAATTATTGATGTACACTAGCTTGAGCGACGTTCAGCGATACGAAAATCATTTTCATCGGTAGCTTTCATCATTAAGAATCACAACAGATAATTATTTTTCAAAAAAAAGTTATTTTGTAACAATGGCAGTGATTATTTAAAAGGGCCTTAGTTGTAAAATAGAATAAGTCATATATTGAAAAACTTTATTCAATATATAGTTTTATACTCTAATAGAGGGCGGAAAGACCTTTAATACCAAGGTCAGTTTGAAGGTCCGCGGCCAGTACTTAGAGTAATACAAATAGAGTCCGCAAGTCATTCATAAAACTATTAATTTTAGTAAAGTATTTATTCATGAAGGAAAACTATAAACTTGTTTAGTCTATAAGCAAAAAGGAAAAACTAGATAGATTTTTACAATCTAATAATAATACATAAAAATATAAATACTACAGTAAATAATAAATATGTCAAATCTTCTTTAATTGTTTTTTTTTTAATTTAAATGCATTTATTGCTTTTGTTTGTCTTTATTATTATTATTATGGCCTTTTAGAGTTATTTTTTTACCTATAGCAAATCTTTTTAGAATATTATTGTTATTATTTAATAATTAACTTTCTTTTTCTTTTATATTGTAGGAAGAAAAAATTAGGTACCTTATTTTTTTCTTGTTAGTCCTATTTCTTTAGATGCTCAGGGAAATAGCATCGGATTCCAATTTATTTTCTTTCCTTTTCACTTTAGGAAGAAAAATTTGTCGTATTTATTCAAATTGGTGAGATTTTTAATCGAAATCTTGTTGATTTCTCAGCACGTGAAGAATTTTAAATTTACCACACTTTTAAACTTCAAAATGTCCTCCTGTCAAAAGTTAAGGTAAGTTGACTCCCTACTTTATCGATATTGGAACTACTTTTTCTTAGACTTTATTGTGCAAGTGAAAAAACTGGAATGAGCCATCCTCTTGGAGTTTTTACTTTTATTAAACACACAAGTCACAGGTCACTATGTTAAATTGTTTAATAAAATTTGTGTCAAAGCTGATATACAAGGATGGTCAGAAGTTAATTTGGTATTTTTCATTTTCTTACACACACCTTTTTTACACATATAATTATAATCCACATAAAACATAATATTAAATGTACAAATCTTACATCTTAAAACCACTTCTAGACATTGAAATCACACTTTAGAAATTTCTCATTGTCAAAATGATTTCTTTTAAATTTTCGAAAATTAAGGCATTTTAGTTATTCAAAACCTTTTATAACATGTCCTTACACCCTTTAGATGCAGTTTATGTGTTTCTTTTTTATTTACAAGTGTTACTATAGTTTATTTTTTCAGGTTCACAACTGGAGTCTTGGTGAATAAGAATTTTCGATTCTAGTGTTGGAGGTAGGACTTCTTAGACTTTGAATTGTTTCAGTAATTTATAAGAAAACTCTAAATAATGTGTTTCCACCCTTTTTTATACTATTCTTATCAATTAATATTTTTAAAAAATATGAAAAGATAGTTTTGACAATTGTACCTAGTATAAACTGTAAGTATTATTAGTTACTTTATAATAAATCATACATAGGTATTTTACTATTATATTATTTCATGATAACAATCCTTAATGCTTATAATCATCAATACTTTTTATCAAATTCCGTTGCTGCTAAGTTTTTAAATAGATTTAAACTTTATTTTGAATGCTGTTGTATTTTCAATCTGTTACAATATATTGAGTTTTTTAATATATGACTTATTCTATTTTACAACTAAGGCCCTTTTGAATAATCGCTGCCATTGGTAGAAAATAACTTTTTCTTGAAAAATAATTATCTGTTGTGATAGTTAATGAAGGAAGCTACTGATAAAAATGACTTTCATTTCGCTGAACGTCGCTCAAGCTAGTGTAGATCGATAATTAGTTAATTTGTTAATAACGTTGTAACTTGTTAACTATTTCACTTACAGATTCCGGCTTTGGTACATAATCTCTGTGGGCAAGGACCAATGATTTCACGAAACGCCGAGACACGGCAGTGATAGGAGCTTGTTTTAAAATTGTTTATTTAACATTGCATAAACAATTATTTTTTTATCGATAACTTTGGACCTAATTATTATTTTTTTTTCGTACAAAGCCTAGTTTTGTAGGACATTTGGAGGTGAATAAGAATGTATCTAATTTTTTTTTGTAAAATACGAGGGAAAAAAATATAAGAGAAAAACGTAAAATATCCATAAAATGACAGTTTTAATCGGCTGTTAAACAATATGAGGTTCGATGTGACGCTTGTAACGGTAAATGTTGCTTTTAGTTGGGCGCCAATTTGTAACGGTAAATGTCTGTACCCCACAGGGCACCAGCTCGAAGGGCTCCGGCTAGAGACTCCTCTCAAGGGTGATCCGACCCCAAGTTTATGCTGCACAAGGATAACAGAAGGGTTGTAAAAGTTGAGGGCTCCACTACCTTTTTAACGATAAAAACTACAAAAAACTGAGGCGGAAAAGGTAGAAACGCCTTGCAAAATTTAAATAAGTTAATAATAAAAAAGTTACTAAAAATCACCCCGGGCGATATCTCCCTCAACTTTTATAGTTGAGGATTTAAAAAAATGAAAGATACGAGATACAAATTTATTCTGCCACAGGAAATGAACGGAATTTGTACTTTTATAGGTACGTAGCTTAGATGAAGTGGTTTCCTGGAGAAGAAGTCAGGTCTTGATCTGAACTGATGTGTTCTGTTCTAGGGCGGTATTTTGGGGTTCTATCCTTGGCTTTATATCCTCGGGTTGTATCCTAGGCTATATTCTTGGGGTTATATTCTAGCCTAGGGTTATATTCTTGGGTTTATATCCTCGGCGTTATATTCTAGCCTAGGGGCTGTGTTCTTGGGTTATATCCTAACCTAGGGGCTGTGCTTACCACAGCAAAATTCATATGATAGGTACTTAAGATATGAAAGATAGCGAAAGATGATCTGTCCCCTTAGGCGGTCGATAACAGAAAGGGGTGTTTCACGTGGCGTTGTGCAAAAAATGGAAGCGTCCGTTGGCAGACGTCAATTGTCTAACGGCCAGGGTTGAAGAGTTTGGGATCACAGAATTATAATTGGAAGTGGCTAATGTGACGACGAGCGCTAATTAAAAGGATTTATTCTGTAAAATCGAAACAGGTCCATAGACATATTACATATTTATCGGCCTAAATAAAGTATTTTGTGACCTTAGTTTCCATTAGATCACTTAAAGATAGTAGCGCCCTCTATCATACAATTGAAGTCAGGTGCTTGCCACTATTACTAGTGATAGTATAATTTCCTCTAGTTCGATCTACTTCTTTTATTTCATTATTATATCTTATTGCTTTCAGAAGTTATGAAGGGGGGGGGGGCACAATTTACGCCGCAGTGTATGTGTCTGACTGTGCGTGTTTACTCGACAAGTTTGACAATGTTAGTATGTTTTTCATCCTAATTGTGAAAAATTTGATTGGTGAATGAATATCAATATCAATCAATTTTTCATTAATTTTTTCAAGCTGCGTATGGTTGGTCGTATAAAAAAATTCATTGAGAAAACGTTTATTTACAGTTCTATTAATCTGAAACCTCTGTTAAAACAAACACTATAACAAACGTTATAGTTGAACGTATAAAATATTCGCTCTATCGGACTTTTGCATTGACACTGCTACAACAGGATTAAGCGATACACATCGGAGGTTACATGTGTTTCCCTTTGATTCACGTTAATCACGTTACACATAGTGAGTGTTTATTTTGTTAACAAACTAATTTAATCTGATTTAGTTGTTGTGGCTGTTTTGTGTTAGTATTATGATTGGATACGTTCGAATAAAATTCATTCAGTATTCAAGTAATTATTATTGAGAGAGAATTAGCAAGTCAATTAGCATTAAATGGTAACGAAAAGTACTACACTCAAGAGTACAATTTCATCAATGGCTTTTATGGAACACTCATCTTCAAAAGACCAAATAGAAAAGTACCATTGCAGATGCTGGAGAATCTGTAGAAAAAACTGTGGTCTCTACCCAAAAAGGGTTGTTGATAGCCACCTTTAAATGTCACTTGATTGATCTTGAATTAGGGTAGTGATTCCGAGGCGGGGTAACGGCGAGTTTGGGGTGAGTTTGGTTGGTAGGCATCCCCTTGGGGATGAGTCCAACACTGTTTGGGTCCTGGACCCATTCGAACATGAATTTCCCATCCTATTTTGTCAAATTGCAACATAGGTCGAGTGACGTATCACAAAGAAGCTTATTTTTTTCTCTTATAATAGAAATATAACAAAAATATAAAAATTGTAATTTTAAACAAAACTGTATATTACAGAAATTTGTAAACTAAACATTTTTTTAAGTTGCAAATACTCCATCACAATAAGTATTAATGTTATAAATGAAACTAACTGTTTCTAATTAATTCCACTATTTAATTAAAAAATTTATGAAAATTATGAAAGGATATTGATAATTATTTCGATATTGACATATCATCGTCAGAATGACAGAAGTTACATTTTATGTGATACCTACTTGATGTTTAATATTTTGGCTAGACCAAATAGTAAGTGTGACTTATCTTGTGATTGACTTAATATATATGAATAGAAAAAAGAAGAAGATAGGATTTTACAAATATTAAAGCTTAGGTATTATTTGCCCTATAGGGATATCCTGGATATCTTTTTCCCATTTAAGATCAGTATAACTGTGCAATGATATAGGAAACCAAGGAAAACTATATCTGCTGATCTTTACAATTGTTACTTAAGAAGACAATTTAGTTATTAGTGAAGAGCTCCCTAGATTTATCTGTTCATTGACAACTTCATATTGTGGGTCTCTTAAGTGTCTTCTTATTTCTAGTTCCTCAAGGAAATCTAGTTCTTGTTTCTTATCACAAATATGCAGTACTTCTAGTTCTGTGTTAGGTGTTGATGAATGTTTTGTGTCAAGAAGGTGTTTTGCGTAATGTGATTTATCTGGCTGTTTTAATCTGTATGCTCGTGAGTGTTCATTGTATCCAATTTCAAAATTTCGAATTGTTTGACCAATATAGACAGCATTACATTCTGGACATTTAAGTTTATATATTCCAGACTTTTTTAATGGGGGTATTTTTGTTTTTACATTTAACAATTTTTTACTCACATTGTTTTCTGTTTTAAAAGAAATTGCTGTATTTGTTGAACAAGATATTATCTTTGAAATATTACTAGAAATTTTACCAGCAAATGTGATGGTTTTATAATTTTGTATTTCCCCACTTTTTTCAGGAAATATTAATTGTAATGCCACTTTTTCCTCTTTTTTATTAATTAACTTATTTATTATATGTAATGGATAACCGTTGGATGTGGCTATTTGTTTATTTATATTAATTTCTCTATCAAAATTATATTTGTTCATAGGAACTGAAAATGCTCTATGTGTCATTGAATTAAATGCTGCTAATTTATGTGACTTGGGATGATTGGAATTATACGGTATAGTCACATCAGTATGTGTTGGTTTTCTGTAAATTGAAAAATCAAGTATATTATTGACTCTTTGAATTTTAATATCAAGAAAATTGATTGAGTTATTTTCTTCAGCTTCTAATGTAAATTTAATTTTTGGATGTAAATTATTAATATGATTGATCAATATATCTAATTGTCGTTCACTACCTACAAAACAAGCTAATATGTCATATACATACCTATACCAAAATAATATATTTTTTGAAATGTTACATTCAAAGATTTTTCTTTCTAAACTGTCCATAAAAATGTTTGCTAGAATTGACACAAAACATTCATTAACACCTAACACAGAACTAGAAGTACTGCATATTCGTGATGAGAAACAAGAACTAGATTTCCTTGAGGAACTAGAAATAAGAAGACACTTAAGAGACCCACAATATGAAGTTGTCAATGAACAGATAAATCTAGGGAGCTCTCCACTAATAAATTGTCTTCTTAAGTAACTATTGTAAAGATCAGCAGATATAGTTTTCCTTGGTTTACTGTATCATTGCACAGTTATACTGATCTTAAATGGGAAAAAGATATCCAGGATATCCCCATAGGGCTAATAATACCTAAGCTTTAATATTTGTAAAATCATATCTTCTTCTTTTCTCTATTCATATATATTAAGTCAATCACAAGATAGGTCACTTACTATTTGGTCTAGCCAAAATATTAAACATCAAGTAGGTATCACATGAAATGTAACTTCTGTCATTCTGACGATGATATGTCAATATCGAAATAATTATCAATATCCTTTAATAATTTTCATAAATTTTTTAATTAAATAGTGGAATTAATTAGAAACAGTTAGTTTCATTTATAACATTAATATGAGTAGATTCCACAAAGTAAGGGTCCAAACAGTAAATTCAATCACAATAAGTGCTGAAAATGCCGGCCATTTGTTTGTTGACAATGATACAATCTCTCTTCGAAGCTACGAATATAATCGTTGATCATTTGTGTAGTAATCTCCTGCATTTCGAGACCTATGCGATCCTTTAAATCGTTCAAGTGAGTTGTTCTGTTAACATAAACGCGGTCTTCCACACCAAAAAATCAAGTGGTGTCAAGTCGGGGGATCTTGCCGGCCACTCAGTTCTACCTCTTCGACCAATCCATCTGTGAGGGAAAATTGTATTTAAATTTTGCCTAACGTCTCTTTGATAATGTGGAGGTGCGTCATATTGTTGAAAGTGAACGTTCATATTAGGAAGTAATCGATTTATTGCAGGTATAATTTCATTTTGTGGTAAATCAAGATATTACAATTTGACCAGTACCAGCAATGTCTGTTAACAGAACCGTTCAAGCAAAATGTGGCTTCATCACTGTATACCTCGCTGAATACCAAAAAATATAAAAAATAGTTTTGCATGCAATTTTATCTGTAACTGTATCACAAAATTGTAATCATCTATCAAAATCATCCCCAGCCAATTCTTGGAGATTTTGAACTTTATAC
Organism: Lochmaea crataegi; assembly: GCA_947563755.1. Taxonomy (NCBI): domain Eukaryota; kingdom Metazoa; phylum Arthropoda; class Insecta; order Coleoptera; family Chrysomelidae; genus Lochmaea; species Lochmaea crataegi. Next base: position 28,721,735 of record OX387432.1, read on the forward strand.
AGATAAAAGTTATTTTTATGCAAAATAGTTGGTATAGACTGTCTACAAATACCATGATTTCTTACCAATACACTTGTAGATGTTTCAGGGTTTTTTTGAACATCCAATAAAACATCTAAAGTTTTATCTCCATTAGTTGCAGTTTTCGGTCTACCAGACCTTGAAATATCCTTTACACTAGTACTACAATTTTATAACTTTCCCTTTATCCGTTTCAAAGATAATCCCTTGGTGCGAGACTTTTCAGCAACGCTGTATGTGAAGACGAAATTTTTGACTGGTTTCAAAGTTGGTAAAGACACATTTGTTGATTCCTACTTCACACCCGGATGGCCTTTGCTGCACATTCTAGTAAATAGATAAAATTAAGTTATGGTTATGAATTAAATTGTATACAAATCTCGGTGGAATGTTTCTTTTCTGTGCCAACCATCCACAGACAGTTTCATATTATTTGTTACAATATCACAACTATTTCATCGTTTTTTTTTTTGTTTCAGGTAAGTTGAACCATATACCATTAAGTTCTCCTACGATAGGTAAGTATCTGTATAACCTACTTCCTCTTATATTTTTAATTTGGATCATTTCTGCCAATTCCTCAGTAATTACCTTCAAAGTTTTCATTACATACATTAATATATTACAGATGATGAACGGTTATTGTGGCTAAAATATAATAGCTAGACATATAGCCTCGCGGACAATGTTTTTTAAAATTGTTATCCGTAGATTTTCATAGGGACTTCCAAAAACGAAAAGTAGTCTTAGAGTTTTTACATTACAAACAAACATACATAGTCATGTTTCCTCCTTAGAATATCAGTATATGTTATGTCGTTATGGCAGACAGAAACTTGTTTGATAAAACTAAATAAGGAAACTATGGAAATGTTTTTTCTGCTGTGAGCTCTACGCGAACAAAAAGGTAAAAATGGGAATTAGATACTGTAAAAATTCACCAACCAACGAATATCCACTACAGAGAAATGGGAAATAAAAGTTTCAATATAAGATGCTGCTTCTTCCGAGGCTTATAAAAAATAAATATTTTTATGAGTGCTGTTTGCTTTTAGAGAGAAAGAAGGAATGGATAATTTAATTGATTCACTTGGAGAACGAAAAAACGGTTTCTTGAGAATTTTTTGTAAGAATGTAAAGGAAGTGACTAAATAAGTCACCGAAAAAAGCGAAATAAAATACTTAAGTGACAAGGTATTGCGGCGATAACATTTTTAATGACATGGCGTAGTTTAAATCAGTGGCGTAGCGTGGGTTTTCGCCGCTCGGGGTCGACGGGAAATTTGCCCCCCTCCTTTTTTTAATTATTTGTTTGAAGTTTGAATATTCTATTCAACGGCCCTAATGTACATCGTACAATTTATAAAAAGTCAAGATAAACTACCACTGCTTTGGAAGAAATATACATCTATGGGAAGAAATGACGTAAGAAACCCACAGGAAGTTAAGAAAATAAGAATAACTGAGTTCTAGAGGTCGCTTGTTAGTTCGTTCGAGTTCGGGAACACTCGGTGCCGCCGCACCAGTTGTAACTAGTGCCTAGCAGTTCGGCAGTACGACTTCATCTCAACTCCTCTCTTTCGCACCCTTGTAATTTTGCTTGGCAAATAACATTGTAGGCGCGATTTGGAGTAAAAATTTTTTCCAATTGAAAAAATCGTGGCTCTTGCCCTACTGTCCCTCTACGCAACGCCACTGCGTATAGTGTGCGATAGACATTATTATTATTAATTTGAAAAGTTAAGATATTAGTCCAAATTTTGTGAACACGTAATTGGAACTTTATCTACAATAAATATAATATCTATTGAAAAAGTTAATGAAGCTGGAAATGCCAAGTACGCAATATAACCCAGTAACCTAATACATTTTACCTTGCATGAAATGGGGTAGTGGGTTACTTTTTTTGTGTTGTATGTGATAGTACCGAGATGCCAAATCCAAATTTTCGACCTCGGCGACCTTGCGGATCACCGCCAAAAAGCGTAAAAATCGGCGGAATTTTTTTAGGTTTGGCCAATTTTGACCCTGAAGCATCACTTTTTCATAAAAAACAATCGTTATCATTTTGAAAGTATATTAGATTGCCTACAATTTAAGATGGTCATTATAGGCCCAATAGTTTCCGAGATTTGGCTCCGCAAATAATTGTTAAAATTGCCAAATTTTGAACTGCTTTTAGGTTTGACCATTTTTGACCCTGAAGCTTCACTTTTTCATGAAATTAAGAGATCTATTGTAAAACTCAGTTACTAGCAATGGGAGCATCTACACAACAACTTTGTCAAAAATTGTTACACAATTAGTCAACTAACAACATTTGATAGTGACCAATCTCAGATATTCTCATTCCTGTAATAAATAGATTGACTTGGCAATCCCACCAGGCAAGAGAATTTAGACAAAACAAAAATGTATTCAACAGTAATTAAGTCTTATCATCTTTTTTTTTATGTTGTTTTTGATTGTCCCGAGATGCTAAATTCAAATGTTCGACATCGGCGACCGGGTCGCCGCCAAAAAGCGTAAAAATCGGCGGAATTTTGCACTTTTTTCACGTTTAGCCCATTTCTACCCTGAAGCATCACTTTTTCATAAAAAACAACCATGATCATTTGCTATCATTTTGAAAGTACGTTAAATTACCTACAATTTAAGACCAAAATGGTTATCATAGGCCTCATAGTTTCCTAGATATGGCTCTTCAAAGTTCATCAAACTTTCCATCAATGGAGTAGTATTTCAAGTTTTGAGCTATACAATTGAGTCAAATCTCAAAAATATGAATATAATAGTTATTTGTGTATTTAGAGCGTGAAGTAACAGATTGCCGCTTGAATGTTGCCGCGCGACGCGGCTTTTTCGAAAGCGGCAATTTTACTTTACGCTCGAAAAACACACATAATTTTATCTACAGTCTGCAGTTTTTTATATTATCTTATAATAGGAGTGCTAGAATAATCGTCATTTTCGCTATTCATCATGATAAGGTATCCTTAAAAAGATCTACTAACTAGGAATGTCAAAAAATCGATTTTTATAGTAATATTAATCGATTTGATAAATTACGTGTTTAAATCGATTTTCGGAAACTGCTCGTATTATTTATTGAGTATTTTCCAAAATGTTGACAATTTTTCACGATTATTGACCATTTCTCAAAATTTTGACAATTATTGACAATTTTTCAAAGTTTTAACAATTATTGACCATTTTTGACAATTACTGATCATTTTGACTGTTTTTCAAATTAGTAACCATTTTTCAAAATGATGACAATTTTTAACCATTTTCGACAGTTTTTGGCAATAATTGTCCATTTTTAACAATAATTGACAATTTTCAACCATTTTTAATAGTTTTGGACCATTTTTGACAATTTTTAAAAATTTTAGACCATTTTCCCATATTTTTGACAATTATTGACCATTTTTGACCATATTTCAAAATTTCTGACAATTTTTCAGAAACTTTAACAATTTTTGACAATTATCAACTATTTTTAAAAATTTTGACAATTTTTAACAATAATTGTCCATTTTTGACAGTTCTTGACCATTTTTGATAGTTTTTGACAATTATTGGCCATTTTTGACAATTTTTCAAAATTATTGACCATTTTTGATAGTTTTTGACAATTATCGACTATTTTTCATAATTTTAACAATTATTTACCAATTTTGACAATAATTGTCCATTTTTGACAGTTTTTAAAAATAATTGACCATTTTTGATAGTTTTTGACAATTATAGACCATTTTTCAAAATTTTAACAATTTTTGACAACTATTGACCAATTGTGATAATAATTGTCCATTTTTGATAGTTTTTAAAAATAATTGACAATTTTTAAACCATTTTTGATAATTTTTGACCATATTTACAATTTTTCAAAATTTTAGACCATTTTTCAAAATCATTGACCATTTTTGATAATTATTGACAATTGTTGACAATTATGGACCATTTTTCCAAATTTTTGACCATTTTTGAAAATTATTGACCATATTTCAAAAACTTTAACAATTTTTGACAATTATCAACTATTTTTCAAAATTTTGACAATTTTTAACAATAATTGTCCATTTTTGACAATTTTTCAAAATTCTTGATAATTTTTCAAAAATTTTAACAATTTTTGACCATTTTTGACAATTATCGACCATTTTTCAAAATTTTAAAATTTTTTGACAATTATTGACCTATTTCTACAATAATTGTCCATTTTTGACAGTTTTTGACCATTTTTGACAATATTTGAAAATTTTGGACCATTTTTCAAAAAAAAATCAAAATTTTTGACAATTGACCATTTTTCAAAAATTTTTGACAATTATCGTCCATTTTTGACAATTATTGACAATTATTGACCATTTTTGACAATTATTGACCATTTTTGACAGTTTTTGACAAAAATTGTCCATTTTTTAAAGTTTTTGATAAAAATTGTCCATTTTTAACAGTTTTTGACAATAATTGACAATTATTGACCATTTTTGACCATATTTCGAAATTTTTGACAATTTTCATATAATTTTATTTAATTTTTAATCTGATAAATTGTTAATTATTCACAAATTGAGTTAATTCGGAGGGCGTGGTTTGATTAAATGAGCGAGCGAAAAAGATTCCTTTTTTGCGCTAGAGCGTAAAGTAACAATCCTCGGCATTTGTCGACTTTACGATTTCATTTGAATATAATAATTATTCATTTTACGCGCGACAGTAGAAAAAAGAATTTATTCATTAAAACAAAAGATTGTTAGTTTTATTCAAAAACAAAATTGTTATAATGAAAAAAAATCTATCGTAAAAGGTCCATCGAAACAGTGAAAACGGGTTTTAACTTTGCTTAAACCTCTTGGAAGGCCTAAGTTGTAGATACTCTTTCAGTGTTTACGAGCATGCCATCTACTTCATCACCATCTAGTAGATCATCGGGCTCGGGAGTGTCCAAGTCAACGATGATATCTGGTCGATTTTCACAGGACTGTCCACTACATTGGCCACATACAATAGATCACTTCAAACCTGCTTTTCTGCACCTGCATGCATTGCCACATATCTTCTTACAATTGCAGGAGATCATCTGCATGAGGTGTGAAGGAGCCGCATCATTTGACATCATCCTTGGGGAAAGGCTGTGTGCTGTTAGAACCCATCCCCATTCAAGAGGATCGATATCAATACCAAGCCACCTCTGTACCTGGTGGTAGGTTCTAAGTGAGTGGAACCTGGCAGGGTCTTGAGTGGGAGGCAGTCTGGCCAGGATAAAATTTATCTTGGTTGCAGCTTTGGCAAAGAGCGGATAGCGCAGGTCATTGAGACTTTTAATTAAGCTACTTCCACCATATAGCGCAATAAGAATATGCTCTCCTGCATCGGCTACGTCGTTAGGTGTGACATGCCAGTTGGAAAAAACTGCTGCTTTCTCCTTGATGTCTGGATTCTTTTGAATTACTGCGAGCAGCTTGGCTTTTCCCTGACCAAAAAAGCATGACGTAGAATCACATCCACTGAAGGCATGGGAAAGAGAATGAGGTGACGGTCAGATGAAATTGAGGTGGTTGAGTACAGTATATCTGGCGTTTTACCTCTTCCACACTTCTGAAAGTAGATGTTACTGTGTGTGGGATTAGTGAGGCTTTTGAGGAGTACCAGTAAATCTACTTCCCCAACTACGATGACCACTTCTTCAAAATTAGAGGCATTTTCAATGGCTGTGGTATCGATCAGCCTATCAGCATCTTCTTCAGCCTGAATAACCTGAATGTTTTTGGTTTCCATCTTTGACTTCAGTAGGTGGATGAATCTCACTTTGTTTTTCTTGTGAAAGCTGGTTGTGGTATGGTTGTCTCCTCAAATATAACCTCAGGAGAAGAATGTGACCGAGCTTGGCAAATACGTTCAGCACTTTTGGTACTCTTTTTTTTAGCCTCTGTAGGATACCCGCCAAACACTACTGCTATGCGCAGAACATAACGTCTAACAAGATATTGAATATATCTGGTAGATATCAAGTCAAATGAGGATCCTTTGGGCCACACCACTTTATGGAGTAGATGACCACCATCTACAACCACAAATTTAGATATTCCTTCTGTCTCGATAATGTTGGCAGGTGTAAATGCGGCATAGAAAGAGGATTTTGTACCCTTCCTTATTCCATCCTGGGTGAATGGAGACAAGGGAAATGGTGAAAGTTTATGTGTAAAGAAGTTCTTCAGTTCTTCATCGGACTGTTTTAGAATGCATAGCCTGTGAAGGGGGTCAATGGTCACATTTATATTGCCTCAGTCACAGTATTAACTTAGGAAGAAGATAATAGCTGATTTTTATGAAAAAGTTAAGCTTTCGGGTCAAAATTGGTCAAACCTAAAAAAAGTTCAAAATTTGGGAATTTTAACAATTATTTGCGGAGCCAAATCTCGGAAACTATTAGGCCTATAATAACCATTTTGATCTTAAATTGTAGGTAATCTAATATACTTTTAAAATGATAGCAAATGATCATGGTTGTTTTTTATGAAAAAGTGATGCTTCAGGGTAGAAATGGGCTAAACGTGAAAAAAGTGCAAAATTCCGCCGATTTTTACGCTTTTTGGCGGCGACCCGGTCGCCGATGTCGAACATTTGAATTTAGCATCTCGGGACAATCAAAAACAACATAAAAAAAAAGATGATAAGACTTAATTACTGTTGAATACATTTTTGTTTTGTCTAAATTCTCTTGCCTGGTGGGATTGCCAAGTCAATCTATTTATTACAGGAATGAGAATATCTGAGATTGGTCACTATCAAATGTTGTTAGTTGACTAATTGTGTAACAATTTTTGACAAAGTTGTTGTGTAGATGCTCCCATTGCTAGTAACTGAGTTTTACAATAGATCTCTTAAGTATTAGCAAATAATTGTCAAAAACAATCAAAAACTGTCAAAATGGACAATTATTGTTAAATATTGTCAAAATTTTGGAAAATAGTTGATAATTGTCAAAAATTGTTAAGTTTTTGAAAAATTGTCAAAAATTTTGAAATATGGTCAAAAACAGTCAAAAATTTGGAAAAATGGTCCATAATCGTCAACAATTGTCAATAATTATCAAAAATGGTCAATAATTTTGAAAAATGGTCTAAAATTTTGAAAAATGGTAAATGTGGTCAAAAACTATCAAAAACGGTTAAAAATTGTCAATTATTGTTAAAAATTGTCAATTATTGTTAAAAATTGTCAATTATTGTTAAAAATTCTCAATTATTGTTAAAAATTGTTCATTATTATTAAAAATTGTCAATTATTGTTAAAAACTGTTGGAAATGGACAATTATTGTTAAAAACTGTTGAAAATGGACAATTATTGTTAAAAACTGTTGAAAATGGACAATTATTGTTAAAAACTGTTGAAAATGTACAATTATTGTCAAAAACTGTCAAAAATGGTTAAAAATTGTCATCATTTTGAAAAATGGTCACTAATTTTGAAAAACAGTCAAAATGGTCAATAATTGTCAGAAATGGTCAATAATTGTTAAAATTTTGAAAAATGGTCAAACATCGTCAAAAGTTGTGAACATTTTGAAAAAAAGTCAATATATAATACGAGCCGTTTCCGAAAATCGATTTAAGCACGTAATTTATAAAATCGATTTCCTAAAAATCGATTAAAATTACTAAAAAAATCGATAACTAAAAATCGATAAAATAAAAAAAGGTGAGCGGTGAGCTTGCTTCTTATGCACAATAGAATGACCATTTTTCGTGAATTTTTCACCATTTTTCAAAAATTTTGACCATTTTTAACGAATTTTGACAAGTATTGACCGTCTTTGACAATTATTAACCATTTTTGACCATTTTTTCAAAATTTTTACAATTTTTGACAATTATTGACCATTTTTTTAAAATTTTGACAATTTTTGACAATTTTTTCAAACTTTAACAAAACAGGCTTGTAATAAAACTAATTCTATTGCTAAAAATAAATCTATTTGTTTCCACAGTTTACTTGCCATTAAATTAAATTTCATTAAACCTTATCATTTCATTAGAGGTGCTAAAAATGATACATATATTCCCTTATTGTATCCATTTGCATTTTAATCGAGTCTCCAAAATTTTGTAAAGCAGTTTCCATAATACTCGCTTCTGCTTCAGTGCGGTACATTTCAACGATAAGATTCAACTTCCGGATACTAAAAGCAACATTAATGCTATAGAGATACCTACCACTCTGTTAAATGTATCTTACATTTTATTATAATAATTCAGAAGATATATAAGTATGGATACGAAATTTTGAAATGGATCCAGAGATAGATGTAACAATGCTACAGCAACGGAGAATTTAATTTTATGGGAGATTTACGCTGTAAAAAAATAACAATGAATAAAACATTTTTATACAATGATAAGAAGTAAGAGGTGGTGGGTTGTAATGTTTTCTCAAAGCCGAGAAGAACTGTTGTATCTGGGAGTGACACTTGATTCCTAACTGAATTGAAGGGCACACATGGAAAGAATCCCTACCAGGGCAAAAGAGGTATGAGCAAAACCTGGGAAATACGAGCCGAGGTTGTTCACTGGCATTACACAACTATGATAAAGCCAACGATCATCTATGGAACGATGATCTGGTGGATGAGGACAAAAGTGTCTTCTGTAGTGAATATATTAACTGCGATCCAAAGACGAGCTTTTCTTGATATTACCGAGGTAATGAACAGCACGGTGACGGCATCAATGCAAGCCCTTATAGACCTCCTTCCTCTAGAACTTTTTGTGAGGACAGTGCAATGATGGCGACCTTCAGGCTGAAATCAGGAAGCATATGGACCCCCAACATACCACTGGAACAATACTAGATGAATTCAAATTTTAAATGAGTTTGGATAGCACGCCACCAGAGGAAATATTCACTGAGCGAGTGGATATCATCATCCCATCCAGGAAACAAGTGATGCATCTAGGTGAACCTGGAGACATAATCTGTTTCACCGATGGTTCAAAAACAAACCTTGGCACTGGGGCTGGTATAAAGAGATTGCTAGAAAGAGATTGTTTTTAACTTTAGTTGATATAGGTCTGTATTTCAAGCAGAAATGATTGCCTCTATAGCCTGCATTGATGAAATTATCAGGAGATAATATAGTGACAACTGAGTTTAGATTAGTGAAAAACTGTAAAGAGCTCCTTGATAAACTGACAAGAGACAGTGTATCTAGTATGGGTGCAGGCAGCTGATCTTAGTAAAGTTCAAGTTATCTTTTTTTTTTATTTCACTTACCGGCATCAACCATGATAGGTTATTAACGGTGGTATAGTATTTTTTTGGTTAGTCATTGGTTTACAGTATGATAAATGTTAAAATTTGTATATCACTAGAGAAATATTTAAATTTGCTTGAATAAGTCTATCGCTTTTGAAAAATTGATTGTCCCGGTATAGTTTTTCTTGCCTAACGCACACTTGACACTTTGTAGACTTCTCGTTCTGCTTGAAACTGTGGACACTTAACAATTAAATGTTCGACGGTCATTGGCAGGTCACAGACGTAACAGGAGACGTAACTTGCTTAGGCATTCTAAGAGGTCGCAGTAAGGAATTGAAGTAGTTTGTACCTGTAGATTGTCTGTTGTACATGCTTCTTTGGCAATCTGGTCGGATTTCTCTTTGCCCAAAATTACGATATGAGATGGTATCCAAACAATGTTTACCTCCTTATTCGAATTTTGTATGGTATGCAAGTTTTTTTTTATTTGGGCTAAAATGGGATAACTGCCCTCATTTGGTTTTGATGAGGAATTTGGAATTTGGAATTTTGGAAAGGGCCTGCCAGACTGGTTTTAAGATTCATGAAATGTTGGTGGATGAGAATAGGATTTGTCTCTTTTTTTGAATAATTTATAACACCTGTTATGAAGGATATCAAACAGTGAAAGGGTATGAATAAAAGATAATAAACACCCTTTTGAATATCTGAGGGTTAAGGAAGGGGTTCTTAAGGGAACAAATAAAACTATCTCGTTATGTAGATATGTGATTAATAGATTCTATACAGATTACACAAATGTATATTAAGGTACTCACAAAAAGGGGCTCTTACAAAAATACGAAGGGAAGGTAGGGAACACGTGGGTTATCTATGGTGAGAACTACCGATATACTTAAACTTCAAATATCACATTTGAACGGTGACTTATGTCTAAAATGATAACCACGTGCAAATTTGAGAAAAGTTCAGATGAATTTAATTATAATATATATGAATTTATGGAAAATCACCCAAAGTATGCATACCTAGGACTCACAGTATTTATGATTTACTTAGATTTACTATATCGTATATGCAATGATTACTGAAGGTAAATATATAAAAAGGTATGAATGTACAATTAAAAACCTGATAAATTTATTCTTGGTAGAATACGAAGTGGTCGGAGAGAAGTCCTAGGGATTTACTTAAGCCCATGTTTCCTGGAATAACCACTTGCTAAAGGTTAGGACGTGTAGGAGTTGAATACCAAAAGTATAGTCCTCGCACGTGTAGATCGGGGTAATAATAAATTGTCCTATGATGATCCAGAGGTCGTCAACGATGTGAGAACCAGTCGAATCCCAAAATAAGAATTCAAGTCAGAAGAGTGAAAATTGGAAATTAAGTTAAAGTTGAAATGGAAAGTTGAAGTTGAAATGGAAATTGAAATTGAAAGATGAAATTGAAGTTGAAATTGAAGGATGAGATTGAAGGATGAAATTGAAGGATGAGATTGAAGGATGAAATTTAAGGCCGTTGATGGTGGGTGGTCTTTAAGTAAAACAAGACAAGTTGAGGTAAATTACAATTTGCTTAAAAAGAATAAATCCAACCCACTGGTTGAGTTTTTTAATTAATGTGTGTGGTGTTTCTGTTTCATTCAACGTTGCGAGGTTCGTACTTATGGATAGAATGTGACTTAGCCAAGGAGGTGAGATTTGATTATTCGTGGTAAAAAAGTTGGAAAATTGTAGTTCTAGACTTCACATGTGTTTCCGCACTCTTTCGTAGAATGGAGGGTCATATCTACCTGTTTTGTAACTCTAGCGATATCTACCAGTCACAGTGTTATTAATCACTGGATGTGATTGTTGACTAACAGTTGTAGTTAGTCCGCCTCTTCTATAGGGAAGGCTCTCCAGTCAGACAAAAAAGACTTTTAGTATGTGTAGTTCGAAAAGCTATGGTAGCAATACATAAGGCGTTATTTTGGATTGGTTCTAATTGGTTGAGCACCGACATTTTTGCGGATGAGTACACGACAGCTCCATGATCTATTCTGGACCTTATCAAGGATTTGTTCACATGTAATGATGTTGCTTGGTCAGTTCCCCATTTTTGGCTGGCTTGAAAAGTATTAGTGTGAATTTTAAAATTCAGATACCATTGTAGAGATAATTGCGAGGACTTTCTCGACCTCCACCGTCATTAGCATATTTTGGGGTGAATTGTACCTACCCTTGCTTGGGAATAAAGTGGCGAAGTCAGAGATACTGCAAATACTTCTGTTAATAATTGACAAGGTTAAGGCTTTTTCTACGGTGTTGATAATATCTTTGATTCTAGCAGGGAATAATAATTATAACCACATCCAAATAGTAGTTATCTTCTTCAGTGTTAGTGTTGGTATAGTGAGTGTAAATCAGTGTCGAGTATCGTCAACGGATACAAAAAACCCAACTTAATTTTTATAAATGTTTTCAATATTTTATTATTCATTAGGAAAACCAAAGCACAATGCAAATTAAAAGAAATAATTAGTGGTAAATAATGGATAAGTTTATTTCGCACACACTATTTCACAAACGAAAAAGTTACCAAGAATATCAACGGTACTATTTCTTACCCAGTAGGTTTCTTTACATTTTTAAATTAGAAATTCCACGCCTTTGTAGCATTCGATACAAACTTTCCGTAAAGAAGGTTCATTTCTATTTGCAGTAATAAAGGTTAAAGAGGGTCCGACCAATGAAAAAAGGAACGATATACGGTTCAGGAATATAAAATGAAAGGTTTGTGTTTTGCGAGCTACTCGAGTGAATATTCAGTTGGGTCAAATTGTTTTCTGAGCAAACTCCCTAAATGTTTCATTTGAATCGATTGTATTATGTGAAACCGATAATCATTCGACGAATGGAAAAAAATTCTGATGTATATACGTGTCCGATGCAAGGTATTTTTCTTGAGAACCACTAACACTCCGATAGTCGCGCCCAATAATTTTACAAATATCTGAGAGATGCATCACTTGAAATTGACCAGATTCTTTGTTTTAGGTCAAGGAAATATCATTGATGGTTAATAAAATCAATAATCATCAATAAAAACTTGAACAAACAATCTAACATTGAGTTCATCATTACAAATGCTTATTCACTATTTTCATCATCGCCTGTTGGGCATCCACTAGGACAAACAAACGCACAATGATGTAGACATTGTTACAGGAGATCCTGTTTCTCTGCCCAAAATAATTCCTTTTGCTTATAAATTACCTATTTTAGTACCTCTCGAGCCATCTAACGGTGAGGCATAGGAACGCATTTAACTATAATGTCGACGCACGTTAGATTCCTTACTTATGTTCTCATATCTTTTCTGAGAGGGCATTGTTAAAGATTTAAAACATCCGAAAATTACCAGAAATGATGTGCGCAAGAAAGGTTGTTGGGAATAAGAAACCATTTTTGGAGACACGCCTGACAAGCGTTCTCTTGATTGTCTAAAAAAGACAATTATAATGTGAGTTGTGTCGAAGGAAATTCTAAATTGCAACAACTTTACATTCTACAATCAACTTGATTCAGTGTTCTTTGATAGTACTAACAGCTACTTCTACCCCATCTAGGAAGATAGGTGGGGAGGCAAGTCGATATCGTCACGTAGGCCACAGTGCCCAATACAACGACTGCATCTCTCAGATACGGCGCGACCATCGGAGTGTTAAACTTGCTGCCTAATTTAAATTTAACTAAGGAACTTTCCACGCAAATAAAAAAGAGGGAGCACCCGTTTTGATCTGGGTATCTCTTCTAGTTTCCGAACTAATCGCATTTTAAGTTTTTCTACCATTTCAATTGAAATAAATTCCAGTTGTGAACGCCACTGTATTTTTCCGTATTGTCCCTTTTTGTGACTAGTTCAATTTTTTTAGTTGATCGATATAAAGCTCCGACACGACTATCTACTTTGTTGTTGAATAGAAAAACCAGTAATCTACTGACAGACACTCGTTTTTACGCCACCAGATTTTGAATATGCCAGTAATTTATTTCAGCCATAAGATCATAAAACATTTTAGCAAAAAATGTCTCTGTAGTTTTAAAATCCTCGTGAATTGTGAGTCTCCAGATTGCTTTTTCTCTATTCAGAAGTCTACTCACGGCTTTTAGGGACTTCGCTATGACTTTATCGGATTTATCCATAATAAATTATTGCTCCAAATAACAAAAAAATTACGCTATATATACTAAGTTAAATCTCTTGCATTTACAATGTAAACTGGTAACGGGAACCGAGTTTAACAAAAATTGAAGATAGCAAAGTTTTTTAAACCTGATAATTGTTATTGTTTTCCGTAACTGTGATGTAAATTGTTATTTTGGGATCAGATCAGTGATCTATTGAACCCATTCTGGTATGGATGAGCTATGAAAACATTTGTCCCAAAACAACGAGCTACTCTTTCTATGTATGGGAGGCTATCCTAGTAGACGAACTATTGAAGAGTCTGACATCCAAAGACATGTATTGCTTAGGGTATGCCGATGATCTTGCGATTATTGTGAAAGGCAAATTCGCAGGTATAGTCTCTTAGCAAACACAAACTTCCCTAAACATAAGAGGAGGAACTAACTGTAAACCCTCTTGAAACCACGATAGTTGTTTCCATCATGAAGAAAGTACCTACTAAGAGGACTGAAGTCATCAGTTCTTAATAGGGAGGAAATTCCAGCTGCACAATAGGCAAAATACTTGGGAGTCATATTTGACCACAAATTGATATGGAATTGATACCTACAGAAAATAATTTGAAAATGTACGATAGCCCTCAATCAACTACACGGTAATGTGTATAACGAGCTATACAAAGAGTTGGAAATCGACACAATAATGAGAATGCCATCGGACGAGATGATTCCCAAGTATAGCTTCGGGAAAAACTTCAAAATAATCGTAACAGCCAGAGAGGTATGGAAGGAAGGACCTCCGATTAATGCAGAAATGACTTGCTACACAGATGGCTAAAAAACCGAGGAAGGTATCTCACTGTGTCTCAGTCTCACTGTGTCTCAGTCTCACTGTGTCCCAGTCTCACTGTGCTTAGGCAACCATGTGACGATATCCCAGGCAGAAGTTGCAGCTATACAGCACTTTGCAAGAAAGCTATTAGGGCAAGCGGCTATAAAAGCAATCAGTTCCATGCAAATTAATTCCAAACTTGTTTGGAACTGCTTGGAGAGAGCTGTGCAGTTATCTTGGATAAAAAATCAGTCTTGATAATGGTGGAACTAGGTGCCAAGAATAAGGCAGGCCAAAGAGTTCATCAAAGAACCCTCGACAAAATTCACGGAGTATCTACTGAGCCAGAATAGGAGAACAATCAGGATCCTGGTTGGGCTCCTGACAGGTCATTGTAAACTCAACAAACACATGAATAAGTTCGGATTAGCAGACACAACCATATCCAGCTTTTGCCAAGAAGATGAGGAAACCTCAGCACATATACTGTGCTACTGCGAAGGTCTGGCTAGGCTGAGGTTTTCAACGATGATGAGGAAAAACCACAGCCCTTCAAATATATGGAGGACCTGAGGTTTGGCATTCGAAGTCTAGTAATAAGGACGGGTCTAGACAAGGAACTCTAGAGTAACAGGAGGGCATACACAATAGATCTGCAAAGGTCTTAGTGGAGAGTCTCCTAGAGGCAATAAGCACATGTGCACATCTTAATATGTATGTGTCTTCTGCTGAATTTTTGTCTTTTCTAAATTAATTATAGACTAGAAGTTTTTTTTTTGTTATATCGCTCATCACTTTTATTATGATGTCTGTAGAATCTCTAGTTTTTAAAGAATCGACAGCATATAGAAGATCATCAAGTTAATTTGACATGAATCATCGTATCAACTTTGTTTACAGCTGAGTATGTTAAACTTGACTAAACCAATTAACATACTACTGATATGCAAAAAGAAGTGGAATTGAGTTTAATAATAAATGGAATGACTCCTTTTCAATCTGTCAATTAGCTTCCTTTCATCGCTTTTTGGGGACGTCCAGCTTTATTTATCCACATTTATTATTCATAACTCTTAACTCATCCCTAACCTGTCAATTGGCTCTTTTTTATTTCTTTTTTGAGAAAGTCCATACTATTGAGCTACCTCTTCAATTATTCCCAATCATGAGATTCATTGTGAACTAATAAAACCTAGACTAGAATAGAATAGATTAGCCTCTGCAATATATATATATATCTGTTCAAAATTATTGCAGAGGCTAATCTATTTAGATATCTCGGAAAATAGCAAACTGAAATGAAAGGAAAGAAAATAACGAACTGGAAAGATGTATCAGACATTCGGGGAACAGCTGACACAGAACTATACAATGCTCTGATAGCTGACAGCTGACAGCTGACACGGAGCTATACAGAAATGGTTTGACAACTGACACATAGAACTATTGGAAGCGCCGGAGGTACGTAGTTTCTTGTAGACACAGACAGGCACGCTTTTTGTTACATTATTTGATACTTATTATTTAGGAGAGATGTTATAAAGGCATTAGCATTTATCTTGGCCCGATTGGAGCGGAAAAACGGCAATATGTGTGAAATGTGACGTAGATAATCGATCTGACTATATTTGATAAAATTTAAATATGTAGTGTGGTTCAATCTGCAAATAAATAAAAAATGTCGAAACGGCATGTGAAAAATATTTTTAGATATAGAGTTTCAATGAATATATAAATATAATAAAATGAAGTGTTTGAACAAAATAGTTATATCTGCGAGCGAAACATGAGCAACAAATGAAAAGCACGAAAATAAAATTGATAACACAAAGATCACGTTTCAAAGAATAATCGAATGAATGATTGGACTTGATCAAATAAAGTTATTAATTCAGTTTATTACGGTGGTATTGTGAATTTAATGGAAACGAGGGCTCAAGCATATGGAAGAAGGGAAATCGCCTTGATAAGAAAGATGATATAATAATAAGGGCAAAGCAGGATAGGAAATGACCAGTAACCAAAATTTAAAAAGATCGGGATAAGTGTAGTCAAATCAATAAGTGAATGAAAAAGGAACTGAAATTAGACTTCAACTCCTACACATTAGGAAAGGTAAAAAAATAGAGAAAATAAGAAGGGTAGGTTCATGTTCTTGGTTACTCAGTAATCCAAGTTTTTTTCTCCAAAAGGTTTCAGAGTCCCAATTTAATATTTTTTCAGGTTCACAAATCACATGCATGCCAAAATTTCTGTTAATTGTATTTCAATGAAATTTGCAGTTATGTTGCTATTTATGTTCATCTAGTTTATATTTTGTTTTGTTCCATAGCTGCTTCAGTTCACCATAATCTATAAAAATAAATGTATTTCATTTTGCAATGTATCAACATGCTGTTTTCTGAAAAATAGTTTCAGAAGCTTTAGATATATTTACTCTTTACAGTAAAGACAATAATTCATCATGTAAGTCAATTAATATTATTAGGCGACTGAATATTCAAAATTCAGTATTGTTATTTCTCCAAATTTCTCTCGAATGGCAAAACCACCGATTTTCTCCTCATTAGTTCCCGCAGAATTATAATCTTCGATGTAACTTGTGACCTTTAATACCGCGACACCAAACGCTCGCGTTGTAATCGGCTTGGAAACAGTTAGATAGTCTAAGAGGGTGATTTATTCACGTTTCTTCCCACCCATTTTCTAATTGATTGGAATCGTCCAATACCACAAATAATTTGGACCGAATATGGTTCAAACCTTATAAATATTCCGTAGTTTCAAATTTTATTGTATTTTTAATCAAATACAATAAAATTATGATGGGTCTTTCCTATGACAAAATTTCCTTAGCCCACCCCCTTCCGAGATATCTCTCCGAAAGGAAAGAGGAAAAAACATCAGGAAAGAAAAAGTTTCTGAGAGAATAGAGATTTTAAATAATATTTTGTATCCATAATTGCGAGAGACCAGAGGAGTTTACAAGAAACGCTGCAAACGATTGTAACAGAATCCAGAAGAAGGGGGCTGTAAATCAGAGGAAAAAACAAAATACATGGAAGTACAAAGAAACAGAGGCAACAAAGACAATCAATCAATAAAAATTGGGGAATATAAATTTGAAGTAGTTAAAAACTTTACATATCTCGGCAAAAACATTATCAATAGGAATGACAAAAAATATGAAATCGCACAATGTATACATGCAGGTTACCGAGCATACTATAAATATATATATACAAACCCTAATGCAGAACAAAACAATCAAAAGAACCACAAAAATGAGAATATACAAGACAGCAATAAGAATTGCAGTCACTTATGCAGCCGAAACTACAGCAATGACAAGTGGAGAGGAAGAAAAGTTAAAAATATTGGAAAATTATCAGGAAAATTTATGGACCAAAGAAATTAAATGAGGGACAGTATGAAAGATTGACAAACTTGGAAATAGAAAAAATACTGGAAACTGAGAACATAGGAAGAATAATAAAGGCATCCAGAATGAGATGGCTTGGACATATCGAAAGGATGAAAGAAGGTAGTAATGTAAAGAGAATAACAGAATGGACACCCGTTACAAACAGACCAAAAGGTAGACCAAAAGCTAGATGAATGGACTAATTAGAGAGAGACCTAGAAAAAATGGAAATTAAAAACTGGAGGCAAAAGACCCAGGACAAGAAGGAATGGAGGAAAATCTTTGAATGCAAGCAATGAATCAATGTGGATTGACTCTGCTGAAGCAAAAAGGTCTAAGAGCCAAATATTGGCGGTTAATGTTTCGGAAGGAATGTATAACCTTATATATACACTGTGTTCATTTGATAAGGACCCACCCTTAATATGTCAACAATGGGACATATTAGAAAGAAATGCCGAAACACGTCAACTTTTAACTTGAGGGGGACACTTTTTGGCGCTAATGTCATAAAGGTCAGATTCACCACCTTCCTACTGGGGACACCCCTTACATTTTTTATTGCCTGAATGTTAACGGTGGTCACTGAACGGTGAACACATGATTAAATAGCAGATTTTTCTTGTTAACAGTCCTTTTACTATTTGTGAATTTTTTATTCTTCAAAGAGTCTTTCCATCATAACACAATACGGGGGCATACGGAAAGTTGAAAAAGAGCCAATTTTAAACAACGATTAAATAACAATGGAAGGCTGGTATCAAAGGCAAAACAAAATGATTGAATAGAGATTTACCAGACCTTTTAAATGAGGTATGACTTGATACCTAATGCCATTTAAAAAAATGTAGGGGGAGTCTCCAGTAGGGAGGGGCTGAATCTGACGACCCCCTCAAGTTAAAAGTTAACGTGTCTCGGCATTTCTTTCTAATATGTCCCATTTTTAAAATATTAAGGGTGGGTCCTTTTCAAATGAACACAGTGTATATATATATTGTAACAGGAATGCTAGAAAAGTACCGGTGGTGAGTCATTGCGATTGCACGGAAATAACAAGATTTTAAGTTCTCATCTCTACTTAAATTTGAGAACAAAACTCAATTCTACTCAGCAGCTTTTAGGGGTGATATCTTGGAAGGGGCGGTGAGCGGAGGAAGTTTTTTCTAAATTTTACACGAACATTCACCTCCTGAATTTATAAATACCCTGCATATCTAAATTCCGCCATGAAAATTCTAACTCATTTGAAAAATTGTTTTCGGCCGGGATTTCAAACCTGGATGGATCGTTTATCGAGGCTACCCAATCGAATTCCAGGTTTTCTTTTTATATACTTGGAAATAAAAACAAAAGTTAAACCCAATAAAAAGTTCTTAATGAAATAATTTGTGAATATAATAAATAATCTTAATTTAGTAGGAATGGTACATTATCACAGTGTGTGCAGAAATTCAAATTCGCCATACAGGATGAATCACGACCAATGGGATTTATGTATTTCGATTCAAAAACTATCTTTTTAAAAAGAGTTTTATTATATTTATTACAACTTTACTTCAAGAGAATTAAACAAAGAATGAGAATTTCATAATATGAAAGTCATTACTTAATTTCTTAGGATGTCATGATATCTCTGTGAGGGTGAGTGTGTGTGTGTGGGGGGTGCTTATGTGTGCAGAAGCGTTACATGTAACTCGGGACTGAGGTTTATAACGAAACTGTGAAAGTTTTAAACCTTTCGTCACTTTAGTAGTTTGATAAATGATTCATTTTAAAATTATTTTGGTATGTTTAGAAAGTGTTTTTAGCAACATTTCTAAAACCAGGCGATATCCTTAAAAAACCGTCCCAGGAGCATGCACTCCACAAAATCCCATTCCTAGTAGACTATATATCTATCAGAATGTAATTATTTAAAAAATAATTTTTGTTCACAACAATTTTTTCAAGTTAACAGTAAATGACTGATTTACCATTTTTTACTAATTTATATTACTTATTATGAACAGGGTATTGAAATTTTTCAAACTCTTATAACTTGTTAAGTATGTATGTAGGAAGGGCCTAACCAAGCGAAAAAAAATTTTACGACAATTATTTAAACATTTTTTTTAGTTTACAATAAAGAAAAAAGTTCAGTCATATTTTGTTAATTAACAATTGCCTAGCTTGTTGAAAAATCAACTTTAAGAATTTTTCCAAACACCAATAAATTTTATTTAATTTGACCTGTTCGCTTTCAACGAGACAGAGGCAGATTCAAAATGATTCGCGGAGACCTATTTTCAGAGATGAAATAAATTTATAAATTATGGAGATAGAGTTCCGGGAACTAGGACTTATTTATTGAAAATTTCCTCCTCTTTGAGAAACTTTTTTTTAATTTCTTGAATATTAATATTATATACTGGCAAAAAACAAAATACATTTTTTCGTCTTTATTTGTTTAAAACTGAAACCAGTTTAAAAAAATTTCCTCCCCAAACACAAAATCACAAAAAAAATTCTGCGGAAATGCATCATTTTCTCTTATATAATTTGTTGACGTTTTATTAATATAGAGACCTTAAGATATAAGCAATGTAAAAGTTGAATTTAATCCTCGTCCCGACCTTTAACACAGATCAATGAATAATATCTATTCTTATCAGCTTAATATCGCTTCAAAAATCTCAACAGACAAACCTGTACTATGATTCCTGTCCCTTCAATATTTCCGTAAGAAGTTTTTTTGCCTGTTTATGTTTAGAAAAGTGTCTTAAATGTAAAACAGAAACGTATTTTCTTGTAACTGGTTCCAGCTATTCTAAAGTCGAAATAGTAAATAGTTCCAAATAGTAAATATACGAATATTTCTTACTTAACTGATTTCAGCTAAACGAAAGTTGATTCTTTGTTTATAACTTTCGAAATTTTTCATATGCTAACCACATCATTCTAGACATACTTCCAAATCCAATGAGTTATCGGGGGTAATACCACGAGTGCTTGAAAATTACCGATATTTCCATGAAAGCTTGTTGTTAATATTAGACAACAAGCTTGAATGGAAATTATCCGGTAAATTTTTAAGCACAAGCAAGCGGTTTTTAGGGAGAATATTTCTCGAATAAAAATACAATTTAACTGTATATCTCCACTTTTTTTCGTCGCAAAATAACATAAATTGTCTCCATACACTATTCTTACTTTTTTCCGTATTTTTGGGTACACTTTTAATGACATTTTTGTCAATTTCCCGTTCTGTTATATCTCTGAATCGATTCATAACCTCTAAGAAACTTTTCTTTGACATTTCTCGTTTATTATTTTAACATTTTTTTACAACGGTTGTCATGGCAACGTGGAATATCCGCCGAATTTCCGTTTCATAATAATTTAGCATTCGTTGCATTGATACAACATGTATGAATGGAATATTCACACATATTTTCAGGATCAGTATCACTATTTCTCACCATTTTTAACTTGTTGATTAGTAGTCCAGTAAATAAAGGGTCCCAGAAGCGATTATACCTGCCGGTCTATAAATTTTCCGTGAAGGGTAGGGTTTGAATAGTAATTGAACATCTAGAAATTTTACACACCTACTCGCCATTTTGGGGGGGTATTCCCGGCCCCAAAGTTACAAAATTTGGTTTCCCGCCAATATCTCCTAAAATATGATATTTACAGAATTTTTATATTGGAGAAAAATGAAGATCAGGTCATTATCTAAAAAAATGGTCCCTACGATTTCTGCCGAAAGCTCGATAGTTTTCGAGATAATGGCCCTCAAGCGGGATCCTTATGTTGAGCTCCCGCTCCGGAATCGAAAGAGCGGGTTCTTTGCACTTACTTATGACCGGGCGAACAAATTATTCAATATCTCGGGTAAAAATGAATATTTTTTTACGATTCGAAATTCAGATGAAAGGGGAAATCCACAGCTATCATATCCGATGATTCAAGTACCCTTTTTATATTTCCACCATATTTATAAAATGGGTCAAAGATTTTGTAATAACTTTTTTTTCGAGTGTCGGGAAATTACTCATATTTTTCTTAATAATAAACATTTACTCCCATTTTTCGTTATTACGGGTCCTTTAGATGTCTTTATTGATCTCAGAAATTTTGATTGGCCATCTTTCTTGCCCCTTGATTTTTCAGTTGGTGTTTTCATTTACAAATTTTTGCTGTTTTTCGAGGTTGGGAATATTTTGCGAACAATCACTGTCTAAAAGTTTGTACATTATTGGATTGTCTTCCAAAATACGTCATTTTAAAGCTGGGAATTTCTGCTTTTTGGTTGTACCCTCATTTTTTTTTCTCAAGTTTAAATTATTCTAATTTCAATTATGGATTTTTCAACATCGGTTTTTGCGAAAAATATTATTGTTGCGAAAAAATCATGAGGACCATTTTTGTAGATAATGAACTACTCTCCATTTTTTCCCTATATAAAAATTCTCTAAATGTCATATTTTAGGAGATAGTGGCGGAAAACCAATTTTTGAAACTTTGCTGCCGGAAATACCCCCCGAAAATGGCGATAAGGTGAGTGAAATTTCTGGATGTTCAATTACTAGTCAAACCCTACCCTTCACGGAAAATTCATGGACCGGCAGAATTTTTGCACACTTTGCTTACTTTTCATCCTTCATTTACTTGACTATAGACGTTGATTGAGTATAATCATTCAACGCTATAGACTAATGCATGTTCCTATTTCATTTAACACAAAAATCAGATGGTAGGTAGACTGTATAATATAATCTATACTTTATTTTTATAAAGCTTTCATTGTATTTAATAGCTCACCTGTTTGAGAGTATGTATTGTATAGATTTATAGATAATATATTGATATGAATTTTTAATTTATATTGTTAATATGTGTTTTAATTTATTTATTGTAATATATTTATTTGAGCGCCAATTAATAACATTTTAATTTGAATATTAGTGATATCATACATCACTCACCTTTTATGATGACTCTTCACCTCAGGTTGGGTTCATGGGTCTAATGCTCATTTAGTTTCTTTTTTTATTTTATTATTTAATATATCCTCAGGCCGGTCCTGTGTCCTTGCCCTTGAATAATAGGAACTCTAACTGTGAAACAGTTTTGCCAACTTAATAGGAAGAAAACTCTTTATATTAGAAATTTATGAAATATTATTTAATTTATTTTTTAATGAACGGCGTATTTATATAGAATTGATAAGTAAATACATAAGAAACAATTCAAAACACTTATCTAAATGATCTTTCGCTCAACGTTCACACTAAATGAAATTCTTATATCTAATAAATATATGAAAATTATACAACTCTTTTTACATGTAACACAAATAACCAAAGACAAAATAGAACATCTGTTTTTAACAGATTTTATATACAAATTCGACGATATTGTAATCGTAACGAAGATGAATAAATATTAAGTTCTGGATTTAATCACACGCACGTAAGTTCAATAATTTAACTTATAGTTTATGAAATACCTTTTTATCTTGTATTATTTTTTTAAGATTTTCTATGTTTTAGACCTTTCTGGGCCTTGGAGTCCCTCGTAGAAGTGGCTTCAATATGGCTTCGGGGTCGGCTTGGGAAGATTTTCAGTTTTGTTTACCTCTCGGAACCTTCACTCATGGTTTGTTTAAGGAATTTTATATTTACAGAGATTATTTAACCTCTGTTTTTAACAGGAACTTATTAAGGAAGGTTAGTAACACCAATTCACTTTCTAGTTTCACTTTTAACACAACGTAGTCTAATTTTAAATAAATTTTTAAACATGAAAAAGCTTATACTTCTCAATTCTGTATATTTTTTGTAACTAACCGTTTTCTAATCAATAGCAACCAATATCAAATTTTTCTATCCTCTCAAAATCCATATGTCTCTTTATTTTTAAGTTCTTCTATATTTGCTGACCAATCAAATTCATTTAATAATTTTTGATTTCTGTTATTTGACATGATTGTTTTATAATTTGATCTTTTTCTGATATGAAAGTTTATTTTTAATGTCTCCAAATAATTTATTATTGTTTTTATCTTTTAGTTAAAAAATTTTAAAATTATTTGACATCTGTTTTAATTTCAGTTGTCATGTCCTTTCTTCCGTTCGAGTTGACGATTCTAGATTCACACTTTGTTAGATATGTTCATAAGTGTACTTCTTCTATTTTTACCAGTGTCAGATTTTATAACCTAACTAATAATTTTTAATTTTCAGGTTCTTTCTTTTTAGATTTATGATGAGCCAAGAAACTTTTGCAAAGCTTTTGAAAATTCTGAAACTATGTGATAGGATTTCAATAAATTAGAGAAAAGTTATAAAGATTCCCGTTTAAAGTTTGGGTTGTAAATATTTGTCAGGTGATTTGTTTATATTTTATTTAGATTTTATACTGAAATAACCCTTGTTTGGTGTATGTGTTGTATGATTTCACTTTCCATATCAATATATTGATCGGTGTTTGAGCTAAGATGGCGGATTGTCATTTTTTTAACTTACATCTTTCCTAAAATAAATATTATTACAATTACTGTAATGTGAAAATAGTGCCTCCTGTATACTATATAGTTATTAGTGATTCATGCCTATTGTATTCAAGTAAAATATTCATGACTCACTGGTTGAATAATAATTTAGATCAAGTTACATCTCATTGACAATTTATTCTCTATCCTGAAAATGTGCATATTATGTACGGGTCCGATGAATTATTCGGAACCACGTTTTTTTGAAGGATTTTGCGAAAAGTCGGTAGTACCTACTCACATATTTTGAAGATTATCCGTCGAAAAATTTTGCGGTTAATTCAGAATTACCAGAGAAAAATCTAAAAAAAAAAGATTTATTCTTATCATTTCAATCGAAACTATTTCGATATTTTCAATAAAACACAATTTAAATGTGTCACACCATACAGGAAACTATTGAAAATCATATTTTCTTTTTTTTTTCAAGAAAAAATTCCTTTATTTTCTCTCTAATATTGTTCTGAATATAATATTTTACTTTTTATTAATAAGTGGAATTAAATAATGTTTATTTGACTAAAAAATGTCATAGAGCTGTAACTATAAGTACATAGATGTGGGATTGTTCATCTCTTTCAAATATCAAGAACTAAACTGTTCCAAGTTAATATTATAATGAAAAAACAAGTTTCAAGTTGTTTTGTTTTCAAGTTTCATATTAATCTTTTGGGCAAAGATACTAGTGCATCGGCAGTTGTATTAAACTCGTATAAGCCTAGCAAATTCTTGCATTTTTTTGAAAAAGCGACGAGCGAAAAATTTTTTATTATGGTAATAAAAGAGCGATAAATTAGCGACAAACTATGGTAATATCAGTTTTTTCTAAGAGTTGATAGATAAAAAGTGGTTCTGCTAGCTTAATATCAATCTAGCAGAACCATGGGTTGTTTTTAGAAACGACGAGCGACAAATTTTTAATTATGGTAATAAATTAGCGATAAATTAGCGACAAATTATGGCATAATCAAAAATTCAAATTTCCGAAATAGTTCTGTTAGGTTAATGGGGGTTGGGTTCAACCTCTTTCGAATGACAGGTACAGCCCCCAATTTTTTGAATTGGAAGTATATGCTAGTGATATATCGTTTGAAAGGTCTCTTCATTCTCTATACCACAGTGTGTTAATATACAGTGTGGAAACCACTTATGGAATAAAATTCTTTATGTCCTTATTTTAGAAAATTATAAAAAATGCCGAGACACGTCAACTTTTGAATTGAGTTGTGCGTTATGTAAACATAAATTTAAATGTACAGGGTGATTCACGCAAGTATGCCATAGTCGGTGTTGTTTTTTTTTATTGAAACACCCTGTATATTTGCATATTTTTGAAATCCTCTTAATGAACCGATTCCAACAAACTGAATAATGTATGGTCAATTATGAATTATACAGGGTGAAATTTTAAAATTAATAATTTATTACACTTGAAATATTGGTACTTCTTTAAATTAGCTAAATATGGATTTATCAAAAATCTGAACTAACTAATTATTATACGTATTTGTATATTAAACAAAACCTGCTACGCCCATGAATTTTATCATAAATACCTAAAAATTGTCTAAAAACGCCAATAATTAGACAAAATCGGTAAATAATGTGGATTGTTTTCCATTCTGTCAGTTGTTGATGTGTTGACAGTTTATACTGAAAAAGTAAAATCTTTATGAAACACTCTTTCCTTGTCGACATAACAATGAAATATTTAACTGAGACTCACCGAATTGAGATTTTAATGATGATCGGGTACGGGGATAACTGCAGAAGTCAAGTTGAAGTGGCAAACTTATTTAATCACAGGTATCCCGAATTGCCTAATATTTCACAAAGTACTGTGTCTAAAATTCATGCACCATTCAGAGAACTTGGACATGTCAAACCATTGAAAAGAAAACCACACTTCGTTGAAGATGATGTGAAAGTGGATATTTTGTTAAGTGTCGAAGAGAATACAACTTCAAGTACACGTCAAATTGCCCGTGAAAATAATGTTAGTCATACAACTGTTCTAAGATGTCTTCATAAAGAAAAACTTCATCCCTACAAATTAACTTTTGTGCAGGAGTTAACAGAAGACGATCCAGATCGTAGAAAGGATTTCTGCGAAAGATTGATGAATAAGCTGAACAGAAATGAGATAGCTCTTGGTACCATTCTTTTTTCTGACGAATCAACATTCACATTGAATGGAGAGGTGAACCGACAGAACTGTAGATATTGGTCAGCAGAGAAGCCTAATTGGATGCGTGAGACACATACTCAGTACCCTCAAAAGGTGAACGTTTGGGCCGGTATCATAGGCGACCATATTATTGGTCCTATATTTATAGATGGAAATTTGACAGCTGAAAAATATTTAAATATGCTTAGAAATGAAGTTATTCCTGCGTTGGCAAACTTATATCCCAACGCAATAGATCCTAGCTTACCGAATGAAAATGTTTGGTTCCAGCAAGACGGGGCAACACCCCATTATGCTTTAATGGTAAGAACTTATTTAGATGAAATCTTCCCCTTTAAATGGATTGGACGAAGAGGTACTATTGAGTGGCCAGCTAGATCGCCAGACCTTACGCCGTTAAATTTTTTTCTGTGGGGTTATCTCAAGAACAAAGTATATGCAACACAACCAACTAGCATTGTATAGACCTCAAAGACAGGATAACTACAGAAATACGGAATATTTCACCTCAAACTTTAAACAAAGTTAAGGAGGAGTTCTATAGGAGACTGTGCTATTGCCAACAACTAGGTGGAGAACATTTTGAGCATTTATTTTAATGTATTAAAATCAAATACATCAGGTATTTTATGTATGTGTTTAATAACTGTAAAAATAAAAATTTCACCCTGTATAATTCATAATTGACCATACATTATTTAGTTTGTTGAAATCGGTTCATTAAGGAGATTTCAAAAATATGCAAATATACAGGGTGTTTCATTAAATTGTGGTTGTTTACCCAAGTTAGATCCTCTGCAGAAAACAATAACTTTTGTTTTTAAAGTGTTAACTTCAAGATTAAATTTATCGCAGTATGACTCTAAGATTTTTATATTATGAGATATCTCAATTTGTGACTCAGCAAAGAGGACTAGGTCGTCCGCATACATTAGCATAATAATGTTCGTTGTTTCATCTAAAGTAACTCCTTTAACTTTATGTTTTTTGAAATAGCTATGCAGATCAGAAATAAACATGGAAAAAAGAAGGGGACTAAGCGAGTCACCTTGTAAAACTCCTTTCGTTATTTCAATTTTATCTGAAACATTGCCGTTTTGTAAGGAAAGAACAATTCTAAGAATTTTTGAACTAACGCCTTGTAAATAAAGCTTTTCCCAGAGTACGCTATAATCCAAGGAATCAAAAGCCTTTCTGAAATCAA
Organism: Lochmaea crataegi; assembly: GCA_947563755.1. Lineage (NCBI taxonomy): Eukaryota > Metazoa > Arthropoda > Insecta > Coleoptera > Chrysomelidae > Lochmaea > Lochmaea crataegi. Next base: position 28,749,382 of record OX387432.1, read on the forward strand.
CGAATAAGGCAAAAAGTTTCCTATAGGATAAGCGTGAATACTTATTAGTAATTGTATGAAAAACAAAAATGTTATCGTTGCAATCGCGAGATTTACGAAATCCTGTTTGGCATTCTGGAAGTATTTCACAGTTTTCCTCGTAATTGGTAAGTCTAATATTGATAAGCTGTGTAAACAGTTTTGTTTTGTGGTTAATAAGCGCTATGCCGCGGTAACTGTTTGGGACGCCTAATGGGCCTAATGTAGCGGGCGCACGGGAAAAAGTTTTCCTGTGCGCCAACATGCGTCATTGTTCAGTTCCCTTAGCAACACTAAACAACAATTGATGTATTATGACAGCAGATATATAGTCCGTTCTGTATAAAAACCGTTGTGGATCATCAAAGTGTCGAAAAAGAGACGTTCGTTTATATCATGTCATTCGTTTGCTGCTGTCAAACACTATGTTTAGCATCTCTAAACTCAATAAATATTCAAATTTATAGGTCGCGTGGCATTAAAAAATATAAATATATGCTTAAAGAAATGTTTCTTAATTAAGTTCATATCAAATACAACTCGTAGGTTAAATAAATATTAAACTCAAACTAACGTCAGTCGTACTAAAAACTTTTTATGTTGGCAAAAATGCGCGCTGTTGCCGCGATTAAAATGGTTTATTTCTGGTTCAGTTGACGTCTTGACATTTTTGGGGTTATGTTGTGGCAATTTTATATTATGCTCATTTAATTTTTCGATTCTTTCATCCACGTGTTATCTACGTATTAGAAAAAAAAAACTGAGTAATTTTTCAAAAGCAGTAATGAGTTTTTAAAATAATAATTTCTTAGTTAGTGCTGTACTGTTAACATACAAATAAAAGTTTTATATGTAACTGAAATAAGTCGAAGTTTGTTTGCAAACTTCATTTGACATATACTAGATACTCATTCTATTTCAAGGGCTTGGCAACATCCAGTTATGACAGACGTCATGGACAACGGTCTTTATACTGAATGGATTATATGTCAGCAAAAATCTTATGTTTTGAATGGTAGACATTAACTGTCATTCTTGTCATAAAAACCACTTTTTGTTGGTCACACTGACCTTAAACTGTACTCGTCTATAAGGTATAATGAAAACTATCGTTCATTACACATCCATGAATGCTTTTCCCGTGCTTGCACGACTTCCCGTCGCGCGCACACGGGAAAAGCCTATTTTCTGGACTCTTAATGAATTATACTATTTATCCCATACAGTACGACACATTGAAACTGTTTTTTGTATAAAATATCGTGCCAAAAAGTGAAAATGTTGAAAAAAAACTTTTTATCATGCCTATTGTATTTAAGCATGACTTACCGGTTTAATAATAATTCAAGTTGACAATTTATTCTCTTTCCTGACAAAGTGCATATTATGTATCTACCTATACATTTTTAATGAAATAAAGTGAAATTATATTGTAACAATATTGAAATTTAATGTCAATCAGGTAATTGGTACGTTTCCGTTATTTTATGTTTATGTAGGGCAATCTAATATACCTACCTACAGTGATTATAACACAATAACTGAAACACTAAAAGCGTCTAGTCACGTCTCAATAATTGAGTTTCTCCTGTCTTTCCATAGACAAATTACATATCGAAGGTCTATTTTATGGATAGAAGAAATATTGTCGTAAACGTTGACTGTTCTTGTGGCACAAGCAAAATCAATATTATCAATATTATTTAGAATTGTTATGTTGTTTGATGTTATACAGAGTGTCTGGAACCGAAAAGTACGTAGAAAAAATTATGTCAAAAGAGGGATTAGCAAAATACTGAAAGAATCTAAATACAACTTATTATAAATGAAATTGAATCGAAAACCCTTGGAACGCCACAGAAGATTTTAAAAATTATCGGGTTTTAACTGGAAACGGTCTTCGATGAGCAAGAGAAATCTAAATTATTAACAAAATCATAGGCCTGAAGGCGAAAGGTCTCGAATTTGATATAATTATGCATGAAATAACTCAACGTTTAAATTAGTGGCTGCTAGATTAACACGAGCATTTGCATATGCGATTTATGACTCACGGATACGGTTTCCCCAACTATTTTGAACTAGCATCAACCTCAGAGAATTGGTGTTCATTAGACAAAGGGGTGGGTATGGAAATATTTCGCGATTTAAATTTTTCTCCTTCAATTCCCTTGAAGCTTGGAAATATCGATTCAAAATTCACTTATATATGTATAATTTTCACCTTAATCGATTGGTGGTCATTAAAACGTTCTAACTCTTCTATTAGTCGAGTTACGAGTACTTTTTGGTTTCAGAAAGTGGATTTTCGAATATTTTCACTGCTTTTACATTTATTATCCATAAAATGGAAACTCTTAGAGCTATGATCTTGTAAATTTCTTTCCAAGTAAACTAGTCTTTTGACTGAGAGCCAGGCTCTGCATAAAGCTATCAGTAATCCAACAACTAGGTCTAGACTGGTAAACAACTGCAAAGAATACCTTAATAGGCTGGCAAGGGACAACAAAGTGTCTGTAATGGGGCACATCAAGGGATTGCAGGTAATGAAATAACGGACCAGTTAGCTAAAGAAGGCTCTAAAGGAGACTTCATAGATCTGGAACCGTTTTGTGGAATCAGAAAATATTGCATAAGAGGGGAAATCGAGAACTGGCTAGATAGGGAACACCAACTCAAATGGAGGTTGACATAAGGGCACCTCCATACAAAGAGTTTACTAAGCAAGGTAGACAAGGTACTCTCAACAAGGTTATTGAAACTGGGTAAGAGACATTTGTAGACAGTTGCTGACCTGGTGACTGGACACTGCACCCTGAAGAAACATAAAATGGGCAAAGTCAGTGAACCTATAGGCAGAAAATGTGAACTTGATGATGAAGCACCTACTCACATACTCTGTTTCTGCGAGAACTTACAAGTACTTGGACGGAATAAGCACTTTGGAGAGGAATTAATACAACCATTACAACTACTGAAAGTCCCTCCAGTCAAACTAGTGGCCTATATAGAAGACACGAAGCTTCTGGAATGGAAGAAGATATCATGGGAAATGGAACAAAGATTCATTTCAAGGTTCTGGGCTGTTAAGCACAACGCAAACGAATGAATGGATATTCAGTTCAAAATTTATTTTTTTGTGGTATTTACAAGACTTTTTATGAGGAAAATGCGTTTTTTCGAAAATTTCATGACACTATATTATAGTAAAAGCCAAATGAAGGTGCGTTTACGTCATCATTGAGGACATTTGCAGCGTTGACAGATTGTTCATGAAATATGGAAGTTAACAGAGAATAACTGAAGTAAAAAAAAAACGTAAATGCAGAAAATGTCCCAATATATTAAATCTGATCCAACATTAGTGTCTCTCTCTGCGCTATTAATATTTATAACTATCGGACCAATTTGTGGACGACGCGGCAACATTACAGTATTTCTGGCAGTGACTATTTTACCGTCATTAATTGGTGGCTACTTTATGAAAATTTTAACACAAAATTGAAGGTCGTCTAAACCCAAAAAAGATATTTTGTTAGAAACGTTTTTTTATTGATTGGATTATTTTTAGAAGCGATTTTAAACAAACTTAAGTATATACACTTCTCGATAAAAATGTAGCCACACATGCAATAGAATTACAACCCTAGTGACGTAAACGCAACTTTATTTGACTTTTACTTGTGTAAGAAGGTGAACGAATGATTTTATCAATAAAACTGACTATACCAGTCGATTTCTCGTATCAAAAAACCTCTTGTTACGAATTAAGCATTTTTTATATAAATTTTGTACAAAGGGGTGGGTATCGATTCAGAATTCACTTGTATATGTAAAATTTTTCCCTGAATCGATTGGTGGTCATTACATTTACAGCAGGTTAATAATAACAGACTGAAGATTTTATCGGTAAACGCTGCAACTATAATTTGGTATTTGTGTACTACAATTTTGATTTTCGATCAGTATTTCTGGAAATTGCAGTATTAAAGTTTTTATTCTTATTTCTTTTGAAATTCCTTGTATAACAGCATGCAAATCTGGATGAATGAGATATGTAAATTATTTGGTTAAATCCCTTATCCTCGGTTTTCTGCTGCTTGAAACCGAATCTTTTGTAAATGAAACTTCTTACAATACTTTGAAATTAAGTTCAAAGGTATTCCAATTAATTTCTGGCGTTGAAATATTAAAAAGTCTTCCTGAATTATTTCTATTGATGTTAGAATTCGGAGTTTTCCTGATATTTCCTTAATGAACCCAAAAGAAACTTTTTAGAATTTCGAATAATTTACGCTCCTTTAGTTACCAGTTTCGTATATTCGAAATTATTTTTGTGTTTTATTGGAGCGTGTGTCTAAATTATTGCTCTTGGCTTTAATGATTACAAAAAAGTAAAATCTAAAATATACCGTCTTACCATAATTTATTTTCTGTAATACATCATCGAGTTTAATTGATTTTAACTATTGTAACTTTCATCTCTTTAAGTTCATGTACAGTGTGGAAAAGAATATGGAATACATTCGTTATTCCAGTTATTGTATATAAAGGGTGTTTCTAAATTGATGAGATAAAATTCAGCTCGTATAAAATTATCATGGGTCTTTCAAATGACAAAATTTCCTTAGTCCACCCCTTCCAAGACATCAAATCTAAAAAGTACTGAGTGAAATTGAGTTTTTACTTATTTCTCAACTTTAAGTTTAAGAACTTTAAATTTCGTAATTATAGTGCACTCGCACTAATTCTCAATTAGTCTACTGTAAGTTCTAAAATTATCACATTGGTCTTATTATTATTATAAAAGATTGAACGAGTCGAGGTCAAAGAGCTATAAAAGTCGAATAGAAAATAAAGTTTACCAATAATTACAAAGAAACAAAGTAAACAAAATAAATGTACAATAAAAAGTAGTCAGTCTAGCGCAGTTAAATTGTAGGCATCATAATTGTTTTTAAAAGAGTTTACTGTTGAAGCGTTATTAACGTCTGATGGGAGAGAGTTCCAATTGTCAAACACTCGATTTGATAGAAAACCTTCACGACATTAAGTTCGAAATTGTTTTTTTTTATTTGAAGCGATGTCCACATTTTTTTCTTTCTTCTTTCATAAACTTCGTAGATGATCTTTTTTCTCGGCGAGTCCTTGTATGGTCTTAACGTTTATTGGTTGGGTAGTTGTCAGTTTGATTTCCATAGTCGCGGCTTTCGGATGGTTGTCTTGTTCTGTCGTCGAAAACGACGCTGAACTTCTTCAGGAGAACTTGGACCGATTCATAGGACTCCTGCGTGATCTGGTTGGGTTTTAGCGTGGTTCGGGGCGCTTCACGGGGTGTGGTGTGGGTTTGGGCAGTCAGCGTAGGGTCTTCACCTGGCGATTCTGACAGGCTAGCTGTACCTGGACCTCGACGTTGATGACTTCCTCTGATGTCATCAACTTGGTGGAGCAGAAGTTGGACGTGGCCCCAGTGTCGATGAGACGTACTGGACGTCTTTGGACTTCTGCTTCTTTGACGGACAGGCTCGCTGTCTTCGTTTTCTCCCAGGCTGGGCTGAGCGTGTGAGTCTCGGTATTGACTGACTGTTCGGGTGTTTCTAGTGAGCGCCCCTGGTATCGTTTCCCGACCGCTGGACGGGATTTTCGGACGGCTGTCGTGGTATAGGTGTTGGTCTCGTTCTGGATGGTGACCTGGTTCTGGTTGCTGACCTCTGCCTGGGTGGTGACCTCTTCCTGGGTGGTGACCTCCATCTGTATGGTGACCTCTGCCTGGGTGGTGTCCTCTGCCTGGGTGGTGACCTCCATCTGGGTGGTGACCTCCATCTGGGTGGTGACCTCTGCCTGGGTGGTGACCTCCGCCTGGGTGGTGTCCTCTCCTCTGCCTGGGTGGTGTCCTCTGCCTGGGTGGAGACCTCCTTCTGGGTGGCTGGGAAGAATTCTGGTACCTCGCTGGCCTCTGCTGCGGTTGGCTTCTGCTTCTTGCGTTGACGTCTCTTTCTATGTCTTCCGTCACTCTCAGCAGGTCTTCAAAGTGGGTAGGGGGGAAGCTCGAAGAAGACATCGTGTCTCTGGTCGTAGCTGCTGCTCGATGATCGTCCGTACTAAGGTGGGTTGTGACATCTCTGGGAACAGTCGGCTGGATATGGCCCATTTCGTGGCTGCTGGTTCTTCCCTATGGAGGCTGCTGTAGAATCTAGATGTCAATCTGGCGATGGTGGCTGGGTGGTTGAAGTAGTCTATCACCGTGGACGTCAAGAAGGCGTAGCTCGTCTGGTTTCCGTATATTTGGGCCCATATCGCTGCTTCTTCCTGGAGTTGGCTGGTGAGGATCCTTAACCAATGGCTTCTGGGGGCCTGGACTTCGTGGAAGTAGTCTTCTAGGTCTTGCATGAATGCTTCTGGGCACTGGTCTTCGGAACCGCTGTAGGTTGGTGGCTCACGACTCCATCGTTGCTCGCTGCTGTTCCTCAGTGAAAGCTGTTGGAGGGACTCCGCTAGCAAGGTGAGTGGATCTGCTCTGGCATTTGGTGGAATGGTTGAACTCGGTTGTCTGGTCCGGTCATCCGTCTGGATGGCTGAAGCCTCATTTTCTAATTCACGTTGGGCGCCATGTTCTGGTATCGGTATTTAGAGAAAAATATATGATTAGTCACAACCAAACTTATTATTTAAAGCTCTGAAGACTATTATTAAATCGCCTTCTATCCCAAATGCCCAAATAAACATTTCCTGGGCTTGTTCATTTCATTCCGATTAAAATAACTAGACATGATTTTTCCTCAAACAAATAAGAGAACTAGGCTCTTACACACATTTTTTGTCCGTTTTTTGTCTATTACGGATGGAGAAAGTTGCATACAGGGTGAATTATTGAGATTAACAAGATATCCCAGATTTTTAAATCCGGCCCTGTAAATCAATTCACTTTATGGTATTTACCATACTGGAGCACAGTGTTTGTCGTTTCTGATTATTTTTAAGATTTCTTTTTAATAACTAAACATTATTATACAGTAAGATATTTCATTATTGCCAATTTTCAATTTGAATGAATATTTAATTGGAAATGTGCGGTAAGTGGAACAAAACATTCAAATACCCAGGTCTAACTGTCTATTTATGAACTCTGAAAAATTATATCAGATTTTAAAAAAATCATATACAGGGTGAAGTGTTGATTATGAAGCAGTCTCACCGAGGACGGTCCTGGATTAATTCTGAATATGTCAGTTAGTTACCAGGCACCAATACACACTTTTACCAAAAAATGAGACAAATCGACTTAATCATTGAAAATATATGACGAAACATTGTTTTGGTGATGATCCATTATTCACTCTGTATATTATTAATCAAAACAAGAAGACATTTTTTGATGGTTATTTGATAATCCCCTAATGTGCCTCTACTTATGGTAGAAGTGTGTACCTAGGTACTGTTTCTCGTAGCACACCCTGTATATTTTTTTCATAAAGATTTTTTGTATTTGATCCAATGTCTAAATTGTATTGTTTATTGAAATGTTGCATTTTCGTGTGAGGTTAGTGATTGATAGAGAAGCAAAAATAAATGTCTGTGTATTTTTAAAGTTTGAATTTATTGAGTAAAAAAATATTATTTAGTACATTTTAATTAAAAATGTTCATATTACTCTCATTACAAGCTTGAAAATTAATTAACAAGGTATCGCTGATTTTCATTATCCGGTGGAAATTAATTTTTAATGCGATTAAAATTAATGGTAGCTTGTTTTTGTTACACCCTCAAGGAAAACGTTTTTATCCGCTTGAACTCAAGAGTTACCTTGAAATTATCAAAATTGTTTAATAATATGCGACAAACGTCTTAACTCCTCCAGATACCACAAATAAAAAATATTGTTCCACGAATTAGGTAATTAATAAACTTCAATTCAAATTATTTTTGTTTAAAGAAGTCCTCTTGGTTAGTGATGCATTTTTTCCATAATTAGGGGTCCTGTCAGAGTCGCATTGTAATTAGTTTTCTTCAGTTATTAGGGTTGTTTTGAGTGGTAGTTAATTACAATCCATAAGTATATTAGTAGTTTTGTTGTACCTACATCGGTGAATAGTGTATATAAGCTGGAAGGTGGAAGACTTGGTCCTATCATAAAAAAGTATCGACGTTCGGCCTCGATTGACGTGCGACAATATGTTGCCCCTCTCACCACCTACCCAACCTAACCTAACAGTCTTGCGATGATAATTGCGGTTCTAATTCAAAATTCAAATAATTCAAGAGTTGATTTCCTCTATAAAAGTCTTAATAACTTTAAATGACATTAACTTTGGAGATAACGTCGAGCTTTATCTGTCCAGGTACTTAGTTCAAAGAAATAAAATTTCCTACATTAAGATGATAAACTGGAGAGCTCTTCCGCAATTAGCTTTCTCCATTTTATTATTTTATCTCTTAACACTCCAGTGCATCTACCGTTTTACTGTGTTTTTAGACCTGTTAAGACTTTTACTGAGAAGACTCACCAAATTCTGAATATTTGGTGTAATAAGGTCAATATCAATTACCTTTTTGGATCGTGGAAACATCTATTTAAAGTTGATGTCTCTTTAACTATTTTGCAGTTAAGCTACATATTGTAACATGTCAATCGACAGCTACGCCACTGACCATAAATGACATATTAATCATTTCATGGGAACGTACTTATAATTAACTTAAACAATACTTGTCGGACCGCCGACAGAAGCTTGCTTGTTATGCACAATAGAATGCGAGTTTGGGAAAACCATCAATAAAAATTCGCGCAATAGAATGCAAGAACATCATTATCTTCACTTCTAAGAGGAATGTGCAACAAATCCATTTCTCGTCGATAGTCATTGAAATTATTGGCCATAACGTAATTGCGATATCTTATGACCTTTTTTCAAATTTAAACAATTCTTGACCATTTTTGACAGGTTCTGACAATAATTGACTATATTTGACAATTTTTCAAAAATTTTGACAAGTTTCAACAATTATTGACCATTTTTGTGCGCAATCTTTCTTGCCGCACTGAGCTCGCACACCTATAGGTGTGAAAAATTGTCAAAAATGGTCAAAAATTGTCAAAATTTTGAAAAAATGGTTAATAATTGCCAAAAATTTGGAAAAATGATCAAAAATTGTCAAAAACTGTCAAAATTTTGGAAAAATGGTTAATAATTGCCAAATATTTTCAAAAATTTTGATAAAATGTTCAAAATTTTTGAAAAATTGTCAAAAATGGCTCAAAAGGATCAATAATTGTAAAAATCATGAAAAATGGTCAAAATTTTGGAAAAATGGTCAATAATTGCCAAATATGTTAAAATTTTTGAAAAATTGTCAAAGACGGTCAACTATTGTTAAAATTCGTCAAAATTCGTCAAAAATGGTCAATAATTGTTAAAATTTTTGAAAAATTATCAAAAATTTTTAAATATGGTCAAAAATTGTCAATAATTATAAAAAAGTGTCAAAAATGGTCAATAGTTATCAAAAATTGTCAAAATTTTTGAAAAATGGTCAAAATTTTTGAAAAATGGTCAAAATTTTTGAAATATTGTCAAAAATGGTCAATAATGGTCAATAATTGTTAAAATTTTGAAAAATGGTCTAAAATGGTCAAAATTTTTGAAAAATTGTCAAAAATGATCAATAATTGTCAAAAATGGTAAATAATTATTAAAATTTGATAAATTGTCAAAATTTTGAAAAAATGGTCAATAATTGCCAAATATGTTAAAATTTTTGAAAAATTGTTAAAAATGGTCAATAATTGTCAAGGACGGTCGATAATTGTCAAAGACGGTCAATAATTGTCAAAATTCGTCAAAAACTGTCAAAAATGGTCAATAATTGTTAAAATTTTTGAAAAATTGTCAAAAAATTTTAAATATGGTCAAATATTTTCAATAATTGTCAAAAATTTGGAAAAATGGTCAATAATTGTCAAATTTTTTGGAAAATTGTCAATTATTATAAAAAACTGTCAAAAATGGTAATTAGTCATTAAAAATTGTCAAAATTTTCGAAAAATTGTCAAAAATGGTCAAAAAATTGTCAGAACCTCTCAAAAATGGTCAATAATTGTTAAAATTTTGGAAAATGGTCTAAAATGGTCAAAATTTTTGAAAAATTGTCAAAAACGATCAATAATTGTCAAAAATGATCAATAATTGTCAAAAATGGTCAATAATTATTAAAATTTGGAAAATTGTCAAAATTTTAAAAAAATAGTCAATAATTGCCAAATATGTTAAAATTTTTGAAAAATGGTCAAAAATGGTCAATAATTGTCAAAGACGGTCAATAATTGTCAAAGACGGTCAGTAATTGTCAAAATTCGTCAAAAATGGACAAAGCTTTTGAAAAATGGTGAAAAATTCACGAAAAATGGTAATTCTGTTGTGCATAAGAAGCAAGCTTCTGTCGGCGGTCTGACGACCGCTCACCTTTTTTTTTATTTGATGTCTTCTGAGAGATGGGACCATCATTTTCATTTTCAGTGACTTCATTAAACAATGGCTGATTTTCTCCGTCTGTTTTATTCTTTATCCAGTTTTGAAGCTTACAATCCCCGTTACCCAATGTAGAGAGTAACATTCTTTTGCATACACACAATATTTTATTGTCCACTTTTAAATGAAACTTGAATGAAAATTGTCTTCTTGAAGGTCCTATGTTTTTTCTATCACGTGTTCTTTTTGAGAGTAATACTTCTGTGGTTCTTCTTACTTACATGCGTTTCTCATTCCAAATCATTTTCCAAAATTCGTTAATTATTTTTTGTCTTTCTCCTTCTGCTATACGTTTACAAAAAAATGCAATACTGTTACATTTACAGTTAATAACTTTCATTTCTCTCCTTGGTCCGGTTACTATAAACTTCCGTTTTCCATCTACAATCTTTCTGCCTTTATATTCCTCACCCTTTTCTCTTTTTAGTTTAGTTATATTATCCTGCCATTGATTTTCATCCACTTGATGTCTTGTTTTTCGTTTTAGATTTTTTTCGCGGGTGACCTTGACCAAACGAGTTAAATCTTCATTAGAGTTTTCGTCTTGGTCTGGTTGCATGTTATTTACTTCACCATGTGTATTGTCTTCAATCGTATTCACAGATTCTTCGTTTATTGTTTTCCTCAATAATACTGGCTTCTTCGTAGGGTTGATTGTCTTCTTCAGTATTATTAGTAGCTTCTTCATTATCTTCAGCATTAGCAGGTTCTTTATGGACTTCAGACAGATATGGCACTTCGTTTAGTACTTCAAAATTAAACGTTTTAATATTGCGAAGTGTTCCGTCTTCTTGTACCAAATACATTTCATTATTAAGGAAAAATTCATCTGTTGTAGGTAATGGTATTTTATGTGGTAGTTCTTTTGGTAGCTCTTTTAACTGGTTCATTATTTTTTGGGCTCTTGTACTCATTCTGAAAAGAAAAATAACTGTCAACCAAAAAGCTCACAGTATAAAAATATCTAAATATTTTAAAAGTACATTTTATCATGTCATTTTAATAAATAATAAAGTGGGCAGTATTCTCAGTAAATTAGACGAAATAATATTACACTATCTTAAATTATCAAAATAGTTGCACATTTCTGTGCATCAACAATCGTGTAACTCCACGAACTTTTAAAACACCTACTTATTAATAAATACAAACCGCTTAACTCCCTCTAAACAAAACATTTAACTCCACCATTATTCGTCAATAACCTCAAATACAATACATTTATAAACCCTCTAACTACACTTTCGTTTTATCCATATTAATCTAGCAACAAACAAAAAAAGACAGTATTCGCCAGCTAACTTGATGTCCTAAATGCTTTCTAGGGAGCTATTGACGCCGCCCATCCGATAACTGTAAACAGTGCCATGCAAGTTCTGAGGATACGCTTTCTGTTACAAAATTAACACAACTTGTACAATTGATAAAGTAAAGTCCGTCCGGATATATATGATCCTAACTTAATAAATAATATTTAATTCTTTGTTTTAATTATTGGTATATTGATTTTAATAGAAACGGATCTGCTGTATACCTGAATTCTGAGTACATAAATAATATTTTAACAATAAGGTACCCATTACAATAACATTTTATTTATCTAATTGAAGATTATAAAGTTAGGATCTTATATTTCCGGACGGACTATAATTAAAATTTGTTAGAAACTAAATAATTTCTTCCAGGTAGTAATGAGAATAAAAGAAGCACAAGATAATGGGAAATTATTTAAGCTAGGTATATTTCTAAGAATAGGTATAAACAGTTTTTATCTTTACGAAGAATCTGACACACTGCCGCTACTGGAATCACTTTCATCTAGATCTAGAGTAATCACAAGAGGGTTGACGACATAAAACATATCTGTTTGTTTCACAAACACTTTATTGTACAAAGCAGAAACAATAACTGTGTGACGCTACGCTACTGAAAATCTTAACACCTGATAAGGTTCGATGCAATTGGCGTTTGTTAAAATTTTACCACCAATAGCAGCCGAGTAGGCAGGGCATTATTACTCTGTCTCTCTTAGTTGGTAATTCTGGGACATCAAGTTAGCTGGCGAATACTGTATATTATTTTAATAAATTAACACTTACTTTAAGTCTGTGTGTACTCAAAATACGAAATTTGTCACTAAACAAAAACCTCAAAATGGAATTTTTGGAGTTACGTGGTTTGCTAATTAAGCCATCGATATACTCTTGCGACTCGCAGTGAAGGTCCTTATAGACCTACCTAACCTACACTGACGCGGTTTATGATTTTCGTTCCCGTAGTGCCTCCAGGCGGTTATTGATTAAACAATATCTAACGAACATCGAATTCTTAACAAGAAATGTTCTCTGTTGAAAAGTTTAATTTATCTGAGCCAAATAAATATTTACAATCACTTTTTATTCATTTTTGCTCTGAATCTGTAGAGGAAACACTGTCAGAATTATTAAGGAGTTTCTTAATTGGAATGGGATTTAGCGAGTAGACAAATATTTAGCGGGAAGTAGCGATTAAATTAGTCCGGAATAAGTCGAGTAGGTGTTGTGAGATTGCGAGACTGGTATAAATGAAGAAATATAGTGATACATTTATCTACTGAGACGTGAAAAAACAAAGCAAATGCCTATACAAATTAGGTACAGAACTGGATTAAGGATATTAATAGTCCAATCAGTCTGTGATGTCTTAGATTGTTTTTTTCACAGACAGAAATGAAGAATAATTTACGTAGGCTCCGAAATTGTGTTCTACTGGAATTTAATGAAGGAAGAGAGTACCAGTAATTGATCTAATGATTATAAAGATATTATCACGAACCAGCGATAACTAACCTAACAAGATGTGCACGTCTAATGGAAGATTTGGCAATAAAGTCATAATATGCTTCATATATATTTTAATTAAGTAAAAGTGTATAATACAATATATCGACCAGTTTTAACTTATGGATGCGAATCTTGGACACCGTTTCTGACTGACTTTCGCGCAGCCATTCATCCATTGCCACGGTAGCTAACAACGTAGATTACGGATTGTTTTATCGAGGTTTACTCCTCTAGGCTTTTTCTCACGGTTGCCTCCGGACGCAGTGGCTTCCGTTGCCTGACTACTCCACAACATAGCTGCCTTCCCTATGTTGCTGGTTTTTTATCGAGATTTACTCCTCTAGATTCCTGGGAATCTAACCTATTAGTCGCCTTTTACGACAGGTGGGCTATCCCCTGGGGGTATTCTTCTGAGCCCGCCCCCAGACGGGCCAACATAAGCAAGGCTAGGTTCAAGTTCATCACGTATGTTTACTATATTCAATTACATAACATTCAAAGGTGAATGATAATATTGACACTAGATATAAATATACAGCTGAGAAGCAGACTATACTGTAATAAATACCAAATAAAGAAACATAGGAAACATCGCCCAGTATAACAAATTTCATTTAATTTAGAATAAAGCAGTCGCTGATTTGCAAAATAGGAGTTAAGAAGCTAAGCAGTTTAAAATATTGCAAAAAGTAATACACAGGAAACGAGTTTCTAAATAACAATTCCGCTGAGTCGGAAGAAACCAACGCGCTATGATCAAAAACCTGATTAGCAAATTCTGTTGAATAGAAGGTAGACCAATCAGAAAGTAACATGTGAACCAGAGTAAAAAAGCTGACTATGGGAAATGCACAAAGCCAGGGGAAAAAGGGAAAGAAAGTGGCAGTGGAACGGAAGTCACGGTTGCATCTGGTTGCGAGTTGGAGTTTGCGGATAGCGGGCTTTTGGAGTTCTCTAAGTGTTCAATTAATTTATATTTAAAAGTAGTGTTTGAACTTAGGAAAAGTTTCTTTTCAAAAACTTGAAGTAAAATTTCAAGGGAGCGTCTACTGAAAGCGCTCTTCAGTGTTAGTAGATAACTGGGGTTAACGACTAGTTTAATTTCTCAACCAACGGAGCATGATCGCATGAAAAAAGGAGTGAATGTGAAGAGGACGAAAAGCGAAATGAATAGGTATCATATATAGTTAAATAACATATACCCGTAAAAATAATATGCATGGTTCTACCACAATCCTAACCCTATCACCGACGTATCCCTATAACATAAAGACCTCTCTATATCGACAACAGCTGATAGCCGCGGAGGCCACATCCAACCTTTCGGACATTTATTTTAGGAGTCGACAATTCCTTCTTCCTTCCCACGTACTCGTGGGTGGTGTTCGAATTTGTACCTTCATAAGTAACCAGAGTAATTTGTATCACATCTGGTACAATTGTAACATCTCTGACAACACTGAACAAAAAGAAAATATTCTTCTTTTTTTGCAGTTCCTAGTCTGCAGTTGATAAAGCCATAATCTCTGTTTGGAATCAACGGCACTAGTTCCATCTACTGGTTAATTCCAAAACCATAATGGAGTATATTTCCCAATTACATCATTGACGTGCGCATCTTGTTCATTACTTATTTCGACTATAACTCTAGTATTACTTTGAGGTATCATGAGAGTACGTCGAATTGAATTTATTCCCAAAATCTAATTGTTTAACTCGATTAAGCAGTGGAACTGTAATTTATAGTAATCCAGCTACATGTTGACAATGAACTTTAACATTCTTACAAGAAAACAAAGAAAACTAATCTCCTTGTAAACGTTGAGTAATTGTCGAGGAATTTAAACTGATTTTCCTACCGCCCGTTAATTAGGAAGGATTACACGTTTCAGTGTTAAACAAATATTTGAGAGTTTTGTGTAGAGCGCTTTTATTAACTTGGTTGAGTCAACGACTCAACTACGTGACTCTAAATTAAGAAAGTTTGTTGGAAAATCTTTCAGTTTTATGCTATTGTTGCGTATACAATTACAAGTATTTGAATTGTAGCCAAGGGACTTGTTCCATTTACATTAAGTACAACGTTTCGGAATACAATATCACGACAACGTATAGCAGCTCCTTGGTGTCTAAACTTTTTTTTCCATTTAAAAGAAGCAATTGTGAAAAAATATAAGTTCATAACAATCAAGCGAATGAGTCTCCATTGTACAATTTTATTATGGTATATGCCCTGTTTAATTTCATGATAATGCTTATGTAACGGTAGAAGGTTTTGTCGCGTATAGAGATCTTATTAAATGTCACTCGTATCCTATACGCATGTATGTATATTAGACTGATTCAAAAAAATCATTTTTTTTTATTATATCGAAAATATAGTTGGAAATGATAAAAAACAAATACTGTGAAAGTTTAAGTTCTTAATATTAATATTAAGAGGTGCCGCATCGCAAATTTTGATTTTCCATTTGGGAACTATATTCTCTTGCACTTTGGAATTTTATAGCTCACGTTGGTGACAATACTTCGGAATGACCAAGGTATATTCTTGTAGGAAATTGAACGCTCCACAAAAAAGGTCTCTTACAATTTTTTGATATATTTATTCCCTCAAAAGTATTTATCATCTGATGTATGATAGGTTTGAACATAGAATTGTCAGCTATAACAGGAAAATTACCAACCTAAATTGAATATGTCAAATAATTTACAAAATTTAATTAATAAAAGATTTAAACTTAAATAATTCATTTAGAAATTTAAAATATGATGCTTTCTTTTAAAAAAGATTAAATCTATCAAAGAATATAATAAAATCTATTGAATGAACATCTATAAGTTAATTTGATTGGTCAATGACAATCAAACAAATAATGTACTTTTAGAGATAGTAGGCAGTTGGTTGCTAAGGAAGAAAAAGGAAATTGGTTGTTAGGTACTTGTTGTTGTGTTTTCGGAAATTAATTTTCCACAAGAAGCACGTTATTTAGTTCAGTGAAAAAAAGTTTGTAAATTTGATAAAATATCTATGTAATTATTAGTGAAAATAGTTCAACTAACCTTGTAACACGGTTCCTGAAGAAAATAATCACCGAGGGATCTTTGTAAGTGAATAAATTTAAATAAACCATATATTAAATTTCATCAAGAGGCATTCTGTATTGGAGCTGTCATGCTTTTCGTTTTGGGGGTTACTTCACAAAGGCCCAGAGCGGTCTAAAACAGGAAAGAAGTGATTATTAATTTTTCAACATTAATAGAAGATAATAAACTTACTAGTTGTGAGTACTAGTACTACTAAACTTGTGAGTGTATATAAAAGGAACTTAGATATTTTGCAAATTCTATTCTATGCAAATATCGTCCATTTTGCTTTTCGTTTTGGCTTTTTTAAAACGGTATCCCTGTAAATACACTAATGTATAAAAAGTTGCATAATTGCATGTATTAAAAATAATTTTCATTGTATGAATGTGATTGTTGAGTGGAAGACCATCTTAGTTAAGTTTTATTTTCCTATTTGTTGTAAGAAATAACGTTTATCTTGTTAATTTATGTCCACAAAATTAATTTTCAAAAAATAAGTTTAAAATTGTTTCATCCCAAGTATTATTTCGAAGTAATTCTTTTTATCAGTTGGCACAACTATATTGAACACCTGTTACACATCATTGAGGCACTTTCAGGGTGAGTACACAGGACCGTATTCAGGAAAGTGTTTAAATGCAAATCAGATGTTAAAAACTTTATTAAAAATTTTGTTTAAATAACATAGAATTTTGGCGCTCATTAAAAAAGAACAATAATTAGATTTCTTACACATTAAACCCATGAACCCAAACCCTGAGAAGCTAAGTTTCCATTAAAAAGGTGAGTACACTGTGTAGAGTTATTAAAATTGCAAAATTTGAAATTATTCCGGGTACAATACAAATATAAAAAAAAATTAGAAAGCACTAAATAAAATATCATATCAATATATATATATGTATGTATAGCGGGATGACATTCACTAAGACCTAAAAGATCTATTGTATCCGCTTATTTCTACTTAGTTCCTGATGAAAGTCTCAGAGACTAGTAGCTCCTTTAGTCCTATTTCCCGGAGGAATTTCAGGATATCTGCAGGTTTCCACTTAAGTAAAAGTCCCTCTTTTATCCATTAGTCTCCTAGGTGTTGTGCCCTAGCATTCTGAATTGCTATGCAATTCGCAAGTATGTGGATGGAGGTTTCTCTTTCTATGCCACAGAATCCCTCAGGAGCCCATTCAGGCGACAATGTCCCATTAGGATCCCTGTTAAAACTCTTAGTGCAGTTTTACTTTGATTTTTTTATTCATTGATCTCAACAAGCTGTAGTCACCCCGAAGAATATCTTTGATTGTCTAAGCCCTACTAGATCTTTCCAGTGGTCAGATCTTCTCTTTTTCAGCTTTCCTTATTTCACCTAAAATCACATTGGAGCAGATACTGCAAAAGATTTCCGGTCCCCAAAAGGGTGTTTCAGTCCCCCTCTTTGCAATTTTATCTGCTATTTCATTTCCTTCTATTCCAGTGTGTCCTGGAATCCTCAGTAAGGTGACTATTTTTCTCTCGCCTAGTTCATTGAGTTTGCCTAGGCCCCATTTTCGAACTGATTACACAAGAGCTCAGTGCTTTAATGGCTGCTTGACTATCCGACATCATGATAATCCTTTGCCTTCTATATCCTTTATCAATATTGAACTGGGCACATTTTCTTATGGCGTGAATTTCCACTTGGGGGTTTTTCCAAGCTTTCAGAGTGTTTGGTACTAAATATAAACTAAATGCAATATCCATATGTTATACTGTAGACTGATAAGCACAAGTTGGCCTTTATTAAGTTCTATTATGATTAACTTAATATACCATTATTTTTATTATTTTTGTTAATTATTTTGGGAAATCAACAAAAAGATTAATGAATACACCATACTATTATTTTTATCCAAACATCATTTCCGCTTACAAATCATGGTTTTCTAGCTCATTTTAGTCGAGCTGTTCGTCAATATCTCGACAGTACGAATGGAAATCGATGCGTTGCACAAGGAGGGTAAGTCTGCATAAGGCCTGCAAGATCGCCCGATTTCAATCCATGCTGGTACAATACAAAATCGTGTTCAGCTATGGGAAAGAATAGGGAGTGACCAGAATTTTCTCAAAAGCTAGATAATCCTTACAGAAACGATTGGATTTATTTCTTCGTTATATGTTATAACATTCAATAATATTCCGGTTGTTAAAATCTTCATTTTTTCAGAAAATAAAATAGAAAAAATTTGAATTAATCTTGAAAACAGTGCATAATAGCACTTTTTTTTTGGAAAATACCAAATATAGTTTTTGAATCTACTGTTAAATTTGTCAGCCTCATGGCTATAACCAGTAACTCGCTAAAAATTGCCTATTTTAGGGTTAATTTTTCCCAGGAGTGTATTTTATTGTTCATACTTTGTATTATTGGAAATAACAGCTGAAACACGATTTTTAGCATGTATGTCGATGTAAAAAACACTACCACCTTATGTATTCTTTTTTTGGTAGATGTTTTCCGAGGCTCATTGGTCCTGAAACACAATAGCATAATGTAAAATAATACCAGAGATAAAAAAATATCAGAAAAAACTTGGTTTGGTCGTATTGCTTTGTTTGCAGCAGCTCTATAAAGTCCTTTCTACCGTTACATTCAATTCATGACAGTTAATACTTGTCATAAGTTGCAATGTAATTTCAATTTCTGATATTGACATGGTTTTAGATCCTGAAAGGGACTTTGTATAAAATTTAATCATTTCCCATGTATGTGAAATGCGAAGCTTCCATTTACAATATTGTGTCCTTTGAAACAAGTTAATTCCAATCGGGTTTGCCTTTTAGAATTAAATGATTCAGAACAACATAATCTCCGGTACCGATCGAGGACATTAGAAATTTAATTTAATTTAGGTCGATAAATAATTTGAAGTTTTTCGTTTTTCGCTAAACCTGGTAAGCACAGAGCTACTCAATTTTTACCTTAGCTCGTAACTTCCAAGCTACTCAATTTTTACCTCAGCTCGTAACTTCCAAGCTATTTTCTTCTTTTTCCAGAAACTCAACTTACCGAATAATTTATGTACATCATCGTATGCTTCCTACCTTGATAATATTCCCAGTTCTATGAAATTCTATCGGATAAGAATTTGGTGACTATTAATAGTGTTCACAAATCATTATAATGTAATGTCGTTAGAAATTTATATTTTAATTTGGGTAAGTGTAAGGAAATATCACAGACAGAGGAAAAGTTTCACTCATTTGAATCTCGATTCTCCAAACAACTACCGAAAGTTATTACTCAATTTGTTGGAAGCTCTAACAATTTAATTCATAAAACACTAGTCGCATTATTTAACACCGGTTGAATTTATAACTGACTAAGCATAAATTAGAAAGTCTGATGAGGTACACAAGCGCAACTTTGTGAATTGTGTGCATCCATATCGTTGAACTTAATCTCCACCTGGAAAGTTTTCATCTCGGATGAAAGCAACTTTAAAGAAATACAAATAAAAAGAATTATGGGGTCTGCAAAGTTCCTTTGTTTCCGAATAGTTTCACGTTCAAATAATACGTCCAAAAGTTGAATCTTTGATTACAATAGCTTAAATTTGAAAATATTACCTATAAATGTATAAAGCCTTACAGCTCAAGCCACTTTATATTACCTACATACGTGACGTGATGGCGAAAGTTCTAATCTAGAGTGATGGTTTGTGATGTTTGGTTTTACGGAGAGTAAAGATGATGTTTTAAAAATTTTGATAGTTTCATTAACAAAAGCCAAAAATTGAGAGTCAGAAAGATCAATCCAATCAATTGATAAACATAACTTATGAAATTTAACAAAATTTCTTTGAGAAAGGATCCTAATAACCAACTGAGTATTTTTCTCATGAGATTTATGTGGTACCACAAATTTGACGAAAACTGCTTCATACCTGATTTAATTACTGAGTGCTTGTAGAATATCATATTTCAATACAGCCACCATGAGCTGCATTTTTAGTGATTTTGCATTTAAAACCTTACATAACAAATCTCGACTAGATGTTATATATACTGATTTCCGGAAAACAATTTATCGTTAGGCATAATGGAAACACATCAAAAAAGTTTCATGCAAATTCAGGCGTACCGCAGGGATCTAATCTGGGACCTCTTCTGTTTTTACGTTTTATAAATGACCTATTGAAATATTTAGAATGTTTACTTTTTGCAGATGATTTAAAAATGTTTAAAACTATTCAAACAGTAAGAGACTGCGTTTCACTTCAAAAAGATTTAAATAGTGTAATTGAATGGAGTGATAATAATAAATTATACTTCAATATGAAAAATTCAGCATTTTAACGATAACTAGATCGAAAGATAGTATAATTTTTGAATATCAAATGGAGAATGCGGTCCTTCAGAGTAAACTTGAAGTCAAGGATCTAGGAGTTAATATGATGCTGGTTTTTTTTTGCCAGTCATATGGAAGCACGGGAGTTCCAAAATTTAAATAAAATTGAACTTCTTCACTGTACCCTGGTTCGATCTGAGTTAGAGTTTGGGGAATATATTTCTACATTGAGAAAAATTGAAAAAATACAAAACAAATTTCTTCGCTACCTATTTCTTAAAAAACACAAACAGTGGCCAGATTATAATAAGACTCGATCAACTCAATTAAGAACTGAATTTAAAATTATAGCTTTAGATCAAAGACGAATGTTGATAGCATTGATGTTTATATTTAAAATTATTAACAATAAAATTGACTCGCCAGAGGTACTAAAACTATTACCTTTTCATGTTCCCTCTCGACACACGCGTAATACATTAGTATTCAATATATCGAATATATAGAAGGATATGAATATACCAAGGGCACCTCTTGCAGCTATGTTGAAGCTTGTTAATCAATTTAACCAATTTATAGTTATAGATTGGAGTGCATCTCATCGTATGTTTTATAAACAAATTGTAAACTACATATTACAAATATCTGTATAATTTAAGGTGACTCTACAGTTCTGACAGATAATATTTAACATGTTGGTCTCTTTTTAACTTAATTATTTATAATTATGAATCTTAATTAAGGAAATCCATGTAATAAAGTTGTAAGACTTGTTTGGGTTCATACAAATAAATAAATTACCTGTGTCATATCTGCCAATACTGAACTTGATATTTTTCTATAAAAACTCACTCATTTTAGCTGAGCTAATGCCATATGATTCATGAAAGTTATAATAAATTGACCCTCGGTTGCTAAAAGTACCTTTACACTTGTGCAAGTATAACCTTCAAAACACAGACGATGGTTGGTTATATAGATAGGTCAAGAGATGATAAAATAGCCGATTCTCTTAATCTGGATATAAGGACGTCTATTCTCGAGTTATAAGAAGGAATTGGTAAAATAATATGATGGAATTCTCTCGCAAATCAACTTCACTGTATTCACGAAGTTGTGCGGGCGCTACCTGCATCGTAGTGGAAACTATCGCGTGGAAATTTATATAAATGTATTCCATTTGCTGGTGGTGCACGCTACAATTTGGCAGCACCACTTGACGCGAGTGCTCCTTTCCACCCACCACGTCGAGAGGACAGCCTGTGAACGTGATGTGAGGAATTTCTCGTGATCACGGTCTCCCTCTCCCTCTCCCTCTCCCTCTCCCTCTCCCTCTCCCTCTCCCTCTCCCTCTCCCTCTCCCTCTCCCTCTCCCTCTCCCTCTCCCTCTCCCTCTCCCTCTCCCTCTCCCTCTCCCTCTCCCTCTCCCTCTCCCTCTCCCTCTCCCTCTCCCTCTCCCTCTCCCTCTCCCTCTCCCTCTCCCTCTCCCTCTCCCTCTCCCTCTCCCTCTCCCTCTCCCTCTCCCTCTCCCTCTCCCTCTCCCTCTCCCTCTCCCTCTCCCTCTCCCTCTCCCTCTCCCTCTCCCTCTCCCTCTCCCTCTCCCTCTCCCTCTCCCTCTCCCTCTCCCTCTCCCTCTCCCTCTCCCTCTCCCTCTCCCTCTCCCTCTCCCTCTCCCTCTCCCTCTCCTTCAAACTTCAAACATGTCATATCCATTGGAACTTTTAAAAATGACTTGATATGAAACATATAAAGTGACTTTGTTGTCAAGTTAAATTGAAAGTTCATTGATATTAATAAACTGCAGCGGAATTGAAATTATGTGAATATTCGAAAACAAGCAAGTGATTTACGTTCAAAATTGGTACACAAAGAATTTGTTAACAATTTCAATTACACTCTTGAAGGAAAACTAGTTATAGACCGATTTCAAAAGCTTGAACTGTTTCTCCATATAATTTTGCGCTAATTTTTTTTCTCACGAAAAGGCCTTGTTTGTAGATAATATTTTTTGGAATTTATTGACAGTATCATCAGTTTATCCGCTGTCGCAGCAGAATAAACATATCACTTCCTGTTTTTTTTAGTTTCTCCGAAAAAAAATTCCCCAGAAAATCCAGGCAAACAGCGTAATTGGCAGGAGATCTTTTTTTTGTACATTCCAAACATTTAAATTAAATTTTGTGAAGCAAATATTTGCTCAGTTTCATATAACAAATCGAGGGTTTATACCCTTTTTCCAGACTCATCTGTTTTACTTTATCCTTGCTTTCATTTTTTCTTGTTCCACAAAAAAAAATTAAGCGTCTAACAGCCTGTGAGCAATTTTTTAAAAGATAGACACACTGATAACACACATTTTGAACTCAAAAAATACACATTATGTGTAATAACTTGGAATATAATTATTTTCTTCCTTGGCCTTAATGGTTCGAAAAATAGCTGTAAAGCAGTTATAGAAGAGATATTTTTCGTTTCATTGAAGTAGGTCGTTTGTACAAATTTCCCTCTATGTTGAATAAAAACTGTTTCAATTCGTTAATGGCCTGTTCAAGTTAAAACCTGGTGTAAACGTAAATTTTGTGTTGCACTGTTTAATGCTAGTAGGCCATAAGAGTTTGAGACTGATGTGTGCCAGAGGTGTGAAGTGGAGGATGATGTGGGGCATGTGTTTAGATGCTGGAGGAACGAGGAAGTGCTGAAGAAGTTGGAGAGGAAACTAGGGAAGGCGGTGTACTGGGAAAACATGGTGCATAGTAGAGAGCATGGTTAGGGGGAGAGAAGGACTCGATATGGCATGAGAGGCAGAAGTGATAGGAGGGAGAAGATGACGGCGTGAGCGGAGAGTGTGCGAGGGACCGCCGCCCGTCTCGAAGTGTGCTAGGGTAGTGATTCCGAGGAGGGGATAACGGCGAGTTTGAGGTGGGTTTGGTTGGTTGGTATCTCCTTGGGGATGAGTCCTGGACCCATTCGAACATGAGATTCCCATCTCGGCCCGAAAAAAAAGGCCATAAGAGCTTAAGCTAGTTTAAGATTATAAACCTGGATTAGTTAAACCTCATTAACTAATATGTTGCTCTCCTCCTATATTATTTGAATGTATTTTTTCCTATCCCCAGTTTCATCACCTTGCATTCGTTTGGATTGTGCTTAACATCCCAGGTGCTTGTATTAACTCCAATGTTTTCTACTTCCATTCCAGAAGCTTCGTGTCCTGTATATAGACCTTTAGTTTAACTGGAGGGATTTTGAGTAGTTCTAATGGTTTTATCATGTCCTCTTCAAAGTGCTTCTGTCTATGGTTTACATTTTGTGCAGATGTTTTCTCGAGGATCAGTGTCCAGTGTCGTAAGTCGGTAACTGTCTTCATATGTCTCTTATGGCCGTATGCACCGTTTATAGTACTAAATCCGCTTAACTGAATTCGTTTGAATAGTTAAACGCCCTAAATGGTGCACCAAACGAAGTTTAGTAAAACCCGAAAGAAGTTTGACAACGTCGAAAAAATAACTTTTTTGTGTGAAAAACGTTCGTTGGTGATAATGCTTGACGTTATTTGAGTTTTGAGTACTCTCGTTTACAGTTACAGACGTTACTGTTGTTATTTGAATTCCGAATTACATGTTCTTGATCCATGAAACCTGCAACAGTTTAAATAATTATAATTATCATGGAGACTAGATAAGGAGATCGAACTCATACGGAAAAATTTGTAAAGGTTGAGTCTCCAATAGAAACGTTGGTAGTTTAAAGATGTGGAAAGGCCTCTGAATCGGTCGTGTTGCGAGTCACTTGGAGGATCATCTTGAGGGAATAAAACGACTACTTCTGGCACTGAGATATGTTCTATATATTACACTACTTTACCATGATACATTACACTACTTACGATTACTAACGATATTTATAAGTACCTAGCCGTATAGTATACTTATACTTAATGATTATTTATACCTGATGATTGAGTCATCTTACTGATATCTTAATACTGATCTATATAGAATATTCTCTTGAATTATATTGAATGAATGCATTCCATAATGTATATTTATACAGCCAGTCAAGTTCGAATAAAGTAAATAAACATATTACTGTTTGTGTTTATTTCACGCTCTGAACTTGACTTCGTACTTGTCGACCTTCTCACTCTTTATTTATATAATATTAAAACGTTCGAATATTTTGTTGAAATAAGATCAAGGGAATTTAATTCTTATTTTAAATGTTTATTGTTATATTACTATATTGGGCCAAAAGGCATTACAAATTAACAAAACCTGTCCTGAAAATCGTCTATTTAAGCAGTTTGTTTTTTCACCGCAGCGTCGCCACTGCAAATCCACTACCATCTAAAATCAGTAACCTTAGTTTTTATGAATGACAGTAGTCAAATGACGTTCGTGACAAGTCGGCCATATTGTTCTGGAGCGCCAATGTCATATTCTATTTAGTTGTCATTGTTTACTGGTAAACAACGAATAATAGTTAGACTTTGATTAAGTTCTTAAAATAATCTAGAATGACATCGTTTTGTAGTCTTTATAAGTGTACAATTCGGGGAGCAAGAGATAAGGTATCTTTCTTTCAATTACCGACTGTTTTAACCAAGCGAGGTGACTATTTAATTGATCTCTCTGTGCAACGGCCCGATGCTTGGATTAGTGCTTTAAAACGGGGCTCCCTTAGTAAATCACAACTTGAAACTTGATGTGTATGTTCTCGACATTTTATCGAAGGTTAGTTAACGCCTTAGAGGAAAACATGCATCCTGACTGGATTCCTACCCAAAATATGGGCTGCATTACTAGTGGGAAACCAGATGAGTCTGCAGCTTCAAGATATGAGAGATTTGAAAGAAGAAAACGGAAAAAAGTTGCAATAGAGGTAGGTATTATATTTAATAATAAGGGTTTGCACCAATCTGTTGTCCTTGACTTTAGTTGGAATCACATAACTCCTCTGTTGATTGCTTTTTTGTCGTCTGACATTTCAATTATTAGTAGCGTCCGGTATTAATCTCAGACCATTCTTTTTAATCTGAATCGTTCGTTTATGACGTCTAGATGTAGGGGAAATCGATCTCAACCGTTCGGCAATTTTAATCGTAGCAATCGGATGATGATCTTTCCACTCTGAGAATTTTGGCAGTTAAAAGCGACTAATCTGAATTTATCACACACTCGACTGAAACAGAACAGAAAACAAATATGAACTAATATGACATTTGACTGATAGTGATCTGTACCGTTCGTTTGATCCAATTACTCCGTCTGATCAGTGGTCACGTGACAAAAAAGTTCGTCGCATCTCGGATATATTTGCCGAACTCGCTTATTATTTAATTCAGTTCAGAGACAGTTCACTGACTGCGCCATGTGTAATTTGTAAAGTTTTTATTATTCAAATAAAATATATATTACATTGACATTGTTCACAAAGTCTGTCTGACAACCAACTGACTTAGAGCACATTTCAAAACACACAAGGTTCAACTCCAACTGATCGGTTGTTCTCCAGAACAATATGGCCGACCTGTCAAAGTCAGGTGTTCTGGAATGGTCTATAATAGTAATCAATACTCAAAGTATGAACTAGAAATATTAAAATTCTTAAAAATTAAAAACGTTGTTAAAAATTATTGCAATAGTGGTTGGTAGTGCAGCTTATTTTTAAAACGGAGACGTGAATTGAATTTAATTTAAGAAAACCAGAGTAAGGAATTATTTAAATAAATTTTATATTGAAAACCTGTGCTAATGTGACTAATGTCATTGCCTATTGATTAAAAATATATTGATTTTTCATTAATGCATCATGTCTTAAGGCTTTGGGCTCATTCACTGTTATTCCGAGATTATTATGACTGATCAAAGTGATGTTATCTACATACTGCAATATGTATGTTCACAAATTTAACTGTTCTGGTGTTAAATCATAGAACAGCACAGATAGATTATAGAGCCAATGGGGCAGTGGGGAGCCCTGAAGGAGTCCTTTTTGAGGTATAAATGTTTGGCGAAATACTGTATTTCACTTTTACTTGTGGTTTTCTATTATATCATTTTTGTTTCCTAACCTCACTTACCTAACATACTGTCAAATGAGCTACCAATCAATAACACCATGAACTGAAAGTGTATCCAAGGCTTTTGATTGGCCATTATTTTTCTGCAGTCAGATGTTTTTGGTATTGGATTTAAACTGGCGCCCTTCATCATGACCAGAAATTGGAATACATGGAGTCCTATTTCCTAATATAGTCTCCGTGATAATTATTATAATCATCAACTTTCTCTTGACAGTCACCTCCTCAAATCTAATCGGCCTTTTATGGGACATTGGCATATAAGTTACCCAAAAGTGTCAAAAAGCACAGTTCAAAGTGAAACCTCCAATATTGGGCGTTTAAGTTCAAACTGGTTCACTTTCCATAGAATCGATGGTGCATGACAACTCAAAATTATAAACTAAACAAAACTGAAGCGATAGCAAAACCGAAGCCCTCATACCTAGGCAACAGGTATACTAAATGGGAAGAATTCTGAATGACACTCGATAATAAAATTGATCTGAATATGCCTTTAAAAACAAAAGAAGATATTGATGAAGCAGTTGAAAAATTAACAATAGCTATACAAGATAGTATTTGGAAAGCCCTCTAAGAAACAGGAAAAAACAGCAATGAGGAATTACCTATTATAATAAGAGAAAAAATAGCCATAAAACGTAGATACAGAAAAATCTGGCAAAACACACGAGCACCTCAAGATAAAACGGAACTCAATAGATCACAACAAGAGCTAAAAAAATGCTAAGTGAACACACAAATGCTGGGATACAAAGATACCTGACTAAATTAAAGGGAACGGAAACCACGGTTTACTCATTATGGAAGGCAACTAAAAAAATAAACCAACCACAACTCTATAATCCCCCACTTTGGACAGAAAAAGGTAAATGGGCTAAGACTACTAGCGAGAAATCTGCTTATATCAGCTAGAATATTACAAGAATTGAGCTTCAAAGCTATAAAATACCTAACTTATATCTATAACGCCACGCTAAGGACAGCACACTTCCCATGACAGTGGAAAGTGGCACAAATTATACTAGTTCCTAAACCGGGTAAGCCATTGGAAGATGTGGAGTCATACATACCTATAAGTCTGCTTCCTATAATGGGCAAGCTGTTAGAAAAACTACTTGTTGTAAAATTGCAACCAATCATTGACCAAAGAAATATACTACCAAATCATCAATTTGGATTTAAACGAGAGCACGCAACAATCGAACAAGTTCATCGGGTAACTAAAAAAATAAACGAAGATCTAGAAAATAGAAGATATTGTGCTGCATCGTTCCTAGACATCACGCAGGCATTTGACAATGTTTGGCATGATGGTCTTTTATTTAGATAAGCGCCTTACCTGGAGGAAACACATCTTTACCAAGCGCGAACAATTGGGTTTGAAACTAAGAGATTTATACTGGCTGATAGGGTAGAAAATCTCAATTATCTATAAAAAATAAGGTACTGATCTACAAAGCAATCCTCCTACGGTATCCCACTGTGGGGAATAGCAGCTAATTCCAATATTGAAATTCTGGAGCGATTCCAATCGAAAGTTCTAAGAATTGTTTTAGATGCTCCATGGTTTGTGCCAAATCTTGTTAAAGCCCGTGATCTCCAAGTGGAATCGGTCAAATCGGAAATAAAAAACTTATCCATAAGCTATAAAAATAGATTAAGACATCATCCAAACAGACTGACATCTAACCTCATGGTACAACCAGAAGCCCGGCGTAGACTTGAACTTTATTTTCCATACGACCTAACTAATAGGTTTTAACGAGTATAAGTGTATTCCCAATAGACAAAACTAATTAATCTAGATATTAATTATAGCTATAAGAGATAAGGTTCCGGAACTATGGAGCCTCCTTTAGAGCAATCTTAAGCTAACTGGTCCGCCAATTCATTACCTGCAATCCCCTCATGTTCCGGCACCCATACCAGACACTATATTGTCTCTGTCCAGGGATTCTTCACACTTTTCTTACTAGTCTAGACTTAGTGGTTATAGGAGTGACAAAATGGTCAGAAATGGTCAATAATTGTCAAAAACTATCAAAAATGGTCAAAAATTGTCAAAATTTTGAAAAAAATGGTTGATAATTATCAAATATGTTAAAATTTTTGAATAATTGTAAAAATTTTTAAATATGGTCAAAAATTGTCAAAAATTTGGAAAAATGGTCAATAATTATCAGAAATTGTCAAAAACTGTCAAAATTTTGAAAAAATGGTTGATAATTGCCCAATATTTCCAAAAATTTGAAAAAATGGTCAATGATTGTCAAAAGTGGTCAAAAATTGTCAAAAATTGTCAAAAATTGTCAAAAATTGTCAAAAATTGTCAAAAATTGTCAAAAATTGTCAAAAATTGTCAAAAATTGTCAAAAATTGTCAAAAATTGTCAAAAATTGTCAAAAATTGTCAAAAATTGTCAAAAATTGTCAAAAATTGTCAAAAATTGTCAAAAACTGTCAAAAATGGTCAATATTTGTAAAAATTTTGAAAAAATGGTCAACATTTTTGAAAACTTGTCAAAAACGGTTAATAATTGTCAAAGACGGTCAATAATTGTCAAAACCAATCAAAACCAATCAAAAATTGTCAAAAACTGTCAAAAATGGTCAAAATTTGTCAAAAATTTTTATAATTTTGAGAAATGGTCAAAAATTGTTAAATATTTAAAAAAATGGTCAATGATTGTATAAATTTTTGAAAAATTGTCAATAATTGTTAAGATTTTGAAAAATGGTCAAAAATTGTAAAAATTTTGAAAAAATGGTCAATAATTATAAAAAACTGTCAAAAATGGTCAATAATTTTTGAAAAATGGTCAAAATTTTTGAAAAACTGTCAAAAATGGTCAATAATTATAAAAAACTGTCAAAAATGGTCAATAATTTTTGAAAAACTGTCAAAAATGGTCAATAATTGTCAGAAACTGTCAATAATGGTCTATAATTGTCAAAATTTTCAAAAAATTGTGAAAAATTGTCAAAAATGCTCAAAAATTGTCAAAAACTGTCAAAAACTGTCAAAAATTGTTAGATATTTCAAAAAATGGTCAAAAATAGTCAATAATTGTTAAAATTTTGAAAATTGTTAAATAATTTGAAAAATGTATAATAATTGTCAGAAACTGTCAAAAATGGTCAATAATTGTTAAAATTTTGGAAAATGATAAAAAATTGTCATGATTTTGAAAAAATGGTCAAAATTTTTGGAAAAATTGTCAAACATGGTCAATAATTGTCAGAAACTGTAAAAAATGGTGAATAATTGTTAAAATTTCAGAAAATGTAAGTGTAAGTGTAAGTGTATTGCATAAAAATGTTGATTACTTTTTTTTCTGATCATTACGCCCTTACTACATGTTGTAGCGAGTTTCTATCCTTGCTAATTGTTACAATGAACAAACCAAAGTTTAACTCTTAACTGATAGTCAATTGCACATTATAAAACCGGTCCTTAGTATACTGAATTCAGAGTCTAATCAAACCAGAATGCATTTAAGCAGCTGGAAGACCGGTTCTGAAAAGAAAAACTGACTTGGAACACATTAAAAAAGGAAAAAATATAATTGTTGGGAAATAATAGGCACAATTAACACTGACAATCAAACTTATGGATAACAAAGTAATAAAGAATACCCGGACATGCCGACGGCCGTTCTTATTTGTCCATCCGGCATCTCGCGTGATCCTAATGAGCTAATGCGCAAATGAAAATAATATCGAATAGATAAGGCTTTTACTTGATGAAGATCCATACTGACACGATGAAATAAAACAATTTAATTTGTTTAAATCTTTATTATTAATTATTTTTGAACCTATGTTCAAATTGAACTTGTGACGCGTTTCGCTAACACAGTAGCTTTATCAAATAAGATCGTTTATATTCGAGTGGTCCAAGTCCATTATACCGGGTGTCCAACATTATTTTCCCTCATTTGAGATAGAAACATGCGGTTTCAACTAAAATGTTTCATTTTAGCACAAGTTTTGTTTAAAAAAGTCAAGATTTTTTATTCGTTTTGAACAAAAATGGTGTTTGATGTTTGACAATTTTTTGTTGACTTTTGTTAATGGAACACCCAGTATATTTTTTTGTAAGTTGAAAGAACCGACCTTTACCTATTCTTCGGTGCAAATTTTTTTAAAATCGGTTAACGTGTGACTGAGCAAAGTCAACAAAAAATTGTCAAACGTCCGCCAAATTTGTTGTGACGTAGGCAAAACCAATAAAAAAAAACTCAACTTTTTTAAACAAAACTTGTGCTAAAATGAAACATTTTAGTGGAAACCGTTTAGAAATTATGGGCAGTTAAAATTAGGGAAAATAAAGATGGACACCCGGTATTTATTTATCAAATCTTTACGAAATTTTACTTTCGTGTGTTTGTTAGTTAAATCAAATAATGTTTGTCTAAACAACCTTTTCATTCGTATTTACCTTTACAGAGAAAGGATAATTATACAAACAAGGAATATGCAGAGCACAGTTCTAACAAATTTAATGTATCAAGTTTGGAGCTTTAGCTATATTTTCACCGCCAAAGGACTATTTATATGTCACCGGACACTGCCGGAAAGTCTCATTTAAATACGTATCAGGAAAGGACCGAGTTATTCACAATTAGTCCTTTTTGGTCCTTTTGTCCTATAATCGCGTTATGATACACGTAAGGTATTGTGCCAATTATTCGAGCTTGATTGGTAATATATACCAGAAGAGAAAGGGTTATACTTTCAATTATAGAGGGTGATACATTATATGAGCACATGAATACTGAGAACGAAATATCATTTTATATAAATTTTAACATTGTTCTTTTGTCGATGTGATCTGCTAAATAAAAAAGAAAGAAATTTGAACAGAAACTTTCCAATAAAAAAAAATGTGTGAGCCGTCACGGGACGCCTGGCAGATGAGGGAAATGGGAGAGAAAGATGGGAGAGAGAGAAAGAAATTGTATTGCGTGTGATTACAATCATTATTTGAAATTGTCAGATTCTAAGACGGATTCGGTAAGGTTCGTGACCCTTGGAGTATTGTGAGACTTTTTTTTATTATTAGACCATTTTTCACAAATTTTGGCAATTTTTAACAATTGTTGACCATTTTTGACAGTTTTTTATAATTATCCACCATTTTCTCAGAATTTGAACAATTATTGACCATTTTTCAAAATATATAACAATTTTTGACAGGTTATGACAATTATTGACCATTTTTGACCATTTTTCAAAAATTTCGACAATTTTTGACCATTTTTCGAAATTTTTACAATTTTTGACAGTTATTGGCCATTTTTCCAAAAATTTTGACAATGTTTGACCATTTTTCAAAATTTTTACAATTTTTGACAATTATTGACCATTTTTTCAAAATTTTTTGACCATTTTATCAAATTTTAACAATTATTTTTGACAATTTTGTGCCCAGTTTTGACAGTTTTCACAATTATTGATCATTTTTGACCATTTTTCAAAAATTTTGATCATTTTTCCAAATTTTAACAATTATTGACCATTTTTGACAATTTTCAACAATTATTGACCATTTTTGATAGTTTTTTATAATTATTGACCATTTTTTTTAAATATTTAACAATTTTTGACCATTTTTGACAATTTTTGACAGATTCTCACAATTATTGACCATTTTTGAGAACATTTAAAAATTTTGACAGATATTGTAAATTTTTCAAAATATTTAACAATTTTTGATCATTTTTCGAAATTTTAACAATTATTGACTATTGTTGACCATTTTTCAAAATATTTAACAATTTTTCACCATTTTTTGAC
Source organism: Lochmaea crataegi (assembly GCA_947563755.1). NCBI lineage: Eukaryota > Metazoa > Arthropoda > Insecta > Coleoptera > Chrysomelidae > Lochmaea > Lochmaea crataegi. Next base: position 28,782,042 of record OX387432.1, read on the forward strand.
AATTTTTAACAATTATTGACCATTTTTGACAGTCTTTTAAAACTATTGACCATTTTTTCAAAATTTTGACAGTTTTTGACAATTTTTCCAAATTCTTGTAACCAGTTCTTCAATAAGTTGGGAGAACAAGACGTTCAAGGATTTTTGTCCTTTACCTGACAATTTTAAAGATGTAATGACAAAGAATGCATATTAGTTTTCGGTTGGCAAAAACCATGTTTTACTACGAGCGTTCGGAAATGTATACTTTTCCGCACGCATTTTAGATCAGAAAGTTTTCCGAACGCTTTCACTTACCGGTTTTTCCCTTTTCGGATAAAATGCAAAAGCACCCAACACTCACCGGCGAACACGTGCACAACGAGTTAACTAACAACCTAACCCTTTAAACATTTGACACACACATGTCCAATTTGACAGTTGACATCACGTTGTGCCGTTAATAAACAAGAACTCATGTAGCATTTTTATAAAACCGGCCTTTAGTGATTTTTTATTTCAATTTTTTTTAGTTAGTTTGATGGCAATTGCTGTCTTCATTGTCAAATTTTCCAAGAACCGATTTTTGTATAATTTCACTCAAGTATTTGAATGGGAAATCTTTACTGTAGACAAGGGCCTGTCTAAAGGAACGACTTGGTGGCGCTGCAAAATCATATATTCAGGCCACGTCATTCGGATGGACGAGGAAGTACTTGAATGCTCTATTGCTCAATACTAAACCCTGACAATTAAAATAAAATATTATTAGAAGTCACCAAAAAAAATGGCCTGTGTGGACAGCTCCACTTCGTCGTAGGAAATTGCGTCTCTTTGCCACAGTCACTTGTCATAAATGCTCATCTGGATATTACTATTTAGTTAAATACAGAGTATTTTAACCGAGTCGTTTGTCTGGACAGGCCGTTGATATTCTGTAAAATTTTCTGAAGATAATCTACTACAACTTTGTCGTAAAGTGAGGACCATTTGATTCGTAATAACACTTACAGAACATAGTTATACAAAGTGTTGCACTGGTAACGATAAATCCTTGTCTGTACATTTCCAAAATGAAGTAAAGCTACTTGACTCTGCTTCAAATTAATGTTACAATGGTCCTGAATGATTTAAGAGAATTCTTTGATAACAAGTCTTTTTAAAATTTAATTAATACTTTGCCAGTGTCCGTCGTCTGGATTATTTTATTTTTTATAGCGAAATTATGAGCAGCAGCACAGTTTTCAGATGATATTTTTACTTTTTATTCTCTTAGTAGTAAAAAATATTTTAAAACTACAAAAGAAATTTTCAATAAAGAGAGCTATTCTTTCTTTATAATAAAGAGGTTTCAAAAGAGTCGTGAGGAGGAAGACATAACGTCTCCTTCTTTGATAATGGTTTTCTGGTAGGTTTTTATCTCAAAAGTTTTATTTCTCATGGATATTATATACGGTGAAAATAAGTTGAAGGATTCCATGACAAATGTTTGTCTAGTTTGCTGTTATAGAAAATATTGCAACGTTTTATAAATTTCAATATCTCTCTATTACGTGCAGATGTCTTGATACTTTTTCAAATGTAGGTTTAATCTGCAATTATTTGGGTTGAATATCAGTTTATTGTTTAGTATCCATTTAAGATAAATAATGGCTTTCATGTTGAATTTCGAAAGGCCCCTCCACACTCTGGTCAATTATTCAACCAAAATGAAAAACGTTTTCGGTTCGAACTCGAATTATCAGAGTCTAGTTATCAGAGCGACTAGATTACCGAACTAGTTGTAATGATCTACGATTTTGCGGGATGCTGCAGCTCTGTTTAATTAAACCGTATCAGAGTTTTGTTGATGAAGTATTCTGGTGTTCTTTTATAAAAAAAATCATTTGAATTATAAATTTCCAATGCTAAAGGCAAAATCCGATACTCGAAATTGTTGAAATTAATGTTCTATCCAAAAAAAAAGGATTATTTAATTGTATTTTTAGACTATGTTTTGGCAATTAGACGCTTTAACATCCGGATGACTCGTGTAGATCTTTTCACGAATACACTAAAATTGTATTTATGTTTTTATCACCACAAAACTATATCAAGTACCGCCAATCGAAATCCAAATGTTCACCTCGAAAGAATTTGAAAGAGGATAAATACGCTCAGGAACAAAAAAAGTACCATATTAAAATGTAGACGTAATATTTTCATTTTAAATAATTTTTATCCACAATTACATTATAATTGGAGTTTTATTCACACTTATGAAGCATATAATAAAAAATACAATCTTAAATCAAACGTTACAGCTGCTGTCAGTGCGAAATGTAAAATCACTTTTTGATTAAATCTGATTCTAAATAACTGTGATTATGGATGAAACATTGTATTGCTTCTTGTTTTAGTTGTGTTTTATCCATTCGAGAAAATTAAATTAACAAGATTGTGGATAAAACGTTGTATTGCAACTTTCTTGCGTGGATAAAACACTACCTAATACACTTATACAATAAATAACTATTATTCACCATCACAATAGACCTAATTGGAGTTTTATCCACACTTATGAAGCATGTAAAGTACCACTTCATCCACTAGTGGAATAATGAAAAATACAATCGAAACTAAATATGTAGCAACCATTCTACACCTCCCAAAATTTGTTTAATAAATTTCAATAATTTTTGACGTCACAGCTGCTGTCATAGTGAAATTTCAAATCGCTTTTTGATGAAATCTGATTCCAAATCAACAAGATTGTGGATAAAACGTTGTATTGCAACTTTCGTGCGTGGATAACACACTATCTAATACACTTATACAATAAATAACTATTATCCACCATCACAATGGACCTGATTGGAGTTTTATCCACACTTTTGAAGCATATAAAGTACCACTTTATCCACAAGTCGAATAATGGAAAATACAAT